>CAWUFW010000409.1:3271022-4494103 GCA_963921515.1 Calotriton arnoldi
TGTAATGATGGACCAATACGAATATGGTGTAGTTTCTTGTAATTTAATAAAGGCAACTTCGGACAGCACAGGTGTTGAGGTGTGACCACGTCCACTGCCTCACTGCGTCTCACCTATAACATTCTCTTTTAACTCATACATAGTACAGAATCTTCATAACACTCTAAACTCTATAATTCTATTAAAGACACATTACTACACATCCCTCTTCTTTATTGCAAACATACCCCTATCTTCCCCTAATAATACCAAATAAAAAATAAAATAAAATAAAAATTAAAATTGAGAAAAAACAATACTTAAATCAAATATAGGTAACACAAACATAGTCTTCCAGTTTCCTGGGTTTAACAATGTTTCTGCCAAAGCTGCTAACTCTGTCAGAGCTAGTAGAAGAACTTTGATTAGCAGGGTAACTGGGTACTTCATTACCATTGCACAGGTCTGAGCTATGATCAGACCTAATGTCAGTGATGGGAGGTACATTTCCATTGTTAGTATGATTAACGGTAATCCACCAATATCTGTCCCCCTCGGAATCAACCTTAGTGCCTTGAGTTTCTTTACCAGCACTACCTTCTTTAACAACAGCTAATTTGCTCATATGATAAATAGATCCATCTTCTAGCTGCACTGTATTTCTATGCACTTTGACAATTTTCTTTGGTTCGCTAAATTTGTTTTTTCCTTTTACGATTTTCCTACTGGATTTCACTCTTACCCATTGTCCTATACGAATATTAACATTCCTGACACCATACTTTCTGTCAAAGTACACTTTGTTCTTCTGTTGAGACTTTGCCATGCATTCCTTTATGTCACTAACATCCCATTCAATTTTGTTTCCTTTGTTCATCCAACCTGGATTAACTTTTGAATGTGGAACTCTACCTCTCATGATACCGAAAGGACTATTACCAATTGAGTCATGAACGGTAACTCTGTAGCTCCACACCATTTTCTTTAATTCAATCTCTAAATCCCTTTTGTTTTGCATAGCTAACTGCAAAGTACCTTTAATAACTCTGTTTATCCTTTCCACAACAGCATTTCCTCTTGGATGATAAAGTGCTGTGAATTTTTGATTAATACCAGCATATTCCATGAAGTTTTTCATTTCTAAGGATTTAAACTGAACACCATTATCAGTAAGTAAGGATTTAGGGAAGCCTTCTCTCAGAAAAATATTCTCAAGGAATTTGATAACAGAGCGAGTGTCAATTTTTGTAACGACTTCAACTTCAAGCCATTTCGAAAATAAATCCATTAAAACAATAATATATTTTTGAGAACCATCAGTCCATAACTCTGGCCCCATTATATCTAGAGCTACATCTTCCCACGGTAAATCGGGACAAACTAAGGAACTTAATGGAGGATTTAAGGTTTTCTGAGACTTGTCTGCTGACACACATTCCATACAAGATCTAACAAAACGTTCTGTTTCAATGTCAATTTTAGGCCACCAATACAAGGATTTAATATTGCGTTTAGTTCGTGCAATACCAGGATGGCCTTCATGACATAGTGAAATTATCTTATTTCTTAATACTGATGGTGGAATAATTTTTCCTCCTCTAACTAAAAACACTCCCTCAAAACCCAACTCATTTCTTACTTCCCAAAATGCTTTAAGTTCACCAATAAGGTCAGATTTTATACATCTTTCCCAACCATTTTCAACACTGTGTATTACTTTATCTAAAATGGTGTCATTAGATTGTGCGTTCATCCATTCTTCTTCTTGTATACCTTGACAATTTTCACTTACAAAAATGCCAGCCACGCACACGTCATTCCAGGGACTGGTGTCAACCTCTGTAAGAGGTAAGGACATTCTGCTTAAAAAATCAGCAGTGACATTCATTCTACCAGGAACATATTGTACCTTGTAGATAAAATCTTGCAATCGCATGGAAAGTCTGGCTATCCTAGCGGAAGCTCTTGATAGTCCGTCAGTGGTTAACACTTTAGTCAACGGTTTATGATCCGTTCTCACTGTAAATTCTCTTCCCCAAATAAATTTTCTGAAGTGCTCGAGAGCCCACACACATGCTAAAGTCTCCCTTTCTATAACCGAATACCTCTCTTCGGTGGGAGATAATGACCTTGAAGCAAAAGCTATAACATCTTCGTTCCCACTTTCGTTGTTTTGAGTGAGGACCGCCCCTAAACCTTTCCCACTAGCATCGGTAGTTATAAAGGTAGTAGCAGAAGGATTAAATCCTTTTAATGTGGGAGCTTTAACGATAGCTGATTTAATATCTAAAAAGGAAGATTGACATTTGTCTGACCAATCAAATTTGCTTTTGTTTTTTTTTAAGGAACGCATTTCGTGAGTTTTGTCCGAAAACTTCTCCACAAATTTGGAATAGTATTCCGCTAAACCTAAAAATGAACGAAGTTCATCTTTGTTTTGTGGTGGAGGAGCTTTGACTATAGCTTCAATAAGTTTATCTTTAGGTTTAATGCCATCACGACAAATTACATGTCCAAGGTAAGTTACATTAGATTCCGCAAACTTGCATTTGGTGATTTCACCAGTTAAACCTTTTTTATCAAGCACTTGCAAAACTTTCCTTAAGATGTCATCATGGTGTTTTTTTGACTTACCCATGATTAATATGTCATCTTGAAAAAATACAACGTCTTGGATGTCTCCAAATAACTGTGTCATGAGTCTTTGAAACACAGCCGCCGCCGATGCCAATCCAAAGGGCATTCGGCGGAACTGGAAACATCCAAACGGTGTACAAAAAGCAGTCAAGTGTTTACAATCAGCATCTAGCATAATTTGATGGTAAGCAGAGGACAAATCTAACGTGGAAAACCACTTTGCATCCCTGGTTAAAGATAACATTTCGTCAATGCGAGGTAATGGGAATTGATCAACAATAATGTTGTTGTTCAATCCTCTTAAATCAACACACAAGCGGACTTTGCCGTTGGCACGTCTCGCGACGACCAACGGAGATATCCATTCAGATGATTCTATTGGTTCAATAATGTGTGTATCTAATAATTTATCCAGTTCTTGTTTCACTTCATCCCTCACAATAAATGGAATATTTCGTGTTTTATGAATCTTGGGGATAGCATTTTGTTTCAACCTGATGGAATGAGAAAATCCTTTCAATTTTCCAACTTTTCCATTGAATACATTAGGAAATTCTTCCAACACCCATTTTTTAGTGTCCTCAGATTCACATGCTACTAATACCTGTTCTGGACTATTAGGATTTAAAATAATGTTCAATTTGCGTTGATCTTTCCATCCAAGGACGGATGGTCCATCTTTGGCTACGTACAGTTTACACAAAGCAGTCCTGCCTTTGAACCTGAAGATAAGCTGTCTAAACCCAATAATATCTATTTTCTCACCAGTATAGCTTTCAGGGTTGATGTCAGGTGCATCTAAATGATTTCCAATGGTGGAACAAAAATGGTGTAACCACACATTTTCGGCAATGATAGTGTAAGGCGAGCCAGAATCTGCCGCCACCTGCAATGATACACCACCAAAAGAAACCCAACATAAAGGTTTACTGTCGCCCTCACCAGAAATTTTCAGGACAACTTTCTTCTTAGTGTCACATTTAACTTTGATGTCATCATCACCATCATCCGAGGAAGATTCCTCAATATCACTCTCTCTCACACAAGCCACTTTACTCTTTTTCTTATACATTTTGCGTCTGCATGCTTTGGCAAAATGTCCAATTAACCCACACTCTAAGCATTTCGCAGATCGTGCTGGGCATTTGTAATATTGAGCAGAGTGTGAAGTGCTGCCACAACGGTGGCATGAATAATTATACTGCTTGTTTTTTATAGAACTATCACTTTTCTTAACGTCATTTTTATCAAACTTTTTTTGTATGTTTGAGAGTATTTTCCCTGACTTTCTGAAATTTTGTTAACGGAGTCACTACATTCTTTTTTTTCGGATGCAAACGTAACTTTAGCACAACGCTCTGATAACTCCGCTTTTTTGACAATAGTAATAATATCTTTCAAGTTGGATTCACCCTCCACCCACAATCTATCTTGTATAGCCTTTTTTTTGCATACATTACAATTTGATCTCTTATAAGTTCATCATGAAGATTACCAAATCTACACGATATAGAAAGCTTTCTTAAGGCTGATACATAATCCTCAATGGATTCATGTTTTTCTTGTTTCCGTTGAAAAAATGCGTGGCGCATAACTCCAACACACACAGTGGGTGAAAAGTGTTCATCAAGATCCAATAAGGCAGCTTTAAATATGTCTATGTCACCAGGTCTATCTTTTTGTTGCAATTGCCCAAATACACGAAGACCTTCGGGACCCAGACAGTACATTAAGATCCTTTTCTTCCTTTCAGGAGAATAAGCTCCACTACAATCTTCAAGATTGGCAATATAGTTCAAAAAATAGACTTTCCACTCGTTCCATTGAATAATAGGTTCTCCAGGAGATGACAAAAATTATTTTGGGGTATTTAGATGAAATGCAGAATCACCCCGTGGGGTTGTCTCTCCTTGAGAAGATGCTGTTGGAGTGGTGAGACGCAGTGAGGCAGTGGACGTGGTCACACCTCAACACCTATCCCATCCTCGTCGCCAAATATGTAATGATGGACCAATACGAATATGGTGTAGTTTCTTGTAATTTAATAAAGGCAACTTCGGAGAGCACAGGTGTTGAGGTGTGACCACGTCCACTGCCTCACTGCGTCTCACCTATAACATTCTCTTTTAACTCATACATAGTACAGAATCTTCATAACACTCTAAACTCTATAATTCTATTAAAGACACATTACTACACAAACTCAGCAATTATGCACTATGTCACTCTCTGCAATTATGAATGCAAGGCAAGTAGCAGGTGTAATGGGAAAGCACTCTGAACCATTGAAAGCATTGGTCTCCTTTCTAAAGTGGCATGGTGTTAGAAGAACCTACACTATCCTCAACAACAATCAGTCTGGAGTATCGGAGTCCCACATACAGATTGCAGAAAACTGTTTAAATGAGCTCCCTTCTATGAGAAAGTAAGTCAAGCGCTCTAACTGAAGATAACTCTTCCCAGCCTCAAAGGCAGCAATTTCCTCTGATGACCTTGCCAGCACAAGTATCTAAAGCAGGCTTTGTCAGCCTTGGAGACATTCTAAGTCTTTGATTGAATGTCATAAGCATCATAATGTCATCCATATTGCTACCATCTTGACAGAATTAACATTTATGCGGAAGACCCCACTATAAGGAACTGAGGACTATCAGATGCTATGAACGTCTATTAATGACAAGCAAAATGATTAAATGCGGTTTGACTTACCATATAAATTGAGAATGGAATGCAGGATGCGGTTTTGTTTTTTTTTGGCTCAGCAACGCAGAGAAAGTTTCATCTGTAACGGTGCCCCTGCTGGTCAGTCAGAATATTCTGCAGATGGAAAAGTCCACTGTTAGTAAATTATTACTACTTGAATATTTCAAACTAATGCAATACAACAAACGACGGATTTTTATAAAACTTTAATAATCAGTACTATGCCATCAGTAATATTGTCAAAATTCGCACCTCACTAAAAATTAAAATCTCAAATTTTATTTCCAACCTAGCAGACATCTCTCAATCCTGTGCCTCATGTGCTAACACTCTCTATACAAGTCTAGCACCTATACTAGGACGTAAATAAAAAGATCTGTTGCCAGCCAAGTGACAGAGTACCCTTCTTATTGCAATTCTTTTAGTATATGGTACACCAATATAAAATAAGTCATCTGATCAGTTGATGGAGGAAGGTTTATGCTACAGTTAGTAGGAATAATAAAGGTGATGGATAACAGATTCTAATATCTTCATTTTAGCACATCTCTACAAGCTAAGCAATAGTGATGTCGCAAATATTATGATCAACCACACTAATGCCCTAGTTTCTTTAATCTCATCATCTTGTCTACAGCTGGGCGTCATGTCTACCCTGCTACCCATTTCAAAACCAAGATAATTGTATCGTATTGCTTGCTAGGCAACTGAATGGCCCTCATGTCAGATAACATCCTGCTGTAGCTCTATGATGTCAGGGCACCACTTGACCAATTGCCCTGGGTGAAGATGACACACAGGAGGATGAGAAATCAGCAATTATGCACTATGTCACTCTCTGCAATTATGAATGCAAGGCAAGTAGCAGGTGTAATGGGAAAGCACTCTGAACCATTGAAAGCATTGGTCTCCTTTTGAAAGTGGCATGGAGTTACAAGAACATACACTATCCTCAACAACAATCAGTCTGGAGTATCGGAGTCCCACATACAGATTGCAGAAAACCGTTTAAATGAGCTCCCTTCTATGAGAAAGTAAGTCAAGCGCTCTAACTTAAGATAACTCTTCCCAGCCTCAAAGGCAGCAATTTCCTCTGATGACATTGGCAGCACAAGTATCTAAAGCAGGCTTTGTCAGCCTTGGAGACAGTCTAAGTCTTTTTTTTTTAACATTTTATTGAAATAACAGACAATCTGCATATACAGTGTTACAGTCACGAGGGTAAGTACACACAGCCAATCGGTACATAGTTTCCACAGAGACACCAACTCTATGATGACTACAATAATGTTATATCTCATCGTCCGAGTCTTGATCCAACACCGGAGGTGTACAAATGTTTCCCCTATAGATGTTCCATTTGCCCCACACCCTTCCCCATTTCTTTGGGCATCCCCTGTGAATAAAGGTGGCCTTCTCAGCTACCATTACCATATCCATATCTCTACACCATTCTAATAAAGTTGGTACACTTGCCGACCCCAATTTTTGTGCTAGATTTCGTTTAGCTATCATTCCTGTCGTTGCCCACTGGCGTTCAGCATGGTTAAGGTCTGTTGGTTCCCATATGTTGAGGAGGCAGCATTTAGGCTCGAGCGGGACTTGTTTCTCACTGACTTCCGTAATGGTGTCTATCACTGCTGCCCAGTATGGTGTAAGCAGTGGGCACTCCCACAAGGTGTGATAAAATGTACCTATGGCGCCACAGAGGCGTAAGCAGTGTGGATCGGGGACTCTTCCCATCTTATGCAGTATTACCTGTGTGTAATAGGTCCTGTGTAGTATTTTTAGCTGTACCAGACGCAGTCTAGAGGAGATTGCCACCTCTTTAGGTGACGCAATCGTGTCTCGCCAGTCGGGGTCGTCCATATCTCCCACCGCCGTCTGCCAGAGAACCCTAAGTCGGTCGAGAGGGTTATTAATAATTTTCTTGTAGGTGAGTGAGGTTGCTTTTTTGTCTAGTCAGTTAATAGCCGGTCCTCTAAAGGGGATAATACGGGGAGTATTTCCGCTGCTGGGAGGGCTGCATCTATCGCATGTTTAATCTGCATATATCAACATTTTTCCCCCAGAGCCATCATGTATTGTTCTTGTAGGTGGGCAAAGCTCACAACCTCTCCACTGTGCCAGAGGTCCCCCAGCCGGGAGATCCCTATCAGGTCCCATTTTTTAAATCCCTTGCTCTTTCCCAGTGTGCCCAGTTTGCCTGTGTCCCACAGTGGAGTGTGTTGCGTCAGTCTGTCTGACCAGCCCAGGTGCTGTGTTACCGTGTGCCAGATACGAATTGTGTGTGCCGTTGGGCCCATGAGGTCCCGGGTTTTCCGTTTGTTGTAAAGCCCCCTATTAACTCCACCCTTCAACAGGGCCACTCTGTCTAGGCGGTAGGCAGGGTCCGTGTCAGGTACATGCATCCACTGATTGATGACTGGGAGTTGCGAAGCCCAATAATATGCCTTGATATCGGGTAGAGCAATCCCCCCCATCATACCAACTTCTGATCAATTTGTTCGCTGCCACCCTTGCCGGTTTGCTATCCCATAGGAGGACAGCGACCTCCGAGTTCACTGTTCTGAAATATGAGTCAGGGACTGGATAGAGCGTGTTGTGCAGGGCGTATAAAAATCTGGGCAGGGCCATCATTTTGAAAAGAGCCGCTCTGCCCAGTAGGGTGAGCGGCAATGCTCTCCAGTGCTTGATATCACGCTTCAGTCTTTGCAGCGGTGCTTGCAAGTTAAGTGCTAGGAATGCGTCCGGATCCGACGTTACATGGATTCCGAGGTATTTAAAATTATCTGTCACTATCTGGACCGTGCATCCCTGTGGCAGACGTGGGGGCAGACCATGTAGAGTACGGACTTATCCCAATTAATTGCATATCCCGACACTGATCCGAACACCGCGCAGATGTTGAGCAATGCGTGGAGGGATCGCGTGGGTGAGGCTATATATATTAAGTCATCGGCATAGAGGGAGATGCGATCTTCCCATCCCTCCCTCCATTTTAGACCTCGGATCATGGGATGCCATCTAATCCAGGCCGCCAGCGGTTCCAGGACCAATGCGAACAATAAGGGTGACAATGGGCAGCCCTGTCGCGTCCCTCTACCCAAAGTGATTTCCCGTGATATGTGCCCATTGGCGACTACATGCGCAATAGGGTTTGTGTAGAGTAGGTGTACCCAGGAGCAGAATTTCGGTCCGAACCCTAAATGTTGGAGGACCGCAAATAAAAATGCCCACTCCACCGAGTCAAAAGCCATTTTTGCGTCCAGCGAGAGGACCGCAGCGTCCTCCCGCACTATGTGTTTCCGACCCAGTACGCCATGCAGGCGCCTGAGGTTCAAGGCCGTATTTCTGCCAGGCATAAATCCCGATTGGTCCGGGTGGACCAGTTTGGCGAGATGGGGGTGTCAGTCTGAGTGCTAACGTTTTGGCTAAAGTTTTAGCTTCTGCATTGATTAATGAGATCGGTCGATATGATGTGCATTCCACAGTTGGTTTGCCAGGTTTGTGGATGGCCACAATGGTTGCTAATCGCTGATCTCTGGGGAGTGTTCCTTGGGCTCAACTCGTCTCGTACATTTTCAGCATATAAGGGGCTACCTTGTCCGCCGTATGTTTATATAATTCTATTGGGATGCCATTGGGACCGGTGGCTTTACCTGATTGTATCTTAGAGATGGCTGCCTTGAGTTCGTCCACCGTAATGTCTGCCTCTAGACCCTCAGTTTCTTGAGGCGTGAGCCTCGGCATGTGAATGTGTTTTGGGTAGGGCTGCGTGCCCGAATCTCCGCCGTCACCGGGGAGTGATCGGAGATCCCCCTGGGCAAATGTGAGGCCGTCCCCATCCTCCCCATGTTATCTAGTGCCGTGAATAAGTAGTCTATGCGTGAAAGGCTATTGTGAGCCCCTGAATGAAAGGTGTATTGTCTCTTAAGTGGGTTTTGGAACCGCCATATGTCCAGTAGACCGTGGGCTTCCAAGAATTCGGCCAACGGTGAGCTTAGACGATGTTGGGGGTGAGCAGGCGTACGGTCCAGTGCATCATTGATAGTCATGTTAAAGTCACCCCCTAATATTAAATCTCCTACCAGTAGTGCTAGGAGGAATTTGCCCAGATCTTGAAAGGCGGATGAATGTAGGACAGGTGGGATATAGACAGTCACTAAGTTAAGCAGGCGACCTTCCCATTGGATCGAGGTTGCTGCAAAACGGCCCTGGTCATCTTTAGAAGTGTGGTGGACAATGAGAGGGAATCGCTTTCTTACAAGGATTCCCAACCCTCGGATCCTGTGGTGAACTCTGAGTGTACTATCAATTGGAACCCCCACCGGTCAAGTGCTTTACACATGGATCCTACTAAGTGCGTTTCCTGTAACAGTATCACTGCTGGGGCCTTGCGTTTTAAATATTGCAGCACCAACCTGCGTTTTATCTTGTCTCTCAGCCCATTAACATTCCATGAGAGGAACGATAACGTTGGCGTTGTGGTGCGTTGTGTCATTGGATCAGATGAGGTCATAGAAGGCGTGGGTGTTCGTGGCAGGCCGGATATCTGAGGTCAAGTGTGAACCTATTCCAGTAATGACTGTGTGTCAGTGTCTGCGGATCGGTAACTATCAGAACGATAACATCCAAAAAAACTTCGTATTGCAGGTATACATTATCTACAGCTGAATACTTCACCCCCCGTCGCCGCTCAGTTGGAGTAATGACATAAGCATATAACCATATTTCACATTTCTGAGGGGGCCAAGTAATAGTTCTGCTATCATGACAATACATAATAACAACAATACCCTCCCTACCATCCCCAAGAGTAATAAGTCCCCCCTCCCTGCATCCCTGCCTAGTAGGTCTAAAACTACCCACGTCCCCAATAGCAGAGCGCCTATGATCCCAAGAATAAAGAACATTAAATGTAGGGTCGTGCAGTGTCAGCGCCCAATAGCCTCTCCCTCCCGGGCCCGCAACTATGCCCCAACATTATTGAGGGTTAATATCACATTCTAAAGTCCATAGTCTATTCAGCATTTTGCCAGTCCAATTTTGAATTAGCAGAGAAGAACATATCGTGTCCAGAGGAAGGGAAACCCTCCACCCCCGCACTACAAAAAGACAAAAAGAGGAATAACTACAGACCAGTAGAGTTCATGCAGTCTTTCACTTTCCAGCACGTGCCGTGTCACTGCCAGGGCTGACAGAGTGGGAACTTCTGGATCTCGATGGCGAGCGTATCCTGCCTCCACGCCAGTGCAATGAGTCTTTAGGGCATTGGCCAGTGATCCCACGGTCTATCTCCTCTCGTCGGTGATGCGTCTGGGATGGGCCCTCGTCGAGCCATCGTTGAGCCTCCTCCGGCGTCAGGAAGAACCAAGATTTGTCACCGTCAACTACTTTCAACTTGGCGGGGAAGAACATCATGTATTTGAGTCCCTTGTCTCTAAGAACCCGTTTTATCCCTTCAAAGGAGCGTCTTTCTCGCTGTACCTTAAGAGTAAAGTCCGGGAAGAAACGGATCGTCGCATTATCGTAGGGGAGGTCGCCATTGACCCTAGCTGCTTGCAGGATTGCATCCCGGTCGCGTAAATTCAAAATACGTGCAATAATGGTCCGAGGCGGCGCACCAGGTTTTGGCTTAGGGATTGGGGCTCTATGCGCCCTTTCTACTGAGAATAACGGTGACAGTCTTTTGGGCTTGAGGTGATGCAGGATAAGGTCTTCGAGGAAGAGATCCATGCTGGGGCCTTCTGTCTCTTCAGGTACCCCCACCACCCGGATGTTGTTGCAGCGGGCTCGTCCTTCCTGATCATCCAGGTGGAGTGCCATTTCTCTATGTTGATGAACCAATTTTTGGACCCTTTCCTCCAGTTTACATGTCGCAGACTGCAGCTCCCCTATATTTTCTTCCGTGGCAGTGACCCTTTCGGACGTTTTCCGCATATCGGCCCTCATGAGGTTCATCTCGATCAGGACTTTATCGATTTTAGTCTCTAGATTAGTTCCTACTGTTTGGATCGCCGCCATAATTGAGCTGAGGGATGGTTCTTCTACGGCCATGTTGTCGTCTCACGCCCCTTCTTCCGTGGCAAGCTGTCGCGGTACCGCATATTTGTCCATTTTATTGACTTGGACAGAGGCCGTAGCTCCCTTTGGCTTCGTCATGGTGCGGTGTGCCGCTAAGGCCAAGCGCTGCGATATGGTCAGGGACTTTTGCCGCACACCCAGCCAATATTTGTCGCCGTCCAAGGGGTCCGTATTCTCTGCTATCGAAAAGGATTACGGCTTGTCATATGGCGGGAGCGCTGCGGCCTTCAAAGAACGTCAATCCGATAGTCAAAGTGCCCACATATGGATAAGTGGAAAAAGGAGAGGGGGGGGGCCCCAAGACCACACTTATGCGCTCTCTCCGTTCGGGTCCACCAGGCCGCCTCGTGCGTCACACCTCTCCCTTTTGTACCGCCTAAGCTATCATGTGGTGTCTACACCCCACACTCTGAGCAATACACAGGGGTTAGTAGTCCGGGGGCCATCGCTCATAGGTGCTAATCTCCACCTTCAGGCCGAATTATTGCCGGAGTACGTACCCCTTCGGAATGCATACATGGGGGCCCCCTTCAGATCTCCGATGTCCACAATTCTCAGTGATCAGGCATTTCTGGCATGCTGGGGGGGGGGAGAAAGTCCCACCGGGTTTCACCTTGTGGTATGCAGTGGCAGAAGCAATCATTCGGGAGGCCACCAAGCACTGTTATAGGCGCTCCAGTCCTAGGCCATAAGCCGCGGGCCTCGCATAGCGCAAAGCCCCCAGCCTTTCGAACGTGCTGCAGGCCGGCGCGATACGCGTCTCCGCCCCCCCTCTCGCTAGGGCCGCCGCGTCGTTGTCGGGTTGGGCGCCAGCGCGGTGTAGCGGTTATCCTGCACCGCCCAGGATCAGAAACGTTCTCTCTGCCGCACACCGATATTGGGGACATTTACCTGAGCTTCTCTCCCCTCTGGCTATCGGATCTGTGTCGGATTTAACGGGCTTTGTCGCAAGCCCTAACGGAGCTCGAGAGCTACGCCGCCATCTAGGTCGGCGCCAAGTCACGCCCCTCCAGTCTAAGTCTTTGATTGACTGTCATAAGCATGATAATGTCATCCATATTGCTACCATCTTGAGAAAATTCTTAATTATGCGGAAGACCCCACTATAAGGAACTGAGGACTATCAGATGCTATGAACTTCTATTAATGACAAGCAAAATGATTAAATGTGGTCTGACTTACCATAGAAATTGAGAATGGAATGCAGGATGCTGGTTTCTTTTTTTTTTTTGGGGCTCAGGAACGCAGAGAAAATTTCATCTGTAACCGTTCCCCTGCTGGTCGGTCAGAATATTCTGCAGATGGAAAAGTCCACTGTTAGTAAATTATTACTACTTGAATATTTCAAACTAATGCAATAGAACAAATGACAGATTTTTCTAAAGCTTTAATAATCAGTACTATGCCATCTGTAATATTGTGAAAATTCGCACCTCACTAAAAATTAAAATCTCAAATTTTATTTCCAACCTAGCATACATGTCTCAATCCTGTGCCTCATGTGCTAACACTCTCTACACTAGTCTAGCACCTATACTAGGACGTAATTAAAAAGATCTGTTGCCAGCCAAGTGACAGAGTACCCTTCTTATTGCAATTATTTTAGTTTATGGTACACCAATAGAAATTAAGTCATCTGATCAGTTGAGGGAAGAAGGTTTATGCTACAGCTAGTAGGAATAATAAAAGTTATGGATTACAGATTCTAATATCCTCATTTTAGCACATCTCTACAAGTTAAGCAACCGTCTTGATCAAGTCAAGAAACAAGTGGACTCACAGGAGCTCCGACTAGACAAACTTGAAAACCGGGTCTCAGACGTGCATGAGTTCCACACTGAGTCCCGCGAACAATTACTAAACATGGAGAAAGTCCTGGAAGTTATTAAGGCCAAGAATGAGGACTTGGAGGCCAGATTCCACCGCAATAATGTTCGCATCACAGGAATCCCCAAGACAACAGCCATGGGCAAAGCGGAGGACTTTGTTGAAAAGCTTCTTCGCGACATTTTTGCGGCTTCTCTTTCACCAATGTTCATAGTGGAAAGAGCCCATAGATCTCTGGCCCCTAAACCTCCTGTGGGAGGCACGCCACGGCCTATCCTAGCCCGCATTCTGAACTACAGGGACACCATCTTGCGTGTAGCCAGAGAAATGGGCCAGATCACGCACCAAGGAAACCAAATCTCCATATTCCCGGACTTTACCCCCGCAGTGCAATCAGCGAGGCGGGAATTCGTCCCTGCCAAACGTCTCCTCCGGCAGGCTGATATCACATAAGCCCTCCTCTACCCGGCCAAGCTCAGAGTTACTCATGAAGGAAACCAGCACTTCTTTACGGATGCGAAATCTGCTTTAAAATTTGCTAAACACGTTGCAGGAACCAAGCGGCAGGCGAAATCCACAGGACACAAGGATGGAACACTGAGCGAAAATGATTAATGTGAGTTCACTCAGTTCTGCACTCCGTTCAATCTGCTGCTGGGAGGTGGTAATATAAAAAAATATATATATATTATTGCCATTGTTTAATATGCTGACTGTGGCTGTCTTACTTGCCTTTATACCCCCGAACTGGATGGTGAGTCGGATTGATATGTTTCTGTTAATCTAAGTCATGTTCTCATGGAGACCCCCAGCCACCTGGTTTCCAGTCAGGGTGTTAACCGGCGACATCTCGCCCCAAGGGAGATCTCCCGATCTTACCCAGTTTATTCATGTTTTTTTTGGGGTGTTCGAGGGCGGGGGGAGGGTGGGATAATGGAACTCAACCTATTTGGGGGGTTGGAGTGGGTGGGGGCGACAACACATGCTTTGTCGGAGGGGGGAGGAATGTGCTATACACAATAACCACTGTAGTAACGTAAAATGACAGCCCTGAGGCTTCTAACTTGGAACATCAGAGGTCTGAATGACCACAGGAAGGCCAGGTTAATACATGCATACTTGATACGTCATAAGATAGACTGCTGCTTTCTGTAAGAGACGCACCTCTTAGATGCGTCAAGTGCTAAACTATGACATGGCCACTGGGACAAGACGTACTCCACAGGCTATTCCAATTATTCACGTGGAGTCGCCATCTTGACGCGTAAAGGACTGAATTGGACAGCAATGCACACTCACATTGACACAGAAGGCAGGTTTATTGTGCTTAAAGGCTTTCTCTGTGAAACAGAGGTGGTCTTCGCGGCCATATACGGGCCAAACATTGATGATCCTGATATCTTACACAAGATCTGGGCACTCATAGCCGGCTTAGACTGTGACACAGTCATTTGGGGGGCGATTTTAATGCTATATTGAACGACTCCATGGATAGACGAGGAGCGTCCCGTAGCTTGCATCCCAGGGTGAGTGCTGCACTGAACTCTCTGATCCACACTAATGATCTTGTAGATATATGGAGACACCAACATCCGGATAGACTAGAGGGATCATGCATAACCATGCAGCACAGTGCATGGTCCCGGCTAGATTTCTGGGTGGGGTCCCGTGACGTTGCAGCGTGGACCTTGGATGTCTCCCTTCTCCCCAGAACTTTCTCAGACCTCGCCCCATGTCTATTACACCTAGAGCTCCCCAAGGTGCAGAGGCGCCCTTTCTCCCTAGTGAGGCTCTGTTAGACCAAGTATTCTGCGAGGAGATTCGTCAGGATATTAGCAATTACTTCTGTGAAAATGAAGGCTCAGTTGCAACAGCAGGTGCACTTTGGGAAGCGTTCAAAGTGGTCATACGGGGCTGTTGATAAGCGAAACAGGCAGGAGTTCTAAAATCGATTAGACAGAGACTCAGTGCGCTTGAACGCCAACTTAAGGAGAATGAGGAGAGATTATTTCTCTCTGACACTGGGACACACTTGGCTACAGCCAGAGAACTGCTCACTGAATATACGGAGGAGGCTAACCGCGAGGTTAAGTTTTTGGGGAAATATAGCGCAGCTAGGAGGTATGGGGAAGGTGACAGACCTGGGAAGACGCTAGCATGCATGCTAAGACCGTCGAGAACTGCCAACATCATCACTGAACTCAAACAAAACGAAGGGGACCCCAATAGAGGGTTGCAACAAATACTTAACCACCTTTACACATCTACCACTCCCGACATGCATGAGGAGATGTGCCAATACCTGGACTTATTGGAGTTACTTTGGCTTAGCAACGCTCACAGGGAATACCTAGATGAGCCTTACACCTTAGAAGATGTTACTAAAGTAATAAACAGTCTCCTCAATGGCAAGGCCCCCGGGCTTGATGGCATACCGTCCTCCTTTTACAAAACGTATAGTGACATACTGGCCCCTAGATTATTAGACATTTACCAAGAATCGGTGGAAACCGGCTCCCTCCCCCCCCCCTCGATGCGCGAAGCAGTTATACTTACTTTATTGAAGCCGGATAAAGACCCTACCAGCCGGGACTCTTACCACCCGTTATCCCTTATAAATCTGGATAATAAAATCTTAGCCAAGCTCATAGCCCAAAGATTACAACCGTTACTTCCATTGATAGCGAGGCTGGATCAATCCGGTTTCATACCGGGCCGATCGACAGCACATAACTTGCGCACTTTCTTTTCTCTCCTGCACTATTTACATCCTCAAACTCCGGCGGCGGCGATACTATTAGATGCTACCAAAGCATTTGACACCCTAGAATGGTCTTATCTCTTTGCTGTACTGACCAGAATGGGCCTCAGTCCCACCTTTATCACCCAAATTAAACTTCTCTACACAGGTCCAACAGCTAGGCTTAGAGTCAACCGTCTCCTTTCGGAGAGCTTCCCTATATCCAGAGGTACTAGGCAGGAGTGTCCTTTATCCCCACTCCACTTCGCAATAGCAATGGAACCTCTAGCCGCCAGAATAAGACAACATCACACAAATAGGGGAATAGGGTTCTCGTCTCGAGGGCTGGCAATCGCTCTAAGCGGACGGCATCACGCTCTATCTTGTAGATCCAGCGAATAACACACACCCCATGCTGAGAGAACTAATCAAATTTGGTGGCCTCTCCGGGATCCAGATCAACTGGGGAAAATCAACCATCTTTCCGTTGACTGATGGCACGATCCAGTTTACACTGGATTACCCACTGACATGGGCACTGGGCCCAATTAAGTACTTGGGGATATGGCTCAGTCGGGATGTGCAGGAACTCTGGACGATGAATTTCGGACGGGTTGTGAGCTGGTTTGAAAGTAAGCTTGAGACATGAGCACGTCTTCCGCTTTCACTCGTGGGTAGAATAGCCATCGCTAAGATGGTCGTACTGCCCAAATTTTTGTATCTCTTCGTCAATCTTCCTATTATTCTCACCAAGGCCTTTTTACATAAACTTAGATCTATGTTCATTACGCTTGTGTGGGCTGGAGGGCAGGCCCGTATGGCTTGGGAGCTTTTGACTCTCCCCCTGAACCAGGGAGGGTTGGGTGTGCCAGACATCTCTCTGTATGCCTACTGTGCGCAAGCTCAATTTCTGCACCACTGGGTACACCCGACTCCGTTCCAGCCGCATATTGCGATCGAACTGGATAGGGTTGCTCCGTTTCCGTTAGATGTGGCCATATTTTCTAAATTTCGGAGACCGATAAACGAAATAGATACCACAGAGACGCTCAGATGGGCCTGGCATCAATTGCGCTTGAGAGCTGGGCATGATGTGCTGTTCGCTCCTTCTGCTCCCCTTGCATACAATCCCCTAATACCGGCAATGGCAGAACGCGGAGAGGTGCTTAGAGCTGAAAGACTGGGCTGGTTGACCTTGGCTGATCTATATCCAGTGGACACCTTCACGGCCCCCAGACTCGGCGGAGACGAGTACCACGCATTTTTCAGACTTGCTTTTGTATTATAGAATCAGAGCCACCTGCCGCAAACTGCATGCTTCCTTTCCCTCCCCACCTCCCACTTTGAATGCATTGGAGCAGTTGATTTCGAATGAGGCCCAACACAAGTTGATCACTCGTCTTTACACTAAGATGCAAACTGACTTTCCTATTGCTAAACATACATTTTTCGAGGGCTGGAACGCGGAACTACCCACACCTTTGACGGAGGACCAATGGAAGTTCTGCTGTGGGCAGCTAGAACTGCTCTCCCCAAACTATAAATTAGGCCTGATCCATTTTAAATTCCTGCATAGGTATTATAGGACACCTGCGCAGCTCCTGCGTATGGGTCTCCGGGACAATGCCAGATGCTGGAGGTGTAACGCTCTTCAGGCCCCCTTCATACACCTGGCCTGGCAGTGTCCCAAGATTGCGCAATTCTGGTGCTCGATATTTGCCTTCATAAATGAAATACTGGACCGGAGACTGGAGCCATCCCCCTTGCTGGGGCTCTTGGGATACACGAAAGACACACCAGTGGAGTCTAGTCGATTACTGGCCATGCTGTTACTCTTGGCAAAGAGACGTGTAGCCATGTCCTGGGGGAGGGCCGGAGTCCCACAAACGAAATGCTGGATAACAGACGTTACACTTTGTCAGGAACAATTACATACATTTTGGGAATTAATGCCAGTGGCGTCTCGACCTCGGGACATCTGGGGTCCATTCCAAGACTGGGTTTGGGCCCGGGTCACGACAGAGGAGGGTGTGGGGGAACTCTGAGGTGTCGTCTCTACGCCACGTAAGCAGGGATTATGTGGGGTTATGACAAAGTTGAATGTATGGCCATTGGAGGGTCGGGGTGATGGAGCCACAGGTTGGTTAATCTACTGAATAGATGCTTCCCTTTGACCAATGTATAGCTAACAATGTATACGAAGTTGTGTCTCTTCATTTAACCACACTGTAATGTAACGTGCTGCTGTTGTTGGCTCGCCCCCAAGGGTTTGGGGTTCAATTTGTGTTTTTTTTTTTGGGGTTAATTTCCTTTTGTTCCATTGATATGTATCGGAAATTTGACCTTTATGTTAACGTGCAAACCTCGATCTTTACACGACCGCTACTGCTCTCTGTGTAGGGCTACCAGTGATGGAAGTAGGTACAATATGGGTTAAAACTATGGTCCCGAACATGTATATGAGAAAACGCACTGTATGTTTTTCTGTTTATCCAAACTCAATAAACAAAAAAAACAAAAAGAATTGCCTTCATAGTGGGGTTGAATCATTCCTTCTAGTTAAAATATAAGAATGGCCAGAAAGGGATAGTCACTTACTCTGATGAGTCCCCTCCACTGCAAAGTCTTTCACCGTGACCACTTACTATTGCACTAAATGTTTATGCTGTTGCTTTTGCGATGCAGCAGGTTGGTTTGTTTGGGGACCAAATGAAAGCAAGTCTTTTGGAGCAGATAGTAAAAAGACCCCTTTCCAAAC
Organism: Calotriton arnoldi; assembly: GCA_963921515.1. NCBI lineage: Eukaryota > Metazoa > Chordata > Amphibia > Caudata > Salamandridae > Calotriton > Calotriton arnoldi. The sequence goes on from CAWUFW010000409.1 coordinate 3,289,754, forward strand.
ACCTTTAGTGATACTCTTCCCCCTCCCCCCCCCAACATCTCAACACTAACGCTCCCTTAAGTCTGCAGACACTGTCATCACTCCCCTTCGTCACTAGCACTATCCCCCTCACTTTCTACCGCTGACCTGTGGGGTCTCATTAGGCTGCACAGCTCCCTTACACCTATCTCCCAGCGTGAGATTTTAGTGGGGCAGATCCTAAAACTAACTTTGAAATGGGTTCCTAAGGGAGCCTATGTTCATATCCTCACATTTTAAAGCAAAAGCATTGATTGATTTCTCAGTAATGCATGTAAAAAACATAAGGAAATTCATTTCAGCAAAGCAGTCCCTGTTTACATTTTACCTTTATTCAAACCTTCATTTCCTAGATGCATTTGCTTTTTTTTAGATGCGTATCTGTAGTTAATTTTCATGCAACATATGACTCTTGTATAGCGCGCGTTGTGAACTGTGTAACCTCCAGGCGAGTTCAGATTGTGGGTTAGTATCTATGACAGGGCACGACTGAGTCCTGTGGCTGAAAGCAGGACGAGTTTCTCACAGTGCCTGCCAGTGTGCCATTAATGGGTTTGGACTACATTTGCGTCCAATCCTTGCCCTCTCTGCAAAGCACACGGAACAGTGGTCACATGTAAATTGCACCCCAGCAGATGGAAGTTGGCTCGCAGTGGTTTTCATATGCCCATCTTTCTTGGACATAGTGAGTCTAGGGCTATGGGACCTGTTTTCTTCTCGGCATCCTTTTTGAAATCCTCCGTCTGCACATCTCACGCCATTGCTTCCCTCTTCGAGACCACCATTTCACACTGATTTTATGTATATACCTTTTTATTAGATCAGAATATGATTACGACTCAACTAGTTCTGGCAGCAAATATTGATCTGGATCCAGGCCAGCAACAGTGAAATATGAGGAATGTATCCAGTGGCATGTGCGGACACTAGGACTCACTCAGCAGCACCCACATCTTGCTTGCTTTTCTTTCAACGCAGCAACTTGTAGGGGGGGAATGTCTAATTGTCACTTCCAGCTGGGACCAACATAAAGGTCACATAAAAGGCCATCAGCCTTCCTTTCGCTGGCATCTCATCCTGGCTGGGAGATATCTGGAGCCTTAAATCTAGCTGCCAATGCAATAAAGAGAAAAAAGCACTCATCTGGTTATCACTTCACAAATGATAAAGAGAAATTATGATTTGGATTCAAGTTTTTGAGTTTGTTCAACCCCTGCATGTAAGAGATAACCATGTACTTTAAGAATATCAGATGTATCTCCAAATTTATGATAGTTCGAAACATTTGTTTCATCATCAAAACATACATAAGAACATTTCCCCTCCAGTAGAAACAGACAATAGTACAATTTAAAATCTAAAAGAATACAATAAAATTGATTCATATATTAAAAGAATTTAAAAAAAGAGAACACATAATCCCCTAAAATAACTGACACTGTACATTCAATTGCCCCACCAATGTAAAACCTAAAAACAGCAGCCACCGCCACATGAATCCCTTTATTAGAAATGACAGTAGCAATAATTTAAATAGTACTTTTTATTTAAATTCTTTTGTAGCACTACCCATCCCAGGGCGAGGGAAGGCTGTAAGAGTGCCTTATCTCTCACAACCATTATACAATAATCAGAAGTGTGTAAATCAGTGTTCTAGGAAGATAATCTAAGACAATGAGGGTTACGAGGTGTAAGATTCACATATCATCCATACTGATACGTGTTATACGTTTAGAGTGTTTAGTCTGGAGAAACAGAAAGACCGAAATGAACACATAATGCAGCAATTGGCCTGGTCTATACAAAAAATATATACCTTGGAGAGCTACATCCGCCCCGACGCTATGGGAGTGGAAGGTGGTACATGGACTGGTGTATGCGGGCGGAAAAGGTGGTCTATGAGGGCAAGGGGTGTCCCCATAAATGGACAAAGATCTGGGGGAGGTGGAATGAAAGTAGGGGAATGTTGTGCGCACCTGTTAGTAGGGTCAATGCCATTGATGTGGAGTGATTGCTGCTACATGACAGACCCTGCTGCCATGACATTGCTAGCGCTGTGCAGGCAAAACCTAACAAGAATTCGTAATGCTTCGGTTTCACCTATGTGAAGACTATTAAGCTGGTTTGATCATTTTATCAATCAAGGTCCAGAACATCGGAAAGAGCTCACTGACAAGTAGCACGGGAGTGAAAAGGATGTGGTGCAGCAGCCAGAGCTGCTGACTCAAGAGCTGGGGATCCCAGTTCGAGTCTCAGCGGCGCAACCGCCTGTGATTCTGGGCAAATCACTCAACCTCTGTGGGTGATCAATTAGGCTATGTACATCTGCTAATTTAATTTAAAGTATCACACAAGCAAAAAGAGGCAAAACTTTATTTTAAAAAATAGTTCCACCAAAGGAGATGTTAACAGTATTTCAGCTAAGGGAAACTGATACGAGAAGCAGATGAGGAACAAGCATTGGTAAATGCAGGAAAATATGTTAGAGTCAATAGAAATATAGGAAAGTGTAGTATTGGCTTTCCAGCTTATTCACTGCTGTCATCATTTGGAATGTGTTTATTCATGATGACATATTAGAATGTTTGGTTCTTAGCTATAGTCAGTTGGGAGCTTGGGACCGAGCTGAAAGGTGACAGCTCCTGGTGGGGTTTTATCTTATCCTTATTATCCTAATATTTATGAATTACCACCTTGTACCATCTTACTCAATGAATACCTATTCTTACAAGAACCTACGTGGACCTGATCTTCGTTTACTTCACTACAACTTCAAGGTAAAGAATTTTCTCTGATTATTCTACGTATTCTTAAGCATACTGGCACGCTAAAAAACCCCCACCAGTGACCATTCCACTTCTGGTCGTTCTCTTCTTGACCTGCCAGTCCCTGCTATACTTTCTGCTATTTAAGTACTATTCTTCAATCAACAGCAGCAATTGATTTCCATGCCTGCAGTGACTTGCCTCTTACATTCTGCTGCCTGTCTACTCTAATTGGCTCCACATTATCAAATTGTCTTTTCTTTCTTCGCTTCGCGTATCCGCACGTTGTAAGGTGCTTTATCAGAGCCTTTGATAACACTAACGGCAGTAGCGTGGAAAAAAAGAAAAGAACCTACTTCCACCTAATGCAGGTCTGACTCTTAATTATCCCTACTCCTGTTCTTCAATTTAAATACAAATTAACAAATAAGGTCTTTTACCATTATCATGGCAGTTATTGTTATTGTCGTTAGGAAGGCGACATTTGAATGTGTCATGAGCCTCCACCTCGCGCTTACACAACGCGCGCAGCTTTTCCTGCTTCATCTGTGACGTGTACCTGTTTGCCTTCTTCCATGTTTTAGTGCACGGTGACGCCGGGAGCCACCCGGCGCGGCGTCACCAGTGCGTGCCACCACTTTGGAGCCACGTTTTCTCTGGACGTTCACCATTCAGCCCTGCTTTTACCAACAACGTTTGCTTTCGCCAACCACGTTTGTTTGCTATCCGGGACAATAAAGTTATTTCAACATCGTTTTCATGCTGCCTCAAGACGTTTCTAGTACCCATTTATTTCAAGGTCTTCGGAATACCAGATTTCTATGCCTCTTCATCAATTTCGATGTTTTCTTCTACAACATGGTTTACTATAAGGTCTTCGACATTCCTGATTTTCCTATTCTTCACAGGTTCTGTTTTATTTCTCTTCAAGTTTCATTATAACGAAAACTACAATGCCACGCATGTCATCTTGCATTCTGTGACATGCACACCATTTATTTATTTATATTACAGCAAGTTCAGTATTTTATAAAGTTACAGCGCTATGTCCCTACTACAAGTTCATTGCTAAATGGTATTCTGCTGTGTTGTTGACTGCGAATCCTCTGCGCTGATTCGCACAGCCTTTTACATCCTTTAATTCATATCAAAGCACATTGACAACGGTGACAACTTTATTTATTTTATTTTATTGTTTTCTTCTAACAATTGACAACGGTGACCACTTTACTTATTTTAGTTTATTGTTTTCTACTATATGTTATGCCTTTTATAATTTTATATGCAATATGATTTTTGGGTTGCAGCAGGTATAATTACCAGTTCTTTAATTACGTTAATTTTTCATGGTATTAATGCTTGATTATAATTTCCTTTATGATTCAATGCTCATTATATTTTCTTTTATGATTCAATACCATTTATTTGATTCCTATATGCACTAGGTATAAATATGTACCAGTTCTTTAGTTACGCTTAATTTAAATGATAAATTCTTCGTTTTAATTTCATTTTTATGATGCATCACGCAGTTCTGTTATTGAACTTACTTAATGAATTAATTCATATTCTGTATTCTATATGAGTGGACGTTCTTTGTCTACATTTACCGGTTTCAAATGTTAAATGCTGACGTCAACCTTTAAGGTTCAGTACTGCTTAATTATTTTTCATGAGCTCTATGATTGTTATTCTTTTTTCCTTTTGCGCAAAAGTTTTATTCTTCTAAACATTTTCTTATGCGTAGACGTACGCTACATGAATTTAGTTATCATATTTAATACTCATGAGTTTTAAATGTTCTGTGCACTTAACGCTTTTATGTGATTATTATGCCAGATTCTCACGGCCTTTTTAAAGGTTTCATTCAGAATTAATTATTCTTACTGGCAACTGAGGTTTTCCTCTGTTCGTGCTCCTGTTAGGTGTTAATTTTCACCTTTCTGCTTAATATTACTGGAGTTTCTAATTGTTTTCTCATGTGGAGCACTTCCTTTGTTCTTATATATTCTTTATGTGGTTCTACCTTTCACTTCTTCGTTTGTTGGTTCACAATTTCTCCAGTCTGGCCAATTGGTGTATTTTGCGATACTTTCAACGTTTGTGTTCGGTGTCCACCTTCGTATTATCTCTTTCTCTTTGTCCTTTAAAGAGAGGATGTGTTCTCTTTCTTATTTCCCTTCTTCTTATCTCTACTCCTTGCTTTGCTTCCTTTTGTCTTTTGACTTATTCCTTCCTTTTATTCACCTTCCTTTATTACTTCTCTTGACTCTTCTCAGTTTAAATCTTTCTTCATTTATCACCTCTTGTGTTCAACTGTTCTTATATTTATGTTCTCCTTTCTTCATATTCTTACTTACCCCGTTTCTAATTTCCTTTCATATGTTCATTGTTATTATTTGTAATTGCTTTGTTCACATCTAGTTTTAGTTGCAATTGCAAAATGTATAAAAGGGGAAGATGCGTAGTATTGGCTTTCCAGCTTATTCACTGCTGTCATCATTTGGAATGTGTTTATTCATGATGACATATTAGAATGTTTGGTTCTTAGCTATAGTCAGTTGGGAGCTTGGGACTGAGCTGAAAGGTGACAGCTCCTGGTGGGGTTTTATCTTATCCTTATTATCCTAATATTTATGAATTACCACCTTGTACCATCTTACTCAATAAATACCTATTCTTACAAGAACCTACGTGGACCTGATCTTCGTTTACTTCACTACAGATTGCTAAGTGGCAAGCAAGGAGCCTATAAAAAGCCAGGAAAACGAGGGGGCAGGATGTAAGCCCCTTTTAAGATTTATACTAAAAAACAATAGATTTCACAAGCAAAACCTAAAAATAAGAAAGGAATATTACAAAATGGGAAATATATTACAAAATGGGCCACATTAACGCTGCATAATTTGCCTTTTCTTTCTACATAATTTAGTATACCCTGCCACATAATTTGATCCTCCCCTGATGCATAATTCCAGTGGCCCCGACTTTAATACAGTGCTTGCAATGGGCAGGTAATCTCAGATACTGAGTACCTTCACTTCTTGAATTTGAAAGAGAGCACCTGCGCTGGTCTTCTTTGGTGCAATACCTTAAATGGGAGAGTACCAGCACTTGTAAGCAGAAATAATTACTCTGGGATAGTGAGTATCTGTGCTTCAAAATTTCAATTTAAAGCACTTATTCCCAGGGCTTTAAGGGAGATAAGAAAACGGGGGGGGAGGTGGTCTCGGAAGGGGGCATGGTATAATGTGATTAAGGGCGTGGCTTAAACACGTACGTTAAAAATCTGTGCTTACCATATCGTGCCACCCCGACTAATTTGATGCTTCTTTCTGTTATTTAAGCTAGATACACAAATCAAAAACTGACATTAAACCCGATACAAGCCAGGATTATTGATTTTGTCAATAGTTAGCTGCATGAGATAAACCAGTAACAACAACTATTGTAAATAGTATTGAACATTCTCCAATTTTGAAATTATTATACAGAGAAATAAACACTTCAATATATTGCAACGTTTATATGGCACTTACTACCCTTGAGGAGGTATTGTAGCACTTTACGTCCGGCAGGATACTTAACTCCACGAAGCTCTTCAGCATCAAGAAATGTGACTGGCTCTGCCCCAGTCCATTAAGCCCCATAGAGACACCAACCTGACCTGTGCCCGATTGTGCTCAAGCCCAGAAGCTCCATAGAGGTGTCAGTCGTTACTGCCTCCACCACAGCCCATGAAGCCCCATGGAGACATGAGCCTGACATGTGACTTACTCTGCCCGGCCCTAACGCTCATCCAAAGAAGTAATATGTGTTTCTTGAAGCGTTCATGCTTTCCTGACTATAATGCAGTTCGCTGCACAGCAAACAGAAGGACCCCTCCTGCACATTTGTTTTTTTGCAGTTTGTTTTGTTTTTTAGCAGTTTTGATATAGCGCTAATTCAACTCAAAGCTATAGGAACGCTTAACATGGCACCAGTTACATTACACAAGGACATGTTTGTTTTTTGCAGGCACGGGAAGATTATGCGATTTGCCCAGAGTCACTGGATGTCGAGCCGACAGCGAGATTAGAACCTTGTTCCCCCGGTCAGAAGTCGCAGCCCGGGCTGTGATGTCACATTCTCTCCCCATGGCCGAAGCTTCACAAGCCCTGTGACATCCATGGGGGAGCTGCGAGGTTTAAAGGGCCCCGCTTTCTCTTTCTGTAAAACGTCTGTTCCAGCTCTACGTATACTGTAGGATTGTTTCCTTTTAATAGCATCTTTATTTATTTTATGCAATTTTATATAGCGCGGACTTTACCCAAAGGTGTCAGAGCGCTTCGCAATAGAACCACGTAAGTTACATGAGGAAATTTACATACTTACACCTTACAGATACAAACGAGATAGATGAAAAGTACTTGGGCTTTGCAATTGTAAACTTATGCACGGGCTCTGTTGTTTAATAATAAACAAAGAGCATGCAGGGTGCCAGCTCGTGCTTGGGGGAGCGATGTTTGGGGTTTATTTCTTGGGTGGTGTGTCTCCAGGCACAGAGAGACCGAGCCGCTCGAGTCTTTATTTCAGGTACCATTCAACAGCACCCCTTGAAAAAACAAATACCCGTCAGAAAAAATAAATCGAATTGCCCAGAACATTTAAAGTAGACAAAGAGGGATAAATGTGGGGAGCAGTCTTGTATGAAATACATAAAAAATAAAAACACGCAAAAGTATTAAAAGTCTTGTGAGACTAATAAAAGACGATGGGTTTGGAGGTGCAAGAGGTTCAGGGATGGGCTGCTGGTGTGTTTGTGGATACAGTTTTCCAGCACTGCCTGAATGTTATGTTGTCATATGTAGTAGAATGTATTTACCTAATGTTCTGTGAGCGTGGCATGGAATGCTTGTTGCATTCCTTCACGGAGGTTCGAGTCCGGGGGCAGTTACTGTTGCTCCGCGGACTGGAAGCCGTGCTGCCTGGCTCTCACCTGTTCTTCCGCATTAAAGTATTACTACCTAATCCGTATCCGCACCATCTTTACAATTGGCGACGATTATGGTTGGCACCTACGTGTGGCAAAGGATTTACGACTACGAGGGAGCCGGAAGAAATTCAATTCTCCGAGTGCTCAAAAGGAAATAAAAAGAATAACAGACAGTAAGAACTCACCGGATTCAGACCGGAACCTTCACCCTGGATATTCATTGATGCGAAGCCTTAAGTGAGTTGGTAACTTCTGGCAAACCACCTTGCCGTTGGCGCTCGATCGCTGTGTATTTTTTCAAAGAGCGGCTAGGTTCCAGCGTTTAAGCCGTGACGCGCATGCTCACACTCATTACTGTGAGGTCATTGCGCAAGGTCACGCAACGCGACCTTTACGTGGCGGCCATTTTAGATACTAACTCCATGGCAACAAGCCTTTTTCATCGCAATTCTTGCCGGTAGCTGAATTTGATGGGAGAAAGGCAAAATTAAGACAGATTTCGGCAGAGAAGTGGGCGGAACAGGTGAGGAAGTCGGGGAGGCGGATATTTAAGGACATTTTCACATTTTTGGCTGTATTTTTTATGCATTTGCGAACACTGAATATATATCTTGTTCTTTTATTTTATACATTTTCTACATTGTGTACGTTGGACCAGTTTCATTTGCACATTAGGTATACTCTCATAAACATAACATTATACCTTTTTTTTGGAAGAGTATAGCTTATAATAGATTGCAATAACCTTGAGATTTAACCAGTTTATGGAAAAAGGTGACCTCCAACTTCAAGAAGAAATGGCTCAACAAAGTTTTACCATAAGCCCTCCTCATTCGTTTTGGGCATCAGGATCACGTCCAACTATAGAATGGTTAGAATGGAAAAATTATTTTGTGAATTACATTAATGCTGTTGATGAAAGCAGGGAAAATGAAAGCAGACCAAAAGAAAAGAATTCTTTTACATTCCTTGGGTCCGGTAGGGATAAAAACTTATAACCGGATGCCCAAGATGTTAGCAAATGCAGAAATAGATGATTTTGAGGCAGCTTTGAAAGATTTGGACAAATATTTGGCACCGAAAGTCTGCATGGGAGTAGTTCGTTACAAGTTTTTTCAGAGAAAACAGAACAAAGGAGAACCGGTAGATGACTATATTGATGAGTTGAAGAGACTTGCCATTGATTGCAGATTTGGCAACCTACACGATGAATTAGTGAGAGATCAATTAGTCATGCATTGCGAGAATTCTGCGATACAGGAACGTTTGTGGGTAAACGGTGATTCGCCTTTGGAGGATATACTCTCTATTGTAAGGAAGGCTGAAATGTCGGGAAGGTGTGCCACACAACTTAAGGATTCTCACAAAGACTCAGGAGCGGTCTACAAAGACACAGGAGCGGTCTATAAAGTTCAGAGTACTAACCAAGGACAACAGCAACACAGCATGAGCAAAACTTCCAATCAAACACAAAGAAATCTATGGAGAGACAAAGAACCGGAAGACAAGCGATCCTCCTGGACCTATCAGCCGCCTTCGACACGGTCTGCCACCACACACTACGAACACGCCTTCACGACGCCGGGATCCAAGAGAAGGCCCTGGACTGGACCACATCCTTCCTCTCCGGCAGAACACAAAGCGTCCGCCTCGCCCCTTCCGATCCAAAGCCACCAAGATCATCTGCGGCGTACCCCAAGGCTCCTCCCTCAGCCCAACGCTGTTCAACATCTACATGGCACCCCTCGCCCACGTCGCCCGACAGCACAACCTCAAGATCATCTCCTACGCTGACGACACCCAGCTGATCCTCTCCCTCACCAAAGACCCTCACACCGCCAAAGCCCACCTCCACGAAGGAATGAAGGCCGTCGCCGAATGGATGAGTACCAGCCGCCTGAAGCTGAACTCGGACAAGACGGAGGTCCTCATCCTTGGTTCCAACCCATCAGCATGGGACGACTCCTGGTGGCCAACATCACTGGGAACAGCCCCGACACCCACCGACCACGCACGCAACCTAGGGGTCATCCTCGACCCCACCCTCTCCATGACTAAGCAGGTCAACGCCGTTTCCTCATCCTGCTTCAACACCCTCCGAATGCTCCGCAGGATCTTCAAGTGGATCCCCACCGAAACAAGAAAAACAGTCACCCAGGCCCTCGTCACCAGCAGGCTGGACTACGGAAACGCCCTCTACGCAGGAACGACGGCTAAGCTCCTGAGACGGCTGCAACGCATCCAGAACGCCTCTGCACGTCTTATCCTCGACATCCCCCGACGCAGCCACATCACACCCCACCTGAGAGACCTGCACTGGCTCCCTGTCAACAAGAGGATAACCTTCAAGCTCCTCACCCACGCACACAAAGCACTCCACAACTCCGGACCAGCCTACCTCAACAGACGACTCAGCTTCTACACCCCCACCCGCCATCTCCGCTCCACCAGCCTCTCCCTCGCCACAGTCCCCCGCATCCGGAAAACGACCGCCGGCGGCAGATCCTTCTCCCACCTCGCCGCCAAGACCTGGAACACCCTCCCCACCAACCTTCGGCAGACCCAAGACCTACTGGCCTTCAGAAGACTCCTCAAGACCTGGCTCTTCGATCAGTAGCAGCACCACCCTCCTCTTCCCCCAGCGCCTTGAGACCCTCGCGGGTATGTAGTGCGCTTTATAAGTGACATGATTGATTGATTATCGTTGTGGAAGTAAAGAACATTTAGCGTTTAGTAGGAACTGCCCAGCTGCAAAGAAAAGATGTAGTATTTGTGGATTGATAGGCCACTTTAGTAAAATGTGTAGGAGAAGGAGAAGCAATGTTAAATACGTATATGAGGATGAAAATGTTAATGAGCCTGACGTTGACAAGGAAGGTGATAATTGGGAGTGTGTTAAAAGTGTCCAGGGTAATTTCGTGATTAACATCACGGATAATACAGTGAAGGATAAGCCCATATGTGATATGTCTATTGGGGGAGTAATAGTTAAGATGTTCGCAGATTCTGGATCACCTTACACTATAATTGATAAGGGAATCTGGAAGGAAAAATTCATCAAAAGAGTTGGCGGAGAATTAATTTCTACAGATGTTAATCCTATAAGTTTCACGGGGGAGAAAATAAATATGTTGGGGTTCAGATGGATGACATTTCTATTTAAAGGGAGATCTGCTAGAGGGAAATTATATGTAGCAGATTTTGGTCCTTCTGTTTTAGGATGGATGGACCAAAAGAATTTGCACATCATATTGGATCCAAACAGTGAAGAGAAGGTACTCATCGTAGATGATTCTAGTAGATTACAAGATGATATATGTAAGTTATTCCCGAAAGTATTTAGTAAGGGTCTAGGATCACTTAAAGGTTTCGAACACTCCATTGTGCTAAAAAAAATGCTGTACCTAAGATACATAAGGTGAGGCCCATTCCTATACTCATAAGGGATGAAGTTGCAAAGGAGTTGGAGGGATTGTTAGAAAGGGATGTAATTGAAGAGGTGGAGAGCTCTGAATGGATTTCTCCGGTGGTGGTGGCGCGCAAGGGGAATGGCAAAATACGCCTATGCATTGATTTGCGCCACCTCAATAATAACATCGTTATCGATAGATTCCCTCTGCCTAAGATCAATGAAATGGTGTCTTCCCTCAAAGGTACTAGTTGGTTTTCCACCATTGACTTGTCAGCAGCGTACCATTAGGTGGCGTTGTCACCTGAGTCAAGGAAACTCACTGCGTTTATAACACCTTATGGTTGTTATCAATTTAAACGCATGCCCTTCGGCCTTGCATCTGCGGCTGCTGTTTTTCAGCGTTTAATGCACAAATTACTGGGGAAAATGAATGATGTTAAATTTTTCCAAGATGCCATTTTAGTGGCTGCCAAGTGCAAGGAGGAACATGATTGTAAACTCAAAGAGGTTTTGAGTGTATTACAAAATGTTGGGTTATCTGTTGAAATGAGCAAATGCAAATTTGCTCAGAGGAGCGTTTCCTATCTAGGACACGTTATTAGTCAAGATGGTGTAAGACCCAAACCATCTCTGGTTAATACTATTGTTGACTCACCTGCTCCCACTAGTAAGGAGGAGGTTAAATCGTTCTTAGGAATGGCTGAGTATTGCTCTAAGTTCATCCAAAATTTTGCTAGTAAAGTATTCAACATTCGTGCATTATTGAAGAAGAATATGAAATTTGAATGGACAAATGAGTGTGATGCGGAATTTAAGTGTGTGAAAAATGACTTACAGAATGTAAATCCTCTGAGTAGTTTTGATCCTAATTTGGAGTGCATTTTATCTACAGACGCTAGTGACAAAGGTTTAGGGGCTGTATTGTCACAAAAGGGCACTGATGGAAAGGAGAAGATAATTTTATTTGCTTCTAGGTCTTTATCCCCCACGGAAAGTAAATATCCCATCATTGAAAGAGAAGCCTTAGCTTGTGCTTGGGGTTTAGAGCATTTCCGTGTTTTTGTGTGGGGGAAACCTGTTCTGATTCGCACTGATCATCGGCCTTTGATTAAAATTCTCACTACTGAAGGTAGTGTTACAGCTTCTGCTAGACTAGCAAGGATTTCTATGCGGATGAAGGAATTCATTTACAATTTAGTTTATGTGCCGGGCAGGGAAAATGCTGTGGCCGATTGTCTTTCCAGATTGCCTGTTCCTTTGGAAGAATGTTTGGATGATCCTTGGGGTGATTTCAACATTGCCTTGGTACAAGATGCTGGTGTACCAGCCATTGATAAAAATGAATGGATGGAGGAACAGAGTAAGGATGTTAGTTTGCAACAAGTTTTGGAATGTCTATGCAAAGGTTGGCCCAAGAAGGAAGGCATTACTGATATTTTGAGACCTTTCTGGGAAGTTAGAACGGAATTGTCAGTGAATAAGGATGTAATTGTGAGAGGTGACAGAGTCATTCCTCCGGAGAATTTGAGGAACAAAGTTTTACTTTTATGTCATGAGGGGCATTTTGGTATTGTTAGAACTAAAAGCGTTGTTAAAGGAGCATTTTGGTGGCCTGGTATTGACAAGACCGTGGAGAGACTTGTAAGAGATTGTGAGACATGTTCATCTGCAGACAAATGCTTAAAAACCCTGAAACCTCCGATGAGTCAAGGTCTCATTCCTAACTTACCATGGGAAGTGATTGCTGTGGATATCTTTGGTCCTGTGGGAGAGTCTAAGGAGTATGGTTTGGTCGCAATGGATTTGTTCTCTAAGTGGCCAACGGTAAAAATTGTTGAAAGAGTTGACACAGATGTGGTTCTTAAGTTTCTGGACAAAATGTTCACTATGGAAGGGTTACCGGCAAGTATTTTAAGTGACAATGGGGTGCAGTTTACATCCAAGAAAGCTAATGAGTATTTTGAGAGAGTAGGCATCAAGCATAGAACCACTGCTCTTTATAATCCTAGTGGTAATGGCACTGTCGAGCGCTTTAATCGGGTTATAAAGGGGGTCATTCAAGCGGCCATGAACAAAAAGCATGATTGGAAACTCGAAGTGCATAAGGCTGTTTGGACTTATAGGATCACCACCCATGATGCCACTGGATTGTCCCCTTTTGTTATCATGAGAGGTAGGAAACCCAGATGTAAATTTTCTCCGGCTTTGCTTTGTGACGGCACATTGCTACAATGGTCTGTTAAGGATGTCAGAGATAGACTTATTCAGTTGCATGATAAGAGTAAGTCCTTTTATGATAAAACCCATGGTGTGAAGGAAGTACAAATCAAAATTGGTGATTTGGTTAGAGTGAAGAGACCCGGTAAGATTCCGAAAGGTGAAAATCAGTTTGGTCCGCCACAAAAGGTTGTGGAACTTTTGTGTAATGCAGTACGTTTAGACGATGATAGAGTGTGGAATTTGAAGAGCATCGCTTTGTGTTCCGGGAGGAATTTCAGTGTTTTACTTGAGGGTTTGAAGGGTTCTGATGGTATTAAGGACACGGAATGGATGGAACATTTTCATGACCCAGGAACTATGTGCACTGCTGCTATTCCGGACTTATGTTTGGAAAAGGAGGTGGTGGAGAGTGCATGCAGGAAGAATGATCAAGTTGTGGAAGCGTCGGTGGAAACCACGGATGCCTTAGAAGGGATGACAACTGAAACGTTTGACAAGATTCCTGACTCCACGAACACCACAGAGTCGGTTGTGGTAGCAGATGGTTTTAGTGTCAGTGGTACCAGGAAGAGAGTGCTTCCAGGATGGCTCAAGGAGTTCGTTATGTGGTTATAGAGCAATTTAGTTATCCATTGTATATTTATGTTTTGCAATTTTCTTTTGTGTAAAAGGGGGGGGATGTGTTATGTTGTCATATGTAGTAGAATGTATTTACCTAATGTTCTGTGAGCGTGGCATGGAATGCTTGTTGCATTCCTTCACGGAGGTTCGAGTCCGGGGGCAGTTACTGTTGCTCCGCGGACTGGAAGCCGTGCTGCCTGGCTCTCACCTGTTCTTCCGCATTAAAGTATTACTACCTAATCCGTATCCGCACCATCTTTACACTGAAGTCAAGGGAAAGGCACAAGAAGTCATTAACGCACAAACTGCCTGCTTTTCTTCCCCTGTCCCTACCTCTGCATTTCCGCCACTGTGAGCCAGGCCAAAACCTCTTTAACTTACTCAGCAGTCTGTGCAGGGTGTAATCACAATCAGCCTCGCCCTCCTCCCATCTCTCCCACTCAACATCGACTACGGACCCCACCCACTGGTCAGCATGACTGCAGACCAGGAATTGGCTGATTAGGTGTTACATTCGCGCCTAAGCTCTGTCCTCCTCCCCTTCTACCCCGTTTGTCTGCAGGTGCAGTATATTTTGGGAAACGTGCCACGAAATTACTTATGCTGGCAATGAACAGCACGGATGCCCTACCTGTCGTGTACTAGCATAGTCAGCCTTCGCCACAGCTGCAAGTATTATTTTACTAGTGTGTTGCTACTTCGACCTCCAGTGCCGAGTGCAGACAAAATAATCGCCGTTTATGTCAGGCAGGCCCTCAAGCACAACCAGCCAGATACCAGAGGAGACTTCCTCTTTCACGCTCTCTCGCCGAGTTGCTACCACGCTAGAATCTCTATTATCTGACGCACACTGAGCGTGGAACCCTACACCTGACGATTCGACGCTACCAAAGGGAGGGGGCGTGTAATCTATTTACAAGCATTCACGCGGTCATTGGTGGCTACTCGATTGATGGACCAAAGCCCATTGGGCTAAAATGACTTTAAACACCAGGCAACACCCACTGAATTATTCTGATAAAACTTTTCAATGCGTTTTCTTGCTGTATGTTTGTCCGGGTCACCTCTGAACCTATCACTGAAGAAAAACTTTAAAACGAAGTACGCTACACTGTATGATATTGCATCACCAATAAAATAAGTATACAATATTATTAGTTTCTTGTTAGTGGAGGGGTGATATTTGCATAGCGCTATTGCCATCACGGAACCCACGACAGCGTATAGTGGTCTGTGCTTGTTGTAATTGTGAACATTTCGAGTTTCACCAATCACAATCAATGATTTAATTTTTTTTAAACCGAAATCAGAGTGTCCATGGTTATTAACAGAGACAATAATAGTAGGCTGGGGGAGAAGGAGGGTACAGGAGTCTGGAGGAGAAACAGGGTACAAGGGCTGGGCTGCAGTCCGTAGTGTGGGAGATGGAATGGAAACAATGTGCAGAAGGTTAGGGCCACAGGAGGAGTAACGAGGTTGGGGAAATATATGAGGGGCTGAGGGCAGGTACAGGAGCTGCAGAAGGAACAAACACGGAACTAACCTCACACAGGCAGCGGGTGTGTAGCAAAGAAGGACTGGTGGCAGGCAGGTGGCGGCCTGGTTCCCCAGCTGACTAGAATAGCCGGGCCTGGGGCAACGCCAGCCCAGAGGGTTCTGCACAGGAGGCGCCTCCCGGGAAATAGATCCGGTCTCAAGCTTGGGGCTGGTCCCTCAGGACACACGTGTGATCTTTACAAGTGAAAGCATCCCCATATACATGAAACGTTGAGCGTCAGTCGGAGTTCCCTCTGTGGTGCAGATGTGTCCAGTCCTGGGTGGGCACTTAACACACTGGTGCATTCTGGGAGTTGTGGTTCTGTCTTTCCAAGGGCGTTAATGCACTTCATTCCAAGGACTTGTAGAGAGTGGCTATGGTTTACACACACGAACTTTATGTATGTTCGTTCACATTAACATAAACGATACCCTGGGCATGTCTGTGGACTCGAGCACCCCGCTGCGCATGGTGGCCTCATGGCGTGTCTGGCAGCCTCCTCGAGTCCTAACCTTTGAGCTGATAGGCGCCGGCTGCTTCTTGGCGCTTGTCCTTCTGTTTGTACCTTAATGAAGGGAAGTAAATCTCTACTTATCTATATTAACTTACTTTCATCATACTGTGGTAGTTGGCATTTTGCAACCATACTCAGTTTTAGCGGGATGTTGTTGTTCTCATGTTTCTGACATACAACCTCAAAGGTAATGAGTATGGTATGAGTCAAGTAGCTCTGCAGTAAGACATGGTATTCTCTTAGGCCTATACATTATGCAATTCATACATTATACTTACGTATGGATGTGAATAGTTCGCAACATTTTGGGTGGTCACATTTATTAATTTGCAACTCAAGCATAAGGTGCACATGTTGTAAAGGATGTGTCAGTCTACATAGGGGCCGATTCCGATTCGGCCCAGAAATCTCTCCGACCGAGCCGGACCCGGAGAGATTTCCGACCGAATCGGACCCGTGCAGTCCGACCGAACGAGTACGATGCGCACGTATGCCATCGGACTCGAGTCGGTCGGACTCCCATTGAAGTCAATGGGAGCCTGTCGTACAACGCGTACACGGGCTCCCATTGACTCAATGGGTGCGATGCGGACAAGTGCGCCCCCTACAGCGTGTGCGCGGCGAAGCGATTCGCGCCGTACACGCACAGGTAGAGGGTACCCATAGGTCCCCCTGTGTGCGACTCGCGTGGCTACGCGTACAGGGGAGTCCGACACGGACCCCCAAAGTACGGCTCCGACAGCTCTTTCGAGCCGGAGTGCGCGGCTCGGTCGGACTGCTCGCGGCGCGCATCGTACTTACCCGGCCGGGGAACGTCTCCATTGCGCGGTGCGAGTCATGTCCGTGCGAGTCGGTCGGTGCGGTTCGACCCGGGATCGAGTCGGTCGGAGCGGTCGGTACGCCCGGACGAGTCGGTCGGCGAATACGCATCGTACTCGCTCGCCCGGACGCGCGTACGGATCGGTCGGGAAATAGGGCTCCGAATCGGATCCGGTTAAGCCGAATCCGATTCGGAGCCCTACCGGCCGAGATTGGAATCGGCCCCATAGTGTTCATGGCGTGTTCCACCACATGACTATTACACTCCATGTGTGTGCATAGAGCACCCAATGTGAATAATGACCATGCAGGGGATCTGGGAAAGTTGTACTTTCCCTTTTAGCAGTTGTTCAGATTTTTATCTGTACATACTTATCTTTACAATGAATGGTATCCTCACCTCCACATATTCAGAAAAAAATTGACCGAAAGGTGTACCTTCCATGGCGAGAAGTATAGCAAGTGTTTTTTACATGTTTGTGAATACTATGATAATTACTACGCTTTGCATAATAACATAATTGCATGAACATGGCACTTATCCAACATTCCCATTACAATGCACACTCATGCATAGCCCCATTGACATTACATGTGCAGGACAGGGGCGCAACTAGACCTGAACTTCGGGAGGGGGCGGCTAACACTTCCAGCCAGGGCTGGCCCGAGCACTGGTCGCACAAGGTGCAACATTTTTTTGGGGTGCCCCTCCTCCATTTCCTCCATCTCCATGAATTCCCTCAGTACCACTCACCAACAATGCACCTCATCTCTCTATAGCAGC
Source organism: Calotriton arnoldi (assembly GCA_963921515.1). NCBI lineage: Eukaryota > Metazoa > Chordata > Amphibia > Caudata > Salamandridae > Calotriton > Calotriton arnoldi. The sequence continues at coordinate 3,307,419 of CAWUFW010000409.1, forward strand.
ATTCTGACAAACATTACATTTTTTAGTTTACTCACACTCAGTCAGGGCCGGACTGGGAACAGAAACCGGCCCTGGCAGACTGCTCAGCCGGCCCCCCCTGGGGTGAGGGGGGTGCAGCCGAGCAGTTTGCGAGGGCCGGTTTCGGCCGATTTTGTTACCGGGGCCGATATTGCCGACCCCCGGTAACAAAACCGGCCCCCAGGGGCCCAAAACCGGCCCCCACCCTAGCGGCCTACCGGGGAAACGCCCGGTGCCCGCTATGGCCAGTCCGGCCCTGCACTCAGTTCTGTGATCTGCATGGCACACATTCTTTGTAGCAGGCACATTAATCCTCTGCGCTGTGTGGGTGGCAAGAGTGACCATGTTAGTGCACGGCGAGCAATGCGACAGTGTGAGAGTAGGGTAAGAGGAGTGGCTGCAGGGTGAGTGAGGTGACCATATGGTGCAGATGTAAGTGCAGAGTGGGATGAATTCATGCATGGTTAGTGATGGGCTTGTTTGAGTGAGATTGCAGATTGAGCAGTGAGGGGGACAGGTGGTTGAAGTGTCACATGAGTGCGGGTGAGTAGTGTGTTCATGTGACTGCAGGGTGAGGTACAGGGTGAACAGTGCAAGTGCATTGTGAGTGCAGAGTGATCGCTGTGAGTGCAAGGTGAGCGGGTGAATGATGTGCGTGCATGGTGATCAGTGTGAGTGCATTGTGATCACTGTGAGTGCAGGGTGAGCGTGAAAGTGAAAGGCGAGAATGAGGAGTGAGTTGTCTGAATGCAGGGTGCATTCCCAGACACTTGAAGTAACTCAGCATGCTATTGACGGCGGCATAGGGTTTCAGATATAAGTTAAACTATTACTATTATGCAGGGCTTAAAGTGGGATGAAAAAACTGGGGGGTCTCTCAAAGGGGCCAAATAATTAAGGTGGTGGCTTAAAACATTTATGCTAAAAATCTGTGCTCAGCATAATGTGCTGCCCGACTGGTTTTTCGCTGCTTCTGTTATTGCCTCTACATAAGTAACATTACACCTACAACAAGCCAGGAATATTGGCTTTGTCAAAGGTTGTTAGTTCCATAAGATAAATATACTGCATGCATATATACAACTATGACTTCGTTGTATATAATATTGAAAATGCTTTAGTTCTTGCGCAAGAGATTGTGGCGTAATGGCTAGAGGTGCCAACTTTGGAGCTGAGGAAGCAGGTTTGAGTCGCAGCGTCGGCTTAACATCCTGTGTTTCTGGGCAAATCACTTAATCGTCCGTGCCTACAAAAAAAAAATGAAGATGTCCTTGTTGGTGCTCATGTAAAGCACTTCGAGTTTAGCATTACAGAACTGCAAAAAATAAAAGTTACATCAAAACAGTGAATTGCTGCAGAGTTAAGATTTTTTTCCCCAGTCTGAGTATGAGGGTGAAAATGGAGATCCCGAAAGGGACCCGCCTTGGCGCCTGCTTTTACGAACTGCCAGTGCTGAGCACCGGCAGGACCTGGCCCACTTAAAACCCTGCTATTATGGCATTAATCAGGGATCGAGGGTGAGTAAATAAATAATGTACTGATCCTGCAACAAACTTCCAGTCTTATGATTAGGGTTGCCAGCTTATTATTTTGATGTCCCAGACGGTACAAAAATAAGCAGTCACCTAAAGCCGTATTTTCAGCACTTATCTGTGCATAATTTGAACAGCAAATATAAATAGAAAGCACTTTTAATTGTGTTCTAGGGCTGCCTGAATGATCCCTGACTGATAATTAAAGGGAACAAAGACAGAGAGGTCACATTACAAATGAATACATACTTTTTTATTTACAACCCTATTTAGTGTCAAGATTAGGTTTTTGCGGGTTCTTTAAACAACACATGGCTGGCATTTTTCTTTTGGCAACCCTACTTTATATTCCTTTTCATGAAATGCATTCTCACACTATGGCAGTAAATGTAAAATACAATGTAAGGAATAGGCAGTGTGGTGGACCAGGGGGTACTAGAACCAGAAAAAAAAACTAAGCCTCGGTAACCAGTTTACAAAGGTATGTAAATATGCAAATGATCTTTAAAGACCTGTGAAAAACTCAGGCGTGCCGGAGTAAAGACTCCAGACACTGCCCAGCCGAGTCCACAGCAGCTCGAGCTGCAGCAGCCCAGGCTGAGACACACGGCGGGGTGGGGGGGGGCTGAAGCCCTTTAGGCCTATGGGCATTGCGCGCCTGGTGCAGGATGTACCCAAACTTTGTTTGGTGCGTCTAATTTTATATTACCGATTTGTAAGTATCCGTGTTCGGTAAATTCTATTTGCAACTATTGCAAATACCCATGCACAGTGAGGCTTACTACTACTCACGCGTATACTTCACAAATTTATCAATTCATGTGTTTTTCAAGCATAAGTCAAGCTCCTTCACTCCAAATTCTTTGCGAATCGTCCTCTTTCTGTTCGTCAAGGTAGATGTCATCCCCATCATTCACCACGCAAGACAAAAGTGTGCTTAATGTTGCATGGACTGGTGTCTGGAGATAGGGAGGAGTCGCGGCAGGAGGAGGAGAGCAGGCAGGGAGGGAGGAAAGAGGTGGCCTGACGGCTCCAGCAGGATAGGATTGCTGAGCCGGGGGCAGCGCAAGCCCAGGGGGATCTGCACAGGAGGTGCCGCCTCCCAGGAGTTAGATCCGGTCTCACGCCTGGGGCTGGTCCCTGAGGGCACACGTGTGATCTTTACATGTGAAAGCATCACCTTATACATGATAAATTGAGCATCAGTCGCAGTGTGCACCTCCCCAACTCTTTTCCTCTGTGGTGCAGATATGTCCAGTCCTGGGCATACACTTAACACATCCGTGCATTCTGAGAGTTGTGGTTCTGTCTTTCCAAGTAGCTTAACGCACTTCACACCAAGGAATTGTAGAGAGGGTCTATGGTTTACACACACAAACTTCTTGTATGTTCATAATAACCCAAACTATACCCTGGGTATGTCCGTGGTCTCCCGCACCCTGCTGCACAGGGTGGCCTCATGGCATTTCTGGCAGCCTCCTTGAGTGTGTTATGGAGTATAATTATGTGGAATGGTATTTTGTGTTATGGAGTGGTATGTAGTGGAGTTTAATTATGGGATGTGCCGTTGAATTTTGTGGCATTATGTGGAATTCTGTGGCGTGGATTGGATGTATGTGGTGTTTTGTGTCAGGGCTGGCGCTAGGCATGGGCAGTGTGGGCAGCTGCCCAGGGCCCCATGCCTGTTAACATAGAAGAGAGGCCTCGCAGCAGTGCCTTTTACGAGACTCTGTTATGATGGTGGTGTAGTGCTGTGAAGTCGAAGGGAGGGGACCCCCTCCCCTTGGCCTCACAGCAGGCCGAAAGGGCTTCAGTAATCTAATTGCTGCATTTGCATCAAAACAGCGATTAGATGCGTATTTAAAGTGCCCTTAGGTGTGAAGTGAGCCCTGCTCCTACACGAATGAAAAGCAGGGTATCTTACAGAGCTCACAATAAAAGACAGAAACACATTGCATCACAATGAACAGTGCTCACCTTAGGTTTGCCAGCTTTCCAAGAACGAAAATACTGGCCTTTTGTTGCTTTTTAAGTGTCTGCAAAGGCCCAGACGTTATACTAAATAGGACTTTAAAATAATAGTATGTATTTATTAGTAACATTACTTTTCTGCCTTTCTTTACTTTAACTATTAGTCAGGTATTAATAATGCATCTCTAGAACACATTCAAAAGTACTTTCTATTTATACCTGTTGTTTGAAGTATGTACAGGTAAGGGTTAAAAATATTGGGTTTAGGAAATATTGCTTCTTTTTTCTTCCAGCTAGTACATTAAAATACTTGTGATGCAGGTAGAAAACCGGCCAGGTGGCAATCCGGTTCACCTAGGATAAAGGAAAAGGGGCAAAGAAGCACAGAGAATAGAGGTGGAGTGCATATAAAGGGGGAACGACAAAGGAAAGAACTAAGATAAGAGATGGGGAGAGATGATAGAGTATGGGGAGAGATCATAGAGTAAAAGTACAGCAGAGAAGTGACAGAGAACGTAATTGCGGCAGAACAGCAACAAAAAGCAAGGGGCTTGAGGAAACAGAGGAAGAGGAGCAGTGTATGTGACCGGCTGAAAGACCTGCACTGGCTCCCCGTCAGCAAGAGAATCACGTTCAGACTCCTCACCCACGCACACAAGGCCCTCCACGACCTGGGCCCCAAGTACCTCAACGACCGCATGACCTTCTACACGCCCACCCGCCAGCTACGATCAACCAGCCACGCCCTCGCCACCGTACCACGCATCCGCAGAGCCACCGCCGGAGGAAGATCCTTCTCCTACCTGGCAGCCAAGACCTGGAACTCCCTCCCCACTCACCTTCGGCGAACCCAGGACCATTTCTCCTTCAGGAAGCAGCTCAAGACCTGGCTGTTCGAGCAGTAACTCCCCCCTCCCCCAGCGCCTTGAGACCCTCCCGGGTGAGTAGCGCGCTCTATAAATGCATTGATTGATTGATTGATTGATTGGGCAGGGCCGGCAATAAGCATGGGCAATATGAGCAGCTGCCCAGGCCTTGCGCTCAGGTTGAAAACATGGGGTCCTGCTTCTATGTGAAATGCCACACTATCAGTCAGCCCACCTGCTCCTCCAGTGCCCCCATCCCCAATCCGATCACATCACAAATGTATTTTTCAACAGAGGTGTCTTGACCTCCCTTGTCCAAGGGCGTGGTGGCATTCCTGGGGGTGAAGGGGTAGGGAAAGGAAAATAGTGGGTGGGGTAGTGGGCAATAGTAAAGTCAACAGTAGTGTTGGCTCACAACATCAGGAGCAGGGCAGCACCTCTCTTAAAAACCTGCCTTGAAGCCTTGCCCTCCTTTTCTGTTTTGCGTTGTCAGGCAACAAAAGGGCCCCTTTATTCCAAGAACCAGCTGGATATGATCAGGTGAGGAGAGGTGGGTTGGGAGAGCTGGGAGCAGCCAGAAAAGACTGTCAAGGCAGGGCAGGGTTTGGCAAAGCTCAGTCACCTGGGCCTTTAAGCACTGCATCAGGCTGCAAGGTTCAGGTATGGGGACCCCTTCCCTTGCTGCCATTATCCAGTGCTGTGTGGCCCAGGGCAGGCACTCCCTCTCCTTGGCCTCAGTGCTGTGAAGCCCAGGGGACAAAACTTCCTCACCTGAGCCTCGCCTCATAAATTATTTTAATTATTTTAATTTTGATTCTGTATCCCTAATAACCTCAACTACCATATAAATCACATAGATCCTCCAATGGATATTGTTCTGTGCTGAAAGGGTTTGGAATACTTAGAGGATGAGCAACTATCATATGAGGACCTGGAATAGATAATTGCTAATATTCAATAACAGAAACAGCTCCCTTGTAACCCCCCCAACCCTTTGACTATTAAATAGATTTGTTTTAGCCACAACCAAATAAATGAAACAGAATCAGCAAAGAAATGTGATATTTATGTGAGATTCAATATTTAAGAGATCTATCTTCCTAAGCCGAGCGAGATTTTATCCTAAGGAGACAAATTAAAAAGTCTGTTTTGTAAAACCATAGATCTGATGGCAACCATTTCAGTATCTATGACGAGGAAACCTCCTGCTATATCAGTTGATAAGCGATCAACTACAGTAGAAAGTTTGCGAATTTTGTGAGAATTTAGAATTACCCCAACTGATGGTATTATTGCCCCCAAAATATCCACAGTTATTTCAGCAGCACCTATTACTTTCCTCAAACGAGTGTGATTAAATTCATTAGTTCCACTAGCTTGTCCCACATGATACATCTTTGGAAATACTATTCCGATAAATCAGCATCCATACCAACATGTTTGTAACCTATAATAGGCATTTTTCCCACAAATATAGAACACCCCTGGAAAGACTGGATCAGATCCTCCAAGATATAAACCCCATCCCCCCACAATTTGGACGGTATGATCACATTCACTGGAGCCAACAAATTTATTGTTAAATTCAGTTCTATGTCTCAGTAAGCACAGCTTTCCATTGTGTTGCCAATCGAGAGCCATAGCAGAGTGTGCATCACCCTTTTTATTTAATAAGCATTTGCATATATGTGAGATTCAATATTTAAGAGATCTATCTTCCTCAGCCGAGGGAGATTTTATCCTAAGGAGACAAATTAAAAAGGGACAACAGTCATATCTCATACCAACCCAGTAGGAAAGTTCATCAATATTCCCAACGACCAGTTCCTGTTCAATAGACAGATTTTATCTGCCATTGTCAATGCTGCAGTGTCAATGCCACAGTCACTCCATTAAGGACCCTTTCAGCCGAAAAGGTCCCACTGCAATAGCATACCAGCCGGCAGCAAATTCAGTATTGCATCACAATTCACTTGTTCTGGAGATCCCAAGTCATCAGTCTCTGTACCACAAGATAGGTAAGGAGGAGATGCCCTTTAGTTCAAAATTAGGCAATTATACTCCACTGATTCCAGTTTTACCCCCCTTGACATCACCAAATTTGTCGGACCACTCTGTCCCAATGGTCACTATCGAAAGGATGAGATGATGTAGTAAGTAAAATGTATTCAAATCCGGAAGAATTAAGTAATCCATCGCTCGCAATTTCCTCAGGACCACTGTAAGTTTGTCGTATGATCGTTTGTTGCATTTAGAAATTAGGGGAGTTCATGCTCTCGTCTCTTGTCAGTCCATTCTCAAGTATTGCTCTAAGAAGTAACACTTTTGTTGCAAGTCTAGTCAAGTAAACTACAAACATGAATGAGGTGATTGAGTGTTGGAACACAAGTGGAAACTTCACGAAAAGTTCCCATAGGCTTCAGACGATTCAGTTCATGAGCTCAGACTTAGGAAGGGAAGCAAAATTTAAAGCCTTCATGAAATACAACTTATGCATAATGAATTTGTGCTAAAATATGAGTCTCGCATTACACAGAACAATGCATTAATTTCCAATTTAAGCATAATAATATCATTTTAATATATATTGCAATTAGTTTGTGTAAGTATAAGGTACTCATAAAAGTTTTGTAAGTCAACATCACTTCACGTAAAATCCCACAAGTCTTTTTCTACACATTATATGTTATTTCAGCAATAAGAGGTTAAGAAAACACATCAATGATAATTATTTCGAAATAAATCTCAATACATCTACATGTAACAGCTATTTTCCTAGTCATTGTCAGTTCTCACGTAACACATTCTAGTGTTATTATCTGTTTTTCATAACACATACAGCAGCTTTATTCTGACAGAGAAGATTCCCTTTGTTATCGTTTATTTGTCACATTTATCTAAGCATAAGAACACTTGTAACTAAAATGTCAAATTTCACATTAACTCATTGACTGTTAGTTGTTATTAGAAATCTACTTCTAACATTTCTGCATGCTTTTACTATGCAATATCTAAATCAAGACTTCATTGGTGAAACTCTTAAACATAGAGCCTAATACTAATTTTGTCATTTCATGTAAATTGTGTCATAAATCATTTCTGTGTAAAATTGTCATAATTAGGTAAATGATAACCTCTCTGCTCTATCAATTCCCCCTTTGATGGAAAGTCGAGCCATCACACTCTTATCTTTATCTTTATCTGATGTTACAATTAGAAGGCGGATTCATAAGCTTTAATCTAGTTTGTTCTAAGCCTTTCAATTCATCGTAATGTTCACATTGTCTATTCTCTGGTTTGATTTCTTTTCTCTTTCTTTTTATTCCTCTACATTCTTTCTCAGTTTTTGTACGTTTATAATATCTGATGTTCTTTCTTTAATTTTTTTTCCAGCATTTTCCACCTATACAATACACACAAAAGACCCTCCCACCCACCCACCCCACCACCACGATAAGGTCAATAGAACCGTACATAATAATCATCAGACTGATAATACAGATGAGGTACTGGAATAAAACCATCAGCAGCAAACATCCTATAAATCAATCAGGGGGTCATAAAATGCATCATACAACAAATCCAGATAAAACACATGTAAACATCAGACCGTTATTTAAAGTGCAGTAAGTAGCAAAAAGAGATAAAGTATATAAGCTTTAACCAATAATCCAGCCTGTCTTTACATAAAACATCAATTTTCCAATCTGGATAAGGGTGCCCATATTAACTGCCCTTTTTTCCTTGCTTTAGGGCCTTTTCTGTAATAAATCGCTTTTTCCAAGTTAGAAATAGCTAACAAGCGGGCGAGCCAATGTTGAAACAGAGGTGGCTGCGGATCGAGCCAGGCTGTAGCTATTACAAGTCTAAAAATCGTCATTGAGACAGCCAGAAAATAGTCTATATCCGGGATCTGTTCCTCTTCAAATACCCCTAATAAAATTAATTTTGGAGTCAAAAAGACTTTAATACCTAATTTACTATGAAAATAATTCTGTATTTCATTCGGTTTAAAAAAATAATAATTTATTATTGAAAATCAGGCATATACAAAGTTACATGACTTAATACCGTTAAATTATACTTATAATTATAGCAACAATACAATAGAATATTTTGCTTTAAACATTTCATATTGACATATTCATAGATAGATTTCCCTTCCCCCCCCTATCCTCCTTTAATGTTCATCCATACCAATAAGGGGTCCCATATCTTCATTCCCTTGATTCTTGCTTTTTGTCCCTTGCATTTATATAGGGAGATTTCCTGCCGGCTAATGTTCAGTAGCCGATGCAGCCATAGATGGTATGCAGGGGGCTCTCTATCTTTCCATGCAGTAGCTATCAACTGACGCGCTACTGCTAATGTTATAAATACAAAGTCCCTCTGTGAAGTGTCCAGGTTTGCCCTACTATCATAGCCTAGTAGCATCATAACTGAGGTAATCTTTATTTCTTTTCTCATAGTTTGTACCCACAGGTCCTCTATACCACTTTTTAAGGATGCTAGCTTCGTACAGGAGCAAAACATATGTAAAATGTCCGCCGGTCCACTTTGACATCTCAGACATTTATTCGTCTCTCTCTTCCCTCAACCAAAAAGCTTACCTGGTGTGTAATATAGATTATACACAGTTTTGTACTGTTGAGCTTTTAGGTTGGCTGCCAAAAAGATTTTTATCCCGAGTTCCAGTGCCATGTCCAAATCAACCTCCCCATCACCCATCTTTTCTACCCATTTTGATTCCGTCTTATCCATGTCGTCTGGTAGGGTCTTCAATAGTTTGTGGTAATAATCTCTAATCCTGCTATCGTGGCATTTCAATATTCACAGTATTGGAGTTTCTTCCAAATTAATAGACCCCTCAGGAGTGCTTCTTATACAGCACTGTACTTGCATATACTTAAAGTGCGAGTTCTTATTAACCCCAAACCTTTGAACAAGTTCTGTAAATGTCAAATATTCATTGTTATGGTACAGATCTGCCACCCTCTCTATCCCCGCCCATTCCCAATTTCTAGCCATGCCATCATATAATGCTTGCGGAAGCAGATCTGAGTGCCATTCAGGGTATGTTTGTTGTATCTAGAGATGATAAAGAGTTTGTTTATCTTTTTCCATACTTTCCATGCCCCCTTAAGGCACTTAAAGCGTGATTTTTTATGATAGCTTGGGTCCAGTTGTCTTAAAAAAAGCCCTTCTGCGTCCTTCCCGATAGCCAGCTGATATATTGTGGGTAGCCTTGGGATCTCGTCTGTGCTTTGGCCTGGAAGGAGTAAAGTACCCATCTGTTGGAGGGCAGTAGCCCAGTAATACAGTAAAATATTGGGGGCTGCCCAACCACCATGCTCTCTTGGTAGTGTCAAATACTTCAGTGCACGACGTGACTTCTGGTATCCCCAGATAAAATTGGTAAACATGGCATTGATTTTGTTAATTTTACTTTCTGCTAGTTCCAGTGGTATTGCTCGAAGGAGGTATAGTATTTTCGAGAACATTTTCATTTTTATTACGTTAACTCTACCTATTATTGTAAGATGCAGTTTATCCAGATGTTTGAGTTCCCCATTTAAATTCTCCATGAGCGGATCGATATTAGCCGTCCAAAGATTATCCATACCAGATGTTATATTAACACCTAGATACGTAGCCACCTCACATTTGCGGGGATCTTGTAGCTGGCACTGGGAAGAGCATATAATTTGAGTTTTAGCCTTGTTTAAAAGGTATCCGGATTTCCTCCCAAAATTCTCTGTCATAAATTCTATTTCCCTAATTGCTAGCTGCGGCTCAGGTGTAACTATCGCGATGTCATCCGCATACGCAAGGATCTTAGTTTCGTACGCTTTAGTGATTACGGGTTTGATTGCTTGATTATTTTGAATTTGATTAATAAATGGGTCAAGATAAAAAGTAAATAAAATGGGGGAACAGGGACAGCCTTGCCGTGTCCCCCTGGCAAGCTCAATCCTCTTTGAGGTATTACCCATTATTCGGAGCTGCGCGTGGGGTATGTAATACATAGCTTGAATAGCTCTCACGAATCTTGGACCAAGCCCTCTCTCTGCCAAAATGACCCATAGGTAGTGCCAAGATACCCGGTCAAAGGCCTTCTCCGCGTCCAGGAGGACCACAGCCAACTCTCTAGATTCTACTTCTGCTATATCCAGTAATGCGATAACTCGCCTGGTGTGGTCTGTGGTCCCCCTGCCCGGGACAAAGCCATGTTGCCAAGGTGATATCAGTGGCACTATGATCTTTGGAGTTGCTTGGCTATTATTTTTGAGTATAGCTTAGCATCCGAGTTCATAAGCGATATTGAGCGATATGAGGTTGGTAGTTCTGGTGCTTTTCCCTTTTTTGGAAATACCACTACATCAGTACCCTGACAGGATGCAGGCGGGATCCCGCTGTACTGTATGCCCAAGAACAAATCATGAATAATTGGGAGAACCTCCTGCGAGAGTATTATATACACTTCTACTGGAATTTTATCTGGGCCTGCTGCTTTCCCGGCAGAGAGGGACCCTAGCGCCTCCTGAACCTCTTCAATGGTAATTTCTTGATCTAATTCTTGAGCTGTAGCTTCGTCTAATCTGGGTAACACAGGAGGTCTGGCGTCTAGGTCTATCTGGGTTGATTCAGGGGTTTCAGCTTGGTACAGCCTTCTGTAAAACTCCTCAAACACCTCCATAACCTTCTCCGGACCCGTCACTAATTGATTCCGGCTGTTCTTGATTTTTAAGATGTTATTCCTAGCGCTTTTTTGCCTCGTTCTCAGTGCTAATAAACTCCCTGTTGTCTCACCATATTCATATATTTCCCCCCGATAGGCTTGGAACATTTGGGCCACCCTGTCCTGGAAAAAGCTATTGATCTCCGCCTTTACTAGAGCTAGTTTTATCATATGCTCCCTTACTACGTCCTCCTGATCACCCTTAGTTATTAGTTTGACATGCTCTGCCTCTAATTCCGCCAACTTTCCTATTAATCGATCAACCTGTGCCTTATGTTGTTTCCGACGTTGCCCTGCAAAACTAATAACTTCCCCCCTTAGAGTAGCTTTAAAGGCGTCCCATACCATCCCCCGAGTAGCACTATACCTATTGCTATTAAAGAATTCCGTAGCCCATTGCTTAATATGGGCGCAGAATTCCTCATCAGCAAGTAGCTTTTTGTCAAATGACCAAGTGCTCTGCTTGTGTGTGCCACACCATCCAGTTATCTCCAACACCAATGGGTTATGGTCCGAAAAGAGTTGTGGGAGTTTTTTGCTTTCCAGCTTGTCCAACAGATTACCTGAGGCTAAAAAATAGTCCAGGCGCACAAATTTCCTATAGGGGTGAGAGTAACCAGGGTCGTTTAAAATCTTTTCTGCCCACACATCAACCAGTCCATGGCTTACTTTGAAGTCGTTCAGTGCCCTATATACTTTGGGTTTCCTCCCTTGATAATTCTGGGTCTGAGTTTGGGTTTTCGTCAGCTCTAAATGCATGTTAAAATCCCCACAGACTATCATTGGTTCTGGCCAGGAGGCAAGCTCAACTTCAAGTTCTTCCCAGACATTGGGGTCATCTTGGTTAGACCCGTATATATTTACCACTGTCACTCCCGTGGGTAGCCCTACAATTGCCCATCGCCCCCACTTATCCGCTGCTGTTCGCGTAACCGTACCAAGGTGTTGTTTAATATATATAGCAACCCCTCTAATCATAGTGGTTTGGGAGGAGCAAATTGCCAGGTTATAACCCTTAATCTCAAGAGTCTTTTTATTGTTCCAAGGTATATGTGTCTCCTGCAAGCAGATTACATCTGTATTGATAGTTTTAAGTATTTCAAAGACCCTATCTCTCTTCTTTTTATCATTTAGGCCAGCCACATTAGCTGAGCATATCCCAAATCTATCCATATTGTCCTGCAGAAATTGGCCATCGCTTATCACATTTCTGAAACTCAATCATATCCTTTCCTTTATTGTTATGTATACCTGGTTTTCTTTTAGTATCTGTATTTCATTCTTAACGGAATTTAGAGAGGGACAGGTTGCAAACATATGAACAATGTCAGCACAGGAAGTAGTACATCGAGGACAGTTAGTTCCCTGGCCCAAACCCCACTTTGCGATTTTCGCAGGTGTATAATATAGCATAAAACTAGTTTTAAAAAACTACACCTGTAAATTGGCCAACATTAAAACAGTTTGGGATAAGCTAAGAGCCTTTGCAAATTCATTTTCGGAGATCGCCATCTTATCTTGCCACTTAGAACACACTTTATCAAGGTCATATTTCATTTCATTATTCAGAAACTGATAAATTATCCCAATGCGAATGTAGTTCTGGGTTATTAAACTTTCCATCAGAACATTTTTATCAAAACCGCTGGGGCCACCTGCTTTACGCTGAAAATAATCCCTAACTTGTAGGTACTTAAAAAACTCCTTGTTGTTAATACCAAACTCTGCCTTTAGTTCATCGAACGAGACAAAGCTGAGAGGCGAAAAAAAAGTACCTAATTTATCTATCCCTGCCAGGGACCAAACTTGCATATAGCCATCGTTGAAGATTTCGGGAAGGTTCAGATTATTCACAATCGGAGTATAGAAATGTAATCTTTCCAAAGCCAACAGTTTCCGTATAGCAGTCCAAACCTTGAACGCGGCCAGCAGACAATTAAAGCAGACAATTAAACCATACTTTTTTGTAATAGCTATATTCTACTTATCTCAGAAGACACCCCCAAGCCTCCTTTCCTATCAATAATTCAAATATAGAGGGCGTGGAATTTTGGGGAGTCTTTGGCGTCGGTCCCATTAGTAATATCCGGCTATATTGCAACATTGTTGCCCAATAATATAGTTTGAGATTTGGGAGAGCCCACCCTCCTATCTCTTTTGGAAGTGAAAGATACCGAAGCGCTCTTCTTGGTTTAGAGTAGGCCCATAAAAATCTAGACAATCCAGCATCAAGAGTTTTTAGACATTCATTAGGGAAATCTAGAGGAATTGCTGTAAAAAATACAAAATTTTAGGAAAGAAGATCATCTTTATAAGGTTATAGCGACCAATCATTGTGAGATGCAGATTATTTAACCTTGCTAACCCTTTCTTGGTTTTATCTATCAAAGGTTCTAGATTTAGATTAACAATGGCCTCCACATTAAACGATATAAAAACACCTAAATATAATGCTTTTTTAACTACTCTTTTGTCAACCCATGCAATCTTATCATTAATAAAAATTTATGTATTTTCCTTATTTAGCGAGAAGCCAGAAATGTCCCCAAAAACAGATGCTTCTGCCTCTATTGCCTTTATTGCAGCTTCAGGGTTAGAAGTCAAGACTGCCACATCATCTGCATAAGCCAACATTTTAGTTTCACGACCATGCATAATTATAGGGAGAATTGCAGTGTTTTGCGCTAGTTTTCTTACAAATGGGTTGATGTATAACGCGAACAGGAGTGGGGAAGAAGGACACCCCTGTCGGGTTCCATGAGTAATCAACACAGGTCCTGTCAAACTTCCTGAAATACAGACCTTTGCAGCAGATTACAATATAAGGCATTAATCCCTTGGATGAATCTAGGGCCAAAGTTCCTTGCATACATTGCGTGCCATAAGAACTGCCAGGAGACCCTATCAAATGCTTTTTCAGCATCTAACAAAATCAAAACCATAGGGTCTCCTGACACTTCCACGGCATCGAAAAGTGAGATTACTCTCCAAGTGTGGTCAGTAGTGTCCCGCCCTGCAATAAAACCATGCTGTTGGTTCATAACCAAAGTTTTGATGACCTGAGTTAAACGTACTGCTAATACCTTAGAATAGATTTTTGAGTCTCCATTTATAAGTGTGATTGGCTGATATGACCCTAGTTCTGCTTGTGGCTTATCTTTCTTCAAGAAGATGACAATTTTGGCTACCGACCAAGAGTCTGGTTGTGTAGCACCCTTAAAAATATGATTAAAAAGTGCTAACATCTGACCTTTCAACTGAGGGGCAAAAGTTCTGCAAAATTCTGACGGGATTGCATCCACACTTGCAGCTTTTCCCACTGGAAGATTAGAGATTGCAAGAAAAATCTCTTCCCATGATAGATTCTCTTCTAGGCATTCCTGCTCATCTAAAGATATTTTGATTGCGGGCACTGTTTCAAGAAACTCTTTAATTTGCCGAGGGCAGTCCCTGATTTCTTCCGTATACAAGGTTTGATGGTATACTTGAAATGCGTCTCTGATTATTTTGCATCAGTGACAGCCCCATGAATAGGGTCCCGAACTTCACTAATCTCGCTATTTGTGCACCTCTGCCTTGCTCTTACTGCCAGATGCTGTCCGACCTGCTCAATACACTCGTACGTTCTTTCCTTCCAAGTAACGTACTTTCCTGCTGTCTTATTTGCGAATATCCCCTCTAGTTCTGCCCTTGTGATCGTTACCTTAATTTGTGCTTCCCTTAAATCCCCCCCTTGTTGTATTACTTTTACAAAATTTTCCTCTGCTACCACTAGGTTATCTTGCTTAGCTTGTATCAGCTGTCTCTCCTGCTTCCCTTTATTCAGTGAGAACCTTAAGGTCTCCCCCCTTAGGCAGGCCTTAAATGTATCCCAGACCGTACCCACCCAAGCACTACCATTATTCTCTTCAAAGAATATTGGAATCCACCCGCTGATATGTTTACAATAATCTTCATTAGCAAGGAGGGCACGCTCAAAACTCCATGTACTTTGTGGTTTCCCCCCTATTCCTTGCAATTCTAGTACGAGAGGATTGTGATCCAACAGAAACCATGGATATCGCTCAATTTTACAAGACTTGATAAACTTTTTGGACACAAAGAAATAATAGAGGCGAGTATGTGTGGAATGCGGAGCAGAGTAATCAGTGTAACCATGCCCCGTCTGATTTTTTTCTGCCAAACATCTACCAAGCCATGATCTTTACACACACTTTTGAGGGTTTGAAACACTTTAGGCTTTCTCCCGGTATACATCAGTTGCGCCCCTATATCAAAATTACCTGGGAGGCTAATATTGAGGTCCCCACATAAAACTATAGGTAGAGGACGGTGCGTTAGCTCTTTACATATCTGATTGATAATGGAGGGATCCTCAAGTATGCTGCCGTAGACTGAGCACAACGTAAATTTACCTCCACACGGAGAGTGACAAACTACTGCTACCCATCTACCTTTGGTATCGGACCCTGATTGAGTACATTTTAGCACGTTACCTCAGGTAAAAACTGCGACACCCCCAGAACACGCACCTTGTGAAGTACTACATATAAGTCTATAGCCCAGGGAGTTTAAAATATCCCTCTGCGATGCTTCAATATGTGTTTCCTGTAGACAGATTATGTCCGCCCTCAGGATTTTAAGGCCTAGGAAACATCTAGCTCTTTTTTTAGGATCATTTAGGCCACATATGTTAATAGAAGCAATACGAATCGTCAAATTATCAATCATTATCTTATTTTGTCCAACATCCTTGACTCCTTACCCTCAGCATTATAATAAGGGTGTAATAATGATGTGCCAGAAGCGTTGTTCTTCCACTCCCTACAGACCATGTTCCAGTCTCTTGACTTCTTTCCCTTTCCACCCTGATCGTGTAAGTTTCCCAAACCCCTCCCCAAACTTCCCCAGTGCGGCCCCTCCCTCCCCCAAACAAGCCTCCCCCACACCCTCCCCCTCCCCCACTCTCACACCTATCCACTGAGCAACCAGGCCTAGCCTGAACGACACCATCTGAAAAGTCAGACCCGAGCCCCCACCACCAACCCCCCTATATAACACTGTGTTCCTACATTCTATATATATACTTTGTTCCCTCTTTCTCCACTTTTAACCTTCACCATTTCTTCCCCCCCCTTTCCCCATTTTTTCTTCTCTCCTCCCCACCCACCATTAAAGCATTTCTGCACAATTCAGCCACATTTAAATTCGCTTAACCAGCTTTGTCTTACATTTTTAGCACTTCTCCTTAAAGATCAAACCCCTCCCTGCAGCTCTACTAGGTATTCCTGGCCTGAATCTCAGAGAAAAAGCTACGGGTGTGCCCCTTAAAGATCACTTTCAGTTTAGCGGGGTTTTGCAGGTACACTTCAGCACCCAGCTTCTGGAAGGGGGTGAACATCTGTGTAAGCCGCCATCTTTGTTCCACTGTGGCGTGGGCAAAGTCTGGTTGTGCAAAGAAGGAAACTCCCTCAAACTCTTTTTTAGAATTAGGACGTGCTAGATCGAAGATGCACTGCCTTCATAAAAAGTTTCCGAAATAGACCAATACTGCCCAAGGGTATGCATTACTATCTGCTTGTTGCTTCTTGAGGGTCAGGGGGAATCGGTGTACCCTCTGTATTTCCTTTTTCCAATCCCAACCCATAAGATCTGGGAATGCGCCCTTTAGGAGTTTGACAACATTGCCCCTAGGGTTCCCCCCCTCTACCCCTTCTGGAATACCCAATAGTCTCAGATTGTTTCTCCTTTGTCTGTTCTTGTGCTCCTCCAACTTCCACATCATCTCAGTAAGCTTAGGATCTTGGGAAATACTCAAAGCTTTTAGTTCTGCAACCTCTAATTTGAGGGTTTCTGACCGAGCCTCCACGCTGGTCATCCTGTCGGAGATCTCAGTACAGGTTTTACTTATTTTCCTTACTGCACCCTGTAATTTCTTGGACGTCTGTCGAGCCCACTGGTTATCCGTCCGGACCTCCGCCTGCATCTGTTTGATGGTAGCCAAAATCAGGGAAGGTGGGGGCTCCAGCACAGTTGTAGTTCCAGGCTGTCAAGGCTGATCCCCTGGGGGTGCACCCTCCATACTCCGCTCTGGCTGGTCAAGAAGTTGGACGGCGGAATTATCCCATCTGAGCCTGGGGGATTCTTTCCGTGGAGAAACTTCATGGCTTTTACTTGTTTTTTTATCACTTGCCGTCTGTTTCTTTTGTAGGTTTGTTGATTTCTTCTTATTTTTCCTTTCCCCCAATCTCTTCTTTTGACTGGCGAGGACAACAGATTCGTCCACCGAGCTGCTGCTAGATGAGATTGATAATGTGGAGGTTGAGGAACCTAGCTCAGGCATTAAAGAAAAAAAAATTCTCTCTGCCCCCCAGAAAGTCAGGCGAGGCCAACTGCCCGGGGTTCCCCAGAGAGCCATGGCCTATCAAGACAGAATCCAATTTCGCTGGTTGGGTAGAAGAGGGAGTCACAGGCCCCCCAAGATCGACATTTTCAATAGTTACAGAGCTGGACGGTATCTGGTCGGGCTGTGATTTCTTCCCTACACCCACCATAGGGGTAGCTGCACAATTCACCTCCTCACCTATCTTTGGGCTCTTGGAGGACTCTGCCACCATCTCCATCACATGAATAGGAACAGATGCGGTGGCTGATGGAGGGGCGGCGGTAACCACATCCTCATTTTTCAAAGACCTGGGGGGTTTTAATGGGAATAGGTCAAAGATTGCCAATTGACCGTCCACTGCTACTGCCAGGCTACTCCCTTGAGTCGATCTCTTCCCACCGATCGCGGCGGTCGTCTCATCCCCTTTCTTCTTGTCCTTCGCCTCCATTCCAGCCTCTTTAAAATTCTCCTGATGCATGCTGGACTTCGTAGTCCCAGCCAGGAGCGGACCAGCAACCATGGCAATTGGAGGTTTCACCTTAGAGGCTTTAGCCCCTCTGCCAGCCATCGGTACAACACACCTGACCTGCCCGGCTGCAAACGTGAGGCAAACCCGCCTCAGCTTCTCTCCAGCAGCCACATGGAGGGCCGCAGCCAAAGTGACCAGAGCTGCGTGGTGTCCCCCGCCTGTGCTCCACCTCAGGATCGCGCTGCTATGATGGTCTGCGGAGCTCCGGACAAACCCGAGAATCCAAAGGCCTTCCAGCATCCCTCGCCTGCTTCCAGTGTTGGATTGCTGCTCGAGGAGTCACCGTACTCACACAGAAGGTGAGGGGTGGGGTGGGAGCTCTGGGGCTTAGAGCAGGTAGTCAGACGCCATCTTGCTCCTCAGAAAGCAGAGGTTTCTATAACATCTGATGTTCAATGTTATTATTAATATGCAGATAGCAAGTTTTAGTATGGGTGTTAATATTTTCTCCACTAAACTACCTCCCAAAGTTGCAAACAATTTTCCCACCGAGATAAATCCTTTACCAATAGATTCCCATGCACCATCAGCTTTCAATTCAGTCAAATCTTTTCCCAAATTAGTAATATTGCTGATATATCCCCACAAATCTTTACTTTTGCCAGGGATATAAATACAGCACTGTTGGACTTTTAGCATGCAACAGACTCCGCCCTCTTCTGCAAGTAGAACGTCTAATGCAAGTCTGTTTTGTAAAACCATAGATCTGATAGCAACCATTTCAGTATCTATGACGAGGAAACCTCCAGCTATATCAGTTGATAAGCGATCAACTACAGTAGAAAGTTTACGAATTTTGTGAGAATTTTGAATTACCCCAACTGATGGTATTATATGCCCCCAAAATATCCCCAGTTATTTCAGCAACACCTATTACTCTCCTCAAACATGTGTGATTAAATTCATTAGTTCCACTGGCTTTTCCCACATGATACATCTTTGGAAATACTATTCCGATATAGCATCATCCATACCAATGTGTTGGTAACCTATAATAGGCATTTTTCCCACAGATATAGTACACCCCTGGAAAGACTAGATCAGATCCTCCAAGATATAAACCCCATCCCCCCACAATTTAAAAGGTATGATCACATTCACTGGAGCCAACACATTTGTTGTTAAATGCAGTTCTAGGTCTCAGAATGCACAGCTTTCATTTGAGTTGTCAATCCATAGCCATAGCAGAGTATGCATCACCCTTTTTATTTTCACCTTCCCGATGTGCCCAGAGTGGAATTTTTCATTGTGTTTCAGCCTTTTTCTTTATTTCCCCACATCTATCTTCAACTGAATTGATAACATCTTTTTCTACATTATGTAAAGAGCAAGTTAAATTATGTCTATGTGCATATACTTTATCAATACTTTGTGTAGGTTGGAAGAATTCACCCATTATTTCAGCAGTTCGTGTATCAGGTACAATATTCGGGTTTTTCTTAATAGGTATTTCTGAAAAGATCAAATCATAATTCCAGTAATAATATTGGAATTGCCATTTGCAATAGAATAAACTGGTTAGTACACTACAAGAAATGCCATAAGTAAGTGGCAGGTGTTAGTGAGTCACATATTCTGATACTGAGGTAGGTAGTTGCATGCACACATAACAATCTCTAGCATCCATAGTGTCCACATATTTGTATAGAAATTTAGTAAAAACATTTAAGGAAAAATCGTTAATAGATTGATCATGATGTAAAGCCTTATCAGTTAGGTCATTAATTACAATTCCATCATTCTTTTCTTCCAACGGTTTAGTAACAGGGGTAGGGTTAATGTCATGCTTCACATAAACATGATGAAGACGATTTAAAACATTAAGCAACAATACAAGAGAAGCAAGCACTTATATGTTTATGTCTTAACGATATCGGGTTTGAATCTCCCATCTCTCCGGAAACGGAACTCATTTTGTTTTCTGTTAAATTACAGGAATGCTTATAACGTGAGTTTGCAGCAAGTATTTCTTTGAGCTCTTGGAACCAGATTTTCATTGTTTTCTCTCTGTGTTACAGCTCACAAGTTTCAACTTTTGACATAATCTGGTGTATATTTGTCTCTTCAGTTATTCATAGGCCAATCTGTTTGTTTACTGCCTTGCAAAATATCCTTTATCGCAACAGTCTCTCAAGGTGGTTTTTGTGAGTTTGAATCCTTGAAGCAAAATGCTTGAAATGCTTTCTCCCAGTCCTTTGCTGCTGCTAGATAAGTCCACACAGGTGCAGCATATCTTTGACTTGGTACTTTAGCGCTTTTTAATTTTCACGTGGGCCATGCAGCCATTGTCATTTTCCCTACGTTAGCATGAGCCTGTTGCAGACTGTCTTCTGCTTTGCGCAAGTTACTACACAAACTTATTTTGCTTTGTGCCACGCTGTAACTTTCACACAGAACATGCTGTTGTTTTTGCATTCTGCTCTTTCCTGGGATTTAGTCTGAACACTGCAGACAAGGTCAGACAACAATGCCCCTTGTAATTCTGTTCTGGTCAGGCCCTAGCACCTAGACAAAGCACGCAGATACAGCTGTTGTTTGGGAACATGTACTTTTATCATATAAGTATGCACGGATAGGCAACACACACACTTGGAGAGGGATCTTTCCAGGGAAGGGAGCGTGACAGCACCTGTGATGTAGATCTTCCATCTATATATACTGATGTACGGGGTCTGCTGCTAACACCAAGAGATCTTCTGATATATAATCATTTTGTTACTGTAGAAGGGGATGGAGGTTAGGCTACACTGTTAAATATAATGGCATCACCTTTTATGATTTACGGACTACTTGCTATGCTAACCGTATTTGTGTTAGGCATTTTTCTACTTGTTGTGGCACGTATACTTCATACTGGAGCACAACAGTTAAAATAAACATTTTAAACTTTTCTTTTTTGTCTCTCTCAGATCTTATTGGGGACTAGTATGAGAGTGAGAGAGAAAGGGTGTATCCTGTAACCGTGATTCCTGAGAGGGTCGGGAGTGTTGTTTTCTGGGGTGTCTAATCACTTGTTCCTCTGTGTGAGTGAGTAGGAGGGCAAGTGAGATGCAATAACTAGTCGGTCCCCGGGCTCATGGGTACTCCGGTTGTAGGTTGACTCAGTCCCTACCTACTAAGGTTCCATGATCCCAAGCATAGTTCTGTGACTCTGCATAATTCCTGCAATATGGAGCTGCAACGTTTGGTCTGGTACTTATTCACGGAACCCCTGAGTAGCGTTTGTGCTAGTCCATGGTACCTGCAGATGCCCGAGGTGGGAGGGCTTTGCCGCCTCAGTTTATAAGGTATACCTGATACTGTAGGTTTTTCAAGCTTGAATTTTACAAGGTTTTTGACCCCTTTTGCTCTACCATTGTTTCCCTTTTTTTTTTTTATTTATGGCTCAAACGATTGGGATTCCGGCTCATAGCTGCGTGGCGGTTACTCAACACTTGTTACAGCATGGAGTCCACAATGCGGGGACTCCTGTAGTTTTTGTGGTTGAAGCGGATCCTGCATACCGGTTCGAAGTGCTTTTTGTTTTTGGGTTACGTTTCCCACTGTGGATGCGAATGATAATTCTTTTCATGCTTATACTCCTGCCGCTGTGCCGATAGCTTATCGTCCTTATTCGGTTGTTGAAGTTCCTTGTACGGCTAGGGAGCACCAGATTTGGTTTAAAGGCGCCCTACCCCATCCTCTTTCTTTTGTTTGTATGGGCCCCTTAAATATTAATGGGGCCACATTGCCTGTTTTGGCCGGCTTTACTCTACATCCTAATTATATTAATGCTAATTTAGCTAAAGTTCATTTGCTGTATGGACAGGTGGGTCTCCTTTATCGATGCCTGATCCAATTTGTAGCCTGTGCTTTTCTGATGGCTCCACCTGGGGCTGCGTCGCCGGAGCAGGCTGCACATGGTGGTGGTCTTGTGATTAGCCCCGTTATTATTAATTCGGTGATGGGCAAACGTCCTCCGAATCGTGAGGACTTTCCGTTTTGGATTGCTCAGAAAATTGAGCAGCTTGACACAGTTTTCCCTCTTACTGGTCCTGTGGAGAAACACAGGATCCTTACTATGTGCTTGCCCAGTGGTCTTATTCCTCCTTTGGCTGACTGTAACATCTGGGGATGGTGTTTGCCTCCATGTGTACACTTTGTTATGGCACCCCCTCCATGAGCGTTCTTCCGAGCATCCTTAAACAGGTACAGGATGAACATGGGGCAGGTTCTGCCCTAGATCTGGGGATGAAATTATTGGGTATTTTTTCCGTAGTCTCCAGAATGATTCTTTCTCATGCTAAAGGTGAAGTGGCAGCTTTGATGGTTCGTCAACGCCTTTTGGCGGTGCCTGACCTGGATCAGTAACGTGGGTTGCCGATTATTATTGCTGACGTTTATACATCCTTGGGACACAATATTTTGGGGGTTAGACCTTCTCCTCAATCTCAGGGTAAGCCCCCTCCTCCTAAGGAGGGACGTCCGGACTTTCCTAAGAAGACTTGGGACAAAAATAAGCAGTAACAGAAGCCTAGGTCTCGTGGCTGTTCGCCGCCACCGGACGCTTCTGAACGTAGATATGATTTATTTGATCGCTCTAAAATTACAGAGAGGTTCAAGGTTACTGATCCTCGTTCTCCTTGTTCCTTTTAGGAATTGTCTGATCAACAGTATGACCGAGGGGTAAGGCAGGAATCCGGGCAAGACGAGTCCACGCAACAGAAGCGGGACCTGCAGCGCTCTTTTGATGTGAAAGTCAAGAAAGAGGAACCACCTCCGTATAGAGACCCGTTTCAGAAGAAGAAGGTTGCTGCTTTAACAGCGAAATATGACACAGATGGTGAGAACCCTCCTCCTGGACAGAAGTTGGGCAGTGACCCCCCTCGACAGCGTAGCAGAAGTTACCGTAGTGCGCCAGACACTCCATCGGTTTCTTGAGGCGAAAGCAACTGACACCTTTGTGACTGTTGAAACCGCGGACACCCGCGTCGCACCACCTGATAGACTTTACCATGTCGAGGTTCAAATTGAAGGTGACTTTAAGCGCACCATTAATGCTATTTTTAGGGACAACTTGATATCTTCATATGACATTTTGTTGGCGGAGGTTGATTGGCCTCCCCGTTTGTTCTTGCTTGTCCTCGTGGCGAAGATGTGATCATTCCTTCTTTTTCACAATATTTCCCTGATGAAACTAAGCATGTGTAAGCTTCTGAGTAAGCTCTTGCTTTGGCCTCTGCCTTATATCGTAACCGGGCTGGTTGGGATAAGGATTCTCCTTCTCATATTGTGCCTATCCGTTTTACTCCTCAGCCACAGCCTCAATATCCAATTAAACATGACACGAAGGCGTCCATCAAAGAAATTCTGAGAGAACTTGAATATCAGGGTGTTATTGAACCCTGTGTCTCGTCGATGAATAACCCTCTTTTTCCGATTCTGAAACCTGATGGTTCATATCGCATTGTTTTGGATTATAGACAATTGAATAGTCATACCCGTACTTTTGCAGTACAAAATGCGCATAGTACAGCTTTGATAAATAATATCGTGCGCAAGAAGTTTAAAACTACACTTGGCATATCCAATGGCCTTTTCAGCAATTGCGGCCGGCATGACTCGCAGGTTGGGAAGGGGGTCACGTGGGGTGGAGTTTAATTTAATAATAAAAAAAAGTTAACTTACCTTCGCTGGCCCGGTCCAGTCCCTTGTCGTCTCTGAGTCTCTCCTTCTCTGCTCACAGGAAGCAGGCAGCCTCCCTCCCCTACCCTAAGCCTACATGGAGCCTACAGGGAGAAAAGGGAGAGTGCCTATGACTGGTTTGGTCGGCCCTGGGGCCGACCAAACAGCGCCTTCAGAGTGGGCAAGCCACTCCTCCCCTGCCCTAGAACAGGACCGCCCACCCGCCCGCCCCCAACCAAACCCTTCTGCTTTCTCGCAGTGCGAGAAGCAGAAACATAAAATGGTATTTATAATACCATTTTATGTTTCTGCTTCTCGCACTGCGAGAAAGCAGTGGGGCGATGCTCCTTCGCCCACATGGAGGAGGCGCCCCTGCTTTTCAGTCATAGCCTGGCTCCTGAGAGCCGAGACTTATCCGCACTCAGTGCCCCCGGTTGCCAGAGGCGCTATGCGAGATTGCTCATGGGCTATAAGAATAGCCCTGGTGTTTTTGCGCATGCATTGTGTGCCTTTTGAACGAGATCGACCCCGATGCTTTTTCATATGTCAATGACATATACCTGACTGATGATGAATTAAATCCCCATCTTGCACGTGTGGATCGCATTATCACGCGATTCGCAGCTCTAGGCTACAAATTCAATTTTGCAAAGTCGCACATTGCGTTTCTGGCTGTTCTTTTTCTTGGTTATGAATTGACCACTGAGGATAGGTGTTTGGCCCCCCATCTTTTGGAGAAGTGTGCTCAATTACAACCTCCAACTACCGTCAGGAAATTGCAGTCTCTGCTAGGTTTCATACATTTTGGCAGAACTTACATTCCTGACTATTCTCAGTGTATCAAACCTCTTTATACTTTGATACACCCTACCTTTTCTGCTTCCTCCTGGCTTCAGTAACAAACCGTTATTCTGCGCGCTTTACAGTCTGACTTACTTGCGGCGCAGTACCTACAAATAGGTTGAATACTACAAATTTGGTCATCCGGATTCTCCCCAGAGCGATCAGTTTCACTTATGTGACTTTTAATGAGGGGGACACAGTTCGAATTGCTGATAAATTGCATTTGTATACTCCTGCAAAATTGCATTTTTCTTCTACTGAGAAAATTTGGATTGCCGTGCAGATGGAAATTCTCAAGGAGCATCCCCTTGCTCAAGGTAAATGAATTTTTGTTGTTTCTCCCATTCCTGCCTTAACCCCTTCGCTGCTAGGCCTTTTCCCTCCTGTGCTAAGCCTTTTTTGGCTATTTGGGGTAGTTCGCGCTTAGGCCCCTGTAACGTTGTGACCACATAAGGTACCCATGCCAAATTTGCGTCCTTTTTCCAACATCATGGGGATTCTAAAGGTACCCAGGGTTTGTAGATTCCCCTGGAGGGGACCCAGAAATTAGCCAAAATACAGCAAAACTTTGTTTTTGTGGGAAAAATGCAAAAAAGGGCTACAGATGAAAGCATATGTTTTTCCCTGCAAATGGCATCAAAAAGGGGTTGTGGTGCTGAAATCACCATCTTCCCAGCTTTCAGGTACAAGCAGACTTTTGTCAGAAAACCAAAATTTTGTACACAGTTTTGGCATTTTCTGGGACATAGCCTATTTTTGCAATTTTTTGTGCTTTCAACCTCCTTCCAGTTAATGGTAGAAATGGGTATGAAAGCAATAATGGATCCTGGAAAGCCATACATTTCTGAAAAGTAGACAAAATTCTGAATTCAGCAGGGGGTCATTTGTGTAGATCCTTCAAGTTTTCTTTATAGAAACAAACAGTTAAATATAGGAAAAATTGAAAATTAGTTGAAAAAAACAGCCATTTGTGTCAACGTTTTCACCTGTAACTTCTTCTAATTATGACAGCTATTTGAAAGCAATATACCATTACATCCACTGTACCTTTCTGGTTGTGGTGATATATAGGACTTGTAGGTTCACCAAGAACCCGACGAACCCAGAGCCAATAACTGAGCAGCGTCTTGCAATGGTTTTTTATTATGTCCCGGGTATATAGCAATTATTCTGGGAAAATGTATACATGGAAAAATCGGTATGAAAGACACCTATGTATTTCTGAAATGGGAACAAAATATAGAGTTTAGAAACAGGAGATATTTGCACATTTCCGAAATTGGGAGTACCCATACTAGCATGAGAATTATAGGTCATTTTTCAAAATGACTTCTTTTTTACACATTGTCTTTCATTTGGAAGGCAGAAATGCAACGACAGTCAATAGATAATAACAGTTGCTTTACAATTTTGTGTTACCCTAAGTCTCCCGATAAAAATGGTACCTCACTTGTGTGGGTAGGCCTAGTGCCCGCGACAGGAAACGGCCCAAAACGCAACGTGGACACACCACATTTTCACAGTGAAAAATGACCCTTTTTTTGCAAAGTGCCTAGCTGTAGTTTTGTAACCCTAGCTCTGCCGGCACCTAGGGAAACCTAGCAAACCTATACATTTTTTAAGACTAGACACCCAGGGAAATCCAGGATGGGGTGACTTGACTGGCTCTCACCAGGTTCTGGTACCCAGAATCCCTTGCAAACCTAAAAAATGGTCCCAAAAAAACACATTTTCCTCACTTTTCTGTGGTGGAAAGTTCTGGAATCTGCGTGGATCCACAAAATTCTACCCACCCCGCGTTCCCCAAAGTCTTTCAAGAAAAACGGTACCTCACTTCTGTGGGTAGGCCTAGTGCCCGCAACAGGAAACGGCCCAAAACGCAACGTGGACACACCACATTTTCACAGTGAAAAAGGACCCTTTTTTTGCAAAGTGCCTAGCTATAGTTTTTGAACGCTAGCTCTGCCGGCACCTAGGGAAACCTAGCAAACCTATACATTTTTTAAGACTAGACACCCAGGGAAATCCAGGATGGGGTGACTTGACTGGCTCTCACCAGGTTCTGGTACCCAGAATCCCTTGCAAACCTAAAAAATTGTCAAAAAAACCACATTTTCCTCACTTTTCTGTGGTGGAAAGTTTTGGAATCTGCGTGGATCCACAAAATTCCACCTACCCCGCGTTCCCCAAAGTCTTCCAAAAAAAATGGTACCTCACTTGTGTGGGTAGGCCTTGTGCCCGCGACAGGAAACAGCGCAAAACGCAACGTGGACACACCACATTTTCACAGTGAAAAATGACCCTTTTTTTGCAAAGTGCCTAGCTGTAGTTTTTGAACCCTAGCTCTGCCGGCACCTAGGGAAACATAGAAAACCTATACATTATTGAAAACTAGACACCCAAGGGAATCCAGGATGGGGTGACTTGACTGGCTCTCACCAGTTTCTGGTACCCAGAATCCCTTGCAAACCTAAACAAATGTCCAAAAAAAACACATTTTCCTCACTTTTCTGTGGTGGAAAGTTCTGGAATCTGCGTGGATCCACAAAATGCCACCCACCCGCGTTCCCCAAAGTCTTACGAGAAAAATGGTACCTCACTTGTGTGGGTAGGCCTAGTGCCCGCGACAAGAAACAGCGCAAAACGCAATGTGGACACACCACATTTTCACAGTGAAAAATGACCCTTTTTTTGCAAAGTGCCTAGCTGTAGTTTTTTAACCCTAGCTCTGCCGGCACCTAGGGAAACCTAGCAAGCCTATACATTTTTTAAAACTAAACACCCAGGGGAATCCAGGATGGGGTGACTTGACTGGCTCTCACCAGGTTCTGGTACCCAGAATCCCTTGCAAACCTTAAAAATTGTCCAAAAAAACACATTTTCCTCACTTTTCTGTGGTGGAAAGTTCTGGAATCTGCAAGGATCCACAAAATTCCACCCACCCCGCGTTCCCCAAAGTCTTCCGAGAAAAATGGTACCTCACTTGTGTGGGTAGGCCTAGTGCCCGCGACAGGAAACAGCGCATATGTCAATGACATATACCTGACTGATGATGAATTAAATCCCCATCTTGCACGTGTGGATCGCATTATCACGCGATTCGCAGCTCTAGGCTATAAATTCAATTTTGCAAAGTCGCACATTGCGTTTCTGGCTGTTCTTTTTCTTGGTTATGAATTGACCAATGAGGATAGGTGTTTGGCCCCCCATCTTTTGGAGAAGTGTGCTCAATTACAACCTCCAACTACCGTCAGGAAATTGCAGTCTCTGCTAGGTTTCATACATTTTGGCAGAACTTACATTCCTGACTATTCTCAGTGTATCAAACCTCTTTATACTTTGATACACCCTACCTTTTCTGCTTCCTCCTGGCTTCAGTAACAAACCGTTATTCTGCACGCTTTACAGTCTGACTTACTTGCGGCGCAGTACCTACAAATAGGTTGAATACTACAAATTTGGTCATCCGGATTCTCCCCAGAGCGATCAGTTTCACTTATGTGACTTTTAATGAGGGGGACACAGTTCGAATTGCTGATAAATTGCATTTGTATACTCCTGCAAAATTGCATTTTTCTTCTACTGAGAAAATTTGGATTGCCGTGCAGATGGAAATTCTCAAGGAGCATCCCCTTGCTCAAGGTAAATGAATTTTTGTTGTTTCTCCCATTCCTGCCTTAACCCCTTCGCTGCTAGGCCTTTTCCCCTCCTGTGCTAAGCCTTTTTTTGGCTATTTGGGGTAGTTCGCGCTTAGGCCCCTGTAACGTTGTGACCACATAAGGTACCCATGCCAAATTTGCGTCCTTTTTTTCCAACATCATGGGGATTCTAAAGGTACCCAGGGTTTGTAGATTCCCCTGGAGGGGACCCAGAAAGTAGCCAAAATATAGCAAAATTTTGTTTTTTTTGGGAAAAATGCAAAAAAAAGGCTACAGATGAAAGCATCTGGTTTTTTCCCTGCAAATGGCATCAAAAAAGGGGTTGTGGTGCTGAAATCACCATCTTCCCAGCTTTCAGGTACAAGCAGACTTTTGTCAGAAAACCAAAATTTTGTACACAGTTTTGGCATTTTCTGGGACATAGCCTATTTTTGCAATTTTTGTGCTTTCAACCTCCTTCCAGTTAATGGTAGAAATGGGTATGAAAGCAATAATGGATCCTGGAAAGCCATACATTTCTGAAAAGTAGACAAAATTCTGAATTCAGCAGGGGGTCATTTGTGTAGATCCTTCAAGTTTTCTTTATAGAAACAAACAGTTAAATATAGGAAAAATTGAAAATTAGTTGAAAAAAACAGCCATTTGTGTCAACGTTTTCACTTGTAACTTCTTCTAATTATGACAGCTATTTGAAAGCAATATACCATTACATCCGCTGTACCTTTCTGGTTGTGGTGATATATAGGACTTGTAGGTTCACCAAGAACCCGGCGAGACCCAGAGCCAATAACTGAGCAGCATCTTGCAATGGTTTTTTATTATGTCCCGGGTATATAGCAATTATTCTGGGAAAGTTTATACATGGAAAAATCGGTATGAAAGACACCTATGTATTTCTGAAATGGGAACAAAATATAGAGTTTAGAAACAGGAGATATTTGCACATTTCCGAAATTGGGAGTACCCATACTAGCATGAGAAATTAGGTCATTTTTTAAAATGACTTCTTTTTTACACATTCTCTTTCATTTGGAAGGCAGAAATGCATCGTGGACACACCACATTTTCACAGTGAAAAATGACCCTTTTTTTGCAAAGTGCCTAGCTGTAGTTTTGTAACCCTAGCTCTGCCAACACCTAGGGAAACCTGGGAAACCTAGCAAACCTATACATTTTTGAAAACTAGACACCCAGGGGAATCCAGGATGGGGTGACTTGACTGGCTCTCACCTGGTTCTGTTACCCAGAATCCCTTGCAAAACTAAAAAATTGTCCAAAAAAACACATTTTCCTCACTTTTCTGTGGTGGAAAGTACTGGAATCTGCGTGGATCCACAAAATTCCACCCACCCCGCGTTCCCCAAAGTCTTTCAAGAAAAACGGTACCCCACTTGTGTGGGTAGGCCTAGTGCCCGCAACAGGAAACGGCCCAAAACGCAACGTGGACACACCACATTTTCACAGTGAAAAATGACCCTTTTTTTGCAAAGTGCCTGGCTATAGTTTTTGAACCCTAGCTCTGCCGGCACCTAGGGAAACCTAGCAAACCTATACATTTTTTAAGACTAGACACCCAGGGAAATCCAGGATGGGGTGACTTGACTGGCTCTCACCAGATTCTGGTACCCAGAATCCCTTGCAAACCTAAAAAATTGTCAAAAAAACCACATTTTCCTCACTTTTCTGTGGTGGAAAGTTCTGGAATCTGCGTGGATCCACAAAATTCCACCCACCCCGCGTTCCCCAAAGTCTTCCAAAAAAAATGGTACCTCACTTGTGTGGGTAGGCCTAGTGCCCGCGACAGGAAACAGCGCAAAACGCAACGTGGACACACCACATTTTCACAGTGAAAAATGACCCTTTTTCTGCAAAGTGCCTAGCTGTAGTTTTTGAACCCTAGCTCTGCCGGCACCTAGGGAAACCTAGCAAACCTATACATTTTTGAAAACTAGACACCCAGGGGAATCCAGGATGGGGTGACTTGACTGGCTTTCACCAGGTTCTGGTACCCAGAATCCCTTGCAAACCTAAACAATTGTCAAAAAAAACACATTTTCCTCACTTTTCTGTGATGGAAAGTTCTGGAATCTGCGTGGATCCACAAAATTCCGCCCACCCCGTGTTCCCCAAAGTCTTCCGAGAAAAATGGTACCTCACTTGTGTGGGTAGGCCTAGTGCCCGCGACAGGAAACAGCGCAAAACGCAAAGTGGACACACCACATTTTCACAGTGAAAAATGACCCTTTTTTTGCAAAGTGCCTAGCTGTAGTTTTTGAACCCTAGCTCTGCCGGCACCTAGGGAAACCTAGCAAACCTATACATTTTTGAAAACTAGACACCCAGGGAAATCCAGGATGGAGTGACTTGACTGGCTTTCACCAGGTTCTGGTACTCAGAATCCCTTGCAAACCTAAAAAATTGTCCAAAAAAAACACATTTTCCTTACTTTTCTGTGATGGAAAGTTCTGGAATCTGCGTGTATCCACAAAATTCCACCCACCCCGCGTTCCCCAAAGTCGTCTGAGAAAAAGGGTACCTCACTTGTGTGGGTAGGCCTAGTGCCCGCGACAGGAAACAGCGCAAAACGCAACGTGGACACACCACATTTTCACAGTGAAAAATGACCCTTTTTTTGCAAAGTGCCTAGCTATAGTTTTTGAACCCTAGCTCTGCCGGCACCTAGGGACACCTAGCAAACCTATACATTTTTGAAAACTAGACACCCAGGGGGATCCAGGATGGGGTGACTTGACTGGCTCTCACCTGGTTCTGTTACCCAGAATCCCTTGCAAACCTAAAAAATTGTCAAAAAAAACCACATTTTCCTCACTTTTCTGTGGTGGAAAGTTCTGGAATCTGCGTGGATCCACAAAATTCTACCCACCCCGCGTTCCCCAAAGTCTTTCAAGAAAAACGGTACCCCACTTGTGTGGGTAGGCCTAGTGCCCGCAACAGGAAACGGCCCAAAACGCAACGTGGACACACCACATTTTCACAGTGAAAAATGACCCTTTTTTTGCAAAGTGCCTAGCTATAGTTTTTGAACCCTAGCTCTGCCGGCACCTAGGGAAACCTAGCAAACCTATACATTTTTTAAGACTAGTCACCCAGGGAAATCCAGGATGGGGTGACTTGACTGGCTCTCACCAGATTCTGGTACCCAGAATCCCTTGCAAACCTAAAAAATTATCAAAAAAACCACATTTTCCTCACTTTTCTGTGGTGGAAAGTTCTGGAATCTGCGTGGATCCACAAAATTCCACCCACCCCGTGTTCCCCAAAGTCTTCCAAAAAAAATGGTACCTCACTTGTGTGGGTAGGCCTAGTGCCCGCGACAGGAAACAGCGCAAAACGCAACGTGGACACACCACATTTTCACAGTGAAAAATGACCCTTTTTTTGCAAAGTGCCTAGCTGTACTTTTTGAACCCTAGCTCTGCCGGCACCTAGGGAAACCTAGAAAACCTATACATTATTGAAAACTAGACACCCAAGGGAATCCAGGATGGGGTGACTTGACTGGCTCTCACCAGTTTCCGGTACCCAGAATCCCTTGCAA
This sequence comes from Calotriton arnoldi, assembly GCA_963921515.1. Taxonomy (NCBI): domain Eukaryota; kingdom Metazoa; phylum Chordata; class Amphibia; order Caudata; family Salamandridae; genus Calotriton; species Calotriton arnoldi. The sequence goes on from CAWUFW010000409.1 coordinate 3,339,184, forward strand.
ACCTAAAAAAAGTCCCAAAAAACCACATTTTCCTCACTTTTCTGTGGTGGAAAGTTCTGGAATCTGCGTGGATCCACAAAATGCCACCCACCCGCGTTCCCCAAAGTCTTCCGAGAAAAATGGTACCTCACTTGTGTGGGTAGGCCTAGTGCCCGCGACAGGAAACAGCGCAAAACGCAACGTGGACACACCACATTTTCACAGTGAAAAATGACCCTTTTTCTGCAAAGTGCCTAGCTGTAGTTTTTGAACCCTAGCTCTGCCGGCACCTAGGGAAACCTAGCAAACCTATACATTTTTGAAAACTAGACACCCAGGGGAATCCAGGATGGGGTGACTTGACTGGCTTTCACCAGGTTCTGGTACCCAGAATCCCTTGCAAACCTAAACAATTGTCAAAAAAAAACAAATTTTCCTCACTTTTCTGTGATGGAAAGTTCTGGAATCTGCGTGGATCCACAAAATTCCGCCCACCCCGTGTTCCCCAAAGTCTTCAGAGAAAAATGGTACCTCACTTGTGTGGGTAGGCCTAGTGCCCGCGACAGGAAACAGCGCAAAACGCAAAGTGGACACACCACATTTTCACAGTGAAAAATGACCCTTTTTTTTGCAAAGTGCCTAGCTGTAGTTTTTGAACCCTAGCTCTGCCGGCACCTAGGGAAACCTAGCAAACCTATACATTTTTGAAAACTAGACACCCAGGGAAATCCAGGATGGAGTGACTTGACTGGCTTTCACCAGGTTCTGGTACTCAGAATCCCTTGCAAACCTAAAAAATTGTCAAAAAAAAAACACATTTTCCTTACTTTTCTGTGATGGAAAGTTCTGGAATCTGCGTGTATCCACAAAATTCCACCCACCCCGCGTTCCCCAAAGTCGTCTGAGAAAAAGGGTACCTCACTTGTGTGGGTAGGCCTAGTGCCCGCGACAGGAAACAGCGCAAAACGCAACGTGGACACACCACATTTTCACAGTGAAAAATGACCCTTTTTTTGCAAGGTGCCTAGCTATAGTTTTTGAACCCTAGCTCTGCCGGCACCTAGGGACACCTAGCAAACCTATACATTTTTGAAAACTAGACACCCAGGGGGATCCAGGATGGGGTGACTTGACTGGCTCTCACCAGGTTCTGGTACCCAGAATTCCTTGCAAACCTAAAAAACTGTCAAAAAAAACACATTTTCCTCACTTTTCTGTGGTAGAAAGTTCTGGAATCTGCGTGGATCCACAAAATTCCACCCACCCCGCATTCCCCAAAGCCTTCGTAGAAAAATGGTACCTCACTTGTGTGGGTAGGCCTAGTGCCCGCGACAGGAAACAGCGCAAAAGGTAACGTGGACACACCACATTTTCACAGTGAAAAATGACCCTTTTTTTGCAAAGTGCCTAGCTGTAGTTTTTGAACCCTAGCTCTGCCGGCACCTAGGGAAACCTAGCAAACCTATACATTTTTGAAAACTAGACACCCAGGGGAATCCAGGATGGGGTGACTTGACTGGCTTTCACCAGGTTCTGGTACTCAGAATCCCTTGCAAACCTAAAAAATTGTCCAAAAAAAACACATTTTCCTCACTTTTCTGTGATGGAAAGTTCTGGAATCTGCGTGTATCCACAAAATTCCACCCACCCCGCGTTCCCCAAAGTCGTCTGAGAAAAAGGGTACCTCACTTGTGTGGGTAGGCCTAGTGCCCGCGACAGGAAACAGCGCAAAACGCAACGTAGACACACCACATTTTCACAGTGAAAAATGACTCTTTTTTTGCAAAGTGCCTAGCTGTAGTTTTTGAACCCTAGCTCTGCAGGCACCTAGGGACACCTAGCAAACCTATACATTTTTGAAAACTAGACACCCAGGGGGATCCAGGATGGGGTGATTTGACTGGCTCTCACAAGGTTCTGGTACCCAGAATTCCTTGCAAACCTAAAAAACTGTCAAAAAAACCACATTTTCCTCACTTTTCTGTGGTAGAAAGTTCTGGAATCTGCGTGGATCCACAAAATTCCACCCACCCCGCATTCCCCAAAGCCTTTGGAGAAAAATGGTACCTCACTTGTGTGGATAGGCCTAGTGCCCGCGACAGGAAACAGCGCAAAACGTAATGTGGACACACCACATTTTCACAGTGAAAAATGACCCTTTTTTTGCAAAGTGCCTAGCTGTAGTTTTTGAACCCTAGCTCTGCCGGCACCTAGGGAAACCTAACAAACCTATACATTTTTGAAAACTAGACACCCAGGGGAATCCAGGATGGGGTGACTTGAATGGCTCTCACCAGGTTCTGTTACCCAGAATCCCTTGCAAACCTAAACAATTGTTTAAAAAAAATACATTTTCCTCACTTTTCTGTGGTGGAAAGTTCTAGAATCTGTGTGGATCCACAAAATTCCACCCACCCCGCGTTCCCCAAAGTCTTGTGAGAAAAATGGTACCTCACTTGTGTGGGTAGGCCTAGTGCCCGCGACAGGAAACAGCGCAAAACGCAACGAGGACACACCACATTTTCACAGTGAAAAATGACCCTTTTTTTGCAAAGTGCCTAGCTGTAGTTTTTGAACCCTAGCTCTGCCGGCACCTAGGAAACCTACCAAACCCACACAGTTCTGAAAAGTAGACACCCAGGGGATTCCAGTGAGGTATGGCTTGCGTGGATCCCCCAACGTTTTCTTACCCAGAATCCCCTGCAAACCTGAAATTTTGCTGAAAAAATCACTTTTTTCATACATTTGTGTGTGGGAAAGTTGTGGCATCACCGGGCTGATACTAATTTCCTACCACCCAGCGTTCCCCCAGGTCTCCCGATAAAAATGGTGCCTCACTCGGGTGGGAGGCCCAAGTACCCGTGACAGGCAAGGGCCCAGAACGTATTGAGGCGACATCAAAATTGCCTATCACAAAACGACCTGGTTTTGCAAGGGGAGTCCCATGACTTTTTGGCCCGGGGCTCGGCGGCCACCAAGGAAAACCTACCAAACCCACACATTTATGAAAACTAGACACCCGGGGATTCTAGGGAGGTATGGCTTGCGTGGATCCCCCAACGTTTTCTTACCCAGAATCCCCTGCAAACCTGAAATTGTGCTGAAAAAATCACTTTTTTCACACATTTGTGCGTGGGAAAGTTGTGGCATCACCGGGCTGACACAAATTTCCTACCACCCAGCGTTCGCCCAGGTCTCCCGATAAAAATGGTGCCTCACTCGGGTGGGAGGCCCAAGTACCCGTGACAGGCAAGGGCCCAAAATGTATTGAGGCGAAATCAAAATTGCCTATCACAAAACGACCTGGTTTTGCAAGGGGGTCCCATGACTTTTTGGCCCGGGGCTCGGCGGCCACCTAGGGAAACCTACCAAACCCACACATTTCTGAAAACTAGACACCCGGGGGATTCCAGGGAGGTATGGCTTGTGTGGATCCCCCAACATTTTCTTACCCAGAATCCCCTGCAAACCTGAAATTTTGCTGAAAAAATCACTTTTTTCACACATTTGTGTGTGGGAAAGTTGTGGCATCACCGGGCTGACACAAATTTCCTACCACCCAGCGTTCCCCCAGGTCTCCCGATAAAAATGGTGCCTCACTCGGGTGGGAGGCCCAAGTACCCGCGACAGGCAAGGACCCAAAACGTATTGAGGCGAAAACAAAATTGCCTATCACAAAACGACCTGGTTTTGGAAGGGGGTCCCATGAATTTTTGGCCCGGGGCTCGGCGGCCACCTAGGGAAACGTACCAAACCCACACATTTCTGAAAAGTAGACACCCAGGGGATTCCAGGGAGGTATGGCCGCTCCCCCCTCCCTGGTGTCTAGTGGGCGGATACCTGCTTGGGGATCGCCCTCCTGGGGCGATCCCCAAGCAGGGATCCACTGGGGAGGGGTACCATTGGAAATGGGAGATTCTCCCCTTTCCAATGATACCTCTCCCGTCTTTCTACATGCCCGGGGGGCTGAGATAGCCCCCTGAGCACATAGAAAGTGAAACTGAAATGAGCCTAAAGGCTCATTTCAGTGTCCGTTTCTGTGCAATGACGACAGCGCGACGTGCGCGCTGTTCGTCATGGCACAGAAACCAGGGAGGGGTCCTCGGGAGCTGGGGAAGCTCTTCCCCAGCTCCCAAGGTCACAGGGGAGAAATAGAAATCCCTCTGCTGTCTGCAGCAGAGGGATTTCGTGCCCCTGGCCTCATGACGGAATGGTTCCGTCATGAGCACAGGGGCACCAATGCTCATGACGGAACCATTCCGTCATGAGCATCGAAGGGGTTAAAGGCAGTTACGAAGGCTAATGTCCCTTCTAAAGCTCTGCATCTTTGTTGGATTCAATGGGCTACTTCATTGACCTCAGCAGATGTCAGGTTTGTGTTTGATCCTTCTTTACAAGCACAAGAATTACTTCAATATCAACATGTTCACCCTCTCCCTTCTTCGATTCTTCCACTTGATCAGTATAAATGTATCATTTACACTGATGGTTCGGCCCAACCAGCCATTGGTTCTAAGCAGGCTTATTCAGTCTAGACCTTAACAAGGAAAGAAGACAACTGAGACAGACCGAAAGGTTATGGAGACAGAACCCCTCAATGGCAAACCTCGTACTCTTAAGAGCCAAACAACTCTCCTATAAGAATCACATTTACAAGGAAAAACCCACCTTCTTTCATAATCAACTCGACCGATCAAAGAACCGACCCAAGGAGCTCTTCAGTATAATAAAACAACAAACCACGCTTACCTTCCAACAAGAAGCAATAGCCACCACCGAACGCTGTCAAACAATAGCTAACTTCTTCACTGACAAAAAAGACAAAATTGATTGCTGCTTGTCCTTTGAGATTACCTCCACAACCCAACCTACCAACTCCACCAACACCAAGCTCCCTCAACCAAAGAATAATGCTAATTTGTCAGATTTCAACTCTTGACAGAAGATGAAATGTTCAAAATTATTGCGAAACTCACACCCACATCTCACTTCGCAAACCCCCTCCCCTCAACTTTTGTTCCGAAACTCAACCACATCATCTCCCCACTCTGGACCAAAATCATAAATGCCTCTCTATCATCAGGCCTTGTACCAGACTCCCTTCAACTCGGACAAGACAGCCCCATACTAAAAATACCCGGTGCCGACTCCAATGATCTTAATAATCTCAGACTCATCACCAATCTCCCTTTCCTAGCCAAAACACTGGAGCAAAGTGTACTACTTCAACTTAATCAACACATAGAAGAATTCAACCTCCAGGACACCTTCCAATCAGAATTCAGGAAAGGCTGCAGCACTGAAACTCCTATACTCAACGTAACAAACTACATACACAAGGCCCTGGATGAAGACTCCTACCTCTTAATCCTACTTGACCTCTCAGCGGCATTTGATACAGTACACCACCCGGCCTTACTGGAGACACTCCAGAAACGCAATGGTATCAATGGCACGCGATGGTTCACATCATATCTTCAACATCGCTCCCAACAAATAAAAATGGACAGATGTTTCTCGATCCCTGCACCAGTAGCTCAAGGAATTCCTCAAGGTTCCATGCTCTCAACAGCCCTCTTAAATCTCTTCATGAAACCCCTCACAGCTATCCTAAACCAAGCTGGTATCAAATGTCACATATATGCCGATGACACACAACTCTACTACAGAATAAAATCCCCCAGCGACATACACCATCTTAATGCTACACTAACCAAGATTCAAACCTGGCTTCTGACAAATCACCTGAAACTAAACCCTAGCAAGACTGAACTCCTACTCATCTCCCTAAAGAAAAATCCTCTAACCATCCCTGAATGGCTCAAAAACGTGTATTCACTAAACAGCCCTATCTCACTATCCAAATCTGCTAAATCCCTAGGTATCACCCTAGACTCAAACCTATCAATGAAAGATCACATCAAAAACACTGCCAAAGGTGCATGCTACACGCTAAAGCATCTAAAAAAAATCAAACAGTTTATCCCACCTGAAGATGTTTAGACAGTGGTTCAATCACTAGTCCTCTCGAAACTTGACTAGAGCAATGCCACCCTAACAGGTACCCCTAAAAGCCACCTCCAGCTCCTAACCACAATCCTCAATGTGGCTGCCAGGCTCATCACAGGAACCAAACGCGTCAACCACATCTCCCCTGCTTGCAAAAGTCTCACTTGACTCCCCATTGAAGGAAGGTGCATCTAAAAAAATGCATGTATCACCCAAAAAGCTCTCCATACTGCAACCCCCAAATATCTAGAATCGAAACTATAGCGAGAAGGGAAAAACTGGGTTCTGAGAAACTCCAAATCGCTCCTCCTCATACCCCCTAAATTAAAAAGAAATTCATCGCAGACACACTCCTTCTCTTGAAATGCCCCCGAAATCTGGAACTCACTCCCTAAGGAACTACGCTGCAACCCTCCGTTCTCTTGCTTCAAACGAGACCTCAAGTCTCTATTACACACCAAGTACCTCAGCTAGAGCATGCAATTACTTACGCCTCCCAAAGACCCAACTCTCCTGGACATTTTCAGTCGGAATCCTTACCAGGCTAACTCAAAGTCTATCCTCCTCCCCAGCACCCAATTACTTTATTGATTTATATTACTATGCTCTCACTGTGTCTGCTTTAATACTCTGTGCTCCTATATTTCTGTATGCGATTTCATGCGATGCCTTTTTACCTCTCACCATGTACTTCTGTAAACTTATCCTCTAAACATGTAAAGCGCTCTGTTACATTTATAGAGTTCATGAGGGACAACAAAATGTTCTCTGCATTCCAAAAGATCATCTTCGTCGTAAATCAATCATGTGTGCATCTGATAAGGACACAGATGGCTCTCGACCTCGGGGAGAGCTAATGTGGGCGAGTGTATATGTGTCCAGATGTCCGGTGTGAGGAGCTCGTGATCACTATGTGTGGTGTGCATGTCTTGTCCTGATTGGTTGAGTGTACCTATCTACATGTGGTACCTAGCTTTGTAGTATTTCTGGGGAACGCGAACATTTGGCCAAAAGGGTTTTATTGGGGCCAATTACCTCGGACTTGTTTGTGTTTAAACTATCTGTTGAATCGATCAGGGTTTCCCTGGGTGTGTGTTTGCCTGTAATTTATGGGGGGCCTGACCACGTATCTCTGACTCTGGGTTGATGAGGAGGTCACCTTGGGTGAATCCGACAACAAGGATATGAGTTCATTGCAACTCCTAAGAATAATATGGCAGCCACTGGTATCATTTTTATCAACATTGTGCATACAGTTGTCATCTTGCACATTGACATTGTTCTTACTGGTGTGGTCTAAGGTATGTTTGCTTTGGTCTGAACATACATTGACATTGTTATTATTGGCAACAATAATATTATCATACATGCTTGGATTATGACATACATTGGTATCATTATTGCTGATGTTGGCACTGCTGTGCGGGCACAAGTTACGGTATACATTGACATTATATTGACTATTATTGACGAGGTCATGTGGGCAAAGGCTGTGGCATATGTTCACATTGCATTTACTGATATTGCCGTTGTCGGGCCTGTACATGACATTCATTGACCTCCTATTCATCCATCCCAACACCAGGTTTGAAAGGCTACTGGTGTGGGAGGCATAATCAGTGCTGCAGGCCCACTAGTAGCATTTAATGTATAGGCCCTGGGTATATGGTATACCACTGTACAAGGAACTTACAGGTAAACTAAATATGACAATCAGTTTCACTTCCAATGTCCCAACCTATTATAATAGAGGCACAGGTTAGACGTTTTCAATATGACTACATCAATTCCAGTACTTAGGTCAATAGGAATACCCTGACCCCTACCTTGGGACTGAAACCCACCTCCACCTTGCACAGCAGGAGCTCCCTGAGGGTGTGCTCCCTGCATAGGAGGTGCATTCCCAACAAATGGAGGACCTTGACTTCCCCCCTGAGCATCTTTCATCTGTTCTACCATGAGTTACTCCTTTAATTTCTTCTGCCTCATGTTAATCTCATCATTGCAATACTTAGGGTGACACTTTAGACTTCAACCATGATATCACTTGGTTATAATTCCTCAATACTATAGTTGATGGACCATTATTCAAAAGATCCCTTACTGGTTCTCTCTCGGGCCATTCTGTAGCTATCTAACATGCTGCACACAAATCACTTGGAACCACAATATCAAACAGAGTTTTCGAGTCAGTCCACAAAACCTTCGTAATTTTTACAAACCGGTCAACTTGTTTGCACCATTTCGCAGGTTTCTCTCTTAACCTAGGGAAATCATTAGTGAATGATGCAAGATCACTCCTACTCCAAGGTACATGAACATAACCTCCACTAGGTACCTCTTGTGAAGGTAGAATTGTCGTTCTCACTCCCCCCTCTCTGGAAGGAGGCGGTGCCCCCATTGAAATTTTGGGACTTTTCGTTTTCACCATTTCACTTTCCACTTATCCAGCGCACTCCAAATCTGAATACTAAGAATTAATTCTTGAATTTGCATTCTCAACCCTGGTATTCTCATATTTTTCAAGTCCTGATCACAAAAGGAGAGCCAGGTTTTTTTCTGCAAAGCTTTTATCCGTTCCAAATCTACTTCATATTTCTGAGCTATTTCAGATAATTTATCATGAGATTACCTCGCTCTCCTAATAACATCCTTGCTCATAAACCTAAGGTCATTTGGTGTCTATTTAAGCCAATTCAAGACTTCCACTTATCATTTAATCTAATTCAAGTTTTAATTTAGCTACATCCACCAAATTCATTTTCAATGTTGACTTAATCATTCTTTGACTTATTTCTGTGCTTCTACTTTCATTCAAGGTGGCATTAAGAACCTTCAACCAGTCGTCTAGCTCCTGAACATCAAGTCTCTGTGGCCTCTCAAAAGTTTTTGGTACTAATCCTTCTTTGGGGGTGCTACTATGCACATCCAGAGGTGGCTCCCAAGTAAGCAAACCCAAATCTGGAAACCCCCGGAATGACCTCTAAGGTCCAAATCCTGTCTCATTCACTGATGGGTCTGCACTTGCACCGCAAGGGGAACTCACATTCATTGGGACCAAGGAAATAAACTTTACGTTCGAAATTGTATGAGCCTTCTCTGGGACTCTCGACTGAGTTGGAACCGCACAATTATGTGTAGCATTTCCTGTAGAGCTGGGATTATATATAAGTACTACAGGGCCAATGGTAACTGGAACAGTGAGAGCATCGGGAGCATTTGAAGCTGCTGAAACATTTGGAGCTGTGGAAGGGCCAGGGGCACAAATCCCCAAACTCCCTCCCACTGAGGTTTGATTCATATTCACTGGGGTGGTCCCCATTAGATTGGGACTCACTGTTGCTGGTGCTGTAGCAATTCCAGAATGTCCACTAATATTAGCACTCCCCCTCCTGTTTGGGTCTCATTGAATGGAGGCGGACGCTCTAACAGGAACACATCTAAGAGTCTATCACTAGTATCGCTGTCACCGTTTGCACCTCCGTCAGCTGATTCCTTTACCTCATTTCCTCCCTGTCTCCTTTTCTTCTCTTGCCTACCCTTTTCAAATTCCTCACCTGTCAATGCTGGACTCATGTCCGTTCTCCACTACTTCTGTTCTGTGTCCCACCTTACACCAATATAAGTATACACTGCCTTTCTAGCTCTCCCCTGACATCTTTCCTTCTCTCTTCTTATAACACAGCAAGCTAAAAATAAGCCATACACGCGCAACCCTATTAATACTCACTCCTATACTTTTACCACTCCATCACAAACCACTCCACCACATCCTCCAAATCGAACCGTGGGCTCTGGAACTGGGACTGGGACTGGAACAGGGACCTTAACTATTCTCATGTAAAACGTCCTAACTCTCTATCTCAGGATCCAAACTTTCCTCTGCTACCATCTGAGAAAACATAGAACGTGGACTCCTTCCTTGCCCCCTAGGTTTTAGGTGCTTGAGGAATAAAAGGAGTCCGGATCAACTACAATTTACCAGTTACAGTGTAAGCCATTTGATCACACAGTAAAGCTTAGAGTCGATTTATGGGATTAAGCATGAATTTATTATGAATTCAAAGCCAAGCTGATCTAAATCAATCTCAGAAACATAGTATCAAAATACAGAATCACCAGAGGATATCCAAAACGGCATATAAAATTGATTCTCAGTAACAGAGAACAAATGAGGAATTCAGAAGCTGCTATACAAATGATGAGGAACGAGGTCTGGTGAGTAGATTGGAAGTTTCGATCCTCTTGCCTATACATGAAGTTGTCTAAGAAGATCTACTATGCACTATTCTAATTGGAAATTGGTAAAACCCTATTAATTCAGGTAAGCAGAGAAAGGTGTCGGCATAGCACAACTTCTGTAGAAATTCTCAAAATAAAATATATTGTATAGCATAAAGCCACACAACAAAGATGTTGCATAGAGTTCTGTACCTCTTAGATCTGTACCTCTTAGAGTCTAAAGGAGAATCTGCACAAAGCTAAAGTGCAATGCCCAATTATGCCCACCAAACAAACCTTCAAGAAACGTAGGTCACATGTCCAATTAATTCCCATCTTCGACCAACAAACTTAGCAAATAAACTTGAGATCTCTTTCCTTTGGTCTTCACATTAAAACATTCTTGGATTCCTCCCATCTCCCTATTCCTCTCAGACAGTAGTCCTCCCTTCCTTTGGTAAATCTTCTTATCCATGCCAAGAGATACTCCTTTCGAGACTCACTATCTCATTCACACAATGTGCCTTTCTTTAACAATGAGCTAATGAGACTGCACCTGCAGAGGAGAGAAAAGCATTGCATCCAAAGTAAGCATTTACTTTAAAAGTTAAGCATTGTGAAATTCAAAAGCTTAAGGCCTTTGGTCAACTTTAGTACAACAAGCATTTCAGTACAAGTTTTAAATGCATGATTACAGATACATATACAGGTACAATATAGATGCAGAACACTATTCAAATTGATACATTTTCAGTTATAAAATAAATGGAGAGTATTACTGTAAAGAAATATGTGAACATATGAAAAATACAATGTTATTGAAACCGCACAAATGTAGATATAAATAAGAACTGCAAATTATTGTAAAGAAAACGTTAATATACACACTCATATGAATGTCAAGATTACACAGTAGATGCACTTTCTGTAACTGTTCAAGTGCACTACATTACAGTAATAATGTTACATCACACATAGGGCCATATGTACACATGTATGTGGCCTAATTAAACATGTATTGGTGGAGCCAAAATTACGCTCCTCTAGTTATGATCAGTCAGGGTGGACTCCAGAGCGAATGTCTCACTTCCAGCTCTTCACTTCAAGCACTCGTTGTGTCTGTCTTAATTACCCTGGTGAAGTGTGCCCGCTCATGCTGCAAATCACCCTGGGGCCCATCATCTTTTCATCACTGGCCAGCACCCATCAGACATTCACTGATTGTTTTCAGTGAGGTAAGAGCGTTGTCGCAGATGCATAAAAAGGACGTGGGGGGAATGGTCCCTGCCCAACTGACCTTTCTGTGAGCAAAGCCAGAGTATACAGCCCACCATGAGTGACTCCATACAGGCAGGATTTTTCACTGTATCCAGTACTCAATTTGAATAGACAGTTTCTGGTGGTTAGTGCATTGTGTATTGCTCGGTGTATTGTAATGAAGCAAAAGGAGGAGGCTGCGTTGACTTAGCCGGTCATTGTGAGTTCGTTTTAAATGACTATCCTCAGACTCTTTGCGTGGGTCTTCGGGACGGGTGTGAGTCCAAGTTCCATCGGTCACCAGGTAGAGTCCCATGGCGAGGTGTTTCTGGGGAAGATCACTGTAGGATGCTGGCTCTGTATATACTATACCAAAGTGAGGTATAGTGTGCACAGAGACCAGTGGAACCCAAAAGGTAGGCAGAGGTAAAGTAGATAGCACCTCACTCTCTGTTTGTGGTAGTGTGGTCGAGCAGAAAGGCTTTATCAGAGGACAGTGTTAAGCATTTGTTGAACACATTCAGTCAGCAAATGAATTCACATACTCAAAGACTGAACTTCAGACCAATTGTTTTTGTATAAAAATATTCTTTTAGTTATTTTATTTTCTAGAACCAAGCAAGCCTGGCACAGGTAAGCAATAAATACTTTACAGTAGTAATGCAATTGTAACACAGTTTGGATTGCAATTGTATATTCACTTTGTTTTGATTACAGTATTGTTACTGAAAATGCAATGCTTTGGAAATACAGTACATATACTTTGTATAGGCTTTTTAGTAAAATGACCAGTAAATTATTTTGCAGATTACTTTTCTTACACAGTGCAGTATACCTGGATACTGCACTGGGACATTCCCTGTAAACAGGTGAGTAAAAGCGTTTTTGTTATTTAGTACAATTTTAAAAGGATTTCTTAGGTTTTCCAACTGCACACTTGGAAATTTTTCATAGAAAAACAGTCAATGTTATCCTATGGAGGAAAATAGTGTTATCGGTTAGCAGGTAAGTACTTTGTTGTGGGAGTTGGTATTCTGGGGTTAGACTCAGGGGTCCCCCAGGGTCAAGGATGCACTCTTGTTACACCCTCAGCGGCACTAGGGTGGCCGGGTGCAGAGTGCAGAGGCCCAATGTTATCCAAAGGGGGATAGGGGGCCTCCGGTTGGTGGCTGCTGACGAGCAGGCCACTGGGTTGTGGGAGCAAAGCTCCTGGACTTAAGCTCAGGGCAAATGGGGGTTTAGGCCACCACAAAGGATGCACCCCTAGCGGCACTGGGGTGGCCAGGTGCAGAGTGCTGTTTTGACGTCGGGTGCCCTGTAGCTTTCAATAGGGAGTCTCCGGTTTGCAAAAGCACTGCAGGCTCGGGGACGAAGGTCTTCTGGGTGGGACCACCACTTGGAGAGGTAAGTTGGGATGCTGAGGGTTGGTTAGGCACTATCGGTTAGGCCATCGAAGGCTGTGGGGCGTCAGGTGCAGGGGTGCCTTTTAGGGTCGGATCTTCTTACCAGCTCCTGGTCGAGGTTGGTGGGACCTTCTGGTTTTAGGCTGCAGGCGTCAGCTGGAGACTTGAGGCAGGTCAGGGGTCACCGGATCTCGGGTGAGGATCGCCGGGGAGACCTCCTCTTGGTGTTGGGCCACTCAAACTCCGGCCGTGGGTGCCTGGTGCAGAGTGGTGCAGAACCGCGGATCCTTGCGGAGCTGGAGTCTGTTGTTTGAACAAATTCAGTGTTCACGGAAGACAGAGTCTTTGGGATGGAAGGCACGTAGGTCCTCCGGGTTTCTCGAGGTTGTTGGCTGCAGGACACACCGGGATTTCGCTAGAGCAGGTTCGAGGTGGGGACAGGCCGTGGGGAGTGAGCACAATCCCTAATCCTGATTGGGGAGTGCCTGCCATCTGCAAGATGGCGGGCACTGAAGAGTGGGCTTCACCTCGCCTCCCCACCTGGGGAGTGGGGTTGGAAGAGGTGGGCACACCTTCTGGGCTGGCTAATTTTTCCCGCCCGTCTTCCTGCCAAAAAGGAGGGGAGACAGGAAGGGGGCCTGCTCCTGATAGCAGGAGAGGCTGGGGGTCACATTACAAAGGCTGCAAGGCCTCTGAAGCTCCCCTGCCACAGATGGCTCTTCCTGGCCTGGGGGAAGTGTGAACACCTCGCCCAGGAAAGGCTTTGTTTCTGGGCTCAGGGAGTGAAAGCTCCCACTCTAGGCGTCCAGAAACATGTCTCGTGGTGGCAGGCTGGTGTGTACCAGTCAGGCAACCCACCAGAGGCTGGTCGTTTTTCAGGGGGCATCTCTAAGATGCCCTCTGAGTGCATTTTTCATTAAATCCCACACTGGCATCAGTGTGGGTTTAATGTGCTGAGAAGGTTGATACCAAGCTTCTCAGTTTTCAGTGTAGCCATTATGGTGTTGTGGAGTTCATAATGACAAACTCCCAGCACCATATACTCTTAATGGCAGCACTGCGCTTACAATGTCTAAGTATGGACTTAGACACTGTAGGGGTACAGGGCTCATGCACCTGTACCCTCACCACTGGTATAGGGCACCCAACTCGAGGGGTGAGTGATCTATGCCAGGGCAGTGGGTTGTAGGCATGGCACACAGGGATGTGTGCCATGTCAACTCTTCACTTTGTTTTGCACCAAAACACGCAGCCTGCAATGGCAGGGTGTGTGTGTAAAGGTACAGGGCCTCTAAGGGTGGCACAATAAGTGCTGCAGCCCTTAGAGGCCTTCCCTGGCCACAGTGCCCTTGGTACCCATGGTACCTTTTACAAGGGACTGACATGTGGCCAGAGAGGTGCCAATTGGCAGTACAAGGTACAGTTTTGGGGAAAGAACACAGGCCCTAGCTAGGAACCTGATTGTCAGGGACCCAGGGCACATCAAGTCAAAGTGCCTCAGTACTCTGGCAAAAAGTGGGGGTTACTGCAACAGAAACCCAGCTTCCTACAATCACAACTTCTGTTTTAACTGTTTTTAGCTTGAGACAGTTGTTTTACATCCACTCAGTAACTTTGGTCATGCAGGAGGTGAAGTTAGTCCCAGTGGTCGGTGTTTTGTTGCAAAGGGAGAGTATGAGCTGTGTGTCTTCGGCATAAGAAAAGACGGTAATTCTGTAATTGGCGGACTCAGTATTCAAGGCTGAGGGCATCCAATCAGAAAGGGGTCCAGTTGACTGGCTGGGTGCAGCCTGTTGGGAAGGGACAGATAGGGTGTAGTCCTTTGCTGAAGACGAGTTGAGGACAGGTGTCCAAGGGAGCTCCAGAATGACCGGAGTGCATGGTGGTTGCAGTTTCTTCTATGGTGATGATGGAGCAAGGTTTCATAAATGAAACTTGCTTGTATTCAATCCTCCTCACAGTATTAATTTATTAAAATTTGTATTGTTAATACTAACCTTTGCATTCACGACACGAAAGAAAAGGAAGCTTGCCTATGTGTTTTACTAATGAATAACGCTTGTTTGTAATTCAAAATGGCCGCTATGCGCGGGAAAACTCAATGCGCATGTCGCAACCATATCACATGGTGTGACGTCTTTCTTTGCTTGGTGGGAAATTTCTGCTTCTGCGCAGTGTGTAGTAAAATGGCTGCTTAATGTTTTCACATGCTTCAGCTTGCTCTCATGTCATTACTAAATTGTCGTTTCTTAATGCTACTAACGCGGGTTAGAATATATAATTAAATGGGATTAGAATAGAAAAAGTGGGCATACAGTGAAACATTTTATTTTGTGATTTTAATATTTTCTTCTTGCACTTTTATTAGTTCGTAAACTTGGGCCTGGGTTGGTGTTCTGAAACTCGAGAGGCAAATGGTTCTGCGCATGTGTCCTGTGTGCCTGCCAAATGAAGTCAATCTGGACGTCGTCCAAGGCCGCGACCCGATGACTGAAGATGATGTACTTTGCCTTTCCTGTTGTACATTGATACATTGTCTATGAAAATTGGTTTACATTTGTCATGAGACGGGTGGGAAATAAAGCGAATGTATTAAATTGAAGGGGTGGGAATTTAAAGACAACAGGCTTTACAATTTAGGCCAAATCGATATGGTGCGACAATCCACCCCCTGTCCTTGTCCAATCAGAAGTAGTGGCCCCATATTTTAGCAACATTAAGGGGAGGTACATGGGCGTAGAAGGGTATAATAGAATATAGCATTAGTTAATTAGTTAGAGCATGCGTTCACGAAGAACATTCGTCCATGCTGCCAGAACGCTCTCAGCTCCAGACCGCCAAGCTGATCAATTGCAGACTGAATCCCTGTCCAGAAGAGGTCCTGAGGAGGGGGCAGCTGAGTCCATTAGAAGGAAGCCACGGGAGAATCGAGGAGAAGTCGAGTATCAGAGAGGGGAACGACGCAGGCGTCGTTGTAGAGAGGTCACCGGTCCTGTCCTGATCCTGGAGGAGGTCTTTGCTCTTCATCCTTCCTGGGTCTTATTCTTTCAACTCCTTGGCTAAGGGGTTTGGTTCTCGCACTTAGGTAAATATAATGCAACCTTTAGTTGCGCTGCTGTCTCTATTTTCTCCTCTTCTTTAAAACCGTCATTGATTAGCAATAATCATTTCTATGCTTAATCTTGGGTATTGCGATTAAGTATCACGTGGCTCTGTATTTTACTCTGCTAAATCTTTAGATAAACATTTTAAAACTTCCTGACTCAGTGGTTATTTCATGATTATGTACTATAATGAATGTCACTCATTTTAAACTTCCCAATTAGCAAAGGATTCATTGGTAAGTCATTACTCTTCAATCAGAAGGTAATTGGTAGCAGGGATTTTGATAGAGAGTAACAACTGATAAAACCCAGCGTAAGTATTAGCGTAGTATGAATGTATGGGCCCAAGTGAGTATCTAGTGTATGAATGCTGTTTGCTAATATCGCGCTGGATCAGTTTTCTGGTTATCAGAGGATGGTTACTCTTTGTTAATTGGGTAATGAGAATTTTTATTTGTATTTTTATGAACTAACATCCGTGTATTCAAAGTTTTTTTTATGTTGTCTAGAATCCCGGGGTAAAAGGAATAGCGGATGGTAAGTGGAAGCCATACTGCAGTGAGGTTATCTGCCAGGCAGAAATAGTACTGGAAAGTTAAGCAGGACTTTCAGTACTCGTTAGGGACTCTATGCGTGTGAGTAATAGCAAAAAGAGTACGCTGGTAAAAATTTGATGTTATATCACCTAGAAAAGGTAACATTGGAGAAGTAACAGGTACTTCTGGAGCTTGTGTGAAGAGTAGACGGAAGTGTTTTACTCGTAGTGTATGTTTAGTAAACGGAGAGGTTTTACTAAGTGTGAGAGAAAAACTATCTTTCCTATTTTAGAGAAACTGGCACGATAGCGAATGTTTTATGTTGTTACTGAAATTTAATTAAGATTTATAGAGAAAATAAGTTTGCGTAAATTTTTGTAAAGGGAGGGTCAGTTGCCGGAGAGGGAGCTGACGTCACTAAACGCTGCGCTGAGATTGGTTGAATCAGCGGGTGTGGAAAAACCCTTGTAAAGGAGGGGTCAGTAGTCAGGAGTAGTACTGACGTCACAGGTGCCGCGCTGGGATTGGTTAAACCAGCAAGGACAGAAAAGAGCAGATTGTAAAGGAGGGGTTGACAGATAAACGTCACCAAAAGGCCGCGCAAGGATTGGCTCGGAAATAAAAGATAGCAGACATTTGATTGGTCAAAATTATAGAAGCGAAATTCTTAGTGGATAAGGATTGCATGTTAAAACACGATCCGACTTTAACAGGAATTCGTCAGGATAAGAGATATTTAGGCTTTGCAGAATATAATTTTATACATCGGTACTTACCCAAGATGTACGGAGAAAGGAAAAAAATGTCATTTTTACAAAAGATTAAGAATTATTTTAAAAAGGACAAACCAATCAAAACTAGAGAAGGAATTATTATTCCACCAGCTAAAACGCCCGCTTCATTCATGATGATGGAGAGAGGTTATCATACTTGTGTATGGATGGAGAATTGGATAGAATATAACAAAAATGATGGAATACTAGCGTTTCCCGAGAATGGCACGTTCAATGGGCGAATTCTACAAAACTTAAGATTGAGGATGAATGACTTAGAACCCAGACCTAGATTAACTCAGTACGAAGCTCTAGAGGAATGGGAAACCGAGGCATTTGAGCGGGACCGATCTAGAAGTAATAGGAGTTATCCAGGATTTTTCCCCAGATACCTACATGAGTCTAGGAATGGTCAGATGAAACAATGGAGAAGGGCAATGATTACAGAAGGATTATATCCATTGTTCTCAGCAGAGGAGAAATTAGGAAGTAAGTGCACAGAAAAGACAAAACATTTAATGAGAAATGAGGAGTCTGAAGATGAATTTATGGAGGAAATGTTAAGAAACCCCCACCATATCAGGAAGGGACAAGTGGATGCACCCCAAGTGCACCACCGAAAACTCCATTAGTGCCACAGGTAATGCATGAATTCACCACGAGTAGAATACTTCATGACAAAGAAAAAGAAGCCCTAGAAAAGACCAGAGCAAAATTAATACAGAAAATAACTCAGATAAAAGTACACCCTGATTCGTTGACCATACCTGTAACAATTGGTCCAGTAGTTCCATTATATGGTACTCAGGGAAGCTGTCCTCCACCGATACTTACACCTACTGCTGTGACTAATCCCAAACCTGAAGCTCCAGTTATAATTGAGGATCAATTTAGTGACTGTGAATCCACAATATCACTCATGGACTTGCCTATTCGAGGTTCTGTAAATAGTACTCCCAGGAAAGATGTACCTGGATGTTCAAAAGATGTAAGTTTAATAACTTCATCAGGAGCAAAAAGTGCTACCATAGTAACACCTGAAGATCTAGAAAGATGGGTGCAAGGGTCAGTTAAACAGTGCACACCTCCGAAAATAATGGACATTCATAAATTAAAAGTCGAATTAGAAGAAATAATAGCAGGAAATGTAGGACTAGAACGCTTAAATACCTATGATGAAGAAGAATTATTGTTCCTGTGTAGGAGTATCACCAGAAATGTAAGGATATTCCATGAAAAATTATCCAATTTAGCACTACAGATGGGAATAGAAATAGGGAGATCAAAGGTACTACAGAAACCCTATAGAGCAGAATTTTCAGACAAAGATTTAGAAAATATGAATGCCTCTAGATTACAAATAAGAGAATTAATGTTAGTTTTGCAAAAATGGGGAGACCTAGATAAATGGAAAACTAGGTGGGCAAAGAAAAAGGAAGAAGCACGAACAAGTAGAACAGCATCTGAATATGTGATAAAGGAAACAGGGAAAGCAGACCAAATGTATCCCATGCGAGAAGTTGCGGGAGGAGGGTATGTACATGTCCCATGGAGCAGACAGGATATTTTGTCATTTACGAATGATTTTCCAAAGTTGAGAGAAAAACCAATTGAATGGTACAAGCAGGTTGACAGGTTTGTGAAGGTGTCAAAGGTATTGTTGAAGGATTTGGATGGGTTGTTTGATATAGTGGTACCTGTCGATTTATGGACAGATTGCAAAATCACAGTGGATTGGCCAAGTGATGAGTATCCTAGAGATCCGAAAACAGGTGCCCCGTCAAATGATGTGATGAAAAAGTATCAGCAAGTGATAACATACCTGAAAGGGAAAATACCCCCGAAAGAAACGGATTGGGTAAAAATAGATCGAACTACCCAAGAAGGTAATGAATCAGTACATTCCTACTATGAGCGTCTATTGCAGGTATTTAAACAGTATAGTGCAGTGGTTCCCAAACTTTTGACTCCTGTGGACCCCCATTGAGTCACCACTGGAAGCCGGGGACCCCCAAGCAATTTGTAGGATTTAAATTTCAAACATTAAAACAGTATATTGAAAAAAATAAACACGTGTGCACACAAAACAAATACTCAAATTACTCAGGATTTTAGGGGCATATTTACACAAGCCCCTATCGCCATGGGAATGTCACTTTTTGCGATGTTCCCGTGGCGATAGGGGCTTATCCTTATTTACAAGGCAGCTTAAGCCAAGTGGCTTAACACTGCCTTGTAAATAAGGCCCCCTTTCATGCAATGCTTATCGTGAAAGGGGTGGGCAGTGGGAGTTGAGTTGGGCGTTCCACCGCAACACCCATTGATTTTGACGCACCCCTCTATTTACAAGGGCAGCGTAAATAGGAGGCAGCACCAAAATTAAGACCATGGAAAACCTGGTCTTAACTTGGCGAAACAAGGAGAAATGCTTTATTACTCGATGTTTTTGCTTTTTTCAATGGAAAAAGCGAAACGCCTTGGATTGTTTATGTTCAGGAAGGTGATCCTTCCTGCACATAAACAATGTTTTAAAAAAAATGACATTTTGTAACTTTCATGTGTGCTGCATTAGGCAGCACACATAAAAGTGACAAAACGGCATTTCAAAATTGTTCATGTGCAGGCAGGGGGAACTTCCTGCACATAAACAATCTTCCCCTGCACGCAGGCACCCTTGCACTATGGTGCAAGGGTTCCTGCGTTGGCACTACACTGCTAAGTGTAGCAACAGCGCAGGGGGAAACGCAGGGCTGCACCATATTCTTGTAAATATGGTGCAGCCCTGCGTTTCTGAAGTGGTGGAGCGTGTCGTTAAGCCAAGGAGGCTAGCGACACACTCCGCCAATTCTGTTGTAAATATCCCCTTTAGTATTTTATATTGAAATAATTTGCAAAAAAACAAAAACTTTTAATGGGAAGGTTGGTGCTGCATCTCTGTGACTAACCTTTGAATGGTTGGTTTTATTTCACAGTATGAGGCTCCTGCTCCTGCCAGGGCCAGACTGGAAACCCAAAGCAGCCCTGGCAAATGTTTTCAGACCAGTCCCTTTATGGTGCACACCAAGTGCAGTGAGTGAGCCTGACCACTACAAAGGAGGCTTTGGGAGGCTCTCTCCCCCAAAACATTTAGGAAACAATGGTGCAGTCTACAACACATGTATCATTATATAATGAATTATATTGGTTTTTAAACAATAGTAAATGAAGACCTTACTATGCACCAGGATACGAAAATCTTTGTTGGGGTTCTTCAATGATTCCCTTACTATCACCCTCCAACAGTGCCTCTCATCTCTCCATAGTCCCTCTGACACATGTATTTCATTTCTTATACAGCTTCTCTCATACCATTGTAGGATGTCAGAGCACTTTACATCACACACATATAGAGACAATGAATCATACGTGTAAATCAGTATATAGAAAATGTTACATAAGGCAAATGGGACTACAAGGTGTAGGATTCACGTCATTCATACTGGTAGGCATTTTTAAAGAGTGCTTGGTCTGGAGAAGCACAATCTCAGGATTCAGAACATAACACAGTGGTTAGCATTGACAATAAAAATTAATTTCCACCCAAATAAACCTATTTAGCAGCATCAGGATAATGATAGACTGGGAAAAAACATAAGTTACTAACTTGTACCATGCAGTTTGCAAGCAGCTCTTTGATGACAGTTTATAGGTCACTGTGCTAGATTACGATTGTCCCTTATGAATTGCACAGTAACAAAAGAATCTGTGACAAAAGCAGTAGCCCAATGACCTATGCACATAAAATACTGTTTTTTAAAATGCATGGTACACGTTCTTTGCAGTAGGCATATTAACCCTCTGTGCTACATAAGTTAAATCTGCCACTGGACAAAACTCTCATCTCTCTGCTAGAGAGAATAGATGAGAGCACAGGTACATTAATCACTGGCATTTTCTTGACACTTTTATTGTTGCTCGAAAATGGCTAATTATACAAGGAACTTTGCAGTGCTATTAAAACTGCTGCCTGCGGACCCCCTGGGAATGTGCCACGGACCCCTGGGGGTCCGCGGACCACAGTTTGGGAAACACTGGTATAGTGGATTTGAGGACATTGGAGACAAGAACATGAGTCAGTTTGTGTATCGGTTTGTTTACGGTTTAAAGCCAGAGATTTGTCAGATGATTAAACAGCATATGCTGTGTTGGCAAGGGAAGCCGATTGATGAAATTTTGAAGTATGCAAAATATTGTGGAGACGATATTGAGGATAGACATAAGAAATTGCAGGAAAAAGTGATGTGGGCACAGGTGAAAATGGCTGAGAAACAGGGAATTAATTTGGAAAATCCGAGTGAAAATCAAGGAAAAGATACTGGAACGAATGGTGATACTGGGAGTGGTGGAAAATTTAGAGGACGAATGAGTAGAGAAGAAGCTAAAAAGAAATTTCCTTGTCATGGATGCGGAAAATTGGGGCATTGGAAGGATGAATGTAAAAAGATTCGGAATAATAATGGCCCAAATCAAAATTTAAATCCACAGACGCAGAATGACTCACAGCAGGGTGTAAATCCTCAGAGTCAGTTGCCACCTGCACCTATTCAGGGTAATGTAAGCAGAGCAAAGCATGGTACAGACAACGGATATCCAGGAGGAAGTGGTAAGAATGATTATATGACATCACAATTTTTTTTGCAGGACGATTTCTGTCAATTCAGTCCATGACGGTGCCTAGGAGAGGGAAGAAGGAGTGCATACTTGGCGCATCCTTACAGGTAGATCCGTCAGGTCCATATGTTGAAGGGAATGTGAAAGGTAATAATATTACTTTCCTTTTGGACACTGGTGCTACCCGGTCTACTGTGAGAACAGCAGACATTCCAGACCTTCCTCTCTCTGGTGAAAATATCCAAGTAGTGGGGGTAGCTAATCAGCGGATTAGAACACCTCTTACCGAACCAATGGAAGTTAAAATTGGAAACTTCAGAGAAATGCATCAATTTGTAGTGTGTGATTCTAGTCCAGTAAACTTATTAGGTAGGGATTTGTTGTGCAAGATGAATTGTACAATTTTCTGCACACCGGATGGTGTGGCAGTTCAGACACCAGATGAAGATCATGTATATAAAATTATGATTGCAAAACAAGGTACAGAAGTAGACGAGATGTTTTCGTTAATAACAAAAGATGATTTGCCAGAAGAATGAAAAGATACAGTAAACCCCATAGTATGGGATTTCACCGGAAAGGAAGTAGGACTTATGGCCAAAATAGATCCAGTTAAAATTACTGTAAAAGAAGGTGCAATTTTCCCAAATACCAGACAGTACAAAATGAGTGCAGAAGTAAAAGCAGGAGTCATCGAAGAAATAAATCGAATGGTAGAACAAAATATCTTAAAAGAAGTAATGAGTAGCCCATGTAATTCACCTATAATGGGGTTAAAGAAACCTAGTGGAAAATATAGGATTGTTCAGGACCTGAGGAAAATAAATAAAATTGTAGAACCATGTTGTCCCATAGTGCCAAATCCTGCAGTAATTCTATACCAGATCCCTTGGAATGCAGGATGGTTCACAGTAATTGATTTGTGCCAAATGTTCTTTTCAATACCATTACATCCAGACAGCCAGTATCTTTTCTCATTTAAATTTGAGAACAAGGTTTATGTGTGGAATCGTGTTCCTCAGGGGTACACAGAAAGTCCTTCTATTTTCAACCAGATACTGAAAAAGTGCCTTGAAAAACTAGTGATGCCAGGAAGCTCAGTCTTAGTCCAATATATCGACGACTTATTGGTGGCATCAAATACCAGAGAGGACTGTGTTGTTGATTCCATAGCATTGTTAAATCTTTTGGCAGAAGAAGCACATAAAGTCTCACCTGAAAAATTACAATTTTGTACAACAGCAGTTAAATATCTGGGACACCAAATTGAGAGGGGAAAAAGAAGAGTAACAGCTGAAAGAGTAGCTTTAATAAAGAAAATGCAAATGCCTGTAACACAAAGACAAGTGAGAATGTTCCTAGGAATAGTAGGTTACTGTCGACAATGGATACCAGGATTTTCCATGTTGGCTAAGCCCTTAATTAACATGACAAAAAAGAAAGCAAAGGACCCTGTGGAGTGGGAGGATGAAAGTGTAGAAGCCTTTGTAAAATTGAGAAATGCCCTATGTTCAGCACCTGCCTTAGGCATGCCTGATTATAAAAGAGAATTTGCATTATTCTGTCATGAAAGAGAAAATTGTGCACTTTCTGTCTTAACTCAGAGACATGGATTAGAAAGACGTCCTATAGCATATTTTTCTGCTACATTGGACCCAGTAGCAGCCGCGTTGCCAGGATGCTTAAAAGCAGTAGCGGCTACTTGTTTGAGCATTGAACAAAGTGAGTCAATTGTGATGGGACACCCTGTAAAAGTGTATGTTCCACATGCAGTTGTCATTCTGTTGACAAGAACCCGAACTCAGCATCTTACTCCTAGTCGGCTGACTAAATACGAAAGAATCATAATGGGTGCTGAAAATGTGAACATGGTAAGGTGTACTATAATAAATCCAGCAACCTTACTACCAGACCCATATCATGAGAGAATTAAAGATGATGAAGACGATGAACATGATTGTATACAAATTACAGAATTATGCACAAAACCACGCCCAGATATAGAGGAACAGCCTCTTAAAAAGCCAGACAGGGAGCTATTTGTTGATGGTTCATGTCAAAGACATGAAGATGGTAAACTAACTGCTGCCTATGCGGTATGTGAATTAACTGGAATAGTTGAAGCATCTTATTTACCAGGAGTCAAATCTGCACAAGTAGCTGAATTGATTGCGTTGATAAAAGCATGCAAAATTGGGAGGAATCAGAGAGTAACCATATTTACAGATAGCCAATATGGTTACGGGGTTGTGCACGATTTTGGCCAACTATGGATGCAGAGGGATTTCATGACTTCTTCAGGATCCCCCATTAAAAATGGACAATTTGCAAGGGAATTGCTAGAAGCAATACAATCACCAAAAGAATTGGCTGTGGTGAAATGTGCCGCTCACCAGTCAGGAGATGACTGGGTGGTAGTCGGCAACAGATATGCAGATCTGGTGGCTCAACATTGTGCCAAAACCAGAATGTCAGTCAATAAGAGGGTGGAAAGAATGGGAATCAGCTGCCAACTTATGTTGTATATGCCACCTGAAACTTGGAATGACGTCAAGAAATTGCAAGATGAGGTTGATGAAAGTGAGAAGAATTTGTGGATCAAAGTGGGTTGTTCCCAAAGAGGAGATGATGAAGTGTGGATCAGTGCTGATGGCAGACCAGTCATGCCAGACTGTTTACTCTCACAAATGGCTAGAATGCATCATCGAGACACACACATAGGGAGAGATGCAATGATTAGGCTGTTCAGACAAAATTGGTACAATCCCAAATTCAGGGCTGTTGCAGAGAGTCTTTGCCAGAGATGTCTAACTTGCCAGATGCATAATCCGGGGAGGAAAACAGTAATTGGATTTGGAAAAATTGGAAAGACAGAGGGTCCATTTATGAGACTTCAGTTTGATTTCATACAGTTACCACCATGTAGAGGGCTGAAATATGTACTAGTAATAGTGTGTCTATTTTCAAAGTGGGTGGAGGCTTACCCTACTAGGAGAAATGACAGCATTACAGTTGCAAAACTGTTGCTACGAGAGCTCATTCCTAGGTTTGGTTTTCCAGTAACTTTGGAATCAGATAGAGGAAAACATTTTAACAGCGAAGTGATTCAAATAATCTGTGAAGCATTTCAAATAAAACAGAAACTGCACTGTGCATATCGTCCAGAAGCTTCTGGAGGGGTTGAACAATTGAATGGCACTATAAAGTCAAGACTGGGAAAAATGTGTGCATCAACATCATTAGAGTGGCCAGATGCATTACCACTCGTTTTAATGGGACTCAGAAGTATACCTGACAGAACCACAGGATTGAGCCACATGAAATAATGATGGGAAGAGCAATGAGACAAACACATGTTCCCACAAACAAACTGGTGAATATATCTGATGATATGGTTCTGGACTATTGCAAAGGATTGGCTGACCTAGTGCGTTCTGTCTCTCATCAGGTTGGAGAAGACGCAGTTTCCAGGCAGCCCGAGCAAGAACATGATCTGAATCCTGGTGACCGGGTGGTAGTGAAGAATCACACCAGAGAAACGTGTCTATCACCTAGATGGGGCAGACCGTGTCAAGTCATACTGACAACGAATACAGCAGTGAAGTGTGCCGGATTTCCTAATTGGATTCATGTAAGTCACACCAAGAGAGTACCAGATCCCGAGGAAGAGAATCCTCGGACAACGCCAATCACTGAAGAAGCTGAAGGTTGCCCAGCTGAAGGATCTCAGGTTCGAGATTCCGGAGAAGCTGAAGAAGAACAACCGAGCACAAGTCAGGATTGGATACCGGTGGTAGAGATTCCTGAAATATACCACAGAACAAGAAGTCAAGTGAAATTGGAAGAAATTGAAGAAGATCAGATAGGTGAAGAAGAAGCAGTTCAGGAACAAGAAGAAAAGACACTAAGAAATCCTGAACAAGGTCAGATAGGGAAAGGAAACTGGACTCAAAACAGTGAAGACCTAATAGACTTTGAACAGGGACAGACAGGTCTAGAAGAATCCGGTCAGGCTGCAGAAGTTCACAGTGCAATAAGCCCTGATCAGAACAAGTTAGATCAAGAAAAGTACACAGAAGAAGAAAACCTTGAAAAACATGAACTTGAAGAAATAAATAAAGAACAAGGTCAGTTATTGGAAACTCACAGTGGAGCTGTTACAGAGAAACCAATTAGACCTGAAAAGGAGCAAACAAGAAACACAGTAATTGAAGAACACGAAACAGTGCTAAGCAGTGAAATTAAAAAGATTTCTGAAAACAAAGATAAAGAGACAGTGCCAACAAAGAAAACAAGAAAAGGAGATCATTGGCCAAGTGTCATTAAAAGAGTAAAGTACCACATAACAACCAGAAGTGAAGATCCAGATCAAGTACCTGAAGTAACAAGTCAAACCGATCAAGAGAAAAAGACAGAGAAAAGAAGAAGTAAAAGACTGAAACTTGTGAATAACATATTTAAGGGTCCTGACTGGACTTATATCATTCTTGAAGATTTTGAAAACTCAGAGTCAAGTGACAGTGGTGGCGAAGGAACAAGTGCAGAATTGACGTACGAAGAAGAAACAAGACCACCCTGACTAAGCAAAAGAATAAGCTAAAGAAAAGAAGAAAAGATAAGAAGAGCAATCTTCCTTGTCGAAAAATGCCTGACGATAGAGTTGCTGGGAGACCAAAACAGAAATGTTGTAGAAGATGCTGTGCAATATGCATATGTAGTCTAGTAATGGTGCTTATAGTATGCTTAGTCCTGATTGTAGCAGTTCCTTACCTTATGATAATAGATAAAAAGATTAATAATGAAACTAAGGAGAGGACAGCAAACATGAAGGGCAATAGAGTAGAACTAATGGCAGAAAGTGAACCAGAAATTCATCATGAAATAACTGATAACGACACTAGTTTAAACGTTTTCACAAAGTTATTGTTTCAATATGTAGACACAATGGAAGTTACTAATTGTTATGTCTGTATGAAGTTACCTGAATCAGTAGCAGAAGGATTAACATACCATCACTTACCACTGACATATGGCATATCATGTAGTGTTTTGTCTAGTTTATTTTATAGAACAGGGAGACTTCAGTATTATTATTCAAACTTAGATGTGATATTTTCTGAGGTTCCGATTCGCAAGAGTATGAACCCAGTGCTTAGTAGTCAAGACGCACAGTTTATGGGAGAATTTTTCTTAACAATGAAATCAATAGACATAACAAATGCACATAGACACAATCTAACATGTTCTTTACTTGAAGAAGAAAAGATATTTTTGAATTTAGTAGAAGATAGAAGACAAGATTTTCAAAAGAAAGCTTCTGAGCATAAGGCTCATTTACCACCTTGGGCTGAGAAAGAAGGGAGTTACACACCTGGCAAGGCTCAAGCTGCTATGGCTCTGGATTTTGTAAAGACAGGAAAAATGTGTCTTCATAGATTAAAGACTGATTATAACAATGTTTTCATCGGTACCAGT
This sequence comes from Calotriton arnoldi, assembly GCA_963921515.1. Taxonomy (NCBI): domain Eukaryota; kingdom Metazoa; phylum Chordata; class Amphibia; order Caudata; family Salamandridae; genus Calotriton; species Calotriton arnoldi. Next base: position 3,366,591 of record CAWUFW010000409.1, read on the forward strand.
GAATGCGAACACAATTTTTTAATTCTTGGAGGTTGGGGACTCAAAGGAGGAACAGATTCAGTTTTTCCTGGAATCTATTATGTGTGTGGGAATAAGGCTTACTTTAGGCTTCCTGCACGGTGGTATGGAAGTTGTTATTTTGGAATAGTATTTCCAAAGATATACCACGTAAAAAGAAACACTGAGAGCAATGAAAACAATAGCGAATTAATACGTAGTAAAAGAGCTAGTTTTTCAGAAATTGTAGGTGATATATTTGGTGCATTGATACCTTCAGTGGGAATAATTCTGAACTCAAGGAAAATATATAAATTGTCTACAGTGGTTGATCGTTTATCAACGGATACTGCTGGAGGTTTTCTAATGATTAATACGGAAATGGTTGCGATTAGATCTAGGGTGATGCAAAATCGACTTGCTCTTGATATTATATTGGCAAAAGAGGGCGGAGTCTGTAAATTATTGAAGACGAAACATTGTTGCACTTATATTCCTGATAAGAGTGCAGAAATTGGAACGTACATACAGAATATAAATAAACTTGAGAAAGAACTTAAACCACTGGAAGTTGATAGTGTATGGGAAAGATTGACAAATAGTATATCGTCAATTGGAACCTGGTTTGCTAATGTAGGAAAAGGACTTATAGGTCAAATATTAGTACCCTTAGCAGGGATAGCAATAATAATATTGGTAGTAACAATATGGTGCAAATGCTGTAAAAAGAATGGAACATATAAGGTGACAGGAAGAGGAAAGAAACGAAAGGTAGTTGAAATCGAACTTGAAGAGTGGAGGAGTGAATTATACAAGAAATTAAAAGGAGATTGTAAAAATGGAAAGTGTAAAGATAAAAATGAAGTAATTTGCTAGAAGTTGGCATCTGATTGAGGGTAGTGTTTTGATGGCTCAGAAACGCCATCAGAGAGGGGATTGATGGAGCAAGGTTTCATAAATGAAACTTGCTTGTATTCAATCCTCCTCATAGTATTAATTTATTAAAACTTGTATTGTTAATACTAACCTTTGCATTCACGACACGAAAGAAAAGGAAGCTTGCCTATGTGTTTTACTAATGAATAACGCTTGTTTGTAATTCAAAATGGCCGCTATGCGCGGGAAAACTCAATGCGCATGTCGCAACCATATCACATGGTGTGACGTCTTTCTTTGCTTGGTGGGAAATTTCTGCTTCTGCGCAGTGTGTAGTAAAATGGCTGCTTAATGTTTTCACATGCTTCAGCTTTCTCTCATGTCATTACTAAATTGTCGTTTCTTAATGCTACTAACGCGGGTTAGAATATATAATTAAATGGGAATAGAATAGAAAAAGTGGGCATACAGTGAAACATTTTATTTTGTGATTTTAATATTTTCTTCTTGCACTTTTATTAGTTCGTAAACTTGGGCCTGGGTTGGTGTTCTGAAACTCGAGAGGCAAATGGTTCTGCGCATGTGTCCTGTGTGCCTGCCAAATGAAGTCAATCTGGACGTCGTCCAAGGCCGCGACCCGATGACTGAAGATGATGTACTTTGCCTTTCCTGTTGTACATTGATACATTGTCTATGAAAATTGGTTTACATTTGTCATGAGATGGGTGGGAAATAAAGCGAATGTATTAAATTGAAGGGGTGGGAATTTAAAGACAATAGGCTTTACAATTTAGGCCAAATCGATATGGTGCGACAATCCACCCCCTGTCCTTGTCCAATCAGAAGTAGTGGCCCCATATTTTAGCAACATTAAGGGGAGGTACATGGGCGTAGAAGGGTATAATAGAATATAGCATTAGTTAATTAGTTAGAGCATGCGTTCACGAAGAACAGGCGTCCATGGTGCCAGAGCGCTCTTAGCTCCAGACCGCCAAGCTGATCAATTGCAGACTGAATCCCTGTCCAGAAGAGGTCCTGAGGAGGGGGCGGCTGAGTCCATTAGAAGGAAGGCACGGGACAATCGAGGAGAAGTCGAGTATCAGAGAGGGGAACGACGCAGGCGTCGTTGTAGAGAGGTCACCGGTCCTGTCCTGATCCTGGAGGAGGTCTTTGCTCTTCATCCTTCCTGGGTCTTATTCTTTCAACTCCTTGGCTAAGGGGTTTGGTTCTCGGACTTAGGTAAATATAATGCAACCTTTAGTTGCACTGCTGTCTCTATTTTCTCCTCTTCTTTAAAACCGTCATTGATTAGCAATAATCATTTCTATGCTTAATCTTGGGTATTGCGATTAAGTATCATGTGGCTCTGTATTTTACTCTGCTAAATCTTTAGATAAACATTTTAAAACTTCCTGACTCAGTGGTTATTTCATGATTATGTACTATAATGAATGTCACTCATTTTAAACTTCCCAATTAGCAAAGGATTCATTGGTAAGTCATTACTCTTCAATCAGAAGGTAATTGGTAGCAGGGATTTTGATTGAGAGTAACAACTGATAAAACCCAGCGTAAGTATTAGCGTAGTATGAATGTATGGGCCCAAATGAGTATCTAGTGTATGAATGCTGTTTGCTAATATCGCGCTGGATCAGTGATGATGGGCCAGGTGGTCAGTGTTGTTCCTTGGGTGATGAACAAGATGGGTAGGAGTGCTGAGATTGCAGCGAGGTCTTGTTGGGGTTAGAAGTTGTCATAGATACTGATGATCTTGTTGCTTGAAAATGGGATCGCTTGTTGCAGAGATACATCGGAAAGGGTGATGCTGGTGGAGTTTGCTGTTGGGGAGGTGAAATATTTAACAATGACAAAGATTTCTTTTGTGCTGTTGATGATGCATGCGTTACGGTTCGTGAGTGTAGAACATTTGGTGGCTCGGATTTGCTGGTGGTAGCATCTGAGGGCATATTTGTAAGTTCACCTGTCCGTGTTGACATGGCTTAGTCTCATCTAAACTCAAATTACTTGTAGTGGTGCTTAGTCATCCTAAGCTAGTCCATGTTTCAGCTGGCTTGTGATCTGTTTTTCGTCATTTTGTTGAGTTTGAGGGGTGCCAAGGCATCCGTGCAGGAGGTGATCCAGGCATTGAAGTTGGAATTGAAGACCAGGAGTCTATTGTTGTATTGAGGTGGGTGTTCCAAGAGTATAGAAGACCAGGATACTGCTGAGACCTTGTTCCAATCTTGATTTCTTCTGCCCAACCCTTCAGCAATCACTACTTGCTGCCACATTACATTTACATTGGCCACAGAAGATTGTCCGGCTCGCTCAATGACTGCTAGGACAGGCCCCAGCACACAAATGCCAGTCACTTTCCTTAAAGCTTTTAGTGGGCTTTTTCGGGGTGCCACAAAAAGTCAATAGAAAACTTGTTTGTCAGTGCCTCAACGTGGCATCAGCATCTTTGGGGTACATCTGTATCCCCAGCATGGTGGGGACTGCTTGTCCTGCAGACCACTTCTCATTCCTTCTATGCCATCTTATGTGCAATCATCACCCTGGGAAGTCAAACCAAGATAAAAGTAATTCACTAAACTAGAAGCCATTGCATACTCAATTGTCGCTACCCCTTTCTTTCTTCTTCACATTTTAAACACTGTGAAAGTAGTTGACAATTTCATGCTTCCACCTGACTGGACACTATCACCATGCCACTGAAATCTGGCATCTGTCTCCCTTAAGCAAGCCACTCTAAACACAGCAGTAGGCTGGCTGGAAGCTGCCCAGTGGCATAATTCAGTTTGATGTGGGCCCCTTCATCACATCTTTCCCTGTTGGATACAACAGGTCAATCAGCTTGAGAATTACTTAAGTGCAATTGAAAATACTGATGGCTTGGAAAGGTCTTTTCTTCTGCGTTTAGATAAAAAAAGGACACAAACTATTGAGATGACTTTAGAATTTAGGCCCATTTAACAATTATGACGCAGCCCACACAGCTCTGAATATATATTATGAATTACTCCTAAATCCAGATCACATGCCTTTTCTGCAGCAGTAAGTGAAGAATGATTAATTAATGCTTTTATGTGATTTGATCAAGTACATTCTGAAATATATGAAAGTGTTGGTCAATTGACCATCTATCTAATGCATGTTACTGGTATAAATTAGCCAATCTACTCTGGGTCTTTGTAGGCCCTGTGCTGTGTAAGGTATGACGGCTTTGTAAGTGTCAGTGGAGTGTTTGTGTGAGTGGGTTTAAGGGACAGGTTGCATTTCTGAGAGTGTTTATGTTAATTATAATGTTTCTGAGATGATCTGTGGAATCCTAGAGAAAATGTTTCAATTTGTAGACTAAGTTAGTAAAAGTTGTTACGTTTCTTTTTAACTGTGATTTGCCTAGGGTAGCATTATTCTGGTAATCCCCTTCACTCTGAGTTCCCTAGTCCCTGGTCTCCGTATACCAATGCCTCTATCTTGTTATCTGCGGTGTCCATTTTCCAGAACATATAAGGTTCCTAAAATGCATTGGCCCAAATTGGAATAGGATCTAGAAAACTAAAAGCTAGAAAAGGTTATTGAAAAGGTGAAAGGGCCCACCCTATTGGTCTGTCTGATAATTGTTCCATGAAAGCCCAGCCCATAAGGATAAGTGTGTATCTTCATATACTTGTGTCTATTAAAGTGCAGAGTACAGAAAGAAAACCCTTTGAATCCTATTTTAGCAACCTCGTAGCCAGATTAAATGGTTCACATTGGTTTTTCGGGATAGACTTAAATTCTGGTCTCCATTAATTATTGCCTTCCCCAGATTCTATATAATTTGCCACTTTTTAATGAATGTAGGTCTCCAACCATAAAATGTCCATAACTTCAGCATCTCGATGTCACAGAAGACTTCAACAACTCCATCAAGAAATTGCTCTCAGGACCTTTCCGTGTGGCCAACGTATGCTATGACATCCTTTTTCAAGCCACCGCCAAGAGTGCCAAAAGTGAACATTTCTGTGCTCTGAAATACAATTCTTCAGCTATTCATTTTCAGAACAAGTGCACATCTGACCCAAAGACTATATCAGATGTGAAGACTACTGTCACTCCACAATCTGTTTAGGAGTTACAGAGACTCTTAAGATTGTTAGCATCTGCTTCACTTATGTCCCTAAACCAAAACAATCGATCGATATAATACCTGAAATGGCAGGTGTTAGTTTGGGCTTTTCAGTAAGGTGATAGGATCAGTCTAAGATGGCACTGTGGTAACTGCAGAAGATATGAAATTATTCAGACCGGACATAGCCAGTTTCAAACTAGACAACAAGCATTGGAAATGAGACTTAATCTAAAACCAGTTGGAAGCCATGAACAAAGGTCCCTATCAGAATCAAGCACTCTGGGATACACAAGTATACGGAAAAATAAAATGATAAAATAACAATGCATTATCATTTTATTTTTTCCTTTTTTGACCTGCTCACAGAACAGTGAGGTGGTGCTCCTCCGCCTTAGCGGAGGAGCACGCCCCTGGTGAACTGATGGACTTGGAAGACTACAGCTGAAGAGACTATTTCTAAAAATGTTACATTGCAAATTATATCTGCGTTTGGATTGCCAAAGGGCAAATAAGATTATATCACATCTGTACCTAAATCAAGATGCTCCCAGACAATAATAGCATACTTTGTATGTCATTAACAGGCAGGCTAAGCTTTGACCCTGGCAAAAAAAACAACTCAGGCCTGTTATATCATGAACACAAGGGGGCATATTTATTATTATTTTACGCAATGGAGTGCAGCAAGAGAACTTGCTGCACTGCGTTCCGTGAAAGGGAGAGAGCACAATTCCTCCATATTTACAAAGAGAAGGAGCATTTCTGCACACTCTTTGTCGGACGTGGGTCCCGTGCTCACTGTGCCATTGAAGCTCAGCGATATCTGGCTGATGAGGCCTAATCAGGGTAATATAGGTCCCAGGTTGCTTGTGTCCTGGTTCAGGGAAGACCTTTCCCTGCAGTTCAGGCTGGTCTGCTTCCACTGGAGCAGGGTCAAAACTGATTTGCATATGGCAGGGTTCAAACTGAGGTGGAATGGTGGGTGAAAAATGATGGGCTGGAATGTGGCTCGAGTGATTGACAGTGGCTGAGATTAATTAAAGCATTCCATCCATCGCCTATTGTTGTTGCATCTGATGTCCTAAGTGCTTCAAGTATGCCCAGATGCGGGTCCTGTCTCACTGTGTGACTGGAACCAAGCTACACAAGGCTGATGAGCCCTAATCAGAGCGAAATCGGTCCTTGGCTCCTTGTGTTCCAGTTCAAGGAGGACCTGGCCTGGCAGTTTGGGCTGGACTGCTTCAATTGGAGCAGGGTCAAGACTGATTTGCATATGGCTCAGTCCAAACTGAGGTATGGTGGGTGAAAAACGATGTATTGGGATGTGGCCTAGGCACTAGCCAGGGGCTGAGATTAATTCAAATATTCCATCCATCACCTTGTTGTTGTTGCTCTCCTTGCACTGGAGCACTGTCTGCTGCCTAGCACCAACACAGGCTCTCTTGCACCATAGTGCAAGGATTCCTGTGTTACGGGCAGAATGGTTTATTTGCAGGAAGAAATACCTTTCTGCACAAAAACAATTGAAGGAGACATTTTCCTCTTTCTTTGGGTGACACAGAATGGATCATTCATAGAAAGAGGAAATAACAAGTAGAAAAGATTGTTCACATATCTTTACGAAGCAATTCAAGGCAAGGGAAATCGCCCCTTATGTGGCTTTTTAAATCTTTCTGAAGCCTATGTGTTGTCCTTGCTTCACCTTTTTTTTTTAAAGGAAAATGCAAAGGCTTAGTAAATTTCAGTGGACCTTTCATAAGTGACTAGTCTGAAGCTAAGGACATTTTTTTCATTACGCTCACCACTTAAGAAGTGAGGTATCAGATACCGCCTACAGGAACCAGCCATGATTGACAGTAAGGATAAATAATTTTATGAAGTAGAGAAGCTGAAGAGCTTTCTGCAATCTCTGGAGGACCCAAAAATGGGCACCTCAAGTGCAAATGCCCAAAGTGGTACGAACTAATCGACATATTGTGACTGCAGCATAGCTCCAATGACAGAAGATAACTGAGAGGAGTGAGAGAAATGCTGGAATCTCACATGAAAGGTTGGGTGAACATGGAAAGACGATTGGCCTCCCAGTCGTCGAGGGACAGAGACAATTCAAGTTCCCTTCTAAAAGCTTGAGTCATGCACTGCCTCTTAGTAGCTTTCTTTATTGCCTTTTGTTGGACCTGGCCCTTTTTGCAGGGTTAGCCCCAAACTTTTTGTTTTCTTCCTCCTATTTTTTCTGACCTGTTTTTGTGGGCTCTAGGGCTCTGGGCACTTTACCACTGCTAATCAGTGCTAAAGTGCATATGCTCCCTGTGTTAATTGTGATTATGATCGGTTATCCATGATTGGCATATTTGATTTACTGGTAAGTCCCTAATAAAGTGCACTGTGTGTGCCCAGGGCCTGTAGATCAAACTCTACTAGTGGGCCTGCAGCACTGATTGCGCCACCCACATGGGTAGCCCTGCAACCATGTCTCAGACCTGCTGCTACAGTGCCTGTGAGTGCACTTTTAAACTGCCATGTCAACCTGGCAAGTTCACCCAGTTGCCAGGCCCAAACCTTCCCTTTTTCTACATGTAAGGTACCCCTAAGGTAGGCCTAGGATAGCCCCATGGGCAGGGTGCAGTGTATGTGAACGTTAGGACGTGTATTGGTGTGTTTTACATGTCCTGATAGTGAAATACTGCCAATGTCGTTTTCACTATTGCAAGGACTATCTCTCCTATGGGTTATCATTGGAGCTGCCTTGTAACCTCTTACAAGTGTAACTTTCAATTGGGAAGAGATAGAGATTGGGAATTTGGGGCCCCTGAACTTATAATTTAAAAATACATCTTTTAGTGAAGTTGGTTTTTAAATTGGGTGTTTGAAAATGCTACTTTTAGAACGTGGGCATTTTTTTGCTTTACCATCCTGTGCCTCTGCCTGCCTGTGGAACCACAACTGACAGTTGGGTTGTTTGTGCATTCACTCTAGACAGTCACAGAAAGGGAGCTGAAGTGCTTCCTGCATATCTTGATGGCCCACCACCAGGCTGATGGGTCTTCCTGAGCTAAAGTGATGGGAGTACTCACTGACACCTGAATAGTGCTTTGCCTGCCCTCGCACAAAGCCGTCTCCACCCCCTATAGTGTGTCTGGAGCTAGGTGCACTACAAAGACTTTCCTTTAAAGTTTGCCCACTTCAAAGGCAGAAACTGTTATAAGTACTGGAGCTGTGGCATCACAACTTCAGAACACTTCTGGACTAGGAGGAGATTCTGCAAAGAAGAAGAGCTGGAGAAGCTGTAGGAGGGCTACTGCCACTCAGCTTGTTGCTGTGTTGTGCTGGCCTACTGCTTGCTACTTCTGTCTTGGACAGTGAAAGGGCTGAACTTTGCTTTCTGTATTCTGCTTGCCAAGGTTCCTCAAGGGCTTGTGTGTGCTTTCCTCCTGTTAAGAAGTATCAGGGCCATCAAAGACTTCATCTGCAGTCCCTGAACGACACTGCTGGCAGTTATGACCTGTCAAATGGTGCCAATTCCAGTTCTGGGCCCTTGGAGGTGAATTTGCTGCAAAGAACTGAAGAAAATCCATGCATCGACCACGAGCGCCTGTTCTTCCCGCTACAGCAACGCCATGAGGTTGAAAAACCAATGCATCGCCTCGGTGCAGCCGAAGAATCGATGCAGCGCCTGTTGTGTGCCTAAAAGATTGCCACAGTCCAAGACCCGGGCACTGTAACGCCAACGTCCTTGGCACCCGCTTTAACTCCGACGCAGCCCCTGTTGTGCGGCTGAAGACACTGATGCATCACCTGCTACGCAGCTGGAAAATCCACGTAGCGCCTGTTTCACCGCATCAACCTAGCAAGTCCGGATTTTCGAAGCATTTCACCTGTGCGCCAAGTTCTTCAGCGATGTAGCCCAGTAGTAAGGAACCGAGGCCGCTTGTCCAGAAACCGACACCTCACCTCCACTGACAGTAAGGAACTGACACATCACCTCCCCCGACAATAAGGAACCAACGCATCACCTCCCCTGGAAGTAAGGAACCAAAGCATCACTTTGTTTTCTGGCACCCCCCCCCCCCCTGCGCCTGATTTCTTCTTTGATTTTGAGGCAACCCAGGTACTTTGTGATAAAAGTGATGCATCTAGAGTTTCCTATGGACTGAACTATTTTGAACCTTTTAAAAGTGTTATCTTTGCTTGTGTATGTTGGCTTTTTGTCATTTTGGTTTACTCAGATAAATAATGGTTATTTTTCTACACTGTTGTGGTGTCCATTTGTGGTGTTTTCACTGTGTTACTGTGTGTTTATGTACAAATGCTTTACACATTGCCTCTGAGACAAGCCTAACTGCTCATGCCACGCTATTAAGAGGGTGAGCAGGGGTTATCCTAGCGGTGAAATCCCCTTACCCTGACTAGAATTAGGGTCCCTACTTTGGCAGGGTGCAAGCCACTGCCAACTAATGACTCCCACAATGGATCAAGTATTTCGTTTAGGTATGTTATACTGGAAGGTTGTTGTCTTGGGCAAGGGAATCCTATACCTCGCCTTCATTGATTTAAAAACTGCATTCGACCTTGTGCCCAGGGACTTACTATGGCGGGTACTTAGGGATATGGGAATGCATTTGGAGATCCTGGAAATATTAGTTAGGCTGCATGATGGAAACTATGCCCGGGTGAGGTGGGGAAACCAGGGACAACTTACTGAGCCAATCACGATCCAATGGGGGGTCCGCCAGGGATGTGTATTGGCTCCAACCCTTTTCTCCCTGTACGTCAACCAGTTAGCAGACCTTTTGTGCTCCCAATCTGCTGATGCACCATCTCTGGCGAACCAAAATATTGCTACACTGTTATTCGCCGACGATACCCTTCTAATTTCCAAAACTCCCATGGGTCTCCAAAAGCTTTTAAACCACTTCAAGGCATTTTGCGATGAGAGGGGCTTGGTCATTAACACCACGAAAACCAAGCTAATGATGTTCAACCCGCACAAATCTTTCAAGGGAAACATACTCCTGGACAATGTCCCGCTTGAGAGGGTTAGCTCCTTCGATTACTTGGGTATTAAATTATCGGAGGGAATGGCTTGGAAGAGACATTTAGAGAAGGTCTCCTTGAAGTTCATCCAGCTTACCGGGGCTTTGAGGAGGGAGCATTGCTTGTCGTACACCAAGCCCGTAGCCCCTGCCCTTAAACTGTACAACTGTAAGGCTGTGACTAGCGCCCTTAATGGGGCGGAGCTGTAGGGCATAGCACCCTCCAATGAGCTTGTAGCTGTGGAAAACAAGTTCCTTAGGAGCCTGATATCCCTCCCCCTAAGTACACCCCTTCTCCCTCTTAAGCTTGATCTGGGTGTCAAGTCCATCAATGATCTAGCGAGGCTCCGCCCACTGTTGTTTTGGCATAGATTGGCCTCCACTTCTGATTTGGCACACTATGTAGCTGCTTTTTGCGAGGTCTCCTACTTGGACACCGCTAATAAAATTGGCTGGATTAAACAGGTAAACGCCCTACAGTCTAGTATTGACTTGCCAACTCAGGCTATCGGCCATCCACCTTCATACTCAAGAAGTCAAGTAAAACATCTGTATTGGGCTTGGGTCGAAGAGAACAACCTTCGGAAAATTCAACCTGGCAGCCTAACAGATGCTTTTACTGATCTGAAATCGAATTGTTATTTAGAAAGTTACCTCGACATCATTAAGGTGCCAGCCGACAGGAAGTTGTATACACAGTTTAGACATGGCAGCTTACCAATTAGTGCTTTTACTAATTCTTGGCAGAACAATAAACTTCAACCCAAGGGCTGTCCTTCTTGCCCATGGCCACATGAAACTATCGGGCATGTACTTTTTGCCTGTAAAGCATACTCCAAGCCAAGAAGCAAATGGTTAGCTCCTGTGTGCAGACAATTAGGGACACAAAGCTTTAAAGATGCCCTACGGATACTAAAATCAGACGCTAGACCCCTTTTCGCCTGTGCCAGTGCGAAATTCCTGGGCCATTCTTGGGAGATTAGAAGGAGGGCACAGCTGCCAGGGCCGCTTGGTATGAACAGTTAAAATAGATTATGCTGACCAACCAAGATTACATTGACCAGTTAATGCTGCTATTTTATAATTTTAAATAATTGTTTTTATCGTTGTATTTTATGTATTTTATTCTGTCTTGTGACTCGTGCTAGAGCCTTGTTCTTAAACTAGGGGCAATCCCCCCTTTTTTTTTTGTTCTTTTTTTTTTTTTGTGCGGGCTACCAACCCGGAAATTGATTTGTACAAATCTCGATGATGCACTTGCACTTTATTCCCATAATCATGTTAGAGAGACCGAAGTCATGAATCGTGTGGAATTGTTTTACTCATATGATGTCATTGTCATTTTATTGTGTCAACTTGAGCGTTTTTATTCCCCATTTGTACATTTGCTTTCAGGAATGCTCTTTCAACCTAAAATGACACACTCATGATTTGTATGGTTGCTTCTTTTATGGTTTGTTAAACCGAAATAAAGAATTTTGAAGAGTTGAAGACTCCCATTTCCAACACCGAGTATGGTGTGATAATTGTAAGTAATATCCTTCTATGACTAGATGTCTGATTTAAATAAACAAAACAACTAGAATGTTATTGACAGCTATGTTAGAACAACATGTGAGTGAGAATATGAGAAATCTTTGGTTTACACTGCACAGATATGAATTCTTGTTCAGGGAGGAAAAAAGATGATTAATGCTCATTGTGTTAATTCCTTTATGTATACAAGATGAAAGATATACCATTGGCTTTGACCTGGAGAGCAACCAACATTAGGTATCCCGCAGAGTGATAGACCTGGACGCTTTAGCCCACCTGGTTACAGCTAGTTTATTTGAATAATCTTTGTTGAGGGATTTCTGTATCATACTGTTCATAGGATGCGTGGAGGGGTTATTGATATTTAATCATATCTAACTGAGATTCCTGGATTATTATAACACGCTCCACCTCTTCATTTTATTTATTTATTTTTATTTGTGCCTCCTCTTTTTCCCACCGCCCTAGTTATCTACCCGTAGGAAACTCCCCAAGGAAGACACACCACCTTTGGCCTCACAAGGCATAGATTTCCAGAGTCACAAGACATTGACTGACCATAGATACAAATCATCATGTCTCGGCATGAACTGCCCCAAGTGGAGGGTAGTAGATCCTATTTAGAGGACCTTGTCATTATGCCGCTTACATGAATGACCTCACCAACAATTAAAGCTCAAAATGCCCATTCATTGCTTTTATTATGTGACACATTTGTCACCTACAGAAGCAGAAAAACTGAAAAGAGACTGGGGAGGTAAGGTAGTCTTTGCAGAATGAGGACGAATTGTTATGTTTCATACAGGTACCCCAATATAGGCTCAGGTAATAACCGAACCTTTCACCTATATTTCCCCTGCCATTACACTACATAACGGTTCTTGGCACTGACCTTTTACCTAGTTACGGTACTGCTTACAGGACGTGGGGTTTTCTCCGAACAACTAGCCTCATCCATTATGCATGAGGATTCTTGGAACTCAGCAGGACTACCATCTCCTGCATACTAACTATGTATAAGGGTCATTCCTTCCGTCATCCTAGCATGACATGACACAGCAAGGTAGATCCCCTGAGGGTACCACTTTGGGTATATAAACACCATATCTTTGCTGAGGCAGGGAGAGGAGAAGAGACTTCCATGCTGACACACTGACGCGAGACCCTGAGGTTCCTGCACGCAGACACTCCAGCACGCAGTGGTCTGACATCCCTCGCGGGGTGTCCATCTCGAGACCAAGACGGGGTCCCACAGTCTCTCACTTCAGGTAATGGGGTTGGCTTTATCCTAGGGGGATTCTTGGCTGAACACCTACATACATGTTAGGTATACGTAGGTACATCTAGATAGGGTTGCATTGTAGGAGTACGCATTTATTACTGTCATGTATTTTATATACTTGCCTGTATTCATTGTTTTAGCACTATGGTAGGAATCTACCATCCTTTTACTGTATTGGTGCTTATAATCATTTATATCTGTTTCAGTCTTATGGTTGTTTCAGCACACCTATTTTACAGTAGAATGACGCTGGTTCAATAAATGCTTATTGAAAAACGTCCCCACCATTTATTCTGTGTATTACTCTGAGACAAAAGTGAGCACGAGTAACTGAGCGAAAAGTACTGTACTGTTTCCATGATCCCTGATGGGACATAGTTGTCATGTTCGATAGTTGCCAAGAACTATTCTCTCTTTGGTAAGAAGGGTTTATAGTGGCACTGTGAGCTAGCTGGCATACAGGCTAACATACCCGGTGAGGGTGTCTGGAATCAGTCTGGACACCAATCCCTCAGTATATGTTATCTAAACGCGCAGATCCTATATAGGTTTATAGGAACTACACGACATGGTTGGTACTTCTTTAACGGTCAAATCTGAGTAGTTCAGTCGTGATGTACTCAGAGACCCCTATTCACATTTTTTCAGAGACGTCTGGAGTGGGAAGGGAACAATCCGCCACAGCTGAGTAGGCACATCCTATATATTGGCTGTAGGTTTATCAAGCTTGAAGGACAAATAGTTCCCTGTTGTGCATAAAACCTTATCTCAGTTTCCTTGAAACTTTTTCAACAATGACTGAAGAAGAAGACCCTGCTCCAGCACTACGTGCGGGTACAGCAAGGGAGGAAGACTGGAAGGTGAAATAAACATTTTAGAAAATGTTAGAACTGCCCTTACTTTAAAACTAGCAGAATACGGAGTTACAGCTAGGGGTGGGACAATAACCTACGTGATTGAGGCTCACGAGTCATATAGAACAGAGGTATTCTATTTGTGGGTTAAATTCCCAGCAGCAGATGCACGCACAAATACATTTCACTCTTACACTGAAGATGAAACATCAGATCGATACTGTCCGTATGAGGACAATGAAGTTCCACTCACCTACCAGGAGCATATAAACTGTTTTAAAGGCACCCTCCCACATACAAAAGAAAAAGTGAGACTCTGTCCACTCGGACAAGATGGAGCAACTTGGCCAGTCCTAGCAGCTTACACACCACATCCAGACATTGACACAATGCCAGTAGCGGACTTACGTCCACTTCATAAAGAAATAATAAAACTTTACAGAAACCTGACACAGTTTGTGATGAGAACACTCACACTTCGGCCAACAAGGGCTACACAAGCAGGACAAATTCAGGGATCTACAACAAAAATAACACCACAAACACTACACGTAGATATGGGTAAAATGCCCACCAAACGTGAGCAAATACCATTGTGGATAGCTCAAAAAATAACACAGTTAGTGGCAGTGTTTCCACACACAAGCCCTCAAGAAAAACACAGAATGCTAACAATCTGCTTGCCAATGTGGATAGCTCCCCAGATAGAGGATTGTACCTCTTGGGGTACAGTTTTCGCTGCCATATATACCACAGCTCATGGTATCCCTTCATTAGCAGTAATACCTGATGTATTAAGACAAATACAGAATGAGTATGGAGCAGAACCTGCTCTGAACTTAGCGATGAAATTGTTAGGAAATTGTGCCCAGGTATCAACTATTATATTAGCTAACATAAAAGTTGAGGCAGCAGCAGTGGCAATACGCCAACGCCTGAGGGATTTCACTCCTTTACAACAGGAGTGTGAATTACCTAAAATTATTGAAGACACCTTTGCCGAATTAGGGAGAGATAATTAGGGAGCTAGATCAACAAAACCTCAACTCATGGGTGGTCCCGAAAAAGATAACACCAAGCAAGCACCTGATTCTTCCAAGAAGAAATGGGATAATAATAAGAAAACAAAAGAATAGACAAAATAGGTCACAATCCAGGAGTGGGTCTCCTCATCAGGAGCCCTCCGAAAGGAGATACAACCTTAGGAACAGATATAACATTAAAAAACCTGACAGGTATCAGGATACTCATACGCGTTCCTCTCGTTCCTTTCAGGGTCCATCAAAAAACTCTGAGAGGGAAGGACGGTCAGAACACAGACAAGAAGAGCGTACAAGGTTCAGAGACAAGCAAAGCACTTCAGACTATACTTCCAAAAAAGAAGAGAAACCAAAATCAAAACTTCAATTTAAAAAGAAGAAAGTAGCAGGTCTAAAAGATAGACATGCCCAGAATTCTGAGGACTCAACTTCTGAACAGGGAATGGGCTCTGACGATGCTAGACAGCGCGGCAGAAGTAACAATAGCTCGTCAGAACTTGATGGAATTTTTGGTGACAGCGGAGTTGAATGAACATATCACAGTAGAGACACCTGATATGAGGGTAAGTGTCTCACATAGATTACATGAAAGAACACTCTAAATAGAGGGGGACAAACCCAGAAAAATTAAAGGTCTCTTTTGGGAGAAACTGACTTATGGATATGATATCCTTTCGGCTGAAAGAGATTGGCCACCTGAAATTGTTATGGAGTGCCCAAAGGGAGAAACGGTAATTTTACCGGCTTTTTCCGACCTCGTTCCAGGATACTTAAAACATTCATATGCGCAGAGGTAGGCAGTAGCCCTTGCTCCAGCATTATATCGCAACCATGTTGGGTGGGATGTTGAGTCACCTCACCAGGAAATCCCAGTAAAAACTACTCCAACTCCACAGAGACAGTACTCAATAAAACAAGAAGCGAAAAAACAGGTCAGGGAGATCTTAGATCAACTTGAATACCAGGGTGTAATTGAAACTTGCACCTCTTCAATGAATAATCCTTTGTTTCCTGTAATGAAACCCGATAATTCATATTGTCTAGTTTTAGACTACAGACATCTGAACACATGCACTAAAACATTTGCAGTACAGAATGCACACAGTGCCGCATTAATGAATAACATTGTGCAGAAAAAATACAAAACAACATTAGATATCGCAAATGGATTTTTCTGCCAAAATATAGCGCCTGAAAGCAGATATATGGCAGCATTTTCATCGCTCGGTTCCCAGCGTCAATTTTGTCGACTCCCCCAAGTGTATAAGAATAGCCCTGGGTTGTTCTCAGCTAGGGTAACAGAGTTACTTCAGAATTTGGATGAAGAGGCATTGTCCTACGTAGATGATATTTATCTGACGGATGGTGATTTAATGGATCACTTGACCTGGGTGAGCAACATAATTTTGGGGTTCGCCTCTGAGGGCTACAAATTCAACTTTAAAAAATTTGAAAATAGCCCACCTCAACATCCTATTTTTGGTATATGAGCTTTTAAGTGAAGGGAAAAGTCTGGCAGCTAACTTTTTAGAAACGTGTGCGCTGCTTCAACCTCCTAAATCTTTGAAAACTTTACAATCCATACTGGGATTCCTAAATTTGGCATAACTTACATTTTAGATTACGCAGAAAAAGTGAAACCTTTCCACGACCTAATAAGACCTGATTTTTCAGTTATACATTGGACACAGGAACACACAGAAATCCTACGTTCCCTACAAGCTGACATGATAGCTTCCAAACACCTACACACACGTGTAAACACCACAAATTTGGTGATCCGTGTTATAGCGGGTCAATCTGGGTACACTTACCTAAACTTCAATTAAGGCGAAACAGTACCCATAGCATACAAATCACACCTGTACACAAACGCTGAGATGCGTTTTGCTTCCACAGAAAAAATTCTGACAGCAGTAGAGACTGCTGTAGTGAGGGAAAGAGCACTGGCTCAGGGGAAACGAATAATTGTCGTTACTCCAGTACCTGCTTTAGAGGCTGTTACAAAGCAAGCGTTCCTAATGCTAAAGCTTTACATCCAAGATGGATACAATGGGCTAATTCTCTTACTGCAGCTGATGTAGACTACAAATTTGATTCTACACTTAAAACACAAGCATTCCTGCAATACGAACAAGAATATCCTCTCCCGAATGAAATAATGCCTCTAGATCAGTATGAGTATATTATTTATACTGACGGATCTGCTCAGCCGGCCATAGGAAGTAAACAACAATACAGCGCCGTGTGTGTGATTGTGAAGGCTCATATGCAGGAAGGCAAGTTCCATCCTAGCAGTACGAAGACATAGTCACTAGGAGACTGCACAGCACAGCTGGCACAATTAAAAGCACTGTTACTGGCACTTATGAATACGGATCGAGAATTCCCCACACTGATCGTGTGCGATTCATTTTACTGTGTCCAGTCATACAATGAATATCTTCACTACTGGGGTCAGAATGGGTTTAAAGACTCAAAAGGTTGCACAATCAAGCATAAATTGCTATGGGAACAGGTAGCTGAGTTAAAAAACGAACTACCAAGAGCTCACATGATACAAATGCTGAGTCATCAATGTGATGGCGTTCACATTGAAGGGAATTCATTGGCTGATGAAGCCGCAAAAGGGGCAGTACAAGCTGCTGCCGTAGCTGCAATCACTCGTTCAAAAACGATAATAGACGGAAGCACAATGATAACTGTCATTGCTTCACGCAAAATCAGCACAGCCTTGCCGAAAGGTTTTTCACTCAAGTAGTCCTACAAGTTAGATGCAAATAACATTCCATATGCTCAAATTCCAGGAGTCGGGGATAGAGTAATACCAAACATGGATCGCAGATTAGGCTTAATACTAGCTGCACACAAGGGTTTAGGTTCTGCACACGCAGGGACTACCGCAATGTTTTTTTTTACTGAAGCAACGCTATTGGTGGCCAGGATTGACTAAACAGACAAAGAATTTTGTCTTAAAGTGTGACATCGGTCAGCAGATGAAGGGTTCCACCGTGGCGCGTCCAGCGCAGACACCATTACTTATATCAGACAGACAACTCACTTGTGTCTATTTGGACCACTGCGGCCCCCTACAATCAGATGGGGCTTACAAGTATATCTTGGTGGCAGTGGATTCATGCTCTAGATTCCTGTGGGTTTGGCCTCAGCGCTCGGCTGACGCTTGAACTGTTATAAAAGATTTGCAAGTCTTTATAGGGACATACGCAGTTGGCACATTACATTCTGACCACAGCCCCGCATTTAGCTCTAGGGCTTACAAGGAAGCCATGGAAAGTTTGGGTGTTACACTGCGGTACTCTTCTCCGTACCATCCAGAGGGAAATTCGGTTGTGTAGAGTAAAAACAGGAACTTAAAGCAATCTTTAACAGCAAGGGTATTAGGTTCGTGTGGTAGTTGGGTCAATAATTTATTCAGGGTACAGAGAGCAGTGAATAATATGCCAAGAAATTCCCTAGGAGGTGTCACTCCTTACGAAGTCCTATTTTGGATGAGAATGTGGGTACCTGATCTCGATTATGAACGCACAGTGGCGGATGAAAAACCATTTGACATCAATAAACGTTTGACTGTTTTACAGGATCTCAATGAATTCTGGGCACTACAAAGCAACGTGCAAGTAAAATGCACCGCCACTGGGGAAGTCAAATCAGTCATGGCAAGACCTGCCTGGATCCCAAAAGTCAGGGATCTGGTCAGAGAAAAGATTGTGGACAAGAAAGAATTTGGGCCATCATATAGAAAGCCAATCCCTGTCTTGGCTGTCGACGGAACAAGAACAGTACTTTTTCCGCCTCTTGCCGGCAAAAAAAGAAAAGAGATTTGTCTCCATTGATCTGATCAAACCACACTATGTGGCCGATATTGAACAGTAGGCCTCGTGGGCTCCTGGGTAGCTGACGCTCTCCTCTCGCTACCATACAGGAAGTTCAGACAGAAAGACTCATAACATTTGAAGAGTCACCAATACAAAATAATGGACTCACCAACAATGAAATGGAACTCGTTCCCAAAGAAACAGAACCTCAAAACACAAATGAAAGACAAATATCAATTTGGCCTACCACTGAGATCTACATTAATACGCCTCTACAGGAGACATCTGCCCGTTTAACAAAACCTGCTGACCTACCAAAGATAGATCGAACTGCATCTGGCTACTTCATCGATTTTGATACCTTTTCTCTAGATCCAAGTGAACCCGAAACAACGCCAGCTTCAGTTTCCCATAAACAACAACTTCGTGATTTCTGCATTTTACTGAAAAAGACTTGCGAGGTTTTACCATGGCTACAGATCTGGATAATAACTGGAATACTGTTTTTCCTACTCTGGATTGACCTAGTGACTGTCTTTCGCTTACTCATGAATGGACACTATCTCCCAGAACGCTCTGCAGTATCAAATGTGAACTTGGTCCTGAAACTTCATACATCATCTCATCGTGAACAAAGAGACCTGTCCTTCGTGAACATTACAGCTGTTCCAATTCCTGATGGTATAGTGTGGGACAGAATTGATTATGATGTATTTGGTCCCACAGAACTTTTGAAAATACCTTATGTATTTAAAATTTCTTTAAATGATATTACCTCCAGTACATTTTCTGACGGTTGGGATTTTAAAACTGTGAATAATATATTGTCTGATTTAGAACAATCCACTGCATTTTCAAGCATTGAAATGTTAGAAGACACATCTGATTATGACACAATGTACTGTTATCAACATTATGATCATCACTTTCTACATAAATCCAGTATCCCACGCAATGTTTTTATATACCACCAATGGGAACATTGCCCAACACCACCGAGAGGTAGTTCAAGGACATTCGCACAGAAATTCTCATATTTTTCAGGGTTTAACACTTGAGACCCGACCTCATTTTACTATAAGGTTGCACCTACATCTGCACAGAAAAATATGCTGACAAACACCAAACAGATTTACTCTGCATCCTTTATTTCCCAACTGTCTGAACAGGGTTTTGACTTATGAAAGGACACTATAGACATAAAATCGGACTGGGGATCAAAGGAATGTCAGGTTCAGGGAACAGAAGCACTATTTCGAGCGTGCCTCATTCCACAGCAGATAATATTTCTGAACGACACTGTACAACAGACATCCTATCTTGGACTAGCCTTGAACAAAGACTTGAACACACCTCGGATTCCCTCACCTGCACACTTTGAGGGGTGACAAAACTTTACAAAAGATAGTGGGGACACACAAGATGACATCCTACATACAGCTTCATATAATTCATCAGACCCCGATTGGAAGGGATGGTTAGTTTGGCCTACAGACACAAATAGCTGTCACACAAGATTCAGAGGTACCACCGAATGGTTTAGTATTTACAGGCCTGACTTATGTTATGTACAACGAGAACATCCGGGGGTAGTGACATCATACAGTGTTGGGAAGTTGTGCCTCGATTGGCTAAAAACCTCGACACTGTCCAAGGTGAAACAACACTTATCCTTACTGTCAGAAGCCATGGACTTAAGGGATTTTTTACTGGGCCCCCAAAAGCCACGTCAAAAACGTTTCATATATGCTGGTTATAATGAAATTTGGAAAATCGCTCAACAAGAAGCTGTGGAGAGACTTCGTGAAATTGATAGGATTAACCTAGAAAAGGCCTTAGCGGTGGTTGATAATGGTATGGGCACATTAACATCCAGAATTTATTCACTGAGCAACCTTGTATCTTCTGCTATAGATATACTAGAACAGGATTTGTCTATACTACAGCACGGACAATCTCAGTTATGTTCTATTATGTTGTTAAGCTGGACGCTACAATCATTGCGTTCTGTTTATGTGCCTTGGCAATTTATCAACAGTACCTCCCTGTTCTCTGCATACAATCTCACTGCAAAGCAGATAACAATGGCACAAAGAGGAGCAAAATATACAATGCTGCGTATTGAAAAACTGGACAAATTACCTTTTACAGTGGCAGAGTCACCGTCCCCAGAATGGTTAATTCATGGCCATATAACATTACTGGTCACTAGTTTCCAGTTTCAGTATTGCCTAGAACAACAGCAGGCAGGCAGATATGAAAAGTTGGGTAAGGAATTCATAAAGGAATCTTTGGAATTTCCATATAGATTTCAATGCAGGAGTGGGGACAAGGAAGTGTTTCTCAGCGGTACAGACTGTGAGAACGCTTTAAGTGGATCTCTCATCTGCAAGGATATCATGCTTCATGGGGCCTGTAACGGTTCAGTTGCAAACTTATCCTGTCATTTGAAAGGGTCCCCGGCAGCCGTGATTAATCCGGTGTTCAAGTTGCTCTCGAATGGGAGTTACTTAATGCTGAATGATCAAGGTTGTTGTGGGATGCTTCCGGGCATCGCATATCTTGTCACTGTAGGCTCCAGGTTTACTTGTTGTATGCAAGTATTGTTTCCACCGACCCACATGGTCAGGGAAGCGCCGTTATGGCCTGAGCCGAATGAAAGCCATGCTTTTACAGAAAACCGTGCCCTTAACCTCCGCCTGAGATACTTTTGATCTTCAGGTCGCAAGGTCCTCAGCTGAGATACAGGCGCTGATACAAACAAACTGCCCTTTCCATTTCACAGAAATGGCACAACGTATCTTTAACATGTCTGATACGAAGGGTATAGTACACCTATTTAAGACCATAAGTTCTTCACTGTTAATTCGGAGTGATTCCAGCCTTCATACACTTCGTATTCTGAAGCATTTTTGGAGGTCTTCCGCTGATCCTGTTTCTAATAGCAGGAATCCTGATTGTAATTTTTCTGCTACGTAATGGACGTCCCAGTCACCAAGGACATGGAAATAACGCTCTTGGAGTGCCAATACGGTGATCGCATGGTACACCATCTGGGACACCTCGCATTCGGGAACTGAGCGAGTCTTGGTTCCTTTCATTTAGACCAGTCTGGATTGACTGTGTTCTGCCTGTTCTGTGGATATGAATGTGTGTTGGATCTCTGTCTAACACTTCCATCGGTTGCGCCACCAGACGTGAATGCTTTACTCAACCAGTTAACGGCCCATGTACTGCTGTGTCCTCAGCGTATTCCCATGTTGATGTCTTCATTCTTAGAGCCACCACAGGATGCTTCAGCTCCTGTTGGAACGGAGACCGGCTCCTCTACAGGCGTGCAGGCCTCGGTTGTCGTACAGGCTTCCCCAGCATCGGCTGTGGGCACTACAGAAGATCATCTGTGCTTGATTGACCTGATCTGTGAGGTGCTGCAGGGATCATCATCTGCGATGGCAAGCAATAGTGATGTTGCGTCTACCACACAGGACACATAAACATTTGGCTCATCCTGTGCTGGGAAAAAAATACATTTTTTCAAAAACAACCAGAACTTGGAATTTTAAAACAAAAACACCTTTTTACTTTTCTTGCTGAACAGCATGGGTTTCAGACACTCATAGTGTTCGGACCGTATAGACGAACATATTTTAAAAGACTTCTTCAGCTTCTGCTAGAATTTTAGCATTTTTTACGCATTTTTTAATGGACTTGTTAGATGTCTGCATATTTTAGAAGTACATTTTTAGACCTTTTTAGTATGTCGTCCAGTCGGATGTGGAGTGGGTGTTATGGTTCATACAGGTACCCCAATATAGGCTCAGGTAATAACCGAACCTTTCACCTATATTCCCCCTGCCATTACACTACATAACGTTCTTGGTACTGACCTTTTACCTAGTTACGGTACTGCTTACAGGACTTGGGGTTTTCTCCGAACAACTAGCCTCATCCATTATGCATGAGGATTCTTGAAACTCAGCAGGACTACCATCTCCTGCATAATAACTATTTATAAGGGTCATTCCTTCTGTCATCCTAGTACGACATGACACAGCAAGGTAGATCCCCTGAGGATACCACTTTGGGTATATAAACACCATATCTTTGCTGAGGCAGGGAGAGGAGAAGAAGGACTTCCATGCTGACACACTGACGCGAGACGCTGAGGTTCCTGCATGCAGACACTCCAGCTCGCAGTGGTCTGAAATCCCTCGCGGGGTGTCCATCTCGAGACCAAGACGGGGTCCCACAGTCTCTCACTTCAGGTAATGGGGTTGGCTTTATCCTAGGGGTATTCTTGGCTCTACACCTACATACATGTTAGTTACACGTAGGTACATCTAGATAGGGTTGCATTGTAGGAGTACGCATTTATTACTGTCATGTATTTTATATAATTGCCTGTATTCATTGTTTTAGCACTATGGTAGAAATCTACCATCCTTTTACTGTATTGGTGCTTATAATCATTTATATCTGTCTTATGGTTGTTTAAGCACACCTATTTTACAGTAGAATGACGCTGGTTCAATAAATGCTTATTGAAAAACGTCCCCACCGTTTATTCTGTGTATTACTCTGAGACAAAAGGGAGCAGGAGTAACTGAGCGAAAAGTACTGTACTATTTCCACGATCCCTGATGGGACTGAGTTATCATGTTCGATAGTTGCCAAGAACTATTCTCTCTTTGGTAAGAAGGGTTTCTGGTGGCACTGTGAGCTAGCTGGTATACAGGCTAACATACCCGGTGGGGGTGTCTGGAATCCGTCTGGACACCAGTCCCTCAGTGTATGTTGTCTAAACGCGCAGATCCTATATAGGTTTATAGGAACTACACGACAGAATGACACACCCATGACTGCTTTCAAGAAAGGTGGTGAACCTCTTACACTCCCAATACGCATTATAATAAACTTAAAAAGACAGAGAGATAACATATTTTTGCTAAGGTTAGAAAACAAGGATAGACAGTAGTGGCTGGCTCTGCACATGCCCCAAATTATAGTAAAGCCAGCTTCCTCCCAGGACTCTCTAGAACTATATCATAAGTAAAGTAATAATTGGGGGAGATTGGAATATGGTTGCTGGTCTGATACTAGTAAGGTCCAATAGCCCAGACTTTCCAAATAGAGACAGGAGTTTACTTAAGAACATGCTCGAGGACATGCTAGAGGATCGTGCACTGGTGGAAATATGGAGACACTTTGATCCACGAGTCACAGAAAATGGTTTTCTCTTTTGTGTATATGGGAGAAGAATGTGCATTGCTTTCTTCTTCCCCTACAGTATTGCAGATAACAAGTCCTTTCAAACACTGGACCGTGGGATTTCGGACCATTCACTGATAGTCTTTCAACTCTCTTTAGGATGGCTAGCCCGCTGAATAAATCATGAAGCATGAATACCTCCAAATATAGGCAGCTAGATGAGAAATGCAAACTGAAAACTCACTTTACACACTACCTATTGAATAATCAGAACTCTGTGTCATGGCCCAAGGTTTTTGGGGAGCTGGGAAAGCATCCGTAAAGGCTGAGATCATGAAAGGTTCGGGTCCGAGATGCAAAAAAGCCAGGAACAAACAGTTGCATTGGAAAGAACGAATCCAGAGAGTGACAATGAAGTATACTGAAATGCCATCAGCACCTCTACTGGAACGAGACACTGTAACTCAAGAGGATGGGTTTCTAGCAGGATACATGCTTGCTATATCACAAACAATGAGCAACAGTTTAGAGGGCACATAATAGAGGAGGAGATCATCAAAGTCATGTCAGTGGGGAAATCTTCTGGGTAAGATGGATTCCTGATGGAATTTTATACGATAAGCAAACATAGCCTCAGTACTTAAGACGTCATTCAGTGATGCCAAATCTGTTAAATCCTAATGCCTCAATTTAACATAACAATTTTTGTGTTGATAAACAAACTAAGAAAGACCATCTCCTGTGCTTGAGCTGTCGACTCATTTCTTTATACTGACAATAAGACCTTGGACAAAGTATTGGCCAGCAGATTAAGAGAATTAATTCTTAATACGATATAGTCCATGGTACAGGATTTTTACTGGGACAATCCGGTAGCGAAAACATGGGGACTCTCTCACCTCTAATGTTAAGTATGCAATGACAGAGATTAAATAAATTGCCCTTTCTTCAAATGCGGAAGAAGCATTTGACTGTGCAGACTGTGGGATATTTATTCTACATCATAAAAAAGTGGGCATTAGACATGGTTTTATAGATACAATGATACGGCTATGCTCTGAACCAAAGTCCAGAATCAATGGTTGGGTTTTCATTCAGAACTTTCTCCATGCAAAAAAGGCAGAAGACAGGACTGGCCACTCATAGCACTGTTATTTCTCCTTGCTCTTGTAAAAGAGGTGGCAGCAATTTGACAGTCACAAGGAGTACAGGTTATTATGATATTAGCAGGTTACAGAAACTGTGCTTGTATGTGGATGATAGCCCCCTTAAGGTGTCTGACTTACCAACCTCTTTACCGAATCTATGTCAATAATCTTGACGTTTTCTTTCTTTTCAGGGTATGATATAAACTGGGGTATGAGTGAGATTTTACTGCTTATCGCAAACACCCAAAAATAATCCTTTGGTGCATTTCCCTTCATGTGAGCTACAACAAAACTTTACATACTTAGATATCCTTGTCAACCAGGAACTGAAAGACGTGGTAACTGACAATGTTAGACCACTCATGGTGAGATCTCAGGAGATAAGCAACAACAGAGACTTCTCCAAAACCAGTTAATTAAGATACAGCAATATGTCCATAATACAAAAACTGTTATCCAACAGACCAATGGTTTTTGATGTTATTGTTCAAAAGTAGAAAAAGGCAGTCAATAGATCTTTTTTCTTTTTTTTACATAAATATTTTCATTGTATAAACATACTGTAAAACAGCGACATATGTCAAAAAATATTTAACACTTAATATATTGAAGAGCACCACCAACAACACTGTAGAAGAACACTGACATACAGAATATAAGGTATAACATCTTGTACATGAAACAACTAACAAAACATGTGAAGACTTAGCACAATACAAAAACAAGTAAACAGGTAAACAATAAAAAATCGTAACAAAAAAGAAGAAACATTCACAAAAAAGCCCACAGCAATTATTCAATGTATTCAGAATCACTCAAATATATGTATTGATGCATATTTCAGCAGAAAAGCGCCGACGCGCGTTTCGGAAGTGACTAGAAAATATACAATTCCTTCATCAGGGCGCTGTGTGTACAGATATGTTCAGTGGCAGGGGGCCATCTGTGAGTAATACACTCTCTCTGGTTGTGATATACAGGGTGCTCAGTCTCACAAGTACAACCAAAGGTTTAGTGGATATATGCTCCAAAGTATGTAGGAATAGGAACGTGGTGGTGATTCTTCTGGCTGGGATCAGCCCGGGACTATGGAGCAGTCCCTAGTCAGGAGTAGATTCTCTAAGGCAAAGCAAAATAGAGTACACTACAGAAGGGTACACGGGGTCCCAAGGAGCACCGGAATTGAGCCGGACTAACGGGTCCGGGCGTCTCAAATGAGACGCAATCACTGAGAACTCTCGTTAAAAAGTGCTGCGATTGGAACGTGCACTCTAGGGGCCAAACGGATACTGCCCGTTTAAGAGAAATTGTTTATATGTCTTGACAAAGTCACAAAATCTAGGTCCACACAAAAGGGCGAACGTCCACCAAGTAGTCGGTGACCGTTTGGTCTCTAGAGTGCACGTTCCAATCGCAGCACTTTTTAACGAGAGTTCTCAGTGATTGCGTCTCATTTGAGACGCCCGGACCCGTTAGTCCGGCTCAATTCCGGTGCTCCTTGGGACCCCGTATACCCTTCTGCAGTATACTCTATTTTGCTTTGCCTTAGAGAATCTACTCCTGACTAGGGACTGCTCTATAGTCCCGGCCTGATCCCAGCCAGAAGAATCACCACCATGTTCCTATTCCTACATACTTTGGAGCATATATCCACTAAACCTTTGGTTGTACTTGTGAGACTGAGCACCCTGTATATCACAACCAGAGAGAGTGTATTACTCACAGATGGCCCCCTGCCACTGAACATATCTGTACAGACAGCGCCCTGATGAAGGGATTGTATATTTTCTAGTCACTTCCGAAACGCGCGTTGGCGCTTTTCTGCTGAAATATGCATCAATGAATATTTGAGTGATTCTGAATACATTGAATAATTGCTGTTGGCTTTTTTGTGAATGTTTCTTCTTTTTTGTTACGATTGTTTATTGTTTACCTCTTTACTTGTTTTTGTATTGTGCTAAGTCTTCACATGTTTTGTTAGTTGTTTCATGTACAAGATGTTATACCTTATATTCTGTATGTCAGTGTTCTTCTACAGTGTTGTTGGTGGTGCTCTTCAATATATTATGTGTTAATTATTTTTTTACATATGTCTCTGTTTTACAGTATGTTTATACAATGAAAATATTTATGTAAAAAAAAGAAAAAAGGATCTATTGACTGCCTTTTTATGCTTTTGGACAATAAACATCAAAAACCATTGGTCTGTTGGATAACAGTTTTTGTATTATGGACATATTGCCGTAATCTTAATTAACTGGTTTTGGAGAAGTCTCTGTTGTTGCTTATTTTGTTGTTTCCCTGCCCTCTTCTCCATATGTATATAGCTTTATCAGGGACCCTCTAGTTTTTCTTTAATGAGATCTCAGGAGATTTCCTAAGAACTTCCTCACTAAACCTATCATTGTGGAGATGAGTTTGGGTCATAAAGATGAATATTTCTCTATGACTCAGCTCTGTTTTTAGTTTGTTGCACTGATAATCACGAAAACTGTTAAAGGTGAAATAAACTCAATGATAAAGACCTTCATTTGGGGTGTAGTGCAATTAAGGCCTAGAATGTCAAAACACTGGAAACACATTCCTGCCTAGAAAATATGTATGAATGTGGGACCTAAACCAACCACTTTGTTCCAGTTCCAAGTCCTTAACAACCAAGGAAGTGAGTGCTTTGCATGGTACGTGAAGGACTGCTGTGTGACCATGACTGACTGATAGCTAGTCCCCTAGGGGTGAGAGGACATCATCTGTGGTCTCCTCCTTCTGCTGGAGGAGCTGAACGTTTGCTTAGTACCTAGAAATCTGCCTGTCTACTTGCTAAGAGAGAGAAGGAGTCTGCATGAACTTGCAAGTGAAGAGACTGCTGAGGAGAAGAAGCCCAGCTTGTTTCTGGTCAGAGGAACACCTATAGAAAGCAGACTGCCAAAGATCAATGCCAGGAGTGACCCATGCTGTAAAGGTTCTCCTGGTCTCTCTGCAGTTCCGAGCATGAACCCTAAAATGTGTACATGCTTCTGCATGTCTTCTCAGTTGGGCTGCAATGGCCTTGGTGTTCACATACACTCTGTCAAGGCTGCACCTACAGCAATGTTGGCATTGGCTTAGTAAAGGATCCAGCTTCTGTGCTGTTTGCATCGGCCTAGTAAAGGCTGCAACTCCTGTGGATTTTAGCATTAGCCCATTCGGGTCTGCAACAGCTGCAATGAACTCACTTGCTGGGACAGGGCCACAGCTGCTGAGCCAGTGTCTCTATAGTGGTGCCAGGACCGTCAATCCACACTGGATTGATTAGGGCAGCCACCTACGGACAGATGTAGGATGCACCTGGATACTTCAGTGGTCTACAGGTGACTGCACCTGATCACCATGGGTCTCACCTATGGTGAGTTCAAGCCACGGAGTTCATGCTATTGAGTGCTAGGACTGAGTGACTGAATTCCTACCCGCTACACCACTTTGAGCAAACAAGTGAAATGATTGCACATTTGACTTATAGAATACTAAAATTTGCACCTAAGCCTTATCCATGCTTCGACCATAAATTGCTGGGGGACAGTTTCATTTAGGGTCACATTTGTGGAAGATAGCATGGAGGGAGATAAGGGGATGTGAACCACGAGAGAGTTGGGATCACGATTGCTACCCTGTTTACTAGAGTAAATTGCATAATATTGAGTGCTGCTGTGAGATTAAAAAGTAATTTCTTTCCTAAAAGGACCAGCACTAGGCTGGACTTTGAAGATACTGTGTCTGTTAGTTAATTGTTGAGTTCTGAGCTCATGCCTCCTGCATTACCTAAATGAGAAGCCTGTGACTGGTCACCTTCTCTACCCTGAGAATCAAGTGTGGAAACAGTATTACTTATCCCAGTCTGCCAAGCCAAAGTAGAATTGATCCCAGGACACCACTGGCAAACAAACTCAACCACCATGGCTGTGGCTCTGTAGACCCTGCTTGTCCTGTGGCCATCCATAGGGAGCCTGACAAACCCCATATTGATGCTATACAGGTCAATGCACAACACAACTATAACACTTTTGTACCAACTACAACGTTTTCTATTTATCCTAGGTAAGCATAACAGTAGTACATATGAACAGTACCTACATGTCACAACCAGAAGGACACTCATTAACTTGTTGTTAGAGCACTTCAGCTAGCATCTCCAGACAACTCTGTGGGCATCTATTAATAGCAGCCTTTCTTCTATGTATTATCTTTGTGAGGACACCTGTCAATCATTAGTGGAAACGCTGTCTTTCAGGTACATGTAATAACTTTGGCGACAATTATGTTATATTTGATGCCATCAGTGGTGTCATTGATTGTCGATCTCATGAGTAATCTGCAGTAGATTGAGGGCATGATGGTTGTGTAATTATAACATGATATCCACATTATGTTTTTGTTTGACATGCATATAACTGTAGGAAAGTAGGATCTGCTTTCATGATTACCCCCACTTTTTGCTGGTGTCATTCTGTTTGTCTGACTAATCTGACATGGATTCTGCTAATCAGGACCCCAGCCACTGTGTTCTCTCCCTAAATTGGTCTTGGTAAGTACTTTGGTATCTTCCTAATTGGCTACTGGTGAACCTCATAAGTCCCTAGTATATGGTACTAAGGTACCCAGGGCATAGGTACACTAGGGGTCTCCCATGGGCTGCAGCATGTATTATACCACCATGAGAGACCACTCAAACTGTGACTACAGGCCTGCCATTGCAGCCTGTGTGCGCTGGTGTTAGCACCACCCACCACAGATATAAGTGTCCTTATATCTGATGTCACTGCACTCAAAACCTATAAGTCACCCCTAAGGTAGGCCTTTCAATCATGAAAGCAGGGTGCTTGGTTCTAAGTGTGAGGGTGCCCTGCATGAGCAGGACACCCCCTACAAACCCAGGAGTCGATTGTCCAGGCTTTGTAATTGCGGTCAGCTATTTTAGACATATAGTGGACATCAAGTCAAATACGAGATATCTAACTATATAATGGCTGCACCAAAACCGGTCATGTTTGGTATCAAACATGTTGGAATCCTACCCCAACACTGATTCCAGTGTTGGATGCAGAATCCCATATACTGGGGGGCTCTCCTCGGGAACCCCCTGTATTCCCGGTACCAGCCTTTCAGGGTCTAACAGCAAGCTAGAGCTGCTGCCGACCACAGACACAAGTCTTCCCTCCTACTGCTGAGCCAGGCTCGAGCAGGGGAAGGTAGGACAATAGGTTTCCTGTTGCAGGGAGATGTGACCACTTCGCAGACAGGACTTAGTGGCTGGAGTGGGGGCACTTGCCAGCGCTGCCAGACTGCTTTGAAGGGCCCATTTGGTGCCTTCCTAGCATACTCCAGTTGGAACCTGTTCAGGGAGCCATTGGCTCCCGCTGTGGCGTGAAACTGGGCAAAGTACAAGGGAGTATCTTCCCCTCTGTCCAGCTCCTCCCTTGGAAGGGCTCCAGGACGCATCCCAACCCTTTACTTAGGGCACTTAAGGGCTTACCTGTGGTGGCTCTTCAGATTCGTCATGGGACAAGATTCAGATCCAAAACCACTTCATCTTTAACCATCCGGGCACGTTGGACTTCGCTTTGGGAACCGAGACTGCAACTGGAAGACTCCTGCTGCTCCTGGTCTCGTCGTCCTGACAGTCTTCTGTGTCATCTGTGCCTGTGCTCTATACATGTTCTTCTCCAGGCCTGTGGGCATCCAAGACACCCACAGGAATCTCCCTTGGAGTGAAGGAGTCACTCCCCTGTATCTGCAGGCACCGCATCGAAGCTGACCGGTCTGCTGCTCTTGATGTCCCACAGACTACAAAAGGTTTAGCAATACAGGTGGTGCTTTTGCAACTCCCTCGAGGTCTGCCCTGTCTTCACAGCAAGTTTGAAATCAGTATCCCTCATCAGAACCGCTGGAGCAGTACCCCTGTGCACCCCGTCGACTTGCCATTGCCAAGGCTTGTTGAATCTCTTCTCCAGAGATCTTCGGGTCCAAGAAGCTTCAGCCTCCAGCATCTCCTGCTACCAAGATCTTCCTCCTCACCGCTTCCCCTGCACCATGGGCCTGCATCCTTGGTGAGCTGCTCGAGGTCCTCTTGTGACTCCTGTGCCTTCAGCCTGTGGGTCCTCTTGAGGGTCTTCTTTGGCTCCAGTGGGCTCCCCTGCTTGCTCGGGGCCTACCTTGACTCTCCTGCACGTGGTGAGTCCCTTGGACCTTGCTGGTCCCGACACTGCATCTTCTTTGCTTTCCTCGTCTGTTGCTGCTGCCAAGGCTTGTTGGTGCTCCCGCTGGACACCGACCCCCTGGCACTCGACTACGGATGTAGGACAGCTCGTGAACAGCTCCTGGTCTTCTACAGCATCACCTGGTCCGCACAGCTGCAGCAATAAGGTCACTGTCAACTCTCCTGCATCTTTGTTCATCAGTGGTCAATGGTCTTTCGTGCCTCCTGGTCACTCCAGAGTGGCATAGACTCTGTCCCCTCTGCTTGCAGGTACTCCTCTTCAAGAATCCACCCTTGGATTCCACCGGACACTTTCACCTTCTTCGCCAGTAGCATCTTCACTGAAGTCCTCTGTTGTGGTCTACGGCTGCTTCTGAAGTCACTTGACACATATGCACCCTGCTTCCCCGGTGTAGGTATCCTGGGTCCTGGAGTATCCATGGTGGGGTGACTCTCCAACCTTCCATCTTCCACGAGGTTTCTTTAGGGTCCTCTGGGAAGTGTCCTTCTTCTTTAAAACTGCAACCGCGACTTCCCCATTGACTTGTGTTGAGCATGCGGTTGTATTCCCACTCTGCACACGGCCTCCGTGGGGTTCCTGGGTACTTACCGTGGGTGATTCCTTGGGTCCCCGGCATTCTAAGTCTTCTGGGTCCAGTCTGGACTTCGGTCATGGTTTTCATTCCACTTTATTAGTATATGGTTTGGTCTCACCCCAGGAGACCACTGCTACTTACCTGTTCTATAATTGAAGTATTGTGTGTATTGTGATTATTTCTCCGGGTAGGAGATATACCAATGTGTGAGTATTTATAATAAATACATATTTTTATAACTACACTGTGTGGTTCTTTTTCACTTAGCCTACACTATATGATTAGTACTGGTAAAACAAGCTGCTTTACACTCCTTCTGGACTAAACCTGAAGGCTGCTCTCCACAGCTACCACTTAGAGAGCTTTCTATGGTTGTCTAAGACCACTAAATTCACCATAAGGGTTGTCTGGATTGATGCAATGTGGTTCACTTAAATAAGTGTGCACCATATACTAAGCCAGCCTCCTATAGTAACTTTATATAAAAGTATAGGACATGAAACATGATAACTCCTAGCCATGGAAATCTTTCTTGAGTACAGGATCAGCAAGCTTTTTAAATATTACATTGATTTTGGTTAAGATGCCACAGTTTATTTTGAATACGAATTTTGTTTTATATAAACGAGACCTTTGAACAAAAAGAAGGAACGTCAACAAGTTTCAGGTGCACTCTACCTTATGCTAACCTTTTTATGGATTCCTTCGGGAACCAACGTGTAACGGAATATCAATAGAAAAACAATCAGCATTTAATTGTGCTGTCAGAAAGAACACAGTTATAACCCTCTCTCTGTTTACTTCTGCATTCCCAGACGATGTTATACTCGGAGACACAAATTGATAATGCATGTTCGAAGTTCATTTTCAAAGATCCATTTTGGCTTTTTTTAATTCCAATTTATAAAGTAAATTAAATTAGCTAATACTTTTGAATTTTAGACTCTGCAGCAGGATGTAATTAATTATAAAAATTCAATAATTCAGTAAAAAGGTTTTAGAATGCATGTCTATAGATATAATGTTATAGTAAGATTAGACAAGCACATTAATATTTAGTTATGTTAATTAATATTTATCCCTTAAAATTGATGTTCTAATTTTTAGGTTAGTTTTGCCGCTACCTTTTCTATATTTCTCTCCAACCTTCACTTGACATTATATAAGGTATGAATCTTGGTTTCACGCCTGCCCTGACAACATTCACCTTGTCATAGATTAAAAGAAATGTGACAGTCAGTTTGTGAAACTTATATATTGTTTATGAGACATCAAAATGACAAGGCATTGCCACTAGGTATAGTGGGGTGAGGGTGTAAGGAGGGGTGAGGGGGTGCGGATATCGGTAATTCTGTTTGGCATGAAAAATCATCACCAAACCAATATATCTAAAAAGACAGTGTATGATGTAGCATGACTATTTATGATAACATTCAAGTATCAAAATACACAAAACAGATACATATAACACATTGTCCCAATTCCAAATAACATATAATTCCAATTTAACATGATACAGGCTTCAAAATTCGATGTTAGCAGCCAACTCATGCTTTGCTGGAAACCCCGCTTCTTCAGGGCCGTAAGCCTAGAGAAAGTTCCTTAACTGCATTTCTCAGAAGTAATGGTGTAATGAAAGTTCTCCCTCTTATGTTTGATGATATAACAGGTTTACTAATAAATGTTTATATCCATGGAATTCATCCATCATAACAGCAGAAGACTCATTGGTTCTTCTTTTATATATCTGCCAAACTCTATCACAATGTTCATAATAGACGGACTGAAAAGCACACCCTTCCTTCAGTTATGGTTTCCCTGACAGCTACCTGGGACAAAGGATGTCAGCCACTCCACTCATAAATGCAATCATTTTGGTGGGGAGGAGGGGATGCAGAATCAGATAATACATGAAGTTGTTATTTTAGGCTATATGTTCCTGTGGTTGAAAATGTCACCACACACATGGTGTCCACAGGTTTTATAAAACCGCTTGCAGGGTGGCATAACGCAAACTGATGGGCCCCCTTGCAGAATGTCTCATAGATACATAAGCTGTAGGCTGCATGTGGGGCCCTCTAAAGGGCAAGGGCCCCTCTTCATTGCAGTGGCTGTGGGGGCTTACATGTGCATGAGCTGTGAGTTTAGGGCTAGTGGAGAACTCACAGATTTTGAAAAACTATCATGGGTGTTTCTGCTTTAAGGCTCTAGGGTTGTGCCCATCTGAAATTCCTACATCATTTCTGCAAAAAATAATAAATACATCGATTTATTTAGGCATACAGTCTCACATCACAGTGACATTTGGAGCCTTGTCCTCACTAATGGTAAGTGTTAATGCTATACTTGTATTAGGTATATTGTGCTGAGACACCTGGTCACGCTGACCTCCTCCACTATGACACCCCAGGACATGGCTGTAGATCGCTGGCCCGTTTAGAAGTGGAGCTGGTGTATTTGTTCCCCAGTGAATCGATCAACCAATCAATCAAGGGTTGGTAATGTGCAACTACTCACCTGTGAGGGTCTCAAGGTGCTGGGGGGAGGTGGGGAGCAAATCCGTCTAAGTGCTGGGGTCCTTCGAAGAGCCAGGTCTTGAGGTGCTTGCTGAACTGCGGAAGCATGGAAGATAGTCTGAGGTGGAGAGGTAGGGTGTTCCAGCCCTCGGCAGTGAGGAAGGAGAAGGACTTTCCTCCAGTTCTGGTCTTGAGGATCCGTGGTACGGTGGCCAGGACGAGCTGGGAGCCAGTGGAGTTCACAGAGGTGTTGAGTGATGTGGCTGTGCCGGGGGAGGTCGAGGACCAGTCAGGTTGCGGCGTTCTGGATATTCTGGAGTTTGCTGAGGTTTTTCTGGGTAACGCAGGCGTAGAGTGTGTTGCCGTAGTAGAGTCTGCTGCTAATGAGCACATCAGTGACAGTCTTTCTGGATTCCATGGGGATACATCTGAGGGTCTTTCGCAGCAGGAGGAAATTGAAACAGGCCGAGGATACTGAGTTGATTTGGTGGTCCATAGTGAGCGATGCATCTAGTATGATGCTGAGGTTTCGTGCGAGGTCCGTGGGGCGCGGGGAGTTCCTAGCGCAGGGGGCCACCAGGTATTGTGTCGTTGGCATAGGAGACAATGTTGAGTTCATGGTTCCTGACGATGGTTGCGAGGGGGGCCATGTAGACGTTAAAGAGGGTGGGGCTGAGAGAGGAGCCCTGGGGCACTACGCACTTGGTCTCTGTCGGTTCCGAGAGGTATGGCAGAAGTCTGACCCCTTGTGTTCTGCCTGTGAGGAAGGATCGGATCCAGCCGAGGGCCATGTTGTTTTTCTGTGTTTTTTCATGCATCTTATTACTCTTGTATAGTGCATACTTTGAACAGGGTCGCGCCAGGTGTTCATGGCGGGTTGTGATTGAGAGCTCTGGCACTGAGGCTGAAGTCGGTGCAACTTTCTCACAGTGCCTGCCAGTGGATTGGGCTCTCTGCAGAGCACACAGAGCAATGGAACATATTCCAGTTGCAATTGAAATTGAAGGAGTTGCCAGGAAGTGCATTCAGGAGAAAGTGAAAAGTGGGTGCTGAAGAGGAAAGAGATGAGTTTTAAGATACGCTGATGGACAAGATGTGGAAAGAAAAAGGGCATAAATGTCTAACAAAAATAAAGTTCACATAAGTGAAGGCCAATACTTTTTCCATAGGCCTCCATAATATTAGATTCACAGTCTCACAATTTCAGAATTTAAACATTTTCAATGTTAATTATTTACACAAATTCATTGTTGTCACTCATTTATATTAAACAGCTAACTACCAATGATAAAGACAACAGTCCTGGCAGGTTTTAGGTGCATGACAGTTGTTGTGTTTTATATCTGGATGCAATAACAGAAAGCTCAGAGAGAAACCAAAATACCGGTCGAGTGGCACACTATGGGAATCACTGAAATTTAGTTTACATGTTTAAGCCACAACGCTTTTAGAGATCCCCGCTTTTTTCATCCCACTTAAAGCCCTGCCTGCACATTTTCCTATATGATGATTGCAGCCCACAACTGTGTGTGCTTCCCCAAGCCTGGTTAGAGCATTTTCTTCCAAAGCTGATGCCACATGCAGTGCAAGACACTGGGCAAGCACACACTTTAAAGGGCCTGAAGTTGTTGCTCCCTTCAATTTGCACACTACAGTACCTGTTGAACATATTAATGCGGTAAGATAGGGGGCCGTTTTTAATGTGTTGAAATATTTCAAGACTACATGTTCACTATTGCTTCATAAACCTTCTTGCTTTCTCTCTAAATTCTTTATTAAAATTAGCTTTAAAATGCAACATTTGGCAATTCATTTTCAAATTTATCTCAGGGTGTCAGACCCCCAACAAAACCCTCATTTGTCCATCGAGTTCACTCACTTCTCTCACTACATAAAAGTCATACCCAGCTTTTATGCCCACCACTTTCAAATGTCACCAGCCACCACTGAAAACTATACCTAATTATCTGAC
Source organism: Calotriton arnoldi (assembly GCA_963921515.1). Classification (NCBI taxonomy): domain Eukaryota; kingdom Metazoa; phylum Chordata; class Amphibia; order Caudata; family Salamandridae; genus Calotriton; species Calotriton arnoldi. The sequence continues at coordinate 3,402,831 of CAWUFW010000409.1, forward strand.
CACTTACTGTGTGAAGGAGGTTGACTGTAAACTGTTTCATGAGTCACGAAAAAACACAAAATTCTAATTTATTGAGGATTTCAGTATCTAGTCATGGAGGAATACTAAGGCATGCCTAGTATGTCAACATTGAGAAGACCTGCAGTTGTCATCGGAGAGGTACCCTGATACACATGATCTGGGAATGCCCAAAACCTCAAGAATGCTGGGGTCAAGTAGGTTGTAGAATCTCGGTAGTGCTAGACTGCTAGGTGACGCTCACCCCACAAGTGGTGTCCCAAGGCATCTGGAAGAACATTCCCTTGACCTTTACTGTCTTCTTTTTTGTAGCATGGCCCTGATGGTAGCACAAAAGTATCTTATTAAAATCTAGGGTAGAGAATTGCTGCCATCCTTACAAGCATGGGAAGACAATATGAACTAGAGCATGAGAGCTGAAAAGTTATTATACCAGGCAAGGGGATGTCCCCACAAATTCAAAAAAATATGGGGCCTATGGAAAAACGTAGAAGACATGGCCTAATGCTGACTGCTGGGAGAGAGAGAAACAGGCCGGGGGGAATCATTGGTCTCGTGGGAGTTGAGAATGAAGGACCCATATGTATTATGTTTACTTGTGCAGGGACACGCAGTTCAGCTCTGACCTTTTAAATGTGGATTGTGTCGAATGTGAAGAGAGCTCGCCAACATGCTGCTTGAAGTTGATATTGGTTTGTTATGATACTTTGAGAAGGCCTGTGGACATTCACATTTTCCTGTTTGGAGAAGGACTATAGAAAATGTCAAGATTAGCACAATTGGGTCGGAAACAAAATATGTTTAGGAAGAAATCATAGCCTGTGCTGGAACATGGCCTTAAGAAGGTGAGCTGAGGCTTTGGGATGCTGGGAGATTGGTGGCCCAATTCCTACACACTTAGCTATGCTGAAATTCCATGCCTCCCGGCCCCGTGATGACACCCTGTGGGTGTATATTGAACAACAACAGAACAATTCTGAGTCATGATACCACATGCTCCTAGGGTTTTTGTGATACTTGGCCCCACCCTACCTGGAACTAACCAACTTTACTGGCCCCGTAGCCCGACCTCTGCGTTTGTGAACCTGACGATTGGGGAGTGCCCTGTGATGACCATGGGTTGATTCTGTGGGAGCAGGCCGGCCAGTCCAAAGTGGTGGAATAGAGGCCAGCTTGGACAATGAACCCTTACATATACAGTCTTAATTCCGCAAAGACAATGAACTATCATGGGGAAATATAAGCCCCTGCAGCATTGTAAAAACACTAAGAAAGATACATTTGCCAACCTGCGCTGGAACAATGAACTGAGGGCAACAAATGTACAGCCCAAGTCCCAGATTACACTGGAACAGATCTTCCGAGCCATATGCAATTCAAGTCAGGTCAATAGTTCTTTATTTGGCCAATATAGACCATAAAAGCACATTTAGATAAAACATATATGTCACCTAAAATCAAGCTAAGTACATGATTACTTTAAAAAAGTAATGAATACATATTCAATTTAACATGTATGCCAACAATCTAAAATCTTTTGTGCAAAATGCAAGATAAAAAAATTAACATTTAAAAGAATAAAATGTCTCAAAAGACAATGTAACACACCGGATAAAGAGGCCACAACAGGGGTGATCTTCTAAAAAATGCAAAAAGATATGCATATAAAGTGCAAGTGCCTCAGTGCACTAACAAGAACAGATTCAACAGGTTCAATCCTTAGCAATGCAAATACCATAGTTAAATATAAGAAACTATTGACCCATGTGCTCAAAATCAATAGGGGGCCCTCTATTCCTTGAAAAACTTTTCCGTGTGTCTAAGGGCTCCTGAAAGGAAACTTGCAACCCCAAAGCACACCATGGGGGAAGATAGCATTTGTAAATACAACAACGCAGGACTTACAAATTGATTGTTTCTTAGAAACGGGATAGTAAATTTGTGCCTCAAGGTACAATAAAAATCACAAAAAAATATAAAGGGGCAGATTTACAAGCCCCTTGCAACACTTTTGTACCGGTGTTGCATCACTTTTGTGACACAGCGGCGGCGTGAACAATGAGGTCAATTTACAACGTGGCGCATCTCGGGAGATGCCTCATGTTGTAAAGCCCTGTGTCATATTATACCTGCGTCAGGTATAATGTATGCAGGGAGGGCGTTCCCATGCAGGAAAGCCTCGTAGGAGTGACGCAGTGAAATCTACAAGATTTCACTGCGTCAATTCTAGGATGCCACTGCATCAAAACCTTACGCCTGATTGAAGCAGGCATAAGGTGTGATCCAGTACAATGAGTATAGGCCTCCCCATGCATTGCTGGAGGTGCGTCGTGCTTGCGACACGACTCCAGCAATGCGTGACTTTTGGGCCAACAGATGAGTCAGAATTTCTGACGCATCCGTCAATCCTTGCGCCATGATGCGCCGTATTGTAAATATGGCGCATCCATGGTGGCGCAAGGGTATCGCAGGCTGGCGCAGGGAAACTGACGCATCTCTACAGATACGTCAGTTTCTTGTAAATCTGCCCCATAAAGTGCATAGTGTCCTGCTCCGAAAAAGTGTCACAGGGGCAGGGCTTTAAAAATCCTGGCTTTGAACATCCCTTGGGAACAGCCAAAAACCAATGTATGGAATGGAGTCTGAATCTAATCAGTAAGAAACGATGATGGGCATTGTTAACAAATGACAAGTATGGTTCCCCCAGTAAGCTTGTTTTCAACATTATACATTGTCGCACAGTGGATTTAACAAGTTCCCTGTCTTCCCTTTCACCAAGCCGCCGGGCCAAAAACATGTTGTTGGTGACCCGCAGGTCACTGGGGCATTATATTCTTGGATTAATAAACAGATCCAAACAACCTATCCTCCTCAGCTGCTCCTTAACATATCCTAACCACAGAATACACAATGCCCCCTCAATAGCAGTACAATCCTTTAATACATATTGATTCAGGGTGGGTGCAGGACTTGACCAATTTCTCAACCAGTGTATTATAGGTACCACCGCGATAAGGTCAGATATGTAACCCAGTCCAAGCTCTTCATGAATCGTAAAAGAGGGGGTGCTAGTGGGAACAGCGAGAAGTCTATGCAGAAATGTATTCTCAACCACTGGTAGATCTCCAACATCTATGTACCCCCACACGTCGCACCCTTAGCTTGCCATAGGAATACATTTTTCTTTAAAAACCTTTAGTTAGGCAGGCACTTTTTTGGCCCCTAATCTCTTGGCGAAATCCATGCACCTACTGCCCTCGCCAAGATGTTCTTTTTAAGGACTCTTTGAGCAACCCATCATCAAACAACACCCCTAAATAGGGGAAGGTTGAAACTTTAGCTCTGCCCCCCTACAGAAAAACTTGCAACCAACGGCCTTCCGACTATCAATCGTCATAGTATGAGATTTAGTAAAATTGGTAGATAGGTCTAAAGAATCCATGAACTCAATGAAAGCATTTAGAAGGTTTTGAAGACCCACAGTAGTCCATGCGAGCAGCACCCCATCGTTGGTGTATAACAATGCAGGGATTAATTTAGTGACCACCCTGGGAATGTCTCTACTAGCTGCTGTCAATACATCCCCTAGCTTGTTAATATAAAGAGTAAACAGCAGGGGAGCCATAATACACCCCTGCCTTACCCCTCTCTTGACCCCCAGGAAGCAGACAAACTAGCATTTTCATTATACCTCAAAGAGGCTGTAAGATTAAAATGGGAGGTATGTAAAAAGCCACCAAATCTGCATCCATACCCAGGTCCAAGAGGATAGGCAGAGCTTAGTTTTGTTAACAAGGTAAAACCCGGAGGTTAAACCCATAAAAGCCATGTGTAGTCAACACCTCTTGGCTACATATAACATTAGAATTATGGAGCCAGGAAGTTAGGCTCTCCAGATCAACCTTCCCCATCATTTTTGCAGCAGAATCAAGAAGGGAAATGGGTTGGTAACAGGCTGGATCGCTCCTCGCCCCTTTTTTAAAAATGTGTAAAATAGTGGCCTTGGACCAGGAAGTGGGGAAACCACATATGCAGGCTGCGTTGAAAACTCGTGTCAAAATCTTAGCCCAGGTCGAAGGGTCAGCTTTATAAAGATCTGGGGGAACTCCATCCGGACCCAGCGCTTTCCCCCCCGGCTATGGCCAAGATGACTTTATGCACCTCTTCAATGCTGATAATCCCTTCAAAATGTTGGACCCAGCTCTCAGAAGCAATAGTGCAATCCACTCTAGAATTTACTGAACCTCAAAAAAAAGAACTGTTTATGATTTCCCCAAATTTAGAGCTATTGGCTAACACGCTCGCCTGGCACAGGTGTCTGCCCCCTAATAAACCTTTTCCTCTGCTGGGTTGCAGATTTAAATGCTTTCCTACATGCCCTAATCTTGTCCTCATCCATAGGTTGCTTAAATGCAGCCATTAAATATCTATGGTTCTTAATACAATTACCATCAAATCATCTTTCTTCTTTTTTTCCATTAATTTTGCCGTGGGAGAGCATATTATCAGCAATCGCCTTACTTAGTTTTAGTAAACGCGTCTAATACTAGCCTGTTCTGTGTTCCACTATCAAGACACAATGCAATGTCACCAGCGCTAACCGTATACAAATGATCTAAAAAAAGCCTCCGGTATCACCTTGTCCCACTTCAGCCTACGGGCTTGATCCCTTGTACTAATAATCTTATATCTAGATTCCAGGCCAATTCCAGCATTATGGGGTTATGATCGCTAAAGCTGTTCCAAAAGATTCTCAGAGCATTAACTGCAGAAACCAAGGGGACAGGTAACATAATAAAATCAATAGTAGAGGAACAACCCCTACCGCAAAAAGAAGGAACAATTTCACCCACCCCGACTGTTCCAGGCAGTGCAGGTTGTTAGCCACAAGGAGCTCCTCCAATCGAAGACCTTGTTTGGTATGCTCAAAATGGGTGACTGAGGAAATTGCATCCAAAGGGGCTTTCACAAGGTAGCAATCTAGCTGACATAGATGTATATTAAAGTTACCCAACATTATAACCTGATAATAAGAGGTCCTTGTCTACCCATAATGTTCCAGAAAACCCTACAATAAGGCAATTTGTTCAGTATCTAAACTTCTACAAAAGGAATTATAAAAATTCACTACCAACAGAGGGGGATTGTTTTTGGACACCAACTCAACTGACAGCATATTGGGTGAATCACTTTCCACCACACTGGCGGTGCATGGGATTTTAAGAGAGACCAGCACAAGACGGCCTCCCTTAGCACGTCCTGCTGGAGAAGGGGACGCAACCTAAAAAAAGGAGGAAAATCCATCAATATAACAGGACTTTCCAGTGTACCAGGATTGCTGCAGAGCAACTATATGACAACTCCCATGAGTTTCCAGCCATTTTACGTCATCTCTTTTGGCCCTCAGTCCCGCAATATTCCAGGTCATAACCCTCATAAAAGAAGGAATAAGAGAAATCGGAGGCACATAATGAGACAGAATAGGCACAGTGTCAACCGGACCCGTAGGCCTGAGGCCCGGCAATCAGTCCTGATGTAACATCTGCCAGTCGTTATCATCTAACCCTGTCAAGCGTGGAACCTATTACCAAGTGGAATATCTGTTCTGGCAATCTCACCCTGAGACATCATGAGGGGCCTGGGGGCAGACCAACCACTACTGTCTGGGAAAAAATAATTAGTGGGGTAAAATATTAAAGAGGAGCAATCCTGATCTTTGTGCTCACGTCCTGGGAAAAATTGCTGTGGACCAGGGCTTTTGTATATCTAGAATGCCTTAAATTAACCACAATGCAATCCCCCTCAGTGTTTTTCTTCACCTTAGAACCCACTCTTCTTGCCATTATAACATTTGGGGACAGAAGATGCCCTTTCGCTATGGTACTATCACACCAGTGTTTGACCTTATGCATAAAGTCTACCGTGGACTCTCTCATACCTTGCTTGATAGGTGGAACTCCCATCAAAATAGCAACCAAGGGTGCTAACTCTGGGGGCAAATGTAGGGAGGTGGTATCACCCACTCGTGCCACGAGAGGCCTACTCAAGGTGGGTGTATTAACTCTACCCCAACTGGGCTATTATGCATCATCCATGGAGAACCACCAGTCGAGGGACACCTACAGCCTGGGTAACACAGTCAGACCCTGTCTCGCAAATACTCCCTTAAGTGATTGACATAACACTCTGAGCCCCAGGTATTGTGCGACTATGCTCGCTTGAGGCCCCCCAAACTAGTACAGTCCTCAGATGAGGGCCCAGCCAAATAACTGGACCCCACAGCCGCTGTCCTTGCCTTACTATTGGGAGCACCAGAGTCATAAGGGGGGAACAAACTGAGCTTAGACTCTATCCCTTCAAGCCACAACAAAATGGGGGACATCAAGGTTTTAAACAATGTTTCAAACCTAGGGAGCAACTTGTCCATTACTTGATCTAGGTCAGAATTGGCACACATAACTGGGGAGACCACCCTCTTGTGTGACTGGGATGATCTCTTCCCCAGCCCTCTTCTTTTTAACTGGGGGTTCAACTGGTGTGATGTCATCATCTGATAAAGTCTCTGTAGCCTCAGCATGCATAGCCGCAGGGAGTGACATGTCTTTTAGCAGGGTACCAGCTGCTCCCTCAGAGTCAACAGGGGGAAATAATACCTGAGTACTTCTCAGAAAAAGTCTACTTTTGGTCAGGGCTATTTCCTTGGAGATAACACTTGCTGCCCTGACCAAAAAGGAGTCTAAAGTAGTCACAGTGTCTCCCCCAGATGCCTGCATTCATCTTCCTTTTGCCCATAATCACACAAGCTTGGTAATATGGATACTAGTTGGTGCACCTGGCAAGGCCCCTTAGAGCACAATAACAGCTGGCTAGCCTGACCTAGCGTCTATTGCTCTTTGTTGGCCAAGGCAGGTTCGCTCAGTCAAATGGGCACCAAACCCCTTGTAAGTTCCGGGTGGAATAATCAACAGAAGCAGACAAGATAGATATATCAGTACCTTGATGTTAATATGCCAAGTAGAGGAGCGAAGATAGATGGCCCAGCCCAATCTCGACTGGCCACAGACAGGTGAAGACAGGGCCCCTCTTGGCCCGGTCTTTGCCTGGGCCAAGCCCGGGCGTGACCCGTTTGAGTCTCATGCTGCAGGACACCTCTGGTAGATTTATGTCACTTCAGGGCCTTGAATTACGTCACCCCCGGGCTGGGCAGGGCAAGCTGGGGGCAGGAATCTCCTCTCCCCCCTCACAGCAACACACGGCAGCGGTTGAGGGTCCCCCCTACACAATGCAAGACATGGAGATGCAAATCGAGAGTAGACTGTGAGTTTCTTTCGGTTGGACCTAAGGAGTGTCTCTGAGAGGGTCACAGTGGCAGACTAGGATCTCTGCTGCTAAAGACATTGCCACATCAATAAAGGGGGATATAGCAAAACTTAACGGCTGGCGGACCAACTTGAATGTAGAGTTAATGATTCAGAGGGCAGATCACAGAGAAACAATCTCCGATTTGTTGCCATCCTGAGGTAGTAAAGGGCACCCACCCTGAACAATTACTTGCTGCCTGGCTGAGGCAAAGGGTCCCTGCTGACATGTTGTTTGCCTACTTTGTTAATGAATGATTTTACCACTCACTGGTGTGGAGGCCTGCACCTAGGGCTTCCCCAAGGCTCTTTATCGCCAGGTTCGCAATTATGCAGACAGGGATTTGGTCCAGCACCAGGTGCGCAATATGCCTGAACTACACATTGAGTTAGCATATATCCAGAATACACAATGCATGTCCAGCAAATGCGTTGATCATTTTAGATGGTCAAGCAGAAATTACAGGTGATGCAGCTGACATTGAATTGAATTGAATTGGCATTTATATAGCGCATGGCTACCCGGGAGCATCCCAGCGCTGAAGCCGTAACTAGAGGGCAGGACCCCTAGGGGAAAAGCCAGGTCTTTAGTTGTTTCCGGAACATTAGGTGGTTTGGTTCCCTGAGGAGGTGCAGCGGAAGGGCATTCCAAAGTCTGGACGCGTTGAATGAGAAAAGCCGTCCGCTGCTTCTGGCCTTTTTGATCCTAGGGACCGCAGCAAGGTGAAGCTCGTTTGAGCGGAGTTTCCTGTTCGCCCTGTAGGGGTGAATCATGGCTTTGTTGATGCGGGGTCCATTCCCATCCAGCGACTTATGGGCTATGCAGAGGGCCTTGAAGTTGACTCTCTCTTGTACCGGGAGCCAGTGGAGAGATCGTAGCGCGGGCCTTGCTGAGCATCGATTGGGGTCTCAGTAAGTAGCCTCGCTGCATAATTTTGTACGACCTGCAGTTTAGCGATCACTGATTTCGGGGCACCTAAGTAGAGGGCATTTCCGTAATCAATCCTGGACAAAATTAAAGCCTGGATCAATAATTTTTTTGCTTGGAGAGGTAAGAGGGGGAGGATTTTGCGAATCATACTCAGCAGGCCATAGCATGAAGCAGCAGTCTTTCTTGCCTGTACTGTTAAAGTAAGGTCATGGTCTAGCCAGATTCCCAGACTTTTAATCTCTGTTTTGGGGACCGGCGCCGGACCCATGGAGGAAGGCCACAAATTACTTGATAAGGAATATAGGGAGTTGCCGAGAATCATGAGCTCGGTCTTTTCACCATTAAGTTTCAAGTGGGAGAGACTCATCCACTTGGAGACTTCCTCGAGGCAGGAAAGAAGGTCCTTGGTCTGCTGGTTGGGGTGGCTGAGAGCTACAACCAGCTGGGTATCGTCGGCGTATGTCACCATATGAATCCCAAAGGGGGATACAACATCCGCCAGCGGGGCCATATAAACATTAAAAAGGGTAGGGCTCAAAGAGGAGCCCTGGGGGACTCCGCACTGTAAGGGGATGGGTTGTGAGTTGGCGCCGCCTTCAAAGACCTGGAAAAATCTTCCTTCTAAGAAGGATCGCAGCCATAATAGAGCTGTTCCGGTCACTCCTGCGCTCCTGAGACGGTGACCCAAGACACGGTGGTTCACCGTGTCGAAGGCCGCGCTCAGGTCAAGGAGGATTATGGCGGCTGCTCCCCCTGCATCAAGAATTTTTCTAGTTTCTTCCACCACTGATAGTATGGCGGTTTCCGTTCCTTGACCGGGGCGGAAGCCCGCTTGAGAGGGGTGGAGAACCCCGTTGGTTTCAAGAAACTTGGAGAGAGTGTTATTGGCGTGTTTCTCCGCTATCTTGCTGATTCCAGGAAGGAGCGAAATAGGGCGATAGTTGCCCAGATCAGATGGATCCAGGTTGGGTTTTTTTTTTAACAGTGCTTTTACAATTGCCCTTTTCCACTCAGGAGGGACCATGCCTGTCGCGAATGAAGCGTTAATCAAGCAGGTAGCGATGGGGGCGATTGTTGGTCCGCCCAATTTCAAGATATTAGGAGGTGCGGGGTCTAGTGGTGACCCACTTTTTACTGTTGCCAAGGTTGCTAGAAATAATTCCTGAGTCATCGTGGGAAAGGTCTCCAGTTCATGTTCCACTGGATGTGCATCAATAGTCGCATGCTCGGTTGAGATGTTGCTATCTTTTTGGGGGAGATGTTTAAGGATATTTTGTACTTTAGTGGAAAAGTATTTGGCCCATTCAGTACAACGGAGACCTGAGATATCCGGAGGGACAGAGGGGACGGGGGCTTTAAGTAGTTTTTAACAATGAAGAAGATTTCTCTGGGGGAGCTAGCGGCTGACACGATCTTTCCCTCATAATACGAGGCTTGGGCAGATTTTATTTCTGCCTTGTATCGTCCGATGGCCGCCCTATATTCCGCTTTCTTCTCAGGAGAGAAATCTTTCCTCCATGATCTTTCCAATTTTTTGCAGTGCTGTTTTAGAGTGCGTAATTTGGGGGAAAACCAGGCGGCCTTATTAGTTCCAGCTTTCTTCTGGATTGAAACTTTAGGGAGCACCGAATTAAGTGACCCCTCAATCCAGTTGCAAAAACTTTCATTGGCTGCCGTTGGGTCAGAGACGGAATTTGGTGTGGTCTTTTCGAGTTCTGAGGTCCACCTCTCCAACGAGAGTTTGGACCAAGGACGGATCTCAGTTCGTATTGAAGGGGTGTGTATCACTGTGCTTGGTGGCGACCAGAGGGAGGGGATCATAAAATGATCAGACCATGGGAGGGGGATGGGCTCTTCCACTTTCAGGTCACCCAAATTAGAAAAAATGGGATCAAGGAGATGTCCTTTTACATGAGTTACTTGCAGGACCTTCTGAGTCAGTTGATAGGCCGAGAGGTCTTGGGCTAATTCAGTTGCGGGTAGAGCTGAGGGGTCGTCGAAATGCAGATTAAAATCTCCGAGGAGGGTACAGTTTGCAGCGAGACTCGCAAGATTGACAACTGTTTCTAGCAAGGTTTTACAGAATTGTCCTATTGCCCCTGGAGGGCGGTAGATAAGGATACCAGAGAGTGAGAGGGTGGGAGTGAAATCGATGGAGAAGTGGGAGTTCTTGCAATCTGATAACGGACTGCCTAACAAGCGGCACGTCAGATGATCTTTATAGATAATGGCGATACCCCCACCTTTGCCTATCGCTCTATCCACCCTCTGAATCAGATATCCTGGGGGAAGTGCTTGAACAATGTCCGGCTCTGAGCTGGAATTGAGCCAGGTTTCAGTGAGAAATAAGACTTCTGGGTCCGAGTCTTTTAAAAACATGTAGATTTCAGTTGTATGTTTAGGCAGGGATCTGCAGTTGAGTAGAAACAATTTGTAGATTTTCCCAGGGGGTTGAGGGGGGGCCACGAGTGCAGAGGGCTCAAACTGACAATGGAGACACTTATCCTGGAGCGTCTGGATCGAGATAGAGTGTGCACATTTTACCCCTGTGGTGCGATTTAGCTGTTTGAGTTGCGCGCTGGTATAATAATACTGACCTGGGGGAAAAGAAGCAGGGGTTCTGGCCCCTGGGCCCGGTCGGGCGCGGACGGGCGCAGACGGGCTTGCCTTTGGCGCACCATCGGCACGCCAGCGGCGCGCCCGCTGCGCACGTCCACTGCGCGGTCGCGTCATCTGGTGCTTTTATTGCGTCAGATGTGCGTCGGGATTCAGCTGCTAGAATGCTGACCCGGCGCCTAAGTGCGAGTGCAATTATTAAAAAGACCCCACTACCCAGAGCATTAACACTGCTCTCCCCGGACACACAACAGTTTTAGAAAAATAGTGGCACGTTTAAAAAGCAATAGCAGCAGGTTTCCCGTTTGTTAAGAAACAATAACAACCAGGTTTAAAAGCCAAGAAATAGGAAGTACAGGCTTATTAAAAATACCCCACTACCCAGAGCATTAACACTGCTCTCCCCGGACACACAACAGTTTAAAAAAAATAGTGGCACGTTTTGAAAAGCAATAGCAGCAGGTTTCACGTTTGTTAAAAACAATAACAACCAGGTTTAAAAGCCAAGAAATAGGATATAAAGGCTACTGCGAGGGAGTTCGGTGCCTCTAGTTACCGCTGCGCGGTCGCGTCATCTGGCGCTTTTATTGAGTCAGAGGTGCGTCAGGATTCAGCTGCTAGAATGCTGACCCGGCGCCTAAGTGCAAGTGCAATTATTAAAAAGACCCCACTACCCAGAGCATTAACACTGCTCTCCCCGGACACACAACAGTTTTAGAAAAATAGTGGCACGTTTAAAAAGCAATAGCAGCAGGTTTCCCGTTTGTTAAGAAACAATAACAACTTACATGCTGCTTTTTCTTGCTAGACTGAAGGTTCTGACCACTGGAAAGACTCACTTCTCTGACTAACACCAGGAGGTTTGAGACTGGCTGGAGGAGTGGTCTCCTGGCCGAGGACCGCTGTTGGCTGCTGTTGGTCAATGGCATGCTGGACCCCATGGATGGGCGTGCGGTCACCCTTGGCCCAAGAGGCAGCAGAGCCCCCACCGAAGGGAACTCAGGTCTGAGACAGCTATGTCCGTTGGTGCAGCAGCTTCTCGGTCTCATTAGGTGGCAATGGCGCATTTGTGCGTGACATGCCTTAACGATATCCAGTCTATGGTGACTTTATACTGCTGCTAGAGTGTCTGGTATGGTCTTACCAAAGTAGTATGTAAAAGATGGCGCACATGGCTTAGCAGGAGCCTACATTTCCATTTCTTCCAAGTCGAGTTGGTTCTCACTTATCTAGCTATTCCAACAGCCATCTCTGGCTATTACCCCATTCCACATGGTTCTTATGTTTGAGGGTAGCCGACAGATGCTTCAGTGCCAGACGTGTTGGGTGGGAGGGAGTTCCGTATTCTGCAGGTGATTTACATTATTATTTCTATGTTATTGTGTTCTCTGTACAGCAACATAAATCTCAGCACAGTACATCTTTGGTATCCACATAGAAATTTGACATCGAGGCCACTGACTCTAGCGTACCTATTGGAATGTAAATGTTCTCAATGACAAGCTCAAATGAGGAGCAGTTTTTCACTATATCAAGCAACACTCACCTTCAATTGTGCTTCTCCTGGACACACATTTCTTGGGAAATAAGGGCCATATGCATGAACACATTTTCCCATAGATACAGAATGGGCAAAACCCTTTGATGCATCTGGCCCTAAGTGTCCTGTTCTAGCCTGTAATGGGTACATCAGAGTATTTCACTTCGGATACACACACAGCTCTCGAGGGATGGCAATACGGATCCATAAACACCTCTCCAATCATGTTACTGCCACCTAACATGATGAACTAGGCAGATATAGAGCTTTCGAGGCCACCATGGGACACACTAGGGGCCCTATTAATTAAAGGGCACACTTTCCCTGCTTGCGCCTGGCACACCTTAAAACAGGTGCGCCAGGTGCAAACAGGGAAAGTGCGCCCTATTACATGGAATGCGCTACCCCCAGGGCAGCTGCAAACTCGTGCTGCCCTGGGGACAGAACATTCATGTGAATAACAGAGTGGCTTTGAAGCAGCCGCTCCGTGTTTTCACAGTGCAGATGGCAACCCGCCTGTACTTTTAAAGGGAATGTCTAGGGGGTCCATGGGATCCCTTTTCTCACCCCCAGAGGGCTGCTCTCAGGAGGCGCACTGAAAGTGCACCACCTTTTAGGTGGCACACTGTCAGTGTGCATCCTGACAGCTTCTTTGCCTCTGGGGCCGCATCTGTAATACGGCGCGGTCGCAGAGGCAAAGGGATTGAGGGAACGCCTCTGAAGATACTGCGGGTGCTTTAAATGCGCCAGTGCTATCGGTATTACAGAAGGGTCTGCACAAGCATCTGCGGCCCTTCTGTAATACCAAAGTGCCCCGGGTGCACGCAAAGCAGGCACAAACTCCCTTTGCGCCCCCGGGGCACTTTCATAATACAGTCATAGATGGGCATTTGTCTCCATCGAAGCACCACTCCCCTGACTAACAGCAAACAGAACTCCAATTCTCATCAGCTGGTGCCCATTTAACTAAAGAGATGGAAGGAGTCAGAGGTGTTCAATCAATCAAGAAATGCTTTATTCGATTGTTAAAAAAAAATCAAAGCATACAGAAAAAAAATCACAACTAAAAATTTGGAGGCTACTTTTTAAAAAAAAGTTGCACACACAACAGTACATTAAAAGTAGCTCATAGAGCAGTTCATGATATAAATCAGATCACATGATTAATTTCCAGTAATGTGACAACCCTTTGTGTGCATAGCGACACTTACTGGTTACAGACCTGTAAAACATTTCAAATCTGTAAGTTATTTTAAGAAACAAGATTTAAAACAAGAAAAAAACATGGTATAATATGTGCTAAAACAGTTTACTAAAAGCAGTTCCAGACTCAGTCATTCCCTGAGATTAAATGAAATAAAAGCGCATTAAAATATAGCAATCACAAAGAGCAATGTTTGGGGGTGCAGGAGTGCAAAAACGCAAAATGGCAGCAGGATTCTAGATATCCACCCTGGTACTGCACAGTTGTCAAAGTATGCAGGCTCCTCAGTCAGCTGGCAGAATGAGTTCACATTTGCGCCATACGACTGCCAAATATCGACTGACTGCAAACAGAATTGGAGTAGAAGTATCAATTTTCAGAATCCTGAGGGCAATTAAGTAGCGTTGAATCCCAATTGTTCAGATATACGGGCCTATCAATTTGCGCCTCAAGTAAAGGTATTCTGGACAAAAGAACAAAATGTACAACTCTGTCTCGGGAGCCGCCCAGCTGGAAGCCCACATGTTGGAACCTGTGCCACTTTTCCACCTGCAAGTGAAAGATTTAAATGGTAGACAGAAGCGCACATATAAGCTCTGCGAGTGGAGGGGTAATGTCCAGAAATGGCTCAAAAAATAGAGTGACCTTAAATTCAAAGAATTGGTTAATTAAGTCCCCATTAGTCTTGGATGCAATTGTTTGCGAACATAAGCCCAGTAATACGATTTCAAACCTTTTGTGTCTGATTTACAAATTGTACTAGGATCATCCCAGAGTCTTGAGAGGCCAAGCTTCTGGAACCACTTAAAAACAAATTTGAAACAGGGGACTTGCAGAACTTTATTTGTGGTCACTATTTCCCTGAGAGAGTCCCTGTATTCCTTTATTTCTGGCATGGTCAGCAAACGCACCCAGTACACCAAAGGTTTGATTGATATCAGGCTTAAAATTCGATTGATGCCAGATCAAAATAAAGCAGGGTTAGAGGGGTGCTAACCGGGTAAGCAAGAAGTGATCTTGCGAAGGTGTTTTCTGCAATGGCCAGTTGCCCAGTGTTGGTATACCCCCAAACCTCCGTGCCAAAGGTTGCAGCACTCTGAGCCTTCGCACTGTAAACTTCCAGTGCAGGAGACACCAACGAGAGATCAGTTATTTGTGCAACCGTAAATCAGCCTGGGATCTGTGCTGGATAAGGAATGAGAGTTTATTGAGTTAGGGTTCCCACCTGAGTTTATCTGAAATCCTGACTGCTAGGCAGTCTCTACTATGGAATATTTCTAATGGTTCTTCCCCAACTCTCACTGCGCAGTTTTGAGCAGGCCCAGATCCAAACACCATATACTTGGTTATGGCTGCGTTTAATTCCAAACCTCTAGATTTGTCGAAATCCCAAAATTTATCAACTAAAACCTGCAATCCCGTAGGTGTTTTAGAGATGAGAAGGAAATCATGAGCAAATAGTAACATTGGTATCTTTTTGTTATTTAAAACAGATGAGTCATTCTGGCAGTCTAGGAGTACCTGCACCACATCGTTGATATATAAAGTAAATAAAGTAGGAGCAAGGACACACTCCTGGCATATGCCTTGAGAGATGGGAGTGCAATCTGTCAATTCCCCCTTAGTGCCCCAACGGATTTGGGCATAATTCTCCATATGCAGTTTAGCTGTAAGATTGACCACCCTCCTGGACAACCTTGCCAACATCGGACTGAAACAGCTCGTCACCACACCCACCCACAAAGCCGGAGACACCCTCGACCCCATCTTCGCGGGAGGCAACAACATCCACTTCAGCCACACCACGCAACCCCCATGGACGGACCACCACTGCGTTCACTTCTACGCCGACAACCCCACCCCGCCCTAACCCACACCACACCCTCCACGAAGGAACTGGAGCAAAATCACGGAGGAGCAGCTCACCTCCACCCTCAGCCACGGCAACCCCACCACCTCGACCGACACCAACCTCGCAGCCGAAGAACTCCACAGATGGATCTCCAACTGCGCAGACAAGCTCGCACCCCTACATCACCCCGACAGACAGCGCCCCAGGAAGGCTACCTGGTTCACCGCCGACCTCCAAAAATCCAGACGCACCTGCAGACGCCTTGAAAAGAAATGGAGAAACAGCAAATTTCCTGCAGACCGGACCACCTACAAGAACGCCATGACGGAATACCACCAACGCATCAGATCCACCAAAAAGACCTTCATGCAAAACAAGATCCTCGCCAACTCCAGCAACTCCAAGGAACTCTTCAACGTTATCCAGAATTCCCCAAGCCCACCAGCGAAACCAAGGACATTACCCCTTCCCAGGACCTCTGCAACAAGCTCGGATCCTACTTCCATCTGAAAATTAAGAGCCTCTACGACAACTTCAACGACCAGACACCCGACTCCGAAACCACATCCCCCTCCCGCAACGACAGCCAGCCCACCATCTCCGCCTGGACACCAGTCACCACCGAAGACACCACTGCAACCATGAAAGGCATCCACTCAGGGGCCCCCACGGACCCGTGCTCAACCACACATGTTCCACAGAGCCGTCACTGCCATCGCTCCAGAACTACGACGCACCATCAACGCCACCTTCAAGACCGGCATCTTTCCCGACGACTGGAAACACGCAGAATTCATACCCCTGCTCTAGAAGCCCTCGGCAGATCCCACGGACCTCAAGAACTACCGGCCCATCTCCCTCCTCCCGTTCACGGCCAAAGTCACCGAGAAGACGGTCAATGCTCAACTAACTAAATTCATCGAAGAGAACTCCATCCTCGACCCCTCCCAATCAGGATTCCGCAGCAACCCCCCCAGCAGCAAGACTGCCCTGCTTGCTGCCACAGACGACATCCGCACCCTCCTCGACCAAGGCCACACCGCAGCCCTGATCCTACTAGACCTCTCGGCAGCCTTCGACACTGTCTCCCACCGCACTCTCACCGCCAGACTCCTCGACACCGGCATTCAAGGAACGGCCCTCGACTGGATCCGCTCATTCCTCACCCGAAGAACCCAAAGAATCAGACTACCTCCCTTCCTCTCCGAACCCACGGAAATCAACTGCGGAGTACCCCAAGGATCATCGCTCAGCCCCAGGCTCTTCAATATCTACATGGCCCCCCTCGCTGCCATCGTCAGGCAGCATGGACTCAGCATAGTATCCTACACAGACGACACCCAGCTCATCCTCTCCCTCACCAAGGACCACAGCACAACCAGACTCAACTTCCAGGAAGGAATGAAGGACATTGCATCCTGGATGAGCAGCAGCTGCCTGAAGCTCAACTCGGAGAAGACAGAAGTCCTCGTCCTCGGACACTCCCCCTCGGCTTGGGACAACACCTGGTGGCCCGCCGCCCTTGGCAGCCCTCCCACCCCCACAGACCACGCTCGGAACCTCGGCATCATACTCGACTCCTCCCTCTCCATGACCCGACAGGTCAACTCTGTGGCCTCCAGCTGTTTCAACACCCTCCGCATCCTCCGAAAGACCTTCAAATGGATCCCCCCGAATCAAGAAAGACTGTCACCTACGCACTCGTAACCAGCAGACTCAAATACGGAAACGCCCTCTATGCCGGGATCAACAAGTCTCTGCTCTGCAAGCTCCAGACCATACAGAACACCGCAGCCAGACTCGTACTCGATATCCCTCGACAAGTAAACATCACCCAACACCTGCAAAGCCTCCACTGGCTCCCCGTTGAGAAGAGAGTCACTTTCAAGATACTCACCCACGCCTACAAAAGCCTCCACAACACCGGACCCCAATACCTCAACAAAAGAATCTCCTTCCACATACCCAAAAGAAACCTCCGATTCGCCGACCTCGCCCTCGTCGAAATCCCTCCCATCCGTAGAGCCAGAGCAGGAGGAAGAGCCTTCTCCTACATTGCGGCCAGGACCTGGAACGAGCTCCCGATCAACATCAGACTCGCCCCCTCCCTGAACAGCTTCAAGAAGACACTCAAGACCTGGCTCTTCGACTAAACAGAGCTGCTGCCCCCCCCCCCCCCAGCGCCTTGAGACCCTCACGGGTGACTAGTGCACTTAAAATTCCCCTGATTGATTGATTGATTGACCATGTTCACAGGTACATCCATAATGGACAAAACATTCCATAATTTCCCCCTGGGAACGAGGTCAAAGCAGCCCTGAGGTCCACAACAGTTTTAGCTTCAAAGCAGTGCATATTTTCAACAGAGAAGAGCCAGTCAAGATACTTGGTCAGACGTACTGGTCTTCGGTCTAAAACTGAACTAATTAATTAGTGTTAACTACTAATGATTATTTTTTTATTTTTTTTATTAAGTCCTCATTTAGCAAATTATGCTCTGAATTCAGGAAAGCTAAACCTGGCCAGACCAAAAAGAGGCAATGAGGCGCCCGGTCTCTCCACGAGGGAGGGAGGGAGGATAGAAATATCCCGGGTCCAGAACAAATACCTCCTGGCTGGTTGGTAACACTGACTCCTCTGAAACAGGTGCTGAAAAAGGTGACCCCAGCACTATAGCAACCTGTGTAGCATACAATTAATTATTGGACCATAAGGTTTCAAAATAACTTAAACATACATCATGCAAAAACTAAAGAAGGGACGTAAACGAAGTTAAGGGGAAAGGAAAATGAGATGGAACAAAAGAGAGAGAAGGATGCAGAGGAGGAAGGAGAAAAATTCCATGCTCAATGTGAAAGGCTGGAGACATAAGGCTTAAACCAGTCGTCCCAGAGTTCCCAAAATTTTGTTCTCTTGACGAGTTTATTAGCCCGGTCAAGATTGAAGTTTTTTGTATAGAGCAAATCCATTCGGCCTCAGTGGGGGGACAAGGAAGAATCCACTTGACACACAGCTCCCTGCGTGCAAGGAGGATCAGAACAAAAATAAGGGCTTTATGGGTTTTAAGAAGACCCCGATTATCCACCCCTACCGGGACCACTCCAAAAATCACAAGAGCTAAGCTCACCTTAATCTGCTGGCCCATGATACCTGAGATGATCTTACCCACTTGCTGCCAGAAAAGCTGCATTGAGGGACACTGCCAAAACATGTGGGCCTCGTTCGCGTTGTTTTCTCGCCATTTTGGAAATTTCTTCACTACTCGACTCCCCAGCTTCAATAGTTTCTGTGACGTCCAGTAGGCCTTGTGGACAGTAAAAAGATGGTTTTTCCTTAATGGAGCAGGTTTCACATATGACCACAAATGAGACAGAGATACTTGCCCTAAGGATTCGAGGTCTTGGTCTGGCAGTTCCCTCCTCCAGATCTCTGTAAATGGGTTTTGCATCTCTTCTCCATTTTGGATTAGCATCCAATACCACTCTGCAACTTCTTTCCATAGAGTGGGGCGTGAACAGATCCTGGACACCAAATCCATGTTCCCTCTGCCCTCCTTCCCCAACATTTTAACCCAGCTTAAAAGTTGATAATATTTGAATTTAGAGACAGAGTTTTCAGAGATCTCTGAAGGACGTTGCCATGAGATTAGTTTAGTACCCACTATAAGTTGCCCCCACCTAAGAATTCCAGAGCCCCGTAGCGGGATTGCGAATGCATCTAGTAAACAATCCGGAGTACCTGGAGAATCCCAGATAGGCGCTACGTCGCTGTAGTAAGGTATTTGTAGGGCCGATCTCGCGTGATACAAAATCTTAGAAGCCGCTAGAAGGACCTTTAACCTCACCTTCTTAAAGAATTTGGGATGGCCAAACTTTAGAAGGAAGAAATCTGCTTGGTATGGAGAACTTGCCGCGAGGGCCCTAAAAAGCGGGGACAAGCAGGAGCTTCCCATCAACAGCTGACGAAAGTTCTTCAGATGGAATGCGCGGTAGTATTGGTAAAGATCTGGACTGGCAATACCTCCATGTTCTTTCTTTCTTCGGAACATCTTCCAGGAGATTCTAGGTCTTTTATTTCCCCAAATAAAACTGGAGAACTCCCCCTGCACTTTCTTAAACCAGGTCTTCTTAAATTCTAACGGGATAGTATTAAACAAGAAGGTAAACTTTGGGAGGATTGACATTTTTAGGAGGTTTGATCTACCCAAGAAGGAGAGTGGGAGAGCCCCCTATGCTCGTAGCTGTGATTTAACTCCCGCAACTACTTTATCAAAATTCACCTGGGCTAGCTTCTCTAAATTATGTACTATTTGAACTCCCAGATATCTTATCTCCTGTTTCGTTAGATCGCTCCTATAGGTGGAGTTCCATTGCTTTAGCTCGGTTTTTTGCTGGTTAAGTGAGTATCCAGATACCCTCCCAAACCCTTCCAACTGCTCCCATATCGCAGGAAGGGAGTGCTGCAGATCCCCTGTCAAGATCATAAGATCGTCTGCATATAGCCCAATTTTTTTCGCCCAACCATTACAAATGAAAGGATGAATATTCCGACATGCCCTTAATTTGCATGCCAGTGATTCGATGTAAAGGTTAAAAAGGAGGGGGGAGAGAGGACATCCCTGTCTAGTCCCTCTACCAATTTTTATTGACTTGGTGAGATTCCCATTGACCAAGACACTAACCGAGGGATTTTTAAATAGGGCCCTAACTGCTGCTAAGAAGACCTCCCCTAAATTAAAACATTGGATCATTTTCTTTAGAAAAGGCCAACTGACCCTATCAAAGGCCTTCCCAGCGTCGAAGGTCATTACTGTCAAAGGGATCCCATATTCTCGTGCCATATCGATTGCCCCGATCAGATCGTGTGTTTACTCATGGAGTTGCCTCCCCTTCATGAAGCCTTTTTGGTCGGTATGAATTAGTGATCCTGCCACCTTATCCAGACGTTTAGTTAGAATCTGGGTGTATATTTTATCATCACTATTGAGAAGAGAAATAGGCCTGTAAGACTCACAGGACCTCAGGTTCTTATTTTGTTTCAGAAGGATGGTTATGGTGGCAGCGTCCCAAGATAATGGAAGGTCCTGGCCAGATATAGAGGCAGAGTTAAACAGTTGGAGCAATATTGGGGCGAGTTCTTCTTTTAAAATAGCATAAATTTAATTCGGGATGGAATCAGGTCCTGCGGCTTTCCCTTCTTTTAGGGTACTGATGGTATGGAGAATTTCCTCAAGACCAATGGGGCTGTTTAAGTTATCTTTTTCAGGGCTCTGAAGCATAGTAAGTTCTAGGTCAAGAAGAAATTCCTCCATGAGTTCTTCACTTACTATTCGATTCTCTGTATAAAAATCCTGAAAAAACTGGGCAAAAGCATGTTCGATCTCAATATCCTCGAAGATAATATTACCTGAGTTTAGGTATCTGAGATCTTTTATCAGGTTCCTTGACTGGTTGGTTTTAGTTTTCCATGCGAGCTATTTGCCGCACCCCTCCCCGTATTCATGATGGGATAACCTGCTGGCTTCCCATTTCCTCCTGACTATTGCTTCAAGATAGTCGGCAAGCTCAGTTTTTGCTAAATGTAATTTTTGTTCAATTTGTGTTGCATTTAAGCTATTAGGTGTTTGTTCTAGCGCTAACTGGTTAATGTGTACTGCGGCTTCAAGTGTTCTAATTTCTTCTCTGACTTTCCTGTTTTGTGCAGTAGACGGGGCAGTTAAAGTACCTCTTAGAAAAGCTTTGTATGTATCCCATACAATATGTAGGGGGGCTGAATCTATATTAAATAAGAAGAACTCTTTGGTGGCGATTTTCAGCTTATCAATTACAAATGGTTCAAGAAGTAAAGAGCGATTTAGAGTCCACCTTCGGGAGAGGGATCTATTCACAAGAGTGATCTCCAAAATGACAGCAGAGTGGTCAGACAGATGTTCCGGGACATGGTTAACCCTTGTCGTGTTCTTACTAATGAAGGAGTCCACCAAGAAGAAATCAATCCTAGATCGATGGCCGCATTTTTTGTTATGGAAAGTGAAATTTCCCCCTGACGTCCCTGCCTTACTTCCCATCACTCTCCAGATGTCTATGAGGCCCATATCTGTCATCAATTGTTTCAAGGCGACTCTCATGTTATGATTTGCGGCCATTGCTCTCCTTGAGGTTGAATCTTGTGTTGGATCCAAAACTACATTAAAGTCTCCCCCCAGTATAATAGGCAGCCGCGGTCTGTGCAGGTAACAGCGGTGGGGCGCCCCACCTCTGTTACCTGCACCGACCACGGCTGATAATAGGATCTTTAATATCGACCAGCTGAAGGAGTAAGGTGCATAGTGGGACTGGATCGTCCAAGATAGGGCCATAATAACCCACAAAGGTCAGCCAAGAACCATTGATTTTGGCCCTGGCTAATGCTCACCTACCAAGAGGGTCGACAACACAATCTCCGAGTATAGCTTGGGTGGATTTTTTAAAAAGAAGAGCAACTCCTTTCACTGAACACGACTGTGTGGTACATACGCAGTGATCCACCCATTTCTGTTTTTTGAGTATCTATGCCCACTCCTCTTTAAGCAGATGCGACTCCTGTAACAGGAAGACCTCACTATCAGACAGCCTCAAGTATTCTAGGATTTTTCTTCTTCTTCTAGAGGGAACCCTAAGGCTATTTACATTCCAAGATACGATTTTCAGCTTCTTAGGCCTATCTAAATCTGTCATGGAAAATGTGGATAAATGCGTGATGACCTGAAAAGCCTGAGATTACAACAAGTATTTAAAAACCTAGAGTGTTGATACAAACCACTTAAGTACACTTGAGTCTTATTAATAAATTAGGACAATTTTTTTCTTTTTTCCCACATGCTCCCCCACCCAGTGCAGATATAAAGTGTGCTTATTTTTGGTATTTTCTTTTTGCTTGTGACCCCCCCTACCCCTCCTCCCACCCCACCCACCCCGGGGAACCCTCCCAAAGGACTAGAGGTATATCAATGGTTACCTCCACTTCGAGCTCTCTCACTATATCACTGCAAGGTTAGATCTTTTCTTTTGGGTGTGCTTTAATCTGTTCGATCAAGGAACTGACTTCACAGGGGTCCCTATAGTTGTACATTTTATTGTTCCACATCACCTTTAGGGAGGCGGGGAACCGGAGGTTGGCCGTGGCACCCAGCCCCCTCAGTTCTTATATAAACTTCCCTAGCTACCATTGCCTATCTTGTTTGGCGGGTGATATGTCTGATCTGATGCGGAAGGACCACTCTCCTTTCTTATATAATCCTGCTTTAAGTGCACCGGCAAAGATTTTCTCTTTGATTGAATATATCTTGAAGTTTACTAAGATCCTTCTCGGGTTTTTCTTCCCTGATCTCTAAGAGAACGGGTCTCGGTGTACTCTCTGGATATCATCTTTCAAAGTATGCTTCTCTATGTCTATATTAAATTCTCTGAGAAGGTTGATAATGAAGCCCCTTACGTCTCCTCCCTCAAGGTCTTCCGGGACATTCAGAATCCTGATATTGTTTCTCCTGGCGCTGTTTTCCAGGGTTTCTAGTTTATCTCGAAGTTCTCTATCACTATTCCTCAGCTTCGTGATCTCACTCTTGTTAGTGTCAACTTGTTTTGAGAGGTCCCCAAAGGCTACTTCCATTGCTCCATCTCTTTCCATAAGGTTGTTTATCTTACCTTCTAGCGCCTCACATGCTCCCTGGATCTTTTGTTGATTAAGCTCGGAGACTGCAAACTTTTCTCTTATCTTCGTTAGCAGGGTGGCTAAAAGACTCTCTGTGGGAGATTGCTCCCCCAGTCCGGCCACTGTGGCTGTTGCAATGGACCCTTCTCTCTGTTCAGGAGTCTTACTCGAGGGGCTCTCGGACCTGGGGTTACGCTGTGCTGGTACGCCATCCTCTTCTACTGCTGCTAGACGGGTGAACCTATTTTCAAGGCATAGGATATTGTTCCCAACCTCACTGGACACAGGGCTATCCATCGCTCTTACAGGCCCAGGCAGCTCAGGGCTGTGCATGGAAGTAGGGCAAGCAGTCATAGGAATGGAGATAGGCTGAGCAGACTGAGCTTGGACCTTAAAGTAAGAGCGGAGTGAGGGTGTGATTCGGATACTTTCAGGTTTACTTCTAGGCTGCCTTCTACCTATAGGCAAAGGTATTTTATCTGCAGGTGCTTTTTTGGTTAGTGAGGACGGGGGGGGTGAAGGCGGGTACGAGACAGCCGGGCATCTAGGTTTTTCTGTGGTGCTAACGGAGTGTCTTCTTTTAGGGGAGCTCCAGAGGGAGGTTGACCTTTGCCCCAAATAACCGTACTTCTTAGGGTATACCTGTTTAACCCCCCAGTGTAGACTGCAGTTCCTCTGAGTTAGAGCCCCCCCCCCGCAGCTGCCTGGTCACAGAACCCCCAATTCCCCTTCCTCCTCCTTCTTACCGGGGTCACTGGGGGGGGCTCTGTGCGACATCCTCCACTCTTGCCCCACAATTACAGTTAATTACTAATGATTAGTAAAGTTATGAGATTTTACGCCTGCCCATCTTCCCAGTAATCACTTCGGCTTCTAAGTAGTTAAGTCAGGGAGGTTCTCAAGGTCATCTACATGAGGAGAAAGGGCTTGGCTGAGCTGCAGATACCAAAAGAATTGATGTTTGTGTTGGTCGAATTCTGTTTTGGAGATAAGCAAAGGAGAAGATAAAGACAATGGGGCATTATTTCGCCAAGTCTGGAAATATTAAAATTGGTCCAACCCTTGAAGCCCTCCAAGTTGCTCAATTGGCCCATTGTCCATGGAGGAAAGCGCTTCACACTGTTATGGAGTAAAGCATACAAATGGCCAAACCCTGTACAAAAACACCCCACTAACAACAGGGTCAAGATGTCCCTGCAGTGTCTTTGGAATATTGCATGTCACATGTTTACTCACATTGCCAAAGTTGCAAAGATAAACATTTTAAATTTAGTTTTGTTCAAACTTTTAAAACCTAACTAAATCTTAAACCTGTAAAAATATTGAAATACACACAGAACATCCACTCATGTAATGCAACCAATTGGTCCCAAAAACCTTGTTGCTTTCAAAACACATAACACTAATGTTTAACATCATATCATATCAACTGCTTGTTCTCCGTTTTAATCCCTGGCATATGAAAATCAGAAATACTCTCAGTATTGTATTGATTCAAGGTATGTTAGACCACTACACTACAGTTACCACAATGCAACACATTAGGAAGCACTAGGTCTTGAATTTCAAAACTTGAAAAACCTGATTTTGTTTGACCTTACATTCAAGTATGTACAATGTAAACCACATCCACCCAAAAACCATGAAAAAACAAAAAAAAACACGTGTTTATGTTTAAAAAATATTAAACATAAATACACACCAGACTTTCATTGGGGGAGACGAAGTATATAAAATTAGGGGAAAAGTGAAGTTTATGGCAATAGTATTGCCTTAACAATGTTTATTGATTGGCACCTTTACCATTTCAGGAACCCTCCACTGATGAATCTGAAGGTTAGACATGTCGGGAGGAGTTGGAGGGAGAGTTAAGGGTTGGCTGGGTGTAAGAGGGTTGAGGGAGATAGAGGTTGCGACCTACAGAAAATGGTGGCACTAGTGCAAGAAGAGCAAATTTAGGGTTCTGGGAAGAGTGGGAAATTGACAGGGGTGGCACTCCAAGCTTCTTAAAACCCTGGGCAGCCTACGCATAGCAAATGTTCTCCATGATTTGGACCATTTAGTCCACCTTCTGGGCTAAATCCTGGAAGATACCCAACACTGCAGTCTGTTCAGCACAACAGTCCCTCCACACCTGTAGTGCCTCATCGGAAATAAACAGTGGGGACACATTAGCAGGAGAGAGGTTCCTGTGGGGAAAGAGACAACAGGTGTATTTATGCTGGCTGGCGACCATCCTTCTTCTTGGGTTGCTGGAGCAATCAGTGGTGGTGGCAGCTCCAATGGCACAGTCTAGGGTTATGTGAATCACCCTCCAACGCACTGACTCAATCCCTGAGCTAGCATCAATACCACCCCCCTCACACTTTGTGCCACTGGGTCCTTCTATGCCACTGGCCCTCCAAGGCTTGCCCACATGATGAGCCAGCTTCTCCATCAGATTGAGGGGAGGTTTCTAAATAAAAGACAAAAGTAATGAATAACTTTACATTCAAATATAAGAACTTACTGGTAGATGTTAGAGAATGTTCTCTTGGCTATCGTATAACAAACACATGCTAAACATCATGTCAATCGCAGAGACTACATCAGATTTCCTGCCAAAATCAGATCTTTAATAATAATTTCAAAAAAATATATACAATTGGACAAGACTATTTAAGTTAAATTATGACCCAAAAAATATATACTTGTTTAGTGTGTAAGTCATTTGCATACAGAATAAACTATGTATTCATTCAGAATGGTCAACATAAAATTTAAAAAATGCAGCAAAATAACTAGTATGATATAGAACTGTATTTCTTTGCTAAATGTCACATCATACAAATTCATGTGTCTAAAATTAGCCATGATGAACAGACACATTGCACATGGGTGATTTAACAATATATTTGTCTAAGTCCCATTTGTTTAAAAACATCACAAAAGTATGGCAGCCTGCCATACTGCCAGGGGGCAGAACTTATGACAACCACTACTCTGGCACAGGGCTACCTACCTTATTTTGAAATAACTGCCAGCCTTGCAAGGGTCTCACTGCTGTGAAATTGTCACAGTGTGTGCCATGTTTAAAATACCCATTCTGCACAGTTTTTCTTTTCCAAGAAACAAACTCCCAAAGCATGAGCCTGTTTCATGAAAATGGCTAGACGCGCAAGGAAAAACCTCCAATTAAGCATTTTCCTTGCCCGTGTCCCCATGAATTGCATGGAGGACACAGGCAAGGAAAATGAGGGACAGTATTCCCGTTCTATAATTGGGTGTGATACACGCCCCTATGATCTGCTGTGCTGAGGTGAACGTACTGGTCAAAGGCTATTGCTGGCAGACCTAACTGATGCTCCACCGGCTGTTAACTTTAACTAGCAGTTTCCTCCACTCTAAAGCGAGCTGCCAAATTTCAGACTTGGCAGGGCTGGAGGAATTCCATTTTATGGCATTCCTCCAACTCCAAGCAATAAATATGGCCCTATTAGTTCATCAGCAATTGTAATGAATGGCTGAGTAACATTAAATGTTATCAATTCATATTGCCCAATATTTATTTTTGCATCAAGAGCCAAGAAATTATGAAATCTATCTTTGTTGACTCAAGCAGTACAACATAATTGTGAATACTCACAGGTTTCGTTTAAAAAATATATTTTTATTTGATTTTTGTGAAAAATAACAAAGGAGGTACTAGTGGGTACTCCCATTAAACATGAGAAAACGACAATAGGACTACAATACAATAAAGTTTTGGCATTGTTAGACAATTGGAGCAAGAGAGGAGACACTAACACAGCTGGCACAACAAAATGGACCAACACAGATTGTAAAATGTAGTTACAGAGAAGGCCCTGCAGCAATATCAATAGCTTCAGACAGTCCATAGTAGTCCATCCATCTCCCTTATATTTTTCAAAATTTTCCTGGGCATCCCCTACTGTTATAAGTTACTTTTTCAGCAGCCATAAATGCAACCATTCCCCTCCTCCATTCAGCCAGAGTAGGTGTCTCTGGGGCCCCCCATTGCTTGGCCAGGTCTCGTTTAGTACTATCAACCCTAGATTACGCAACAGGAGTTTCATCCGTGTAACATCAAAATCGTTGGGTATCCCCAAAAGGACAAATTTAGGGTCTTCTTGCACCTGCACCTCTAGCATTGCGCTGAGTTCCGGGAGCATGCAACGCCAGTATGTCTGTATGGCCGAGCATGACCATAGTGTGTGGGTGAAGTCTCCCTGTTCCCTCCCACACTGTAAATAATCCAGTGAGACGCCTCTGACTATTTTATGCAATTGTGCCCTGTCATACTAAATCCTGTGTTAAATTTGAAATTGGATAAGGCGCAAGCGGGATCTAATTCCCACTTCTGTCTGGAACATCAAAGCCACCCCCCAGTCAAGATCTTCGAATGTACCGACATCAGCTTCCCCAGTAGCCCTCAATTTTAGGAGGGTATCAGGTCTATTATTGTTAATGGTTTTATAAGTGCAAGACACTGATTTGTCTCGTAGCTCATCCAGTAAGAGCCTGCCCTCTAAGGGAGAATATTCTGGGAGCTCTGGGGAGATATTTTCAGCTTTTCATCCATGTGTGAGATGTATGTACCTGTAGTATTGGTGATCATGGAGTTGGAATTCCCTCTGGAGGGAGGAGAAGGACATTAAAACTCCCTCTTCTAATAAGTCACCTACTTGGGAAATACCTATTCCCTCCCAGGGTGTTAAACCTTTGAATTTGGTTATTTCTGTCAAGTAGTTGCCCATCCATAGTCTAGTCTCCTGGGTGATTTTTTGTTTCCAATCTATGTAGGCGTTGTCTTTGTCCCATGCCTCTAAAGTTATTTGGATAGCTGGTAAGAGGTCACGTCTTCCCCTACCACCATAGAGGTAATGTTTAGCGTGTTTGAAACTAGGTCGTTTCTAGGGCATAAGAGGGATGGTCTCTATCTATGAAACTCCAGTGATTGATGGCTATTAGGTGGGATGCCCAATAATAGGCACAGAGGTCTGAGAGACCTATATCTCCGCTGTAGGGGTTGCGTTGCAATTTGTGAAGGGCTATCCTAGGGTGGCCATAGTTCCAGAGTAGTTTCCTAAGTTCACTCTCAATTCAAATGACGATTTTGTCAGGGAGCTTATAATATGTGTTCTGTAAGGCATATAAAAATTTAGGGACGGTGATCATCTTAAATAATGCCGGTCTTCCCAGGAGTGGTAGAGGGAGCCTCTTCCAGCAGTTGGCATCTGCTTGAAAGACAGTTATTATTGTCTTAACATTTTGGCAATACATCGTTCAGGTCCATCGTGACAGAGATCCCCAGGTTTTGAATCCCTCTCTACTTACTTTGAGTTGTTGGGGGAGGTCTGGCGGATCCAAGTACCCTCCGACAGTAAAAAGTATGGAATTCCCCCAATTTATTGTGTATCCAGAAAAGGTCTGGTAGTGTTTAAATGCGTGGAGAATTGATGGAATCAAATCTTTGGGATGGGAGACATAAAGCAGGATGTCATATGCGTATAAGGAGATTTTTTCCTCTGGGATTGGAGAACCCTCTATGTGGAACCCTTTGACCTCAGAATGAGCTCGGATCAGGCATTCTAGGGGCTCTAAGGTCAGGTCAAAGAGGAATGGGGAAAGGGGACAGCCCTGTCGGGTTCCCCTCTTAATAGGAAACACAGGAGACAGCCTACCATTGACCCTCACGGTGGCCGTCAGCTTCGTTTAGAGTAGGTTTACCCATACTCTGAAGCGTGGTCCAAATTCCAGTTTCAGCAGGGCTGGGTCATAAAGGGCCAGTAGATTGCATCAAAGGCCTTCTAGGCATCAAGTGATACAAAAAGATGAGGGTCTTGTCTGTTTCAGACCGTTGTCATCAAGTTATGGAGTCTGCGTAGATTCCCCCTGGTGGAGCGCTTCGGCATGTTGCCTGATTGGTCAGTATGGATCAATGGAGTGATCACTGTTAAGAGTCTGGTAGCTAGAATGGTAGCTAGGACTTTGGTTTCTATATTAATCAATGAAATTGGGCATTAGGAGCAACAGGAGTTTTTTTTTTTTGAGCTTTGTGTATAACCACTATAATGGCTCTGCGCAGATCAGACGGGAGGATACCGTCTTTACGTGCTTTGAGGTATAGTTGTAATAGATGCAGGGCTAGCATATCTGCTTGTTTCTTTAAAATGTCCCCTGGATGACCATTAGACCCTGGAGTTTTACCAGGATTTAATCGAGCAAGGGCATTTTGAACTTCCCCTAGGGTAATATCTGCATCTTTGGACTTTAGGTCCTCGCTAGGCAGAATTGGGAGAAGGATCTCCATGAGATAATCGTTAATTTGGTCAAGATTTGCTACGCTTCATTTGTCATAGAGGGCTGCATAGTATTTTGCAAATTCTCTCATAATCTCTCCATCTGTGGAGTAGAGGGTGCCTTCTGCATCCTGTATTTAAGAGATCCATCTATCTTCTATTTCTCTGCAGCTCAGCCAGGCTAACAGTTTCCCGGCTTTATCTCCTGCTTCGTAAAGATGATGTTGTGTGGCTAGCATATGCTTACGTGCTGCGTCAGTAGCAAGGTTGACATATTCAGTGCACAGGGATCTATGCATCACCGCAATAAGGGGCTAGGTTGAAGGATGTGTTGGGCCTCTGCTTTCTCTGTTCTAGCTTTCCCTCTTCTCGGTTTGCCTTTCTTGTCTTGAATGCAATGATATTTTGAACCCTGCCATGCATGACAGCTTTATATGCCTCCCATAGTGTGGCAGCAGAGTCGACTGAGTCTTTGGTGTCTAGAAAATAGAGTTCTGATTCCTTACAAACTTCTCGTAATGTGGAGGCGTCTCTTAATTCCCAGGCGTTCAGCCTCCTCACACTAGGAGCTTCACGGGGTTTCTGCCCTAACGTTACCTAGAGTGGGGAATGGTATGAGAGGCCTCTTGCTAAATAATCGTCTTTGTGTATCCTAACCACTTCACCTGCGGGTGAAAAAAGTATAGTCGAGCCTGGAGTAGACTCTGTGGGAACCAGGGTAATAAGAGTAGCCTTAATCTCGGGGATGATGTCGTCTTCATATGTCAGTAAGTACTAAAGTGTTGGTGAATTGAGCTAGGGGTGTAAGTCTTCCCGGATTAGATGTCTCTCCAGATCTGTCTAGGTCTGGGGACATCACATTGTTGAAGTCTCCTCCTATGATGTGCAGAGAGGATTTGGCTTCAAGTAGGATAACAGTGAGTTTGTCTAAGGTGTATGATTGGAGATGGGGGGCATAGGCACTGATCAAGGTGATATTGAGTCTTCCCCAAAGGCCCTGTACTGCGGTATATGTCCCTAGGGGGTCCAGCCAGGATTTCTGTACATGAGAGGGGGGGAACTTCCAGATTAAAATCGCTACACCTCGGGATCCGAACATGAAGCCAGTGCGCACAGGTGTGGTGTATGCCCCTCGGGCCAAGAAGTGACAGATGGTACCTTTGAGATGGGTCTCTTGCAACAGGGCTACGCCAGGCTTAAGAAGTTTAAGATAAGCAGCCACTAGCCTTCTTGCTACCCATCCCGTTCACATTCCAGGTGAGGATAGAGAGCTGCTGAGGGTTTAGATCAGAAATGCTCATCAAGCCTGAATGATGCCATGAGTCCCCTCCCCTACGCCCGGGTTATTCCATTTGCAGACTCATTGCGACCCAACCACCAGGTTCAAAGAAAACACAATAATTTGTAGCAATCTTTTTCAACTATTAGCTCACAACCCTCCCCCCTCCCGACACCCCTCTCCACATCTATGCACCTCAGTAACAGCAAATGGAACATATTGCAGACCCAACCTGGGGGATCTGTTGCCCTTCCCATATCAACTGTTCAAATAAGGATCAAATCACTCCTAAAAAATCGACATGAGTGATAAAAACGGAAAATTAGGAAAGAGGAGGGGACCAGAGAGGGGGAAAGAGGAAGAGAATGGAGAACAGGGAAGGGGGAAGTAAAGAAAAAAAAAGGAGAATAAGAGAGCGAGAACACTCAACGTAGTCCAGTAGGTGTACTACGTTCTCACGAGGGTGAGAGTGGGGTGTCACCGTCAGGTAACCACAGCTGTCTTTGGCTATTCAGTTGCCACTTCCAGTGTTTGACACTCCAAACTTTAATTCTGAGTTTGTGTAGGTGGATGCGTATTCATCGAGTCCTGTTCCAGCTGATGCAAAGCTGTGAGCCAGCGGTGGAAATCAGACCAGTGTTTTCTAGCATGGATACTGTGGCACTTGCCCTGACTGGCCACACACTATTGGCTTCTAGGAGTGAGCGCTGAACTACACAGAAGATGAAAAAAAAATACTAGTGAATTGCACATTAAGATTTTATCTTGCATTTAAGTTTTAAATATCACTAAATTGCACATTACATTTTTATCTGTTTTAATCTACAGCAAATAAACTGATGTAAAATTATTTGATAGATTTTAAATAACAAAAGTCAAAGTAATATTTATTCTGTCAGTTGCTTATAATATTATTCATGGTATGAGCTTTGAACCTGTCTCAGTAATCTGTAATTATCGTTCTTTCATGTATTTTAGCCACCCACTTGTTGGTTAAAAAAATTCAAAGAAGGGATTTCATTTTTTTCCAGTTAAAGGTTATTCTGTGTAATAAGTGGAACTATTTTACAGAAAAAAATAAACAATGTTTTTTTTCTATTTTTCTTGTGAAGTACTGGACAGACTGTCATAAGGTGTTTGATGTCTGGTCAACTGTATCGCAAGTGCCATATTTATTTTTTGATTTAGTTTTGCTGCCAGGACAGTGAACTTCACTTTTGGGTGTACCCTTTTAAGAAAAGTTATTCCTTCACTCTTTATAGAGTGTGGTGTTTTCATTTTTCTATCAACATAGCAACACTGCCTTTGTCAGCCTAAAATGGAATTGAATGGCTTACAGACGATGGTACATCGGTGTTTGTAATTCATTAGGTTTACTCTTTTTAGGTTTTAATTTGTATGTTTAAATTTTACATAACTTGTACCACCTTGGTTAAGCATGGTGCAACAGAAAACAACCAACTGTTTATTATTTTGTTTAAATTTAAATCAAGCATGTTATAAAAATATTGATCTAATTTAATTAAAAACAGTTATGATTTGCACAATTGTTAATAATAATAATTGCTTGTGTGTGCAGACATATTCTGCTTGCTACATGCACAACAGTACTACAGTGCATTTTGAGAAACTATTTTGGCACACATCACTCTGAATACATCATAGCAACAATATTTCTCGGCATCATTAATTATCATTTACGGATAATCAGAAATAATTACTGAAATCAATTACTGTAAACAGCTCATAAATAAACCATCACTCCAATCCATGCGTTTTGTGATAGTTTATACAAGTGTCATAGATCAAACCCAACCATACAGTGCATTGTGTCCCCAGGGAACAGAATCACCAAGAAACAATAAATATGGTAAATGACAATGGCAAAGATGTGTGTTACAGAAAACAAAGAATCCTGAATCTTCAGTCCTTGGGCCTCATATGCCTCAGCCTGTTTCACAATTAATCTTATTGGGTTTGCTTGAACATGTAGTGTCACGGCGTGTCGACCCTTGTGGGTAGATGTAGAGCCTCATGAAGCCTAAGGGCTGAGGATTCAAGTACTGCTCATACATGAACTTAGTATTTAATGTGGCGTTCTACTTAAGTCAAATGTATGCTGACTATATGCTTTCTCTGAGAAATATAGATCAAAATTGTATTGTTTACTTTTCTATATTTATCAATGATGTGTAATGTGTGCATGGGTCTGGAAACATTGTGGTCTATAGCCTCTTGCCAACCACCACTTATTACTGCTTTATCCTTGCTGATAGGGATGCTGTTTTTCTTTGTTCATTAATTAAAAGGTTCACACAATACCTAATACTTTGTTGATTATATTTTATTTTAAAACACTATTGAAATTCCAGACTTTTTTGTTTTAAAGATTGCAACAGTAGTGAGAGGAAAGGTTTCTTTTTTTAAAATATATATATATTTTATCTCTAGTGCTGTGAAATAATCAACTGTATAACATTTTATCTGTCATATGAGGCAAAATCATCATGAAACTCATTTCAGATATCCATTTGGTTTAGTCTGTGTAAGCAGTATTATTATGAATACACGGCATGACAATACAAGATGTCATTAATTTGCTCTTTAATAGTTAGTCCATACAATGCTGTGTGTTCCTAATTCCACATGTGTTAGATTTACAAAGAATTTTAGTATATAAATACAATTTTACAGCTTGTTAATACGTCTTATTATGACTTGTAATTAAGTACGTGGTATGTTTTAATAAGAAATGCTTGAATGTCGTGTTAAAATTTTACAAGAAAAACATATTGAGATGATGGCCAACATTTTGTTACAAGGTACGTACAGATATTTTTGGACAAATCATTGTAATCCATGGAGAAGGTAAATATAAACCTTTGATGTTTATAACTTAATTACATTTATTAAAAGTATTTATATTTTTGCATGTAATAGCTTTTTCTAAGGATGAAGTAATGGTAATAATAAATTTGTATGTTAGGATCGTCCATAATTGTTTAAAGTTAAAGCACAGGCATCATCATTTGGCTAGACTGACATAAATGTCCAAAGGCTGACTGGATGAAACTAGTTCTTCCTTTTCTTGGTGTTGAGGTTTTCATTGTTGCCATCAGTTGGACCTCCAAAATGACCCCTAGGTAGTGCACACTGACAGGCAGTGTGAGAACTTGGGTTGTTGGTTGAGGGAGTTGAAATCCTACCCCAGCAGCAGCCACAATCCCTGCCAGGGTGAACCACAACAAAGTCACTAAAGTTACCTGTGCTTAACCCTCTGGTAGCTTGGCAGAAAAGCAGTCAGACTTAACTTAAAGGCAATGTGTAATGTATTTATGCAGCACACAAATGGTAATAGCGTGAAAACACAAAGCAAGAAAAATCCCACACAAATTTAGGAAAATAGAGTAAAGTTTTATTAATTATTTGACACGTAAATGACAAAAATCCAATCATTAGAACTGGAGTTATACATTTTTAAAGTTTATAGTGAAAACTAGCACCTGAATGATCAAAGCCACAACTGCAGACATTTAGTCGCACAAGACTGGGGCAAAGTCAAAAGTTATGGCCAACCGTGATGGAGAGCGGTTCGGATACAAAGAGTGGATTGGGTCCTGTCTCAGCTTACCATCAGACCTAGAAGAAATTCTGTGGAAAAATGTCTGAGAAGATAAAGTTTAGTGGTTTAAGGCAGCCGGGGGTCCGAGGGGAAGGCTTCATCATCAGGGAGCCACTGGATTAAGTCACAGTGAAGATTTCTACGTTCAGACTAAGGGTCTGATCACAAATTGGACCGCCGAACTCGTGGTGGAGGTGCGGTGGCGGTCGGTCCGGCCGCCGTATTACGAGTACGGCAGTCGGACGGTTTTGGGACCGGCCAACCGCTTGGGATCCACGATCCCTGGTGGTCTTGCGGTGGTCTGGGGAAACGATATGCTTGGTGGTGCCGCTGCGTCACCCCCAAGCATATTACAAGTTTCCACACCCCCAGCCTTTTCATGGTGGTACACTGCCCATGAAAAGACTGGCAGTGGATAAACTGTCCCCCTGTCTTCATGCACCCCTTTTCCTGCACGGCATGGACTGCCCTGCAGGAACAGCCTTAGGTACTCTCATTGCGCTGCCTTTTAAATAGGCACAGCAATGGGACCACCACACCGCCCACCCGCCAGACAACAAGGAAACTAGTAATCTGATGGGCGGCGGTCGACTTTGGTGGTCTGGAAACAGGGCACTGGAGTGGCGGCCCGCTCCCAGACTGCCAAAGTCGTAATCAGGCCCTTAGTCTTTTTTTTTGTAAGATGAAAATATTCAGCTGGATAAAGCTGCAGGCTGTAGCCGACAAGGGCTTCACGAGGTGAAATACCCCATCTGCAAAGAACCGCTGAAAAGGATTTGCTGCTGTGGAGAATATAGCGGATCTGCCGCAAAGTCACGCCAACCGGTGATGTACCTTGGGAGGATCAATGATCAGGTAGGTACCAGTCTTCCCTTTGTTCTCCGAGCACGTTTCAGTCCAAAATCTTTTAAGTTCCAAGTTTTGGATTATGGCTCTCTGGACATCTTTAGCACCACTTCTATTGGTCTAGGATTGGGGAGGCACCACATGGGAGGGTCAGGAACCACTCAAGCAGGGCACAAGTGTGGGTTGAAGATGGTTGGATCCTTTTCTGTCCACAAGGCTCTGATCAGGAGGCCAGTCAACTAGCCCTTGGATTCACTTCTGGAAGTCCTGGGTTCAAAGAGAAGAACAGTGATCAAGCAGCAGGGCAGACCTCTGAGGCTCAGAGCAGGCTTCAGGCAGCAGAGCAGTCCTTCTAAGTGCAGTAAAGAAGTCCTTCCGAAGTATACAGCAGGCCACAGCAGTAGGCAGTGCTCTTAGAGTCCTTCCACAGGTCCAGTAGTGAACTGAAGAGTGGGTCTTAGAGTCCCCTTTTTAACCTTGGTGCCTTCTTTGAAGTGGGAGATGTTTCCAGAAGCTCCCCTTTCAAGTTGCTTATAATTTCCTGCCTCTCTCCCCTGGCTAATAAACTAGTGTGAAGTTATTTGTGTGAAAGCAGAGCTTAGCCTATTGAGGTGTATGTAGGGCTGTGTCCAGCTCCCCCCATCCTGCCTGAGATGGCCCATCCAGGTACACCTGATCCCTCTATTGTGTGGATTGTGTGGAGGAATATGTAAAGGCTAACTGCCACTGACACCTAGTCATGTGACCCAGGAACAGGCTGCAGGCACCAAATGGTTAGGACAAGAAAATGACAACTTTCTAAAAGTGGCATTGTCAGAATTGTGACTTAAAATCCTACTTTACCATTAAAGAGGATTGTAAATTACAATTCCTTAGATATCAAACAATCAGAAGTTATCACTTATTAAATGTAACCCATTGTTATCCTATGTGAGAGGTAGCCCTCACTGTATTGAAAAACAAATGCATGAGTTTTGTCACGACCAGGACATGTCCAGCTTTTTAATTATAATGCATCCTGTCCTGTCTAGGGCATAGCTTAGGGGTGGCTTATATGTAATAAAAAGGGAGTTTTAGGCTTGGAAAAGGGGTTAGATTGCGAAGTTAAATTTACAGTTTAAAACTACATAGAGGCTGCAAACACAGACCTGGAACATGTTTTAAGGGGCTACTTACATTTGTGGCACAAGACGTACTGTAGGCCCACTAGTAGCATTTACTTTACAGGTCCTGGATCTATGGTATATCACTTTACTGGATACTTTAAGTAAATTAAATATAGCAATCAGATGTAAGGCCTTTTTGCCATGTTTTAGGGAGTGAGCACAAGCACTTTAACACTGGTTAGCTGTGGTAAAGTGCACAGAGTCCCAAAGGCCAGCAAATACAAATTCAGAAAAATAGGCGGGTGAAGGAAAAACGTTTGGGGGAAGACCACTCTAAAGATGAGGGCTAATAGGCAAGATCTGGAACAGACATTTGGGTGTCAGAAGCAACAGTGTGTGGCACGCTTGTGCTATCCATGACCCTGCCACAGCGAGATGTTGTAGGGGAAAGTGGTGGCATAATATTGTGTTTTGCCACGGGTTGCAAAAGCAAGGTCTTCTACTACCCCAGTCAGTGCCTTAAATCCATCAAATATAATGCCACACTGCTGTGTCCTGACATTGATATTCTCTTTAGGTCGTCCTTTTGTGTCTATAATAGGCTAATGTTTTTGTCCAGCTACCCCTACTGCTGCATTGGCATACCAGTTACAAATCAGGTTTTGCCATAATTCATTAACTTTGTTAAATACATGCTCCACCTCACTCTAAACAGTAGATCCAGTCTTAGCAGCATGGGAAGGGCCTTGTGACCCTTGCGTTATGATCACTTCTCTATTCCCAACCGTGATGTTGTGGTTTGCCTTGTTGTGAAATAAGGCAATGCAGAGGTAGCATAGTGTAGATAGTGGTGGTCATGGAACAGTATGTTGGCATTAGCCCAATGGTGGTAGTTTGGTTGAAAACATAACACTACTGGATGCGGGTGCCATAGAGTTGTGGTGCCTGAGAGAGTGAGTGCAGCAGGCTACATGAACTCAATAGTCCTGATGTTTCATGTAGGCTCTGATTCAGCAAGAGGGCTACTGCTCACACTGATGAAAAGTGATGTTCTTTCTGTAGATGGTGTGGGCAACAGAATGGTCTTGGCACCCTCTTGCCTTGGAGTTGCATCAAAAATAATTATTGAAGATTGAGTATTGTTACGTAGTTTTATTGTCAGGAGCAGCTCGTAAATTGGGCGAGTAGGGAGTTGCCGCCCTGTTTTTGTTTCCCCCGGCCCCTGTATTAAATGTTAAAAATATATATATATTTCCGGTCGTGCAGCAGCAGTTCCTTCAGTCACAGGTGCTTTAACTTTCTCATGTGCAAGGAGTGGGGGAGGGTGGGACTGGGGCTTGTCAGCAGGCAGATTAAGGCTTACCCGGGTCACACACTCTTTTTTTAAAAACTTTTATTTATTGATTTTCACAATAAGCATTGAGAACAAAAATACAGTACAGCTTAATATTGACTGTGGTTGATTTGATATCTGGTCCATTTACACGCAGAGGTCATCAAAACAAGCATTGACTACGACAATCCTGAGTAACGAAGGAACAACAGAGTACCTACACATAATTGTCGCATCGTTGACTCCCCAATGGATGCTTGTGTTCCCCTGCCTGTCCCAGTATTTGAAGGGGTATGTTGCTGTGGAGGTGGTGTGTCTCCTGTGTCCTGCACAGTTAGTAAGTAGGAGTGGAGTGGCTGCCATATATCAAGGGGCCTGGAGGCCGGTGGTTGCAGCAATGCATATGTGTCACTGTTTGTGTTGCAGTATATTATGCTGCGTAACCATGTTTTCAATGTGGGTGAGAATTTGCTACCCCAGTTTCAGGCTGCTTCCCTTTTAGCAACAAGGAGTGCAATTGCGACAAATCATCTTTTGGATTTGGGAAGGTCATGCGTGCACCCCATGAGTGCCAACAGCGGGGAGGGTGTAAGCTCCATCTCTATCATACAGGAGAGTTCCACAAAAACCACCCTCCAATACCTAGCTATCATCTCACATGTCCATGCCATGTGTGCAAAATCTGCCTCTGGGGAGGGACATCTGGAGCACGTATGTGGACGGGTTGGGTCAAGACGATGTAGTCTACTTGGTGTCATGTATGCCCACCAAAGAAATTTGAAGTGTAGCAACTTATGCCTGTGATTAGGAGAAACTCAGCGTATTTGTGTGCAGCAGCGGCTCCACTGTGAGTCAGAGATGGGATGGCCCAGGTCCCGCTCCCAGGCGCGCACCCCAGCATCCCGACTAGGGAGTAGGGACACGTTGGCCCTGTACAGCCGGGACTTAAGGTGGAGTCCACTCATGTCTTTAATGATTTCTGACAGAAGAGGAAATTCAGAGGGTTTGAGCGGGTAACTGTGGATGCTGGCCCTAAGAGCCCTCTGAACTCTTTGAAATATGAAGTGATCCATCACAGTTGCCTCTCTAAAACAGGGGTCCTCCGTATGTGAGAAAACATGACCATTGGGGAACAAGTCTCCAAATGTAACCAGGTGAAATTTGGCTAACGTGTGTTTCATCGAGGGTCTCCTATAGGATGGGAATCCAGCAGTTTCCCGCCAATGGTAATGAGGAGGAGTATAGAAGGTGGGACCCGGTTACATTGAGCAGTCGGCGCCAGGCCCAACTTGTTGTGGAGAGTGTTTGAATATTCTGTGGATCCTGCGACATTCCGGCCGGCAAAAGCGTGCACAGTAGTGCTGGGTGTGCAAGGTCCGCTTCTGGCCTAAAGTATGGAATTCTGGCGTCCGCGTGGTACCAATGTTGCGCAAAACTTGCCTGTGCAACCAAATAATATATATGGAAATTTGGAACCCCAAACCCACACCACTCATACGGCAACATCAGGGTGTCCCAACTTATCCGAGGTTGTTTGCCACCCTATACTAGCCTGTTCAGGTGCGATCGAAAATTGAGGAAAAAACTGTTGTATAGTGGGATGGGAATGTTTTGAAATAAATACAAGAATTGGGGGAGAATGACCATTTTAATAATGGCAATCCGTCCCGCCATTGACAGTGGCAATTTTAGCCAACACTCAACATTACGCCCCAGCCTCTCAACCACCGGGCCGTAGTTGAGCTGCAGGATGCGGACCGCATCCCTGTGAATGTGGATGCCAAGGTATTTGACAGAGTTCTCACACCATACCAGGGGATATTCCGCCGTACTACCACAGGTCACCGGTGTCAATGGAAAGACCTCCGACTTTTCCCCGTTAATGCAGAGGCCTGAGAGGGCGCCATACCTGGTGACTTCGTGAAAGAGTGGCGCACGATTGTCATCAGGATGCCGCACGTAGAGTATAATATCTTCGGCATACAGAGTTAGGAGTAAGGGACCAGTATTAAAATGCAAACCGCGGTGAAGATGCTTCTCTTGTAAGTGCTGTACTAAAGGATCCATTGCTATAACGAACAACAAGGGGGAGAGTGGTCACCACTGCCGCGTTCCCTGCGTGAGTGGGATTGAGGACGTTAGCATGCCATTTAGGCGGATACCCGCTATGGGCTGTGTAATACAATAACTTAATGACTGTCAGGAATCGTTCCGGCATCCCGAGATGGCGTAGTGTGGCATATAAAAAGGGCCACTCGAGGGAGTCTAAAGCCTTCTCCGCATCAAGCAGCACAGCCGCCACGGGCACTGAAGGAGAGATTCTGTGCAAGGTGGAGATTCAGGGCAGTCGACTTGTGTGGGATGAATCCCGACTGGGCAGGTGAGATCATTTGGTCGATAATTAGGGCAAGCTGCGTTGCCAGTATCTTGGCTAATATCTTGTTATCGAAATTTAAAAGGGAGAGCAGCCTATATGAGCCACAGTTCAGTGGGTCTTTACCAGGCTTAGGGAGGAGTGTTATAACCGCCTCCCATAGTGTGGGGTGGAGCTCTCCCGACTCCACCGCCTCCTGATACACATCTATGAGGTGTGGGGCCAGGATCATTTTAAACTTTTTATAAAAGCAGCCGGAGAACCCATTGAGTCCCGGCACCCTGAAGCCATCCATTGCGTCGATGGCCTCGATTACTTCATCTTCCGTGAAGGGTTCAGCCAGGAATTTGCGATGTGCCTTTTTGAGCCAAACCAGGGAGATCTCATCCAAGTAGTCCCTATATGCTGTCGTATCCATGTGGCTCTGGATGTATATAAATCTGCATAGTAAGTGAGCACCTCCTCAAGTACGCCTACGTTGCCTGTTATTCGCGTGCCATCTTGTCCGCGCAATTCGGCTATGTATGTCTGTATGCGGGATTATTTCATTAACCTGGCTAGGGTCCTGCCCAGCCTCTCCCACTCCCCATACCGCCTGGCTACCGCGTATTTACCTAAAAAATGTGCCTCGCATTCTTCTGCCTCACTAAACTCAGCCATAAGGGATGCACGACGTTGTAATTGGGGGGGGGAGTGGGATAGGGCAGCATCGCTGCCATCAAACTCCGCCAACTGCGACTCCAGCTGTGACAATGTGCGAAGTAGGTCCCTGAGCACTCTGGCACTCTTTGAGATGCACACTCCCTTGGTGTAAGCTTTAAAAGCCGCCCATAAGGTGGCTTTAGTGGTCACGGTGCCGGTGTTGAGTACAAAATATTCCACTATTGCATCCCGAAGCATTGACTCGAACACTGAATCCCGTAAGGCCATATCAGGGAATCTCCATGGCCTTTCAACCCCCCCAGCACGTGGGAACCGCAGCTGCAGCAGAACCGGGGAGTGGTCTGACAGTGTGCGTGGTAGATGTCGGACTGTACCAACCCACAGCGTTACCCTTGCTGTTAGGAGCCAATATTCCAGCCATGTCCATGTGTTGTGTGGAGCAGAGTAGTGGGTGTATTCGTTCTGGTTGGGGCTGTGGTGCCTCCATGCGTC
The DNA here is from genome assembly GCA_963921515.1 of Calotriton arnoldi. Lineage (NCBI taxonomy): Eukaryota > Metazoa > Chordata > Amphibia > Caudata > Salamandridae > Calotriton > Calotriton arnoldi. Next base: position 3,444,056 of record CAWUFW010000409.1, read on the forward strand.
AACCAGACCATATGCCTCTCTGATGTCGGACAAGGAGCACCTGGGTCTGGGCTTAGTGTCTATGGTGGATGCTGTGCTGTCCCTGTCAGGGTCGAGCAGTATGTTGAGATCCCGACTCAAACAAATCTGGTCCACCCCCATGTTTTCAATTTGTGAATATTACTAAAAAAGTCGGGATCATCAACATTTGGGGCACAGACATTGACCAGAAGCATATAGTGCTCGAACAAACATCCCTTGACCAACAGGAATCGTCCTTCAGCGTCTCTGTAAACCTCCACCTCCCGAAAAGGGACATGTTTGGGAATCAATATTGCAACTCCTCTAGCATAGGAACTGTATCCTGCAAAGTATCTATGCGCTACCCAATTGGCGGCCAACGTGGACGGGGCTGAAGGTGCCAAGTGCGTCTCCTGCAGGAAAGCAATATCCACCTGATGCCGTTGTAAATAATTAGATACTTGTTTACATTTGCGCTTGTTATTAAGGCCCCTTACCTTCCAGGACATCATCGTAATGTTAGCTTCCGGTCGCACTCTGTTAACCATTATCTATACCCGAAATATATGAACTGTAAAGACCTGAATAGCTGTTCCTGTAGTGCAATAGAAACAATCGAAAGAGCACCTCTGCGAAAACAATTTGAGTCAACCCATGTCCCCCCACCCATCCCCCGCACCAACCTTCGGGGGAAAAACCCAACCCTCTACTGTGAAATTCAAACATATAAGGAAAATAAACATTCTACAATACGGTAGTAAACATAGGAAGTGCATCTGCACTAGGGAGGAGGGCAACACCACACCGATTCCCCGGTTCTGTTGGAGCAGTGATACCTGTAAGGGTGAATGCAGTCCGCCACGTGTGGCAGTCCCCGCCACACCGGCATGTGGAATGAAAATGTGAGCTAAGTGGGCAGCAATTCAGTCAATAAGATATAAAACAGCAAACCATCCTGAGTGACGACAGTGTCCTACTAACTGGCCGAGAAGAGGTCCGCGCTTGCACCAGACTTCTGAATGTCCGGTGAGTGATGCGGGGAAGGGGATCCATGCTGTTGCCCCGACTTAGTGTAGGCATGGCAAAACTCCTGAGCGTCATGGGTGGAGTCAAAGACACGTGAGCGGCCATCCACATCAACCTTAAGGCGAGCGGGGTAGAGCATTCCATAACGCAGTCCTAACTTGCAGAGGTTCTCCTTGACTCCAGCATATTTCCGTCGGGCCTCCTGCACCATAGCAGTAAAGTCCGGGTAGATTGATATGGAGGACCCCTGCCACTCAAGTGAGCCTTTCTCTGGAGCCATCCGCAATGCGGTGTCCCTAGCTTTAAAATTGAGAAGCCAGGCTATTATCGGTCTTGGAGGGCAGCCAGGATTGGGGCGCGGCCCGAGCGTGCGATGTGCACGTTCCACTACAAAGGTAGAAGTAAAGTAGTCTCGCCCGAAAAGATCGGTCAACAGCGTCTCCATGAATCCATCCAGTCGCCCTGTGTTAGTGGACTCCGGTATACCCACTATGCGTATGTTATTGCGCCGACCTTGTGCCTCCAAATCCTCATTCTTGATGGCGATCGATTTGAGCAACCTCTCCATACGCTCAAACTTTTTCATGGCTTGGGCGGCGCCATCCTCCAGGTCGGAGATCCTGCCCTCTGCTATCGTCAAGCGCCCCTCTTGTTGATCAAGTCGTATGCCCATGCCATCTAAGCGCCTATCAAGGGAATCAAAGCGGGTATCCAGGGCTTTAAAGCCCGCCTGGAGTTCCACCAGCATGGCATCTGACCCGGCGGCCGCGGCCGTGGATGCACCGCCTCCTTCGGCTGTGCCGGGTTGCTGGGTCTGTGCGCTGCGGCCTGCTTTCTTGAAGGATAGTTTCCGTTGTTTGGGGTCTGTCCGGACCATGCCCCGACCCGGGGTGCCGAGCAGGAGCCCTGGGGAATTTATTCACTGCAGAACAGCGCAGCGCAAGGGCAGTTATGGTGTGTCACTGGCCGCTTTCTGGCTGTGCCACAGGCTCACTGCAGTGGGGCCTGTGTGTGCGCCATAGTTCTGACAATATGCCCTGATGTCTTTCCACCTTTGGTGTATGAGGTGTGAGAGAGGGGGCGGGAGGGGCAACAGCCGATCTCTTCTGAGTGCCCCACCTGGGGTTGTTTGCAGTGAAGCAGCAGGGGGGCTCCTGTGAGACACTGTGGTTCCGGGCCTAATGGCCGGCCCCCAGGCTCACCCGTGGACCCTGTCACCACAGGGCCTACAGGAGAGCGTCTGCGGGGCTCTCTGCGTTGTGGCTGAAGGAGCGGGATGCTTCCGCTGCCGCTCACCTTTTAGTAATCGCCGTGCCCCTCTCCGCTGTGGCACTCCGGTCTCTCTCACAGTGTCTTCTCATGCTCATCGCGGCGCCCGCCGGCACCACTCTACTCGAGCCCGCGGCTTTACACGTCTGAACAGGCCCCACCTCTCCTAGGCCTGCGAGGTCATGGCAGGCACAGGCAGCAGGCTTCCTGGGGTTCAGCTGCAGCGTCAGCTGCCTCTGTCACTGCTCCCACATCCTTGTTGACCGCGATGCTGCGGCAAATGCCACCCTGGCGGCAGGATTCCGGGGAACAACAGCGGAGCTCCAAGCCTACGCAGCCATCACGGTCGGAGGCTTGGCCACGCCCCCGGTTCACACACTCTTAAAGTGAAGTGCGCATGTGGGTTGGACGAGTGCTTTCCTCTGACCAGCCCAACATGCACACTTGAGGCTTCTCCCTACCTGCGCAATTAGTGAACCTGAGGGATCCCAGCTGCTGCCTCCCGGTCTCCAATGGAGCTCTGTGCTCACCTGCCCGAGCCAATCGGGGTGTGGCTCTCATGCCATTTACTAACATAAACCAGCAAGGGAGGCTCATCTGGATTGGTTCAGGAGACGTGAGTAGGCTTCTGTTATTCCCACCTCCTGACCTCGCAACCATTCCTTCTGGGGAGGATATTACCTGGCTGTCGTGAAGTTGTGGGAAATAAGAGGTAAAAATCATACCCTCTTGCTGCTCAGGGGAGAACAGATTCCATTGCAAAAGTGTGTTCAAGATTTCCTTACATAAACTTTCTGGATGTTAAAATAGGGGCTAAAATAATTCAGAGATCCTTATCTGTTGTGTTCGGATGTTGTCTCAATTGTTCTTCTCTTGTCGTAAGCTACTACACACAGTGTCTGATTTTGGCTGTCCGTGTGTATGTGTGACGTGTTTCTTGTTGCACGATACCTGCATTTATGCCTTACAGTTTGCCATTTTCTGTGTGTATATTTGTATCTGGCTTTGTGAGTCTTTATGCTTTGTATGTGTGATTTCATATCTGTGGGTGCACGGACCCAGGAGGCCTACGACTCGAGTGAATTTAACAGCTAATTTGCTGCCTGGTGCCTGCAGACGCCAACAAGATGTAAGAATTCCACTAAGGTCTCCTCCCACATTGGACAAGAGGTACTCATCACTGCCTGGCCACCCAACTTGCCCTAGCCAAGCGTTGATGTGTGGTGGGGGAGCGACCCCTGACCTTGACTGGTAGGTCGCTCCCCCACCACACAGCTCCGTCTGTGTGCCCTGCTGCTGCCAGCTGATTTTGCTCGTTTTCCTCTGTGTCCCCTTGCTGCCCCTGATTGTGCTCGTTTTTCCCCTGTGCCCCCTTGCTGCCCCGGATTGTGCTCTGTTTTTCCTCTGTGCCCCCTTGCTGCCCCTGATTGTGCTCGTTTTTCCTCTGTGCCCCCTTGCTGCCCCTGATTGTGCTCGTTTTTCCTCTGTGCCCCCTTGCTGCCCCTGATTGTGCTCTGTTTTTCCTCTGTGCCCCCTTGCTGCCCTGACTGTGCTCGTTTTTCCTTTGTGCCCCCTTGCTGCCCTCACTGTGCTCGTTTTTCCTTTGTGCCCCCTTGCTGCCCTGACTGTGCCTCGTTTTTCCTCTGTGCCCCCTTGCTGCCCTGACTGTGCTCGTTTTTCCTTTGTGCCCCCTTGCTGCCCTGACTGTGCTCGTTTTTCCTCTGTGCCCCTTGCTGCCCTGACTGTGCTTGTTTTTCCTTTGGCCTGTTTCCGCCGCTGCGCCCTGCGGCCCCGCCCTCACTGCCCATACGCTGCCCATTCCCTGCTCCTCCCTCCCACCTCCCCCGTCTGCGCCCGTCCGCGCCTGGACCGCACCCAGCACCAGAACCCCTGGTCCGTGCATCCCCCGCGCCCGCCACATCAACAGACGCCGATACGATGCCAGCACCCTCCACGCACTCAACCCCGGAAAAGATCACGCCTGCTACCGGGCCACCCCAAAGCGCACCCAAGGGCCCTTCACCTGCCGGAACTGCAGCTTCGCCAGCACCCGCCCCGCCAAACCACCGCCCAGGAAAGAACCCAACTACCTCAGATGCATCCTCCTCAACACCCGCTCCGCCCGCAAACACGCCATCGAACTCTGGGACCTTCTCGACTCAACCTCCCCAGACGTCGCCTTCCTGACGGAGACCTGGCTGAACCCCGCTTCAGCCCCCGACATCGCCATTGCCATCCCGGACGGCTACAAGATCACCCGCAGGGACCGCACCAACGGAGTCGGAGGAGGCATCGCCATCATCCACAGGAACACCCTCAGAGTCTCAACCAACACCGACGACACCCTCAGCACCGCCGAACACATGCACTTCCAGATCCACACCGATCCCAACACCACCCTCAGAGGAACCCTCATCTACAGACCCCCGGACCCCGACCACAGTTCAGCGATTCCATCGCTGACTTCGTCAGCACACACGCCATCGCCTCCACGGACTACATCCTCCTCTGGGACCTGAACTTCCACCTCGAGAACAACAAGGACACCAACTCCACCACCCTGATCGACAACCTCGCCACCCTCGGACTCAGACAGCTCGTGACAACACCCACCCACGCCGCCGGCCACATGCTAGACTCCATCTTTTCCGCAAGCCCACACGTCTCCTTCAACCACACCTCCGAACCCCACTGGACCGACCACCACTGCATCCACTTCACCTACAGGAAGTCCACCACGCACCACCGCACCCAACAAATGCCTCGCCGCTGCTGGAGCAGAGTCACCGAAGACCAGCTAACCACCACCCTCGCCCTGAGCCCACCCGCCGAACCCTCCGACCCCGACACCGCCGCCCGCAACCTCAGACAGTGGATCGACGAATGCGCCAACACCCTCGCCCCGCTCAAGAATCCGCCCAACAGCCACACCAGCAAGAAAGCCACCTGGTTCACCGAAGACCTCCAGGCCTCCAAACGAACATGCCGAAAACTGGAGAAGATCTGGCTCCACGAACGGACAGCGGACAGCTACGCCGCCCACAAGAGCGCCACCCGCAGTCACCATCACCTCATCAGATCCGCCAAAAGGGCCTCACTCAAAGACCGCCTAGACAACAACGCACACAACAGCAAAGAGCTCTTCAACATCGTGAAGGAACTCTCCAACCCCAGCTCCAACACCAACGACATCCCGCCGTCGCGAGACCTGTGCGACTCACTGGCCACCTTCTTCCACCGCAAAATCGCCGACATCCACGACAGCTTCAACACCACGACCGCCCCGGCAACCACCGAGACCACTGCCCCCACGACCACCAACCACCTGCTCTCCTGGACCAACATCAACGACGAGGACACCAGCGAGATCATGAACACCATCCACTCCGGCTCACCGCTAGACCCGTGCCCTCACCACGTCTTCAACAAAGCCAGTACAGCCATCGCGCCCCATCTCCGGAAAATAATCAACATCTCCTTCGAGACAGCAACCTTCCCGGAAAGCTGGAAGCACGCCGAGATCACCGCCTTACTCAAGAAACCTAAGGCAGACCCCAAGGACCTCAAGAACTTCCGACCCATCTCTCTGCTCCCGTTCCCCGCGAAGGTCACCGAGAAAATCGTCAACAAACAACTGACCCGCTACCTCGAGGAGAACAACATCCTGGACCCTTCCCAGCCCGGCTTCCGCAGTAACCACAGCACCGAAACCGCCCTTATCGCCGCCACCAATGACATCAGGACCCTGCTAGACAACGGAGAAACAGCAGCCCTCATCCTCCTGGACCTATCAGCCGCCTTCGACACGGTCTGCCACCACACACTACGAACACGCCTTCACGACGCCTGGATCCAAGAGAAGGCCCTGGACTGGACCACATCCTTCCTTTCCGGCAGAACTCAAAGCGTCCGCCTCGTCCCCTTCCGATCCAAGGCCACCAAGATCATCTGCGGCGTACCCCAAGGCTCCTCCCTCAGCCCGACGCTGTTCAACATCTACATGGCACCCCTCGCCCACGTCGCCCGACAGCACAACCTCAACATCATCTCCTACGCCGACAACACCCAGCTGATACTCTCCCTCACCAAAGACCCTCACACCGCCAAAGCCCACCTCCACGAAGGAATGAAGGCCGTCGCCGAATGGATGAGGACCAGCCGCCTGAAGCTGAACTCGGACAAGACGGAGGTCCTCATCCTTGGCTCCAACCCTTCAGCCTGGGACGACTCCTGGTGGCCGACATCACTGGGAACAGCCCCGACACCCACCGACCACGCCCGCATCCTAGGGGTCATCCTCGACCCCACCCTCTCCATGACTAAGCAGGTCAACGCCGTTTCCTCATCCTGCTTCAACACCCTCCGAATGCTCCGCAGGATCTTCAAGTGGATCCCCACCGAAACAAGAAAAACAGTCACCCAGGCCCTCGTCACCAGCAGGCTGGACTACGGAAACGCCCTCTACGCAGGAACGACGGCTAAGCTCCTGAGACGGCTGCAACGCATTCAGAACGCCTCTGCACGTCTTATCCTCGACATCCCCCGCCGCAGCCACATCACACCCCACCTGAGAGACCTGCACTGGCTCCCTGTCAACAAGAGGATAACCTTCAAGCTCCTCACCCACGCACACAAAGCACTCCACAACTCCGGACCAGCCTACCTCAACAGACGACTCAGCTTCTACACCCCCACACGCCAGCTCCGCTCCACCAGCCTCGCCCTCACCACAGTCCCCCGCATCCGGAAAACGACCGCCGGCGGCAGATCCTTCTCCCACCTCGCCGCCAAGACCTGGAACACCCTCCCCACCAACCTTCGGCAGACCCAAGACCTACTGGCCTTCAGAAGACTCCTCAAGACCTGGCTCTTCGATCAGTAGCAGCACCCCCCCCCTCTTCCCCCAGCGCCTTGAGACCCTCGCGGGTATGTAGTGCGCTTTATAAGTGACCTGATTGATTGATTGATTGATTGATTGATTGATTGATTGATAAGGCACCAATACTCTGTGTGTGTGAAGGCGCAGAGCCTGTGAAAAATGTACTAGCAATGTAAGGTTTTTTTTTATTATAGAGTGAACTGTGCCAGGACGCGTTCATCTAGGCAATGTATAATTTTTATTCTAAGTGAACTGCGCCTGGAGACGTCAACTATGCGCTGTTAGGGCAGGAGGAGAGGAGACAAGAGTTTGCATGTCATGAATGGTGACAAGAGGGGGAGAGAAGGTATGGAGGGATGGGCAGAGGAGAGTCTACTCCGATGGGGGGGGAGTAATAGCTGACACACACTCCCAGAAATTCATAACTTATGCTGCCAACCAGCCATGCCTGTTAATTGAGGGGCATACGTGTTCGTCCTTGAGTTTTGAAATGCTTGGAGCGTTGACACGGCTGATTTGTAGAATTGAAAAGCTATTGAGGTGTGGGTGTTTAAAAGTAGGCCACAGTTACTCTGCTTCCTATGATTTATGTTAGTCAAACAAAAGAAAACTCAAGATTTCAAAATGTTACAGAAATTTCCTCTCAGTTGTAAAAATTAAAATACCCACATGCAATAACTCCTAAGCGGCCATTGAGTCTGAGTCATGTATGGAAATGCGAGGGTATTCCCTTTTTATTCATTTTATTATGTGTTTTTCTTAGACCTTCCAATATGTGCAGATAAGGGAACTGAGGTACAAGATCACACAACGTGCCCATGTGACAGAGCTGGGATTCCAAGAAAAAACAGCTATTCATGATGTTTACAGCGTCCATAAACTACCAGACCTTGTATGGATTTATTTATGTACCTGCTCCCCATGTTGTTAGTTAATAGTTGCCCACCCTGGCAGTATGTTGTCTTCTAAAAAGAAAATACATGACCAGAGCATTGTCGAGTACTATTGTCCCTCCCTGATGAAGTGAAGTCGTCTTATAAACCTTGCTCATTCTGCAGACTAATCCCTGCAGTTTCTTTTTCATTGGGAGATTTATTTAGAAAATTGTCAAATAGCTAGGTTTCATCATACTTACTGAAGCCTCTTGTCACTTGCAACACTTCCAGGCACACCTGACTTTTAAGTCAGTGGCACATTGCATCCTGAGAATTTTGAGTCTATGTTTGTAGTGTTAAAACCAGCGTACAAGTCCAAGAGGCAACATGATGCTGGCAGGAAAGCCAGGACTGGCTGAAGGTGTCACACATGACACGGGCCACTTGGCACCTGTGCATGATGAGCTCACACAGCGGCACCAGCAACTGGATCACCGTGGTTTACTTTTTGTCATGTGGTGTTGGGAAGAATATTAGGAACTTGTGTGCAAATACTTATTGGTATAATACGTTATCTTGCGGACAGAAATCCTTGCCTTTGCTGTGCACACTGCTCTTGTGACCACAGAGTTAGCAGATGTGCAGCTTCCTTTCTTGGCCTGAGGCTGCTGATGGAAACTGCAGTACTTACCGACAGCACTCTGAGGCCCAGAATGGAAGTGCATTGAGTCTATCAATCTGGCATGAAATGGAGACTAGTGGTACTGGAACAATTTTCAGAGTGGTGCTGGTGACATCAATGTCACATGACTGAAATCAAAGGGATTGAGAATAATCCAACGGTAGCACAAAGAACAAGTGTCGCAAATGAGCTACACCCATTCATCAGAAAGTGGTAAGTGTGTGATATGTAGCTGGTGTGGCACATATTAGGGCATGCTGTCACAAATATATTACTAAAGTGTGGGCTGTAGCGCACTGTTATTTACAGATAGCATAAGATATTGGCAGTGGCAATGTGTGCTAATATTTTAACACTGCACTGCCACAATTGCTTAATAAACATTCTTGCTTTCTCAAAATTGACTAAAAATTGCACCAATTTTTGAAACTTTTCTTTGGATAGAACCCTCCCTAACCCCTTCTATATTGGTCAGTGTCGCTCCCTTTGCTTGCTTGTGACGTAACACTAATCCCCAACTTTTACACCCCATCACTTTGACATGTCACCAGCTGCCACTGCTCATTGTTACAATAGCCATTTCTCTTTCACATTTATAAACATTAATATATTTTATCACATCAATAATACTTGCATAGGAAATATTTAATAGTACTGGATATGTTTCCGAAAATATTTGTTTTTAATTTTTTAAGAATGTTGAGTATATACAGTTTATGTAGATATTGGGGAACAGGGTTCTCAATTACAAATGTGGGGGATGGCCCATAAACCATGTTTTTAGTGTAATACTTTATTATGTGCTTTTACTACTGTGGACAGTACATATGAAAAGTTTGAAATGGAGTAGCATTTCAAACAAACACTTTAATATGTGAATAATTACAATTCTACTGAATGGCATTCTGATTCTTTTGGTGATGTCTTCGCTGCATGCATCCTCAAGGTGAATGTGCAAATCGAAATCATTATCATCACTAGCGTGTATAGCATGTTGTTGCATAACGTGTATTTTGCTGTTAAATATATTTTTAGTTTTAGACAAGCATTAACCTTAAACTATCACTTGATGGCTGTTGTCTTGTATTTTTGCACATGTCTGACAAAATGCAAATCTCTGCCCTAAATGTGCTTTATAATGATGAGGTAATCACAGTATATATGGCTTGGACTGATTCAAATGGAGATTTATTTGGAGGGATTGTGTGAATGCTATGGTTACATGTGACGTAATCATTGGTGTAATGTTGTTACAAATGTGAGCTATATCTGTGTTTTGGTTGAAATTGTTTGTTCACTTGTGGATGTCTGTTAAGGATAAATTAGGTACTTTAAAGTTGTTGTTAAATTTTTAATGCATAAAGTATGGGATCACTTTCCTCTACTGTTTACAATCCTGGCTTTCCATTTTGTAACCTAATACATTCTGGGTGTTGTACTTTTAGGTAGCTGGTTGTTGCAATTGGGCTCCGCCTATTCAGTACGCCCGGATTGTTTTTCTTTTTTGAATCGCCCGGTTTGGACTTTTTACTGTAGGTGAGTTTCACTACATGTATCTCACCCATAGTGCTCACATGGCAAATGGACTGCATGTGTTTACCACCAGTGTCCGCCTTTTAAGATAAGGCTGCTTCGACACAGCTTGGGTAAGGGTTACTTTGATGGTTACACGTGAACACGACGGGGTGGGCTTTCACACACAGTGATTCCCATTAGGGTGTTGCAGGCCACAGTGCCCTTTTAACCCCAGTACTATACACTATGCCTGTATGAGGAGAGTTCTTCTTTATAGGTTTAGGGACTACAACAGCTATCCACACCATAAATCTGGGTGTAGGGGTGGGCCCTGCTTTTGTGGGTGTAGGAGATGGTTGGGGGCACCAGGAAATTTCCGCGCTTCCTATGCGCAGTGTAGATTTCCTGCAAGGGAGCCCACTGTGAATATTCCTTGTACAGTTTTTTCCTGCCATTAGTGCAGGCCAGAAACCACTGGACTGGTGTGGTGGGAGGGTATCCTTAAGTAGTTGGCCCTCCCCTAGGGGGTTCCCACCAGGAGGATGGCAGGTACCCGAGAAATTTTCACACGGTCGGGGAGTGAGAAACTTGTGGTTCCCATGGTCCCCATTGGTTATTTGGTGGGGCAGGAAACCTACTCCAGGGTGGCCCATAGTGGTGGTTGGCCCTGTGGAGGGGATGGTTCCCGTGATATAAGTTGTGGTGTCTGACCCTTAGGAGATGAGAAAGCTGGTAGGACTCCCTAGATTCCCAGGATGGGTTAATGGTGGACCTTGAGGTATCACGGCAGGGTAGGTGACTGCCCGAGCACAGTGAAGGATGTCATCCTAGGACTGTTTTACCAGTACGTGAGATGGCGGCTGGGGCGATGCCCAGCTGGACGTCTAGTTAGGTAGATCCTGTGGGGTCAGGTCCAAGGATGGTGGGAGAAGGCCCTGTAGCTGGAGGTTGTGCAGGAGGTGCTACCCAAAGTAGATCCCTGCCTGGTGCATTGTTGATGTACTAGCCTTGGCGTGGATGCCCTGAGGCTCCTCGAAGTCCTGGGTTGCCAGGTATTGGCTTAGCTGGTGGGTGCGGCCGCTAACAAGGTGCAGAAGGCGGGTCTACCCACAGTAGCACAAATAGTAGGCCAGGTGGAGCCTATATTAAGTGAAGGGGCCTTGTGCTTCAGACTGGGGTGGTGTTGTCACTTCTGTCTAGGACTGTTGTTCTCTCAGCTGCCAGTGGGGCAGGCTGTGGAGGACTTTGCCTTACAGACTTCTGGTGGGTGCACTTTAGGTGTTTCAGTGGGGCGAATGCCTGTGTGGAGGGTGTGTGGAAGTCAGGTGTGCCTGCAGTGGCCATACCAGGTGATGAGGTGGAGCCCATCTTAACGGAAGGGACTCTGTGTTTCCATCTGGGATCGTGATAGACACTTCTGTCTGGGAAGTTTGGTTTGGGATGTCAAACAGGCAGCAGTCAAGGACTAAACCCAAAAAACCCCAGCATGGTTCACTTCAGATACACTAGTCTAGGGTGCTGCCTTAGACTCCTTGGATGTCCTGGTTCACCAGGCAAGGACTCAGCAGGTGGGGGCAGCCCTCCACTGAGTGAGGTGAAATGAGACAGTGTGGGCTTCAAGGTGACCTGTTGAACCATTCACTGGCGGACCTTTTTGGTCCCTGATTAGCTTTCGTGTTTACAACATGGAGGCTGGCTATTGTCTTTAAGCAGGCCCTGCATCAGGCATGTCCAACTTAGTTTCCAGCAGCACTTCCTGTTGACCCAGTGGGGATGGAGGGAATCCACGGGTGAGGGATTCCTGTGGGGGAACTGCCTGGGTGACTCTTGTCTGTGAACACTCTGTGATTGGGCTAGGGTCTCTTTAGAGGACATGGTCATCCCGAGAGTGTGTGGTGGCAGCGTAGACCCCACAGTGACTACTATGGGTGAGGGGCAGTGGTCTGGTAACGGGGCTTGTGTAGTGACCTATTACAGTGAGGGTTCTAGGTTGTGTATTATCCAGAAGGGGAACAGACAGTGACATGTGGGACAGGTTTTAGGCTGTTCTGTTGACGTCAGTGCTTAGGCACTGAACCCTTGCCAGGAATGGTGTGGTGGACTTAGCGTTGCATGGCCCAGCGCAAGGGTGGGCCTAGACCTACTCAGTCCATGTAGGTGGTTAGTGTCCTAGATACATCTAATCTTAAAACAGGAGGGTTCTTACTGCAGATTGAGTTCCCTGTAGGGAAATGTGCCTACATGATTGAGTTAGATGGGTGGTCTTAGCATGGAAAGGCTAGTGGAAGGTCTCCGTGGTAGCAGACAACAGGCAAATTGTCTGTCTGTTCTGAACTCATTGACACTTGTTACCGCTGACAAGGTAAGAGTACCCATGAATGATGGCTATCCCTTCCCTACTTTCAGCTGGCGGTGGCATGAATTGCAATTGGGATCGGCCTATTCAGTACGCCTGGGTTTTTTTGCTTTTTGAATCACCCAGATTTGGACTTTTTACTGTGGGTGAGTCTCACTACATGTTTCTCTGCATGCGTTTACCACCAGTGTCTGCCTTTTAAGATAAGGCCGCTGCAACGCAGCTGAGGTAAGAGGTGCTTGAATGGTTACACTTGTGTGCACATGTTTGAGGGCTGCACGTCTGAGACTACTGTTGTGTGCAGAAATGTAACTGTGCACATGTAGCCTGGCGCAGATGGGACTCTGCAGGATTAGATATTGCCCTGGAGTAGACCTTTTAACGTTGATGTACACTTTTATGAAAAGTCAGTGTGATTTACTGTTTTGTCTGTAGTGGCACTTTATTATACACATGGGGGGCTGCTTTAGAGTGCATTTTCGCTTCCCTTTGGCCTACAAAGTCCAGTGACATATCAAAATGGGGTGGAACCTGAGCAAAAAAATCAAATACATCTTTACAACTTAAGAGTAATCCAGAATTGTCATATTTTCCTGTCCCAGCTCAGGATCAGAGCCCAGACCTTTTGTCACCCTGCTGTGCCAAGTTAATTAAATTTCTCTCCAGCAGCAGGAACAAAGGCAGCCCCACACAAAACGAGTAATTAGCAGTGCTTTCATCAGCTTCGGATGAGGGAAGGGTGGGAATATAAAATCATAATTACATGTCCCACTGCAGCAGGGCTGGGGCAGCCTGGCTCAGCTGAACAAAGAAGAAAGCCCAGACAACTGGAGCCAACACAGGAGGGGGCTTCTCTTTGAATTGTTGGGTGGAAAGGTCCTCGTAGTAAGGTCAAGGAAGGGCAGAGCTGAGACACAAGGAGCAGATGTGACCGCTGACTCCTAGATGATGCCCTCTTGAACTGTTCCAGCATGCTGTGCAGGAGGCTTGGGACAGGAACGGAAAAGTGATGTGGCACCCTAGGATTGGCAAGGAGTGCCTGGCTTCCAGAACCTTCTGCCCCCCCCTTTAAAAACTATTGCACATGGGGGAGACTCTCTCTTGGTTGGTGCTGTTGTGCACTTTGCTTCTGGACTCTAGGACTGCAACAACCATGAACAACCGGAAAGTGGAGCCCTCTGATGCCCAAAAAGGACTAAGGAACTCTGGCCCAGTTTACCCCAGGACCAGTGGGTCTCAACAAGGGCCAGTGATGCAAGTCCCATTAAACCTCCTGAGGATCGGTTGGGAGAAAGCCCTGGACTTCTGTTCTCAGAGACAAAGACAAGGAAGAAGACTTGCACAGGGTTCCAGGAGAACCAGATCCCTGTAAATTATACCACTTTGGAGGTGAGGAGGTCTGCTAGACTAAAATGAGCCCAAGATCATCCGAATTAGCACAATGGGGCCTGAGTTATGGCATTTTCAAGATCTGCGACCTATAACTTTTTCCAGACAATGGAGTGCTTGGGGCTCTATGAACTAACCCTCCACAAGGTGAAGAAAACAAAATAGTTTTCTTATATAACCCTCACCCACAAGGGTTGCCCCTTGGTGGCATGCTCCATCACCTTATCAGTAAGTTGCTTCCCTCGTTGCACAGCTCTGCCTGGTAGCTGTTGCCCCCTGACCCTTCCAGATCCTCAGTTCGAGGCCCTCCTCCACCCACAGGCACCTGCCTGTGCCTCATCCCTGATGGTCCAGTGGGGAGCATCTCTGTTCTGCTGCTGCTCTGCTCTCTGTCTTCTGCTTTCTGCCTTTTTTTGCTCCTCTGCTCTTTTTTCCCTTCCTTTTTTCTATGTCTGTTTTCTTGTCACTATCTCACTTTTTTCATTATTTGTGTCTTTTTTCCCTTTCCCTTACTGCTGCTTGTCCCCTGTGGCCCCACCCCCCCTCCACTGCTGTTTTCCCATTTCCCAACTGTCCAGCCCTCCCCAACACTATTTAATGGTGGCCATGCCACTGGCACGCCTAAGGCAAGCCTGTCTGCGCCCGTCCGCACCTGGACTGTGCCCAGCGCCACGGCCCCTTGTCCCTGGACCATCCACCGCTATGACTTCAGCGCCCTCCATGCCCTCAGCACCAGATGATCCACCGCCTGCCATCTCACGTCACCGAAGAACACCCAAGGACCATTCACCTGCTACAACTGCATCTTAGCCGGCCTCTGCACACCAGACCCACCGACTGCACGACCCTCAAGAACTGGACCCCACCACCTCAGATGCATCCTACTGAACACCCGCTTTCTCAAAAGACACACCGTGGAGATCTGGGACCTGCTCAACTCCATCTCCCCGACATCGCCTTCACAAAAACCTGGATGAACTCCAGCTCAGCACCGGACATCGCAACCGCCATCCCCGATGGATAAAAATCATCCACAAGGACCGCGTCAACAGGCTGGGAGGAGGCATTCCCATTGTACACAAAGACACCCTCCGCCTCACAACCAGCCCCGATGACCACTCACCCGACATGGAGCACCTCCACTTCCAGATCCAGACCAACCCTAACACACCCTCCGTGGCACCCTCGCCTACAGACCTCCTGGACCCTGCCCCCCTTTCAGCGAAGCCATAACCGACTCACCACTCTCTCGCCTCAATGGACTATATCCTCCTCAGTGACCTCAATTTCCACCTGGACAACCTCGAAGACCACAACACCTCATCCCTACTGGAGAACCTCACCACCATCGGACTCAAGCAACTGGTCACAATGCCAACCCAATCAGCAGGACACACGCTCGACCCCATCTTCTCCGCAAGAAACAACATCTCTGTGAGCCACACCTCCTAGCCACATTGGATCAATCACCACTGCGTCCACTTCTTCTTCACCAAACCCACTATATGCCACCACACCCACTGCAATACTCTCAAAAGTTTAAACAAGGTCACCAAAGACCAGCTCACTACATCACTCAGCAAGACCCTACCACAGACATCCACAGACACAAAACCTCAGCACGCAACCTCCACCACTGGATCTCGAACTGCACAAACACACTGGCCCCCTCAGGAAACACTCAGGCAAACAGCCCTCCAAGAAAGCCAGTTGGTTCTCACCCACCATCGAAGAGTTCAGGCGCACCTGCAGACGGCTCGAGAAAAGATGGAGGAGCAAAAGGATCATGGTAGACCACGCAGACTTCAAATCCGCTGTCACCACACACCACTGCCTCATCAGAACAACAAAGAAAGCAGCCATCGAGGAACGCATCAATACCAACTCAGACAACAGCAAAGAACTCTTCACTGTGATCAAAGAATTACCTAAACCCAGCACTGAGACAGCAGACATCCCCCGTCACAAGACCTCTACAACAACCTCGCCACCTTCTTCCATCGCAAGATCAAGGAGATCTATGACAGCTTCACAACCCAAGACCCACCCATCCCAAACCACAACCACCGCACCCAATGGCTCCAGACCCCAGCAGACCTTGACCAACTGGACTATCCTCACTTCTTACTACACCCTCAGGATCATGGAGAGCATCCACTCCTGAGCCCCCTCGGATCCCTGCCCATACCACATCGTCAAAAAGACAGTTGACGGACAGAATGCAGAACAATGTCATACATTCACCCCAGTACAGAGATCTGGGCCTAAATCCATCGTTTTTTTGCTCCCCATGCCATTCCAGTTTGAACCCAGCCATGTGCAACTCAGTCTTGACCCTGCTCCCTATTGGAACAGTCCAGCCCAAACTGCCAGGCCAGGTCCTCCCTGGACTGGAAACAAGCATCCTAGGACCGGTTTCGGGGTTTCACCCCTCATCAGCCAGGCTAGCTTGACTCCAGTGGCATGGAGAGCACAGGACCCATGTCTGGCCATACCCGTCCCACTTGGGGTGACAAATGCAAAAAGAACAATGTCATATATTCAGCCCAGTACAGAGATCTGGGCCTAAATCCATAGTTTTTCTGCTCCCCATGCCATTTCAGTTTGAACCCAGCCACGTGCAAATCAGTCTTGACCCTGCTCCCTATGGGAACAGTCCAGCCCGAACTGCCAGGCAAGGTCTTCTCTTGACTGGAAACAAGCATCCTAGGACCGGTTTTGGGGTATCATCCCTCATCAGCAACGCTAGCTTGACTCCATGGCATGGAGAGCACGGGACCCACGGCTGGGCATACCCGTCCCATTCGGGGTGACAAATGCAAAAACAACAATTGATGGACAGAATGTGGAACAATGTCATACATTCACCCCAGTACAGTGATCTGGGCCTAAATCCATCGTTTTTTTGCTCACCATGTCATTCCAGTTTGGACCCAGCCATATGCAAATCAGTCTTGACCCTGCGCCCAATGGGAACAGTCCAGCCCGAACTGCCAGCCAGGTCCTCCCTGGACTGGAAACAAGCATCCTAGGACCGGTTTCGGGGTTTCACCCCTCTTCAGCCAGGATAGCTTGATTACAGTGGCATGGAGAGCACGGGACCCACGTCTGGGCATACTCGTCCCACTCGGGGTGACAAATGCAAAAAGAACAATTGATGGGCAGAATGCAGAACAATGTCATACATTCACCCCAGTACAGAGATCTGGGCCTAAATCCATCGTTTTTTTACTCCCCATGCCATTACAGTTTGAACCCAGCCATGTGCAACTCAGTCTTGACCCTGCTCCCTATTGGAACAGCCCAGCCCAAACTGCCAGGCAAGGTCCTCCCTTGACTGGAAACAAGCATCCTAGGACCGGTTTTGGGGTTTCATCCCTCATCAGCCAGGCTAACATGACTCCAGTGGCATGGAGAGCACGGGACCCACGTCTGGGCATACCCGTCCCACTCGGGTGACAAATGCAAAGAAGAACAATTGATGGACAGAATGCAGAACAATGGCTGGGTCTAAACTGGGGTGGCATGGTGAGCAAAGAACAATGGATTTAACCCAGATCTCTTGACTGAGGGTGAATGTTTGATTTGCTCTGCATTCCGTCCATCATCTGTGTGTCTTTTGCTTTCTTACACTAACTGCGCCGGGTATGCCCAGACGTGGGTCCTGGGCTCACTGTGCCACTGGATTCAAGCTAGCCTTTCTGATATGGGGTGATGCCCCGAAACCGGTCCCAGGATTCTTGTTTCCGGTCCAGGGAGGACCTGGCTTGGCAGTTTGGGCTGGACTGTTCCCATGAGGCACAGGGTCAAGAGTGATTTGCATATGGCAATATTACAATATTACAATCATTCTCTAACTAAGAACTACAGACCCATCTCTTTGCTCGCCTTCCCAGCCAAAGTCATTGACAAAGCCATCAACGCCCAACTCTCTGAGTTCATCAAAATTAACAACATCCTGGGCCTCTCCCAATTGGGCTTCAGAAGCAACCACAGCATCAAGACCGCTCTCCTCACCGCTACAGATGATATTCGTACCCTCCTCGACCGAGGCAAGATTGTTGCCCTCATCCTCCTGGACCTCTCAGCCGCCTCTGACACCCTCTTCCACCACACCCTCTGCGCAAAACTCCATGATGCCGGCATCTGTGGTAAAGCCCTAGAATTGATCCACTCCTTCCTCACTGGCAGAACGCAAAGAGTCAGCTTCCACCGTTCAACTCAGAACCCACAGAGATCAGCTGCGGAGTGCCTCAGGGATCCTCCCTGAGCCCCACCCTCTTCAACATCTACATGGCCCCTCTTGCAGCCATCGTCAGATGCCACAGACTCAACATCATCTCCTACGCCGGCGACACCCAGCTGATTCTCTCCCTCACAGACAAACCTTCAGCCGCCAAGAGCAACTTCCACAACGGGATGAAGGCAGTCGCCACGTGGATGAAGGACAGCTGTCTCAAGCTTAACTCAGATAAGACCGATGTCCTCATCCTGGGCTCCTCCTCCTCCACCTTAGACGACTCTTGGTGGCCCGCAGTACTTGGAATCCCCCCACACCCACAGACCATGCACGAATCCTGGATTCCTTGCTCTCAATGAAGGGCCAATTCAAAGCCGTTTCGTCCTCCTGCTTCCACACGCTCCGCCTCCTTCATAAGATCTTCAAGTGGATCCCCACCAATTTCAGGAAAATGGTCACCCATGTGCTCGTCAGCAGCAGAGCCGACTAAGGCAACGCACTCTATGCCAGCACCACCCAGAAACTAAAACAATACTGCAGACAGCCCAGAACACCACTGCCAGACTCATCCTGAACAGCCCATGCCGCAACCACATCACCGGCCACCTGAGAGACCTTCACTGGCTACCTGTCAACAAAAGAATCACCTTGAAGCTTCTCACGCTTGCCTACAAAGCCCTCCACAATGCTGGACCTGCATACCTCAACCACCGCCTCTCCTTCTACACTCCAACTAGACATCTCCGCTCTGCCCAACTGGCCCTGGCTACCATCCCATGGATCCGCAAGCCATGGCTGGAGGAAGATCCTTCTCCTACCTCGCTGCAAAGACCTGTGCAACTTTTATTTTACATTTACACCTCAGGCAATCACCATCGCTGCCGCAATTCAGGAAGGACCTCAAGAACTGGCTCTTGGACTGAAACGCAGACCCACCCACCCCTACTCAGCCCCTTGAGACCCTCACGGGTGAGTAGTAATACTTTATAAGATTACTGACTGTTACTGATTAATTGTTTGGGTCTATCCTGTTCCACTGCGGAAAGGGGCATGCTGCGATCTACGAATTACGTGGGAACACTTATAAATGTGTTTATATGGTGTACAATGATGACAAAATATGAGTGGGGGTATCTGTATGTGGAAAGAAAACTTTTAAAATACCTGTCCATAGGTTAATTATTATTTATTCTGGCCTCTAGTCGCTATGGTTAAAAACGGGAAAAAGAAAGAGTTGATAACTATATATCTGCCTTTCTAAGGGTTGACATGGCTTTTCATCAGGACCAAGAAACTAGACTCCTTGATTCCACTCCTGCAGTTATGTTGGCGCTAAATTGCCCTCAAATACTCTTCATGCTACATATAGAAAAGTGATGATACCTTCTTGGTATTCACTGCTTTGTAATACTATTTAGGCAATTATTTTGCTTCATGAATCCGCCAGTGGTCAAGGTCAGCTTATAGTCACCCTAACATCAAAGCATCTCCTCTGCCATTCACCTAAGGACAGATACGCACCAGTGTCTGGATATTGAGATCAACTCTTTCTTTTTCCCATTTTTAACCATACCGACTACAGACCAGAATAAATAATAATTTGCTTACTAGGAAGGTATTTTTAACGTTTTCCTTCCACACAAAGACACCCCCCACTCCTATTTTGTCATCATTTTACACCATATAAATAAATCTATAAGTACTCCCACGTAATCTGTAGGTAGGTCGCAGCTCATCCCGGTCCGTAGCGGAACAGGATGAACCCGATGATGAAGCATGGCACCAAGGGGCAACCCTGGTGGTTGAGGGTTATATAAGAATAAAAAATAGTTTTGTTTTCTTCACCATGTGGAGGGTTAGTTCAAAGGAAACTGATTGGCTCCTTTTGTTTTTGGTATGTAATATGTTAGACTGTTACCTTAAAGTATCTCAGTTGACAATTATTGATTTGGGGTGAAAGCTCTAATTGGTGGGAATAGAAATTTAGTGTAGTAAGGATCTCGTCCCATATAAGGTATTCTTGCATAGTCACTAAATGCTTAACACTATATAACTAACTTTAAACAGGCGGATTGAGCCATCAGCCCCTTGCACCTCAATCATATACATGCCAAATGAAAGTATTATCCAGAGATACGAGTGTGTTTAAAGATATGTATGTCTGAGATAAGAACAGAAATCAGAATATCTACAAGGGAATCATAAATATACACTCAGGAAGAAAAATTAATGTGTGCAACTCTTGTGTGTCCATCAGAATTTCCAAACTTATATAGTTCTCTTCTGGTCATCTTGATATACTGAAATCTGACATATTGGGCCTCTGTATGTCTGTACTGCTCTCATAGTATTATTATTATTATTATTAGTTTATTTGTCAATTAAAACCATAAACAAAATCACACACTTAATAATGTTTAAAAATACATGCAAAATGAATTATAAGGAGATTTATCATACAGCTAATACGGCCACTGGGCATCGCACCACAAGCCCTTCGCTTTCTTCAACATTCCTTCCTAGGTATTTTTGTCGAGATGCCAAATACACAGCTACATTGGATAAAAGTGGCTAGACAGGGGCTGATCTTTTCCCAAATATCTAAAAATGCAAAGTTGCCATGCAAATGGCTCAAGTGCCCTTAAGTATATTAATATAAGTAATTAAGGTGCATATAAGCAGGACCGAGGCGGATGTGTATACACTGGGCTATGAGTCCCATTGTAAAAGTGCAAATGTGCGAAACTTTATTGCATTAAAAATACCAGAATAGACGAAGTAGTTATCTGAGCAAGACAGGATAGGGAGCAGCTAATTATTGCAGTCCCTAGCAGCCCATCCTTGCCGATTATCTGTGCATGTTAAAGAGATTTATGGTTTATCACGTTTTAAAATTGGATTTGGGAGCCCCCTCCAGATTACTCATCGCATAACCTGTTCGCTGATCATCCTTTTGAAAATATTCAATAACTGATTCAGTCTAATGTTCAGCATTGTGTTGCCTGGGTCCATGGACTCCACCAGAGCAAGCCTGCACGACCTAATTCCCCGTTCAAGGAACTCCTGCCTTAATAGAGATCTTCGTTGAACCATCAATACAGGACAAATGCATACAATGTGAAGCAATGTTTCATTCCCCTGGTGGCATAGACGGCAGGACCGATCTTCACGTAGACCGGTCCTTCTCCATTTTGGCATGAGGTCTAGTGTGGCTATTTCTCCAAATCTTAAGGCCAGAAATGACTGTTTGATCTTCCAGTGGAAGGGTGCGGCCAACAGGGCTGATTCTCTTAGAATGGAATATGATTTCAACACCAGCCACCCATGGCGACGTCTAGACAGGCTTTCTTTGTCTGCCACCCAACTTTGTAGTTAAGTTGATTTTTTTACTAGTTTCTTAAAGGTTTGCCCAGAAGTATTAGAGGTCCAAAGGTCACCCAGTTCAAGCGTCCTAATGCTGTTTTCTAGATATTTCTAGTGAGCACCATTGCCCCGTTGTAGATTAATTTCAATCCAGACTAGATTAGCCAGGGTGTTTTCAACTGCTGCTCGCAGGGTATGACAAAGCTTTATGAATGCCGCCGGTCTAGCAAGTGTCTGTTTTGTAAGCAGGAATTCTAGCCGGATCTGTGCAGGAGAGGCCGACCTAGGGAGCCTAAAGGTATGTTTATAGGCTCTTATCATCAATGTATCTAACAGAAGAGCATCGTCCCCCAGCATGATCTCCGATCCGTATGCAAGGGTTGGCAACAATTTTGCTTTCATAACTGATCCCATGGGCTTTAGATCATGGCCTCGAATGGATCTGGCCAGTGACGAGAAGCCATAATTAATGGCCTGCGCTTTCGCCTTTGTCGCCTTCTTCTGGGAACCAAAGGAGCCATTTTTGTCTATTTTCACTCCTAGGTATACGGAGAGTTTGACCTCGTCAATTCTGTTTCCCTTAATGAGCCATTTATGATTGGTCTTAGAAGGACGATTGCACACCATCACACTTGTTTTCAAAAAATGTATTTCCAGGCCATTCTTTTCAGTGTAAGCTCCAAGAGTGGTAAGCAGCCTTTGAAGGCCTATTCAAGTGTTGCTAAACAGCACCAGGTCGTCAGCGTAAAGGATATGCGACATTTGTTGTCCTCCAATGCTTGGTGTGTGAGCATTCTGTTCGTCTAGCTCAGTAGAGAGGTCTGCCAAAAATAATTAAAGAGGAAGGGGGCTAGGACACAGCCCTGTTTTACGCCCAAAGTTGCTTGCACCTTCCTTGATACGCACGAGCCATCACCGATTTTAATCTTGACCCAGATATCCGAATATACCAGCCTAATTGCTTGTAGGATGTTTGGTGGGATACCCCATCGCTGAAGCTTGGCCCATAGTTTGTCCCAGGGGACACCATCAAAAGCTGCTTTAAAATCAACAAAGCACATATAAAGAGGTGTCCCAGTTGCTTTTGCTCTGTTCCTGATTAAGCTCAGGGTCATAAGATTGGTTGAAGTGCCTTGGCCCCTTAGGAATCCAGTTTGGTTTAAGGGGATTCTTCCTTTGTCGTGCGACGAGGATTACAGATCATGCAATAACAGCGTTGAAAGATATTTTAACTCACTATCCATCAATGCTATTAATCTATAGTTGCTGGGTGAACATGCCAAGCCTTTTTTAAAAATGGGATGGAGTATGGAGCCCCTCCAGCTCTCAGGAATAACGTTGTTTTCCAAAATGAAATTAAACATTGATGCTAGGAAGTCCGCCCATTGTGGGGCAAGATGTTTGAACAATGCCTTTGGTAGCCCATTTGGGCCGGGGGCACAGTCGGCCCAGGACTTTATGATGACCTTCTCTACTTCGGTTGCTGTAATTATCCGGTGTGCCACAGTGGTTTTGTTAGGGCAGTTAGGACTAGCTGTAGGCGCAAAACTGCTCTTGAAGTGTGACTTTAAGTAATGCACCCATTCTGTCTCGCTGATATTTGCGTTATTTGCAGCTGCAGGACCTTTCTCATTCCTATTAATTATCTGCCAGACTTTTTTTGAGTCGTGTGCTTTAGATGCGTGTAATAGCCGGGCCCATAGTGTTTCTTGTTTTGCTTGTTTATACTTCCAGATCTCTTTTTTTAGCCGCCGTCTCTCATTGCGGAGTTGTTGTAGTAGATCCGGGTCTCCTGGATGTTGGCGTGATTTCCGGAAAAGTTTGCCTGTTTCCTTTTTTATGTTCCGAATATGGGCGGGCATAGTTGACGATTTACCATGATCAAGTCGAGCTGCCTTTTTGTGGCTGTTCTCACTGTGGATCTTCGTCAAATTATTGGCAAGAGTCTCCCATGTCGCTATAGGATTGATATCTAGTTGAGCTAGGACCTGTAAACTTGAAATTGCATCCTCTGCTATTGAGTTGATAGAGCCAGAGTTCAACTTCAGGCATTTCAGGTTTTCTGAGTGTGTTTCTCCCGACAACGTGCAAAATGCCTCAAGTTTGTGTAGGGATGCATTCACCATGATGACCTGAGGATTGTGATCGCTTTCCACACGATGGCATATACTATAGTCGCAAACCTCGTTGAAAAGGGGCATTGAAACGAGGGTGTAATCTATGATTGAAACCGCGTTACCACAGAGCCTTGACCAGACAGGTGGAAGGTCAGATGGTTTTCGGCCATTTAGTGCCAGCAGACCCAATAGTTCACAAACCTTTATGAGTTCTTCTCCTAAATTATCCCTCTGTGTTTTGATGGTATTGCTTGCTCAGGGAGGGGGCCCACTGCGTCCATATGTTCGTTCGAGGGACAATGAAAAACGTTGAGGTTAAAGTCTCCGGAAACTAGCCAATGTGCCTTATTATGGCTATCTTTCAACTGGGATAAGTGAGCTGCTATTCTCCAGGATGATGTCGCTTTTTACTTGGGATTGATGTACAGGTTGACGACAATGATTGGATCTTTAGAATTATTAACCCAACCTTCCTGTTTTAATACCAGCATATTTGGGTCGTCCACGAACACTTCCACCATTTCACATGTTATGATGGTGTTTATATAAATTGCCTGGCCCCCTTTTGCCCTGCCATAGGCGCTCTTTCTTTCTGCTGGTTTCATGTATTCTTTGTAGCCAATAAGAGGGATAGTAGTCTGCGCCCAGGTTTCCTGTCACATTAAGATATCAAAGGATCTCAGGAATCCTATGAATTCTGGATCCGAAAGTTTTGTCTGTAGATCATTGATGTTCCAAGAACAGACTACCAGGCAGCCCAGAACCTTTTCTGGTGGTCTTACCTCGCCTCAATCTTGACTGCTCCTGATCCGAGACAGGGCCTGCGGTAGCCAGCCCCAAGAGGTTTGTTGCTCATTGGTTGTTACCAGTTTCGCGGCTGACCGGAGGCTGTTTTGTTAGTTACTTTGATAGTCATTTTAATGAAATCTGAGTCCGATTGGTGATGGACCGCAGGGGGAGACCTTCCACCAGCTCCTCTTAATACAGACCTGTTGGCCCCACTAGAAGGACATGGGGATATCTATCCCCATGATAGGAAATTACTTCGATGCCCCAGGCTTTTAGGTGCTTTTTCTTTTCCAAAATCAGAGCCGGGAGTACCGAGGATGAGAAGGTGACTAGAGTGGGGTCCGTGAGCTGACGTCTTCTTGCCAGCAGGAACTTGATTGTAAAGATGTCATCAGACTTTACATGGGCCAGGTCCGCAAGGCTTTGAGCAATTTCAGGATGTTTGAGCAGTTTAAGATTTCTTGCGAGCCCCTCGATTTAAATTCTGGGATCCACAGCAGCATCTGACTAGAGTTGTTTAAACCAAAAGGTTCATCGGGAACGACGCTACCTCTAGAAGTCAGTTGATTGCCATCAATTTCCACATGCAGCTGAGGTTCCAGGAGAGGCTGTTCACTTGAAGGCTGTGTCTGGGTTTCTTCTTCCATGCATTCTTTTGCTTGCGGTTTCACGGTGCACGGTATTTTGTCATCACGGCCAGCATGGTGGACTCCAGGAATTCCCTCTGGTTGGGGACTGCATGACGGCAAAGGTCCACTGGGTGTGGTACAAGATGCCCTCCAATTTTTAGGGGATACTACCTTGTTGTGAACAACATTGTGGGATGGAGCCACGGTGGTGCCATGTGTCTACAGGTCCGTTTGAGCCATTCCTGGCGAATCCCGATCTTCCTGTTGAGTGGTTTGGGAGGGATAAATGCTCTCTAAGTTACCCGAGCGGATTTTATTCCTTCTTTTTCTTGCTTGTTTCCTTTCCCTTTTAGTTTGTCGGGGATAGTCAGGAGCGTTAGTTTTTATGCTCCCATCCTCAGGTGATTCATGGTGGACCCTGGATGGAGTTTCGAAATTGTCCTCCACTATATCCACGGAGTCTTCCTCTGCCGGCCTTTCGATGGGAACCACTTGGTTCCACGCAGCTATATTCTTTGGACTGCATATTTCCTCTTTCAATGTTGTACCAGGTCGAAACTCGGGGCCAATGTTGTTTTTTACTTCACCCAGTATTGCTTGCATGATAGCCGGGAGTTGCACTAGTTTCTCAACTACCTCCTTGCAGGAACAAACTTTAAAATCATTTAGATGGTTTAATTGGGCCCTTGTGACTAGTGAGTTAAGTTTTTCGAGTTTCTCGTCAATTCCAGACACAAAGATTGCCATTGTGTTCAGTAAATCCACCTGGATGTCCATTTTGTTAGAGTGGTGAGTTAGGGCCAGTACTGTTGCTTGCATAGAGTTCAATATAGCAGACCACAGGTTCGGGGGGTTATCTCCGGGTGTCACTGTCTGAGCCCTTTTGGCTAAATCCTCTTCTATAGTTGTTTCCTGGGTGATTATATTAGGCTCCTCCTCGGGGACTAGCAGGGGGGGATCCTCACCGTTGTTTAATTTGAATTCGGGAAACACAAAAAATTGAGGTGCCCACCCATCTGCGCCTGCTATAGCTGTATCTATATACACCACATCGTTTGGGGCATACACCACATCTTCTGGGGCATACACAGGTGACCTACTTGATGGATACAAGTTTGGTAGGGATACTGAGTTAGGAGGTGGAAAGGTGTGAACACGGCAAGTATTGTCCGTCACTTCTGGTTGACATTTATAGTTCTTATTTACTTGTTCAATTGTGACGTGTTTGCTTGATGGCCGGAAGTAATCTGTTATTTTTGACAGATTGTGCTGATCCAACGATTTTGTATCTTCTTTGTTACTGTCTTTGTCGGCAATCTGGCCTGGCCTCAAGCCCACAGTGCGGACTAGGGTGGCTAAAACCTTGGGGCTACCTTCTAGGCAAAGCTCCGGGCTCAGGTCCAGGTCCAGGTTTAGGTCAAAGTCATAGGTGGCACTACAATTCCTCTGAACGGGGGATCGTCAACATTGACAACGGACCAGCACAATTGGATTTGTGGTTTCCATTTTGCGGAAAGGTTCCCCAGTGCGGTGTCTCTTTCTCGCTTCCTTTTAATTGGGGCTTGTGCCTTACACCGCACCTTACCAGATCTCATCCTTGCTAAAATTAATGGACTCTTGTTGGTTTCGGGCTAGTGGCCTCAGAATGGATAGTGGCTGTTTTCTTGCTATGTTAACTCCACAATTCCACGATTCCACAAAAAAGACTCTCCAATAATATCCTCGGGTGCCTTTTCCAGTAATTGACGGCCTCTTTTCGTGATTACTCAGGGAGTAATACAGCTCTTTACTGGGCAGTTACAGTTACAAGATGGCTCCCTAGCCTGTAAGCCTGGTGGCTGGTGGCTGGAAGCTGGACCAAATATACCCCCAAGTGTTCGCCCGAGGCCTGGGACTGTGGGGTTATAGCAGGAGCAAAAAAACACATGTGAGGAGGAGTTGAGGAACTTCAGGGGCTGGAGTGGTGCTAGGTACCACCCGAGTGGGAGCTCACAAGACCCCCCTGCAGGCTGTACTCAAACATAGCTGGGCCACTTCTGCAGGGTCCTGGGCTCACACTCTGCAACAGCTGCTAAAAGCCGGCTCGCTCGGGATATGGGTACACACCACACCACACTGACTCACACTTTGCCCCACTTGGTCCACTTGGCCCACTTGGTCACACTTAGTATCACATCAGAGATCTGCCAAATTTGCCGCGAGATTGCTGCTGCCGCTGAGGAGGCCTTTCTAAGCTTTTTAAAATAACCTGTGCCAGACAGTGAATCAGAAATATAGTGGAGAGGGGGTACGGTCCATCGGTGGCCAGAAGCATCCCTTGTTCTACCCCTTATTCTACACCACCTCTACACTGCCTCCTGACTACTGACACACCTAGCACCTAACACAGCAGTCCAAAACAGTCCACAACAGTCCACTGGTTTAGGGGCAGATAGCTCACCTCCGTTTCACCTCCGCTGCTCTTTGCGGGGGTCCACTAGGGCATGACTAGGGTATGACCTGTGTAGACGAGGGGCGAGGGGTGGGGGCCGTGTAGTCGAATGAAGAGTTTTTCCCGGACACTCGAACAATGCGTGGACGGCTCAGGGACTCCCGGCTCAGTGATGGCCCCCCCCAGAGCTCCGCGTCGAAAGGGCTCACCGCTCACCGCCTCCGCTCCCTCTCCGTCTTTCCCTACGACCGCCGCTCGCCTCCCACACCGCCGCGGCTCTTCCTCGCAGCCGCAACGAGGGCTTGGAGCTCTCGGCATCCAGACTCGATCAGTAGAGTGCATCAGTGATCCGGATGCAGGTTCCTCGAGGTGCTCTCATAGTATCTAGGATGCACGCAGCAGGGAGAGGTAAATATTAGAGACCTTCTTGTGGAGGGGATTGTGATTGGCTAATACTCAGTGTGTACTTTCTAAACACTTGAGGGATTAAATTTAGACCTATGCTCCATGTTCACTGATCCATCATTATTACAATTTTTACATCCTTAGGCTTTTAATGATGGTCTTATTATTTAATTTGTTTGAGTATTGGTGCTGAAGCTCGGACCAACTCAAACGTTTATCTCCAGATCGATGACCTTTATAGTTGCATTAGAGGTAAAGGGTGAAAACTATCACTCATTAACATCTCAATACAGTGTAACCAATGTGGTCACACAAAAACCCACTCAACAACTTAGTCTGAGTTTAGTAGGGTTTAGTTTTAAATTTAGAAAAAAATTAATGTAGACCAATCTCAACATAATCATATAGAAAAGCAGAAAGACTAAGATAAATCCAAATCTCTTGAAGAGATTTACCTTATATAATACAATGCAGACGACTAACTCTATGATGACAATACAGATGATCAGGAAAAAGAATTGAGTATTAAATTGCATCAGATGATTCTCCAAAGTAAGCATGAGCAAGCTATCTCTCCCTACACTACCTTAAAAGGGAAACCCTAAGCTAAAAGCATTTGGTAAAGGTGAAATCAGAAAGGTGTCAGCTGTCGGAGTCTTCAGTAGAAGGCAATCCAACCATGGGTCAAGTAGCATGAAGCCAAACAAGCAGAAGCATAGCTCTGCTCTCTGTGAAATCCTAAGATGACTCC
Source organism: Calotriton arnoldi (assembly GCA_963921515.1). NCBI lineage: Eukaryota > Metazoa > Chordata > Amphibia > Caudata > Salamandridae > Calotriton > Calotriton arnoldi. The sequence goes on from CAWUFW010000409.1 coordinate 3,472,772, forward strand.
CCTGTCCCTCACTATGTTCAGCATAAAATATAAATTTCATTCAGGGTAGATAGACCCATATGATCCTTGGTAGTGAATTTCCATGGCATCGGCACAACTGAATACTCACACCATCTTTCCCACATCAATAAGTCGCAACTTTGTTCGTCCTTGGTCATCCCTCTCCTCCTCCCTGAGAAATCACCTCCATGCTTGTTACCGCGCTTTTCCTTGCCAACTTCGTCTTCTCATACCTAGCTATCTAATGAAGACACAACCCTTCTATTCTAACTAATGAGGCTTTCTCCATATCTACAGTGCAAACAAAATACAAGCAAACACATTCTGCAATGAAGGTTAAATACAAATTACATGTTAGGTTTTAACATGAGCATGAACTGAATTGGTTTCTCGAGGCCCACACTAGTCAACTTTAAAAGTGCACAGGGTTACATAATACATGCACATTTCTACACACACAATAAATGCAGCTTCTTAAGACATGTATAAATTGTAAAGAATTACAAAGCTGTCATTCTAAATGCACCTGCATGAAAATAATTCTTGTTACACGTATAAATGTTTAAACATTAGTTTACACTTGCACATTCTAATTTAGTAACCTCACAATGGGATACATTTTATGTTAACTTCTCCTGTCACATTAACATATAAATGGTATTTAGCCCTTTATTAATCAAGTTCTACATACAAATTCTTCATGTGGAATACTTTAAATATGCAATACTCTACTCTCCTCAGTAACATTAATCACACAGAATATATTTGAGTCTTCCCTTTTTCGAGAGACGCCTTTCTTCACCTTGTATATCCTGTACACCTTTACACCCACAATCAAGATTAGTGCACAAAGAGCAATAATCAACAACGGTCTCAAAATGAAAGCAACTATGCCACTTTCCAAATCTGCAAACCATATACCTATAGCACTGAATCCATGTCCAACTGAATCCCAAACAACTTCTGTTGCCAATCCACTCACTTCATTATGTAAGTCAGTAAATTTCTTTATGACCTTCTATAGGTCCTTACTTTTGTCTGGGACATAAGTGCAGCACTGTTGGACTTTCAACATCCGACAGACTCCACCCTATTTTGCAAGCAGAATGTCTAACGCAAGACGGTTCTGTAAAACCATAGCCCTAATAGCAACCGACTCAGTATTTACAAGCAATAAAGCTCCAGCTGTAGTAGTAGACAACTTTTCAACTACAGTGGAAAGTTTTCTAATCTTAATGTCATTAAATATCATCCCACATTTGGAATTATTGCGCCAAAAATATCTCCCATGATCTCTCAAGCAGTGGCACCTCATTTGGACCTAGATTTCTCCTCCCAAACAGTATGACCAAAGTTCTCCACATGATAGATCTTTGGAAACACAACTCCTACATAACGTGTGCCATACCATTTGTTCGACAACTTAAAGTAAGCATTCTTGCCACAAATAAAATAAAAACCAGGAATCATAGAGTCTGTTCCATCCAGAAACAACTTCCAAGATCCTCGAACCTCAAAAGTATGATCACACTCACTTTCCCCTCCAGGAATGGTATTGTATTCATTCTTATCATTGTGTATGCACAATTTCCCTTGGTGTTGCCAATCTAATGTCAATGCTCCAGAGTTCCCTGTTGCTTGGTGATCCACCTCTTCCTGTGACCAACTCGTACCACAAACTCCTTTGGCTGCATTCGTCTTTACTGCTCTCTATCTATCCTCTACCTGCTCTAGGAATTTCTTTTCAATGTCAGTAAGGACACAGGTCAAGTTATACCTATGTTTTAATCGGGGCAAAATATCTGCTAATCGTTTCTGTAACTTGAGCATAGGTACGTCAGTTCAAATGTTTGAACAGCTGGACTTCTGAAAAGACTAAGTCATAATTTGACTAGTAATATTGAAAATGACCCTGACCATAGAAAATATTCAACAGTAAGCTACATATAATGCCATATGTCAATGGTATGTGATGGTATATAATGCCCTCAGCAACTGACTAAGGTAACTGCATACAAACATAAGAGTCCCTTGCTTCCATTGTATTAACGTACTCATAAAGCAGATTAGTGTAAGCATTTAATGTGTAATCTCCTCTAGAGAAATCAGTATATAGATTCTGCCCTTCTAATGAATAGAACCCTCCACCAACTTTGTATGATGGTTTCTGTGCAGACGAATGTGTCTCTTCTTTGCCCTTTGTTGAACTCAACCTTAATGCTACAATAAGTGCTATCAAGCCTAACACAAAAATTATGAATATTGTGCCTATTATGTACCTACGTCTACGACTATTATTATTCGTTTCAATACTATCTAGATTCAGACCAAGTGGATAGAGAAATAGCAGCATCAGAATCTTCTCAGTCAGTCTCCACCTGTGCAAATTACAAAACAGTCTTTATTTGTGCTCAACTTTATTTACCAAATACATTCAATCTTCATGAGGCTTCCCTAACCCTACTCCGTGTTCTTCTAAATGTCAACCCTAATTTTATTCTTCTTCCACTCAGACCTAGGTATTTCTTCTTTTAAGCACACAAAAAAGTTAATTCATCATCTCTAATAATGTGAGGACTAAGTTCATTAATAAGCATCTCCAAGATCATTATTCTCAGTCCATCAACAAGCACAGGAGATTCTTCTGAATTCAGATAGGAAATTCAGTCTCATTCAGCACTAAGTTCCTCAAAGCACTCAGTCTTGTCGGGTAAGGAAGTGCAAATATAAAGAGATAGTTCAAATCAAGTTCTGGGAGTTTCAGAAGAATTTCCACTATTATTCCGGAGTGTCCAGAAGTCACTCTCGTTGTCATTAGTAGTGAGATAAGTCCACTCAGGAGTACAGTACTGTAGGAAGCTGGCTCTGTATATACTATACCAAAGTAAGGTACAGTGTGTACAGAGTCCAGTGAATCCCCAGAGTCTTACAGAGGCTTAAGTAGATAATAATAAAAGCTCCATTTGTGGTAGTGTGGTCGAGCAGTTAGGCTTATCAGAGGGTAGTGTTACACATTTATTGTACACCCTCAGGCAAGAAATGATTGCACACACTCAAAGACTGAATCCAGTTCAATTGTTTTGTATAAAATGTTATTATTTGGTTATTTTATTTCTTGTACCAGGAAATATTCAGTTGCAGGTAAGTAGCAGTTTTCAAAGCAGTAATACTTTCAAAAATGTAGTAAGAAGTGTTTTGCAAGGCAAAAGATATGCTTTACAGTCGTAGTAATGCTTTTGTATTTGCCAATCAGAAACAGTTGCACTTAACAATGTGAAAGTTAGACAGTTGTATGAAATAGCTAGAACACAATGCAATCCTATGGGAGGAAAACAGTTTTATGCCTTAGCAGGTTAGTACTCTACTTACAATCCCAGTCTTTGGGGTATGGACCAACACTGGGCAAGGCTCAGTTTGAGGTAGGTATTGCACCACCAGCGGCACTGGGGCAGCCGGGTGCAGAGGTCACTGGGCCCAATATAAATCAATGGAGACTGGGGGCACCCAGAGGCATGGTTTGCAGGTAAGTACCTGTGATTTCAGAACACAGACCCGGGGGTTAAGATCAGCACAGGAGGAGCCACAAGGCAGCACCAAACTACACCACCAGCGGTACTGGGGTGGCCAGGTGCAGGGTGCAAAATCAGCATCGGTGCCCAATGAGTTTCAATGGGAAATCTCGGTCGCACAAAGAGGCTGCAGGTTTGGACCAGGAGGCTGGCTAAAGGTGACCACCGGCTGGACAGGTAAATTGGAGGACTGGAGGAGGTAGAGGAATTGTCAATTATGCTCTCCAAGGCCGGAGGGCTGAGGATGCAGGGGTAGCTTTTGGTGTTGGATCTTCGAGGTCAGAGCCGGTCGCGGTCAGGGGGAGCCTTCGTGTAGAGGCTGCAGGCAACTTTGTGGGGTCCAGGAGAAGTCAAACACCAATGGAGATGAGGTTAGGATCACTGGGGAGACTTCACAGGACAGGTGAGCCACTCAAACTAGGGCCATGGGCATCGGGTACAGAGTGCGCAGAGTGCACAGAGGTCGCGGATCAGCATGGATCCAGACTCGTTGGTGTAGTTTCTTTTAACAGGCTGCTGTCCTCGGGAGATCTGGTCTTGGCTGAAGAATGGCAGTCTTCCTGGGGTTCTTGGAAGTCACTGGTCACAGGCAGGCGTCGTCTTCTTCGCAGGGTCTTTGAGCAGGAGACAGGCCGGTAGGGTTGGGGCCAAATCAGTAGTCATCTTCCAGGCTCAGCTACACAGCATCTTCTTTGTCCTTTTCTTCTTGGGTCATAGGAATCTGAGGATCAGGGTTCAGGGGTGCCCCTAAATACTGAGTTACAGGTACCGGCAGATGGTAGTCAATGGGCTACTTGCCTTTAGCGTGACTACAACCTTAGAAAGTCCCCTGCCTTTGGGGAGGGGGCATTCCCCTCACCTAATTAGGTTAATCCTTCCATTCAAGATGGAGGATATCCTAAGGAGGGGTCACCTCGGTCCAGGGCACTTTAGGGGTGGTCCTGGCAGAGAGGGGACAGATCTCTTCTGACTACAAATTTTCCTGCCGTCCTTGCCGCCAAAAGTGGGGCTTGGACAAGGAGGCAGGTATTTCCACTAGCTGGAGGGCCCTGGCTAGCATATCAAAGGGCAGGAGCCTTTGGGGCTCACCTCCCTGAATGTTGTTCCTGCTTGTGGGTAGGTGTGAAGCACCTCCACCTCAAGCAGCCTTTGTCCCTGACCCACAAGAGCACAAGGACTCCTACCTCAGGGGGTCAGAAACATGTCTGTGTGTGTCAGGCTGGTGCAGACCAGTCAGTTGGACACGAGGGAGTTGGTCGTTTTTCAGGGGACATCTCTAAAATGCCCTTTGAGTGCATTTTGTAATAAATCCAACACTGGCATCAGTGTGGGCTTACTATGCTGAGGAGTTTGATACCAGACTCCTTAGCATTTAGTAAAGCCATCATGAAGCTGTGGAGTTCGTAATGACAAACTCCCAGCACATGTACTCAATATGACTCCACTGCACTTACAATGTCTGTGAATGGCACAGACACTGTAGGAGCACACTGTAGGAGCTGTGCCCTCACCTGTGGTATAGTGCACCCTGCCATAGGGCTGTGAGGCCTGCTAGAGGGGTGACTTACCTATGCCACAGGCAGAGGTTGGTGGGCATGGCACACATGAATGTGTGCCATGTTGACTCTGAAGTTTTGTCTGCACCAAAACTAAGCCTGGGCGGAGTTCACGGAAATCCACTATGCGGAACTCCGCTGTAGGAAGGTGGAATCTGACTATATGGTTGCCCCCACTTTTGTTTATGGTGTTTTGCTGGTTTATGACTTAGTTGGGCTGGGATCCTGCTATTCAGGGCCCCAGTCTATCTGCTTTCTCTGTAAAAGGTTTCCATGTGCCTTAGGCACATCTCTGATTGGAATCTGAGTGCCCTTATAAGTCCCTAGTATATGGTATACTATGTACCCAGGGCATAGGTACCTCAGAGGCCTACCAGGGGCTGCAGCATGTATTGTGCCACCCCTGGAAGCATCCAAACTGACACCACAGGTCTGCTACTGCAGCCTGGGTAAGGTGGTGCATGCACTCCTTACTGTGATATAGGTTACCTATATCACTATATACATACACACATATAAACCTATAAGTCACTCCTATGGCAGGCCTTATCAATCCTGAAGGCAGAGTGCGTGGTTCCTATGTGAGAGGGTGCCCCTGCATGAGCAGGGCCCCTCTGCAGCATTCGGAGACCCTTCTCTGATGCTGTTTGTAGTGCAGCCTGACCATATACTCTTAAGCGCATTATAACCTCGCGTTAAATGCTAACTTTGGAATGGCTGCACCGAAACATGTCGTGTTTGGTGTCAAACATCTTGGAATACTACCCCCGCCAATTCTGGCGGCGGGGGTAGCATTCCACCCTTCTAGAGGGAGAGACATGTTAACCCTGGCCTGGCCGGTAACTTCTTTCTAAAGCCCTGGCATCACAAAATGGATGCTGCTGCCACAGACACAAGTCTGGCCTCCTGCTGCTGGACGAAACTCCGGCAGGGGAGGCCTGGACAACAGGTTTCCTGTCCCAGGGAGGTGTGACCACCTCCCCAGACAGGATAGTGTGTATTGGGGCTGGGCGGGAGCACTTTCGGGTGCTTTGAAGTCCTGCACTGGGGGCACACTTGGTGTCCCTGTGTATACCCCAGTTCAAACCGGATCAGGGGCTTGCAGCCCCTGCTTTGGCGCGAACTGGACAAAGGGAAAGGGTGTAGCCACCCCTCTGCCCTGACCCACCCATAGGTGGGGCCACAGAGTAAGTCCAACCCCTAAACTTAGTATAAGTATAGGAACCCAGTCCTTAGGACTTTAGATTATCCCTGGACGAAACTCTGACACTGAATCCTGGACCTTCGACGCTCTACTACAAGATTAGAGGACAGAAGAATCTCCCTTGGGGTCAAGGAGTGACTCCCCTGCTTGGCAGGCACCAAAGAAGCAATTGTCCGGTCTGCATCGCCTAAGCTCCCGTCGGACGCCGAAGTCTTTGCATCACCAGAGGTGGATTTCCAGACTTCCCCGAGGCTGCCCTGAGTCCCCAGCAAAGCTGAGGCCCGTAGCTGTCGTGAGTAACGTGGAACCGTGACCCCTGGACACCGCACGCATTTGCTAGTGCATCCTCTTCTGGGTCTCCCACGAAGTCATGCTTTGGGCTTCGAGTAGCCCTAGCCTCCAGCACCAACTGCACCAAAGATCACTGGCCTCCACTCCACGAGTGTCCTGTGAGCCAGCTCCACGTGCACCGTCTCGAGGCTCCTTCGCAGTCGCTAGCCCGTTGGCTAGTAGCCCTTCACGAAGGCCAATCCTTTTTTTCTTGGGCTCCCTGGTTGCTCCAGGCTTGCCCTCACTTACCCTTGCTGGGTGAGTTCTTCAGATCTTGCTGGTCTGCATCATCGTCATTCTTCACCTACATCGAGACTTGCCGTTGCCAAGGCTTGTTGGGTCCAATCCGGTCGCCGACACCTCAGCACTCGACAGACATCGTGTACCAGCCCGAATCCTGCTCCTGGTTGCCGACAACGCCTCCTGGACCTCGTGGCTGAAGAGTCAAGACGACCGTCAACCTACCTGAAGCACTCGACATCGGTGGGCATCTGCTCATCGCCTTCCTGGTCACTGGCTAGTGACCCAGACTCTGTCCCCTCTGCTTTCAGGTTCTTCAGATCTCCGATCCACCTTGGATCCACCCGGACACTTTCCACTTGGTCGCCAGCAGCACTTTGCAGCAGATCGCCATTCAAATCGACGACGAAACCCGACCCCGAAAGGCACCTATGCACCCGGCTTCCTGGGTGAGGTATCAAGAGTACTCCGGTGCTCCCGTGGGTAGAGACTCTAGAACGACCTAGTTCTCAAAGGGTTTGCTCCAAGTCCTTCTTTAAGTGTCCCTTTCTTTAATTTCCAAACCGCGACTTTCTCCATAGAAGTTAACGGCGTTTTGCGGCTGTGTATTTACACTGCACGCGTCCCCCGTGGGTCCCCTGTGTCACTACCTTGGGTGGTTCCTTGTGGTCCAAGCACTTCTAGAGGCTCTAGGCCTAGTGTCTAGCTCAGTCGTGGTTCTTATACCACTTTATTGGTATATGGTTTGGTACGCCCCTAGGGCCCAAACGTGTATTTGTGCTATTACTGTGTTTAAATAACTTATAACTTATGTACTTCGAACTCTAGCCTCATAAAGAGACTAGAGGGGTGTGTTTAGCAATAAATACGTATATTTTGAATATATACCTGGTGTGGTGCTCTTTCATTTGGTCACTCAAGAGATTATAGACTGGTAAAACAAGCTGCTTTACATTCCTTCAAGACTTAGCCTGAAGGCTGCTCTCCATAGCTACCAGTAGGATAGCTTTCAATAAGGTTGTCTTTAACCTATCTCCAATAAGGGGTTGTTTGGACTGGTGCAAGGTGCCCACTATAATTAGTGGACAGCATATGCCAGGCCAACTTCTCACATTGGTGTGCAGCGTGTGGGATTCCAGCTTGCTATTGTTTTACCAGATAATCTCAATTGAATTGATCAACTGAAAACCACTAAAGGTGCCTAAGGTACATATAAATTAAGCTTAGTATACAGTAAGTTCTACTGAACTTTGAGTTGTGTGTTAAGGGATAGCACACCCTTTCTACAACTCAAGAGAGTTTAGTAGGCCACACTAGAGTAGGTAGTGCATACACCACACCTCACTAGTGATGTCTTCAAAGCCAGGACCCAGTGAGTCCTTGCCAGAAGCCCCTGGGCTTCTTCCCTCCAAGTATGATACACTCCCATTCTTGGAATTGAGAGCATTATGCAATTTGAGGAAACTGAAGACAGGCCAAAGCCCCACCACCCAACATCTGAGAGAGATGTTAGAGGCTTATGATCTCAGCAGGCCCTTAGGGACTGAAGGGGTAGGAGCAGAGGGGTGGGGCAGAAGATGAGGATGGGGCCAGGGGTAGCAACACCCCCAGCCCCCTCTGGAACTGACCAGGAGGGTGACAATGACCCTGACCTGGAAAACCCAATTCCTCCTGTGGATGAGGAGGAGGCTCAGGATGACCTCCACTTTGTCCCCCAGGAAGGATTGTGAGTGTGCCCAGAAGGTCTAGGTCTCCTTCTCAGGAGTCTAACCACTCTGGCACCTCAATAGGGACCTCTGTCTCCTCTCATAGGAGGGAATCCTCTCATGAGAGGAGAAAGAGGCTGATTCAATATGAGGAAGCTCAGCTTGAACTCAGAAAACAGCAACTGGCTATAGACAGGGAGTCCCTAGATCTCTACAAAGAGAGAAAAAGTTGGGACTAGAGTCCCATGGTGGCAGCAATATCCCTAAAGATAGGGAAAGGTCTTATGACCATAGAAACCTAAACAAGATTGTCCCTCCCTACCAGAGTGGGGATGACATCCACAAATGGATAACTGCACTGGAGAGGGCCTGTAAAGTTCAGAGGGTCCCCCAGAAGCAGTGGGCAGCAATCTTGTGGCTCTCCTTTGCAGACAAAGGTAGAGACAAGCTCCTCACTGTAAGAGAAGAGGATGCTGACAATTACACAGTCTTGAAGAGTGCTCTGATAGATGGGTTTGGCCTAACCACTGAACAGTATAGGTTGAAGTTCAGAGACACCCAAAAGCTCAGACTCAAGACTGGGTTGATTTTGTAGATTGTGCTACTAAGGCTCTGGAAGGTTGGATACATGGCAACAAAGTGCAGGACTTTTTAGGATTGTACAATTTGATTATGAGGGAGCAGATCCTTAATAATTGTCAAAACCAGCTTTTGCACCAGTATCTGGTGGACTCTGATCTGACCTCTCCCCAAGAATTGGGAAAGAAGGCAGACAAATGGGTCAGAACCAGAGTAAAAACTAAAAATCAGGGTGGTGACCAGAAGAAAGATTCTACTAAGTCCCAAGAGAAAGGTGGGGATAAATCTAAGGATAAGTCCCCTACAGGGCCCCAAAATTCCTCTTCTGGGGGTGGGTCCCAAACTCCTTCTTCTCCTGAAAAGAAACCATATTGCCTTGTCTGTAAAAAGCCTGGGCACTGGAAAACTGATCCCAGTTGCCCCAGAATTGGCAATAAAGAAAATGTTCCTCCCACAACTACTACCACCCCTCCTGGTACTACCAGGAGTAATCCTCCAGTTGGGAGTAGTGCACCCAAAAAGTTAGGTGCTTTTGCAAGAGGAACAGAGGTGGGCCCTAGTTTAGACCGGGACCCCTCAACAGACTCCTCTGACTCTGATGGTGGTATAGGATTTGCCACCTTTACCATGGGTCCCACAGCATTGGGCAGGTACAGATTGGAGCCAATAATTAATGGTCAGAAAGCTGTGGCATTTAGGGACACAGGGGCTAGTGTCACCATGGTGGCAGGGAAACTAGTCCCCCTCACCAGCTTTTACCTGAGTTTAAATACCAGGTGACCAACATTGATGGTGTCAGAACAGATCACCCCATGGCCATAGTCAATCTCAGCTGGGAGGGGGTCACAGGCCCAAAAAGAGTGGCAGTGTCCCCAACCCTACCTCTAGATTGCCTGATGGGCAATGATCTGGAAATTTCAGCCTGGGCTGAAGTTGAACACCAAACCCATCTCAGGATGCTGGGCGACCCTGTAGAGGTTAGTGGGGCTGTGATGGCCACAGCCCCAGCCCAAGATTTTGGAGAGATGGAGCCTGGAAGAATGGCCCACTCTCCCCAAAAGAGAGCACAAGGGTTGAAGAAAAGTCTTCTTCCCTCCAGACAGTAGGTAAGGGTCAGCCTCCTCAGGGAACTGACCCTACCCCTAGTGAAGGAACTGCCCCAGAGGTAGTCAGGCCTGGCCTGGCCACACCCCTGATGGCAGAGGACCCTTCCAAGGTGGTACCCAGTCTGGAGCAGGTAACCTGCCCCTCTCTACCCTGCCTCAGCCAGCCCAGGGCTGCAGAGGTCAGGGAGGTCAGTGGACCCCCAGGGCCCCCTGTCCAGAGGAACCCCCATCAGCAGATTAGGGGCACCCAGTCTAGTAGCCCTAGCCAGGTGAAAATTCCTCTACACACTGAGGGATCCCCCATACCTTTATGTAGGGACCTCCCCCAGAAGGACTCTGGTAGGCAAGGGCAAACCTGGGACCAGAAGGTTCCAAACCTGCCATGTCCCCCCAGTAGTCCATCCAAAGGGACCCAACCCTCAGCTGTAGGCAGCCAAAGGTTGACCCTTAGAGCAAAGTGCAACTCAGTCATGGAAAGACAGGCATACATGGTGACCAGTGATCTGAGGAAGCTGAGGCCAACATTCCTAGGGCCTCACTTCCCTACTCAGACACCTCACCAGCCTTGTACTTTACCTAAGCACACCACAGGTAGTGATTCCCCATGGTGGAGACCCTCTCATACCCTTAGGGTGAGGGATTGCTTAGTGGACCATAAGACAGGGGGCACCCATGCTAGTGCAGGTGCTTCCTTATATGGCCACTTAGTCAATAAAGGCTCAACTGGCCAAGGTTAGCCTTATCACCTTTCGTTTGGGGGGTTATGTAGGAAGGTGGAATCTGACTATATGGTTGCCCCCACTTTTGTTTATGGTGTTTTGCTGGTTTATGACTTAGTTGGGCTGGGATCCTGCTATTCAGGGCCCCAGTCTATCTGCTTTCTCTGTAAAAGGTTTCCATGTGCCTTAGGCACATCTCTGATTGAATCTGGAGTGCCCTTATAAGTCCCTAGTATATGGTATACTATGTACCCAGGGCATAGGTACCTCAGAGGCCTACCAGGGGCTGCAGCATGTATTGTGCCACCCCTGGAAGGCCATCCAAACTGACACCACAGGTCTGCTACTGCAGCCTGGGTAAGGTGGTGCATGCACTCCTTACTGTGATATAGGTTACCTATATCACTATATACATACACACATATAAACCTATAAGTCACTCCTATGGCAGGCCTTATCAATCCTGAAGGCAGAGTGCGTGGTTCCTATGTGAGAGGGTGCCCCTGCATGAGCAGGGCCCTCTGCAGCATTCGGAGACCCTTCTCTGATGCTGTTTGTAGTGCAGCCTGACCATATACTCTTAAGCGCATTATAACCTCGCGTTAAATGCTAACTTTGGAATGGCTGCACCGAAACATGTCGTGTTTGGTGTCAAACATCTTGGAATACTACCCCCCGCCAATTCTGGCGGCGGGGTAGCATTCCACCCTTCTAGAGGGAGAGACATGTTAACCCTGGCCTGGCCGGTAACTTCTTTCTAAAGCCCTGGCATCACAAAATGGATGCTGCTGCCACAGACACAAGTCTGGCCTCCTGCTGCTGGACGAAAATCCGGCAGGGAGGCCTGGACAATAGGTTTCCTGTCCCAGGGAGGTGTGACCACCTCCCCAGACAGGATAGTGTGTATTGGGGCTGGGCGGGAGCACTTTCGGGTGCTTTGAAGTCCTGCACTGGGGGCACACTTGGTGTCCCTGTGTATACCCCAGTTCAAACCGGATCAGGGGCTTGCAGCCCCTGCTTTGGCGCGAACTGGACAAAGGGAAAGGGGTGTAGCCACCCCTCTGCCCTGACCCACCAATAGGTGGGGCCACAGAGTAAGTCCAACCCCTAAACTTAGTATAAGTATAGGAACCCAGGGGCATATTAGCAAGAAGAGGCGATAATCATCGCTAACCCTGCTTAGCGTGATTTTTTTATCGCCGGCTATCGCTGGAATATATCGCCACGCTAACGCTGTATTAGCAACGATTAGCGCTATGGCGATGAATATTCCAGCGATAGCGGGGAAATGGGCCAACATCGCTGAAAAACCAGCGATGTTGCATGGAGAAGGGAGAAACCTTGCTGATACGACCCTGTGGTCGTATCAGCATAATCCACCCCCCCATGTTAGGTATGGCTAACACCTGCTAATTGCAGGTGTTAAATAAATGGCGATGACCCCGGTTAGCGCTACTTTTCACGTCGCTAACTGGGGCCATGGCCACCTTGCTAATAGGCGATAGGCCTGTTAGCGAGTGTTTCCCAGGTTTGTTCTGTTGGAACGCCCACTTTGCATGTCATTAGCGATAAATATCGCTGACATGCAAAGCGGTAAAAACGGGCGCTAATGCCCGCAAACTGTCGCTAACTGCTGTTAGAGACAGTTTGCTGATAGGGCGATATAAATATCGCCGCTTTAGCGGCAAAAAGTGCCGCTAAAGCGGCGATAGTGCCCTTGCTAATATGCCCCCCAGTCCTTAGGACTTTAGATTATCCCTGGACGAAACTCTGAAACTGAATCCTGGACCTTCGACGCTCTACTCAAGATTAGAGGACAGAAGAATCTCCCTTGGGGTCAAGGAGTGACTCCCCTGCTTGGCAGGCACCAAAGAAGCAATTGTCCGGTCTGCATCGCCTAAGCTCCCGTCGGACGCCGAAGTCTTTGCATCACCAGAGGTGGATTTCCAGACTTCCCGAGGCTGCCCTGAGTCCCCAGCAAAGCTGAGGCCCGTAGCTGTCGTGAGTAACGTGGAACCGTGACCCCTGGACACCGCACGCATTTGCTAGTGCATCCTCTTCTGGGTCTCCCACGAAGTCATGCTTTGGGCTCCGAGTAGCCCTAGCCTCCAGCACCAACTGCACCGAAGATCACTGGCCTCCACTCCACGAGTGTCCTGTGAGCCAGCTCCACGTGCACCGTCTTGAGGCTCCTTTGCAGTCGCTAGCCCGTTGGCTAGTAGCCCTTCACGAAGGCCAATCCTTTTCTTCTTGGGCTCCCTGGTTGCTCCAGGCTTGCCCTCACTTACCCTTGCTGGGTGAGTTCCTCAGATCTTGCTGGTCTGCATCATCGTCAATCTTCATCTACATCGAGACTTGCCGTTGCCAAGGCTTGTTGGGTCCAATCCGGTCGCCGACACGTCAGCACTCGACAGACATTGTGTACCAGCCCGAATCCTGCTCCTGGTTGCCGACAACGCCTCCTGGACCTCGTGGCTGAAGAGTCAAGACGACCGTCAACCTACCTGAAGCACTCGACATCGGTGGGCATCTGCTCATCGCCTTCCTGGTCACTGGCTAGTGACCCAGACTCTGTCCCCTCTGCTTTCAGGTTCTTCAGATCTCCGATCCACCTTGGATCCACCCGGACACTTTCCACTTGGTCGCCAGCAGCACTTTGCAGCAGATCGCCATTCAAATCGACGACGAAACCCGACCCCGAATGGCACCTATGCACCCGGCTTCCTGGGTGAGGTAACAAGAGTACTCCGGTGCTCCCGTGGGTAGAGACTCTAGAACGACCTAGTTCTCAAAGGGTTTGCTCCAAGTCCTTCTTTAAGTGTCCCTTTCTTTAATTTCCAAACCGCGACTTTCTCCATAGAAGTTAACGGCGTTTTGCGGCTGTGTATTTACACTGCACGCGTCCCCGTGGGTCCCCTGTGTCACTACCTTGGGTGGTTCCTTGTGGTCCAAGCACTTCTAGAGGCTCTAGGCCTAGTGTCTAGCTCAGTCGTGGTTCTTATACCACTTTATTGGTATATGGTTTGGTACGCCCCTAGGGCCCAAACGTGTATTTGTGCTATTACTGTGTTTAAATAACTTATAACTTATGTACTTTGAACTCTAGCCTCATAAAGAGACTAGAGGGGTGTGTTTAGCAATAAATACGTATATTTTGAATATATACCTGGTGTGGTGCTCTTTCATTTGGTCACTCAAGAGATTATAGACTGGTAAAACAAGCTGCTTTACATTCCTTCAAGACTTAGCCTGAAGGCTGCTCTCCATAGCTACCAGTAGGATAGCTTTCAATAAGGTTGTCTTTAACCTATCTCCAATAAGGGGTTGTTTGGACTGGTGCAAGGTGCCCACTATAATTAGTGGACAGCATATGCCAGGCCAACTTCTCACATTGGTGTGCAGCGTGTGGGATTCCAGCTTGCTATTGTTTTACCAGATAATCTCAATTGAATTGATCAACTGAAAACCACTAAAGGTGCCTAAGGTACATATAAATTAAGCTTAGTATACAGTAAGTTCTACTGAACTTAGAGTTGTGTGTTAAGGGATAGCACACCCTTTCTACAACTCAAGAGAGTTTAGTAGGCCACACTAGAGTAGGTAGTGCATACACCACACCTCACTAGTGATGTCTTCAAAGCCAGGACCCAGTGAGTCCTTGCCAGAAGCCCCTGGGCTTCTTCCCTCCAAGTATGATACACTCCCATTCTTGGAATTGAGAGCATTATGCAATTTGAGGAAACTGAAGACAGGCCAAAGCCCCACCACCCAACATCTGAGAGAGATGTTAGAGGCTTATGATCTCAGCAGGCCCTTAGGGACTGAAGGGGTAGGAGCAGAGGGTGGGGCAGAAGATGAGGATGGGGCCAGGGGTAGCAACACCCCAGCCCCCCTCTGGAACTGACCAGGAGGGTGACAATGACCCTGACCTGGAAAACCCAATTCCTCCTGTGGATGAGGAGGAGGCTCAGGATGACCTCCACTTTGTCCCCCAGGAAGGATTGTGAGTGTGCGCAGAAGGTCTAGGTCTCCTTCTCAGGAGTCTAACCACTCTGGCACCTCAATAGGGACCTCTGTCTCCTCTCATAGGAGGGAATCCTCTCATGAGAGGAGAAAGAGGCTGATTCAATATGAGGAAGCTCAGCTTGAACTCAGAAAACAGCAACTGGCTATAGACAGGGAGTCCCTAGATCTCTACAAAGAGAGAAAAAGTTGGGACTAGAGTCCCATGGTGGCAGCAATATCCCTAAAGATAGGGAAAGGTCTTATGACCATAGAAACCTAAACAAGATTGTCCCACCCTACCAGAGTGGGGATGACATCCACAAATGGATAACTGCACTGGAGAGGGCCTGTAAAGTTCAGAGGGTCCCCCAGAAGCAGTGGGCAGCAATCTTGTGGCTCTCCTTTGCAGACAAAGGTAGAGACAAGCTCCTCACTGTAAGAGAAGAGGATGCAGACAATTACACAGTCTTGAAGAATGCTCTGATAGATGGGTTTGGCCTAACCACTGAACAGTATAGGTTGAAGTTCAGAGACACCCAAAAAGCTCAGACTCAAGACTGGGTTGATTTTGTAGATTGTGCTACTAAGGCTCTGGAAGGTTGGATACATGGCAACAAAGTGCAGGACTTTTTAGGATTGTACAATTTGATTATGAGGGAGCAGATCCTTAATAATTGTCAAAACCAGCTTTTGCACCAGTATCTGGTGGACTCTGATCTGACCTCTCCCCAAGAATTGGGAAAGAAGGCAGACAAATGGGTCAGAACCAGAGTAAAAACTAAAAATCAGGGTGGTGACCAGAAGAAAGATTCTACTAAGTCCCAAGAGAAAGGTGGGGATAAATCTAAGGATAAGTCCCCTACAGGGTCCCAAAATTCCTCTTCTGGGGGTGGGTCCCAAACTCCTTCTTCTCCTGAAAAGAAACCATATTGCCATGTCTGTAAAAAGCCTGGGCACTGGAAAACTGATCCCAGTTGCCCCAGGATTGGCAATAAAGAAAATGTTCCTCCCACAACTACTACCACCCCTCCTGGTACTACCAGTAGTAATCCTCCAGTTGGGAGTAGTGCACCCAAAAAGTTAGGTGGTTTTGCAAGAGGAACAGAGGTGGGCCCTAGTTTAGACCGGGGCCCCTCAACAGACTCCTCTGACTCTGATGGTGGTATAGGATTTGCCACCTTTACCATGGGTCCCACAGCATTGGGCAGGTACAGATTGGAGCCAATAATTAATGGTCAGAAAGCTGTGGCATTTAGGGACACAGGGGCTAGTGTCACCATGGTGGCAGGGAAACTAGTCCCCCTCACCAGCTTTTACCTGAGTTTAAATACCAGGTGACCAACATTGATGGTGTCAGAACAGATCACCCCATGGCCATAGTCAATCTCAGCTGGGAGGGGGTCACAGGCCCAAAAAGAGTGGCAGTGTTCCCAACCCTACCTCTAGATTGCCTGATGGGCAATGATCTGGAAATTTCAGCCTGGGCTGAAGTTGAACACCAAACCCATCTCAGGATGCTGGGCGACCCTGTAAAGGTTAGTGGGGCTGTGATGGCCACAGCCCCAGCCCAAGATTTTGGAGAGATGGAGCCTGGAAGAATGGCCCACTCTCCCCCAAAAGAGAGCACAAGGGTTGAAGAAAAGTCTTCTTCCCTCCAGACAGTAGGTAAGGGTCAGCCTCCTCAGGGAACTGACCCTACCCCTAGTGAAGGAACTGCCCCAGAGGTAGTCAGGCCTGGCCTGGCCACACCCCTGATGGCAGAGGACCCTTCCAAGGTGGTACCCAGTCTGGAGCAGGTAACCTGCCCCTCTCTACCCTGCCTCAGCCAGCCCAGGGCTGCAGAGGTCAGGGAGGTCAGTGGACCCCCAGGGCCCCCTGTCCAGAGGAACCCCCATCAGCAGATTAGGGGCACCCAGTCTAGTAGCCCTAGCCAGGTGAAAATTCCTCTACACACTGAGGGATCCCCCATACCTTTATGTAGGGACCTCCCCAGAAGGACTCTGGTAGGCAAGGGCAAACCTGGGACCAGAAGGTTCCAAACCTGCCATGTCCCCCCAGTAGTCCATCCAAAGGGACCCAACCCCCAGCTGTAGGCAGCCAAAGGTTGACCCTTAGAGCAAAGTGCAACTCAGTCATGGAAAGACAGGCATACATGGTGACCAGTGATCTGAGGAAGCTGAGGTCAACATTCCTAGGGCCTCACTTCCCTACTCAGACACCTCACCAGCCTTGTACTTTACCTAAGCACACCACAGGTAGTGATTCCCCATGGTGGAGACCCTCTCATACCCTTAGGGTGAGGGATTGCTTAGTGGACCATAAGACAGGGGGCACCCATGCTAGTGCAGGTGCTTCCTTATATGGCCACTTAGTCAATAAAGGCTCAACTGGCCAAGGTTAGCCTTATCTCCTTTCGTTTGGGGGGGGGGGGTTATGTAGGAAGGTGGAATCTGACTATATGGTTGCCCCCACTTTTGTTTATGGTGTTTTGCTGGTTTATGACTTAGTTGGGCTGGGATCCTGCTATTCAGGGCCCCAGTCTATCTGCTTTCTCTGTAAAAGGTTTCCATGTGCCTTAGGCACATCTCTGATTGGAATCTGGAGTGCCCTTATAAGTCCCTAGTATATGGTATACTATGTACCCAGGGCATAGGTACCTCAGAGGCCTACCAGGGGCTGCAGCATGTATTGTGCCACCCCTGGAAGGCCATCCAAACTGACACCACAGGTCTGCTACTGCAGCCTGGGTAAGGTGGTGCATGCACCCCTTACTGTGATATAGGTTACCTATATCACTATATACATACACACATATAAACCTATAAGTCACTCCTATGGCAGGCCTTATCAATCCTGAAGGCAGAGTGCGTGGTTCCTATGTGAGAGGGTGCCCCTGCATGAGCAGGGCCCCTCTTCAGCGTTCGGAGACCCTTCTCTGATGCTGTTTGTAGTGCAGCCTGACCATATACTCTTAAGCGCATTATAACCTCGCGTTAAATGCTAACTTTGGAATGGCTGCACCGAAACATGTCGTGTTTGGTGTCAAACATCTTGGAATACTACCCCCCGCCAATTCTGGCGGCGGGGTAGCATTCCACCCTTCTAGAGGGAGAGACATGTTAACCCTGGCCTGGCCGGTAACTTCTTTCTAAAGCCCTGGCATCACAAAATGGATGCTGCTGCCACAGACACAAGTCTGGCCTCCTGCTGCTGGATGAAACTCCGGCAGGGGAGGCCTGGACAATAGGTTTCCTGTCCCAGGGAGGTGTGACCACCTCCCCAGACAGGATAGTGTGTATTGGGGCTGGGCGGGAGCACTTTTGGGTGCTTTGAAGTCCTGCACTGGGGGCACACTTGGTGTCCCTGTGCATAACCCAGTACAAACCGGATCAGGGGCTTGCAGCAAAGGGAAAGGGGTGTAGCCACCCCTCTGCCCTGACCCACCCATAGATGGGGCCACAGAGTAAGTCCAACCCCTAAACTTAGTATAAGTATAGGAACCCAGTCCTTAGGACTTTAGATTATCCCTGGACGAAACTCTGACACTGAATCCTGGACCTTCGACGCTCTACTACAAGATTAGAGAACAGAAGAATCTCCCTTGGGGTCAAGGAGTGACTCCCCTGCTTGGCAGGCACCAAAGAAGCAATTGTCCGGTCTGCATCGCCTGAGCTGCCGTCGGACGCCGAAGTCTTTGCATCACCAGAGGTGGATTTCCAGACTTCCCCGAGGCTGCCCTGAGTCCCCAGCAAAGCTGAGGCCCATAGCTGTCGTGGGTAATGTGGAACCGTGACCCCTGGACACCGCACGCATTTGCTAGTGCATCCTCTTCTGGGTCTCCCACGAAGTCATGCTTTGGGCTCCCAGTAGCCCTAGCCTCCAGCACCAACTGCACCGACGATCACTGGCCTCCACTCCACGAGTGTCCTGTGAGCCAGCTCCACGTGCACCATCTCGAGGCTCCTTCGCGGTCGCTAGCCCGTTGGCTAGTAGCCCTTCACGAAGGCCAATCCTTTTCTTCTTGGGCTCCCTGGTTGCTCCAGGCTTGCTCTCACTTACCCTTGCTGAGTGAGTTCCTCAGACCTTGCTGGTCTGCATCATCGTCAATCTTTATCTACATCAAGACTTACCGTTGCCAAGGCTTGTTGGGTCCAATCTGGTCGCCGACACCTCAGCACTCGACAGACATCGTGTACCAGCCCGAATCCTGCTCCTGGTTGCCGACAACACCTCCTGGACCTCGTGGCTGAAGAGTCAAGATGACCATCAACCTACCTGAAGCACTCAACATCGGTGGGCATCTGCTCATCGCCTTCCTGGTCACTGGCTAGTGACCCAGACTCTGTCCCCTCTGCTTTCAGGTTCTTCAGATCTCCGATCCACCTTTGGATCCACCCGGACACTTTCCACATGGTCGCCAGCAGCACTTTGCCGCAGATCGCCATTCAAATCGACGACGAAACCCGACCCCGAAAGGCACCTATGCACCCGGCTTCCCTGGGTGAGGTAACAAGGTACTCCGGTGCTCCCGTGGGTAGAGACTCTAGAACGACCTAGTTCTCAAAGGGTTTGCTCCAAGTCCTTCTTTAAGTGTCCCTTTTCTTTAATTTCCAAACCGCGACTTTCTCCATAGAAGTTAACGGCGTTTCGCGGCTGTGTATTTACACTGCACGCGTCCCCCGTGGGTCCCCTGTGTCACTACCTTGGGTGGTTCCTTGTGGTCCAAGCACTT
The DNA here is from genome assembly GCA_963921515.1 of Calotriton arnoldi. Taxonomy (NCBI): domain Eukaryota; kingdom Metazoa; phylum Chordata; class Amphibia; order Caudata; family Salamandridae; genus Calotriton; species Calotriton arnoldi. Next base: position 3,492,518 of record CAWUFW010000409.1, read on the forward strand.
CTAGAGGCTCTAGGCCTAGTGTCTAGCTCAGTCGTGGTTCTTATACCACTTTATTGGTATATGGTTTGGTATACCCCTAGGGCTCAAACGTGTATTTGTGCTATTACTGTGTTTAAATAACTTATAACTTATGTACTTCGAACTCTAGCCTCATAAAGAGACTAGAGGGGTGTGTTTAGCAATAAATACGTATATTTTGAATATATACCTGGTGTGGTGCTCTTTCATTTGGTCACTCAAGAGATTATAGACTGGTAAAACAAGCTGCTTTACATTCCTTCAAGACTTAGCCTGAAGGCTGCTCTCCATAGCTACCACTAGGATAGCTTTCAATAAGGTTGTCTTTAACCTATCTCCAATAAGGGGTTGTTTGGACTGGTGCAAGGTGCCCACTATAATTAGTGGACAGCATATGCCAGGCCAACTTCTCACATCCGCGAAGTGCAAAAAAAAACTCTGCCTTGTCACACGGAGCTCTGCAAGCAGCGGAGTGCTTTAAAAAAATGCCGTTCACGGTGATTTTCAGTGCCAGATGCTTGTCCGCACTGTGTAATCATTGCAAACGGCACCATGCACAGCGCAAGCGGGCGCTGCTTTCCTTTCTGCTGCTCGAGTAGATTTTTACTCAAGCGGCAGCTTTCTCAACGCGAACGGACAGTTTCTCAACGCGAGCGGTCGCGAGCATACGCGACCACTCGCAATGAGAAATCTGACCCCCCGTTGAGAAATCTCACCGGGGGTTTGACTTTCCACGCTTGCGCTCGCCAACTTGATATTGATGATTGCGAATGAGGAAAAATCTTGTGTATTTTCCTTGCTCGCGCTCACCAACTTTCCGTTGACGGACACGAGCGAGGAAAAAAACTCCACTCCGCTACGCACAGCGGAGTTTGTCGGAACTCCGCGAGCTCCGCGTAACGTGAAGTACGGAAAATTCCACAATCTCAACGAGCGGAGCGGAGTTCACCGCCCAGACTTAACCAAAACACACTGTCTGAAATGGCAGTGTGTATGTGTTTGGTGAGGGGCCTCTGAGGGTGGCACAATGCATGCTGTAGCCCTTAGAGACCTTCTCTGGTCACAAGGCCCTTGGTTCTACTGATACCTTTTAGCAGGGACTTACTTGTGAGCCAGAGGTGTGCCAATTGTGAAAACAAAGATACTGTTTGGGGAAAGAACACAGGCACTGGGGACCTGATTGACAGGAATCCAGTGCACACTCAGTCAAAGTGCATCAGATATCAGGCAAAAAGTGGGGAATAACCATGCAAAAAGGGGCACTTTCCTACACAACCCCCCAACGAAAGAGGATGAGACTAACCTTTCCCAAGAGAGTCTTCATTTTCTAAGTAGAAGAACCTGGAAAGTCCATCTGCATTGGCATGGGCAGTCCCAGGTCTGTGTTCCACTGTAAAGTCCATACCCTATAGGGAAATGGACCACCTGAAAAAGCTTTGGGTTCTCACCTTTAATCTACATTAGCCATCTGAGAGGTCCGTGGTCAGTGTGGATAAGGAAGTGAGTACCAAACAGGAATGGTTTCAGCTTCTTCAAGGACCAAACCACAGCATAAGGCCTCCCTCTCAATGGCACTCCAACGCTGTTCCCTGGGGAGTAACCTCCTGCTTACAAAAGCATCAGCTGGTCTTGGCCACTATCCTTGGTCTGGGATAGGACAGCTCCTATCTCTAGTTCAGAAGCATCAGTTTGCACAATGAACTGCTTGGAGTAATCTGGAGCTTTGAAACTGGTGCTGAGCACATTGCCTCTTTCAGGGTGTCAAAAGCCTTTTGACAACTAACTGTCCAGTTCAGTTTCTTGGGCATCTTCTTGTAGGTGCACTCTGTGAGGGGGTTCACAATGGACCTATACCCCTTCACAAACCTCCTGTAGTACCCAGTGAAGCCAAGGAATGCCCTGACTTGGGTCTAGGTAGTTGGAGCTTCCCAGTCCAGAATTGTCTGGATCTTGGGTTGTAAGGGTTGCACTTGGCCTCTACTTACAAGGTGGTCCAAGTATACAACAGTACGCTGCCCTACATGGCACTTGGATGCCGTGATAGTTAGACCTGCAGATTGCAGGGCTTGTATAACCTTCCCCAGGTGGGCCAGGTGATCCTGACAGGAGGAGCTAAAGACAGCAATATCATCAAGATATGCTGCACTAAAGTTCCCCAACCCAGCAGGGCTTGATTCACCAACCTTTGGATGGTGGCAGGGGCATTCTTTAAACCAAAGGCCATAACAGTAAACTGATAATGCCCACCAGGTGTGAAGAATGCTGTTTTCTCTTTGGCTCCTGGGGCCATGCCAATCTGCCAGTACCTGCAGTTAAGTCAAAGGTGCCTGGACATTTGGCTACCCCCAATCTGTCTATCAGCTCACCAGCCCTGGGTATGGGGTAAGCATCTGTCTTAGTAACAGCATTGCGACCTCGGTAGTCCGCACTGTGGGTGAGGTTTGCAGACTAAGACCACTGGGCTTGCCTAGGCACTCTCAGAGGGTTCAATAACCCCTAACTCCAGCCTCTTGCTTACTTAAGCCTTAATGCTCTCCTTAACTTGGTCAGACTGTTGATAGATTTTGTTTTGACAGGCAAGCTGTCCCCAGCGTCACATCATGGGTACACCAGTGCGTCTGTCCAGGAGTTAAGGAGAAGAGCTCAGCATACTGTTGCAGGACATAACTGCAGTCAGCCTGCTGTTGGGCAGTGAGGGTTTCTGAGTAGATAACCCCATCAATTGACCCATCTTTTGGACTGTAAGAGAGGAGGTCAGGTAGAGGTTCACTCTGTCCCCTGATCCTCATCAGTAACCATCAGCATGGTCACATTAGCCCTGTCACAAACAATTTCAGGCGGTTCACATGGATCACCCTTTTGGGTATCCTGATAGTGTCCAGATCCACAAGGTAGGTGACCTCACTTTTCATCTCAAGGATAGGGTAAGGACCATTACATTTGTCTTGGAGGGCCCTTGATGCAACAGGCTCCAAAACCTACACCGTCTGCCCTGGTTGGCACTCCACCATTGCAGCCTTTTTGTCATACCAGAGCTTCTAGAGCTCTTGACTGGCCTCAGGATTTTTGGATGCTTTCTCCATGTACTCTGCCATTCTGGAACATAGGCCTAGTATAAAGTTAGCCTGTGCGGGTAACTACGCTCCGCCAGCGGAGTTTACATAGTTTTGCATAGTTCTGTTGCGAACGCGGAGTTTAGGCTAAACTACGACTCCATGGCGGAGCGTAATTCCACTGAGTTTTTTTCCAACTCCGTGGAACTCCGCGTAGAGGCACTACGCCTGCTCTGCCCGGGGTTAGTATATAGCCCACAATATCCTGCTTAGGTTATTGGAGAGGCTTCTCCCAACCTTCCTTCACAAGACAAAGTGGTCCCCTAACAGGATGGCCAAACAGAAGTGCAAAGGGGGAAAACCCTACTCCCTTCTGAGGCACCTCTCTGTAGGCAAAACGCAGGCATGGCAAAAGGACATCCCATCTCCTTTTGAGTTTTTCAGGGAGCCCAGTGATCATGCCTTTCAATGTCATTTTGAATCTTTCATCAAGAACATTGGTTTGGGGATGATAAGGTGTAGTGAACTTGTAGTTCACTCCACACTCATTCCTCATGTGTCAGGTATGCAGGCATGAAGTTGGAACCTCGGACTGATACCACCTCCTTAGGGAACCCTACCCTGGTAAAGATTCCAAGGAGGGTTTGGCTACTGCAGGGACTGTAGTAGTCCCAAGGGGAATTGCCTCAGGATACCTGGTAGCATGTTCCACTACTACCAGTATGAGTTTGTTTCCTGATGCTGTGGGAGGTTCCAGTGGGCCCACTATATCCACACTTACCCTTTCAAAAGGAATCCCAACCATTGGTAGTGGCATTAAGTGGGCCTTGGGTCTCCAATGATGTTGCCACTGGCTTGACAGTTGACAGAGTCTCTCCAAGGCCAGAGGGCTAAGGATGCAGGGGTACCTTTTGGTGTTGGATCTTCTTGGTCAGATCCGGTCGCGCTCAGGGGGACCCTCCATGTAGAGGCTGCAGGTACCTTAGTGGGGTCCAGGAGAGGTCAGCCACCGATGGAGATGAGGTTAGGATCACTGGGGAGACTTCACAGGACAGGTGAAACCACTCAAACTCGGGCCGTGGGCGTCTGGTGCCGAGTAGGCCACCTGAATCCTTGGTGTAATTTATTTTGGACAGGGCCGCTGTCCTCTGGAGATCTGGTCTTGGCTGAAGAATGGCAGTCTTCCTGGGGTTCTTGGAAGTTGCTGCCCACAGGACAGGCATTGTCTTCTTTGCAGGGTCTTTGAGAAGGAGACAGGCCGGTAGGACTGGGGCCAAATCAGTAGTCGTCTTCCAGGCTCGGCTGCACGGCATCTTCTTCATCCTTTTCTCCTTGGGTCACAGGAATCTGAGGATCAAGGTTCAGGGATGCCTATAAATACTAAATTTAGGGGTGTTACAGGTACTGACAGATGGTAGCTAATGTGCTACTTGCCTTTAGCGTGACTACCCCCTCAGAATGTCCCCTCCCTTTGGGGAGGGGGCAACCCCCTAACCTGATTGGGTCGAATCCTTCCATTCGAAATGGAGGATTTTCTAAGGAGGGGGTCACCTTAATCCAGGGCACCTTAGGGGTGGTCCTGGCAGAGAGGGGACACATCTCTCCTGATTACTAATTTTCCAGCCGACCTTGCTGCCAAAAATGGGGCTTGGTCAAGGGGGGGGGGGGGGTATCTCCACTAGCTGGAGAGGCTCCGGCTAGCATATCAAAGGGCAGAAAGACTTTGAGGCTCACAGCCCTGAGTGCTGTTCCTGCTTGCCTTTGTCAGTGACCCACAAAGGTACAAGGGCTCCCACCTCAGGGAGTCAGAAATATGTCTGTGTGTGTCAGGCTGGTGCAGACCAGTCAGCTGGACACGAGGGAGTTGGTCATTTTTCAGAGGGCACCTCTAAGATGTCCTCTGAGTGCATTTTATAATAAATCCAACATTGGCATCATTGTGGGTTTATTATGCTGAGGAGTTTGATAACAAACCCCTTAGCATTCAGTATATATAGTGCACCCTGCCTTAGGGCTGTTAGGGCTGCTAGAGGGGTGACTTATCAATGCTACAGGCAGGAGTTGATGGGCATGGAACACAGGGAGGTGTGCCATGTTGACTCTGAAGTTTTGTCTGCACCAAAGCACACAGTCTGCAATGGCAGTGTGTATGTGTTTGGTGAGGGGCCTCTGAGAGTGGCACAATATATGCTGCAGCCCTTAGAGACCCTCTCTGGTCAGAAGTCCCTTGGTACCACTGGTACCTTTTGCCAGGGACTTACATGTGAACCAGAAGTGTGCCAATTGCGAAAACAGATTTACATTTTTGGGAAAGAACACAGGCACTGGGAACCTGATTGGCAGGGACCCAGTGCACACTCAGTCAAAGTGCATCAGATATCATTCAAAAAGTGGGGGGTAACCATGCAAAAAGAGGCACTTCCCTGAAAGTACCCCCAACAAGGCACCCTTGATCTTTTAGATCTTCTGAGATTCGATCCTTCACTCTCGTTTCCACTCAGCTTTTATTCACCAGATGCTTTGGATACTGGTGCAAGAGCGTTTTCAGAGGATAACTTCAACCTTCTCTTCTCTTTATTCTTTGACCAGCTTTCTTCCACCACCACTCGTGTCCCACAGCACTAGTTCCTTCTTTGGGGCTAGAATATAATTCATTTCCCAGCACAGCATCAGCTTCTTTGAGTTCAGATTCAGCTTCAGATTCATCAAGACCCCCCTCAGATCATTCAAGTGCTGCCTCAGGCTCTGTCTGGTCCCCTACAGCTTGGCTGACCTCTGCTGGTGTCTCTTCTCGGAGAGGTGCTGTTTCTCATTCAAGGGGACACAGGACTATATGAGTGTGAGATGCATGTACCCAATTAGGACTACCACCACACTTCACAGCAGTTGTAATGACCAAGATCACCTGGTATGGACCACATCAGTGACGCTCAAGACAGTTATTCCTTACATGTACCTTCACCACAACCCAGTCACCAGGACTAAGGTCATGGCACTGATTCCGATGTGGCGGTGCTGTTGCCGCTTCAACCCGTTGAAACACAGAACGTACCCAGTCAGCCAATCCTTTATAGTAATTGAGCACCAAATCATCTGTAATGTTTACAAGCACATTTGCAGGCACAGCAGGCAACCGCATAGCCCTTCCAGGTAACCCCGGGCGGAGCTGGCATAGTGCCACTACCCGGAGGTCCACGGAGTTGGAAAAACCACGTGGAACTCCGCTCCACCACCCGCCTCCACCCCCCTAATAAAAATTATTTAAAAATAAATTTTAAAGAAATAAACACGCTTACCTGTACTGCGCCGTCCCCGGGGTGCCCTCCTCCAACTCGTCATCTCTCTCCAGTGCAAGCCCCCTATGTCGGACGTACATCTTGTGAGAACTGCGCATGCGCGCTGGTGCATGCGCATTTCTCGCAAAACGTCTTGTGAGAAATGTGCATGTGTGCATGCGCAGTTCTCACAAGATGTACGTCCGACGTAGGGGGCTTGAACTGGAGAGAGACGGCGAGGAGGAGGAGTGCAGCCCGGGGACACCGCAGTACAGGTAAGTGTGTTTATTTCCATTAAATTAATTTTTAAATAATTTTTATTAGATATTAGATGGGGTGGAGGCGGGGAGCCTATTTAGAAGGGGGAGCTGGCTAACTCCGCTCTGCTGCGGAGTCGGAGTTTTGCCCTATACTCCGCATTCTCAGCGGAGCGCGGAGTAGGCAAATCTCCGCACACTCCGCTGGCGGAGCGGAGTTCTCTGCCCGCCCTTACTTCCAGGATTATCTCATGAGGAGACAGTCCTGTTCTCTAATCTGAGACGCTGCGAAGACTCATCAGCACCAGAGGCAAAGCACCAGGCCATTTCAAAGATATCAAAGCAGGCCAAGCCGAAGAGGGAGTGAGACTCGTCTTCTCCTGTCTCTGCTCCTCCGCAGCTTTCTAAGCTTACTCCACCACACTGGAGCCTGTGATCTCCAGCCTGTTGCTTTCCTGAGTGCCCCACTGCCTTCTGCCACCTAGGGACTGGACCGGATGCCTGCTCCTGTCTGCTGACGCTCTCCTGACTGCCCCTGGCCAGGGCCTGCCTGGCCTGTCCTGCCATCTTGAGTCCTCCGGCGGCACCGCTTGCTGCTCTTGAACGGCCTCTTCCAGCCAGTGCACTGTTCTCCAGGCTACCCCTGGATTGGGAGGGCCGCCCGGTTGTACAAATTTGCATCGCACTCCGCTCGCTTGAAGTGGGGAAGTGGGGGCAGAACCTGCTTGCAACATCGGAAGACCAGCCTGGGGCCTGCCACATCCAGCGCTCTGGCCCACGGGGACCATCGGTACTGCCTACCCATCCTGGCAATGTTTTAGCATCACCCAGGAGCAGTTTTAAAGGCTTGTTGCACCTGGCTAATTATACTGCTATCCCCACAGCTCTACCCCGGGGCCTGGCTTACGATCCACGAAGTTCTCATTTTATCCTGCCGCGCACCATCCTGTGCTGCCCCCTTGAAGAGCTGTTGTAAGGGGGACACCTATGCGAGGGAGCGGCAGCTGCCCTCATCTGTCTCTGTGCATTGGGGTGCACCTCCACCTGAGCTGTTGGGAACTGTGATGCCTCATTTTGCTATAGAATCCCCGCAGGGCCATGCTCGGCTGTGATACCACATGGCATACCCTCCCTGGTCCCTCGGTGGTGTGTGCGACGCGCTTGGTTGTGACAAACTGTACCATGCCCCCTTGGGCTTCCTTCACGGCCACCCTGGAATGGATTGACCCAGTTGTTGATCCTGCCTTATGGCCCCTCCTCCTCACTGTTGAACTCTGCTTCAATTGCCTGGGGGACCCGTCGCACTCTCTTTGCCTTCACTTGGACTGAACTGAGACTGCTCCAAACCAACGCAGCTATCGGCATACTCTGATATCGAATAAACCACACTACTGCGCCCTACTCTCCTCTCGGACGCTTGCTGACTGAGGTGCCACCCTTCTTCCATGCCACGAGGCAAACTCAACAAGGATACCCCTGTCAGTCAATCTAAAGACAGTCCTGTCACTTCTCTGTGGCTTAAAACCGGCCCTCCGACCATGGCCACCTCCAACTTTCCCTTGGCCGCCACATCCGGTGATCCTTCTGCTATCACCCTCACGCAGGCCTATAAGACCAACTTCCTGCAAGAAATAAGATCTGAAATTGGCTCTCTCAAGTCGGAATTCAAAACCTGCCTACATGACCTTAAACATGACATCACGGAGATAGGGGGGCGCATTAATGACCTGGAATGCACAGTAGAAGCCCGCTCAGAGGACTAGGAAAACCTATGGTGTAGAATGACTGCTTTGGAGGAATATCAACATTCAATTAAAGCAGGAAGACTTGGAAAACAGGAGCAGGAGGAACAACCTTTGCATTAGGGGTGTCCCTAGGGGGACTGAGGGCTCAGACATCATTATGTTCACGGCCAATCTCCTCCAGGTAATCTGGGGGGATGATAACGCCTCCCCTCCTGCCCTGGATAGGGCTCATCGAGTGGCCATGGCCCTGGGGTGCACTGACTTTGTCCCAGATATTCTCACACGTGTACACTTCTTTACTGAAAAAAGAAGCCCTCCTACAAGCCTCACGCTGCAAAGCGGACCTGATCTTCAAAGGCCACTCCATACAAATATTTCTGGATCTCGCTTCAGTAAATTTACGACACCGCAGAGACTTCAAGCCTGTGATGGACAAACTCCTTGAACTTAACATCAAATACAATGGGGCGAATCCTTTGCCCTGATCTTCACATGGGAGGACAAGCGCCAGGTGGTCCGTTCCTTACTTGAGGACAAAAAGCTTGTGAAGATCCCATCTGACTCTCGCAACACCAGCCCGTACACCGTGCACAAAGCCCTGTGAGGCCATAACCCCGGAATAGTCTAGAGTGAAACCTACCAAGCCCAGAGCATACAACAAGGAGTGGGCCTCCCTTCAGGCTAAGCAGGACATCATCCACCATCTCCGCAACCTGGACAATGCATCATCTCCGGCATGTTCCACTCTGGCTTCCCTCTGACCTGGGAGTTGCTGTGTCTTGGGCCGTGCCCTGGCTCTGCTACCTGGTGACTACATTCTCTGGACTTTGACATGGCTGTTTTATGGACTATTCTCATACCTCAACACCATGCTGAAGGGGTTCGCTCCCAGGGACCAGTGACTTTGCAACCTGGAGCTCTCCTCCCCTTACAACTTGGTGTCTGGGAGCCCGCGATGTGACTGACTCAGGGCCTCCTTTGTTGCAGATCTTGTGTTCCCGGCAGAATGGATCCATGCCTGGACAACTGCTAGCTGTGGAGGCTGGGGACCAGCGGAATTGTCTGTTGTTTCTGCTCCCCCTCACCCGATTCGTCCCCTTGGAGAGTGTCTTCTCCAGAATGGCTCGTGATCAGACACGTGGGCCATTCCAGGACTTGAATGGAGCTCTTTGGTCCAGTTGGCCTCCCATTGTTTATATTGGTCTTTCTTTTCCCCTCTTTTTCTTTTTCCCTTTTCTGAATGGTCGGGGGTTGATGCTATGTGTCCTTTGGGGACTCTCCCCTGCTTACCTTGCCTCGTCGGGTGGTTGCCCTCCCTCTCGGGCTTTAGGGTTGCTTTTTGGTCCCACCTTTCATCACCCTTTTCACCTCCCCTCATAGTGGGCTACTCTCTCTTTGTCCACTTTATGCCTTTACAGGGGCTTTCAACGGCCACCTTTTTTGTTCTTGGGGATGCCACCTATCTTTTTCCAATATTTTGCACTAGCTGGTTCCCCTAACCCGGGCCATGGCTCACACATCCCATATCCAATTCCTCTCCTTAAACATTCTGGACCTCAATGTTCCAAACAAGAGATGCCAAATTTGGCGTTATCTCCTTATACAAGACCCTGATGTCATTTTCCTTCAGGAGGCCCACCCTTTGAAGTCCGACACACACCGAATGTCCCATCAAAAGTTCCCAGCCCGGTATTGGGCATCCCCTACCACTAAAACGGCTGGGGTTGCAATCCTGTGCAAAGCGGGCTTCTGCTCTAAAGTGTTGCAGGTGATCGGGGATGGTGAGGGTCGCTTCCTAAAACTCACGGTTCAACGAGGCACTCATTCTCTTACCCTCCTAAACATTTATGCACCTAATCAATCACAAAATGCATATCTTGGGACCATACTGCGTGATCAGGTGGCACAGGAAGGGGGCAGCTTGGTAGTGGGGGGAGATTTCAACCTGGTGTGGGATCCTGACATGGACTGCAACGCTGCCTCTTTTCAGGGCACGGGAACGATGTCAGCTGCTTTAAAGAGGGACTTTACAGACCTGGGCCTCACGGATGCTTGGCGCTACAGGTTTCCTGACACACACGACTATTCTTTCTACTCACTATTCACCACTCCTACCCTCACATTGATTATTTTTTCCTCTCACATTCACTGCTGCGGGACCTAGAGTCTGTCCACATCTCCGACATCTCCCTCTCCGATGACGCCCACATGGAATTGATATTACGGTGTTGGGGCCCCTCATCCCGATCTGGCCCTCAGTGGGGGCTTCCCCCTCATCTGTTGAGAGACCCCGTTGATTTGGCCGAGATTCGGGAAGAGATCTTGGCTTATTTTGAGTCAAACGTCCTCCCCGAAACCTCACCCTTTACTCTTTGGGACACCTTTAAGGTGACACTTCAAGGTGTCATTACGTCTATCACTATTGCCCGTACACGAGAAGCCAGATTGGTGGAATCTGGCCTGACTAAGGACATCAAAGCTATTGAGCGACTGGCCCTTTCGGCCCCTTCCTAGATTCCTCAAATGACAACTGGCCCTGCTTCACGTCCAACTGAGAGCCCACAAAACGAACAAGGCAGAAAGATCCTTGCTCGCTTTGAAGCAGAGATACTATGAGGGGGGTGATAAGTTGAGCTCCATTCTTGCGTGTTGGCTCCAACAGACGGCACAATCCCACATATCCAAAATTAAACTCATGGATGGTACATGGGGTGTCTCTGAGCAAGATATGCAACATACATTTTACTCTTTTTACACTGCCCTTTATGAGGGAGAAAGCTCTTCCCAGGATGACATTGATTCCTTTCTGGACTCTTGCCCGTGGACAACCCTTGACTCCCAACATACGCAGCTCTTAGAGGCCCGTATGACTCTGACCGAACTACAGCGCACCCTCCGTGATCTTACCCGGTGGGTAAAACCCCAGGGCCGAATGGCTTCCTGGTTACTTTTTATTGTATGTCTCTCTCTCAATTCCAAGACCATTTGTTATAGCTTTTTAATTCTTTCACTGAAGTCACAGGCCTTACCCCCACTATGTCTGCTGCTGAAATAGTGCTCATCCCTAAGCTTGGCAAGGACTTCTCCCTATGCACTTCTAACCATCCCATTGCCTTGCTAAACACAGACGCCAAGATCTACACCAAGATCTTGGTGAATCGCCTGGACCCATACCTTCCTGGCCTGATTGATCCAGACCAGGTCGGCTTTGTCCGCCATTGCCAGGATGTAGACAATGTTCGTCGAGTAGCCCACTTAGTTGAGAAGGTTCATTGCCAGGACATTCCAGCTTGCCTTCTTTCTCTAGACGCAGAAAAGGCCTTCTACTGCGTTAGCTGGGGCTTCTTAAGTGCAGTCTTGGTCTAGGTCCGGGCATGATCGCTCGGATAATAGCATCTTATACCTCCCCCACGGCGCAGATTCAGACTAATGGCCTGCTCTCCCAATCCATCCACCTGACAAGGGGCACCAGACAGGGCTGCCCACTTTCGCCCCTGCTCTTTGTCCTGGTGGTTGAAGCATTGGCGATAGCTATACACCGGGCGGACGATGTTGTAGGCATTCCTTTTGGTGGCCAAGACCATAAGATTTCTCTCTTCGACGACAATCTTCTGCTTACCCTGGACAGGGCTGAATCCTCCCTCCCTGCCCTAGTGAATATCCTCCAGTCTTTTTAAAGACTCTCAGGTTTTAAAATCTATCTTGCCAAATCCTAAGCATTGAATTTAACAATCCCTCAACAAGACCTGGCCAGTTTGCAATCACTTGCCTCTTTCCAATGGGCCGCTCGCTCACTCTGCTATCTGGGCTTGAACTTAACTCCGTCTTTGACAATTTTAACCCATGCCGACTGGTCGGAATATAGAAGGTCCATCTTGGAAGACCTACGGAGGTGGAAACCACTCCAGACGTCTTGGCTTGGCCGGCTCAATGCAATTAAAATATCCATATTGCTGAAAATCTTGTATTATTTGACACTGCTCACCCCTATCCCTCCAGATGCTATCCTTTGTCTCCAGCACGACAGACACACCTTTATCTGGGGTGGGAAACACCTGAGGTTTTCCAATAAGATTCTTGTGCTTGCTAGAGACCGGGGGGCTGGCGTGCCCTAATCGTTTGGAGTACTATTGGGAGTCACACCTCCGTTATGTCTCTGAGTGGGTCATTCGTGAAAGCGAAAAGCACTGGTTCCACATGGACCAAGCGGTGGCATGTCAGCCTCTTTGGGACCTGGCCTGGCTCCCAAAGCATCTTAGACCCTGCAGTGCTTATATTGCCACCCCAACTAGGATAGTTTTAGAAATTTGGGACAAGATGGCGACTTTGAGGGGTCTCACCACCTTCCCTTCCCCTAATACTCCCCTAGCCTGTAACCCGGATTTCCCTCCTGCCTTACAACCGCATTCGTTCCCCATCTGGGGGGAGGGAGAATGCCGTGCGATCCAAGACCTTTTCGAGGGGGGGCACATTTAAAACCTTCGACCAATTCAAAGGAGACTTTCATCTTTTGGATGTCTCCTGTTTGAGACACTGCCTGCTTCAACCCTCCAACACACAAAGGGGCGACATGGCAACTCACCCCCTTCGAGTCACGGGTGAGATCCTTTGATGTCATACAGGGCTTGTTCTCCCGCACATACCAGGGGCTGCAATACTCCACCCCTATTCATCCACACTCCTATGAAGCTCAGTGGCATGCAGACTCCACAGAGGGCATCTCTCCAAAACAATGGGAGCAACGCTGGTGTGACATTCCTAGGATATACAGGAGCATAGCCCAGCATGAAACTGCCTATAAACTACTGACTAGGTGGTATTACACTCCGTCATGCTTACAGAGAATGTTTCACACTTCCTTATAGCTCAGATGCTAGGTGCAACTAAACAGTTACTTGCCTTGCATTTGAAGAAACCCACCCCATCGCCAATTGCCAAGTGGTTCACACGCCTTTGGCATGTCATGGCTATGGAACTCTTATCATACAGGTTAACACACACTGAGTTCGAATTTGCCTGCATCTGGCAGCCACTAATTGACTATTTCTCAAAAACTGAATATTCTTGTTTTACACCGCCCTGGCTCAGGGCCCTCCAACTTTTTGAATATGGCCCCATGAAACCTGGAGCTGACAACCCACGGAGGGAGGACCGGCCTTCTACTGCAGAAACATCGGCCTCCTCCCCTTAGTTCCCTACGAAGTTCACCCTATGGCTCGCTTGGGACACCCTCTTCCTTTAATCCATTTTTAGACTGCACACGTCCCAGACTTTTACACCCTCGACCTAACCATTTCCTTTCCCCTTCTTCCCTATCTTTCTCTATTTTTGGCATGTACCTTGATATTTTTTGATGGCTCTACTCTTTCACAGTTGGCTATCTCAACGGTTGGATGCTTCTCTTGGCTACAGTCCTCTGGCTGTCGGACATATTGTTTATTTCGACTTATGCTTCTGTTGCATAGCTTGGCACAATGCTGTTGTATTTTGCAAAGTTGGATGTCCATATCATGCCTCTTATTGTATTGCATTTCCATGCTTTTTTGAATTTCTTTAATAAAAAGGTTTGAAGTAAAAAAGATATCGAAGCACACACTTTAGCAAGTCTGGATTTCAAAGTGCCGTTGACTTGTTCTACAATACCTGAAGCTTCTGGTCAATAACTGCAATGTAATCTCTGCTCCACTTCTAACGTGGCACATAGCATTCTCAGGACCTCATTATTAAAATGAGTTCCTCTGTCTGACTCTAAAGAGGTTGGAAATCTGAATCTTGGAATGAGTTCCCTCAATAGCAGTTTAGCTACAGTGAGGCTATCACATCTTCTAGTCGGGTAGGCTTCCACCCAACGTGAAAAGATGCATACCACAACTAAAATGTACCTCAATCCATTACATACTGGCATCTCAACGAAATCCTACTGCATTCTGTTGAAAGGACCTCCAGATCTCCCTACGTGACTCAGCGTAATAGCAGTTCACTTTTCCACATACATTTGCTGACAAATCAAGCATTGGTAACACAATACCTTAGCCATCGCTCAAAACTTTGGGTTAAACCAAGTTTGCCTAAACAACCTCAACATGGCATCTCTTCCTACATAAATCGACCCATTATAGTACCTCGTCATCGGTGGCAACAAACTATTAGGCAGTACTGGTCTTCCATCTCCTGAAACCCAAATGTCATCATCTTGTTTTACACATCCTGCTCTGATCCAACCTTACTGTTCATCTGCAGTAACTTCCTCTTGCAACCTCTTCACTTCCTGCCATGTGTCAGCAATTGTCATCAAAAGGCTGATATTGGTTTCATCTGTTCCCTCAATTGTGTATTCACCATTGAGAGTGCAAACGTTTAGTGTACAGTAAGGCGCTACTTCGTCAGCATATCGATTTCCAATTTTCACAAAATCATTTCCTTTATAATGGGCAGAGCACTTAACAACAGCAACTTGTGCTGCATCTGCAGGGCTTCTAACAGTTTTCTTACATTTTCTCCACTGCGGATCGGGCACCCTGATGAGGTCATAAATTCTCTCTGAGACCATAACTGTCCGAAGTCGTGAACTACAGCGATCCCATACTGGCTATCGTTAAAAATTGTCACTTTTAGCTGGTCTGAAATGCAGCATGCTCTGGTAATCCAATCAATTCTGCCACCTGCATGGAGATAACTCCTTGAAGCCAGGAAGCTTCCACCTCTCCTGTAACACTACAGACAGCATAAGCAGCCCTCTGGCTTCCCTCATTGTCCCTGAGACAAGAGCAATTCACAAACAGGGTGTAATCAGATTCAGGCAATGGCTCATCAGACATTTTGGGACAGGCTTGGTGCATAGTTCAGTGACATCGAAACAGCCATGTTCTACTTCGATCTCATCCGCATCACAATCAGGTAAAGGAAGCAACTTAGCAGGGTTCAGGACCGAACATCTTTTCAGGGTAACGTTCTCAGCAGCCAAAATTGTCTGCTTATACCTTGTGAGCCTACTATTGGTTAGGTGCTGAGTACGAGTTCTAGTCAACAATATCTCAACTGAGTGGGGTACGTAGACAGTCAAAAGGTTACCCATTACGATACTCTTGCATCTCTCTATGCTGACTCCTGTTGCAGCAATGGATTTGAGACATCTGGGCAATGCAGAGGCTACCAGATCCAGAATAGCTGAAAAATAGGCAACTGGTCTACGGGCACTTCCATGATTCTGTGTCAATAGTGAGAGCACATAACCTTCTCGTTCTCTACAAAAGAGCGAAAACGGTTTGTGATAATCTGGCATTCCTAATGCGGGAACGCAACAAAGGCTTTCTGTCAGCTCCAGAAATGCGCTCGAGCAGTCATTGTCCCAGGGCACCTGATCGACACATCTTTGTGTGTCAATCTCTGTAGAGGCTTGGCCATGTGGGAAAAGTTGGGTATCCACTGGCGACAGTAGCCCACCATTCCCAGAAACATCCTGACTTCTTTCTGTGTGCGAGGCAGATTCATTTGCATGATCGCCGAGATTCTTTCTTGTGACACCTTTCTTGCACCCTTCACAATGTGATGTCCTAAGTAGAGGACTTCTGTCATACAGTACTGCAACATACTTGGGGACACTTTATGTCCATTCTCAGCCAAATGGTTCAGTAGAGTAATTGTACCAGTTTTACAGGCATTTTGAGTATTCGAACACCAAAAATTGATGATCATCTTCAAATGTCCCTATCTTCACAGGTACTTCGTCAGTAAGGGGGTTTGTCAATCATTTATTTCCAACTCCTACAACTTGGATTGTTTTTCCCAAGAGGGATACGTTCAGAACCTCTGCTGTTCTCACAGTAGAGTGGGTAGCACTAGTGTCAATCAGGAAAGTGACATTGTGGCCATCTACATCAGCATCAATGTATGGTCCACTCTGGTCTACCTCTAAGAATGTGCCAAGGGTACAGTCCTCCTCAGGCACAATCATAAGGACTGGTCTGAGCTATACTCATTAGGTGTGTCAAATACAGGAAACTGTTGGTATGGCCGTTATGATGGAACATGTTCTGATTTCCATACAGGTCTGTGTTCTGATTAAATCAGACACTATTTAAAGTTTGCTGTGGCATCGGGGGCTGTGGTACTTGCATCAAAGGACCTTGCGAACGAGACAAATTTTGGAATCTCAATCTGGGCACATTCTGGGGTTGCATAACATTACCCTGGGTTGATTAAACTCTCCATTCTGTTCTCGATTTACTGGATTAAAGAGACATTTGCACTTTCAATGTCCCAACTTGTTACAATAGTGACATGGGTTTGACTTTTTTAAAGTGGCAACATCAACTCCAGTCTTGGGATCTATAGGAACACCACTTCCCCTTCTTTATCCCTGAAATCCTCCACCTTGTTGCATCGGAGTTGCAGACTTTTAGACTCCTTGCACAGGGACAGTATTCCCTACATAAGGCTGTCCCTTACCCCTTTCAGCAGCCTTCATCTTTGTTGCCTTCAACTTCTCCTTCAACTTTTTGTGCTTCATCTTAATTTCGTCAGAACAATACTTTACGTAACACAGAATTTCATTGGCAGGCTTATTCTGCCAACAAATCAAATGTTGTTGTATCATCATACAAATTTCGGGTCTCAGCCCAGTCACAAATCGGGACACAAACTGTACCATGTCCTTGGGTTCTAGGGTGTCCATCTCACTATGCTGTTGGAAAGTCTTCAACAACATTTCATAAAACGCATGAATCATATCTTTAGGTCCTTAAGTCGTCCTGTGAATCTTTACCCAAGCAATATGCTACCTTGGCACTTTAGCTTTCAACCAAGTAGTCACCTGCTCGTATTTCTTCATCACTATGGGTGGCGGTCCCTGTGTCACCATAAACCCCCGTCCGTAGAATGGTGTGAGTCACTCGCTCTTTGCTTTCAGGAAAAAATAGATACTATTCAGGCCAGCCTCCCACCTCCCAGAGCTGGAGGTAGTATATTGGGCCCTTGCACAAAGGTAGTCACCCAAAACGAGATAGAAAAGTAGGTAGAGTCTGGTCATGATCTTTCCCTTTCTGTCGCCATCATTAAAGCTGAAGCTAGCTCTCTGAAGTCCTTCTCTTCCATCTTTCTGGATGATTCTCTGCTAGCCTTAAGGTGCCTCAAATCGGGCTCCCCTTTGGACCCGGCACCCTCTTTTATTCTTGCTCGGTGGGCAGAGGCTATCAACCTGTTGGTGAATCAGTTATTGAATATCTCACTCTCGTCAGCTACTGTACATACAAAATGGAAACAAGCGAAGGTCATCCCATTGCTTAAAAAAACCCAGGCGGACCCCTCTGATTCAACCAACTACAGGCCGATCTCTCTCCTCCCAGCCTTCTCAAAGGTGCTGGAGAAACATGAAAACCATCGAAAAATTTCAAATCTTGAAAGGAATAGCCTACTGCATGCTAGCCAAACTGGCTTTCGCCCTAATTATAGTAGCGAAACAGCATTGCTGGAGGTTGTTGATCCCCTCCGACTTAGTCTGGAAGTGGCTGACAGGGCACTGCTGGTTCTTTTAGACCTATCAGCTGCTTTTGATATGATCTCACATCACATCCTCTTGGCCCGTCTCCACTCAGTTGGTATTGGGGGCTGGCCTGGAAGTGGCTTGCATCTTTCCTGGAGGAAAGAGGACGAGAGGTATGGTGCCACCCCTTTTCGGCCAAATCCCACAATCAAAGTGTAGGAGTACCTCAGGGCTCTGCCCTGAGCCCGACTCTGTTTATTATTTACCTTACTCCTTTGGCTACCATGGCAGAATCTTTAGCGGCAAACATCGTGTCATATGCAGATGACAACCAGCTGCTGTTTTCTTGGAAGAATAGCGAGCCTTTGTCCGGGCAACAAAACCCACAACTGCCTTTCGGCGGTGTTTGGGTGGCTGTCCACGAATAAACTTAAATGTAATGCTAGAAAGACAGAGCTGCTTTTTTTTGGTTCAGAGGCTGAGACACCTTGGCAGTCCTTTTGGCCATCTGACACCCCCCTCTTATTAAAAATCTGGTGGTGAAAAACCTGGGCTTTAAATTTGAAGGTCAATTGCTGTTCCATTCTGAAGTAAATTCAGTGGCGGCACTTGTTTTGCCCTTCTACTTCTTCTGAAGTTTCTGTTCTTATTGTCCTTTGTGGCCAGACAACAAATGATTCAAACCCCAATCATCTCACGTCTTGATTATGGAAATGGACTCTATTCAGGCATGCCAAAATACCTCACTGATAGGCTGCAGCTGGTCCAGAATGCAGCTGCCCGAACTATCTTCAGGCTCCCACGTGATTCTCATGTGTCAAGTCTTCTTAAGAGTCTTCATTAGTTGCCGGTAAGGAAGAGGATTTCTTTAAGACTCTGCTTGTGACCCAGAAAGTCCTGATCCTTAAATACAAGCCCATGATTTTTCGGTAAAGCCTTTGTTCGTTCTATATCAACATCATATCTCTGAGCCAAATCAGATAATTTCTCATGAACTTGTCTCGCTCTCCTAGTGGCATCATTACTCATGAATAACAATTCATTCTGTTGGTAGGTATCTATTCGATTAAGCTCCAAACTCCCAGATATCATTTCATCCAATTGAGTTTTCAAATTTAACTACATCTATCAATTCTTCCCTGACAGCTGATTTTATTGTTCCCTGACTAACCTCTGCACTCCCATTTCCATTGGAATCATTATTATTATGTTCCTGCAACCAGTGCTCTAAATCCTGTACATCAAATAGATGGTGACTTTCAGATGTCCTTTTTTGTGTAGTGCTGTCTTGGGCATACTGTAGGAAGGTGGAATCTGACTACATGGGTACCCCCACTTTTTTTCCTGGTGTTTTGCTGGTTTTTGACTAGTCTGACTGGGATCCTGCTATTCAGGACCCCAGTCTATCTGCTTTCTCCCTAAATTGGTTGTGTTATGTACTTTAGGTACACTCCAGATTGGATTCTGGGGTACCCTGATCAGTCCCTAGTATATGGTACACCATGTACCCAGGGCATAGGTAGCCCAGAGGCCTCCCAGGGGCTGAAGCATGTATTGTGCCACCCTTGAGAGGCCATTCAAAATGACACCCCAGGTCTGCTACTGCAACCTGTGTAAGGAGGTGCATGCACCCCTTACTTAGATATAGGTTACCTATATCTATTCTAAATCACTACACATAGAAACCTATTAGTCACCCCGATGGCAGGCCTTATCAATCCTGAAGGCAGGGTGCTGGGTTTTGTGTGAGAGGGTGCCCCTGCATGAGCAGAGCCCCTCTGCAGCCTTCGAAATCTATTCTCCGGGGTTGTCTGTGATGCAGCCAACCATATATACTTAAGTGCATTATAACCTCGCGGTAAATGCTAACTTTAAAACGGCTGCTTAGAAACATGTCGTGTTTGGTGTCAAACACCTTGGAATCATACTTCCACACCAGTAACTGGTGTGGGAGGATTCCTCCCTTGTAGTACCACTACTATGGGGCACCGGTCTACCCGGTACCAGCTTTCTCGACCTGGGCAGCACAAAATGGATGCTGCCAGCCACAGACACGAGTCTGCCCTTCTACTGCTGAGCCAAGCTCGAGCAGAGGAAGGCCTGACAATAGGTTTCCTGTCACAGGGAGGTGTGACCACCTCCCAGACAGGCTTTAGTGTATTGGGGCTGGGTGGGTGCACTCTTAGAGTGCCAGAAAGTCTGCACTGGGGGCACATTTGGTGTCCCCGTGCATAGTCTAGCTCAAACCGGTTGCAGGAGCCATTGGCTCCTGCTCTGGCATGAAACTGGACAAAGGACATGGGTGTAGCCACCCCTCTGTCCTGACCCTCCCCTAGGTGGGTCCCCAGAGTTAGTCCAACCCCTTACTTGGGTATAAAGTAGGAAACCTGACTACAGGACTTTAGATTTTACCTGAACTAAACTCTGCAAGCAGAAACCAAGTACTTCGACGGTCTACACTTCGCTGGACGACAGAAGAATCTCCCTTGGAGTAAAGGAGTTACTCCCCTGCAGCAGCAGGCACCTAAACGCATCTGACCGGATTGCATCTCCCGACCTCCTGAGGACTTCGAAGATTTCTGCAACACAGGAGGTGGGTTCCCGAGCGTCCCTGAGGTCGATCTGCTCTCTCAGCAATCCTGAGACCAGTATCGCTCGTGGGGACCGTGCAACCCGAACCCCTGTGCACTGTGTACTTTTGCAGCAGCATATGCTTTTCGGCAATCCCTGAGGCTGTGCTTTAGACTACGTGTAGTCCCGACTCCGAGCAGCATTTCCACCAAAGATCTCCAGCCTCCACTCCACGAGTCCTCTGTGGGCTGGTGTTTTGTGATTCAGCTCGAGGTCCCTTTGCGATCCCTGGTCCGTTAGCCTGTGGGTCCTGGCAAGGGTCACTTTGACTTTCCTTGGTCTTCCCTGATTGCTCCAGATGTGCCCTGACTCCCCATAGCTTGGAGAGTGTCCTGGACCTTGCTGGTCCATACTGTAACTTGTTTCCTCTTTCCTCGTGGGTTGCCTTTGCCAAGGCTTGGTGGAGTTCAATCCGGACACTGACCCCTCAGCACTCGACATCCTTTGTGGGACAGCTCACCTCCGGACTTTGGTCGTCGTCGACATCTCCTGGTCCCCGTGGCTGCAGAGTCAAACATCTTATCTTCACACCTGAAGCACCCGACATCGGTGGGCATTCGTCTATCGAGCCCCTGGTCACGTGAAGTGACCCAGACTCTGTCCCCTCTGCTTTCAGGTTCTACTTACTCCGAATCCAGGCTTGGATTCCACCGGACACTTTTCATCTTCCCGGCAGCAGCACTTCTTCGCATCACACTATTGTAAACGACGAGGGTTTCCGACACCACTTGACCCCTATGCACCCGGCTCCTCTGGGATAGGTAACACGGGTACCTCGGTACTCACAAGGGTGCTGGCCTTAGAACCTTCTATGTTCCAAAGGGTTTGCTTGAAGTCCTCTCCGAAGTGTCCTTAAACTGTAATTTTCCAACTGCGACTTTCCCATAGAGTTGTACGGAGCTCGCGTCTGTGTTCCCACACTGCACCTGTCCTCCGTGGGCTCCCTGTGTCACTCCTGTGGGTGGTTCCTTGGAGTCCCAGCGATTCTACGTGCTCTAGGCACTGTGTCTATTGAAGTTGTGGGTGTTATACCACTTTCTTAGTATATGGTTCGGTCTCCCCCTGGAGCCCGCTGTGTATTGTGCTATTTACTGTCGTTCTATTGGTTTAACATTGTGTACTGTACATTCTAATCTCGGGCAGAGATTAGTAGAGAGTGTTTTAGTAATAAATATATATTTTTATATAACACTTGTGTGGTTCTCCTTTCATTTAGTCATTCAGGAGGTGATATTCTGGTAAAACAAGCTGCTTTACATTCCTTCAAGATTAAGCCTGAAGGCTGCTCTCCATAGCTACCACTAGGATAGCTTTCATAAAGGTTATCTTTGACCTAATCATCAATAAGGGTCGTTTGGACTGGTGCAAGGTGCCCACTTTAATTAGTGGACAGCATATACCAAGCCAACTTCTCACACATACTATTTCATACATTTGGGAGAGTTTCCCATACAGGGGAATCCATACCTGCCAATACAGGAAAAGACCTTTGTGACGGGGAGGAGGGTGTAGACACCTCTGCCCTTTGGCCCTTCCCCACCTCCTCCGTTTCACCAAAAGTGCTTTTGTTTATATCACGGGCCCCTTGGGATCTCTACCCTATAAAAAAAACCTCAGAGGTAGCTAAAACGGGCAGCCATGACCTGTGGCCTGGGAAGCTACCATGCTTAAGGACCAATCAGGAGAGAGGACAGGGTTCAAGATCCCGGAAGGGGAGATGGCACGAAGAGATCTGGCGGCGGTGGAACTTGAAGGGACGTGGACTGAAACAAGACCGCAAGGACCACAGGAGCTTGTATTGTAGTGTTTCCCCGAGGTAGCGGTGACAAGCGGAGTTCACACTGAAGACGGAGCGAAGCCAGGAGGCCACCAGTCATGCATAGCACCCCACCACATTCCTGGATAAATGTGGCTAGACAAGATACGTGCTTGGGTACTTGGGCAGACTGGGAATCGGGAGGGGAGTCAGTGGGAAGACGTGGGAGCCGAGAAAGCAGAGGGCTCTCCTGTTTAATCGTCTACCAAATATACAGACAAAGCGTACCTAAAAAACAGGAAAGAAAGTAAATACTTGAGCCAAATTCCCTAATCTAAACGTGTAAAGTAATTTAAGTTACTGTTGCAATCAAAGAAAGATCCTTTGTAGGCAGATAGCGTAGGTTTTATGATGAAATTTATTAGAAGATAAAAGTGTCTGTTACAGGTTACAGATGTAATGTAGATGTAACATCAATGCCCCACCAGGAGCAGCCTCCTGCTGCTCAGCCTTCTCACTCCAACTGATCTCTCAAGCATACAGAAACATTCTAGCTCTATGACATAATACACACACACACAAACACCCCCACACACACACACCCACACACACCCCTAAATATTGTATGCAAAAATATTGTTCTATCGCGTGTAGATTTTCTAATATTAACTCCAATAGGGCAATATTTTTGTAAACAATATCAAGGACAAATATTCTGTTAGACGATATTTTGGTTACAATATTCTGGCAAAATAGCCATGTCATGCAATGGACCATCCAAATCCAATTCGCTAGTGGCAAAATTAACAAAAGCTAAAGGTGGACATTTACTTAGTTGGGCTCGTCGAGGAGTCATGAGTGAGTTCCAAAGGAATGAAAAATTTAAAGTGCAGCATGCCTCTTTTTTTTCATATACAAAAAGCTACTTGAACTTCCCCTACCCCAGTCTTTAAAATGGTATGATATTAGAACCTGTGCTAGAATATAGCCTCAAAAATGGGCACTAAAGCCAGCCATCAATATCTTATGTAATAAATATTACAACGGAACATGCACATTTACATACAAACTTACAAAACAAATTGATCCTGTCAAGAGATAGCTGTACGCAAGGAGAGGATAGCATACAAAACTAGCACATGCCTAGAGAAAAGCATCAGATATTGTAAAACCTCCAATATACCAAGTGGATCTACATTGTGTATCATTGTGCCAGGCGTAAACATCGACAGTGCACCCTATTACATATAATGCACTGCCCTCAGGGCAGTCTTGAACTTGTACTGTCCTGGCGGCAGAGCATTAGAGAAAGGCGAAGCAGCTGTTTGAACAAGTCTCAGTAAGGCCTGCAGCCCTGCTCCCACCTTACCCCAAATGTAGCCTTTAGAAGAGTCCAGAAGCTGGGGTGCTTCTTTTCGTAATGCTCCACAATGTGCTGCTCACACAGCACCCTTCCCATGGTCAGCGGAGTTGTTTCACGAGGGCGAGCGCAGGCAGCAATGGATTCAAATGAAACAGCTCTTTCTTCTTCGAAGTTCCTGCTGGTAAGTTGGTGAAGCAGTGGCACTCCTGCAGGTGGCTTTTGGGCTTGTTCCCGAGTTCCTCTGCTAATCCTGGGGACACCTCTGACAAGGCAATGCCCCTAACTGTCCTAGGGGCACCCTCATGGCATATGAGGGTCACAGACATGTGCGACGGCCCCCAGTTTCATTTGGATCGGTGACAGCCCCAACTGTCTTAGGGGCAGTAGACTCCTCCTGGCACATGGGGTTTATGAACACAGGTAATTCCCTAATGAGATCTGCACACCGGGTGATGACCCCCAACTTCATGACAGCCCTCTCACAGCACTGTTCCCAACTAGACTGGGCGCCTCACACTCTGCTGACTGGAATCCATACAGCAGCATCCTCATTGGGTCTTCCTCCCTCCAGACTCTCCTCCTTCACCTCTCAGG
Source organism: Calotriton arnoldi (assembly GCA_963921515.1). NCBI lineage: Eukaryota > Metazoa > Chordata > Amphibia > Caudata > Salamandridae > Calotriton > Calotriton arnoldi. The sequence goes on from CAWUFW010000409.1 coordinate 3,516,691, forward strand.
GCATACTGGTCTTAGCAGGCAGGCAAAAGGCTGGTGTTGTAGGCACAGGGCAATTGTTCCGGGCCACTGGGTGATGGCCCCTTACCAACTGGTAGACCTTGGTCCACAGTCCTGGTTGCAGCAGCCAGAAGTTAGGCAATGTTATCTCTCCTGATGAGATGGTGCTGTTCAACAAAGTATGGAGCTCGGGCTCCCACCTTTACAGTTCAAATGCAGGCATATATGTGATTTAGTGTATGACATTTAAAATTCGTGCTGAGGGGTGTCAGTTCCTCTGAAGTGCTTTCTCCTCGGCTAAAGGACAGTCTGCCACAGCAGGAATTACTCTAATTCTGAGTGAGCAACAGCACATGCCAAGGGAGTAACCGGGGATCACACCTTGCTGCCAGCCTCCACTGAAAAATGCCTCATATTCAAAGGACTAAGACTTTCTCTTTATCAAGAGTCCCTGGTAGTGCAACCATGTCAGCCCCACCGTCTCCCTGGTAATGAGCCCAGACCCCACGGATTAGTAACTCTTCTTGGAATCAAAGAGCCCTTTGATGTGCAGAGAGAATTCTCTGCTCCCCTCCCTTCAGTGTGTGTGTTTCCAACTCCAGGCCTTAGGAATGTCAGCAATGCACATCTGCCTGGGGGAATACAGTTCTCGCCTCTCCAGGCTCTTCAGGATCTGCGTTCCCAAATTTTGACTAAAAGGCCACCATGTTATGTACCATCCACAGGCACACACATGCAACCCAGCACACACACACATATCATATGTTGTCCAGCACTACACGCAATCCATGCAGGCCAAGGGTGCTTATGTACACAGCCACAGAACTTTACATGAGTGGGCCAGTATGCCCCACTCCAGTGACACAGATAAAAGGGGCTGTTCGCATTACTGATTCTCCTGATCCAAAACGAATATGCTGCCACCACCGTGCTTGTGTCACTTAACTCTAGATAAGGGTAGTAGCCCTGGGCCTTCATGAGGGCAGCGCTTGGCGCACCACTCTAGGTCTAAGCAGACTGCATTACCGTGGGGTAGGCCTAGGTCATGGTACATATGCATGATCCGTGTTCCCCTATGACCAAAGGTTAGTGCCAGGAATCCATATATCGATACAGCTGTGTCAGTCAGGTCAGGGTGTACATGTCACCATGTAGGGGACTTTTCGGTACCAACAGACAGTAACATGTGAGGTCCCTGATTGTGAGTTTGGTTAAACATAGGGTATTTAACAAACCATCTACATACAGATACCCCGAAGGTAAGGTGTTTACCAATTGAAGTAAATAGCTCCTTTCCTGAGTTTTGGCCCCGAAAATGAGGCATATAATGGGAGTTAGTATTAGTCACACCACAGTCTGCATGTCTTTGCCTTTTTTATCAGGACTAGACCTCAATATATTTTGCAATATTTTATCTGACAACATCTGCCAGTGGAAAACAGTGAGGTGAAATAATAATCAAACACCTGTCTGCACAGAAATTGGAATTCAGCCCTCTAGATATCATCACAACAATTGCGTGACTTTAGTCTGGTGATACACTATGACAGCTGGCAGACAGTCAGTTATTCTTCATTCAGGACACTGGACTATAACACATAAGCTAATACATAATGCACCTGTGGTATGGACATTGCAAATATGTGGCATTTCATATTAGGCAATGCAGCAAAAGCCTAGTCACCAAATCCCTGGTATTTCCTACCAAATTCTGTAGTAAACTGAATGGTGCAAGTGGGTTTTTCTTCTCTGCTATCAAATTCAGCATTTTTATTCACTGTAGGTATATGGTGGAACCTGAGGATTAGCCAAGTATGGTTTCAAGTTTAAAACACTTAACTTACAGACTTTGCTCTTGGTAAATCCTGATGGCTATTGACAAGGTCAATTTACCTTTGCCATTGTGGTATGAATGGAGATAGAACAAAACATAAATTATGCATATATCATCAACAATGGAGTTTTAATGTTCAGTCAATGATGAGAGGTTGGTGTAGTTTCAACATCTTTATTTATCTTAAAGGATTAGTATTGGTTTTTGTCATCTTTATTCAGATTAGTCGGTTTACAGAAATATCAATAAAAGATTGATTAGTGACATCATACCTCAGTACACAGTGTTCCATAAAGGAAAGCGCCACTAAACTAGCTGATGGACCTATTCTAAGTAGAACCCATAAAGAGTCCTTTTCAGAAAAGAGCAAGAGTGAGAATAGAAGACGAACTTCCCATAAAGAGTTGTTTTGGAAACTCAGCTGAGTTCCCCACAGCTGCAGTGGCAACCGTCAATAATAGAATGAGCTCTGCAGTAGCATTGATCAGGGTAAAGTCCTTAGATAAAAAGAATAAGTCACCTTTAGCAGTAGCTATTTGTAACAAAGCAAAAAAATCAACTCTACAGAAGAAGTTGCAAGGCAGGAATAATGGGTCTGGGTCTGGAGTCTCCCTCTCAGTCGAATTCCAAATGCAATTATCCTACTGTCTCTCTAGGAGCAGTCATTATTTTAAATTCATTAGAGCATTGTATCAATACTCTGTTAGGAGTCAGCTCATCCAGCCAATGGGATCCGCTCATCCGATGGTGTTGTGAACTACCGATGTCTCTTCATTTGATTCCCGCAGTAAACATTCACGCCGGTACATTAGTATAACATTGTTTCAAATGTTGTTACATGAAGGAAAGTTCTCATGAAAACCTTCTTACCTAAGCTAGAAGAGGTGCTATGAGTTTCAATACGAAGGCAAAGAGTTTTCATAGATACGGAGGCAAACTAGCAATACTATTCTGATGAAGCATTCATAAATGTGTGTGTGTATCTATATCTATATATCTATATATCTATCTATATATATATATATATATATATATATATATATATATAGATAGATATATGTAGTATTAATATATCTATTTGCAGCATTAGTAAGGATTTATTCACATTATGGGGAGTGCACATTCTGAATGAGGGTCATTTTCTAAGTGAACATAGTTCTGCAGCAGCTTAAACTCGGTTCTAAATCCTAATTCTAACACAGGCTGCAAGTCGAATATTTATTTTAGAACCAATTTCTCTCTTATATCCCATCAGTAGTTTCCAATCATGATTAGTAGTTGCTACAATATTAGCAGAACAAACAAAGTGAGAAAAATCACATGCTCTATACTTCGGTCCTCAAAATGAAGCCAAGTGATCCGCTTGCAAGATTATGCAGAGGTCAGGCTGTGCAGTTTGGAAATAAATGGCCTCCCACAGCATCTTTAACTGATGGGAATGTTCTGCTCCCGAGCAAACAGGTCCAAGCAAATTTCAATTGACGTTGCAGAAAGAGCCAGCATCTTGCCATGCCAACCGTGGCAGCCAGATCGTTTCCTCTTAATTGTTTTCTAAGTGTTGCCATGCTGTATTGATAACTGATTTGCCAAATGGCCTTCTTCAGAACTTGGACAGCTGACATATCCTGGTATGAGCCAGACAATGCAATACAGCTGCATCTCTTTAATATTTATGTAAGACCTAGGGAACGTTCAAAAGAAACACCTTTGCTAGAACATTTTAAGGAGGTCCTGGGATCCATAGATCCAAAAGATGCCATCATAGTGGGGGGCGATTTTAATTGCTGCTATGAACCCATAGTGGGACTTGATATAGTTTCTGAAGAGGAAGATCAAGTCAGAGGGATCCCCCTCCTCACAATAAAAGACACAGTGAGGTGTACCACTTCTTCTATGCAAATATACCATCTTACCATCGAGAAAGGCCTTAGGGCATGCAATGGTCGCTTTCCCTCAGACCTTGCTTGTGTAAACACCTTCTCAAGAGGAAACTCTACATCGAGAATAGATTATGTGCTCATAAGTACAGCACATTGGGCATATGTACAGGATTTCAAAGTAGATAAGAGAGAATAGAGCGACCATTTCCCACTATGTTTAGACCTAGACGGGAAACAATTTCCAAATCATGCAACCTTAGAAATTGACTCAGGAGTAGAAACAAGGCAGCCCCTGGTAACTAATAATCGGCGGTCAGTCAGATGGCCTGCCATATTAAATCAAGTCGAACCCCTAACTAGCATATATAACATCTTTAGTGACCTTGTAACCTCTTACCTGGATCAAGATCCCGAAATTAACCAGATAACACACACCCATCAAAAATTGGTAGAGGAAATACAAGTCCACCTAACCAAACCACGGACAGTAACAGGTACTGCCAAGGCAGGGGTGCAGTCATCCAACCCCTGGTATGATAAGGAATGTAGATTGGCCAAAGACCGGCTCATTAGTGCCCTTAAAAACAAAAATAAAATTGAGATTAGATCGGAAAGATCAAAATACAAGAAATCACAAAAGATAGCCACAAGAAACTGGGAAGATAGCATTTGGGAAGAGCTTATAATAGCTGCAAATAATGGGGACCAAGCCATGTTTTGGAAATTTATGACCCATGGAAGCAAACGAGACATGACGGTTTCTGACCATTATCTAGATCCCAATACCTGGCAGAGACACTTCACAAACCTTTATGATATCACCACTGAATCAGACATAGCCCAAGACCCCACAAGCGAGCTCAGGGGGCTCCTGATATCAAGACGAGCACCACCTTTACAGTTTAGCATGGAGGACACAGCGCTTGCTATAGCAGCCATTAAGCCATCAAAGGCGCCCGGCCCTGACAGAATACCAGGGGACTTATTCAAACACACCCCGGAAGTGTGGGTGCCATATATAAATGAATTATCGAATGCAATAGCTAGGGGGCAGCCGATCCCAGTGTCCTGGAAGGGCGCTGAGATAGTCCCTATCTATAAAAAGGGGCGTAGGGAAGAGCCTGCAAATTACAGACCCATACGTTTGATAGACGTCCTACAGAAGGTCTATGCAAAGCAAATTCTAACTAGGATTACTGACTGGATCACAGCAGAAGATATACTCTCACCGTGCCAGGCTGGCTTCAGACAGAAAACAAGCACAATAGACCAAGTATTTAGACTTCTGGTGTTAGCCTGGAAATATACAAGGTTAAGAGCTAGCCACTTGTATGTTGCCTTTATTGATTTAGAGGCAGCATTTGATTCTATCCCAAGGGCTCAGTTGTGGGAAAATCTGCACCAACAGGGTGTACCTTACGAGATCCTAATTTAAATTATAAGGCTACACGAAGGCAGCTATGCTAAGGTACGATGGGGCAAAGCAGGCGAACTTACTGATGAGATCCCAGTTAAGAGGGGCGTGCGCCAGGGCTGTGTCCTGGCGCCGACTCTGTTCCTCCTGTACATAAAGGATTTGGTTGAACATCTTCAAAAATCTGCCCATGATTCGCCAAAGCTTGGAGGTAACCATATCTGCGCTTTAACATTTGCGGATGATACTATCCTGCTGTCCCAAACACCCAGTGGTCTACAGAACCTACTTCACAGCCTCAATAAATATTGTACAGCAAAAGGCCTTGAGATTAATCCAACCAAAACAAAATACATGACCATGAGGCCACATAGAAGCTTTAAGGACAAAATATTCCTGAATGGTACAACTTTGGAACGTGTATCGAACTTTGTATACCTGGGAGTCACCCTAGATTCTAAACTTTCCCGGACCCCACAAATAGAGAAATCAAAGGCCATCTTAATGCAAAACTCTTTTCCCATTGTAAAAAAACAAGTTGCAACGTCCTCAATAGCCAATTACTGCCGCTCTGGAAGTATACAAGGCCAGAGCCCAAACTGCCGCTTTGTATGGTTCAGAGATATGGGTAGGCGGTACTCTCAAATCCCTAACTACTGGTGAAAATAAAATCTTGAGAATGTTTGTGGCCCTTCCTCAACACACCCCACTGATTCCTCTGACTTATGACTTGGGTATCAAATGCTTGGAGCACCTAGCTATCTGGAGAACTTTGTCGTTTTGGATCAGAATTTGGACAACACCGGAACTAGTAACGTACAGAGAATCACTTAGTGAATTACTGGAACTTGATACCCAAGTCACCTTCCCTTGGTCGGTCCATATTAGAACATGGCTCTTTGATCTAGGTCTGAGAAGATACTGGATGAATCCGAGTCTGCTGACTCTTGAATCAAAACGTGAGATCCAGCTTATATTATGGAACTTTATTAGGCACAAGGTAACTTCAAACAGTACATTGGGTAGGCTCACTATGCAATTCCTCCAGTTTAAAATGACCCCCTGTTTCGAGCCATTCTTGGATGAAATAGAACCACAATTGGCAAAGTGTTTATATCTGAAATTCAAATATGAAATGTTGCAGATAAACACTTTCATCTCCAAATGGACAACGTCACACTCTAAGGAGGGGGAGGCTCACTGTAGCTTATGCCAGCTGGGAGTTGATGAGGATATCTCACATGTTTTGTTCTTTTGCCCAGCGTACAAAATCGCCAGAAGGAAATGGATAAAACCGATAGGAAGGTGCCTTAGTGTCAGGAAATTGAATGAAATGCTGCAAATATTAAAAACAGATAACTCCTGCGGTCATAGTATTTGGGCTCAGCAGATTCCTACTGGCTGTCAATTTTATAAGGAAAAAGAGAGGGCAAAAATTCTAATTCTAATAGCAGAACGCCGGGTCGATGCTCGTACTTAGGGACTATGGTGTATTACTTAGTATGAGTAGTCATGTTTAAAATAATTCAAGGGGAATAGACACCCTAACCATGACCATACTGATTTTTGCAAAAGGTCGACTTGATAGGCACTGAAGATGGCCAAACAACTATTTTAGTGGGGAAGGTACACTGGAAAGGCTATTGTTTAAGTTCATATGGTATTGAAAGTGAAGTTGACAGTTTCTGTGTAATTACTAAAATATTCTTACCTGTTATGCATTTTTATAACCCTTTTATATTTTTAGAAACATTTTGATGATCTTATGAATTGATAGGACCCACTTTATATAGGCATTTTATTGAACTTATTTTTAAGAGTAATGTAAACGCCATTAACCCTTGCACTTGTTGTATAAGCACTTTAATTAGCTTACGCTGATGGTCGAGCGTAATGGATTATCATAACAACTGCGCCATTGCACATCTACTGTATATGCACTTTATCTGAAATCGATGCTTGGTATAAGATAAACACAAGGAGATGATGGACGGAGTGCTGAAACTTTTCAAACACTCACCTCCAGTCACAGATCTGGGTTGAATCCATCATCATTCTTTAGCTCACTTTGCCACCCCAGTTCAGACATAGCTATATGCAAATCAGTCTTGACCCTGTGCCTCATGGGAACAGTCCAGCCCGAACTGCCAAGCCATGTCTTCCCTGGACCGGAAACAAGCCTCCTGGGACCGGTTTCGGGCTAACAGCCCTCATCAGCCAGGCTAGCTTGAATCCAGTGGCAAAGTGAGCAAGGGACCCACGTCTGGGCATACCCTGCCAACTTAGGGCGAACAAAGCAAACACAAGGAGATGATGGACGGAGTGCTGAAACTTTTCAAACACTCACCCCCAGTCACAGATCTGGGTGGTATAAGATAAACAGCATCATGCTGCTTATGTATTGCTCAAGCACTTTATATAGTAGTATGATAATAGGTTAGTCTTCAGACTGTTGAGGCTACCCTGTGGGATATGCGATACCCTTATTTAAATTCACTGTGAATTTTTACAAAACAGATGTATTCTGGTGCACTGTAGCGAGTAACGGATGAGTGTTTTTAAATTCCTATGTATGTACTGTATTTTACTTGCTTTTTACTTTTATGGCCTCATAGGCCGAAATAAAGTACTTTGAATTGAATAGAACCAATTTCTCTCTTATATCCCACCAGTAGTTTCCAATCATGATTAGTAGTTGCTACAATATTAGCAGAACAAACAAAGTGAGAAGAATCACATGCTCTATACTTCGGTCCTCAAAATGAAGCCAAGTGATCCGCTTGCAAGATTATGCAGAGGTCAGGCTGTGCAATTTGGAAATAAATGGCCTCCCACAGCATCTTTAACTGATGGGAATGCTCTGCTCCCGAGCAAACAGGTCCAAGCAAATTTCAATTGACGTTGCAGAAAGAGCCAGCATCTTGCCATGCCAACCGTGGCAGCCAGATCGTTTCCTCTTAATTGTTTTCTAAGTGTTGCCATGCTGTATTGATAACTGATTTGCCAAATGGCCTTCTTCAGAAGTTGGACAGCTGACATATCCTGTATGAGCCAGACAGGGCGACCAAGGGCCTTTAAATGATCTCCACAGCTGCTTGCCAAGCAGGCTAGAACTGGGCAGCCACTAGAGCCCCTGGTAGCATGTCTATTATATATTGGATTCCAGAAGCCAGACAAATTAGCAAGAGATATTAGTTAAAGCCAGTAAGAGAAAAAGAAACCCTGGAAGATCTGAAATTCAATCCCATCTATTTAGGAATGAAAGAATACACATTGTTAGCATTTTTACTTTGCTACAGAAACATTTTGATAAGTAAAAGAAAACCACTGAAACAGATTGTCTTGTTTCCGTTAGCATCAGTCTGTATGACAGAAAATGCAAAGCTTAAAAATAGTCGACGTACATTTTAATCAGCTTCGAACTGATTTGAGAGTTTGAAGTGCATATTTCTTTGAACTTTTTAAATTGTGCTTTTTAGTCCTTCAATTTAGCACTTTTAAGATGCTAGCAGATATGATTTATTTGCATTGTAGCATACTTACCACACTCTTGTTTTTGGTGGGTTTTTTCGCAGTTTTTATATAGCACGAAGGCATTGGAGCACTTTACATGAGCACCAGTTACATTACTCAAGAACACATTCATTTTTGTAGGCATGGGGAGATTAATTGATTTGCCCAGAATCACAGGATGTTGAGCTGACGCCGAGACTCTAACCTAGTTTCCCAGCTCCAAAGTCGGCAGCTCTGGCCGTTATGACACATCCTCCCACATCAAACAACACTCACTTCTAGTGTTGGCAATGGACCCTGCCACTATCCTAATTGTTTTTATATATATTTTTTGTAGAGAAATTGCCCTGCAATGACCATTAACCCCTTTATGACATCATAAAGAAGTATTCACAAAGACACTAAGGGCCTGATGACAATGCTGGTCGGATCGCAATCCGTAGTCCTGTCGGAGGTGGTTGAACCTTCGAAGGTCTCTTCGGAAGTGGTTGGTCAGACCACCAGATTACGATGCTTGCACTGTGTACTCCAACCGACCACTAAAAGCCTGCAGACTGTGACAGCTTTTCTCTGACCATTGAGTTGACAGTTGGAGACAAACTTCATTCATAGAGCTGAACAAGGATCTCCGACCACCCTCCAGATTACGATGTGGGTTTCCGAGGACCCATCATAGTGGTCCAACTGGCTGCCTTGAGTCGTCAGAAATGAAGAAAAAGGGTGAATAATCAGCAGATTCCCCTTCTCCCTGGTGGACTCTGACGTGAATCCCTTCCTCCAGGTCCCCCCTACACCTCAGCAGCTGCACCCCGAAGTGGACAGTCCTGTGGGCGGTGGAATCCAAGTAAGTTCTCATGTGGCATGTATCCCCATTGACTGGACTGTGCACATATCGCCACACTCTAGCAAAGGGGTATATGGTGCACAAGGCTTGTCCCCACATGTGTCATGCATGTGTGTACAACTGCACATGTTTCCTGTACAATTGTTACCCACTTGCAGCGACATGTCCGGGGAGCGGGGCACCACGACAATGATACCCCTGTTGTAGCAGTGGGCAGTGGTTGCTTCGTAATACGGCGGGTGGAGCTTTCACGGCCTCTGCAATGAGAATCGGACCACGGCAGTTGGGCACACAGTCCAACCTGCATCATAATCAGGCCCTAAATTTGGCTTTGACTTGCTATCGCATGCAAACACACATGCACAGATGCACAAATGCACGCAGACCGTTCATGCTTTGTTTCTGTACCTCCTCCCTATTTCTGTGCCCTACATGGCAGCAGCACAATCTTGTGGAATAAAAAAGAGAAAGACAGCGCAATAAGCCTCTGCAAATTCGAGCACTTGTGTTTGCATGCATTAGGACATTAACACCAGACCTACTGGCTTTGCCCAGCTTTCCCCCACATTTATATTAGCTACAGCCAAGCATTCAAGCACCACTACGGTGCATTGCTGTGTTTGTGTAGAATCCTCCATCACCATTATTATTAGTGTTATTATTATTATTATTATCATTAGAGTTATTAGTTTATTTCTAACTATATACACATTGTGACACAAATCTACTTGAGCATGTTTCCTCATAAATACATTAGCTCAATCTATACATTTAAATCCTAATTGTCTGCTCTGTAATCTTGGATCTATCGGCAACCTTTTGTAGACAAATGAACGGCAAAACACTCTTGGTGCCACACAGTTACAGCTGGTATATTTCCGCATAAATGCACTAGCGGCACCAGTACACCAAATACCTTCATCAGAGTGCTTTGCTTTTAATTATATTTTTAATTTTCCCTCATGGTCATCTCTCGAAAATCCCCCCCACCCGGCCCCACTGCCTCATCGCTCTTACCTGCACGGGCCGAGGCTGTGGAGCACTGTCTGGTATTCTCCTGCACGATAATATGAAACATAACTCTTTCCCACAGGAGAACATGGAGAGATTGCTGCTGAGTTAGTGTAAAAGCTACTTCCTGCTCGATTGTACTGTTCTTGATTGCTAACAATGCTGTCTAAATCTCTCTGTATCCAATAAAATAACACGCACTGCAAACACAGCTCCAGTGAGGGATCGAAGAAACAAAAAGAGCTCGTGCCTGTGCCCATGCGCTTGAGCAAAGAGGGGGAAGTAGGTCTATGAAGATCAGCAACCATAACAAAGCAAAATCAACATGGAGTTTCTTTAATGATGGAAAGCATCACTGATTGCATGAAAGATTGGTTTGTCAATGTAAGAAGTTAGAAAGGGTGTGGGTACTGACTATTCCTCCAACTCTTGTTTCGTTTTATAACAGGAACTATTGAAATATAAACAACTCATACCATCTGCAAAAGCTCAATTTTACTCCTGGCAGATATTAACTTCAGAGAACTCTACTATGGACGTTTTTAAAATCCTACCGCCAATTGTCTCCCCTAATTGTGCGGCCTCGACCATTGTGCACCCTTAAGCAGTGTCGGCACCTCCGCTAACGCGGAGGAGCGTCGCCTCACTGCTTTTCAGCAGTGCAAAAAAGGAAAAATAAAATTATAATAAGACAGTGTTCTTATCATTTTTTTTTTCCAGTGTGAGCCAGATTAGGGCGAATGAGGCTGGGCTCTCAGATCAGGGGGAGGAGGACATATGTGCACCTAAGTGCTCATGACAGTTCGACCGGCCATCTTGGGTGGTCATGCATACTTAGCACGTTCTCCACCTGGCTGTATTGCACAGCCTGGGTGGAGAACATGCACAGGCTCCCACTCCCTGTCTGAGTGCCGAACCAGGTTGCTCACACCAATCACGATGCTGCTGTCATGCTTGTGACAGCAGCATCGGGATTGGCTCAGGGGAGCCTGTGTGCTTCCTGCTTCTGGGGAGTCAGGAAGAGAAGCAAAGGAGAGATGACGGAGGAGAGATGGCAGCCATGAAGAGGTAAGTGTTATATATATTTTTTCACTCCCTGTGCCGCCACTTGTGTTCCGTACCAGCCTCCACTGCCCTCAAAAACTTGCTGATAAACTCTCTCACTAATTTGAAGAGAAAACAAACAAGATCTGTGACTCGCTGAAACCTATGAGCCATGAGACAGCCTAATTTGAACTGTTGATCAATACCCACTTATTCCTCCATTGACCCTTTCACATCTGAACTGAATTACCCTGGCCCTATTGTCGTAAACTCGCCACCTTGGATAGATCATTTTGAGAATTTGACAACGGTGCAACTTACAGCTACTGCAGCCTCTATCAGATCTGGTTCTCCCTTTTATCCTATTCCATGCATGTTTTGGAATAAGGCCAAGACTGCACTCTTACAGTCTCTGCTTGTAGTGTGCAACTGCTCCCTCACTAAAGCATGGGTCCCGACAGAGTAGAAATGGGTTTTAGTTATCCCTTTTTTAAAGAAAACTTAATGCAAATCACGATATCTCTCAAACGTCTGCACTATCTCTCCTCTTCCCTTTTGTCCTTAAACCATTGAAGAGGCATGTCAATTCCTTACTTTTAGCCTTCCTGGAAAAACATCATATTCTTGAGCCAGTACAGAAACGATTTCAACCAGGACACAGTATGGAAACAGCTCTTCTGTCGGTTTTTATTATCCAAGATTGTTGGAAGACATGGCTCATCCTGTCGCTTTGGTTCTTTTGGATATGTCTGCTGCCTTGGATACTGTGTTCCACTCCATCCCTCTATCCAGACTTATAGAGGCTAGAATTAGCAGAACAACTCATCAATGGTGTAAATCCTACCTGGAAAGTACACACCAAGCAATCTATCTCCCTCCTTCTACGTCGGCTTGTAAGGCTTTGGGTTAGGGAGTGCCATAGAGGTCTGTGCTAAGTCCTACCCTATTCAATATCTACAACCTTCTACTGGCTACCTTAATCAGGTCTTTTGGGGTCACCTGCATGATTTATGCCAACTACACCCAACTGATTACTGCTGTGGACAGAACAGGATTGGCCCTGCTTGAGTCATTTCACAACTGAATGACCGCGGTCTACTCTGCAACCCAATGCCCATAAATTTACTTCAAATAAGACCAAGGTCCTTTGCATTTCTCGCACTTCTCCAGCCAGACTGTTTTCATCAATGTTTGCACCCACTACTGGTTTGTTTGTCCCAGCATAGCAAAATCAGTAAAGAATCTTGGCATCTATCTGAATGGACAAGCCAACCATTTGACATCCTCCTGTCTTCTCTGGCTGCGGATGCTAAGAAAGATTGCTCCTGCTCCTTTGGCCCTTTGGTCTGTGGTCCAGGTGTCTATTCTTAGTTGCCTGGACTACTGTAAGTCTCTTTTTCTAGGGAGACTGCTGGCCATAGTAAATAATCTTCAAGGTATACAAAACGCCGCCGCCAAATGAGCCCTTGGCCTTCCCAGGTTTTCCTCTTCTTCATCTTCCTTGAATAGGCTCCGCTGTCTCCCTGTGGCAAATAGGATCACCTTTCCATCCCACTGTATTGAACACCGAACCCTATACCGCTCAGGCCCATTTTATCTGAGAAAAAAATTCAATATCTATGTTCCACCTGAGCTCCTTAGCTCGCAGGATGCCTCCCTCCTATCAGTTCCTAGAATTCATTGAGTCCGCTCTGGCAGTACGGCCTTCTCTGTGGCAGCTGAAAAAATCTGAAATACTCTTGGGTGTTGAATACTGCATGATTCGCCTACAGACAGATGTCTTCAACTGGTTTGATAGGTTGTCTCTTGCTTGTGGTCATATGTTCATCTACCTTTCTTATTGTAGATCTACTCCTAACTCTCAGTGTCAGGACACCTTTTAAGTATTTGTGTGCTTATAAACTATAACAGAACAGATGACATGTAGACAGCCGTGTGCACACTGGGAATGCTGGTACATGTACAGTGATACAGCCTGCTGCTGGGTTAACATACAAGAACGTACAGGACTCACAATATACTTATGCTGTCTCATTTAAAACTCTGCTAGTGCTTGGTTTGACCCCTGTGCATGCCCATTTAAAACCCAGGCCAGGGGAACAGGGCTGAGAAGTTCAGCTCTGACAGAAACAAAAGACACACTGCTTTTCGTCCCATTACCATTAAAGATATAGATGGAAAATGATAAACATATGCTAAATGCTACAACCTGATCCACAATGTGTTGGATAGGTGAGGCATGGAATGGCTGAAGAGGGTGCACCACAACAGCAAATGACTGACAGGCTTTGACCCAAAACCCATTTTATGTAATCTTTTTGTATTGTTCTTAGTAGTAAACATGAGCCTTGGCAGAAAGCTGTCAGAAGCCTAAAGAGCAAATTATATACATGAAATAAACCTATAAGTACATTGAACACTGTACTCACTACATATAAATCATTTGAGCTGGCCTTGATCTATTTGTACACTTCTAAATTCACATCTCACGACCAGAGAGTTGTTCATGAATGTATGATTTTGACGCTTATCTGGTAAAGTACATGCAATTAAATGGTTACTTTTCAAGCTAGGCAGTGGTACTTACGGAGTTGTATGATAGACTATTGAGTACAACAATATCCTGACACAAGAATATCGTGTTAAATACATTGCCTACAAAAATATTGAGCTTACATACTTTGTAGGTAAACTACCATGCTACTTTGCATTTAACCTACCAAAATATCAATAATATCATGGAACAGAATATGGTAATAAAAAAAAAAAGGTAAGTATATCAAAAAATGATCATATGTTGCATTAGAAGTAATTTATTTAAAATAGTAAACTACAAAATAATATAATTTAAAATAAATAATTTTAATAATTCGTGTAAATAGTATATATTTTTTCGAAAATATAAAAACCATAATTAAAGAATTTTTCAAATACATTTACTTAAAAATATTATTAGTAACTTGAAAATAAAAATTAACAAATGTATATATATATTTATATATATATATATTTTTTTTCCACACAGACGCTCCAGCCCAGACCAAGGACCCGTGAAAGGTGGTACGTATGCCGGCAGAGCACCCGGCTGTCAAATTGCACAAATTCTCCGAGACGACGGAATCACGTACTCTTAGGACACATCAGGATTATAAAGTTCAGGAATTTATTCCGCTTCTTCGCTACGCATTTCGGCTGCAGAACAGCCTTGCTCACACGTAAGAAGCCATCTACCCAGTGTGCATAAATACAATACCCAATACAGTGAGATAGGACTACACAACCAAACAGAATGATAGCAGTGTTGGCGGCCATTTTACAGTGTCTAACACTACGAAGGAAAACATATGTTACATATCATGAATACTTGTGACAATCTTCATGCAGAGCAATATTAAGTGCATGGTAGAATAATTCATTGTCCTCTGTATAAGGTAAAATTAACCACATAATAAACACATAGGGGTCGATTCCGATTCGGGCCGGAAAAAGCACCGACCGACTCTGATCCGGAAAAAATACCGACCGACACGTACCAGTGGCGCCCGACACGCCAAGTACGATGCAAGCCGCGATAAATCCGACCGACACGTCAGGAAACCAAGCCGACCGACCGAGCCGCTCGGAAAATAGCAATCCGGCCGGAAAAACACGCGAATCCAACCGACCGACACGCACCCGGAACAAATCCGACCGAATCGTACCCGCCAACTCCAACCCGCAAAGTACGATGCAAGGCGCGAAAACACGACCGAGTCGGACGGAGGACAAGCCGTACGACCGACACGCATACAAAACCGAGCCGAAGCAATACAATACACCGCGACCGACGCGTACGCAGCATACAAAACTGCACAAACACAGCGTGAACGAAACGGAAAACACCGTACGAGACCAATGCAGGGTCCGACTCGGTCACAAGAACGTTTCCAACATACACAAACAGCACAAAGGAAAAATCAACCAAAAAAAGGCCAAACAAGCAATTACCAAGCCAATAAATACTGGGGGTGGGGACAGAGAACAAAGACACACCCACAACTCCACCTATATAAAGGACACAAATCACTACCATGAGCCTTTGCAAATGCCATTTCACTGCCAGCACCCAAGAGAAAGCAACCACACACCCACAGCTCATCCCTCACACAAGCCACACACCATCAGCACACCAACAAATACCTACCTCACATACACCCAGCAAAACACACACTCACACACCCTCACCTGCACACCAACACACACATCACTCACCATCACCACCCATCACCATGCCCCCCAAGAAGAATCCCAAGTTCCTAGATTGTGAATTGGAAGTCCTGGTAGACGAGATCCTCAGGGTGGAGCCACAGCTGTTTGGCACTCTGGTCCAACAGACCCCCATGTCGCAGAAAACCAAGATGTGGGAGAGGATCATCAACAGGGTGAACGCACAATCATCATGTCGGCGCACAAAGACGGACATCCAGAACAGGTGGTATGACGTGCGCAGGAGGGTACGGGACCTGCTGAAGATAGACTACAGCAACAGCCAACAGACCGGCAGTGGCCCTCCTGCCAAGCCAATATACCTCAGGCCCTGGGAGGAGAAGGTGCGGGCCATCCTTCCGCCAGTGAGCGTATATGGACTAGAGAACATCCCAGAGCCTGGTGAGTACACAACAAATGTACACAATAAACTGCCACAAAACACACACATCACTGTCAAGGGGAGAGTCAAACCATGCACACATAGCAATTACACAGCAACTAGAACAGAATCATCCCAAAATGTGTATGTCAGTCAGATAAACACAACACATGCCATCAAAAAAGTCACATCCAACTGTGCCAACACATGTACAAACACAACCACAACTACAGCTAGGCAGTGGCACAAATAGAACTAACAAACACATCCACACATGTAGCCACCACAACAACACCAACACACAGTGAAGACCACTCAAAGGAAGGAATTCTGTGTATGCTGGCCAAGTCAGTGTAGCCAATAGCATCATGGGAGTCGCAGTCACACATATTGCCCGCCCCAAAACTGTCCCATCAACACCACCATGAACCATGCGCACATCACAGGGAGTGGAGAAGGACTCACAAGATGGCTGACACTGGCTACTGCTGTGGGGAGCACAAGGCCCTGCTGCCAACTGTGCACCAACAAACAGCAGGACACCACTGACTGACATCCTGAGAGACAACTTCCACTCCCTGCAATGCAAGCACGTTCCATGGTGGGCTATCTGGCTGGCTGGGTGGGAAGGGGGACTTGCAGCACTGACTATAGTCACCAGCACCTCCCCTCACACCCCCCCAACACAAACTCCACAGTACCCACCTGGTAGAATGCAATGCCCTCCATCCTAACACAAGATCCCACAAAGCACCACCACCCTGGGTTATGTTGTGTGAAGCACAGGGACACTCTTGGGACTCTTAGCCAAACAACTGCCAGGACAACACTCCCAGCCATCCTGTCAGCACAGCCAGCCCACCCCACAGGGAAGCAGAGTCAAAAGGAAGGAAGCATGGGCATGCTGGGAAGGGGGTGGAGGCAATAGCATGATGGGAGACGTAGTCACAGACATAGCTCACCCCCACAACTGTCCCATCAACACCACCCTGAACCATGCTCACATCACAGGGAGTGGAGAAGGACTCACAAGATGGCTGACACTGGCTACTGCTGTGGGGAGCACAAGGCCCTGCTGCCAACTGTGCACCAACAAACAGCAGGACACCACTGACTGACATCCTGAGAGACAACTTCCACTCCCTGCAATGCAAGCACGTTCCATGGTGGGCTATCTGGCTGGCTGGGTGGGAAGGGGGACTTGCAGCACTGACTATAGTCACCAGCACCTCCCCTCACACCCCCCCCAACACAAACTCCACAGTACCCACCTGGTAGAATGCAATGCCCTCCATCCTAACACAAGATCCCACAAAGCACCACCACCCTGGGTTATGTTGTGTGAAGCACAGGGACACTCTTGGGACTCTTAGCCAAACAACTGCCAGGACAACACTCCCAGCCATCCTGTCAGCACAGCCAGCCCACCCCACAGGGAAGCAGAGTCAAAAGGAAGGAAGCATGGGCATGCTGGGAAGGGGGGTGGAGGCAATAGCATGATGGGAGACGTAGTCACAGACATAGCTCACCCCCACAACTGTCCCATCAACACCACCCTGAACCATGCTCACATCACAGGGAGTGGAGAAGGACTCACAAGATGGCTGACACTGGCTACTGCTGTGGGGAGCACAAGGCCCTGCTGCCAACTGTGCACCAACAAACAGCAGGACACCACTGACTGACATCCTGAGAGACAACTTCCACTCCCTGCAATGCAAGCACGTTCCATGGTGGGCTATCTGGCTGGCTGGGTGGGAAGGGGGACTTGCAGCACTGACTATAGTCACCAGCACCTCCCCTCACACCCCCCCAACACAAACTCCACAGTACCCACCTGGTAGAATGCAATGCCCTCCATCCTAACACAAGATCCCACAAAGCACCACCACCCTGGGTTATGTTGTGTGAAGCACAGGGACACTCTTGGGACTCTTAGCCAAACAACTGCCAGGACAACACTCCCAGCCATCCTGTCAGCACAGCCAGCCCACCCCACAGGGAAGCAGAGTCAAAAGGAAGGAAGCATGGGCATGCTGGGAAGGGGGTGGAGGCAATAGCATGATGGGAGACGTAGTCACAGACATAGCTCACCCCCACAACTGTCCCATCAACACCACCCTGAACCATGCTCACATCACAGGGAGTGGAGAAGGACTCACAAGATGGCTGACACTGGCTACTGCTGTGGGGAGCACAAGGCCCTGCTGCCAACTGTGCACCAACAAACAGCAGGACACCACTGACTGACATCCTGAGAGACAACTTCCACTCCCTGCAATGCAAGCACGTTCCATGGTGGGCTATCTGGCTGGCTGGGTGGGAAGGGGGACTTGCAGCACTGACTATAGTCACCAGCACCTCCCCTCACACCCCCCCCAACACAAACTCCACAGTACCCACCTGGTAGAATGCAATGCCCTCCATCCTAACACAAGATCCCACAAAGCACCACCACCCTGGGTTATGTTGTGTGAAGCACAGGGACACTCTTGGGACTCTTAGCCAAACAACTGCCAGGACAACACTCCCAGCCATCCTGTCAGCACAGCCAGCCCACCCCACAGGGAAGCAGAGTCAAAAGGAAGGAAGCATGGGCATGCTGGGAAGGGGGTGGAGGCAATAGCATGATGGGAGACGTAGTCACAGACATAGCTCACCCCCACAACTGTCCCATCAACACCACCCTGAACCATGCTCACATCACAGGGAGTGGAGAAGGACTCACAAGATGGCTGACACTGGCTACTGCTGTGGGGAGCACAAGGCCCTGCTGCCAACTGTGCACCAACAAACAGCAGGACACCACTGACTGACATCCTGAGAGACAACTTCCACTCCCTGCAATGCAAGCACGTTCCATGGTGGGCTATCTGGCTGGCTGGGTGGGAAGGGGGACTTGCAGCACTGACTATAGTCACCAGCACCTCCCCTCACACCCCCCCCAACACAAACTCCACAGTACCCACCTGGTAGAATGCAATGCCCTCCATCCTAACACAAGATCCCACAAAGCACCACCACCCTGGGTTATGTTGTGTGAAGCACAGGGACACTCTTGGGACTCTTAGCCAAACAACTGCCAGGACAACACTCCCAGCCATCCTGTCAGCACAGCCAGCCCACCCCACAGGGAAGCAGAGTCAAAAGGAAGGAAGCATGGGCATGCTGGGAAGGGGGTGGAGGCAATAGCATGATGGGAGACGTAGTCACAGACATAGCTCACCCCCACAACTGTCCCATCAACACCACCCTGAACCATGCTCACATCACAGGGAGTGGAGAAGGACTCACAAGATGGCTGACACTGGCTACTGCTGTGGGGAGCACAAGGCCCTGCTGCCAACTGTGCACCAACAAACAGCAGGACACCACTGACTGACATCCTGAGAGACAACTTCCACTCCCTGCAATGCAAGCACGTTCCATGGTGGGATATCTGGCTGGCTGGGTGGGAAGGGGGACTTGCAGCACTGACTATAGTCACCAGCACCTCCCCTCACACCCCCCCCAACACAAACTCCACAGTACCCACCTGGTAGAATGCAATGCCCTCCATCCTAACACAAGATCCCACAAAGCACCACCACCCTGGGTTATGTTGTGTGAAGCACAGGGACACTCTTGGGACTCTTAGCCAAACAACTGCCAGGACAACACTCCCAGCCATCCTGTCAGCACAGCCAGCCCACCCCACAGGGAAGCAGAGTCAAAAGGAAGGAAGCATGGGCATGCTGGGAAGGGGGTGGAGGCAATAGCATGATGGGAGACGTAGTCACAGACATAGCTCACCCCCACAACTGTCCCATCAACACCACCCTGAACCATGCTCACATCACAGGGAGTGGAGAAGGACTCACAAGATGGCTGACACTGGCTACTGCTGTGGGGAGCACAAGGCCCTGCTGCCAACTGTGCACCAACAAACAGCAGGACACCACTGACTGACATCCTGAGAGACAACTTACACTCCCTGCAATGCAAGCACGTTCCATGGTGGGATAACTGACTGGGTGGGTGGGTGGGTGGGAAGGAGGTCTGGCTGTCAACCAAACACAATCAATGCAGACCATGTTCACACCCCAGAGAATACATAGAAATGCCCAAATAATGCAGGACAATGTGCCACACCAATATCAACCCCTGACTGTGACAACTTAGGACAATACAATGTACAGGCCCGCACCCCGAGGCACAGTCACAACTGTCAGGTGTGTCAACCACTGATGCCTGCAGAAACATGACATACATTGTTTGTGTCTCCCAAAAACAGGTGATGATAGGGACACAGCAGCAGACGCTGAGGAGTCCCAGTCCCAGGCTCAAGAGGATGCCGAGCTCACTGGCGTCGTACAGCCTCTGTCCTCCTCGGACGATGAAGAACAACCTGGCACATCCGGTGCAAGTCAACATGCTGCACCAGCAGGACCACCAGCTGCAGCACCAGCAGGTCCACCAGCTGCACCCCCTGCACCCACCCCTCCAACGACTGTCACCACGAATACCATCCCTGCCGACATGGACAGAATAAGGAACAACACCAGCGCAGTGACCCTGGACCAACCTGGGGCCATGGACACCACCACCACCACCAACCCCCAAGGTGGACCAGGGTTATCTGTGCGTGCAACTGCACACACTGCACATGTCAGCAGGGGTGGTGGGAGGGGTGGGAGACAGAGGTCGCTGCTTGCAGACGTTGCTGGTGTGCATGAAGACCCACAACTGGTACGCATAGCTGATGCGTACCAGTCCAGCACCGGAGAGCTCAGCCAGGTAGTGGGGCTCCTCAGAGACATTAAACAGCAGCAGGCTGCCCATCATGCCCGCTTGGACTCCCACATGTCCCAAGTGGAGTCACACATGTCACGTGTGGACTCCCACATGTCACGTGTGGACTCCCACATGACCCGCGTGGAGTCCAAGTGGGATGTACTACATGAGATGACGGCGGTGCACAGGGACATTTTACAATGCCTCCGCCAGATGAACAGCAACCAGTCCACACCTCCCTGTGTGCCAACAACATCTGGTACCGAACAAACTGCAACTGCCACAGGGAGGGAGGAGGACTCTGGCGGAGAGTCCCCTGCACCGCAGCAGCCTGCACTTGAGGGCCCCCCCCCCAAGAAGAGGGGTCGTCCGAGGAGGGGAAAGTGAGAGGCTGATGGCCAAGCGCAACTCCCAGGAAGCCTGAACCTGTTCTGGATTTTCGCCTTTGTGCACAGACTGTTCACCCTGTTGATGGCAACACTACTCCCACACATTGCATGGGGAGTATAAGTTGGAACAATGTGTCAGACAACAGTGGCCCCGATACTGGGGATCCTGTCTACCTGGACTTTCTATTCATCTAGGAACTTGGGATTGCAAGATTCATGTACAGCACAATCCATCCTATGCACTATTATCACAATAAACACACTAATACACCATACTTGCCTCTGTCGTGATTCCAACGTGGGTGCTGTTATGGGGATGATGAACTGCAAAATTACACAGTGTATGCGAACTGCAACAGCAAGGACAACACAGGCATGTGAGTACAGGCAACGTGACACATATGAGGGAGACACACCACCAGGGCTACACAACACATACACACCTAGGCCATCTGACTCATTGCCTACACTGATGTTGCCAGGGAAGACGGTGCAATGCACAGACACCACACCCATTCCCAGTTGTAGTCAAGTAGCCCACAGGTGCAGTAAGCAAATGGCAGTCAAATGTGTGACCACAGACAACGCACATCACTAAGTGAAGCACAGGTTTATTACACAGTAGCAACATGCCGTAACCACTACAGATGCAAGGTAACCCCACCTGGTAGCGGGCACACAGTCAACAACTGTAGACAGAAGGAAGTCCATGGGTGTGGCGCACATCACCTGTAGGGACACAACAGCTACCAGCCTGGATGTGCAATCACGTCGTCGGTGGACACAGTTCACCAAACGAATCTGAAAGTACCCTGTGAAGGACAGAAATGACACACAGTCAAAAGCAATGCAGTACAGGACAGAACAGCAAAACTCATGCACAATACATGTTACAAGATACCCACCCAGAACCAAGTTAGCATGTCAACACTGTTGGGGAGTACAGCCCACCTGTCACCACACATCGCAACACACATCCTGTCAAGTAGCCCATGGACACACTCCAACAGCACCAGAGCACCACCCACACATCATGCCAACTCACATCATTCACATGACACCTCAGGATACTCACATTCAGCTAAAGAAGTTGGTGATGAGCTGTGTGCGGACATCACCATCACCATCATCATCATCATCGTCACTGGCATCGTGGTCCAGGCCAGGATCCTCCACAGGTGGCGGATGTTGGTCATCGTCATCCTGGATGAGAGGCAACTCCTTCCGCACTGCCAGGTTGTGAAGCATGCAGCAGACGATGATAATCTTGCACACTTTCGCAGGGGCATATGGGAGGGACCCTCCGGTCTTGTCCAGGCAGCGGAAGCGGCTCTTCAGGAGACCAAAGGTCCGCTCAATCACTCTCCTGGTCCGACCATGTGCCTCATTGTAGCGCATCTGGGCAGGTGTCACAGGGTTCCTGAGGGGTGTCAGCAACCACGGCATGTTGGGGTATCCCGAGTCACCTACGGACAGACAAGTGCACATCAGCTGACTTGGAAAAGTGGGCGGAATACTACAGATCAGATCACACACAATGGCACAAAGTCAGTACACACCGACAAGCCAGGCACGCTGGTTCTGCATCTGTGCCATCAACCTGGGGATGCGACTACTCCTCATCACAAAGGCATCGTGTGCTGAACCAGGGAAACGGGCACACACGTGTGTGATGGTCATGTCTGCAAGACACACCACCAGTGCATTGACCGAGTGGTAGTGCTTGCGGTTCCTGTAGGCCTGCTCCTGGGCCTGTGGTGGTACCAAAGCCACATGTGTCCCATCAATGGAGCCAATGACATGCGGCATCCTCCCCAGGGCATAAAAGTCACTCTTCACGTCAGTGAGTCGTCGCAGTCTAGGGAAATAGATGTACCGGTTCAGGAAGAGCAACATTGCCGCCAAAACATCGCGGAGCACACGGCTGAACATGGTCTGTGACATCCCACCAGCAGACGCCACAGTATGTTGGAAGGTACCGGTGGCAAAGAAGTGTAGGGCTGCCATCACCTTCACCTTGGGGGTCAGCGCTGTAGGATACGGCCGGCCAGGCTGCAAATGTGGGGACAACTGCACTGCCAAATCCTCAATCAGCTGCCTGGTGAAGCGGTACCGTCGGATGCTGTCCCGTTCCACCATCGTTGCCAGGTCTGGGAATGGCCGATGGACAGCAGGAGCCCTGCAGTGCAGAGGAGAAGTAAGCAAGATCGTCAGTCACCCCACATATGCGGCATTGAACACACTCAAGATCCCAACATACATCATCATGAGGCACAACTACATGAAGTGTGCAGTACCGGAACGACATTTATGGTACATACATGGCCAACATCTGTCAACACGGTCCTACAGGTGGCATCAATTTGTCCCAGGTTGGCCCATTGGATATCATGATGCTGTGTCACAGTCACCCCCCAGTGACATGTGAGGACAGATGTGCCCCAGGCACCACAGCTCAACGACAGGCACATTCCCAGGGACCCTGTAATGCCACATGGACACTGGCATCACCTGGAGTATCATGTGTACACCACAACAAAACAAACATGACCCCCACAGGTAGTGGCCACACTTGCCATGGCAGGAGAGCCATGGACGTCTGTGACACACACGCACAACATCAGAGTCCATGCACACACAACGTGGATGTGGAGACTGTCTCCCATTGTGCACATGAAATCAGAGACATTGTAAACACTACATGCACAAAGACTGTGGAGGGCCATCACTATTGTGCCACTGGGACACCCTGGCTCAAACATACCGTCCCACATGGGACTCACGGGGTATGTGACATGACATACACAAACACCACTGTGAAATGTGACCATGGCACATGCACAGATATGAACAGTTGCACATCACAGTGGTCACGTACACGTAACACCCAGGATCCTGTCCCCATTAACACGTGCACAGCCTGGGGGTGGCTGCCCACAGGTGACACCCACAGGACAACATGTACACCAACATACACACAATAGGAAATGCAGCCTTACATGCCTTATGATAAGGTTTGGACAGGCTGTCGTGATGTAGGTGTGCCCCTCACTCCCTGGGAGCTATCTGTGGCTGGCATATGTCCATCTGAGACAGGCATGCTGACATATGCCAGTCACATGTACAGTGATGCGTTGTACTGCAATGGACCGATCGGTGCCTCCGGCCGGCCCATTGCATTCAATGTGTGCGGGTACGCGTTGTACCCCTGTGCGCGTTGAACAGCAATGGACCGATCGGTGCCTCCGGCCGGCCCATTGCATTCAATGTGTGCGGGTACGCGTTGTACCCCTGTGCGCGTTGAACAGCAATGGACCGATCGGTGCCTCCGGCCGGCCCATTGCATTCAATGTGTGCGGGTACGCGTTGTACCCCTGTGCGCGTTGAACAGCAATGGACCGATCGGTGCCTCCGGCCGGCCCATTGCATTCAATGTGTGCGGGTACGCGTTGTACCCCTGTGCGCGTTGTACTGCAATGGACCGATCGGTGCCTCCGGCCGGCCCATTGCATTCAATGTGTGCGGGTACGCGTTGTACCCCTGTGCGCGTTGAACAGCAATGGACCGATCGGTGCCTCCGGCCGGCCCATTGCATTCAATGTGTGCGGGTACGCGTTGTACCCCTGTGCGCGTTGTACTGCAATGGACCGATCGGTGCCTCCGGCCGGCCCATTGCATTCAATGTGTGCGGGTACGCGTTGTACCCCTGTGCGCGTTGAACAGCAATGGACCGATCGGTGCCTCCGGCCGGCCCATTGCATTCAATGTGTGCGGGTACGCGTTGTACCCCTGTGCGCGTTGAACAGCAATGGACCGATCGGTGCGCACCCATTGACAATGGGCTTGCCTGGCAACGGACGCGTTTTTGAATATTCGAACGAGTCGGTTGCTGGAAATTCAGTTGGTCACCCACAACAATGTTGCAAAATAATGTATGTCATGAAGTTGAAGATTTGAAGGATGCTGTGGGCGTGTTTTGGTGCTGCTATTCCATGGATTGGCCAGATTCAGAAGATGCAAACGACTTGGACCTATCACTTTGGACACAAGGGACAGTATCTGCCTCTCCAGCACATATATATTGCTGCATGTTCCCCTGAGAGCCCACTTGCCTGCACTACATGCTCCAGGACGACATCTGCCACTGCACTGCTGCTGTCTCTGCCCCTCTGGACCCTGCAATGGCACGTACTGTGGAGAGAGCCCCAGCCTTCAGCCTTGAAGAGAACCAGGCCCTGCTGGACAGCCTACTTCCACAGTACAGCAAGCTGTATGGGACACCAGGGGAGCAGGTGAGTGTTCTGTGCACTGCCTTTCTGAATGTGCATTTTGTCTGACTAGCAAGGCTGAGAGTCAGCACACCACTGGCTAGCAGGCTCACTGAGTAGTTGTCACCCCCCATAGTGTGTAGTGACTTGCACTGGACAGGTATGGTGCAGTGACAGTGCTTCTGAACAGGGTTTTACTCCCCATGCTATGATACCATGTAGTGACTTCTGGAAAACTGTCCATGGGCAGCCGTGCACTGCCTGGGTACACCATGTGCCCCTGTGATTGCGACATGTATATGCAACTGTGTCATGCACGGATATGTTGCATGTGTAGTAATGTCCTTATCACTTTGTCATCCTGACAGGCTTCTGCCCATCGGAAGCATGAGATCTGGAAGGACATCGTCCGGGCTGTCCGGTCCGTGGGGGTCTACCAGCGCCGGATCCGCAACTGCCAAAAGAGGTGGCAGGACCTTCGGGGCTGGACCCGGAGGATTGCACGGGTCCAGCTGAAGCTGTCGCCTCCTCGCAGGAGGGGCGGAACACGGACCCTGACCCCCCACATGCTCAGGATCCTGGCGGTGGTCTTTCCAGACCTGGATGGGCAGCTGAAGGCCAGAGAGCAGCAAGGAGGGGGTGAGTCAAAGACTGCACTGTGTACTCTGTCTAACATGTTATGTGCCCTCCTCGGGCCAGGTTGAACTGCCACAGTACAGCAGTCATGTTGTCCAGGAGCCATGTCCCTCTATTGTGCACTGCCCACTCCTCATCTGATACCCAGGTGTGGCCCTTACATGCAGGGAATTCTGTCACTTAGGACTGTGTCCTTGCAGTTTGCTTGACTCAAGGTGGGAGACAGCATCTGTTTCCCTGACTCTGTGGTGGGCATCATGGGTGGGTCCATTGCTTACACAATGCCTGTATTCTGACATGTAGGGTAGTGTCACAGGTCTCCCATATGTCCAATAGGTATGACCTGGACAGATGAGGGTTAAGAGGATGTGTTGTGGGGGGATGTACATGTGCACTTGTGCAGCTCCAGGACTTGCATTCCCCATGACCTACTATTGTGACACAGTGCAGAGTGTTGTTAGTCTGGCTGCAAAGTCATACATCACTGAGACAGTGATGTATGACTTTGCAGTCATGCCTCCGCCATGGCATGTGTCTACTGATTGGTGATCCTGCAGGGGAGTGACATGTGCTACATGCACACCATAGTGGCGCTGGCTATCAGGACATGGGTGCATCATGGTGTCTGTCGCTGGTATGCATCACATGCATTTCCTATTTGACTCTGGGCATCCCTTACATCCGTAAACCTGTACTGACTCAGTGGCAAGAGCTGTGATGTGTCCACACCGTGTCCTCTGCACTGTCCAACTACTGTGTACTTGGTGCATGTGTCAACACTGGGGTGTTGCAATCCAACAGACACCAGACAGATGGGTGCAAGGCCATGTGGGATGTGAGTGCCATGCTTGGCATCAGACTGACAATTGACTTCTCCTGTTCAATTAGTGCACTTTTAGCAATGTACAACTAATGATGCCAGGGCTTGCTCTGGGATGTGCTGTGCTCACAGTGGTGTGTGCGTTATGTGCAGGTGACTGATGTCTGTCTGTTTCCCCATTGTTTGCAGATACATCCACGGCCACGGAAGGGGACAGCTCCACGGACCAGGAGGAGCCGGAGAGCCAGACTGGGTCAGCAGCCGAGGAGTGGTCGGAGGGACCCAGTGGCACGGAGGGCGAGGGGAGCCACACCGAGGAGTCCTCAGCAGCATCCACCTCAGCTGAGGACCAGAGCAACTCGGAGGATGACTCCCTTGTGGAGGCGGGTGTCAGCAGCCACCACACCCCAGCTAGTGTTGCTGTCCCCGCCACCACCAGCACCACCACCGCCCTCCCATCGGCTCCCATTCCCCAGGTCCGTGGAGGCTCCCATGTCCGGGAGCGTGTCTCCTTTGGGCCAGGCACCGCACCCCCTGCCCCTGTGTCCCCTGCTGCCCTGAGTGAGGAGTCTGTGTACCTCCTTCGCCAGCTCCATGTAGGGCAGACAGCCATGCTGAGTGTCCTCCATGCGCACACCGCGCTGTTGACTCAGCTGGTGTCGTTCATGGAGGGCATCTCATCGGGCATGTCTGACCTACAGAGGGGCAATAGGTCCATGGACTCCTCCCTGACGGCAGCAGTGTCCCTCCTCAAACGGTCCCTCACCCCTCCTGCCTCTGCTCCATCCACACTCCCCAGCACCTTACCCATCCCAGGCACACACACACTGGCACACACCAGCACACACACATCCAGCACACTGACACACACGCCAATGACAAAACGCACACGCAAGCACATTCAGGGGACTGAAGCCAGACTCACAGGGGATGGGGCCCTGGAACACACACACGCATCCACATGCACTGCGCAGTCCTCAGTTCCCTCTCCCTCCAAAGCACCCTCCCTTGCCTCACCTGCAACCCCAAAGTCACAGCAGCTCTTCCTCTGTGACCTCGGCCTCTTCCCCACCGATGAAGCTGCTCCAGCATCCCGGGGGAAGAGGAAGCCCACCCACACGGAGCAGAGTGCCCCTCGCCCCCGGACACCCTCCCCCAGGCGCAGACGGACTGAGGCCCCCACCCGCAAGTCCCCCCGGAGTGCTAAGAGCAAGACCCCGCCACCGCCCTGCAGCTCAGGCACAAGGTCTCCGTCCTCCATCCCTCAGGCCCCCACTGCACAGGTGCCCCCACCACACCCTGCCCCAGGTTCCCCCACCCACAGATATACCATCCCCAAGATGCTCCGGCCTTCTCCCCTGCCACTTGCTCTCCCAGCACCACACCCCCGCTGCGCTTGTCTGTGCCACTGATGTGGTGAGGGTGTCCTCCCCTCTGTCCAACCCACCTTGCCTGTTCCCCATTCTCCTCCCCTGGAGGTAGGCACTGCAGTGGAGTCCACTACCGCCCTGTCTGACTTGGGCACTGCAGTGGCGGACCTGTCCACCCCATCTGCAGGGTCCACTGCAGTTGTGCCGGCACCCACGACATCTGTGTCATGCCCCCCAGTTGTGCCGGCACACACCATGTCAGACACCTCCACTGCAGTTGTCAGTGGCTCTCCAGCACCCACCACCCCTTCCCTGACTCCCCCTGGTGAGCCCTGATCCTGTCCCTGCGGTGCCTGGCCTGCCCCCCGGTTGCCCCTCCTAGTGGATTGTCCCTGGTATTGTGCAGGCATGCGTAGGGTGACATCTGCCAGTGTCACCCTGTTTGAACTTTGACAATGGACTGGCCATTGGCCTTTGCTCTTTTTTCAGGACTTCGTTTGGCCTCAACACATATGCTGAATAAAGCAACTTTCTTTTCTCTAGTGCTCATGCTTCAGATGTACATGTTGTTGGTGCAGCTAACCATGCCCTTGCTGCAGTGATGGTGATATCTGGTCTCATGATTATGAAGTGTTACTGTGCAGGAACCCATGTGGTCCAGGGGGAATGTGTCCTATCATGTGGTGTATCCATGTCATCAATAGCAGCATCTGAGGGTGTCATGTGTTCAGTATTTGGCAATGGGTTTCCTACTTACATTGGCAATTTCACATCTGTGGCTTCCACCCCTGCACATCTGTTGTGCCTGCCATCGTTGCTTTTGTCTACTTCCCTGACCGTGTTGCCATCTCCAGTGGACATGCAGGTTTGGGCATCAATGGGGAGGGACTCATCCGTGTAGTCAGTGCAACATTGCTATACAAGTGTGTTGGATCTGTGCTGATGATTCCGTTGGCACATCCATGACCAGGCTGATGTGATGGGAGCCCTCATTTGGTGCTAATTGTTGATTGTGTGACCAAGTGCTCAGCTGACATGATGGGGCCCTACTGAGGCAACATATGGCACAGCTTTCCTCACACAGGAGTGGAGTCCCCTCATGGCAGTGTGTACACGTGTGACATTGCCTGCGCCCAAGGTGTGTGTTGTATGTGCATGTCTGTGTGTTCACTTCCATTCATCTGCGCATGCTGTGATCCCTAGTGTTGTACCTGTTTGTGATGCTTGCTGACTTGAGCTATGTTCCCCCAAAGTCTTCTCCCTGTGTTCTCTGTGATGTGGGTGCATGGCACATTACTGGTCATCAGGGTGTCACCCATAGGTGTGTTTGCTGTCAGGGCAGAGTTTGTGTGCTGACGCAGATGGGTCACAGTCAGGTTTCCCTTTGGCACTTGTTGTTTGCCCCTGTCATGTGATTTCCAGTTTGTGTTATCTTTCAGTGATTGTGACACGTTGTGTGTGTGACTGCTGGCACTCCTTAGGGTCCGGGCTGCAATGTTGGTTGTTGTCTATGTGTGTTCTTTGTGGGTGACCTTGGCTTCTTCATTGGTGTGTGACTGTGGCTGGGATCCCATTGGTCGGTGTGGTATTGCCGTCATGTCCATGTACAGCGTAGTGTGCAGTGTGTCAGACATTCAGGAGTCTTGTTGAGTGTCCATGTGTGATGTGTTTCTACACCTTGGTTCCCACCCACCACCCTGGAATAGTAATGGGTGCATGTGCAATGTCACCAGTGCATGTGTACTTCACTGCTGCACATTGTTGGAGGTCGAGGGGTGTGGTCTTGAGTGTGTGCAGATGAGAGTTGTTGCCCGGCTAGTCCCCTGCCTCCATGTTGGCCTTGGCTTACTGGCCATGCTGATTGATTTGTGCTTGTGTAGGTGTGATGGTAGTTAGTTGCTCAGGACACCTGACTGTGGTTCACAGTGTGAACGACATTTAGCTTTGTCATCACAGTGGTATTTTTCTTCAGCCCAGGGTCACCACATTGTGGGGGCCCTGGGGGTGGTGCTGTGGTGTGTCTGTGACTTGCTGTGTCAGTTGTTGTTCCTACGTGCCTGTGTGACATGTGTGTTTTGTGCTCCCTCTCACCTGTCAATGCCTGCTTGCCCACATAGGGGATTTGGATCCATGAGTTACCTTAGTGTGGCAGTGTATGCACATCTGTATGATTGGTATTCAGCTCTCCTCATGTGTTGTGTTGTTGCCTGGGGACACTGGCACCCCCACCCCTCACCTGCTGTGTATGATGACAGTGTTGGTCTGCCTGTTTGTGTTTGTGCATCTGCACCACTGCATTGGCATATCTTGGGTGTGCCATTGGCTGTATGTTGTTTGGTGTGTTTCCCCTGCTGTCCCTGGGACTCCTAGGTCATCGGTCAGCACAGTGATCATGGTTTGTGTGTCCCATTGCTGCCATGGTATGGTATCTGTTCACCTCACATCTGCTGTCTCCACAGGGTATCTGCATTTGTGTGCCCATTGGTGCAAATATGTGGTTCTGCATTCTGATGGTCACTTCTGTCATTGTGTCATTGATGACTGTTGACGGTCTCAGCCACCATGGGTGTTGTTTGTCTGCACATGGCCAAAGGAATGTTTCATTTGCACTGCAGTATTTGGCTCCCCCAATTTATGTTGCAATGGGACACATACACTACTTTGCCACAGATGAGTTTTTGGTTCTGTGACCAGGAATGATCCATGCAGTTTGGCAGTTGCAGCTCTTTCTTTGTCAACAATTACCTTTTGGTCACTGTGATGATGAGGGTGTAGACCCCATTGCCACAATGGTCAAACTGTGCTTCAGCTATGGACCCCACACTTACCTTTTGGTCACTGTGATGATGGGGGTTTAGGCCCCATTGCCACAATGGTCAAAATGTGCTTCAGCTATGGACCCCACACTTGCCTTTTGGTTACTGTGATGATGGGGGTTTAGACCCCATTGCCACAATGGTCAAAATGTGCTTCAGCTATGGACCCCACACTTACCTTTTGGTCACTGTGATGATGGGGGTTTAGGCCCCATTGCCACAATGGTCAAAATGTGCTTCAGCTATGGACCCCACACTTGCCTTTTGGTTACTGTGATGATGGGGGTTTAGACCCCATTGCCACAATGGTCAAAATGTGCTTCAGCTATGGACCCCACACTTACCTTTTGGTCACTGTGATGATGGGGGTTTAGGCCCCATTGCCACAATGGTCAAAATGTGCTTCAGCTATGGACCCCACACTTGCCTTTTGGTCACTGTGATGATGGGGGTTTAGGCCCCATTGCCACAATGGTCATGGGCTGCTTGCATTGTGGGTGCCACACACATATATGTGTGGCACATGTGCTAGGGGTCACATTGTATGTTCAATGTCATGTTCGGTGTTGTAGGCATTTGACACAGCCTGCTCACACGCTTGTCATGGTGGTGGGGGGATGTCTTAATCTTGCATTCCCTAGGTTGTGGTGTGCTTGTTGTGTCATGCATTGTCCATCCTATGAGTGGGGGTGGTAGTAGTGGTAGGCATCCAGCCCCCCTGGCTAAGGGTGGTAGTAGTGGTGGGCATCCTGCCCCCTGGCTAAGGGTGGTGGTAGGCATCCAGCCCCCCTGGCTAAGGGTGGTGGTAGGCATCCAGCCCCCTGGCTAAGGGTGGTAGTGGTGGGCATCTGGCACCCCCTGGCTAAGGGTGGTAGTAGTGGTGGGCATCCAGCCCCCCTGGCTAAGGGTGGTGGTAGGCATCCAGCCCCCCTGGCTAAGGGTGGTAGTAGTGGTGGGCATCCTGCCCCCTGGGTGAGGGTGGTAGTAGTGGTAGGCATCCTGCCCCCCTGGTTGAGGGTGGTAGTAGTGGTAGGCATCCAGCCCCCTGGCTAAGGGTGGTGGTAGGCATCCAGCCCCCCTGGCTAAGGGTGGTGGTAGGCATCCAGCCCCCTGGCTAAGGGTGGTAGTAGTGGTGGGCATCCTGCCCCCCTGGTTGAGGGTGGTAGTAGTGGTAGGCATCCAGCCCCCCCTGGCTAAGGGTGGTGGTAGGCATCCAGCCCACCCTGGCTAAGGGTGGTAGTAGTGGTGGGCATCCTGCCCCCCTGGCTAAGGGTGGTAGTGGTGGGCATCTGGCACCCCCCTGGCTAAGGGTGGTAGTAGTGGTGGGCATCCAGCCCCCCTGGCTAAGGGTGGTGGTAGGCATCCAGCCCCCCTGGCTAAGGGTGGTAGTAGTGGTGGGCATCCTGCCCCCCTGGGTGAGGGTGGTAGTAGTGGTAGGCATCCTGCCCCCTGGTTGAGGGTGGTAGTAGTGGTAGGCATCCAGCCCCCTGGCTAAGGGTGGTGGTAGGCATCCAGCCCCCCTGGCTAAGGGTGGTGGTAGGCATCCAGCCCCCCTGGCTAAGGGTGGTAGTAGTGGTGGGCATCCTGCCCCCTGGCTAAGGGTGGTAGTAGTGGTAGGCATCCTGCCCCCCTGGTTGAGGGTGGTAGTAGTGGTAGGCATCCAGCCCCCTGGCTAAGGGTGGTAGTAGTGGTGGGCATCCTGCCCCCCTGGTTGAGGGTGGTAGTAGTGGTAGGCATCCAGCCCCCTGGCTAAGGGTGGTAGTAGTGTTGGGCATCCAGCCCCCCTGGCTAAGGGTGGTGGTAGGCATCCAGCCCCCCTGGCTAAGGGTGGTAGTAGTGGTGGGCATCCTGCCCCCCCTGGGTGAGGGTGGTAGTAGTGGTAGGCATCCTGCCCCCCTGGTTGAGGGTGGTAGTAGTGGTAGGCATCCTGCCCCCCTGGGTGAGGGTGGTAGTAGTGGTAGGCATCCTGCCCCCTGGGTGGGGGTGGTAGTAGTGGTAGGCATCCAGCCCCCCTGGCTAAGGGTGGTGGTAGGCATCCAGCCCCCCTGGCTAAGGGTGGTAGTAGTGGTGGGCATCCTGCCCCCTGGCTAAGGGTGGTAGTAGTGGTAGGCATCCTGCCCCCCTGGTTGAGGGTGGTAGTAGTGGTAGGCATCCAGCCCCCTGGCTAAGGGTGGTAGTAGTGGTGGGCATCCAGCCCCCCTGGCTAAGGGTGGTGGTAGGCATCCAGCCCCCCTGGCTAAGGGTGGTAGTAGTGGTGGGCATCCTGCCCCCCTGGGTGAGGGTGGTAGTAGTGGTAGGCATCCTGCCCCCCTGGTTGAGGGTGGTAGTAGTGGTAGGCATCCTGCCCCCCTGGGTGAGGGTGGTAGTAGTGGTAGGCATCCTGCCCCCTGGGTGGGGGTGGTAGTAGTGGTAGGCATCCAGCCCCCCTGGCTAGGGGTGGTGGTAGGCATCCAGCCCCCTGGCTAAGGGTGGTAGTAGTGGTGGGCATCCTGCCCCCTGGCTAAGGGTGGTAGTAGTGGTAGGCATCCTGCCCCCTGGTTGAGGGTGGTAGTAGTGGTAGGCATCCAGCCCCCTGGCTAAGGGTGGTAGTAGTGGTGGGCATCCTGCCCCCTGGCTAAGGGTGGTAGTAGTGGTGGGCATCCTGCCCCCTGGCTAAGGGTGGTAGTAGTGGTAGGCATCCAGCCCCCCTGGCTAAGGGTGGTGGTAGGCATCCAGCCTCCCTGGCTAAGGGTGGTAGTAGTGGTGGGCATCCTGCCCCCTGGCTAAGGGTGGTAGTAGTGGTAGGCATCCTGCCCCCCTGGTTGAGGGTGGTAGTAGTGGTAGGCATCCAGCCCCCTGGCTAAGGGTGGTAGTAGTGGTGGGCATCCTGCCCCCTGGGTGAGGGTGGTAGTAGTGGTAGGCATCCAGCCCCCTGGCTAAGGGTGGTAGTAGTGGTGGGCATCCTGCCCCCCTGGGTGAGGGTGGTAGTAGTGGTAGGCATCCTGCCCCCTGGGTGGGGGTGGTAGTAGTGGTAGGCATCCAGCCCCCTGGCTAAGGGTGGTGGTAGGCATCCAGCCCCCCTGGCTAAGGGTGGTAGTAGTGGTGGGCATCCTGCCCCCCTGGGTGAGGGTGGTAGTAGTGGTAGGCATCCTGCCCCCTGGCTAAGGGTGGTAGTAGTGGTGGGCATCCAGACCCCCTGGCTAAGGGTGGTGGTAGGCATCCAGCCCCCCTGGCTAAGGGTGGTAGTAGTGGTGGGCATCCTGCCCCCTGGGTGAGGGTGGTAGTAGTGGTAGGCATCCTGCCCCCTGGCTAAGGGTGGTAGTAGTGGTGGGCATCCAGCCCCCCTGGCTAAGGGTGGTGGTAGGCATCCAGCCCCCCTGGCTAAGGGTGGTAGTAGTGGTGGGCATCCTGCCCCCCTGGGTGAGGGTGGTGGTAGGCATCCAGCCCCCCTGGCTAAGGGTGGTGGTAGGCATCCAGCCCACCCTGGCTAAGGGTGGTAGTAGTGGTGGGCATCCTGCCCCCTGGCTAAGGGTGGTAGTGGTGGGCATCTGGCACCCCCTGGCTAAGGGTGGTAGTAGTGGTGGGCATCCAGCCCCCTGGCTAAGGGTGGTGGTAGGCATCCAGCCCCCCTGGCTAAGGGTGGTAGTAGTGGTGGGCATCCTGCCCCCTGGCTAAGGGTGGTAGTAGTGGTAGGCATCCTGCCCCCCTGGTTGAGGGTGGTAGTAGTGGTAGGCATCCAGCCCCGTGGCTAAGGGTGGTAGTAGTGGTGGGCATCCTGCCCCCCTGGTTGAGGGTGGTAGTAGTGGTAGGCATCCAGCCCCCTGGCTAAGGGTGGTAGTAGTGGTGGGCATCCTGCCCCCCTGGGTGAGGGTGGTAGTAGTGGTAGGCATCCTGCCCCCTGGGTGGGGGTGGTAGTAGTGGTAGGCATCCAGCCCCCCTGGCTAAGGGTGGTGGTAGGCATCCAGCCCCCCTGGCTAAGGGTGGTAGTAGTGGTGGGCATCCTGCCCCCCTGGGTGAGGGTGGTAGTAGTGGTAGGCATCCTGCCCCCCTGGTTGAGGGTGGTAGTAGTGGTAGGCATCCTGCCCCCTGGTTGAGGGTGGTCGTGGTGGTTGGCATCCAGCCCCCCTGGGTTGGGGTGGTGGCGCGCATTCAGGCCCCTGTGTGCATATGTGGCATTGGTGATGGGCATCCCGCCCCTATGGTGCTGCTGTTGCTGGTGTAAGTATATTCAGATTCCCAGTGTATGTGTGTGATGTGTCGTGTACGTGTTGTATGTGTTTTGTGGTTGGTGTCTGACTTACCTTCTGCGCCGTACGCGTCCGTGCCTGTTCCGGTAGTAGATGTAGAATATTGGTATGATCGGGACGAAGGGATTCATGGTTGGTTCGTGTCGTTCGTCCTTCTCGTTGCTTCGCGTCGTCCTCGTCGCTTGGCTTCGTCCTCGTCGCTTCGCGTCGTCCTCGTCGGTGCTGTGTTCGTCTCGTAGCCGTGGATCGTGTTGTGGCGCGATTCGGAGCTTATGTGCGCCTCTCCCGGATGCTTTGACGTGCCGTGCGTAGCGACGGGTTCGGCGCGTACGGAAAGCGCATCGTACTTGTCCGGCCGGACGGGGCTGCATTTTCCCTTCCGTGCGACTCGATTCGGCGTTTCCGGATTCGCCTCGGTCGGAGAACAGGACCTGGTTTGGGTGAGTACGGCTCGGCCGGGATTTTTGCTGTTGTGCGCATCGTACTTGCTCGTTCGGTGTACTGTACGGATCGGTCGGGAAACTGGCTTTCGCATGGCTTTTTTCTTGACCGAATAGTATTGGGTGCGCCTCCGACCGAGATCGGAATCGGTCCCATAGTGTGAAAATTCAAGCAAAGTGTGCAAAATTACAGCAATTACGTTTATCACAGGACCAAAGAGATTGACCTTATGGTGGCGGCCATCTTAAAATATCGAAATTTGTGTGTTAAAGCTTTTGTTGCATGTGGAAATAAACAAAGAGATTTCTTATGCGTGGCCAGTCGAAACAGATGATTGACAACCGTGATCTACATCAATGTGTAGGGTACAATGAGCCTGTATATAAACACATAGGGGTCGATTCCGATTCGGGCCGGAAATTTCTCCGACCGAGCCGGACCCGGAGAGATTTCCGACCGAATCGGACCCGTGCAGTCCGACCGAACGAGTACGATGCGCACGTATGCCATCGGACACGAGTCGGTCGGACTCCCATTGAAGTCAATGGGAGCCTGTCGTACAACGCGTACGCGGGCTCCCATTGACTCAATGGGTGCGAGGCGGACAAGTGCGCCCCTACAGCGGGTACGCGGCGAAGCGATTCGCGCCGTACACGCACAGGTAGGGGGGACCCATGGGTCCCCCCTGTGTGCGACTCACGCGGCTACGCGTACAGGGGGGTCCGACACGGACCCCCAAAGTACGGCTCCGACAGCTCTTTCGAGCCGGAGTGCGCGGCTCGGTCGGACTGCTCGCGGCGCGCATCGTACTTACCCGGCCTGGGAACGTCTCCATTGCGCGGTGCGAGTCGAGTCCGAGCGAGTCGGTCGGTGCGGTTCGAGCCGGGAGCGAGTCGGTCGGAGCGGTCGGGACGCCCGGACGAGTCGGTCGGCGATTTCGCATCGTACTTGCTCGTTCGGTGTACTGTACGGATCGGTCGGGAAACAGGCTTTCGCATGGCTTTTTTCCCGACCGAATGGTATTGGGTGCGCCTCCGACCGAGATCGGAATTCGCCCCATAGTGTGAAATTCAATAGGCAGGCATAGGCACAGAGGGGCAGATTTACAAGCCCCTTGCGCCAATTTTGCGTCACTTTTCCCATGTTAAAAATGACGCAAAAGTGGCGCAAGGGGCTTGTAAATAAGCCCCATAGTGTGCAAGTACAACATGCAACTTAGTCCCAAATACAAATTATTGTGAACGTCGTCATAAGATAGTTGACAATGCTTACACACACATTAGAGCATTTCCTACACAATACACGTGGTTAGTGTGTCCGTGTTGAATAAACAATGCCAGAAAATAAAATAAAACAAAATAATTTAAAAAATAAAAAAGGGAGCCTCCACCTTGTTGGTAGGGTCTAAGAATCTGAATTGATTCCTAACAGAACAGTGAGGTACTGGTTTGTACTCTGTTAGGCCTACATCCATATCAAATGGTCAAGGAAACGTGATGTAGAACCTAATGTAACATGAATTGGAATTGCAGAACGCACTACACCACATAATGTGAAATCCCAGTATGGTTGCCCCATGGGGGCAATGTAATGCTGAACAGTTGTCCTCAATATTCCTAAGGCCATACAGGGTATATAGAAACTAAATCCATTACATGCTAAATAACGCTTCATATTAATGGGCCAGTGCCCTGCTGCTGGAACAAATGACAAACAGTGGGGAGTCTTTTTTGTATCCCAGCGAGGAGCAGCGTTTTCACCGCCACCTAAGCCACCGCAAGCGAGGACTACAGCCTCCAGCCTGCCTAGCGGCTGCCACATCAGGAGGACGTGCCTGGAGGCGCTGAAGAGGCCCACAGGGCTCCCGCAGTGCGCCCGTCCGAGACCGGAGGAGGCTGGGCTGGGCCTATCCTCTTGGCTGCTCCTTGTTGGATGCTCTTTCCCTGGTACCCTGTCATGGTAAACTCAAGTATCCTACAGCTCCATCTCCAGCGGCAGTGGTAGAAGAGCAGGTTGGAAGTCAGCTAGTTTTTATTCTGAGTTATTATTGGCATTGGTACTGGCATCGAGCTCGATGGCCATTGGGCCGGAGTTGTTTCAAGCTAAGGGTCCTGTTTCTTGATAATCGTGGTACGTGTGCTCAGTCAAACGGATACAATCCTGGCCTGCTCTCGGAATTAGAAACCTGTGACCGAGTGCACTGATTTGGGTTCAGCATGGGGAAGCGCAAGGTGACTTTAGCCTCTGGGAGGGCTCCCACAGGCACCGCAGGCTCAGTGGTAACCATGGACTCGTTTCTGCAGCGAGCCGCGGCAGTGCTGGACAAGGAGATTGAGTTGGTGAACCGACGACTCTCTAGGTCCCCCGTTAATGTTCCATCACTTATGCCCACTTTTTTACAATCGTCCCTGGTCAGGGCTGATGATTTCTTAAATAACTCTGGGGCGCAAGAGGGCGCGCAGGATCTTATATAGTCTTTCAAAAGCCCAGCAATTACCCCTCTCTCCCACTATCTCGATTAATAATCACAGGGCTGACAAAGTATCCTCTAGCCAAGGGCATGCAACAGTTACCTCCTGCAAGCATCCGGCTAATTCAATAGCTACCGGACTTACCATGAGAGGGAGATCAGTAGTACCTGAGACTGTTAGCCTAGGGTTAGGCACAAAAAGAAAGTCCGAACCTACGGGGGGTAAGGCGAAAAGATCAAAACCTAATCTGACATCTCAGGAGCCCCCGATTACTCAAGAACTAACCAAGGTAGATCTGATGGGCATACTGGATTCGTTCCATGACTCTATGAAGGCTCTGTTGGACTCAAAATTGGGTTTGCTAATTCAACGCTTGACTTTGATTGAAAAGGGCCTATCGGACCTCAAACACTGCATACCAACAGGAGGGGTAGCCATTAACTTAAAATCAGGATCTTCAACGGCTCCCCCAGTCCCGGATCGTTCCATCCTGACAATCCCACTTTCAAACACCGGGGATCAATCACAGCCATTAAGACCATTAGGGGGTAAGGTACCCGTTCGCTATCCAGTGCCAACTCCGGGTGCAAACCATGGTCATGCAGAAAGGCTGGCTAGGCGGGATCAATCTGTCCAAGAAAGTAACTTACCTGAAGGGCAACCACAGGGGGGAGTGGAGGCATCTACGCAGAATCTGCCTGTTATTCATTTGCCAGCTGAATCAACTCCGTATGTTGTGATATTGGGGAATGTGCCAACTCTCCCCCAGGGCACTAAGGAGCACTTTCCCCAACTGAAGAATAAAGTCCTACATTGGCTATCATGTAAGACCACTCTAGGAATGAAGATAGAGAAAAACATCAATATGGTGCGAAGGGTCAATTGGATCGGTAGTTCCCCTAAACTCTGTAAGGGAGACTGTGTTATCATCAATTTCAATAGACCCCATATCGCGGGACTGATTTTGGTTACAGACTGGTATTCTGCTCCTTTTGGTCTTAAGTCGTCCATTATGGCCCTTCCCCTTGGCTTCTTCTATAAGACAGAGTCACTGTGGCGTAATAATAATATGATTAATGCTATCAGGGCTCCATTCAATGGTTTGTCGCCATTAAATTCATCTGGTAGGAATGTTTACTCAAATCTGTCCTCTAATCCAATCCAGCTGAATAGGATGGCCCAGGATCGACGGGTACCGAGCCCATCCTTTTTGGAGTTGACGAACCATTTTACCTCCCTGGCCGCTATGGATGCCTGTGATTGACTTAGTGGACCCTCTTTCACGGATTTTGAGAAACCTAATGACCAACGGGAACTGCTTCCGCAAAGTTATGGGTCTCTGGGTGAATGTGACAATAACTTTATGTCTTGGAACATTGCAGGACTAGCCAATAAGTTCTCTGACCCGTCATGGATTGTATTTGTGAAACATTTTAGTGTGATATGTTTGCAGGAAACATGGTTGATGCTTAGTAGTTTATTTTTAGAAGGCTATAAATCCTTTTTTGTCCCAGCCTCCCCTTCGCCCGCTGGTAGACCAAAGGATGTACTGATACTGGTCCTGCCTACTTCGAGTCCGTGTTTACAGTCTGTGGTACTATGCAAGGGGTCGACTAAACTGGGTCTTATTAATTTTTACAACTCTATATCATCTCCCAAGGGTGGGTGTAACATTGCTATGTTAGGCTCCTTTGTAAGGAAACATTGCAATGCAGTTTTCCAAAATCTTATGATTGCTGGGGATTTTAACATCCACCCATGTGGGGACCCTAGGGTTTCAAGATTGGCGAACTTGGGTTGCCCACGTGTGAGGGGAATTCATTTCGAACACTCCTCACAGGGGGATATGATGAACGATCTCCTCCATGAATTTGATTTATTGTCTTTAATGTCTTTATGTGACCCCTGCAGTATGGCCACTGTCCCATCTTTTAAAGGGAGGGGTGGTGGCTCATGTATTGATTTTATATTAATTTCATCGACTTTAGAAGACTTATTTGTAGGATTCAGCATACAAGCTAGTGTGCACAGTGACCATAACCCTTTGTGTGTTGATCTCCGTGGATCCTTACTGTCGCCCAAATGGGGGGCTGGGCGGAGTGGGGAGGAGAGACCAACTGATGGTGGAAGATGGCTAAAGTGGACTCATATTTCCCCAGTTGTATTTTATGGGTCAATAACAGAGTTATGTGCCAGGGAGCTTGACCTGTGTACTTCGCCGTCTACACCCCCGGGGGAGGTTATCAGTGCTTTTAAATCCATTTCTATTAAAATAGCTGAGCTCTTAAGCACCCTGGCTAGACGAATAGTTACCCAGACTCCAGGATGGTTTGACTTTTCCTGTACTCAGGCGGCGAAGAAACTGCGGGAAGCTTTAAATAGGAGTCCAAGAGACGCGATTTTGGTTAGATCGTGTCGAAAAGACTACAAAGTTGTACTGGCCAGACGTAAGTCCGCATTGAAGGAGGATGCCTGGAGGGGGCTAATCGAGGCTAGTATGCTGAGGAATAGCTCCAGATTTTGGAGCATTATCAATAGTCCTTTTTTAAACTATGAGGCAGTAAGTGCAGTAGGAGCTCATATCACAGAGGAGGAGTGGGTGCTCCATTTTGAAACCATGTTTGAGAGCCCCCCTGAGTTAAATTGTCTGTCTGGCCGCGAGGCCAACACCCCTGATTTGGTCTTTAACATAGAGGAGATCAAGGAATGTATTGTTGGGCTTACAAGTAATAAAGCCCCGGGTCCTGATGGTATCCCATCGGATCTCTTTAAATCAGATCCAACTTTTTGGGCTCCGGTCCTTGCTGCAGTAATCAATGCTGCAGTATTAACCGGTTGACTCCTGAGTCTTGGGCTACCTCGACTATAGTGCCTGTTTTCAAAAAATAGCACACATTGTTATAGACCGATCTCCTTGTTGGACTCGGTTGTTAAGGTGGTGGGTCGAGTCCTTTTAAATAGGCTGACAAGCTGGGCAGCAGAACACATCATCTTGTCTGACATTCAATATGGGTTCCGCCCAGGGCGTTCTACAGTGGCCCAGTGCCTTAATCTATCCATGATCCTCAACAAATACACAGTTGCCCGCCCTGGCACTATATATTTAGCATTCATGGATCTGTCATCCGCGTTTGATCACGTGAATAGGGTTAAACTCTGGCAGACCATGCTAGATATTGGGGTAGAAGGCAATATTGTTTATTTTTTAGAAGACCTTCACCGTGCAACTAAGGCCCATGTAAGATTCTCGCAGGATTTAAGAGTCTCACGTAACTTCGAAATTAAGAGAGGAGTACTCCAGGGGTGTATCCTAGCCCCCTTTTTGTTCAACCTATATATTAACGATCTGGAAAAAGCCCTATTGAAGACGGGGGTAGATTATCCGCAGGTAGGTCGACGTAGTCTGTCAGTCTTATTATATGCGGATGACGCGGTCCTTATTTCGAGGACCGCCAGGGGGCTACAAACACTGCTTGATTCCTTCTCTGCCTTTATGTCGGATAGGGATCTATCAATAAATGACTCCAAATCTTACGTTATGCAGGTGGGTCTTCGTCCCAAAAAATCCTTTCACTTTAGGGTAGGATCTGCTCAGGTTCCCCGCACTGAGGTTTTCTCGTATTTGGGGGTCATAATGGACGATCAGATGAAATGGGGCCCCCCAAAACAGAGAAAGAGGGGAGACCTGGTTCGGGTGAACGCGGCCATTTTTAATTTCACTTCGAAATTAGGTAAGAGACCGATCGCAGCACTTTTAAAGATCTATCAGGCCAAAGGTGTCGCGACAGTCTCTTATGGAAGTGAAATATGGGGGCATGTTACCACAGACGATCTACAAGTAGCAGAGAATGCATTCCTGAAGCCCTTATTGGGCGTCCCTCGCGGATCGTCTAACATGGTGGCACATGAAGAATTGGGGGTGCCTTATTTAAGTGGCATATTGGCCCTCCGCAACTTTCTGGTTGAAAACTTGGCTGAGTGAAGGATCATCTTTGAGTCAACTGATATTGAAAGAGATTATGACCCTTGACTACGCCCTCCACATACCTTGGCTCAGATACATTAAGAGTAGCTTTGCCAGGTTAGGAAGAGTTGAACTGTACACCAATCCCGAATCGTTAACCAAAAAGGATTTGGGGTGGATAAGGGAGTCTTATAGCAGTTTAAG
Source organism: Calotriton arnoldi (assembly GCA_963921515.1). Classification (NCBI taxonomy): domain Eukaryota; kingdom Metazoa; phylum Chordata; class Amphibia; order Caudata; family Salamandridae; genus Calotriton; species Calotriton arnoldi. The sequence continues at coordinate 3,559,233 of CAWUFW010000409.1, forward strand.
GAAACTAGAGAGGGAAGAGCTGGAGCTGAGGAAATCCAGTGTCCAACATTTTTTAATATTGAAAACGACACTATCCTTCTTGGGGTCTTTTAGTACTTATGAGCGTTTTTTATTGACTAGGTTTTGCCTGGATTTTTTTCATTTTTTGTTGGCGATACCACGGGGGAGTAGCAGAGGACAGTTGTTAGCACCCTGTGGCTGCGACGGTGAGTCTCCACAGGATTTGCTACACTTCCTACTATTTTGTAAGTTTTATGAGGTCCCCCGCAAAACTTTTATTGCCCCTATTTTAAAGAGGTTGAATTTTAAGCAGGCTCGCCCAGCTCTCATCCATTTACAATTGTTACATGAAGAATGTATTCCTTTTGTCCTTAGTTTCCTGAAATCTGCGGTGAAGGCCAGGGCCAGTCTAGATTGAATGTTAGTAATGGTTAGGGCAGTGGTTCCCAAACTGTGCCCCGTGGCTCCCTGGGGAGCCATCAAACCTAGCCAGGGGAGCCGCACACCAAGCACTTTAATGCATTTAATGTTGAAGGGTCTGTTGGCTTCAGTTAAACTAATTAGACTTAAACGCATGATGTCGATGATTTGTAAGTGACATGCCTAAAGCTGTAAACGTAGTGCTTAATTGGTGGCATGTTGAGGGAGATGACCTCCATATTTCACTGGATTCCCCACGTTCCAAGACTCCCAAAGTAAGCGGAAGATGCCTGATTTATTTTGTAATACTCGTTAATAGTTTCGGTTTTTTCCAAATGCATTTTACACCAACGCAAGTTATCAGGAAAGTACAGTTGTCCTGCCTATTAAACACACTATGGGGCCGATTACGATGTCGGTCGGAAACTCTTCCGACCGAATCGGTTTTGGAATAGTTTCCGACCGAATCGGGTTTTGCGAGTCCGACCGACCGATTACGATGCTTCCCAACATTGTTCGGTCAGACTCGCATTGACTTCTAAAGGAGCCGGTGTATGAGAACACAGGCTCCCATTGAAAAAAGGGATGGTTGGGGAAAACCTTGCACCCAGTGGCGGGAACCTCATGGTTCCTGTCACACTGTGCATGGTTGCAAAGAGGGGACCCATGGGTACCCCATGAGCCCCAACTGGAGGCCTACGGGTGAAGGGGGGCCTGCTACGGGCCCCCAGAGTCAGATTCCGACAGCCGTTTCGTGTCGGGCAAACCGATTCGGAATGGCTGTCAGAATCACCCATCGTAATCGCTCGGTCTGAAACCGTGTCCATAGAGCTGTACGATTCGGCTCCGAACGACTCGGGCTGTCCGAATGCCGATCGGAACCGAATCAGACAGCCTGAATGGTTTCCCTGCATCGTAATCGGTCGGTCAGAAATGTATCCGATTCGATCGGAAACATAGATTTCAAATCGGATTCGGAGAATCCAAATCCCGTTCGGAGCCTTTCCGACGGACATCGTAATCGGCCCCTAAGTATTATTAAGTATTGACATTTGTACTTGAATCATAGGTACTTCCAGTACACATTTCTTTAAGTACACACACATCTCCAGACAGGCCTGCTCTCTCCTTGAGCACAGGGAAGTAAAACACCATATATGGCATAATGCCAACATTTGGAAGAAAAAAAGAGGGACTTAAAAAAAATATATATCAGAGGAATTTATTTACTTGCATTGATTTGGAGGCAATTTTAGGGAGGAGACAGCAAAAATAAAGCTGTATGTGGTTTAAAAAATCATGAGTCACCCTGCTGAGACAGGTGTGTTGGCACGTATGACATGGGTAGAAATGGAAGTGCATGCAAATATTCTTTAAGCGCAGAAACACTTTGGCAATGGGGCCTACATGCATAGGGGTGCTATCTAGCACTGTAAGTGGGATAAAAAAGTTTGAGAGGGTACTCTAAAAAAGGCATGAGCAAAGAAGTGTAATTAGGAATATTTTATTAGAGGCGCCGCCTTAGTAATAAGAAACACCCTGCAAATATGATTATAATACCTTCATCAGCTTCATCCCAATTATTTTCAGGGAGAAAAATGCAAGTACTCCCGAGGCCGGGCTTACATCCCCCCCACCCTCCAAAAAAAGTAACAGTGGGAGCCACGGGCAATGGCCAATGGGTCAAGGGAGCCGCGGGTCGAAAACGTTTGGGAACCACTGGGTTAGGGTGTACCTTCTTGACTCTATATATAGATTAGACAAGGCCTTGGGACTCACCCTTTTAATTTTTTAAATTTTTAACTGAGGGTTAAGGGAATATGTATTTAACTTTACCTAAGGCTTTGGATTACTACAGTCCCTTGTGGATCCTAGATTATTGTGTGATGAATTGTATAACTATTTTATGAATCTTTTTTGTATTGATAGCTTTTATGGTTTTATACGCTGAAACTGAATAAAGTTGATTGATTGACAAACAGTACACAAGGAGGAGAAGGCAAGTCAAATGGACAAAAATAAGCCAAAGGGTGTACATTCTTAACTGAAGTGACGTGTCATCGCCATGTGCCTCTGAAGAAAAAGGTAGGGTTACCCGTGAAGGTGAACTACCGGAGTAGGATGGGTCCCTTCCTTTCCTTCTGCAGTGAGAAAACAAGGGAAAGAAAAAGAGAAAAAATATGTTAAAACCATGTTGAACTATTTGCTATCATAGTATCAAGTGATTAAAAACAGTAAGTACAAAAATAGTACTGCATTCCCTAGAAGCAAAAGAAGAGGTTACAGACGAGCATAATATCATTTCATGTTTCATACAAATGAATTCCTAATTCTTCATCAAGATTTAGGCCTCCTGGGCTTTTTGTTTCGAATTCAATGATGTATTTGGATTTACATTGTCTGAGTTTCAGGGTCCTATCTCCTCCCCTGTGTGGTCTCGGGATATGTTGAATGGAGTAATAGCTGAGCAGTGCGCTTTTGGAGTAGTGGTGTTCCTGAAAGTGGCGTGCTACTGGGTATTGTTGATCAGCATTAGTGATCACTCTCATGTGTTCTAATACCCATTTTTTGGCTGGTTGGATGGTGCTGCCAATATATTTCAGTTTACACGGGCATTCCAACACATATACAACAAAAAGGGTACTACATGTAAGAAATTGTGTGATCTTTTTGTTAAACCCCTTGTCTGTAGTAAGTTCCTTCCTCATACAACTGTTTTTGCACGCTTTACAGTGACCACAGGGAAAAAATCCAATCAGACCTTGATACCTGATGGTACTGTATAGGTTGACATCTCTATGGACCAGTTTATCTCTCAGACTATAACCTTTTCTATAGGTGATACTTGGTCTGTCTTTGACCAGATGTCCGATAGTGGGGACACTAGTTAGAATGTCCGAGTGTTTGGTGAGAATATGTTTGATTTCCTTTGCATTCTTGTTGTACGTAAGAATGATCCTAGTATTGTTGTCCTGGTCAGCTTTTTCATTTTCTGTGTCTGGTTGTGCGAACAGTGTATCCTTTCTCTGTACCTGCTGTACCTTTCTGATCGTCTTATTGAGTACCTACTGAGGATATCCTCTTTCTCTGAACCTTGCGGCCATAGTTTGCATTTCTTCCAAAAATGCTGAGTTTGAGCAGCAGTTGCGTTTAGCTCTCAACAGTTCCCCGGCAGTGGTTCCCAAACTGTGCACCGTGGCTCCCTGGGGAGCCGTCAAACCTAGCCAGGGGAGCCGCACACCAAGCACCAATGCATTTAATGTTGAAGGGTCTGTTGGCTTCAGTTAAACAAATTAGACTTAAACGCATGATGTCGATGATTTGTAAGTGACACGCCTAAAGCTGTAAACGTAGTGCTTAATTGGTGGCATGTTGAGGGAGAGGACCTCCATATTTCACTGGAACATATCCCGAGACCACACAGGGGAGGAGATAGGACCCTGAAACTCAGACAACATGAATCCAAATACATCATTAAATTTGAAACAAAAAGCCCAGGAGGCCTAAATCTTGATGAAGAATTAGGAATTCATTTGTATGAAACACGAAATGATATTATGCTCGTCTGTAACCTCTTCTTTTGCTTGTAGGGAATGCAGTACTATTCTAGGACTTACTGTTTTTAATCACTTGATACTATGATAGCATATAGTTCAACATGGTTTTAACATATTTTTTCTCTTTTACTTTCTCTTGTTTTCTCACTGCAGAAGGAAAGGAAGGGACCCATCCTACTCCGGTAGTTCACCTTCACGGGTAACCCTACCCTTTTCTTCAGAGACACATGGCGATGACAAGTCACTTCAGTTAAGAATGTACACCCTTTGGTTTGACTTGCCTTCTCCTCCTTGTATACTGTTGTCATTTGTTCCAGCAGCAGGGCACTGGCCCGTAAATATGATGCGTTATTTAGCATGTAATGGATTTAGTTTCTATGTACCCTGTATGGCCTTGCGAATATTGAGGACAACTGTTTAGCATTACAATGCCCCCATGGGGCAACCATACTGGGGTTTCACATTATGTGGTGTAGTGCATTCTGCAATTACAATTCATGTTATATTAGGTTCTACATCACGTTTCCTTGACCATTTGATATGGATGTAGGCCTAACAGAGTACAAACCAGTACCTCACTGTTCTGTTAGGAATCAATTCAGATTCTTAGACCCTACCAACAACGTGGAGGCTCGCTTTTTTATTTTTTTCATTATTTTATTTTCTGGCATTGTTTATTCAACACGGACACACAAACCATGTGTATTGTGTAGGAAATGCTCTAATGTGTGTGTAAGCATTGTCAACTATCTTATGACGACGTTCACAATAATTTGTATTTAGGACTAAGAGGCATGTTGTACTTGCACACTATGTGCCTATGCCTGCCTATTGAATTTCACACTATGTGTTTATATACAGGCTCATTGTACCCTACACATTGATGTAGATTACGATTGTCAATCATCTGTTTCGCCAGGCCACGCATAAGAAATCTCTTTGTTTATTTACACATGCAACAAAAGCTTTCACACACAAATTTCAATATTTTAAGATGGCCGCCACCATAAGGTCAGTCTCTTTGGTCCTGTGATAAACGTAATTGCTGTAATTTTGCACACTTTGCTTGAATTTTCCCACTATGGGGTCGATTCCGATGTCGCCAAAAGTGCCTTCCCAATGCTATTCGTAGGCTTACCTTATGTCCGACTCGTATCCGGAGCTTTTTCCTACAAACTAGCAAGTACGATGCGTATAACAGGCAAATTTCCGACCCAATCGTCCGCTCCGATTCGTACCCTATTTCACGACCGAACAGGCTCAGGAAAAACGGAAATCGAGTCGTACGGAGCCGTTTCCCAACCAGTTTCCGGACACGCAAGTACGATGCGTTTTATCAACGCATCGTACAGGGCGCCGCTTCCAGCACGTCACAGCATTCGGACGAGGCGTATTGAAGCTCCGATTCGCGCCAGAACACGATCAATGGGGACGAGACGGAGCAGGCATGTATCCAATCGCGCATGTCTTCCCTATACTCTATGCCTACCGTCACCGACGCGCACAACGCAGAAGGTAAGTCAGACACCTACCACACACCAAAATGACACGAAAGGAAACACCACCATAGGGGGTCTGGATGCCTATCATTCCCAGCATTGTCCACCCCATAGGGGGGGTGGATGCCAATCCCAGCATTGTCCACCCCATAGGGGGGTGGATGCCCATCACACCCAGCATTGTCCACCCCATAGGGGGGTGGATGCCTATCACTCCCAGCAGAGTCCACCCCATAGGGGGGTGGATGCCTATCCCAGCATTGTCCACCCCATAGGGGGGTGGATGCCTATCACACCCAGCATTGTCCACCCCATAGGGGGGTGGATGCCTATCACTACCAGCAGAGTCCACCCCTTAGGAGTCTGGATGCCCATCACTATTACCATCCCCACTCCTAGGGGGTAGAATGTCCATCACCACCAGTACCCCCTACTCATAGGGGGCTGTATGCCCATCACCACCAGTACCCCCACCCATAGGTGGCTGGATGCCCATCACTATTACCATCCCCACTCATAGGGCGCTGGATGCCTAGCACTACAAGGATTCACACACATAGGATGAGTAAGCAAACCCCCCTACCATCTTTGCAAGATTCAATGTATGTGTGTGTAAAATGCTCACAACACAGATCCTGACAGGGAACATACAATGTGACTCCCAACACATATGGGCCCAAAAGGTGATAGTGTGGATCAAAAATCCAGCATCTCAGGACCAATGTGGTAATGGGGTCTAAACCCCCCATCACTACAGTGACCATAAGGTGAGTGTGGACATGAAAATAGCAGCATCTCCAAACCAAAATGCATGATTCCTGGTCCCCACACCACAGGCAATGTTGTGGCAATGTAGTGGTTGTGTCACATACAAACATAGATTTGGTGAGGCAAAGATTGCTGTGTATCACAAGAACACCCTCTGCCATGTGCAGACAAGCTATGGCCATGATCCCTGACAATTACTCCAGTGTACAATTAGACAATGCGACAAGTGAGCACCATGATGCATACACACAAATCTATACAAACAGACACACAAACTAAGGAATCCTGTGGAGACTGTAGATGTCAGGTGACCAAGTCCCATACCATGGCAGCAATGGAACACACCAAACATGATGAATGTGCAGACTGATGAGCCAGGAGACGCAGGGACACTAGGGAAAAACCTCCAAACAACATAAGCCAATGGACTGCAAAAGCCATACCAATGCAGTGGAGCAGATGCACAAACACAGACAGGCAGCCCCACACTGCATATCATGCACAACATGTGTGTGTGTCTCAGTGTCCCCAGGCAAGTACACAACACATGACAGTGGGCAGAACTCCAATGACACAGATGTGTACACAATGCCATACAAAAGTAACTCATGAACTGGGCATCCCTTGGTGGGCAAGCAGGCACTGTCAGGTGAGTGGGATCCCAAATCATTCATGTGACACAAGCTGGGCGGCACAGCAAACAACACAGCAAGAGACAGCCCAACACAGCACTACCCTCAGGGACCCTACATTGGGGTGACAGTAGCCTGTACAATCCCACTGTGATGACAAAGGTAGATGTTGCCCATACTGTGGAGTGCTTGCATGTCTGTCGAAGTAGCAAATGGTGTTGGGAAGTTTTGGCTCCCTTTATATAGGTTGTGTTGTGGGTGTGTCTTGTTAATTGGAAATGTGTTTTTTTGGAGATGACAATGCGTTTTTTGGTAGTCTTCTTTCTGTTTCCATTGTTTTATTTTCTTCTCATTTTGTAAGTCGTTTTGATAGCACTTGATGCTTGTTCTTGTGTAAATTGTTTTGGACGAGTCTGTTCCATTCATACTGGGCTATGTGGCATAGTTCGCGTCCAAGTCTGTCGGGTCGTATTGATGCTTGGCTATGTGGCATTGTTCGCGTCCGAGTCTGTCGGGTCATGTTGATGCTTGGCTATGTGGCATCGTTTGCGTCCGAGTCTGTCGGGTCATGTTGATGCTTGGCTATGTGGCACCGTTCACGTGCGAGTCTGTCGGGTCGTGTTGATGCTTGGCTATGTGGCATCGTTCGCGTCCGAGTCTGTCGTGTCGTGTTGATGCTTGGCTATGTGGCATCGTTCGTGTCTGAGTCTGTCGTGTCGTGTTGATGCTTGGCTACATGGAGTCGTTCGCGTACGTGTCTGTAGGTTGACGCTTGGCTATCTCGAATTTTGCGCGTACGAGTCTATCGCGTCAGGCTCCTTTCCTGCTGACTCGGACGTATAATATAATTTCCGGCCGAGTCGGTCGTAAATTTCGGACTTCGCATCGTACTCAGCTATTTGTAAGGCGTGTGTACGGTTCGGTCGGACAAAATGACGGGTCCGTGTCGGGTAGTACGTTTTCCGGCCGAAATCGGAATCGACACCTATGTGTTTATTATGTGGTTAATTTTACCTTATACAGAGGACAATGAATTACTCTACCATGCACTTAATATTGCTATGCATGAAGATTGCCACAAGTATTCATGATATGTAACATATGTGTTCCTTCGTAGTGTTAGACACTGTAAGATGGCCGCCAACACTGCTATCATTCTGTTTTGTTGTGTTGTCCTATCTCACAGTTTTGGACATTGTATTTATGCGCACTCCAACATAGCAAAAGCAGGGATCTTGGGGGGTGGGGGTTATGTTTACTATTCCCACTCCAACAGAAACAAAATCAGGAAACTGTTGGACTTTGGAGGGGTTAGATTTACTATTGCCACTCCATCATAAACAAAAGCAGTGGAAATGTTGGACTTTGCAGGAGTGAGATTTATTATTCCCACTCCAATCTAAACAATAGTAGGGAAAGTGCTGGGACTTTGCAGGGATTAGATTTACTATTCCCACTCCAATTTTTTTTTAGAGTTTTATTTAGCGCGAACAAGACCCGAAGATATCAGGTATCAGAGTGCTTTACATGAGCACCAGTTTCGTTACAGATGGCCACATAAATAATTTTTTTTGTTAGGCACGGGGAGATTAAGGGGTCGATTCCGATTCGGGCCGGAAAACGTACCGACCGACTCGGTGCGGGAATTTATTCCGACCGACACGAACCGGCGCCGTCCGACCCGGGTAGTACGATAAAATGCATGTGAAACCCGACCGACTCGGACGGAATACAAAACGAACGATCGAGCCGGACGGAAACAAGCCATCCGGCCGGAAAAACACTCGAAACTAACCGACCGACACGCACCCGGATAGCGACCGAACGAAACGTACCCGCGAACTCCGACCCGCGTAGTACGATGCTATGCGTGCGAAACACGACCGACTCGCACGGAGCACAAGCCGTACGACCACACGCACACAAAACCCAGCCGAATCAACCCAATACTCCGCGACCGACTCGTACGCCGCACATGAAACCAACCTGAAACACAGCGGGAACGAGTCGGACAACATCGCATCAGACAACAGCAGCGTCCGACTCGGACACAAGAACGACTCCTACATGCACCCAAAGCACCAAGGGAAAAAAGTAAAAAAAAAGGCCAAACAAGCTACCACAAAGCCAATAAATACTGGGGGTGGGGGAAAAATGGAACAAGGACACACCCCCAACCCCACCTACATAAAGGCCACAAATCCCTACCATGAGCCTTTGCAAATTCCACAGACCTGCCAGCAAACAACACCATCACACAGCAACCACAGACACACTCACAGCTCATGCATCACACAAGCCACACACCATTACCACACTTACAAATAGCACCCTCACACACACCCAGCTAAACCTACACTCACACCCCCCCACTTGCACACACACACACACACACATCAATCACCACCACCACCCATCACCATGCCCCCAAAGAAGAACCACAAGTTCCTAGATTGTGAATTGGAAGTCCTGGTAGACGAGATACTCAGGGTAGAGCCACAGTTGTTTGGTACATTGGTACAACAGACCCCCATGTCGCAGAAAACCAAGATGTGGGCGAGGATTGTCGACAGGGTGAATGCACAATCACCATGTTTGCGCACAAAGGAAGACATCCAGAACAGGTGGTATGATGTGCGCAGGAGGGTCCGGGACCTACTCAAAAAGGACTACATCATCAGCCAGCGCACCGGCAGTGGCCCTCCTGCAAAACCAATATACCTCAGGCCCTGGGAGGAGAAGGTGCGGGCCATCCTACCACCAGTGAGCGTATATGGACTAACAGACATCCCAGAGCCTGGTGAGTACACAACTTATATACCCAATATACACACAGCACCCTCAAAGGGATAGGCAAACCATGCACCCTCACCAAAATCAAAGCAAACAAAACATACTCATCCCAAGATGTGAATGCCAGTCAGACAAACACAATACCTGCCATCTCATGGTGACATCTAACTGTGTCATGACATCTACAAACCTAACAACAAATACAGCAAGGCAGTGGCACAAATAGAACCAACAAACACTCCCAGATATATTGACATCACTAGAACACCACCTCACAGGGAAGATCACTGAAAGGAAGGAATTCTGTGTATGCTGGTAAAGTCAGTGTAGCCAATAGCATCATGGGAGTTGGAGTCATAGATATTGCTCAGCCTCACAATTGGCCCATCAACACCACCCTGAACCATGCTTACATCACAGGGAGTGGAAAAGGACTCACAAGATGGCTGACACTGGGTACTGCTGGGGGAGCACAAGGCCCTGCAGGCAACTGTGCAACAACCAACAGCAGGACACCACTGACTGACATCCTGAAAGACAACTTGCACTCCCTGCAATGGAAGCATGTTCCATGGTGGGATATCTGGCTGGGTGGGAAGGAGGACTCACAGCACTGACCATAGTCACAAGCACCTCCCCTCACACACACCCCAACACTAACTCCACAGAACCCACCTGGGAGAATGCAATGCCTCACATTCTAACTCAAGATCCCACAAAGACCAACCAGCCGGGCTCATACTGTGTGAAGCACAGGGACACTCTTGGGACTGGTAGCCAAACAACCGCAAGGAGAACACTCTCAGCCAACCTGTCAGCACAGGCACCCCACCCCACAGGGAAGCAGAGTCAAAAGGAAGGAAGGATGGGCATGCTGGGAAGGGGGTGGAGGCAATAGCATGATGGGAGTGGTAGTCACAGATGTTGCTCAGCCTCACAATTGGCCCATCAACACCACCCTGAACCATGCTCACATCACAGGGAGTGGAAAAGGACTCACAAGATGGCTGACACAGGGCACTGCTGGGGGAACACAAGGCCCTGCAGGCAACTGTGCACCAACAAACAACACGACCACATTGTCAGCCATCTTGCCATTGCTCTCACACTCACACACACTGAAGTCCACTCAAAAGGAAGGAAGGATGGGCATGCTGGGAAGGGGGTGGAGGCAATAGCATGATGGGAGTGGTAGTCACAGATGTTGCTCAGCCTCACAATTGGCCCATCAACACCACCCTGAACCATGCCCACATCACAGGGAGTGGAAAATGACTCACAAGATGGCTGACACTGGGTACTGCTGGGGGAGCACAAGGCCCTGCAGGCAACTGTGCAACAACCAACAGCAGGACACCACTGACTGACATCCTGAAAGACAACTTGCACTCCCTGCAATGGAAGCATGTTCCATGGTGGGATATCTGGCTGGGTGGGAAGGAGGACTCACAGCACTGACCATAGTCACAAGCACCTCCCCTCACACACACCCCAACACTAACTCCACAGAACCCACCTGGGAGAATGCAATGCCTCACATTCTAACTCAAGATCCCACAAAGACCAACCAGCCGGGCTCATACTGTGTGAAGCACAGGGACACTCTTGGGACTGGTAGCCAAACAACCGCAAGGAGAACACTCTCAGCCAACCTGTCAGCACAGGCACCCCACCCCACAGGGAAGCAGAGTCAAAAGGAAGGAAGGATGGGCATGCTGGGAAGGGGGTGGAGGCAATAGCATGATGGGAGTGGTAGTCACAGATGTTGCTCAGCCTCACAATTGGCCCATCAACACCACCCTGAACCATGCTCACATCACAGGGAGTGGAAAAGGACTCACAAGATGGCTGACACTGGGTACTGCTGGGGGAAGCACAAGGCCCTGTAGGCAACTGTGCAACAACCAACAGCAGGACACCACTGACTGACATCCTGAAAGACAACTTGCACTCCCTGCAATGGAAGCATGTTCCATGGTGGGATATCTGGCTGGGTGGGAAGGAGGACTCACAGCACTGACCATAGTCACAAGCACCTCCCCTCACACACACCCCAACACTAACTCCACAGAACCCACCTGGGAGAATGCAATGCCTCACATTCTAACTCAAGATCCCACAAAGACCAACCAACCGGGCTCATACTGTGTGAAGCACAGGGACACTCTTGGGACTCGTAGCCAAACAACCGCAAGGAGAACACTCTCAGCCAACCTCTTAGCACAGGCACCCCACCCCACAGGGAAGCAGAGTCAAAAGGAAGGAAGGATGGGCATGCTGGGAAGGGGGGTGGAGGCAATAGCATGATGGGAGTGGTAGTCACAGATGTTGCTCAGCCTCACAATTGGCCCATCAACACCACCCTGAACCATGCTCACATCACAGGGAGTGGAAAAGGACTCACAAGATGGCTGACACTGGGTACTGCTGGGGGAGCACAAGGCCCTGCAGGCAACTGTGCAACAACCAACAGCAGGACACCACTGACTGACATCCTGAAAGACAACTTGCACTCCCTGCAATGGAAGCATGTTCCATGGTGGGATATTTGGGCTGGGGGAGAAGTCGGCCCGGATGGCAACCAAATACCACCAATGCTGGTCAGGCACACACCTCAACATTCACATTGACATGCAACAGGTTGGCAGGACAATGTGCTACACCAATATCACTCACTGACTGTCATAACTGAGTAGAATGCAATGTCCAGGGCCGCATCCAGAGGTACAGTTACAACTGTCCGGTGTTTTAACAATTGATGCCTGTAGAAACATACCATACAATCTGTGTCTCTCCCCAAAACAGGTGAAGATGGGGACTCAGCAGCAGATGAGGAGGAGTCCCTGTCCCAGGCTCCGGGGGACACAGAGCTCACTGGTGTGGATCAGCCTCTGCACTCCTCGGATGGCGAACAACAAGCTGGACCCTCCGGTGCCAGTCATCATGCAGCACCAGCAGGACCAACATCTGCACCCCCTGCACCCACCCCTCCAACAACTGCCAACACACAGGCCACCCCTGCCAACACGGACACACCAAGGACCACAGGTGACAACAGCGCAGGGACCCAGGACCAAACTGGAGCCGCTGCCATCGAGCCCACTAACAACACCCAAGTGGGCACACGGTCACCTGTGCGTGGCACCGCAGGCCCTGCACGTGTTGCCAGGGGTGGTGGGAGGGGTGGTAGACACAGGTCGCTATTTGCAGAGGGGTCAGGACTGCGTGATGACCCACAACTGGCACGCATTGCAGATGCGTACCAGACCAGCACCGGAGAGGTCACCCAGGTAGTGGGGATCCTCAAGGACATACAACAGCAGCAGGCTGCCCATCATGCCCGCTTGGACTCCCACATGTCCCGTGTCGAGACACACATGTCTCGCATGGAGTCCAAGTGGGACACATTGCAAGAACTCACAGCGGTGCATAGGGACATACTGACATGCCTCCGCCAGATCAGCACCAACATGGCCTCACCTCCCTGTGCGCCCACAACATCTGTTGCCACTACATCTGCAACAGCCACAGGGAGGGAGGAGGACTCTGGCGGAGAGTACCCTGCACCGCGGCAGCCTGCACCTGAGGATCCCCCCCCCAAGAAGAGGGGCCGTCCGAGGAGGCCAAACTGAGAGGCCGATGGCCAGCTACATCCCCCAGGAAGCCAACACCTGTTCTGGAACTTTTCCTCTGTGTGCAAACTGCACGCCCTGTCGATGGCAACCCAAATCGCCCACAAGACATGGGGAGCTCTAGTTGTACAAATTCATCAGATGACTGTGGACTATACCCTGGACATTCCATCTACCAGGACTTCCAATTCACATGGGAACTTTGGATTCCAATTTCTATGGACAGCACCCACCATCCTGTGCACCATCCCCACACCTTTTGTAAATAAACTCACCAAAAAACCATATCTGACTCTGTTGTGATTCCAACGTGGTCTCTGTCATGGAGATGGTGATCAGAAATATGACACTGTGCATGCTGACTGCTACAGCAAGTCCAACACCGTCATGGCAGTCATGGCGACGTGACACATATGAGGGAGACACACCACTAGGGCCACACAACACATACACACCAGGGCCATATGACTCATCCCCTACACTGATGTTGCCTGGAAATACAGTGCAATGCACAGACACCACACATATTCACAGTCTGTGTCAACTACAACACAGGTGCAGTAAGCAAATGTCACTCAGATGTGTGACTACGGACAACGCACACCCCAAAATGTAGAACAGGTTTATTACACATTTGCTACTATGTTGTTTCCACTACAAATGCAAGCTAATCCCACCTGGCTGTGGCCACAAAGTCAAACAATGCAGAAGATAGAAAGTCCAGGGGTGTGTGGCACATCACCTGTAGGGGAACACCTGCTGCCACCTTGGAAGTTGAATCATTGATTCGGGGGATCCAAGTTGTTCTAACAACTCCAGCAGCACCCTGTGAAGGACAGACATGACACACACTCAAAAGCACAGAAGAACAGCACAGAATGGCAATACTCATGTCTAATACCTGTCACAAGTTAAATACACAAAAGCAAGTTAGCATGTCTACACTGTTGGCAAGTACAGACCACCTGCAAGGACACATCTCCGCATGCATCCAGTCAAGTTGCACATGGCCACACTCAAACAGCACCAGAGCACCACACACACATATCATGCAAATCAAATTCATTGATAGTACAACACTCTGGATACTCACATTCAGCTGAAGAAGTTGGTGATGAGCTGTGTGCGGACATCACCATCACCATCATCATCATCATCACTGGCATCGTGGCCCAGGCCTGTATCCTCCACAGGTGGCGGATGTTGGTCATCGTCATCCAGGATGAGAGGCAACTCCTTCCGCACTGCCAGGTTGTGGAGCATGCAGCAGACGATGATAATCTTGCACACCTTTGCTGGGGCATATGGGAGGGCGCCTCCTGTCTTGTCCAGGCAGCGGAAGCGGCTCTGCAGGAGACCAAAGGTCCGCTCAATCACCCTCCTGGTCCGACCATGTGCCTCATTGTAGTGCATCTGGGCTGGTGTCACAGGGTTCCTGAGGGGTGTCAGCAACCACGGCATGTTGGGGTATCCCGAGTCACCTACAGACAGACAATTGCACATTAGCCAACATTGAAAAGTGTGCGGAAAGCAACATAGCACAACACACACAATGGTACAAAGTCAGTACACACCGACAAGCCAAGCACGCTGGTTCGGCATCTGTGACATCATCCTCGGGATGCGACTACTCCTCATCACGTAGGCATCGTGTGCAGAACCGGGGAAACGGGCACAAACATGTGTGATGATCATGTTTGCAAGACATACCACCAGAGCATTGACAGAATGGTAATGTTTCCTGTTCCTGTATGCCTGCTCATGTGCCTGTGGTGGTACCAAAGCCACATGTGTCCCATCAATGGAGCCAATGACATGTGGCATCCTCCCCAGGGCATAGAAGTCACTCTTGACATCAGTGAGTCGGCGACATTGTGGGAAATAGATGAACTGGTTAAGGCATCTCAACATCGCCACCAAAACATCGCGTAGCACACGGCTGAACATAGTCTGTGACATACCACCAGTAGATGCCACAGTGTGTTGAAAGGTACCGGTGACAAAGAAGTGTAGGGCTGCCATCACCTTCACCTTGGGGGTCAGCGCTGTCGGATACGGCCGGCCAGGCTGCAAATGTGGGTCCAACCGCACTGCCAAATCCTCAATCAGCTGCCTGGTGAAGCGGTACCGTCGGATGCTGTCATGTTCCACCATCGTTGCCAAGTCTGGGAATGGTCGATGGACAGCAGGAGCCCTGCAGTGCAGAGGTGAAGAAGTCAAGATTGTCAGTCACCCCACATATGTGCCATTCACCATACTGTAGTTCACATGCTACATCATCAGCAAACACTAGTACTTGATGTGTGTCTCGTTCTGTTTGGACACATATGGCACCCACATGGACATCATGTAACATCTCTGTTCAACATGTGTGGACAACAGGTCCCAGGGTGTGCTATGTGAAACCATTTGGCTGTGTCACAGTACCCATTTACTGCACTCACATTCCACACACATACCACAGTGACGTCTGGACAGATGCGCCACAGGCATCTCAACTCATTGACAGGTAGATTCCCAGGGAGCCTGTCTTGCCACATGGACACTGGCATGACATGGCGTATCATGTACACGTCAGAAAAATCTAACATGACTCCCACAGGTAGTGCCCCCTGTAGCCTCTGCAGGACAGACATGGACGTCAGTGACACACACACACAACATCTAAGTCCATGCACAAACAACGTGGATGTGGAGACTGTCTCCCATTGTGCACATGGAGTCAGACATGTGAAACACAACATGCACACAGACTGCGGAGGGACATGACTATTGTGGCAATGGGCCACCCTGTGATGTACATGCTTTCCCACATGAGCCTTGGGGTATGTGACATGTCATACATATACACAACCTGGAAATGTGACCATGCAACATGCTCCAAAAATGAACAGTTGCACATCCCAGTGGTCATGTGCACGACACACAAAGGACCCTGTCCCCATTAACATGTGCACAGCCTGGGTGTGTCTGCCCCCAAGTGCCAGCCCAAAAACAACATGTACACACCCATACACAGATAAGGTCATGCTGCCACACATGCCTTAGATACAGTGTGGACTGGGTGTGGTGTAGTAGGTGTGCCCCAGAGTCCCTGGAAAGTATATGTGGCTGGCATAGGTTCACCATTGACCAGCATGGTGACACATGCGTGTGACCTGTACAGGGACGCGTTGTACAGCAATGGTCCGATCGGTGTGCCCGCTCGGACCATTGCATTGCATGTGAGCGGGTACGCGTTGTACAGCAATGGTCCGATCGGTGTGCCCGCTCAGACCATTGCATTGCATGTGAGCGAGTACGCGTTGTACAGCAATGGTCCGATCGGTGTGCCCGCTCGGACCATTGCATTGCATGTGAGCGGGTACGCATTGTATTGCGGGTACAAGTTGTACAGCAATGGTCCGATCGGTGTGCCCGCTCGGACCATTGCATTGCATGTGAGCGGGTACGCGTTGTACCGCAATGGTCCGATCGGTGTGCCCGCTCGGACCATTGCATTGCATGTGAGCGGGTACGCGTTGTACAGCAATGGTCCGATCGGTGTGCCCGCTCGGACCATTGCATTGCATGTGAGCGGGTACGCGTTGTATTGCGGGTACGCGTTGTACAGCAATGGTCCGATCGGTGTGCACGCATTGGCTGGGGCCTGGTATGGCAACGGATGCGGTTTTTTAATTTACAACGAGTCTGATGCAGTGAATTCAGTTGGCCAGCCACAAAAATGTTGCAAATTCATGGGTGTCATGAAGTTGAATATTTGAAGGATGCTGTGGGCGTGTATTGGAGCTGCTATTCCATGGATTGGCCAGATTCAGAAGATGCTACCGACTTGGACCTATCACTTTGGACACATGGGACAGTATCTGCCTCTGCAGCACACATATAATGCTGGCTGTTCCCCTGAGAGCTCACTTGCCTGCACTACATGCTCCTGGACGACATCTGCCACTACACTGCTGCTGTCTCTGCATCCTCTGGCTGCTGCAATGGCACGTACTGTGGAGAGAGCCCCAGCCTTCACCCATGAGGAGAACCAGGCCCTGCTGGACAGCCTCCTTCCACAGTACAGCAAGCCATATGGGACACCAGGGGAGCAGGTGAGTGTGCTGTCCACTGCCTCACTAATTGTGCATGTTGCCTAACTAGCAGGATTTACAGTGTGCACACCACTGGCTAGCATGCCCACTGAGTAGTTCGCACCCCCAAAGTGTGTAGTCACTTGCACTGAACAGGTACAGTGGAGTGACAGTGCATTCAAACAAGGTTCACTACCCATGCAATGATACCATGTAGTAACTGCTGGCAAACTGTCCATAGCCCTCGTTGCACTGCCTGTGTACATCATATGCCCCTGTGATTGAGACATGTATTTCCAACTGTGGGATGCACGGATATGTTGCATGTGTAGTAATGGCCTTTTCACTTTCTCATCCTCACAGGTTGATGCCCATCGGAAGCAGAACATCTGGCTGGACATCGTCCGGGCAGTCCGATCCGTGGGGGTCTACAAGCGCCGGATCCGCAACTACCAGAAGAGGTGGCAGGACCTTCGTGGCTGGACCCGGAGGATCGCAAGGGTCCAGCTGAAGCTGTCGCCTCCTCGCAGGAGGGGCGGACACCGGACCCTGACCCCCCACATGCTCCAGATCCTGCCGGTGGTGTTCCCGGAGCTGGATGGGCAGCTGAAGGGCAGACAGCAGCAAGGAGGGGGTGAGTCTAAGACTGCACTGTGAACTCTGTCTAACATGCTATGTGCCCTCCTCTGGCCTGGTTAAACTTCCCCAGTACATCAGTCTTGTTGTCCAGTACCCATGTCCCTCTATTGTAACCTGGCCACTACCCATCTGATGCGCCAGTGTGCTCCTTACGCTCAGGATAATTGTGTCACTTGGGTACAGGGTCCTAGCATTTTGCTTTGCTCAAGGTGGTGACAGATTTTGTTCCTGTGACATTGTGTTTGCCTTCATGGGTGGGTCAGTTGCTCACACAATGCCTGAGTCGTGCTATGTAGTCTGGGTGTAACTTTGATATGTGATCCACTTGCACATCTAATTCACCACATGTCCCTGGGGTATTTGCCACACCCCCATTCTGCGGGTGGGTAAATTGTCTGGGCCTCAGGAGTATGTATGTCAAGTGTGTCACACATGCTTAGCCACCTGCCCACTGACCAGGGCTCATCCCTCTTGCAGGTGGAGCCGGACAGTCATGCCTACTACAGGGCATACAATACACTCTGTACTCCCACTCCCGTGTATCATCTGACATGCTGTGCTCAGTGAAATGTTGCCTCAGGTGTCTGCCTCTGTGTTGTTGTGCTGTGACTACGTTGTCGTGACTCCTGTGATGTCCTTCGGTTAGGGGTCAGCATGCCATCTGCTATTGGACCATGTGAGACAAGACTTCTGTGACTCATAGGTGTTTGATCACTCGACTGTGCAGACAGGTGTATGAGACTGTGACTTTCAGGCAGCTGTTCATCATTCACAGCACACTGTGAGGTGCTCTGGTTCAGGAAGTAGTTTTTCATGTCTCCCATTTGTCCAAATGGTGTGCAGTGTACAAATACTGGTTCAGAGGATGTGGTTAGTGGGGGATGAACATGTGCACTTGTCAGTTACATTACTTGCCTTCCCCATGTCCTAGGATAGTGACACAGTGCAGACTGTTGTTTGCTGGCTAACATGGCCATGTGACTTGAGACAGTGATGTATGACTTTGCAGGCATGCCTGTGTCATGGCATTAAACTTCCTAAGGGTGATCCTGCAGGGTGGTGACATGTGCAACAGGCACCCCATTGTGGCATTGACTATCCGGGCATGGGTGCTTCATGGGGTCTGGTGCTGGTATGCATCACATGCATTTCTGTTTAGGCTCAGGCCGTCCATTTATCCAGACACCTGCACTGACTCAGTGGCAAGTGATGTGAGGTGGGCATGTTCACATACTTCACCGTGTTCTCAGCAATGTCCAACTACTGTGTAGGTGGTGCATGTGTCCACACTGGGGTCTTACCATCAGACGGGCACCAGACAGATGGGTGCAAGGGCAGGAGGGGTGTCTGTTCCATGGCTGACCATCAGACTGACAATTGGCTTCTCCTAATCTGTGTGATAACTTTTGGCAAACTTCTACTAGTGATGCCAGGGTTTGCTCTGTGATGTGCTGTACTTACTGTGGTGTGTGCGGTCAGTGCAGGTGACTGATGTTTGTCTGTTTCCCTAATTGTTTGCAGATACATCCACAGCCACAGGAGGGGACAGCTCCACGGACCAGGAGGAGCAGCGGAGCCAGACTGGGTCAGCGTCCGACGAGTGGTCAGAGGGACCCAGTGGCACGGAGGGCGAGGGGAGCCACACCGAGGAGTCCTCAGCACCATCCACCTCAGCTGAGGACCACAGCAGCTCGGAGGATGACTCCCTTGTGGAGGCGGGTGTCAGCAGCCACCACACCCCAGCTACTCTGTCTGATCCCGCCACCACCACCACCGCCCTCCCATTGGCTCCCATTCCTGAGGTCCGTGGAGGCTCCCGTGATCAGGAGCGTGTCTCCTTCAAGCCAGGCACCGCACCCCCTGCCCCTGTGTCCCCTGCTGCCCTGAGTGAGGAGTCTGTGTACCTCCTTCGGCAGCTCCATGTAGGGCAGACAGCAATGCTGACTGTCCTCCATGCACACACCACACTGTTGACACAGCTGGTGTCGTTCATGGAAGGCATCTCAACGGGTATGTCTGCCCTACAGAGGAGCAATAGGTCCATGGACTCCTCCCTGACGGCAGCAGTGTCCCTCCTCCAACAGTCCCTCACCCCTCCCACCTCTGCCCCATCCACACTTCCTACCACCCTACCTGTCCAAAGCACATGCACACCTGCACAATCACACCAACACACAGACACGAGCAGCACCCACCCACCCAAAACCAAGGCAAGACGTGCACACAAGCATCCTCAGGGGACTGATTCCACACACACAGGGGATGGGGAACTGACACACACACAGGCAACCACAGTCACTCCGCAATCCTCAAGATCCTCTCCCTCCAAGACCCCTTCCCTTGCCTCACCTGCAACCCCACATACACAGCAGCTCTTCCTCTCTGACCTCGGCCTCTTCCCCTCCAATACCGCTGATCCAGCATACCGGGGGAAGAGGAAGTCCACACACAGAGAGGAGAGTGCCCCTCGCCCCCGGACACCCTCCCCCAGGCGCAGGCAGAGTGAGCCCCCACCCGCAAGTCCCCCCGGACCCGGAAGAGCAACACCCGGCCACCGCCCTGCAAGTCACCCACCCAGTCTCTCACCTCCATCCCCCAGGCCACCACTCCACAGGTTCCACCGCCACACCCTGCCCCAGGTTCCCCCACACACCGATACCGCATCCCCAAAGTGCTCAGGCCCTCCCCCTGCCACTTGCTCTTCCACCCCCAAACCAGATGCTCTGCCTGTATGTGCCACTGGTGTGGAGACCGTGTCCCCCCTCTGTCCTGCCCAGCTCTTCTGCCCCCCTTCCACTCCCTTGGAGTCATGCACTGCGGTGGAGTCCACAACAACCCCATCTGACTCGGGCACTGCATTGGGGACCCAGCCCACTCCATCTGCCCAGCCCACTGCAGTGGTTGCAGCACCAACACCATCGGACTTGAGCCCTGCGGTGGTGCCGGCCCCCCTGAGTCAGACACCTCCACTGCAGTTGCCGGTGACACTCCTGCACCCACCTCACCTTCCCTGCCTCCTTCTGGCATCCCCTGATCCTGTCCCTGCGGTGCCTGGCCTGCCCCTCGTATGACCCTCCAAGGGGGATGTCCCCTGTTGGTACCTGTGCAGGCAAGCAAGTTGTGACAAGTAGTCACACATCACCCTGTTGGGACTGTGTATTTGGACTGGACATTGGCCGTTGTTAATTTTGGACTTTTGATTTGAGTGGGACACTTGCTGAATAAAGCCTCTTTTTGTTTACTTGTGGTTAATCTTTGGTGGTACATGATGTAGATGTGTAGTATCATGCATTTGCTGATGTAATTGTGTTCAGATCAGGTAAATGAAGTTTTGCTGTGATTGGCTCCATGTGGCCCATGGGATATGTGTCCTAATATAGTCTGGATCTATAGCATCCCTTGCTGCAGTCTGAGGGTGTAATGTTCAGCATTTGACACAGGGATGTACGTTTAGCATTTGTATATTACCATCTTTGTCCTACACTGTTGCACATCTGTTGGGCTTACCACTGTCCAATGTTCCTAGTACCCTGACTGTGTGCCCGTCTCCACTGGACATGCAGTTTTGCACATCAATTTTGGAGGACTCATCTGTGTATACAGTACAACTGGATTGCCACGTGTTTTAGGTGTATGCAGATGACTGACGTGACACTCCCGTACCCAGGCTGATGTGAGCAGAGGCTTCTGTGTGTTGTAGTTGTTGACTCACTGACAGAGTGTCCTGCTGATATGTTTGAGTCGTGCACGGACAAGGTTTGGCACAGCGGAGCTTCCACAGGAGTGGAGTGCCCTCATGGCTGTGTGTAATCTGGTGACATTGCGTGTGCCCGTGTTGTGTGTTGTGTGAGCATGTCTGTGCATGTTCCCTTCCCTTTTCCTACACAGGCTGTGTCCCTAGGGATGTTCCTGTTTCTGATGGTTGCAGAGTTGGTATGTGTTCATCCAGCATCTTGGACCTGGTTTCTCCGTGATGTGGTTGCATGGTAAACTGATGTTCATGAGGTTGTCATCCCAGGTTGTCTTTGTTGTCAGGGCTGGGGATGTGGGCAAACGCAGATGGGACACATTCAGGATTCCCCTTGGCACTTGTTGTTTACACAAGTAATGTGATTTTGAGTTTGTGTTAGCTTTCAGTGATTGTGACGCGTTGTGTGTGTGACTGCTGCCACTCCTCAGGGTCAGAGCTGCAATGTCGGAAGTTGTGTACGTGTGTTCTTTGTGTCTCACCTTGGCTTCTTCGTTGGTGTGTGACTATGGCCAGGATCCCATTGTTTGTGGTGGATTTCACATCATGCGCATGTACGGCGTACTGTGCAGTGTGTCATGCATAGACGAGTCATGTTGAGTGGGCATGTGTGATGGGTTTCTGCACCTTAGTTCCCCCCACCACCCCTGGGATTGTCATGGGTGCATGTGCAATGTCACCAGTCCATGTGAGCTTCACTGCTGCACATTGTTGCAGATGAGGGTGTGTGGTGTTGAGTGTGCAAATGTGAGTTGTTGCACGGCTAGACCACTACCTCCATATTGTCCTTGGCTGGCAGGCCGTGCTGATTGATTGGAGCTTGTGTAGGTGTGATGGTAGTTTGTAGCTGAGGACACATGGCTGTGGTTCACAGTGTGATCAACATCTACCTTTGTCATCACAGTGGAATTGTCATGCAGGCTAGTGTCTGCACAATGTGGGGTCCCTGGGGGTAGTGCTGTGGTGGGTGTGTCTCTTGCTGTGTTAGTTGCTGTTCCTACAAGCTTGTGTGACATGTGTAATTTGGGCTCCCTCTCATCTGACAATGCCAGATTTCCCACATAGGGGAATCCAATCCATGAGTTACTTGTGTGTGGCACTGTATACACATCTGTGTAATTGGGATTCAGGCCTCCTCATGTGTTGTGTGGTTGCCTGGGGACACTGGCACACACCCCCATCACCTGTTGTCTTTGATAGGATGTGTGAGTCTGCCTGTTTGTGTCAGTGCATGTGCATCACTGCATTGGCATTTCTGTAATGTGCCATTGGCTGTATGTGGTTTGGTGATTTTCCCCTGCTCTCCCTGGTACTCCTGGGTCATCAGTCAGCACAATGATCATGGTTTGTATGTCCCATTGCTGCCATGGTATGGTATTTACTCACCTGACATCCACAGTCTCCACAGATTATATACATTTGTGTGTCCATAGGTGCAGATATGTGGGTCAGCATCATGATGGTCACTTCTGTCATTGTGGAATCGGCTGATTGTTGGCAATGTGGTCCCCCATGTGTGATGTTTGTATGCACATGGACATAAAGCGATGTTTCTGTGACACTGCACTGTTAGCCTCCCCCAATATATGTTGCAATGGGAAACAAGCAGTACTATGCCACAGATGTTTTGGTTGTTGTGTGACCAGGATTCATCCATTCAGTTTGTCTTTGGCAGCTTTTACCATGCCTACACTTACCTTATGATCACCGTGGTGATGGGGCTTTAGGCACCATTGCCACACTGATCAAAAGGTCCATCAGCCTTGGACCCCACACTTGCCTTTTGGTGACTGTGGTGATGGGGCTTTAGGCACCATTGCCACACTGATCAAAAGGTCCATCAGCCTTGGACCCCACACTTACCTTTTGGTGACTGTGGTGATGGGCCTTTAGGCACCATTGCCACACTGATCAAAAGGTCCATCAGCCTTGGACCCCACACTTACCTTTTGGTGACTGTGGTGATGGGCCTCTAGGCACCTTTGCCACACTGATCAAAAGGTCCATCAGCCTTGGACCCCACACTTACCATTTGGTGACTGTGGTGATGGGGCTTTAGGCCCCATTGCCACACTGACCAAAAGGTCCATCAGCCTTGGACCCCACACTTACCTTTTGGTGACTGTGGTGATGGGGCTTTAGGCCCCATTGCCACAGTGGCCATGGTCGGCTTGTATTGTGGAGGCCACACACTTTTATGTGTGACACATGTGTTAGTGGGTCACATTGTATGTTCATTGTCATGTTTAGTGTTGTAGGCATTTGACATGGACTACACGCGCTTGTCATGTTGTTTGGGTGGATGTAATTTTCTGTTATTCCTTATGTGGGAGTATGCTGGTTGTGTCATGCATTACCCGTCCTACGAGTAGGGTTGGTGGTAGTGATAGGAATCCAGCACCCCTGAGTAGGGGTGGTGGTAGTGATAGGCATCCAGCCCCCCGAGTAGGGGGGGTGGTAGTGATAGGCATCCAGCCCCCCCTGAGTAGGGGTGGTAGTAGTGATGGGCATCCAGCACCCCTGAGTAGGGGTGGTGGTAGTGATAGGCATCCAGCCCCCTATGGGTGGGATGGTAGTAGTGGCAGCCATCCAGCCCCCTATGGGTGGGGATGGTAGTAGTGGCAGCCATCCAGCCCCCCATGAGTAGGGGGGGTGGTAGTGATAGGCATCCAGCCCCCCATGAGTAGGGGGGGTGGTAGTGATAGGCATCCAGCCCCCTCCTGAGTAGGGGTGGTAGTAGTGATGGGCATCCAGCACCCCTGAGTAGGGGTGGTGGTAGTGATAGGCATCCAGCCCCCCATGAGTAGGGGGGGTGGTAGTGATAGGCATCCAGCCCCCCCCCCCTGAGTAGGGCTGGTGGTAGTGATAGGCATCCAGCCCCCTATGGGTGGGGATGGTAGTAGTGGCAGCCATCCAGCCCCCTATGGGTGGGGATGGTAGTAGTGGCAGCCATCCAGCCCCCATGAGTAGGGGGTGGTAGTGATAGGCATCCAGCCCCCCATGAGTAGGGGGTGGTAGTGATAGGCATCCAGCCCCCCTGAGTAGGGGTGGTAGTAGTGATGGGCATCCAGCACCCCTGAGTAGGGGTGGTGGTAGTGATAGGCATCCAGCCCCCCATGAGTAGGGGGTGGTAGTGATAGGCATCCAGCCCTCCCCTGAGTAGGGGTGGTAGTAGTGATGGGCATCCAGCACCCCTGAGTAGGGGTGGTAGTAGTGATGGGCATCCAGCACCATTGAGTAGGGGTGGTGGTAGTGATAGGCATCCAGCCCCCTATGGGTGGGGATGGTAGTAGTGGCAGCCATCCAGCCCCCTATGGGTGGGGATGGTAGTAGTGGCAGCCATCCAGCCCCCCATGAGTAGGGGGTGGTAGTGATAGGCATCCAGCCCCCCTGAGTAGGGGTGGTAGTAGTGATGGGCATCCAGCACCCCTGAGTAGGGGTGGTGGTAGTGATAGGCATCCAGCCCCCCATGAGTAGGGGGGTGGTAGTGAAAGGCATCCAGCCCCCCCTGAGTAGGGGTGGTAGTAGTGATGGGCATCCAGCACCCGTGAGTAGGGGTGGTGGTAGTGATAGGCATCCAGCCCCCTATGGGTGGGGATGGTAGTAGTGGCAGCCATCCAGCCCCCTATGGGTGGGGATGGTAGTAGTGGCAGCCATCCAGCCCCCCATGGGTAGGGGGGGTGGTAGTGATAGGCATCCAGCCCCCCCTGAGTAGGGGTGGTAGTAGTGATGGGCATCCAGCACCCCTGAGTAGGGGTGGTGGTAGTGATAGGCATCCAGCCCCCCTGAGTAGGGGGTGGTAGTGATAGGCATCCAGCCCCCCTGAGTAGGGGTGGTAGTAGTGATGGGCATCCAGCACCCCTGAGTAGGGGTGGTAGTAGTGATGGGCATCCAGCACCCCTGAGTAGGGGTGGTGGTAGTGATAGGCATCCAGCCCCCCATGAGTAGGGGGGTGGTAGTGATAGGCATCCAGCCCCCCTGAGTAGGGGTGGTAGTAGTGATGGGCATCCATCACCCCTGAGTAGGGGTGGTGGTAGTGATAGGCATCCAGCCCCCCATGAGTAGGGGGGGTGGTAGTGATAGGCATCCAGCCCCCCCCTGAGTAGGGGTGGTGGTAGTGAT
The DNA here is from genome assembly GCA_963921515.1 of Calotriton arnoldi. Lineage (NCBI taxonomy): Eukaryota > Metazoa > Chordata > Amphibia > Caudata > Salamandridae > Calotriton > Calotriton arnoldi. The sequence goes on from CAWUFW010000409.1 coordinate 3,585,122, forward strand.
AGGCATCCAGCCCCCTATGGGTGGGGATGGTAGTAGTGGCAGCCATCCAGCCCCCTATGGGTGGGGATGGTAGTAGTGGCAGCCATCCAGCCCCCCATGAGTAGGGGGGGGTGGTAGTGATAGGCATCCAGCCCCCCATGAGTAGGGGGGTGGTAGTGATAGGCATCCAGCCCCCCCTGAGTAGGGGTGGTAGTAGTGATGGGCATCCAGCACCCCTGAGTAGGGGTGGTGGTAGTGATAGGCATCCAGCCCCCCATGAGTAGGGGGTGGTAGTGATAGGCATCCAGCCCTCCCCTGAGTAGGGGTGGTAGTAGTGATGGGCATCCAGCACCCCTGAGTAGGGGTGGTAGTAGTGATGGGCATCCAGCACCATTGAGTAGGGGTGGTGGTAGTGATAGGCATCCAGCCCCCTATGGGTGGGGATGGTAGTAGTGGCAGCCATCCAGCCCCCTATGGGTGGGGATGGTAGTAGTGGCAGCCATCCAGCCCCCCATGAGTAGGGGGTGGTAGTGATAGGCATCCAGCCCCCCTGAGTAGGGGTGGTAGTAGTGATGGGCATCCAGCACCCCTGAGTAGGGGTGGTGGTAGTGATAGGCATCCAGCCCCCATGAGTAGGGGGTGGTAGTGAAAGGCATCCAGCCCCCCTGAGTAGGGGTGGTAGTAGTGATGGGCATCCAGCACCCGTGAGTAGGGGTGGTGGTAGTGATAGGCATCCAGCCCCTATGGGTGGGGATGGTAGTAGTGGCAGCCATCCAGCCCCCTATGGGTGGGGATGGTAGTAGTGGCAGCCATCCAGCCCCCCATGGGTAGGGGGTGGTAGTGATAGGCATCCAGCCCCCCTGAGTAGGGGTGGTAGTAGTGATGGGCATCCAGCACCCCTGAGTAGGGGTGGAGGTAGTGATAGGCATCCAGCCCCCTGAGTAGGGGGTGGTAGTGATAGGCATCCAGCCCCCCTGAGTAGGGGTGGTAGTAGTGATGGGCATCCAGCACCCCTGAGTAGGGGTGGTAGTAGTGATGGGCATCCAGCACCCCTGAGTAGGGGTGGTGGTAGTGATAGGCATCCAGCCCCCATGAGTAGGGGGTGGTAGTGATAGGCATCCAGCCCCCCTGAGTAGGGGTGGTAGTAGTGATGGGCATCCATCACCCCTGAGTAGGGGTGGTGGTAGTGATGGGCATCCAGCCCCCCATGAGTAGGGGGGGTGGTAGTGATAGGCATCCAGCCCCCCCCCCTGAGTAGGGGTGGTAGTGGTGATAGGCATCCAGCGCCCCATGAGTAGGGGTGGTAGTAGTGATAGGCATCCAGCCCCCATGAGTAGGGGGTGGTAGTGATAGGCATCCAGCCCCCTGAGTAGGGGTGGTAGTAGTGATGGGCATCCAGCACCCCTGAGTAGGGGTGGTGGTGGTGGCAGGAATCCAGGCCCCTATGGGTGTGTATGGCATTGGTGATGCCCATCCCACCCTATGATTGTGCAGTTGCTAGTGTACATCATTTGTGCATCCCTATGTGTGTGTGACATATTTTAGGTATGTGTAGTTAGTTTGTATTGTTGGTGTTTGACTTACCGTCTGCGCCGTACGCATCCGAATCGGTCCCGGTAATAGATGTAGAGTATTGGTAGGACCTGCGCGATGGGATTCATGGTTGGTTCGTCTCGTTCGGGTTTCGCGTGTCTTCGACTCGTACTCGTCGCTGGCTTGTTCGTCTCGTAGCCGTGGATCGTTTAGTGACGCGAAACGGAGCTTATGTGCGGCTCTCCCGGATGCTGAAACGTGCCGGACGTAGCGACGGGTTCGGCGCGTACGGAAGACGCATCGGACTTGTCCGGCCGGAAGGTGCTGTGTATTTGGTTCCGTGCGACTCGATTCGGCGTTTACGGATCCGGCTCGGGCGGAGAAAAGGAGCTGGATTGGGTAAGTTCGGCTCGCTCGGAATCTGGGCTGTTATGCGCATCGTACTTGTTCGTTCGGTAGAGTGTTCGAGTCGGTCGGGAAACACGCGTTCGGCTGGTAGTTTTTCCGGACGAATACTGTTAGGTGCGCTTCCGGCCCGAATCGGAATCGGCCCCCAAGTGATTTGCCCAGAATCACAGGATGTTGAGCATCGTTGGCGAGACTTGAACCTGGTTCCCCAGCTTCAAGATCAACCGCTCTAGCCGTAAGACTACATCCTCTCCCAATTTAAGCAACAGTATGGAATGTGTTGGACTTTGGAAGGGATAGATTTACTATTCCCACTCCAATGTAAGCACTAGTAGTGAGTGTTGGACTTTGGAGGGGTAACATTTAATATTCCCACTACAACATAAACAAAAACATAGAAAGTGTTGCTCTTACGAAAGCTTACATATACCATTCTAACTCCTGATCATTTAAAAAGACATTTAAAAACCTAACAACAGAAAATTATTAAAACGTAATCAAAATAAAAAATATACTCAATATAAATAACTAAAATTGAATGTAAAAAATAACAATACCAAATATTTTAACAACAAAATATATAAATTTTAAATAAATACACTTCCCTCCCTATCATCCTAGAAAAACAGTACACCCCTCCCCCCAAAGTGTAAATAAATTAAAATTGGAACATTAGAATACTAATTAAAGAAACAAATTAAATTAAATGCAATAATATGTGTAAAATCCAGTTTACAAGGTTTAATATTAAATACACTTATATTATAATTTGATTCAAATAAAGTAACCAATCTACATACCAAACATTCAGTAATATAATTTACATAATTAATTACTAATTAAGTGTTTAATTAACATAAAAATGAGTTGTAAAAATAAATTAAAATAGTAATAACTTTCAAGCCTATCCCCCTATAAACCCAATAACCCACTACTAAAATAACAAATTAGTAATTAAACTATTAAAAAATGTAAATTAAAGTCATAGAATGCACTTACATTTTTTAAATAACAAGTAATCAGTTAAACGGTTTACATAATTACTTACCAATTAAATATTTACTGAACATCACAATTAATATAAAAAATAAAATGTATAAATTAAATAGCTTCAAACCATATTCTCCTACAAATCCAACAATCCACCACTAAATTATAAATTATGAATAAATTAAAAACATTTAAATAAAACATTAAAAATTACAAACTATAATAAAAAAGTAAAGCAAATATAATAATAATACTAACATCTAAAATTAATATAGTAGTGTATACTAAGCTAGTAATAAAATGATATTTAATTCAACTATGTTAAAGTAATTGATAATATATACAGGAATATTTTTTTATAAACAATAATATATACACAAAAATACAATATTCTTACCTTCTATGTTCGGTTCCTTGATAAGTTAGTAGTGACAATATTCATGACAAACAACATTTTTGATATATTTGATTTGATATTTTTGTCATTCACCACTAAAGGAGGGCGTGAAAGAGGAGAAGTTTGATAATCACGAGTTATGAAAATGTAAGCTGGCCAGTCGCTGTACGATGGAAGTCTATACCTTCCTGCACCTTCGACTTGATGCAAATGGTGTAAAAACGAAATCTGCAAGGTGTATGGCCTGTCCTATAGATGCCAGTCTCCAAGACAGATGGCCATACATCTTTCAAGATTAGGGCTCTACGGGTGAATGAGAGAAGGAGATCTGCCTAGATAATTATGCCTTTGTGTGATTTCTGCGCATGGTCTCTCAGGAAGTTGTATTTAGTTCTGGGTGGCATTTTCCTTGAGCCCTTTTGTTTCTGCTTTTCTGTTACCAATCTTCTCCTCTCTTGCTCATCTCTCACATGCCACTGTGAGCTTCATCTGTCAGGTTTGCCACACAGGGTCACTTCGACTCAATGTTGTCTGCCAAAAGGAAAATTATCAAGACCATGGGCCTTATTACGAGTTCAACAGTCCAACCTTCGAAGGACCACGTCCGCTAGGAGACCCCTGCGCCTTTGGCCGTCTGACTGCCGTATTACGAGTTTGCTGAAGGGCTGGGGGTGTGGCTCCGGCGGTCTTGTGGCGGTGGGCAATGTATTTCAATATATCCTTAGTCCATGTGTATTTGATGCAGAGAAAGTTGAGACGGTCCCCTGATGAAGGCACCCCAGCCGAAACGAGCGTAGCTTCCATCTACCGCCAGCCTTCCAATTGTTCACAGCTCATCTGCTCCTTTTCTATTTGTGTGTTCAACATATAATGAAGTCAATCAGTTGTTTTTGTGTATTTTATATGTTTGTACATATGTCCTTCATGGATATGTGATTGTGTTGTAGTGTGTTTCATGTATTAATATTTATCAGAAAATTTATAAAAATATATTTTGAAACTGATTAATAAGAATTTCAGTACCCCAAAAAATTATTTTAACAATTTGAATAAGGAGTTCTGATGAACCTACACAATTTAACAACATAGTCATGTGTGTATATCTATCATAATGCACTTTGTTTTATGCACCATCTTTGTTGTGTAGCTTGAAATGTATAACCTGTAATTATTGAGTAACTTGCATTTTGCATTTTCCTTTCCCCCTTGTGTTATTTTCCCTATGGCTAGCAAGTTCATATGTTCTTTGTAGGGGTCCCCATTTTTCCAAATTTCAATATATCGATGCCTGTGTGTACATTCTGACTGCATATGTGTCGGATGCACACATATGCATGATATATGTTGATAAAATTCCACCTACCCATTGCCAGAGTCCGACCCATATCTGAACAGTTCCGGTAATGGGTAAATGGTACCAATGCACTTACCTTTATTTCATCGCAGATGGGGTCATATTACTCGGGGTGAAGAAGCTCCTGTGTAGGGGGGACCTGGAGAAAGGGATCCACTTCGAAATCTGCTGGGAAGAACTGGAAAGGGGTGAGTATGCACCCCAGATCCTTCGTCTCTGCAGACCATTAGGCAGCAGTCTGATCACCGTGGTCGGTTCGTGGGAAAGCCAACTTGTAATACGGATGGCTGTGTTGTGCCTCGGTACCGCCCAATGGAGGCTGCCTTTCCCCGACCATGACCACGATGGTCGGCGGTGTGCTGGTGGTGCCGGATGTCTAGCGGCAGTCTCTGTGCAGGCAACACTCCCAACTCGTAATATGGCGAATGGCTCACCACCGTCGGACCACTGGGACGGTGATCCACAGACAGCCAAACTCATAATAAGGCCCTTTATATCACATCAAATGAAGTGCTCCAAGTTCACCATAACAAAGTCCTTGAGTTCCTTGAGCTCTAACTTCAGGTTCAATCCTCTGTCAACACAGGAAAGTATTGACTCTCTCGGACACACAGATTATAATGGGTCAAGTTGAAATGATTGCATAAAATTGTAAATGTTGTAATAAAAGTGGGCATTGCACAGTTGCTTTTGTATTGTAGGTAAAAACTATTGGTGTTGATTCATTCATCCATGGGTTCCTTACCCCCTCTAAAGACTACTTCCCAGGAGATTCACACCACATATTGCAACACTTCCTGACTTGCGATGGACCATCACCACCTTAAAAGGAAGTGCTACATTTTTTTCTGCTCATTTCCTATATGTGGGTGATTGCATTCTTTAAGTTGATTAGTAGCCCTTCTTGAGAGACAATGCATGTGCAAGATTGAATTAGGTTGCAAAAACTACCTTTTCTTGTCTCCCTGCCCAAAAAATAAATATGTATGAAAAAGCAGACGCCCAAACTAACAGGAAGTCATCGTCATGATTACTCATTCTTATACAGACAAACATAGAAAACACTTGAACCTACACATCACATAATAATAATTTGACAATAATAAAGCGCCTGGTTACACCAGCTGGTGTGTCCCCACGCTAAGGCTGCTAACATACAGAACCATGGGTAATGGTGAGCGGAGAGGTCAAGCGAACCAGGAGTAGTGGCGAGAAAACATAGCCAGCCTATAATTGAAATAGCCACGTTTTTAATTTTTTCCGGAAGAGGTTCTCTGACTGTTCCGCACGGAGAGCCAAAGGAAGCGTATTCCAATTTTTAGCTGCCAGGAAGCTGAAAGAACGTGCGTCCATCCGGTCTTTCCTAATCTTGGGAACTCTAACCAGGTGGGACCCGGTGGATTTGAGATGTCGGCCTGGGCTATAAGGAATGAGGAGGTCCCGCAGGAAGAGCAGGCCTTTCTTCTGTAGGGTGCGGTGGCAGACACACAATGCCTTAAAAAGAATCCTCTTGGCTATGGGTAGCCAGTGTAAGGACTCTAGTGCTTTCTTAGAGGAAGCTCTCCTTGGTAGGTTCAGAACTAGGTGTGCTGCTGTGTTCTGTTTGCACTGCAGCCTATGCAGACATTTACTTGTTGCGCCATTCCCATAATCCAGTTGAGAAGTCACAGGGCATGGACTAGGGTTTTCCTACTGGAATGAGGCAAAATGTCCAAGGTTTTCCTGAGCATTTTCAGGGTACCGAAACATTTGCCTGCCACTTTCCTGGTCTGAGTTTCAAACGAGAGAGTAGAGTCCAGCCATACTCCTAAACTTTTCACTTCTGTTTTGGGGCTAGGGACGGGACCTAGAGTTGTTGGCCACCAGGCTGAAGACCAGATTGATGGAGATTTCCCTACTATCAATATCTCGGTTTTGTTGCCATTCAATTTCAGGCAGTTACTTGTCATCCAGGACGCCAGGTCCTTTAGGCAGTCTTCAAAATGGTTAGCTGCCTTCGCTGAGTTTGGAGCGAGGGTGACCACTAGTTGCGTATCGTCTGCATATGATACGATGGTGACCCCATGGTTCTCCACAATCTTCGCTAAGGGGGAGACGTAAAGATTGAAGAGGTTGGGGCTCACAATTGATCCCTGGGGCACCCCTTGAGATAGAGCAATGTTTTTGGAGGTTGAGTAACCTGGAAGCTGCAGTCCTGTAGGTAGGAGGTCATCCACTTCAGTGCAGTGCCGCCCAGACCTCTTAGTTTGAGACGGTGTAGGAGGATTGTGTGGGACACCGTGTCAAACGCTGCACTAAGGTCTAATAAGATCAGTGCGGCCGTCTGGCCTTCATCCACCCTCATACGTACTGTCTCTGTGGCATAGAGTAAGGCGGACTCCGTCGAGTGGGATGCTCTAAAACCCGATTGTGATGGGTGGAAAAGGTTATGTTGGTTGATGTGTGCCACCAGCTGTTTATTAACCACCTTTTCTGCTATTTTTGAAAAATACGGGAGCAATGAGACAGGTCTGATGTTCTCCCGTAAGTTCATGTCTACTAAGGATTTTTTTTTTAGGGGGAGAACAATAGCTTGCTTCTACAAGTCAGATACCTTCCCAGTTTGAAAGGAGGTTTCTAAAAGCTGCTGCACACAGGGAATTATGCTCTCTAACCCTGCGCTGATGACTTTAGGTGTGGTTGGGTCTGTCGGGGAGCCTGATCTAATGCTTAGGGCTATCTTTCCCAGATCTTCGAGGGAGGGGAGGGAAAATTCAGACAGACAATTCTCCCCCCACTCTGGGCTCAGTGTGGCTAGGTAGTCAGTGCCATTGCGAGCCTCCGCCGGGGAGACATCATAGATTTTTGATACCTTCGTGGCAAAAAAGTCTGCAATTTCATTACATGACTCTTGCGAACTGGAGTCTGGGGCCACTGTTCTCTCTAGGGATGACAGGTTTTTGAGAATAGAAAAAAGTTCTCTGGTGGAATTATCTGCTTGCTCAATCCTATCATTGTAAAATGCAGCACGTGTCTTTTTGATCAGAGAGTGATACTGCCTTAACTCCCTCTTATATGCTGCCTTGTTTATCTCCGAAAAGTCTGTCCTCCATTTGCGTTCTAAGCGTTTGCAAGATAGCTTAGCCAGCCTTAGGGTGTCATTAAACCAAGGTGCAGATTTCGTACGTCTGCAAGGGGTCCTGGATGTCCATGGGGCAACCACATCCAGTGCCTCAGTAATCCATTTATCAACTACTCTACTTGCCTCATTGATGTACAAATCTAGGGAAGGTTGATTCAGTTGTAGTGCCTGAGTAAAGCTTTCTGCATTAAATTTGGACCATTTCCTGTGAGTGACCATAGGTACTGGTCTGACTTGAGGGAGTGGTCTGGAAAGGGGGATATAGAAGGTCACTAGGTGATAGTCAGACCAGGGGACGGCCGTCGGGGGGTCGACAACCAGATCCGAGCAGTTAGAAAAAATAGGGTCCAGTATATGCCCTAGTTGGTGCGTCGGGTGCATGGATTTAAGTGTTAGCTGGAGCCCAGCAAGTTCTTGCCGTAAAAGCTGGGCTTCGTCACACGAATGGTTGTCAAAATGCAAGTTTAGGTCTCCCAAAATCATAAAATTACTATGTCGTAGAGGAGGTTGAACCATTAGTTCTACCAATTTGGAGATAAATCTCAATGCTGCCCCTGGTGGTTGATGTATCAAAACCCCGTTGACTGTAAGGTTCTCAGCTGCCTTAAGTGTGAAGGAAGCTGCTTCGCTTTGGTCCACGTCTACTGCAAGCTAACCCTGGGCGATGAACTCCACTCCGCTCGCGGAGTTTCCTGCACTCCGCGTTACGCGGAGATCGCGGAGTTCCCAAAAATTCCGCTTCGCGTTGCGTAGCGGAGTTTTTTTCCTTGCTCGCGTTTGTCAACATCAAGTTGGCGACCGCAAGCGAGGAAAATCAACCTCCCGGCGAGATTTTTCCTCGTTCGCGATCGTCAACATCAGGTTGGCGAGCGCGAGTGTGGAAAATCAACATCCCGGCGAGATTTCTCAACGCGGAGGGGGTCAGGTTTCTCATTGCGAGTGGTCGCGTATGCTCGCGACAGCTCGCGTTGAGAAACTGCCCGTTCGCGTTGAGAAAGCTGCCGCTCAAGTAAAAATCTACTTAAGCGGCAGAAAAAGAAAGCAGGGACCGCTTGCACTGTGCATGGTGCCGTTTGCAATGATTGCACAGTGTGGACAAGCATCCGGCACTGTGCAATCACCGCAAACTGCATTTTTCTATTGTACTCCGCCGCTCGCATAGCTCTGCGTAGTGCGGCGGAGTTTTTTTTGCACTTCGCGTAGTGCAGCATAGTGCAACTCCGCAAACTCCACCCAGGGTTACTGCAAGCATAGAGCATTTTAAGGAAAGCTTGTGGATTATAGCAATCCCCCCTCCCCGCTTATCTATGCGGTCCTGTCTAAGGATCCCATAGTCAGGTGGCAGTGCTTGTAATATGTCTGGAGCGGAGGACTTGTGCAACCACGTTTCTGTGAGAAATAGTGCATCGGGTAGGTGTTCTACGATGCAGTCATGGATTTCCACCTTATGTTTATTTAGTGACCTACAATTCATAAGTAGCATTTTAAGCTTAATCTGTCCTGCTCGCTCCCTCCTATGTGTGCCTGTATGGAATGAGCAGTGTAGGCATAGATGTGGCCCTGACTCCGCCAAAAACGAATGTCTGCATGCTGTTAAGGGTGTGGGCTCTAGTGCTCTAAGCTGGTCTCCTGAGTACCTTATTTGGTTTTCTGGCCCCTTGCCCCGGCCAGTCGCGGACGGGCGCAGATGGGCTTGCGCGCCAGCAGCGTGCCCGCTGCACGCCAGCAACGTGCCCGCTGTGCGTCCTCGCTGGCATGCAGCTAAGTAGGGAGCAGCCGGAAGCAGCGCACCAACCTACAGAGTCAGGCGGAAGTCTGTGAGCAGTCACTTGACCTGGCCACGCCCTCCGCTCAAACGGCAATGCAGCCGCAGCGGAACAGGGCAGGAGGTCACCGTGCTAGAGGAGAATACGACGCAGATAAAAGCAGGTTAGAGTTGGTACTTTCCAAGTACTTTAAGTAAAATAAGCAAAGTGCAAAGTGCGTGATTTTATTAAAAAGGCATAAAGTTACCGTTTAAAAGCAGGCTTGAGCTGGTACTTTCGAAGTACTTTAAGTAAAATAAGCAAAGTGCAAAGTGCGTGATATTATAAAAAAGGCATAGAGTTAACCGCCAGTTAGGTAGTAGCAGCCTGCCAGCAACGCTCACACTGTCTGTTAGTGCTGCGCGTCCTCGCTGGCATGCAGCTAAGTAGGGAGCAGCCGGAAGCAGCGCGGCAGCCTGCAGAGTCAGGCGGAAGTCTGTGAGCAGTCACTTGACCTGGCCACGCCCTCCGCTCAAACGGCAATGCAGCCGTAGCGGAACAGGGCAGGAAGTCACCGTGCTAGAGGAGAATGCGACACAGATAAAAGCAGGTTACAGTTGGTACTTTCCAAGTACTTTAACCCCTTCGATGCTCATGACGGAATGGTTCCGTCATGAGCATCGGTGCCCCTGTGCTCATGACGGAACCATTCCGTCATGAGGCCAGGGGCACGAAATCCCTCTGCTGCAGACAGCAGAGGGATTTCTATTTCACCCTGTGACCTTGGGAGCTGGGGAAGAGCTTCCCCAGCTCCCGAGGCCTCTCCCTGGTTTCTGTGTCATGAGGATCAGCGCGCACGTCGCGCTGTCCTCATTGCACAGAAACCGAAACTGAAATGAGCCTTTAGGCTCATTTCAGTTTCACTTTCTATGTGCTCAGGGGCTATCTCAGCCCCCGGGCACGTAGAAAGACGGGAGAGGTATCATTGGAAAGGGAGAATCTCCCCTTTCCAATGGTACCCCTCCCCAGTGGATCCCTGCTTGGGGATCGCCCCAGGAGGGCGATCCCCAAGCAGGGATCCACCCACTAGACACCAGGGAGGGGGGAGCGGCCCCTTGGGCAAGGGCTTTTGCTCCCCCCAATTTTTTTGGGTGCGATTTAGACTTTTTGCCCCCCCTGGGGGGCAGATGGGGGCAGTAGCCCCCAATCTGCCCCCCCGGGGGGGCAAAAAGCCCACTAGACCCCAGGGATATTTTTGTTTGCCCCATAATTTATTAGGGTGGGGGCTGCCCATAAAGGGCATGTCCATGCCCCCACCCCACAAAATTTACAGCCTTTCTGCCCCCCCTGGGGGGCAGTTGGGGGCAGTTGAGGGCAAATTTTAATTAGGGTGGGGGCTCCCAAAACGGGCATGCCCATGCCCCCACCCCCTCCCCCCCTGGGGGGCAGATGGGGGCATTAGCCCCCAATCTGCCCCGCCGGGGGGGCAAAAAGCCCCCTAGTCGCCAGGGATTTTTTTTGGGCAAATTTGAATTAGGGTGGGGGCTGCCCAAAATGGGCATTCCCATGCCCCCACCCCCTCCCCACAAAAATTACAGCCTTTCTGCCCCCCTGGGGGGCAGATGGGGCAGTAGCCCCCAATCTGCCCCCCCGGGGGGGCAAAAAGCCCACTAGACGCCAGGGATTTTGTTGGGCAAATTTTAATTAGGGTGGGGGCATTGGCATGCCCGTTTTGGGCAGCCCCACCTAATTAGAATTTGCCCAAAAACTCCCTGGCATCTAGTGGGCTTTGCCCCCCTGGGGGGCAGATGGGGGCATTAGCTCCCAATCTGCCCCGCCGGGGGGGGCAAAAAGCCCACTAGACGCCAGGGAGTTTTATGGGGCAAATTTGAATTAGGGTGGGGGCTCCCAAAACGGGCATGCCCATGCCCCCACCCCCTCCCCCACAAAAATAACAGCCTTCCTGCCCCCCCTGGGGGGCAGATGGGCCAGTAGCCCCCAATCTGCCCCACCGGGGGGGCAAAAAACCCACTAGACGCCAGGGATTTTTTGGGGCAAATTTTAATTAGGGTGGGGGCATTGGCATGCCCGTTTTGGGCAGCCCTCACCCCACTAAAATTTGCCCAGAAGCTCCCTGAGCGTCTAGTGGACTTTCTGCCCCCCCGGGGGGCAGATGGGGGCATTAGCCCCCAATCTGCCCCGCCGGGGGGGCAAAAAGCCCACTAGTCGCCAGGGATTTGTTTTGGGCAAATTTGAATTAGGGTGGGGGCTGCCCAAAATAGGCATGCCCATGCCCCCACCCCCTCCCCGCAAAAATTACAGCCTTCCTGCCCCCCCTGGGGGGCAGATGGGGCAGAAGCCCCCAATCTGCCCCCCCCCCCCCGGGGGGGCAAAAAGCCCACTAGACGCCAGGGATTTTTTGGGGCAAATTTTAATTAGGGTGGGGGCATTGGCATGCCCGTTTTGGGCAGCCCCCACCCTAATTAAAATTTGCCCAAAAAACTCCCTGGCGTCTAGTGGACTCCTGGGGGGCAGATGGGGGCATTAGCTCCCAAACTGCCCCGCCAGGGGGGGCAAAAAGCCCACTAGACGCCAGGGATTTTTTTGGGGCAAATTTTAATTAGGGTGGGGGCATTGGCATGCCCGTTTTGGGCAGCCCCCACCCTAATTAAAATTAGGGTGAGGTATCATTTTTCTCGGGAGAACAAGGGGAACGCTGGGTGGTAGGACATTTGTGCCGGCATGCTGATTCCACACAAAAATATGTGGAAAATGTGTTTTTTTCAGCTAAATTTAAGGTTTGCATTGCATTCTGGGTAGGAAAACGTTGGGGGATCCAGGCAAGCCATACCTCATTGGACTCCCCCAGGTGTCTAGTTTTCAGAAATGTTTGGGTTTGGTACTTTCCCAAGATGGCCGCCGAGCCCGGGGCCAAAATCTCAGGTGCCCCCCCCCAAAACCAGGTAGTTTTGCTATAGGGAATTTTGAAGCCTCCAGAGTACGATTTGGGCCATTTCCTGTTGCAGCCACTGTGCCTACCCACACAAGTGAGGTACCATTTTTATCGGGAGACCTGGGGGAACGCTGGTTGGGAGGAAATTTGTGGATCCACGCAGATTCCAGAACTTTCCACCACAGAAATGTGAGAAAAAAGTGAATTTTTCAGCAACATTTGAGGTTTGCAGGGGATTCTGGGTAGGATAATGATGGGGGACTCACGCAAGCCATACCTCGCTGGACTGCCCCGGGTGTCTAGTTTCCAGAAATGTGTGGGTTAGGTAGGTTTCCTTAGATGGCTGCCGAGCCCCGGGCCAAAAACTCATGGGACCCCCCATGCAAAACCAGGTTGGTTTGTGATAGGTAATTTTGATGTCGCCTCAATAGCTTTTGGGCCCTTGCCTGTCGCGGGTCCTTGACCCACCCACGCAAGTGAGGTACCATTTTTATTGGGAGACCTGGGGGAACGCTGGGTGGGAGGAAATTTCTGGATCCACGCAGATTCCAGAACTTTCCACCACAGAAATGTGAGAAAAAAGTGAATTTTTCAGCAAAATTTGAGGTTTGCAGGGGATTCTGGGTAGGAGAATGATGGGGGACCCACGCAAGCCATACCTCGCTGGACTCCCCCGGGTGTCTAGTTTCCAGAAATGTGTGGGTTAGGTAGGTTTCCTAGATGGCTGCCGAGCCCCGGGCCAAAAACTCATGGGACCCCCCATGCAAAACCAGGTTGGTTTGTGATAGGTAATTTTGATGTCGCCTCAATAGCTTTTGGGCCCTTGCCTGTCGCGGATCCTTGACCCACCCACGCAAGTGAGGTACCATTTTTATCGGGAGACCTGGTTGAACGCTGGGTGGGAGGAAATTTGTGGATCCACGCAGATTGCAGAACTTTCCACCACAGAAATGTGGGGAAAATGTGGGTTTTTTGACAATTTTTTAGGTTTGCAAGGGATTCTGGGTAACAGAACCTGGTGGGAGGCAGTCAAGTCACCCCATCCTGGATTCCCCTGGGTGTCTAGTTTTCAAAAATGTATAGGTTTGCTAGGTTTCCCTAGGTGCCGGCAGAGCTATGGTTCAAAAACTACAGCTAGGCACTTTGCCAAAAAAGGGTCATTTTTCACTGCGAAATTGAGGTGTGTCCACGTTGCGTTTTGCGCCGTTTACTGTCGCGGGCACTAGGCCGACCCACACAAGTGAGGTACCATTTTTCTCGGAAGACTTTGGGGAACGCGGGGTGGGTGGAAATTTGTGGATCCACGCAGATTCCAGAACTTTCCACCACAGAAATGTGGGGAAAATGTGTTTTTTGACAATTTTTAGGTTTGCAAGGGATTCTGGGTAACAGAACCTGGTGGGAGCCAGTCAAGTCACCCCATCCTGGATTCCCCTGGGTGTCTAGTTTTCAAAAATGTATAGGTTTGCTAGATTTCCCTAGGTGCCGGCAGAGCTATGGTTCAAAAACTACAGCTAGGCACTTTGCCAAAAAAGGGTCATTTTTCACTGCGAAATTGAGGTGTGTCCACGTTGCGTTTTGCGCCGTTTCCTGTCGCGGGCACTAGGCCAACCCACACAAGTGAGGTACCATTTTTCTCGGAAGACTTTGGGGAACGCGGGGTGGGTGGAAATTTGTGGATCCACGCAGATTCCAGAACTTTCCACCACAGAAATGTGGGGAAAATGTGTTTTTTTGACAATCTTTAGGTTTGACAGGGATTCTGGGTAACAGAACCTGGTGGGAGGCAGTCAAGTCACCCCATCCTGGATTCCCCTGGGTGTCTAGTTTTCACAAATGTATAGGTTTGCTAGGTTTCCCTAGGTGCCGGCAGAGCTATGGTTCAAAAACTACAGCTAGGCACTTTGCCAAAAAAGGGTCATTTTTCACTGCGAAATTGAGGTGTGTCCACGTTGCGTTTTGCGCCGTTTCCTGTCGCGGGCACTAGGCCGACCCACACAAGTGAGGTACCATTTTTCTCGGAAGACTTTGGGGAACGCGGGGTGGGTGGAAATTTGTGGATCCACACAGATTCCAGAACTTTCCACTACAGAAATGTGGGGAAAATTTTGTTTTTTTGACAATTATTTAGGTTTGCAAGGGATTCTGGGTAACAGAACCTGGTGGGAGGCATTCAAGTCACCCCATCCTGGATTCCCCTGGGTGTCTAGTTTTCAAAAATGTATAGGTTTGCTAGGTTACCCTAGGTGCCGGCAGAGCTATGGTTCAAAAACTACAGCTAGGCACTTTGCCAAAAAAGGGTCATTTTTCACTGCGAAATTGAGGTGTGTCCACGTTGCGTTTTGTGCCGTTTCCTGTCGCGGGCACTAGGCCGACTCACACAAGTGAGGTACCATTTTTCTCGGAAGACTTTGGGGAACGCGGGGTGGGTGGAAATTTGTGAATCCACGCAGATTCCAGAACTTTCCACCACAGAAATGTGGGGAAAATGTGGTTTTTTGACAATTGTTTAGGTTTGCAAGGGATTCTGGGTAACAGAACCTGGTTGGAGGCAGTCAAGTCACCCCATCCTGGATTCCCCTGAGTGTCTAGTTTTCAAAAATGTATAGGTTTGCTAGGTTTCCCTAGGTGCCGGCAGAGCTATGGTTAAAAAACTACAGCTAGGCACTTTGCCAAAAAAGGGTCATTTTTCACTGCGAAATTGAGGTGTGTCCACGTTGCGGTTTGCGCCGTTTCCTGTTGCGGGCACTAGGCCGACCCACACAAGTGAGGTATCATTTTTCTCGGAAGACTTTGGGGAACGCGGGGTGGGTGGAAATTAGTGGATCCACGCAGATTCCAGAACTTTCCACCACAGAAATGTGGGGAAAATGTGTTTTTTTGGACAATTTTTTAGGTTTGCAAGGGATTCTGGGTAACAGAACCTGGTGAGAGGCAGTCAAGTCACCCCATCCTGGATTCCCCTGGGTGTCTAGTTTTCAAAAATGTATAGGTTTGCTAGGTTTCTCTAGGTGCCGGCATAGCTAGGGTTCAAAAACTACAGCTAGGCACTTTGTCAAAAAAGGGTCATTTTTCACTGTGAAATTGGGGTGTGTCCACGTTGCGTTTTGCCGTTTCCTGTCGCGGGCACTAGGCCTACCCACACAAGTGAGGTACCATTTTTCTCAGAAGACTTTGGGGAACGTGGGGTGGGTGGAAATTTGTGGATCCACGCAGATTCCAGAACTTTCCACAACAGAAATGTGAGGAAAATGTGTTTTTTTGGACAATTGTTTAGGTTTGCAAGGGATTCTGGGTAACAGAACCTGGTGGGAGCCAGTCAAGTCACCCCATCCTGGATTCCCCTGGGTGTCTAGTTTTCAAAAATGTATAGGTTTGCTAGGTTTCCCTAGGTGCCGGCAGAGCTAGGGTTCAAAAACTACAGCTAGGCACTTTGTCAAAAAGGGTCATTTTTCACTGTGAAATTGGGGTGTGTCCACGTTGCGTTTTGCGCCGTTTCCTGTCGCGGGCACTATGCCTACCCACACAAGTGAGGTACCATTTTTCTCGGAAGACTTTGGGGAACGCGGGGTGGGTGGAAATTCGTGGATCCACGCAAATTCCAGAACTTTCCACCACAGAAATGTGAGGAAAATGTGTTTTTTTTGACAAAACTTTAGGTTTGCAAGGTATTCTGGGTAACAGAACCTGGTGTGAGGCAGTCAAGTCACCCCATCCTGGATTCCCCTGGGTGTCTAGTTTTCAAAAATGTATAGGTTTGCTAGGTTTCCTTAGGTGCTGGCAGAGCTAGGGTTCAAAAACTACAGCTGGGCACTTTGCAAAAAAAGGGTAATTTTTCATTGTGAAAATGTGGTGTGTTCACATTGGGTTTTGAGCCATTTCCTGTCGTGGGCACTATGCCTACCCACACAAGTGAGGTACCATTTTTATCGGGAGACTTGGGGTAATTCAGATTTGTAAAGCAACTGTTATTACCTATTGACTTTCGATGCATTCTGCCTTCCAAATGAAAGACATTGTGTAAAAAGAAGTCATTTTAAAAAATGACCGATAATTCTCATGCTAGTATGAGTATTCCCAATTTCGGAAATGTGCAAATATCTACTGTTTCTAAACTCTATAATTTGTTCCCATTTCAGAAATACATAGGTGTCTTTCATACCGATTTTTCCATTGCTATATACCCGGTACATAATAAAAAACCATTGCAAGACGCTGCTCAGTTATTGGCTCTGGGTTCGTCGGGTTCTTTGTGAACCTACAAGTCCTATATATCCCCACAACCAGTAAGGTCCAGCGGATGTAATGATATATTGCTTTCAAAGAGCTGTCATAATTAGAAGAAGTTACAGGTGAAAACGTTGACACAAAAGGCTGTTTTTTTCAACTAATTTTCAATTTTTCCTATATTTAACTGTTAGTTTCTATAAAGAAACCTTGATGGATCTACACAAATGACCCCTTGCTGAATTCAGAATTTTGTCTACTTTTCTAAAATGTATAGCTGTCTAGGATCCATTATTGCTTTCATACCCATTTCTACCATTAACTGGAAGGAGGTTGAAAGCACAAAAAATAGCAAAAATAGGCTATGTCCCAGAAAAATGCCAAAACTGTGTAAAAAATGTTGGTTTTCTGACAAAAGTCTGTCATTCCCTAAAAGCTGGGAAAATGGTGATTTCAGCCCCACAAACCCTTTTTTGATACCATTTGCAGGGAAAAACCCAGATGCTTTCATTTGCAGCCCTTTTTTCGCATTTTTCCCCAAAAAAACAAAATTTAGCTGTATTTTGACTAATTTCTGGGACCCCTCCAGGGGAATCCACAAACCCTGGGTACCTTTACAATCCCCATGATGTTGGAAGAAAAGGACGCAAATTTGTCGTGGATACCTTATGTGGTCAAAAAGTTACAGGGGCCTAAGCGCGCACTACCCCAAATAGCTAAAAAAAAGGCTTAGCACAGGGGGGGAAAAGGCCTAGCAGCAAAGGGGTTAAGTAAAATAAGCAAAGTGCGTGATTTTTAAAAAAAGGCATAAAGTTACCGTTTAAAAGCAGGTTAGAGTTGGTACTTTCGAAGTACTTTAAGTAAAATAAGCAAAGTGCGTGATATTATAAAAAAGGCATAGAGTTAACCGCCAGTTAGGTAGTAGCAGCCTGCCAGCAACGCTCACACTGTCTGTCAGCGCTGCGCGTCCTCGCTGGCATGCAGCTAAGTAGGGAGCAGCCGGAAGCGGCGCCCCAGCCTGCAGAGTCAGGCGGAAGTCTGAGAGCAGTCACTTGACCTGGCCACGCCCTCCGCTCAAACGGCAATGCAGCTGCAGCGGAACAGGGCAGGAGGTCACCGTGCTAGAGGAGAATGCGACGCAGATAAAAGCAGGTTAGAGTTGGTACTTTCCAAGTACTTTAAGTAAAATAAGCAAAGTGCGTGATTTTTTTAAAAAGGCATAAAGTTACAGTTTAAAAGCAGGTTAGAGTTGGTACTTTCGAATTACTTTAAGTAAAATAAGCAAAGTGCGTGATATTATAAAAAAGGCATAGAGTTAACCGCCAGTTAGGTAGTAGCAGCCTGCCAGCAACGCTCACACTGTCTGTTAGCGCATGACTACATGTACTGTCAGTGAGCCCCTTGGTCTTCAGTGCAGCACTTCCTATAGTGCAGTGGGTTCAATTCATAATGGTTCGGTTTGGCTCAGCACTGCCAGATGAAAATTCTATTCATTGGGAAGAAGAGGGCTGGATGAACTTCTGATGACAAAGATGCTTGACTCAACGCATCATACTTCCAGGTGGTGCTCAGATATCGGGAAAAGATTGAAAAGTGAAACACTTGAACCAAACAGCAAATCTTCTGTGCCTTCAGAGTAGCCGCTATAACATTTGAAGGCACAGAAGTCTGCCTATCTAGCAGAAGACTCTAAATATGGCGGGTTGTATTCCATCAAGGCAGCTGAGTACATCCATCTGCTGCCCTGGTGGTATGGTACAGCCTGTCGTGCCAAATGAGGCTATATATACATATATATTCACAAACCAGGTAGCTTCTCCTGGGAAATCCGCCCGTAGTTCGGTGGCGCGAAATGCCGGTAGAGCTGGACCGGCGTCAATATTCACATCCAGAGTCCAATAACTCTCGCTCTCAGGATTCGTAGAAAAGATATATTTTCTACGAATCCTGAGAGCGCGAGTTATTGGACTCTGGATGTGAATATACATATATATATAAACATATATATATATATACATATACATATATATATATATATATATATATATATATATATATGCTTCACTGTCTTCGTTTCTGCTACCACAAAGAAAGCCCACGGCACCATAGAGAGTAGGTTTCTTCTTTTTTTCTTTTTATTAGTCACATCATAGTGCAGACTCACAGATGGACGGTCTACGTGTTTCGGCTCCCAGCCTTCTACTGGACCATATATCCATTATTCTGGATACATACACATATATATGTATATATATATATATATCTATATATATGTCCAAATGACAAGAACCCAACATGTGAGGCGCCACACACGTTCGTGTAATATCCTTCTTTATTGCCAAGTTGCAGGGAATCCAGCATCACTCCTTCAGCATAAAAATACAGCCAAACATGTTTCGGGCTTCCTAGCCCTTGCTCACTGGCACAGAGAGACACAGCTGCCAAGTTTTTCGCTGCACTTGCAGCGTTGATTTATAGTCACGCCCCTGGGCGTGTACTGACACAGCATTGTGGTATTTGTGGTCATAGGAACAGCGGAGTCCCTCAATTAGTTTCTACAGTCCTCTAGTGGGATGCAAAAGCAGTGACGCTGGGTCCCTGCTAGTAACCTCAGCCAACACTGATCACGCCGTTCCTTGCAAGTTGTAATATTTCCAACATGCTGGAGCCGCTCGTCCGCGGCGGGGCACCTCGCGACCCTGGGCGGGGCCGCTATATATCCAAATGACAAGAACCCAACAGGTGAGGCGCCACACACGTTCGTGTAATATCCTTCTTTATTGCCAAGTTGCAGGGAATCCAGCATCACTCCTTCAGCATAAAAATACAGCCAAACATGTTTCGGGCTTCCTAGCCCTTGCTCACTGGCACAGAGAGACACAGCTGCTATATATATATGTATATAGATATAGATATATGTCAAAAGTGATTGAAATTTGTGTCATTTCCTTTTCCATAATTATTCAAAATTTCAGATGTTATGTGACATTATACAAAATGCATACCTTGCATTTAGCGCGATCTTTCTGTATGAACAGCGCCGTCGTATCCATTTTTGACATGAGGACATTTTTTGCACTCTAAAAAATAGTGCAAACAAGTCACAAACAACAGCTACTCATGTGGTGTTCATTTTCTATGTAGCCGTGTTCCTGCGATATAATTTTTACCCAAAAGGACTTAAAATTACGTGAAGTGGCACAATGTCATCATTTTGGGAGTTTTGCATAACAAGTGTAACGCAAAATGATGGGAATTACACACTATTACGCCGGCCTAACGAACATTTCACCCAGGACTACTGTATAGTTTACAGTAAATGGAAACTCATGAAAATGAATTATTATATAAACAATGTTGTTATTCTTTGCAACTCATTCCCTGCCAACAATTCCCTCTCACTGTATAATATAATCACTTTAATGAAAAATCAATCAAAGTCGTTGGATGGGTCAGTTGTGAAACATAGATTTCAGAACCAGAGGCGTCATTTTTTTTAAGGCCAAATATACTCCGGGCATTAAGCTCCAGAGATTAAAGCACAAAACGACCACAGTCCTTTAGCCTGCTTGCTAACAAATTTGATGTCAAGAAAAGAGCTAACTAACCCTGATCAAAATTCAAGACTCATTATACATGCTGTGCGCAACCACAAATATGATATCCATTCAAATAAGTACACAGTGCCTGCTTACGAGAGGACACATTGTTATTGTTTGCCTCGGGAAATAAAAATTATAAACACGACTGATTGCAACAACGTGGGAATTTTACCGTATTCGTTCCAGATTTACATGTTTCCAGTCCTGGAGAAATTTAATGTTGCCTTGGAGAGAACAATGTGTCGTGAAACAGCGCACCCTACTGGCCACTGGTCAAACTACAGAACTACACTATATTCAAGAGCTCTCTTGCAAGATTTGTGGGGGTATGCGAAAAATATCTGTATGTTGAAACTTTAACTTCTTTAAAACACCGATTCCATTAAAACTTTTATTCAATTTAAATATCAGTTACTTAGATGCCAGTCGAGGTATGTATTTCCCCATAAGTTTCCAGTGTTATTTCTCCTATAACTTAAGGATGAACTGTGAAGCGACACACATTTGAAAGATACAGTTCATTGAGGGCCCAGTTTAAGAACGATAGTGTTCATACACGTACACTGCTGCCGATAGGGCATCACATTTTAAAATTTGAACAGAAATAGTTAATTGCTGTGAGATATGACCTCAGTGCACCGCCGTACATTATAATGTGTTAAAACAGGTGCTGTGTTTTTTTCAGTATCGTGTGGCACGGGTTTGGCCCAATGGTTTTAGAACACTTTACGTGAGCACCAGTTTACATTATACAAGGTAAAAAAATTTTTTTAAGGCAGTGGGAGATTAAGTGATATACCAAGAATCACAGACTGGTGAGCCGACGCCGAGACTCTGGTTCCCCAAGTCCAAAGTCAGCGGCTCCAGATGTTAGGCTATATATATATATATGCTGTGTGCATCACGCTCAGTGCTCTGAGCTGCAAAGTTGTGCAACCTGCTGGTCACAGGTTTGAACCACCACTCAATGGAGTGGCATCAAAGTTCAGCTCCTTGAAACCAGCTAACTTTCCAATCCCTTGTTATCAGAGTGGGACAAAATAAAATAGGCCCAGGCACCAAAATTAAAGTGCCCCCCGTTACCGAACTAGATACTTTAAAAAAAATGGCCCACATTTAGAAATCAGGCCAGTGTTGAACTTGCAAAGAGGTTTTGTATGGGTATTTTGAAAGTTGTGGAAGACTGCATGCATTTGTGTTTGCATCAGTAAATGATTATGGTTATATCAGTAAAATCAACTGTAAAAACCAGCCCATCTAGTCATAAAATCGGGCCAAGAACTGGCAAAAATCCAGTTCACACGCTCATCTGTCAGACCAGCCCAACGGGCACTACCTGATTGCCCTATAGACAGGGCCACTGGAATTATGCGATTGCGTGGCTCAGAATTTGACTGAGCCAGTCCGTGTTTTCGCTTTCATTGTTGCCGCAGCGCGGCAGTTCAGCTTTTGACGCTGCCGTCCGGCCGCGGTCGCTCTGTATTCGGCTGCCTAAGCCCCAGGTGCCCGGACTCATCCGCCCAAATCCCCCGCCTAACCTCCGCCTAAACCCCCGGCGGTGACTCGGACAGGCGGAGGGGCCGATGGTGGCGGTGGCCGGGAGTGGAGTTTTCGGCGCCCGGTGGAGACAGCTGGGGACAGCTGAGAGGCACAGTTGAGGTAACAAGCGGCGGATCTTGGGGGAAGCGCAGCTGAGAGAGAGAACCGCTTGTACCAGTGGGGCCCAGGGGGACAGTCTGCGGAGACGGCTCGGTTTTGACCGGGTGCGGTTTGAGATGAGCCCCCGGTGAGCCTCTAATTCTCACTTTTACTTGCAAATTGATTGCCTGACATCCTGGCATACGGTATCCTTTCCTCGCGCCTATTAGCTTACTGACCCCATTAGTCCTACCTTCCACCCTTGCATAGATTCGGGTCTTCCGAAAAAGGACTTTGTACCTGAACCTTGTTTCGTGAGACGGACAGGAGAGAGGAGACTTAAGCGAGAGTGGAAAAGCGTGGAGGCCAAGAGGAACCTGCAATTTGAACCTGCACTTGCTCCTCTACATCTAGGCAATCCCATAGGGAAGAAGGGCATAAGGGAAATGCCTCCAAAAGTGAAATCACGTGGGGTTAAAAAGGGATTGAAAGCCGATGTACCAAGAACGCGCAAAAAGGACCAGTGTCAAAAGACAATGGAGAATACTAGTATTGAACTCCTAGAAGAAATGACGACACCTAGCAGGCAAGATAGACTGTTACTTCCTGCAGAAGAAGCAAGTGGAACTTCCTTGGGGCAATCTATAAAAAAATTTGTAGGGAAATAGTTAAAAAAAAATTGGATGTTAGTGATCATTCCTCCGTGTTAGGTGGATCTCATAATAAAGACCGTACAAGGAGCCAAAGGACTGTAATGAGTGAAATAAATGACTCTATACTACCAGCTTTTGACCAAGTCCTGGGCGAACAAGGGGGGGTAAACGAAGGGGGGTTGTTTTCATTGGAACCTAGGTTATCATCATCACCCCGCCTTTCCCGTAGTGGAATGGATAGTCCCTCGGTAGATAAGGAAGTACTGCAACAGACAGCTAATGGGCAGGGGAGGGAGGGAAATGATACTACCCCACAGGGCGCTATTTCCCCAGATACTCCTCAGTCGTCCTTGGCACTTGATATGACAGCAACCTCGGCCTCATCATTACTAGAGGTGATGTTTTTAATGCAAAAGACTCTTCAGGCAATATTAGAAGCTTTAGTCGAGAATAATGGGCAAGGGAAAACCCATAAAACCCAATTGCAACAGATAGCAGAGGAATTAAAACAAATTAATAACTGTATGCCGACTATAGTCCGCCCAGTAGTGGAGATGAGGGATCAGGAGTTATATGTATCACTATGTACGAAGGAGGATGATGTTACACAGATTGAAAATCCCCCGACAGAATATATCTCAAAATGCCCTATGTTGGTAATTAAAAGGAGCCCTTATGGGAGATTTAAGAGGTATAGACCCGAGTATAAGAACAGAAGGAAGCTGCAGACAAAGCTGAAAAGGACAAGGGGTTTACAGTCAGGGGAGATCAATAAACAAGGTATGGCAATACAGGTTCAAGAGAAGTCAGTAAGAGTTGGGGCTAGAAATAAAACGGGCTCAGGAGGGAACCGAAATAGAAAAGCTATAAGGACAGTGATGAGGATGAATACCTTGTGTGGAAGTTTGCAAACCCAAGGCCCGGAGATCCAGAGGAGTAAGGAAAGAACGGGGTGTAGAGGGGAGGGCGATCTAACCAGCAGGAGAATAAGGGGAGAGCCCTCTCTAGACCAACCCGGGATAAGAGTCTGCCCAAAGCCAGAGTCTGCAACAGTAGTTGGGAGGAATAGTGGGAGCATCAGGAAGTATGATAACAGTGAGCACCTATGGGTGTATATGGAACCATGGGGGCAAAGGGGGAGGAGAAAGCGGCGAAGAAAAATAAATCCCTTAAATCGCTCCAACCTATTACAAATACTGGTCAAATGTCCCACATTAGGTGGGGTTACTTCTGATGATATCAGACAAATAGGTTTTATAACTAATCCAGAAGGAAATGAGGTAACAAAGGTGCTTTTTTATTCTGAATTTGTAAAGCAGATGGTGATAAGGGCAGAGGGAGACCTGGAAAAGGAGGGAATAAGTCTTGTGTATGATTGCCAACTTGGTAAAGATGAGGGTAATCCCGGGGATTCTGGGACCCTCACCCATCACGCAGGTTTACGCCCGGAGCAAATACAGTATGACATACTAGGTGCCCAATATAGAAGAATACGCACTGATAAAAATCAAGGAGGGCTAAAAGTAACGATAACAAATAGCGTAAAGGGGCCAGCCTTGAGTAATCGATTTGATCTATTGTCCGAATCCTCAATAAGTTGGGGGAATAGTATGGACGAAGGGTTGAGCGAGCTGGATTAGGAATTAGGGTCTTCACACAGCCTACGGACACTTTCATGGAATATAGGGGGATACAGAAGACAGCTATCCCAAGACACCTTTAGAGAAATGTTGGGTAGCTATGATATTTTGTGTTTTCAAGAGTCCTGGCTGTGTGAGATACCCGAACCTATAGATGGCTTTTTTATGCTTACTAAAGAGGCTGTACGAATGAATTTAGGGTGTCCCTCAGGGGGGTTGATCACACTAGTATCATCAAAAAGAGCCAATAAAATAACTAATTTAAAAGCGAAATGTAGGTGGCTATTAGCCTGTCAGGTAGAACTGTACAGTGGTATGCGAGCAAGGGAACAAATAGTAGTGATCAACGTATATATTCAGCCAGGTGCAATAATAGATTATGAAAAGCAACTGGACCTGCTAGAGAAGGATCTAGAGGCTATTAGTATAACAAAAGCACCATATCTGATAATGATCTTAGGAGATTTTAATCATAAACTAGATCCTTCCCATAGCGATAAACTATTTAAAGATCTTTTAACCATTGCACAAGTACCGGCAGCAAATTTTGCTGGTGCTGGCAATTCCGCATGAGATAAACATTTAGTAAAATTCCTTGGATCCATAGGATTATTTAGTGCCAATGGACACTTGAATACCGACTGCCCTGCAAGGAAGACCTTCCGTATAGGGAATCAGAATTGCCCAATCGATTATGCTTTTATAAACGCATGGTATTTCAAGGAAGTAGAACGATTTGAAATACTGCAGTGTGAAGGTAGCGACCACTGGCCCTTACAATTACTAATAAAGATGGAACAAGAGTCGGAAAGAGAAAAAGTGGTCCCCCTACAGATTGAACATCCTAGACGTATAACTACGCGCATAACTGAGGACAGCCTGAAATTGGTTAATAATTTAATAATTGATTACAGGGCTGTGGATGAATTGGCGCAAGGAGATATAATTTTAACCCGGTACGAGCATACAATAGAGCAGGTCGTAAATTGTTTAAAGATACAAGTAAAAGCAGGGCCCGCCTTTAAGAAAAAAGAGAGAGCAAATGGTTGGTTTAATAACGAGTGCAGGAAGTTAAAATTGAGGGTACGAAAATGGGAAAGACAGTTAAGGAAAAGATCAGATAAGGGAATTATGGAGACCCTTCGAGTGGCAAAATTGGAGTATAAAAATAAGTTGAGAGATAGAAAATTAGAATATATGGCCAAAAATTGGGATACAATGTTAGACGTGATAAATACAAATAATATAAGATTATTCTGGCGCCTGGTAAAAGAGGGAAACGTACAAGAGGAAATGCGGTGTTTAGTGGGTGAAGACGACTGAGTTAACCATTTGAGTAATCTGTACAATGGTATAAATAGGGAAAAGACCTTGGAAATAAGATATGAGGAGACAGAACTACTAGGGCCTCACTTCTCCTTCCAAAATATAAAAGAAACTATTCAATCCCTAAAGCTAACTAAAGCGGCAGGGCCAGACAATCTACCCGCAATCATATTAAAAAATAGTATAGATTGGTGGGCAAGCTTCTTAAATGTGACCTTCCAAAATATTTTAACTTCGGGGGTTTTCCCAGAAAGTTGGAAGGGGGCTATTGTTAGGCCAATTTATAAAAAGAGGATGTCTACATTACCTCAGAATTATCGCCTAATAAGTTTGCTGGATGTGGGGGAGAAAGTTTTTCTAAGATATTATTAGGCATAGTGAAGACTTGGGTAGAGCAGTATAACTTGATACCAATAGAGCAAGGTGGGTTCAAGGAGGGCCACTCAACCATCGACCATTGCCTTAGTCTATGGGCAATGGCAAAAAAGGCAATTGAAGTGCGAGGTAACCTGTTCTGCTGCTTTGTGGACTTCCGAGCTGCCTTCGATTCAGTAGATCGTAGTCTACTGTGGAGTATGCTGGCAGAGCTCGGAATCAACAAGGCAGTACTTGCCTTAATTCAGGAAATGCACTCAAGGAATTGGGCCAGGGTTATCTTGGATTCGCATGGCACCCTATCTAATAAAATTCAGATAATGAATGGTTTGCGGCAGGGCTGTGTTCTTGCCCCATTGTTATTTTCCCTATTTTTATCTGATTTGCCTAATATATTGAGTAGGGCAGGTGGTGTAAGCCCCAAGATGGGGGGACCCATATATCTTGTCTGCTATATGCAGATGATTTAGTGATAATGGATATGACAGAGTTGGGCTTGCAAAAAAAATTGGATGCCTTTTATGAATATTGCCTAAAAAAATGCCTCACGGTCAACTTAGAAAAGACCAAAATAATGGTATTGGGAAAAAGAAGAGCTCCCTGTACTGGAAATTGGGAGAGGTTAGAGTCGAAGAAGTGGATAGATATAAATATTTGGGTATGTGGTTCGATAATAAGCTAAACTGGAGGGATCACATACAGTCACTTAAAGCAAAGGCCCTCTCTTCAGTATGGGGCCTTAAACAATTCAAGCAAAAGTATGGGGGCCCCTCTCTGCTGCCAATTCTATCGGCTTTTAATGCATTGGTACGCCCACAGTTCCAATATGGCGTAGAGGTCTTATACATGGGAGGAAAATCGGATTGGAACTTAGAAGAGGGTAAATGCGTTAAACAGCTCCTTGCACTCCCCTCGTCAACTATGATACAGGCTGTACGAGTGGAATGTCATCTTACAGCCTGGAATTTTCGGGGTATGCAAGCAGTATTGAATTTTTGGCAGAGAATGAATGGTGAGGGGCCCCCTAAAATAGGAAACCTCTGTAAAAAAGAAATAGAGGGTAGCGAACTAAATTGGGTGTCCCAAGCTAGAATTAAGCTAGATAAGTTGTGTGTTAAACTTCCCCTAGAACCAGACCAATGGAGTTTGGGGCAGCAGAATCCCAAGTCGGTGTTGCGTGCTATTATTAATACGAAGGCCCGAGAGGAAGATTTGGGTTATTTGAGGAGTAAATCGTCCTCCAGGTTTTTGATAAACGGGTGGACCAATGATCAAACATTCCCCTATATAGAGGCCATGCCTAACCCAAAGCTTAGAAATATAATCCTGAAATTTAGAGTTGGCTTGAATCCATGCAACACTGATTGGAAGATAAAATCTGCTATGATGAATGAACAAGGTCTGTGCACATGTGGATTAAAAGTAAAATGTAACGGCCCACATATTCTGTTGGACTGCTTGTGGTTCTTAGAAGAACGGAAAACATTTTTAAAACCCCTTTTTATTGCCTATGAAATTATTAGTAGGGATCAAGCTCTTAGTTTAATGGTCAATATGAGATTTTTAAATGTGACATGTGCAATGGGAAGATTCTTAATTGTAATACAGGAGTCGTTGAAGGAATTGGTTATATAATTTAAAATGGGCGGGGTAGAAATGTGATCTTACCCATGCTTGGGAATACCCCCGGCTCTTGTTATTTATGGTGGATGTACAAATGTATACCCAACGTATAAGTGATCTCTTCCCCTTGTTGATGATGAATTAGGCACTCCCTATGGTTTGGTAGAGTTCCCTTTGTTTATTTTATCAGGATTTTATTGTGTTTTATACTGTTTTATGGTTACAGTGTTTGTATAATTCATATTTTAATTGTATGTATTGTGGTACTTTTTTTTTAATGGCTTTTATATGCCAAATAAAAATATAATAAACGAACGAACGAACGATTGCGTGGCTCGGAGAATTTTGCTTAATTATAGATTTGCCATGTTTGCCACATAATCCATCATCTGCTGCATAATGTGCAGATTTTAACCCCCAAAAATGTTGCTTCTAGCTCAAGCGGTTCAAAAGGTACTAAAAACGCATTGGCTCATGCTGCCGTGCACTGGAAGGCTTTTTGCAAAGGTTGACTGGTCAGCTTTTTGTTCCTTATTGCTTTATTTGGATATTAAACTGGTACTAGTGAGGTGCACCCATTGCCCAGACAGTGTTAACAATTAAAAAAGTACAAATTAGTGAAGTGACACTATTAAAAAATGTGCACATTATGCCGCATAATTTTCCTTTTCTTGCTGCATAATTTACTCAACCCTGCTACATAATTTGGTCCTCTCCCACTGCATAATTCCAGTGGCCCAGCCTATAGAGTAGTACAACCCTTTTTATTGTCTGTGTCATTGCTTTCAGCCTGTACAACGGTCTACTGGTTTTTGGCTAGGTTAACAGATACATTCAGTGTTAATGTGCATTTTGTAAAGCACTGTGTGTAAACTGTGCACCATAGGCTCCTATCATAGTAAGATATCTTAGTGCATTTTATTTCTGCAGAAATCCTTGTGCGAGCTACTGGCCACACGTTCCATATTTTGTGAAAAAGCTTAGTAACAATCAAGGCAGAAGTTTGAACCCTGTCGGATTTCCACTCAATCTTCCATTTTTTCTAAGGTTTATAAAAAACATATGATTGAGTTTTGTAGTAATTACCACCCGTTACTGAGAAACAATTAATTTTGTGTGCTACATAAATGTTTATTATTGGTAATATGACACAGCTAGATCTTCCTACAGAAAAATACATTGCACGTACTGTACGCTGAATAGACATGTTTTTTTCCTTTATCTATATGTTTTGCTGTGTGTCATAGTTCTGCCATAAGTTTATTTTCCCTAGCAGGTTCTTTGACTTTTTTCGAGCTCGAGAAAATACAATGCTTCATATCTCCGTTTTTTCTATTGGTTGATTTGTGAACTAAGATGGCCAGAATCTGTATCTTTGATGGGCTTCTTAGTTTGGAATACGCCTATATGCTCCCTTCAGCAACACAATCCTTGATCTGAATACTTCACACCAAGGACATGCTAGGAGTAAAATGAGACTCCTCTTTCCCCAGCCTCCCTTCAAGTGGCATATCCGCACACACAAGAGCAGGAGCAGAGATGGAGCTCTTACAGCTTTGAATGCCGGTGGTGGCAATGAGCACACCGCAGGGGCAACGCACCCAATTCTGGCCCGGCAATCAACAAGGGAATGGAATTCCTGCCAATTCCCACTTAGGGCCTGATTACGAGTCTGGCGGTCCAAGGACCGCCAGACTCGTGGTGGCATGGCGGTGGCAGTCCAGCCACCGCTGCACCGGCGGTCTGACCGCCCCATTACGAGTTGGGCAGTTGGACCACCCTGGGACCGCTGCTGCCGCTAGGGGAACCACCGTTCCCTGGAGGTGGCATGGCGGTCAGGTGGCCGCAATGTGCTTGGCGGGATCACCACAGTCCCGCCAAGCATATTACGAGTTTCCTCTCCTCCAGCGTTTAATGGAGGTTCTTACTCCATGTAAACCCTAGAGGAGGGGAAAGAAAGGGGGCCCTCCGGAGCCCCCTGTGCCTCCTACGCTTGTGGATGCACACAGAGGGGCATAACATGTGCCTCCCTGTGTGCATGCACAACACTTCCTGCACGGCATGGGCTTTCGAGTCCATGCCATGAAGGAACCTTGTGAGGTGTTCCCATTGTGGTGCCTTTTTCAAAGGCACCGCCATCTTTGAATAAGGTACCACCCTGGCACCACCACGCCGCCCGCCAAACTTCTAAAAAGTTGTACTGGCGGGCGGGCGGCGCACCACCTCTCCACCAAAAGTCGTTATCAGTAAGCCTGGGCGTAGTTCGCGAAGTAGCGCTACGCGAAGCTACGCAAAGTGCAGTTCGCACTACGCGAGCTACGCGTAGCACTACGCGAACTGCGTAGTGCACTGTTCGCAATGATTGCACAGTGCCGGATGCTTGTCTGCACTGTGCAATCATTCAAAACGGCATCTTGCACAGTGCGAGCTGTCTTTTACTGCCGCTCGAGTAGATTTTTACTCGAGCGGCAGCTTTCTCAACGCGGACTGGTAGTTTATCATCGCGAGCGGTCGCGAGCATACGCGACCACTCGCAATGAGAAACCTGACCTCCCCGCGTTGAGAATCTCGCCGGGAGGTTTATTTTCCACGCTCGCGATCGGCAACTTGATGTTGCTGATCGCGAACGAGAAAAAGTCTCGCCGGGGTGTCATTTTGCTTGCTCGCGGTCGCCAACTTGACGTTGAGGACCGCGAGCAAGCAAAATGACCGCTGCACTACGCTACGCTACGCTACGCGTGTTTGCACTGTGCTACGTGCAATTCGCGTTGTGCGAAGTAGCGCAAACTTCGCAAACTACGCGAGCGTAGCGTAGTGCTTTGCCCAGGGTTAGTTATCAGGCCCTTTATGTCAGCATGGTGCAGTTCTAAAGCCTAATGGTGAGAAGGCACAAAGAGGAATTTCAGTGATAGAGTTGCTACACATGCCCCACCCGTAGATGAGTATATTATATGTACTCATCTTAAACACAAGATCTAGAGAAATGTTTCTGGACAAATACCCAGAGCATTTAACCTTTCGAGAGTGGATGAACTGCTATGAACAAAAAGAAAGGTTGGAATTCTTGTTTCTTCATTCCAATGGACAATGAGATTTGCTCACTACGGTTCACTAAAGAGCCAGAGAAAAAACAGACTTTACTCCTATAGGCTCTACGAGAAAAAATATGGCTTTTGTGGGAACTCAGTAGGAATTTTAGGACTGCCTCTGGATTTTTACAAAAGTTGTAGACACCCAACAGTACTCAAAGCGCAATACTTTGCTTCTTCAGAAACGTAAAGGAAAAGTGTATTTGAGCTTTGTTTTTTGATTTGTCTTGGAATAAAATATTTTCTAGTATAAATGTATGCAGTTTATGAATGGAGTGCTGAGTTGTCCTTTACGCAGTTTCATCTATCCCTTCAACTATGTTCTTATTGATCACATTCCTAGAAGAAATGTAATTATTCCTACCATCGACAGTAGGAGATTTACAGATGTTTTCAGAGAGGAAATCTGCATGAAAATACTGATTAATACACACTAACCTTCGACTTTGGGGGTTTTACTCTTCTTTATTCTCTTTTGTGCTTGCAAATTTGAGTTTGTGTTAATGATACTAGATGACATTGCATACTCTCTCCGAGCCAAGGTGATTCTAATTCCTAAGATACTGATTGATCTCCTAATATTTTTTAGTTTCTAAATCATTCTTACACAGACTTAAAAAATACAATCTACAGGTGCTTTTAATTTTTAAATTTCTTTCCTTACAAATAGTGTAAACAATTCTAACTTTTATGAAGCATAAAAACATTTGTCCAACAATTTTCACCTACCTCAATATTTGCCTTTATTTATTCTCAAATTACCTCCTATTTTTCCAAGAATTTTCCTTTTTAAATTCTTGATGGGCTACTTAGACAAAACATTATCTATATTTAAGAGTTCATATTGCAAGTATTACATTTCAACTTTTAGAAAAGGAGTTATTTTTGACTATTCTTAATTCTTATACAAAAGAGACAAATGATTCACCTGGTGGCTCATGCTGTATCGATGTCCACTGCTGTTTGCGTATTGCATTATCAGAATTTTCGTTATAAAGAAACCTCCAGATCATTTCTTGCATCCTTATGCTTACTTCTCTACATACTAATAATTTTTTGTGTGTCCCTGTCACGTTCCTAAAAGCAGCTCTGTATAAGGGTGTGGGAAACTGAAATTTACCGGAAAAGAGTAATAAATGTGGTTAATTGTGAAAGTTCGCGAAGTTGTCAAGTGTGTCAGATTTGCAAACATTTGCATTCTAGTGACAATTCCTGCAAAAAATCTTTTGTGGAAGAATTTTCTTTAACATTTTTGGAGAGAAAGTTCTCCCACTAAAAGTGATTGCCTGCAAGGTTTGTTCCCCACAAGGTTTGTTCCCCACCAAACCTGCTTTTGCAGGATCTTAAATCTGTTGTTGTTTTTTCGAAACTTTACAATCGCCCATATTTACTCAATGCTTGCAGAGGTTAAACCACAATTTTACAAAGTTTGTGAAGGTAAAACTTTGTAAATTTC
Organism: Calotriton arnoldi; assembly: GCA_963921515.1. Lineage (NCBI taxonomy): Eukaryota > Metazoa > Chordata > Amphibia > Caudata > Salamandridae > Calotriton > Calotriton arnoldi. Next base: position 3,617,231 of record CAWUFW010000409.1, read on the forward strand.
TCATTTCTAATTCTGCCCCCTTCAATTTAGAATAAACTAATCTAGATGCTGGGTCTTTTTCAGAACAAAATGGCAGATTGAAGACCACTGCTTTCATATTTGGGGTGGGATAATTCACTCTCTCAAATCGGAGACCTTTGTATTAGAAAGAGCAGAATAAAGTAGAAGTCTGCCATCAGTGACAGCATCCATGTACTGAAGACAAACATCTGCAATACTACTCTGTTCCCAATATTAATTAGTGTGATGGGTTACATAGATAAGAGACATTATTAAAGAAGGTCTTGTTAAGTACATTTTAGTCACTGATTGGAAACCTCTAAAGGAGTAATAAGGAATTGCTCTAAAAACAGTTCGTAAAGGAATGGGGATATCATGATACAGTAATTCATCACTGGTCCATGCTGAGAAAATGTGTGTTTGCCTTGAAAAAGTATGCTATGAGTGGACTAAACATGCTGGCTGACCAAAAAAATCTTTTTAACTCTTCAAACTGTGAAGAAGAATATTGGATTAATAAATTCAATCAAAAAAGATCAACAACGAAATGATTCACACATCATTGATTTCCAGGCTTTATCTCCAAGACTATTTTGTGTATTGATTGCTTGAAGAGGGCAGCCAAATCTATTAAAGGAATTTGTCGCTATGCTGATGAGTAGCAGTGGTTGTAAAATAAAGAATATTAAGAGCAATCTTGAGGAAATAGACTCTAAATGGTAGAATAGGAACCAGGGTGAGGTTGGGATGGGCAAACAGTGGGTTGTTGTCTTAGTATTGATGCTCTTGCTTGGGTTCTGGCATGACAAAAATAGAGTTGATCATTTGTTGTACAAATGTACTTCCGTTCACCATCTTTCAGCAATTTAGAAATGGAACAGTCATGTAAATTGGTTAACCTGTGAGTGACTAAACTGTTTTTATTTTTCTCATTTCAAATCTCAGTCAGATATCTCTTGCGTCATATACATCTGGAGATATTGAGCAAAACAGGTATTCAGATCAAATTCTGTTAATTTGGACAAATCTTAATATCTTTTGAGATGTCTCAATAATGATCATTTAATCCTTCACAAAGCTTAGCTCAATTCCCCTTATGGTGGCCACTGGTACTTTCTGTAATAAGTTGCTGCTAATCAGACAAATGAGTTTTACTGATGTGGGAAACAATTTGATTACTTGGGAACCAGATTACACATCCAATAGCACACTTAGGGTGATTTAAGGTGCACAAATGGCATCTGTTATTATCAACAAGCAATCACAAAATATGCATTAAACTCAGAGAATGATCAAAATGTACTCAAATGTTTAATTGCACCAGCATATTGTAATTATACGTGAGCAAATACTACATTCAACTTTCTGCAAGTACCCATTTTTCCGAGAGAATGGAAGGGGATTGAAAATGTCCAGTGCTTGTTTTAATCTCCTCAATTATGAATGAACATGAATTATCAAGCCCATCATTGGCAGTTTCCATTTTACTTTAATTGGCTCTTAATGCTTGCTACTGATATAACCTGTCCTTTTCGTTCTTCTGTGTATTGCTCATAGAACTGTGGTTAATGCATTTTCAGAGGTTTTAGGTATCATTTAATGATTGGCAGAGCAGGACCCATGCCCTAAAATGGTGGGGTTCCCACTCTCCCAAACATGAGGTTCCCCCACATCATTTAGAGGTGTGGGAGATGCTAGGTTACATCAGCAGAGCCTCAGCTGATTCCACCTTATAAACATTTGACCTGGAGGTCTATCTGTCCCTGAGATGCAGGATCAAAGTAATGGTCACACCACCCTATTTAGTGCAGAACGGCCATCACTGTGCTTCCATGCCTGGGTGAGGTACAGAAATCAAGCAATGACCCCAAAGCAAACTCCCCCGCTTCATCTCCATTGTTATTTTGTTCTAAAGAACACATTTCTGTAATGGGAGATTGCTTCTTGAAAACAGAAACCTTTGATGAGCGGACACAACCGTTGTGTGCAGCCGCCACACCGGTGGCTCCATTGAAGTCACAGAAAACCCCTCTTGCCTGTCTGGCAGGGATCTCTAACTTCGATGAGCTGCCCTCTGCCTGAAGGGCAATGGGCAATGCCCCCACTAACCTGGCTGAGTGACCACATGAATATTCTTACTTACAGCCACATCAACAGGGGCAGCTCTTCTGCTAAGGCAGAGGAGCGCCGCCCCACTAAGTGTAAAAAGAAAATGATAATAACGCAACGTTAATAATGTTACATCATTATCGTTTTCTTGTACTGTAAGGGGCAAGCCAGGTTGGGGGAGGGCTGGGCTTTTTACAGGGAGAGGGAGGAGGAATGGTTGCTGCTGCACCAAGTGCACATGAAGGTTTGGCTGGCTGTCTTGGGCCAGCCACACCGCCATGCGCACTTAGCATGTTCTCCACCGGCTATATTATACAGCCTGGGTGGAGAACATGCACAGCCTCCCAGTACCCACCTGAGCACCGAACCACTGTGCTCAGACCATTCACAAAAGCAGCGTTGTGACTGGCTTTGGGGAGATTAAGTGCTGTGGGGAGCCAGGAGAACAGCGAGGACGGAGAAGAGGCTGCGGCTGGTGATCGGCGATGACAAGGTTGTTCTAAACCCCCCTCGCCTATCCCCGACACCATTCACTACCAGCCGCCACTGCTCATCAAACAATGTGGGTGGATTAACCAATCATTTGAAGCATGACTCCCTGCAATGTCCTTTGCTCAAACTATGAATACCTCGCCTCAAGGACAGTGCAATCTGACAAGAACCCAATGTTGACATAAAAATCATTCAAACCCATCTACTCAACAGTGGATACTTGGTAACATCCACAACCACAACCACAACCAAAGAATGTTTCTATCCACAAATAGCCTTTTGGATAATACGTGTTTATTGTTATTCCTTGCTTGTATTTGCACATTCCAAAGCATGCTCTAATTTTGTGTGCACTCTCTCATAACATAGCAGAAAGCCTGTATAGCCCATTGTAAGCCAGCACTTATGGCTCCTTCAGCCCTTGACCATATCATTTGCAAATACACTGATTCCTTCTCATAAAACTCTTTGTCCATCAAGATATCTTCTATATCTACATTCTCTAAAGAGTCGTTCTAAGAATGTTTATCATAGTTCTTGATTTTTTTTATCTGAGCCAGGGTTTATGAATGTATGAATCCTCACATTTCGTGGCCTCTTACCTCTGGGGATTAATACAACTGTCCTTGTAGCGATTCACACAACTACCAGTCCTGGCTGCTCCATAGAGAGGCCAGTGGCATAACAAAACTCGAGGCCCCCCATGCAAAGTGCAGGGAGGGGTCCCTCATTACCCGGGCGCAGTCAGGAGCTCTCAGCCACCACCCGTGCACAGTGTCTGAAAGGGCCCCCGGGAGCTCGGGGGTCCCACGCACCACAGGGGCTGGGGGATTTTGTTACGCCACTGAGAAAGGCTGCATTCGTAAATGTAATTGCTTGGCTAAACATCCTTGAGGCCCATACAAGGGACTCAAGCCAGCCTACAATGCAGCTGAATCCCACGAATAGCCGGAATACAAATAGCTTGAATGCTTACACCCACTTCAAACACATAAAGATTGCTTTTCTGAACATTCTAGCCATTGTTATTTCCATTGATGTCATCAGACTGTATTCGTATGAGGGATTATTATTCTATAGATACATTTTTAGATTAATAATACTCTGATGTCAGATCTAGGTTGTTCATGGTGGCCAGTGTCTGCAAACCATTCCTGAACCATTCCCAATATCATCTACGCTGGCCTCCCCAGAAAAGTCATTACCAGAGTCCTGAACCGTCTGAACCAGTCAGTGAAGCTTTGCCTTTGATAGAGCAGAGGTTTTCCTCTTACAAAATTGTGACAAATAAGAAAGAAAATAATTGTGACAATATTTTACATGAATGACGACAAACATGTGTTAAGCTCCATGTTTCTGGAAAATGACAAAATGCAACTCTGATTTAGATACTGTATCGTAAAAGCATGCAGAATGCTAGAATGAGTCTATATCATATTTACGTTTACTTAATAGATGTGAATTATTAACACTTTAATAATTCTGATCTTGTGATTAGAAAATGTGATAATAAAGTGACTAAGAGACTTTACATGCAAAATGAAATGTTCTGTATGTTAGAAATAAATAGTATTTCATATGTAACGTGTACACTGAAAATGACAAAAGAAAAGTCGGTGCTACACGAATTTTTAGTTAAAGTAACATCTGTGAATCCTTTCATCAACCGTACTGATAATTGTGTGCACTGTAATGACATATACGCAGAAGAGATTCATATGTAATATTTCTATATACTTAAATAAGTGACATTTAAAAAAAATTATGAGTTCCGTATACTTACATGAAACAATTATGATTCAATTGAAATGTTTAATTAATGCATTTAGTTGTGAGATTAATATTATTTGCTATTAAATGTGAGATTCTTATTTTAGTATAATTCAACGTGACTGAACTGTATTTCATGAAAAACACACAAGTTTGGCAGTGTACCCCGTAAAGACCTAGCACCTGACCCACTATCCCTAATTAGTGTAATAGGATTTCTCCAATGATAGTGTGTGCACACCGTTAACACACCCACTGCCGCGGTGCAATCCAAAACAGGATTATAACAAACAAACTAAAGCGCAAGGTGCACCACTTCGTAACAAGAGACAACAGACACATCACAAATCATCAAATCCGTGTCCATAATATTTTCCATATATTTTCTTCTTTTATTTTTCGAAATATTCTTGATATGTAAAAAAACCACAGCCGACGCGTTTCGTCCAATAATGGACTTCTTCAGGGCATTGGGGCCAAAAGGGCGGACACTCCTGGAGATAAATCAGCATCCAAGTTCCACCCCCTGGGTGTATGTTGGTTCTTATCCTCCGTATGTCAATAAGATCAGGATAACTATTCCTTAATCAAGAAAAGGCAGGATTTATTCATAGGAATAGTACCCTCCACACGAATCCTTCCGGAGTGCGCCTCACTGTAATATAGTGGGCCAACAGTTGAAACGGGCAATCTCCCAAAACAGCCTTGATATGGCTGAAAAAAAACGGCGACCTCGAGCAATCTCCTCCGAGGACGAAGACGGTACGTATTTCATGTAGGCCTCTAATCTTGCCTCATGTCCCAAACGTGAACTCATGAACTGGATAGTCTGAAGCCTATGGGAACTTTTAGCCAAGTTGCCACTTGTGTTCAAACCCTCAATCGTTTCCTTTCACATCTACAGCACAGCTTGATCGTATTTGCAACAAAACTGTTATATACAAGAACAGATACTTGGGAATGAACTATCGGACGTTTCGAGAGCATGATCTCGCTCACTCTGAGAATCTTATTGCTCATACGACTAAACTTACAATGGTTAAGGAAGCTACATAACATGAATCACTTAATTTTTCCGGATTGTATACTTTTTACCAACTACATCATCCTCATCCTATCGAAGACGACTAATGGGACAGAGTGGTCCGATTTCTTGATGATCTAACGAGGATGTTACCGTGGAACCCATGGAGTTTAATTACACAGCTTCTGGAACTGGACTAGGCTAGCACTCACACCCCTATGATGCAGCATTGAGGCTGACAACTTGGATATCCAAAGACAACCTGAACTGTGATGTAATATTGCGATCTGCTGCTGCCTGGTATGCTGGCGTAGTGAAACCTTTTCAACTGAAAGTGTGCACGTCATGCTGCTGTGACTTGGAGGGTACAGCAACAGACTGAGAAAGATCTCTGTCTTTAATTAACTAGAACTGGTCACTTGGAACTATCTGAACTTTCCCTGGGGTTTGTATGAGGCTTAAGTAATTTCCTATTGACCCACATGCTATTGTCACCCAAAATCTCTCTCGGCTGTGAAAGATTTTCCCTTCATCCTTGGATCTCGCAGAGTTGATATTTGCTGTATTAAACTTGTTTAGTTTGATTTGAGATCTTATGCCATTTATTTTAAATTCTTTACCTTTGAATAGAGATGCTAAACTCGGTTGTATGTCGGAACCACGAATTTCCTAACCACGCCTGCCTTAACAACGCGGTCTTAATAACGACCGCGTCTTAACCATGCATACCTTTACCACGCATGCCTTTACAACGAATTTAGTTGTAATGGCATAATTGGTCAAATCATATGTGTGGTTAAGATTATGCCCTAACATCCGCCCTGAGTCCTAAAACCCATTCACCTGCCCCGAGTTCTAACTTGACCCCAGCCCTAAAAATAGCCCATCACTCTGCCCTAACTCCTAAAAGCGGACCCCAACGCTAAAAACAAATCCTACTCCAGGACTGAAAACACCCTAGCCCCCCTGTGCCCTAAAACCCCACCTTGAGCCCTAAACCCCCCCTGCCCTGAGTCCTAAATCCTTGACCCTATATTTTAAAAACATCCACGCCGCCGCCCTGAGCCCTAAATAACCCCGACCCACCCACCAGCCCACAAAACTACCCCCGACCCACCCCAGCCCACAAAACTACCCAGACACCCCCAGCCCTCCACCCTAAAAACAAAGCCCAGAAAACTACCACTGACCCACCCCAGCCCAAAAACTACCTCGACGCCAGCCCACAAAACTAACCCAACCCACCCCAGCCCACAAAACTACCCACGACCCCCCCAACCCCCACCCTAAAAGCAAAGGTACTCACCAGCTCACTTCCGACCTTCCCTCAAGCTCACTTCCGACCAGCAGACTGCAGACTAGAGCGCTAACTACCACGGACATCTAAACCACGCATATGCGTGGTAAAGGCATATGCGTGGTTTAGACGTCCGTGGTTATGCCTGTGGTGTTCAGCCACGCGTAGTACAGACTACGTGGTTTAGGCTGTTTCCCTACTAAACTCTGATATTTAAACTAAACTTTGCTTATTCTGACTTATTATATACTTGTTGGTAAATCTTTTAATAGATATACTTTAAATCTGAATATTTAATTACCTAAACTTTGTGTAATAACAAATTGAGTGTAGCAATTACCTTATTCCTGGCACTCATTTGGTAATTGCTCAGCCTCCAAATATCCAGTCCCTTTCAGCACAAACCAAGTTCCATCGGAAGACCAAGTAAGTATGGTGGTAGTCAGAGACCAAATGAATTAATAAAACACTGCAACACCTTAATTTACACAAGAGAATTTATTAGGAAAAAGGCCCTGTATGCACACAGAAGCTGGCATGGCACTATTCACCACACAAAGCCATTTGCTCAGTGTCGGCTCATCAAGTCAACAAATGCCCTTTTAAAATGATGAAACACAGAGGAAGATGCCAGGGCAAATAAGGACATAGGGCCAAATGTACGACCCTATCAATTTGCGAGTCGCAAATTGTGTTGTTTTGCGACTCGCAAATAGGAATTAACAACAGTGTCTCAGACACTGTTTGCAATTCCTAATGGGGTCACAAATTGCCTACCTCATTAATATTCATGAAGCAGGTGCAATTTGCGACCCCATTATGAATGGCTAGCACTCCCAGGGATGGTGGCCTGCTGGGATCAGCAGACCACCATGTCTGTGACTGCTTTTTACATAAAGCAGTTTTTTTTTAAAATGCAGCCTGTTTTCCTTAAAGGAAAATGGGATGCATTTAAAAAAGAAAAATGAAACATTTATGTTTCACTTTTTAAGAGTAGGCAGGGGTCCGTGGGACCTCTGCCTGCGCTTAAAAAATATTTTCGCACACACTCACAAAGGAGAAGGGGTCCCCTGGGGACCCCTTCCCATTTGTGAGTGGCTTACCACCTACTTGAAGTAGGTGGTGAACTCCGAGTGTTTTGCAACCGCAATTGCAGTCGCAAAACAATCATACATTTAAGTGAGACTCGCTATTAGGAAGAGACGCCCTTGGCACGCCCCTTACTAATAGTGAGTCGCAAACCCTATTTTGCGAGTTGGTAGTAGGTTGCCGACTTGCAAAATAGGGTTTGTACATGGGGCAGACCAATTTTGTGGTCGTACATCTGGCCCTTAGACTCTGGAATTCCCTCAGTTCATGCTTGGGATCCAACCCACCTACATGCGTTTCAGAAAACCTTTGAAAACTGAACTATTCAAACTTGAATTCAACTGACTGCAACACAGCAGGAAATGCAATTGAAGAACTGAAGAATGTTACAAACTACCATGCATATGGCCTCTTACATCTGCACCTGTCATTCTGGGTACCTATGCACCCATTTGTCAAGAGCTCCGAAACCATCAAGAGGAGACAAGCAGTCATTATAAAACTGCTCAATAAGTAAAATAAATACATTTCCTCCTGATAACCAATGTTTTTTCTTTGTGGTACTCAATTGTTTCTCCTTTTTAAGTTATACACGCCCTCAATGAAACTGAGGAAGTAGGCAAATGGATTTCCTTCTCCCTGGATACTGATAGACATATGTATTCTGTAACTCTTTAGATAATAGATTATCAATAAATATTGGGGATAGCCCCTTGTATTCAATAACAGGTCATGGTGGGTGTTATTGAGAATTTGGCTATTATATTATATATATATTATATTAACCAACCATGACTCACACACAAAATATTGAATTAATGTTTGTAAATTCCAAATCTTGGCATATAGAATCAGGATTTGCATTATGAAACGCAATTCCACTTATTTGTGCATAAATATCAACCTAACTGGTGAGATTGCAAGGAGAAAGCAAGGGGTGTTATATTTCCACTTTAAAGTCCCCTTTATCAATAATGTCAATGGTGATGGCATCTCTGATAGCATGTGTTATGCCATGTGTAGTGCATTGGAAAGAGTAATACTTGCACTGGTAATCATAAATAGTGAATTTTAATGCTCTTTTAGGTCTTGCATCACAGACATAACTTACCTTCAAAATAAAGTTTTTGAGGAGCCTTTTTCTATAAGACTAGTTTTATTCACGTGAGTTAAGAGCCATAATATCCAACTACATTTTTTCAATGAATTGATGTGTTTTAATAACTCACACTCAATCAATCAATCAAAATTAGCTTTATTCGAAATCCCAGAGTGAATCATAAAAGCTACAAAATACATCCATGACAAAGTTTAAAAACCATATAAAAGTTAAAAAACGAAGTGCTAAAAACTGCTATGCATAAAAAACAGTTGTCGACTACGCAATCAATTGTAAATTACCACTGCTTCCTGCAATTAATAACTGCCAGTAAAAACCGGGACATTACAGCGCATATGTATAAATTCGGTAACATTTGCAGGTACATAAAAGCTGGTCAACATTGTACAAAACCCAACTGCAATAACAAAGGTTTGATATATTTTTTCCTCAGCCCAGAGAAATATTTACAGAAGAAAACAGTATGCATGGTACTCTGCGAGAATATATTATCGCAAGGGCATTTCGCCAGGTCAGGTGACCAGTTGTTAATGGTGGGAAAACTAATTAAGCGATGGAAAATGTCCATCCGAAACCGGGTCAACACAAACCTGTGGCGCGGGTTGTACACATAAATTAAATAAAATTGCATTTGGTAGCTAGTCAGGATCATCTGATTCCTCAGAACCGAAGGTTTCACAATTTCAGAAGATAGCCTAGATTCCTCTAGTAGTGAAATATACTTCAGTTTGAGGACTTTTCTTTGGACGGTGACCAAACTCTCGGGGTGCGCAAAATACTCAGGATGGCCGATTTCTGCCATAAAATTGTGCACAAATTTGAGCAAGGAATTTTGAGAGCAGATGTAGATCTGAGGCAGTCAACAATAATAGATCGATTAAGCGAAGTGTGTTCGGAAGACCAGATTTTATGCCAGAGTAGCACTGGCTGGATCCTAATTAAATCTGCTATGTAAGGGGCTCCTAATTCGGAATGACAAACATAAATTGGGCTGCTTTTCGAGAGGGCAAGGAGATTCCTTAGAAATGCATTTACTTCCATTTGGAGAGTGTGAATCTTCCCATAGCCGCAGAGCTCGGCCCCGTACATGGCAGTGGGTCTACATTTGGCCTTGTAGATGGTCATCAGTTCCCTCGGATGTTTATTTATTTATTTATTTATATAGCGCTACATTCATCCCAAAGGGATATCACGGCGCTGAGGAGGCGAGACCTGGTGCTGAGAAGAAGGACAGGAGGAACTGAGGTTCTGCTTAGGCGGGAAATAAATGTGCCTTTAATTTTTCCTGAAGATGTTATAATCATTGATGAGCCGAAGTTCGACTGGCAGCCCGTTCCAGTGTAAGGCCGCGAGGTGTGAAAAGGTGCGTCCCCCGATTTTAGCCTTTTTAATCCTTTTTGATTCTGCAAGCGCAAGATGCTGTTTAATGCTTAGTTGCCTGGCAAAATTCAACAATGCTGTTATAGTTTTGACAAAATGGAGCCGCCTTGATTTAATTGCCCCTGGCCAGTTCCCGTCTTGACTAAACACAATCCCCAGATATGAAAATGTGTCTGTAAACTGAATTTTAGAGCCCTCAATAAAAATGTCGCTGCAGCGGGAGGCCTTATTCCCAATTTTCATAGCAAAGGTTTTGCTGATGTTGATCTTTAGACCGTGGTTCTGCATGTACTGGGCAAACTCATCAACTAGACGCTGGAGGCCAAGTGGAGTGCGAGCCATTAAAACGGCACCATCGGCATAAAATAGTGCCGGGATTGGGCGATGTCCCACCTGGGGTAAATCTGCACACTTGCTTACCAATGTGTCGCCTACACTATTAATACAGAGGTTAAACAGAAAGGGGGCAAGTACGCAGCCTTGGCGTACCCCCCTTCCTATTTTAAAAGGCTGAGTACAGTTGCCATTGAGGCCATAGCAAGCTCTGCCTCGTCCTAGGGCATACAGGTCTCTAAGAAAGTTCACGATAGTGCGGTCGACGCCCATATTAGCCATAATTGACCATAATTTATTGTGAGCCACGAAATCAAAAGCAGAAGATAAATCTACAAAAACTAAAAACAGGTTGCCTCCCTTAAAGTGGACATATTTGCCAATTAGTAGGTCCAAATTGATGGCCTGTTCTGTTGTCCGCAACCCAGAACTAAAGCCGTACTGCAGGTCCAAGAGGATATTATTAGACTCTGCCCAGTCCTGAAGTCGGCCCAGGAGGATGCGACCAGCCACCTTTACTAAAGAGTCTAAAAGAGAAATTGGCCTATATTGGGCTGGGCTATTACGCTCACCCTTCTTAAATATAGGGACGATAAGTGACTCAGGCCATGTGGACAGGAATCCTTGGTTCTGACAAGCTCTGAAGAGCAGGGTAAGGATGGGGCCCCATATGTCAGTATTGGATTTAAACAGATCAATGGGGATCCTGTCAGGACCCAGGGCTTTGCCCCCCTTGCTTGCCTTCAGTGCTAGGACTACTTCATCCAAAGAAAATTACGGATAGTTCCGGTTTTTCGGTGGTAGAGTATTAACAGGAACAATAAGGGAGGATGCAGAAGGGGAGGGGGTCACAATAACTGGCAGTCAGGGGTATTATAAGAAGGAGAATTGATTATGCGCCAGAACATGTTGTTATCATTGGCCAAACTGGCTTCTCGTAATCGATTCCAAGTTTCCTCCTTTAAACTTTTTTTCCGTTGTTTTCCGTTGTTTGATGGCTAATTTATATGCAAGCCTGCATTCCCGGACCTCATGAGCAGATCTCGGTTGTTTGGCTAGGGCTAGTTTTAGGTTTCTATGGGATTTTGTGCAAGCTGAATCAAACCAGCCACAGTTGCCCGCCCTCACCTTGTTCCGATTTATGTGAAGCCCCTCTCCAAAGCCCTTTTTTATAAGATCGAACGCTAGAATGAAATAATGCGCCTCTGTAGTCTCGTCTAGGCACACTTCGAAAGCCTCCCTCTCATTATGAATTAGTTTTACTAAAAACTTGGTTGAATTCACCAGGGACCATCTTAGAGCATGCCCGCTGCGGCGGGAGATGTCAATTTTCTCTAATGTGGCAACTTTATGTGCATCCCCCCTCTCGACGAAAAGGTCGACATTCAGGGCAACACTTTGGGGGAAGTGATCACTGATTGCTATGTCATGGATGGAAAATTCTAAAACCAGTTCTGAATAGCGCTGGGGAAATTCTAAAAAATCTATCACACTATTCTCACCCCTGCCATTGTAGGTGCTCTTCACTGTAACTGGTGGACAAGAAAGTTTGTTACAAAACCACAGATTATGTTTAAAAAGTAAATCATTTAAGGTATCCCCGTACTCAGAGTGGAGAAAATGGGTGATGTCACTATTGTCAGGAGACGTCGTGCCACATACCTTATTAGATGGCTGTGGGCAAAGGCGTATGTTAAAATCTCCACCCCATAGGATAATTGGGTCCCTGCAGCCAATGGGGAAAGCTGACTCCAAGTCATGATCTAATTGATGGAGGACTGTAATAATTTCCCCTCTATAGGCGTTATTATAAAAGTTAACGATGGCTAAGGATGAATGCGCAGAAATTTGGAGAGTAACAATTTGATAAAACACTCTAGAAGCAATCACTATGATTTTTAAGGGAGCCAACATGTTTGACACATAAATACACAAGCCCCCTTTGGGTCGCCCGCAGTTGGATTGGATCGCTGGGCAGTGATATGTTTTTAAAGCAGTAAGATGGATTGGGTCCACTGACCAGGTTTCCTGTAGGCAAAGAATGTGGAACTTAGACGTAAAGTCAGACCACTCGGTCGTGGTACATTTATGGCGTAAGCCAGCAACGTTCCAATAGAGAACTGTAGTAGCCGCCACGGGGGTCCTGGCCACGGCAGGGGACAACCGTGAAGCTGTAGGGTCCTCAGCGATACAGGGCTAGGGAGACTCACAAACCTCATCTATGTCTAGGCAAGACATCCACTCACGCTCTAAAAGAGTGGAAGATCCACTCTGGTTGCCCTCGCTTAGGTTATCAGGAGCCTTTAGTCAATTCACACCGCTTAATGTGGAAAGACAATCAAACCTTTTATAAGTTTCGAATAAGGGTTGGGGAACTGGTGAATGCGCCTGATGGTATGTACGGACTGCTTGAGGAATAGTTAAGAATGGGGCGGGAGGCTGATAAAAAAAGCCGAGGGGTAGAACAGCAATCTGTTTCGTGGTGAAAGATGGCGATCTGGCTCTCTCAAGGATTAGTTTCAGTAGATTGGGGGATGTGAATGAGAGCACCACACAATCACCGTCCAGGGTTTTACTACCCGTACCCACACATTTAACTTGTCTAATCATTTTCAGGTCTGCAAAAAGAGCCCCTCCAAGCGCTACCCTCACGTTCAACCAATTTAAGGATTTGTTCCTAAGAGACCCCATGATTCATGTACAAAGCTAGAAACACAGAGGACGTTGGCTAGAGTTATCACATAGGGTGTAGCTGCAGGCGGAAGCTCCAGATGGTCCATTTTTGAAGTGGGAAAGATGCATGTGGAATCAGTAGTTATGTGATTAGTGTGTGTGGGGTTTAGGGGGATATTATGTGATGTAAGGTTATGGGGAAAGTTATGTGGTATGGAAGGAGGGTTTCTAAAAAACTGGGCGGGATAATAAAGGCTGCAAAGGCAAATTGGGGCGCCCTGCTGGATTGGCGCTCGGAGTGGTACTAATCGTATCCCCTGTCCTCGCCGGACCTATGGGGAGGGGGTGATGAGTGCCTTGTGTGATTTGAGGAGGGTCGGGCAATGAAGTGGATTAATTTGGAGCATTGTTATCCCTGATTTGAGGGGGACATACTGATGTAGTCTGATTCTTTCCCAACAGGTTCAGTCGGGAGAGGATGTTCCTCTCAATCCCCTTTAATTGATCCGTGAGTGTGCTGAACGCGACCCTAACTGAATCAGAAAAGGACTGTACCAAGGCGGTCAGGGTTGCATGATCTGAAAGTTGATGGTTAGCCAGTGTTTTATTAGACTTTTTGATCGAGGATTGCTTTTGAGATGTGGTTTTCCTACGACGTGAGCCTCCCCCACCTGCTCCCCCTGACACGGAAGAGATCTGAATCGCAGCAGTTTGCTTGGGGGTTGGGTATCCGATTGAGTTATAATAGGCGATTTTGGGAGACACTTCGCTAGCTCCTTATCTTCTCGTTGCCCAATTACTAATAAACTGTCAGAGGTATGGGTGGCGGTTGCACCCTGTTCAGTAGGAATTGAACCAGAGATGTTATTGGTGCAGTTAGTTAGAAACTCCTCCACACTCATGATCTGTTTTTCCAGCACCCCCATTGCTCCTGTAATATAGTTCAAAATGGAGGAGGAGGGATGGGTATTGCTTGGCGATTTGGCCGCCACCCCCGGATGTTTCCTTTTAACCATGTCCAAAGATTAACCGGAGACCAAATAGATAAATAAAATGTCATATACACGTGTCCCTTTAAAATACAAAAGTACGTATGCCTTAAAATAAAAATCACAATTATCGACAACGAGCTCACAGCCAGTCCCCAGATATCAAAGTTGAGGGTCGATAGCAACGGGGTCTAACAGGCAGTTCTGAAAGGTCAAAGCGAGAAGAACAAACCTTGGCTGCAGGCCGGGCTCTCACGAGTTACTTCAAGACCCTGGGCCTTGTGGTCGTGTAGTGGAACCAAGGGGTGTGGCCCTGCCCTGCCTTTTCCTGTCGCTGACGCGCGCAGATGGCACCGGGCACGCGCTGTGGGAGCCTGGGCTGCTTTTAAGCACCTCCTGGCGTGAGTTGGTCGCGTTGGCGGCTCCTGCCGCTTTGCTCTGTGGGGTTTGAAGTCCTCCCCCAGTAAAGTGACGAGTGCACACAGCTGCCACGAACAAAGGAAAAGAAAGGCTCCCCAAACTCACACTCACTATATTCTTCTACCTATTCTCTTCAGAATAGTAATAAACATAATTAATATTTTATCGTCAAGAAGTAGGCAATTCAAGATATTATTTAACCCCAAAACATTTCATTGACTTTGGCTTCTCCCTGTAATGTCACTCTCTGGATCTAATTTACTGTAATCTCAACTCCGGGGCTCTTGGGACTTCTTGAATCTATTAAGCCTACTTTCTATGTGTATAATGTCACCCCTGGCAAAATCATTTATATTCTTATCGTAGACCTCTGTTGTTTTTGTGTGTGTCTTTGTTGTGTTGTGTGGTTTTGTGTTGTATGTTGCTATTTAAAAAAAATGTTTTGCTGCTGTGTTGTACTGTATTGTGATATAGTGTTCTGTTATTGTGTGTAGTGTATGTCTATTTTGTTGTGTCATTCTCTTCATAATGTCTTCTCAATGATGCAGTTTTGATGTATGGTGTTACTGCTGAGAGTTATGCTACACTGTATTGTTATATTGTTGTGTTGTATTATTTGGTTGTATTGCACGTTTGCAAATTAAGACAAAGGGGCAGTGGTATTGGGGGCTTTGAAGGGTTAATATTTTGGGTACCTTCACCATTACATTTGCGAACTTGTTTTTAACAGGGCCGGACTGGGAACCAAAAGCAGCACTGGCAAATTTTGTCAGACCAGACTTCATAACACAGGTAGCAAGCAATTACAGCAAGTGAATCTCACAAGGAGGGTTTGGAGGGGTTATCCTTCAAGACATTGTTGAAGAAAATTGCAAATGTGGTGCATTTTACTTCACATTTTTCATTACAGACCTTTGTCCGATCATTGAGTGAATGGATGGAGATTGGAGACATGGTTGCATGGCTCAATGAATTAATGAATGAATAGTTGGATGGGTGAGGAGTGGGTGGATGAATTAATTCAAGAATATTTGACAATGAATAAAGACTTTCAGCTACATGGATGAAATGGTCTCAATGCACTGACCAATGGTGGGTGTTCTGGTCATCAGCCTCCACAAACGCTACCACCAACTACCATTATGAAACATACATTGCCCAGATGTATTTAAAAAAATGTGCTGATCTAGAGCCTCAAAGAAATAAACACAAAGCATAAGCTTTGATCTAAAATGAGAGAGAGAAAGAAATAACCATGTAATGAACAAGTTGAAAACATGAAACCAGGAAACCTTGTATTAATCCCAGCTTCCACTTGACCACATTGTGTAAACCTAGGTAATTTTCTGTTTCACAGTGCCTTCTATTCCGTCATCAAATGAGAGCACCTTCAAATGTATCAGTTCCGGGTGTGCCCTGCACATAAAAGACTGTAATGTTATTCCATCTATATTAACACCCTAGGTCACATAGAGATGACAAAATACAACAGACTTCCCTCTTGGTTCACTAATAGCATCGTCATCAGGGCAATGGCAGAGGGGCATGAAAGTTCAACAATTGTCACTCAATACAATGGTATAATTTAATATGCTAAACTGAATTTGCAACGGTCACGTTTTAAAACAAATACATTGCTTTGAATTTTGACAAGTGTTTATCACTCATCTCAACTTCACCCTAAATTCTTTATTTTGTGATTCTGTTTATTTGTTAAACAAGTATTCGTTCACACTCAATACATTTCATGATAGGATATTACATTAACAAGTACAGTACTAACCAAAATACACCTTCAGTTCTTTACTTTAAGAGGAGCACCCCATACATTGAATACATTTAGTCATGTGGACCTCAACGACCTCTGTACGTCACCCGACAGCCCCAGATCTTGTCCCATTTCCTGGGGAAGCCCCTTCTCTGAAACACCACTTTTTCTGCTGCACAGCACCAGTCCAGATCTTCACTCCACTCAGTGACTGTTGGTGGTTGGTTTGCTCCCCATGCCGTTGCTATATTCCTTTTTGTCACCACGTCTGCTAACATAAGTCAAATTCTAACGTATTTGGGCCATCTCTCTTCTCCTGTCATGCATAGTATGTGCCACCTTGCTTCCATTGGGACTTCCTGGCACAACACTTCTACCATTATCTGTAATATTTCTTTCCAGTACTGTTGGATATGGGGGCAGTCCTATAGCATGTGAAAAAAGGTGCCCCTTCACCCACAAACCCGTGTACATGCATCAGTGTCACTATGATTCATTCGGTGCAGGAGTGTCCTAGATGTATAGGATCTATGAAGTATACGTAGCTGTATAAAACGAAATCTCACCTTAATTCGACCTATAGGTCAGGCATGCCTTCACACAGTACGCCATGCACACTGCAGTTCTTCCTGAAATTCTCACTGAGCAGCGGAAGTGGAGCCAGGGCGGCCCAGCAGCAGGACAGAGGACACCGATTTGCCACGAAGGTAAGTGTCTGTACTTTAGACTTTTACTACGCTGGAGGGGGTCGGGGGTGCGGGGCTTTTGCGGGAGGGGGCAGGGGGCTGGGGCTTTATCAGGAGGGGGCGGGGGGCCAGGGCTAAAGTCGGAGGCGGTGAGGGGGGCCGGGGCTTTAGCAGGGAGATGTGGTGGTGGAGGGAGGGGCATGGGGTGGCACTCCGCCAGGCCACGGAACTCTGCGGAATTTCACTGTGTTACTGAGTAACTCTGTGAAATGCTGTGGAGTACCACTACGCGAGCTCCGCCCACCCTTAACAAGATCCAGAGGAAGGACCGCCACAACCGCCCAGGAGGAGGACTCGCCATCTCACCGAGGAGCAGCTCAACTCCACCCTCAACCACGATGCCCCCACCACCACAACCGTCGCCAACCTCGCAGCCAAAGAACTCCACAGATGGATCACTACCTGCGCAGACGAGCACGCACCCCTACGCAACCCCGACAGACGGCGCCCCAGGAAGGCCACCTGGTTCACCGCTGACCTCCAAGAATCCAGATGCAACTGCAGATGCCTTGAAAAGAACTGAAGAAACAGCAAAACCTCGGAAGATAGCACCACCTACAAGAACGTCATGACGGAATACCACCAATGCGTCAGATCCACCAAAAAGGCCTTCATCCAGAACAAGATCCTCGCCAACTCCGAGGAACTTTTCAGTGTCATCCAGGAATTCACCAAACCCCCCAGCGAAACCACGGACATCACCCCCTCCCAGGACCTCTGCAACAAGCTCGGCTCCTACTTCCATCTGAAAATCAAGGGCCTCTATGACAACTTCAGCGACCAGACACCTGACTCCGAAACCGCTTCCTCTTCCAGCAACGCCAGCCAGCCCACCATCTCCTCCTGGACCCCAGTCACCACCAAAGACACTGCATCGACCATGAAAGGCACCCACACAGGGGCCCCCATGGACCCCTGTCCCCCGCACATCTTCCACAGAGCTGCCGCCGCCATCGCTCTGGCACTTTGACGCACCATCAATGCCACCTTCGAAACCGGCATCTTTCCCGACGACTGGAAACGTACAGAAGTCAGACCCCCTACTCAATAAGCCCTCAGCAGATCCCACGGACCTCAAGAACTACGACCTATCTCCCTCCTCCCCTATGCGGCCAAAGTCACAGAGAAGACCGTCAACGTCCAACTAAGAGAATTCAAAGAAGAAAACTCCATCCTTGACCCCTCCCAATCCGGATTCTGCAGCAACCACAGCACCGAGACCGTCCTATCTCGCCACCACAGATGACATCCACACCCTCCTCGACCTAGGACACACCCCGGCCCTGATCCTACTCGATCTCTCTGCAGCGTTCAACACCGTCTCCCACCACACAGTCACCGCCAGACTCCACGACGCCGCATACAGGGAACCGCCCTCGACTGGCTCCGCTCCTTCCTCACTGGCAGAACCAAAAGAATCAGACTGCCACCCTTCCTCTCCAAACCCATGGAAACCAACTGCGGAGTACCCCAAGAATCGTCGCTCAGCCCCACGCTCTTCAACATCTACATGGCCCCCCTCGCCGCCATCGTCAGACGGCACGGACTCAGCATAGTATCCTACGTCAACCACACCCAGCTCATCCTCTCCCTCACCAAGGACCCCATCACCACCAGACTCAGCTTCCAGGAAGGAATGAAGGATGTCGCATCCTGGATGAGCAGCATCTGCCTGAAACTCAGCTCGGAGAAGGCAGAGGTCCTCGTCCTCAGACCCTCACCCTCCGCATGTGTCAGGATCCATCGGACTGCCCACCACCTTCCGCACTCCAGCAGTAGTGGTGGAACTATTCAGGGTGAACCCCAGGGCGCTAGGTGCATTTCACTCACTTACATCCTACCTAGGAAGACTGCCTGTCGGGTGGGGGCTCTTCTCTGCAGGTGCTGGTCGGACGAGTCCTGTTCCATCATTGCTGCTGCTACTCGCAGATAACTCTAAATCCTTTTTGGGCTACATTTAACTCTTGTACTCAGTGGAATTCCATTGTTTTGACTGTCGGCTCATTTCTGGTTATCGGGGAGATCTTGGATAACTGCGCACGAAACTCTTCGCAGGCAGAGACTTCTTGACTTTGTTTCCTATATCACAGTTCCCTCTTGTTTCCACTCAGCTTACTTTACGCTACTTGCCTGGATTTTGGTCATTTCCTCTTCATGTCATTTATGTAATTCGTGCATAGTCCTTGTTGATAGAAGTGTATATTATTATTGCAGTGTTTATTGTTATCCTGTTACATCTCTGTTTTTTCTCGCTGAAAGAAGGTCTTGGTAACGCTCTCAAGCCTTGGACATACTTCAGCTGAAAGATACAGATTATGTCTTATCTCATTGAAATAAGAATGTATGGTGTGCTTATGTGTAATGTTCATTGGCACAATATTGTGTGAGTGTGTATTTATCTTTGGCGCAATATTGTGTGAGTGTGTATTTATCTTTGGCGCAATATTGTGTGAGTGTGTATTTATCTTTGGCGCCATATGGTGTGAGTGCAGTTCTGATTTATTCTAATCATTCTTTTATCGTGACCCAATGCAGAAGTTTATGCATGACATATGTCATTGATTATTTGTGTTCTTATTGATGTCTTTTACTACTGCTGCAGGAGCTGGTCTCCATACTCATTCCTAGCTTTAGGACAGATGTCCCAGATTGTTCTGTGACCAGAGTTTGCTTCTCCACCGGCACGAACGCGCACCAGTTGTTTCTTTCTTTATTTTAGCTTTTTGTTTTAACTAATTATTTTAGTTTATTGTTTGTTCCCAAACCCCCTTCCCTTGAGATTATCGGATGAGCACTGGTGTCTCTGGTTCAGTGTTCGTCTGATGATTTCTGGGGATTGTTGGGGTCCAGCTGCCTCTGCGTGTCCAGCAGAGAGAAGAACGCGTTCCAACTGTCATCTTCCCAGATTGGTTCCTGATAGAATGCGAAGCCCCTAAAATAAAAAAATAAAACATTTTTTTTTGTTTTCCTGTCCCACCCAGGCAGCATGGCGTCCGGTTCTTTTGACGTTTCTGCTCTTAACGACACCTTGAGGGATCTCCAACGACAGGTAGAGTTGGCGCGAGTGGAGAACCAAACCTTGCAGTCACATGTAATAGTGATGTCCCAAAGGTTAGATCAAGTACAGAATGGGGGAGCTGACTCTGGAGCTTGCCTTCCTATGGGTGGAACTTATACCTCTCACTTATAGGCATGTTAACAAATAGCGGTTCCTTTGGCACCCCCTGAGCGCTAACAAGGGGATCCTCAGAAATTACATGTTTTTCTTACACAATGTAAATTACATTTTTTATGTAGACCAGCTGCATTTCCAACACAGAGTCTAGAGTAGCCTTCATTCTCTCATATCTATCTGGGGATGCGGCAGCCTGGTCCACAACCCTTGTGGCCAATGATGATCCTGTGTTATATTCCTTTGAGCGCTTTGAGCAGGATCTCAGGTGCATTTTCGACCGACGAACCTCCACACAGACAGTAGACAACGAACTACTGGATCTACACCAAGGGAATAGAGATCTCCTTGCTTACCTCACACAATTTAACAGACTGGTGGTAGAGGCCCACTGGCCGGAACACAAAAGAGCATCATTATTCTACAGAGGATTGTGTGATGAACTCAAAGATCTGCTGGCTCAGGTGGTCGACCGCCCTCGAGACTGCGATGCGCTCATAAACCTGGTTCTTCAATTAGACCATCGATTGGCGGAACGACGAGGGGAGAAGAAACGTGCCGAGAACAGAGTACCCCCACCTTTGCCCCGTACTGATTCCTGACTATTCCGCAATGCAATATTCGATAGCGGAGAACCCATGCAGATTGGGTCAGTTCGACCTCCCCTTTCCAAAACCGAAAAGGAGAAAAGACGGCGCGACAACCTTTGTCTGTATTGTGGCCTAAGTGGTCACTTTGTGAAAGACTGCACCAAGAAACCTAAGAAAGATTAGAGAACACCAAACTTCCGAAAGGGTACTGTGGCCAACACCAACCAGATTGCCACCACCCATGTCACTTTGAATGTATCGTTATCTGGTCCCAATTTTCACCTCCAGAGGGCGCTAGTCATGATCGATTCAGGGGCCACAGGAAACTTCTGTGATTGGGGATTTGCTCGCACTCACCGAATTCCTATGACAAGAAAAAACATAATCGAACAAGTCTGTGCTGTTGACGGTTCCCCATTATCCTCTGGGCCCCTTTCTCATAGCACTATCTCCCTGGTCATGGAAACACTCACAGGGCATAAAGGACAGTGCCAACTGGATTTAATAGATGCCCCCCAGTACGGTGTTATATTAGGCATCCCATGGCTGGTAAAACATAACCCACCATAGACTTGTGTAGGCGAACCGTCACCTTTCTGTCCGAGTACTGCTCTAAGTTTTGTATAGGTCATGTTTCTGCACCCCGTTCCACCACCTCTTTATCATCTCAAAAGCAAGTAATCGCCACAACCCTTACTGGTCTGCCAAAGGAATATCAAGACTTGGCCGATGTTTTCGATGAACAAAAAGCAGAAACTCTTCCCCCTCATCAGGAATTTGACTGTCAAATCAATCTAGAACCAGGGGCGCGGGTTCCTTGTAGCCATATTTACGCCTTAACGGAAAAGGAGAACGACTTCTTAAAAATATACCTAGACAAATATCTGGCTAATGGATTTATCCGCCATTCTAAATCACCGGCCTCCTCTCCCCTTTTCTTCGTCCCTGAGAAGGAAGGGGACCTCCGTTCTTGCATCGACTATCAAGCCTTAAACCAGGTGACCATTAAGAACCGGTACCCCTTACCACTCATCGCCTCCATGATGGATCAAGTACAATCCGCCACCATCTTCACCAAACTGGATTTACGTGGTGCATATCATCTGGTACGGATTGGAAAAGGTGACGAGTGGAAGACGGCCTTTCGCACCAAGTTCGGGCTTTTTGAGTACCAGGTGATGCCATTTGGTCTATGCAATGCCCCGGCCGCCTTCCAGCACTTGATGAACAGCGTTCTACAAGTTTTTTTGATATTTTTGTACTACTGTACATTGATGACATTTTGATCTTTTCGCACTCTCGTTCCGAACATATTGAACATGTGCAAAAACGTATTACAGGCATTACGCGAAAACCAACTATTCGCCAAGATGGAAAAATGTGCCTTTCATGTCACTACAGTGCACTTTTTGGGATTTGTTATTTCACCTGAAGGTTTGGCTATGGATTCCGCCAAGGTACAAGCCGTCCTCCAATGGCCAGCACCCAGGTGCGTGAAAGATATCCAACGCTTTCTTGGCTTCGCCAATTTCTATCGGCACTTCATCACAGACTTCTCAAAAGTGGTTGCCCCCATCACCACTCTCCTTCGTAAAGGTCAAAAATTCTGGTGGAGCCCGGAAGCGGAGCAGGCTTTTCAACATCTCAAAGAGACCTTTACGTCTGCCCCTATTCTTTTGCACCCTGACTCAAACCAACCCTTCTATCTAGAAGCCGATGCCTCGAATATTGCTCTAGGCGCTATATTATCTCAAAGACACCCAGACACAGGGCGGCTCCACCCAGAGGCTTTTTTCTCCCGCAAACTTGCCGAGGCTGAAAAGAATTATACCATCTTCGATAAAGAACTATTGGCTGTCAAGGCCACTTTTCAGGAGTGGAGACATTATCTTATGGGCACAAAACATCCAGTCACTGTGTACACGGACCACAGGAACTTACAGTTCTTGAAATCAGTCAAAGCGCTCACGCCCCGGCAATTACGCTGGTCATTGTTTTTCGCAGATTTCTCCTTCGTAATCACATTTTGACCTGGGCGAAAGAACGGAAAGGCTGACACTCTTTCCCGACCCACTCTAGAGGCATAACAACTGAATGAACCTCCTTTTTTATTGCATAAAACAAACTTTGTGAACAACATCAACATCACAGATGTTTCATGGTTGGAACAAATACAACAAGCCTCTGCTCAGTTCGATCAAGAAAAATGGATAAAGGAACACCCCGACAGAAACATGGTAGAGGGTATATTATACCATCAAAAACACTTGTTTCTACCCACACCAGCTCTTCAACACGAAGCCTTGGGGTGGTGTCATGACTCACCACTTTCTGGTCATCATGGAATCACGAAAACACTTGCATTACTGCAAAGGGATTATTGGTGGCTGAACATGCGTTTTGATTGCCATCAGCACGTGAAAACATGCGACACTTGCGCTCGAACTAAATCGGAACGACTAAAATCCGCGGGGTTGCTTAATCCTCTTCCAGCACCACCATCACCTTGGCATTAAGTATGTATAGATTTAATAGTTGATCTACCTCAAGACCAAGGATTTACATCAATCGTGGTAGTAGTCGACCTGTTACCTAAAATGTGTCATTGCTTCCCAACTAAAGGGATACCTGATGCCCCCATCTAGCTAATCTGTTTTTCCAACACGTAGTACGGCTC
Source organism: Calotriton arnoldi (assembly GCA_963921515.1). NCBI lineage: Eukaryota > Metazoa > Chordata > Amphibia > Caudata > Salamandridae > Calotriton > Calotriton arnoldi. The sequence goes on from CAWUFW010000409.1 coordinate 3,640,880, forward strand.
CATGGTTTACCATCACGTATCATTTCCGACCGTAGTACGCAAATTGTTTCGTACTTCTGGGGAGCATTTTGCAAATTACTTAACATTTCGGTGGACCTCTCTTCCGCCTATCACCCGGAGTCTGTTGGGCAAACGGAAAGAACCAACCAGGAGATCGAACAATTATTACAAAATTATGTTACCGAACAAGAGCAATGGGTTGATCACCTTGGGTTAGCAGAATTTGCCCATAACAATGTAGTAAATACATTTAGCGGATTCTCACCCCTCTACGCTCTGTATGGGTATCATCTCAGATCTTCCCCATTACTAACACAGCAGGCACTCTCTCCTAAACCTTTAGATCAAAAACACGCCTTACAACATCAGGTTCTCGAAGAATTAAAAAAGAACCTGACGTGCAAAACTATTGTACAAGCAGTACGTGGACAGAAAGCGACGTTTAGCTCCTCCTTACCAAGTAGGCCAACAAGTGTGGTTATCCACCAAACACTTACGCTTAAAAGGGCCTCATAAATTTCAACCACAATACATCGGTCCATTCCCCATTCTAAAACTATATCAGAAATCAGCAGTACGCCTGGCCTTACCGGCTCACTTGAAAATTCACCCTACCTTTCATGTGTCCCTTTTAAAACCCACTGATCCAAACACTCGTCACCTCGCTCCACCACCTCCAGTAAGTGTGGAGGGTCACTTAGAACATGAAGTAAGTTCTATTTTAGATTCTCGCCGAACCAGGGGCACTTTATATTACCTGGTAGCTTGGAAAGGGTATGGCCCACAGGAACGCACCTGGGAGCCACTATCTCATATCCATGCTCCCCGACTGTTGGGTATATTCCATCAGCGTAACCCCCTCAAACCCGGCCCTGTCACTGGGCCTTGGAAGGGGGGTACTGTCAGGATCCATCGGACTGCCCACCACCTTCCACACTCCAGCAGTAGTGGGGGAACTATTCAGGGTGAACCCCAGGGCGCTAGGTGCATTTCACTCACTTACATCCTACCTAGGAAGACTGCCTGTCGGGTGGGGGCTCCTAGCAGGATCTCAACACATGCCTCTCGCCCTCGGCTCATCCCCTCTTTTACTCCCCGTGTTCCTTGAGGAAGAAAAGCTGACTTATATTTCATTAATTCTCTGCTCCGGTATGTAGTGGTGTTTTCCTTATCTTTGTTTCCAGGCCACAGCAGAGCTCGACTCAACAACCTCCATGACTCAGCAGCCTCCGTGACTCAACAAGCCTCCGTGACTCAGCAACCCCCATGACTCAGCAACCTCCATGACTCAGCAACCTCCATGACTCAGCAACCTCCATGACTCAGCAGCCTCCGTGACTCAGCAACCTCCATGACTCATCAGCCTGGCAAAAGGTATTTAACTCTCACCCAGGCTCATCTTCAGTGCTTCGCATTGAGTTTCCTGTTGAAGATCCTGCGGCGTGATGGCATTTCTCTGCAGGTGCTGGTCGGACGAGTCCTGTTCCATCCTTGCTGCTGCTACTCGCAGATAAGTCTAAATCCTTTTTGGGCTACATTTAACTCTTGTGCTAAGTGGAATTCCATTGTTTTGACTCTCGGCTCATTTCTGGTTTTCGGGGAGATCTTGGGTAACTGCGCGCGAAACTCTTGGCAGTCAGAGACTTCCTGACTTCCTTTCCTGTATCACAGTTCCCTCTTGTTCCCACTCAGCTTACTTTACGCTACTTGCCTGGATTTTGGTCATTTCCTCTTCATATCATTTATGTAATTCGTGCATAGTCCTTGTTGATAGAAGTGTATATTATTATTGCAGTGTTTATTGTTATCCTGTTACATCTGTGTTTTTTCTCGCTGAAAGAAGGTCTTGGTAACGCTCTCAAGCCTTGGACATACTTCAGCTGGAAGATACAGATTATGTCTTATCTCATTGAATGTATGGTGTGCTTATGTATAATCTTAATTGGCACAATATTGTGTGTGTGTATTTATCTTTGGCGCAATATTGCGTGAGTGTGTATTTATCTTTGGCGCAATATTGTGTGAGTGTGTATTTATCTTTGGCGCCATATGGTGTGAGTGCAGTTCTGATTTATTCGAATCATTCTTTTATTATGACCCAATGCAGAAGTTTATGCATGAAATATGTCATTGATTATTTGTGTTCTTATTGATGTCTTTTAGTACTGCTGCAGGAGCTGGTCTCCATACTCATCCTAGCTTTAGGACAGATGTCCCAGATTGTTCTGTGACCCAGAGTTTGCTTCTCCACCGGCACAAACACGCACCAGTTGTTTCTTTCTTTATTTTAGCTTTTTGTTTTAACTAAGTATTTTAGTTTATTGTTTGTTCCCAAACCCCCTTCCCTTGAGATTATCGGATGAGCACTGGTGTCTCTGGTTCAGTGTTCGTCGGATGATTTCTGGGGATTGTTGGGGTCCAGCTGCCTCTGCGTGTCCAGCAGAGAGAAGAACACGTTCCAACGTTCATCTTCCCAGATTGGTTCCTGATAGCATGGGACAACACCTGGTGGCCCACCGCCCTCGGCACCCCCCACCCCCACGGACCACACCTGAAACCTCAGCATCATACTCGACTTCTCCCTCTCCCTGACCCGACAGGTCAACGCCGTCACCTCTACCTGCTTCAACACCCTCCGCATCCTCCGAAAGACCTTCAAATGGATCCCCCCAAATCAAGGAAGACTGTCACCCACGCACTCATAACCAGCAGATTGGACTACGGAAACGCCCTCTACGCCGGGATCAACAAGTCTCTGCTCCGCAAACTCCAGACCACACAGAACACCGCAGCCAAACTCGTCCTCGACATCCCCCGGCATGCACACATCACCCAACACCTGCGTAACCTCCACTGGCTCCCCGTTGAGAAGAGAGTGACTTTCAAGAACTCACCCACGCTTACAAATGCCTCAACAACACCGGACCCCATTATCTCAATGACACAATCTCCTTCCACGCTCCGATCCGCCGACCTCACCCTCACCGAACCCCAGCGCATCCACAGAGCAAGAACAGGTGGAAGAACCTTCTCCTAAATCGCAGCCAAGACCTGGAATGAGCTGCACATCTTCAGGAAGACCCTCAAGACCTGGCTCTTCGACTGACCAGAGCTGCTCCCCCACCCCCAGCGCCTTTGGACCCTCACGGGTGAGTAGTGCGCTTAAAAATCCCTGATTGATTGATTGATTGAGACTAGTTGTGCTGCCAAGAATATGACACATTAGTTTGCATGCGTTTACAAAGCATGCCATTACAACGCAGTCGTTACAATGACCGCGTTGTTACATCGCATACCTTTACAACGCAAGTTGGAACAACGACTTGCTGTAGGGGGGGCGCTGGATGTTGGAATAGTATAATTTACTATTCCAACTCCAGTCTGTGTAACAGTAGGGAAGGTGTTGGATTTTAAATCCAACACCTGCCCCCTACAGCAAGTCATTGTTCCGATTTGCATTGTAAAGGTATGCGATGTAACAACACGGTCGTTGTAACGACCGCGTTGTAATGGCATGCGTTGCCTCGAATGTGTGGTAAATGATGTTTACCGCTGCCCAATAGTACTTCTGTATGTCTGGAATTGCTAATCCTCACTCAAACTCTCCCCTCTGTAGTTTGTGTAGTGCTATTCTCGGGCTTCTCCCGTCCCATAAGAGCAGTCTTATTTCACTATCTATTTTACGAAAGAGGTCTGGCGGAACCCTGCATGGCGTGTTTTGCAGAACGTATAGGAATTGTGTTAGCTCCATAATTTTGAACAGCGCTCCCCGTCCTATCAGACATAGTTGTAGCTGTCTCCAGTGCACCACATCCCTTCAGAGCCTATCCAGTTGTGGAACTAGGTTATCATCTAGGAATTCAGCATCTGTTCTAGAAATTGTTATTCCCAGATACTTGAACTTGTCTTTGATCACAAGGGTAAGGGCGCTAGCTGGTAGAGCCGGAACAGGCCTGGCAAGCACATAGAGTAGGGATTTGTCCTAGTTTATTTGGTAGCCTGAATATCCCCCAAACTGATGAAATATATGGAGAATGCGACCTATCGATGACTTAGGGTTTGTGGTGTATGGCAGAATATCATCCGCATAGAGGGATATTTTCTCATCCCATCTATCCCTTCCCAATATCCCCTTATCATCGGGTCGCCTCTGACCCACGCCGCTAGAGGCTCCAACACCAATGCGAAGAGCATAGGAGAAAGTGGGCAGCCCTGCCGTGTACCTTTATGTAGGGCCACTGTTCGTGACAGCACCCCATTCACCCTTACTCTGGCCAACGAATTTGAGTACAGAAGCCGGACCCAGGCACAGAACTTTGGACCGAATCCAAACTGTTCCAGTGTCGCAAATAAGTACTGCCATTTAATGCTGTCAAATGCCATACGGGTGTCCAGCAACAGCAGCACTGCATTTTCCTCTGGCCTTTGTGCTATGAGATGTATAACTCCGTATAGCCATCTTAAATTGACCCGAGTGTTCCTGTGTGGCATACAGCCTGATTGATCAGGGTGCACTATGGACGTCATTACTCCATTGAGTCTTGTTGCCAGTACTTTTGCCAACACTTTCGCCTCCATGTTTAACAGTGAGATCGGGCGGTGGGAATTGCAATCTGTCGGGGTTTACCTTTTTTCAGAATGACCACAATAGGAGCTAGCCGTTGGTCCTCCGAAAGGCTACCTCGCTCTATCGCCTCTTGGTACATATCTAGCATGTGCGGGGCTATCTCTGACACCATTCCCTTGTAGAGCTCGGCTGGAATACCATTTCGTCCGGCCACCTGTAGAGCTCCGATGGCGCGCCTAATATCCTCCACCGTGAAACCCTGTCTAGTGCTTCCCGAGTCTTGCATCTCGCAAGAGTTTAACGCAGTCAGGCCCTGTTCTGTCTGAGGTGGACATGTACTGTTTCTCGTATTGTGTAGCGGCTATCTCTGTCCCAGTACTAAATGTCTATACTTCTGGGGTACGTATTTCCAACACCCAATTTCTTGCTTTGTCCCTCTTATCTAACCAGGCCATCAATTTATTAGCTTTATCACCAACCTCGTACATGCGGTGTTGAGTCGCCCTGGCCTGCACCCTGGCCTTCTCTTCCGCTATGTCTTTCATTTCCTTCTGCTTAATCTTGATTTGATGTTTAACGTGGCAGGTAATGCCTTTGTGTCTCTATTCAGTGTTTCAAGTTTGACCAACTCCGCCTCTAGGGTGTCATACCGAAGCCTGTGCTCTTTCCTTTTCACCACGGCTATGGCTTGCACATGTCCTCTAATCACATTTTATATGCCTCCCACAGTACACATGCTGAGTCTACAGAGCCCACACTATCCTGGTTATATTGTTGCGTCCGTTCCCTCAGTTTGTCTTTAGTTTGTTTGTCCTTAAACACCCATGGATCTAAGTGCGGTGGCAGAGTATTGTCTCTAGTTGGCCCTATCATTCGTACCTCCACTGGCGAATGATCTGATATGCCACATGCTCTATGTGTTGCTCCTCTAGACCACCCTGCTTTGTAGGATTGTGTCAGTAGGTAGTCCAGGTGGGAACATCCCCCATGTGATGCTGAGTAAAATGTATATTGCCTTACCTCTGGGTTAGGTTCCCACCAGAGATCCACTAATCCGAGAGCTTCCGTGAATGCTCTCAGAGGCTCCATTCCAACTCCCCTGTCTGAGGTCGATACCTGGTCTCTGTCTGGGTCCATTGTGGCTATCATGTCTCCACCCATAACCAAGGTGCCGCTCGGGAGGTCTAGCAGCACCACGCTGAGAGCCGGAAAAGTATCTGCATGCAGTTGTGGTGGTATGTATACCGAGCATATGTTGATATTCTTCCCTTCCCACACTCCGGTCAGCACCACGTACCTACCCCTTGGATCACACCAGATCTTGCCAGGTATGAAGGGCAGTGTAACTCGGGCCAGTGTCCTTGTTCCCCATGATCCCGATGTAAATCCCACATGTGCGAGGAGTCTATATCAGATATACCTATCCAGAGCCCTACAATTATTACCCTTTAGGTGTGTCTCCTGTAGGAGTACTTGTGAAGACATGGAATCTGAGGGAAGATGTGGAATGCAATGAGGTCATTAGGCTGTAGAGAATGTTGGGGTAATTGAAGCTGTTGGAGCTGGAGAGCGTTGAGCTCAGCTGGGGGTGCTGTGTACCTGAATATAGATTTAAGAAGATTACTGGACGTTTTGTGATCCTTACATTGGCGACGAGTTGAAGAGGCTATGCAGGGGACAGCTGTACAGCACCTCCACCCGTGGAATACAATCATAATTGACTTTGTGCTTCGATTCAGGCAAGTGATTTCAAATGCGCGATTTAAACCCGACGGCTGTCAAACTGTAAACGTGCGGTTATTGAGCACCTTCTTGAGTGTTTTTATTATGTGATTGTAAACGCGTTAAGCTGATCGATATATCAATAGATCTTAATGATCTTTTATGGGCACGAGGCAACACGGCACACTACATGTCAAGCTGCCTCATCTACATATCGTTGTGCGAATCGGCACGAACACTGGGGAGACGGCAAGCGCGAGAGTAGGAACGCCTCTACAAGCGCATGCCATCTAATATCGTTGTGCGACTCAGCACTTAACTCTGGGAAGCGCGAGCGCTTGAGACGGCAAGCGCGAGAGTAGGAATCCTCTACAAGCACGTGCCATCTAATATTGTCATGCGACTCGGCATGAAAACATTTCAAGAGGTGATTCAAGAAATCACACGGGCATACGCACAAAAAGCCAGAGAAAGCCTGAGAATGGACATGAGGATAATCCCCTCACACTGGGGTATCTCAACACGGCAAGAAAAAAAGAAAAACAAAATTACACGAACCCATAACAAGAGTAAATATCTACAAGAACCCCTACTTACTTGCCATACGAATTGCCATACGTCTGCCAAGCCTGGTAGATAGAAGAAAGGTCATGTGATATCTTGAGCAGTGAGCATCAAAAAAAGACTACCTGCGAAAACAGACTAAGCTTCATCCACATGTTAAGGAGATTTGGAAAATTAAAAGTTGTTATTTTAAATTGTTATGGTAGTTTATTATGTTAATTTATTATATTAAATTATTATTTTAGATTTATATTTTAGTTCATTGTGTTAAGTTCTTTTTCAGGAACATGGCTGATCAGAGCATGGCATCTCCTCCACCGTTTCTATCTTCACCAGGAGATCCACCTATACCATGGAAACAGTGGAAAAAACTTTTCTTACTTACATGTTAGCCATAGGGGGTGATCGTTATGGTCCTCTTAGACGTCAAGCCATTCTTCTTCACCATTTAGGTATTGAGGGAAGGAGAATATATGAAGATTTACCAGAGGTGTCTTTGGGGGTGGGTGCTGGTCAAGCCAACAATGTTTTTGATATGTCGGTGCAAATGCTAGATTTTCAGTTCACCCCTAAGACTAATCTAGTGTTAGAACGTCACAAGTTTTTCTCTAGAGTACAAAAAATGGACAAGGTCATAGCATGTTATGTGGCGACTTTGAGAGGGCTAGCATTGTCTTGTCGTTTTGAACAATTGACTGATTCCCTGATATGAGATCAGATCGTGCGATGCACCAACAACAAGAGGATTAAGGAGCGATTACTGATGAAGGACCCTAATTTGGAAGAGACCATACAAATTGCCAAAGGAATGGAACATACTGCACTGTGGTTAAAGGAAATGGATGGTGCAGGAGGAGAAAAGAGGGAAAGGGTTGTTAGTGAGTTTGGAACTATACAAGGCATGAAAAGAATTAGTGGAAAAGATACTGATGCAAGAAAAGTGGTAGAAGGGAAAACTAGAGGTGAAGTAGAAGTAAGACAAAGGAATGCAGGTCCGAGAGAAGTGAAATGTTTCTGCTGTGGTGCTCCGGGCCATATTGCTTCTAGTACAATGTGTGCAGCTAGAAATGTAGTATTTAGGAAGTGTGGTAGGAGGGGAAACTTTGTGAAAGTATGCAGAGTTGAAGTCATGGGGGAGGAAGAGTACAAGTGGTTGATCAACAAGTACACGATAGTTGTGAGAGTGTTCAAGAGATAATTTTGACTGTGAATGAAGGATTGCAAAATACACAGGTCAAGTGGGGCAAGGAAAAGAATGCAAGTGTGGATATACCAAGTGTTAAGCAAGAAAGTACAGACAAACTGGAAAAACCGCACTGTCAAGTGTTCTTGGAAGATGTGTCTGTGAAAGTATTGGTAGATTCTGGAAGTTTGTTTACACTCATATCTAAAGAAACGTTAAAAGCAAGTGGAAATGTACTGATGAGCATCAATTGTTATGTAAGCCCTATATAAAAAACGTAGGTTATGCTGGTAGAAAAATAGAAATTTTGGGAATGAGGTGGAATACCATCAGTTTCAAAGGGAGGAAGGTGCACAGTAGAGTGTACATTACTGATTTTGGCTCAGATTTGCTAGGGTGGCGCCATCAACAAGATCTGTGAATAATCATAAATCCAAACGCTACTGAACCTGTTATATTAGCCGTGGAGAATGGAGTGCAAGAAGTGTATGAAAAAAATCAAAAGAATTTAATTGGAAAATATCCTAAGGTATTATCCGATGATTTGGGTCTAATGAAGGGGTTTTCACTTAAGATCATACTGAAGGAGGGTGCGAGACCAGTAGTGCATAGGGTGATAAACGTTTCCAATATGATGAACCAACCCCTGAAGGAGGCGTTAGATAGACTATTGAAGGGACAAATAATTTAACCTATTGAGGCTTCTGACTGGCTGGCACAGATTGTTGTAGCTCCCAAGGAAGGTGGAAAGATTCAGTTGTGCATTGATTTGCGTGACCTCAATAGATGCATTTGGGTCGACAGACAACCGCTTCCAAATATTTCAGAAATGTTAACGATGGAGGGGAATGGTGTACTGTTCAGTGTTTTGGATATGTCATCAGCATATCATCAAATTAACTTACATGTGCAATCTAGACACTTGACCTCTTTTGTTACTCTGCTGGGTGCGTTTTGTTATAAAAGAATGCCTTTTGTTCTTGCCTGTGCTTCAGCGGTTTTCCAGAGGGTAATGAAGAGCATTTTTGGTGACCTGGATTGTGTGTTATGTTTCCAAGACGACATACTTATTGTGGGAAGAAATGCAAGTGAACACAATTGATTGTTTGAGGAGGTGATGATGAGGTTAGAAAGCATGGACTAGCTATAAAAAGAGAGAAGTGTCAAATCAGGAAGGAAGAGGTAACGTATTTGGGACATGTCATTGATGGTAAAGGTATAAGAGCAAAGAAAAGTATAGTGGCAGTAATCCAGGGAGCGCCTCGGCCACATACTAAGGAGGAGTTAAAGTCGTTCTTAGGACTTGCAGAATATTGTGCAAAATTTGTGAGAGATTTTACAGGAATTGTTGAACCTTTGAGAAGACTAATGAAGAAGGGTGTGGAGTTTGAATGGGTTGAACAATGTGAAAGTGCATTTGTGAAAATAAAGCAGAGTATAGTACAAGCTCCCACATTGGGACATTTTGATGTGACAAAAAGAACATACATCACAACAGACGCCAGTAATGTGGGAATTGGTGCAGTATTGGCGCAAGTTAAGGATGAGGTGGAGTATGTTGTTGGTTTTGCATCTAGGAGACCACAGGGTGCAGAAACTGCATATTCTGTGATTGAGAGGGAAGATTTGGCTTGCTGATGGGGAATAAACCACTTCAGATTTTATGTATGGGGAATTCCTTTCAAACTTCGAATGGACCATAAACCATTAACATATATCTTCAAGGGTGGAAGAGGTTTGGAAGGGAACATTACACCTCGTATTACTAGGTTGTTGTTGTCTGTAATAGATTACAACTTTGAAGTGGAATTTGTGAAAGGCAACAAAAATGTTGTGGCAGATTATTTATCAAGAATACCGGCGAAAATAGAAGAAACTGTTGAAGAAGTGGCAGCTAGGAAAGAGATATGTGTTGGCGGACAGTTAGTTAAAATTGCTGAGGAGTGGACTACTGCAAGGGAGGAGTGAAGTGTTGAAGTAGGTTGAGACGAAGGTTGTGTGTGGATGGAGAGAAACTGATGAAATGAGAGGAGAGATATGTGAGTATTTTAAGATCAGGGATGAATTGAGTATAGTTGATGGTAAGTTAATGAGGCATAATCAGTTTGTTCCCCCCAGGAATATTCGTTTGCAGAATATCATTCGTGAGGGGCATCTAGGACATGGGTCATGAAGAGAAAGGTGAGACAATCGTTTTGGTGCCCTGGGATGTATCGGGATGTCGAAGAGAAGGTGAAGAATTGTGTAGCGTGCGCTAACAACGACAAGACCAAAGTGGTTAGGCAACCTTCATTAGGAGTTGTAAGTTTTCCGAATAGACCTTGGGAAAAATTGACCATCAATTTTTTGGGACCTGCGAATAGGTTGGGGATAGGAGATAAATTTAAACTAGTTTTAGTAGATTATCACGCCAAATGGTTTGTGGTGAAGGCTGTCGATCATGTGAACACGACAAGAGTTATTTAATTTTTGGAGGAAGTTTTCATGGAGGAAGGAATACCAAAAATTATGGTATCGGACAATGTGGTACAATTTGTATCCAAAGAAATGACGAATTATCTTTCTGGTATGGGGATTGTGCACGAGAGAGTTGCTCTTTTCCAACCTCAATCTAATGGCTTGGTAGAGAGGATAAATAGATTAGTAATGGAGAACATTCAGTTGTCTTTGGCCAATGGCTTGTCGTGGAGAAAAGAATTAAGGAGAATGATATGGTCATATAGAACGATGCCTCATTTGGTGACAGGAGTTTCACCATTTGTGTCCTTAAAAGGTAGAGAGCCTCGGGTAAAGGAATGTCCTGTATGGTTGAGGAGAACGACAAATGTCATAGTGGATTGTGAAGGTGTGAGGAGGACGGTCATGTGGAGACAGGAGAAGAATATGCTGTACTACAACAAAAGGAAGGGTGTGAAAAGGTGTTGTGTATGGCCTGGAGATTTGGTGGTGTTACGAAAGAAGGGTTTTGTTTGCAAAGGGGAGAGCAAGTATTCTGTTCCGTGCGGAGTGAAAGAAGTTAAGCATAATGTAGTAATTCTTTTTTTTTTAAATTCTCTTTTTATTAAACAGTTGTGGTAGTACAGTGGGTGGCCGTGAGGCTGCGGAGAAATGAATTACAGGGAGAAAAAGACTTATAACCTTTCTTACAAGTAAGGCACATTCTCTGTACAGCGTTAAATAGAAAGAAGATCAATGTCCAACTCTGCTCTAGTCAGTTCGACTGATGGAGATTCACATATTTCACCACGGGATACATTCCACTTAGCCCATTTGTGATCCCATTTCGTGGGGCAACCCCTGTGTTTGAAAGCATCCTTCTATGCAATCATCGCATTGTCCATGTCATTGGCCCATTTCTGGTATTTAGGCAAATCCCTGGTTCCCCACACCTGAACTATATTCCTCTTAGCAAGAACAAATCCCAGTGATGCCCAGGTATGCTCAGTTTGGGTCAGGTCGGTAGCCTCCCACACATTTAATAAACAAAGTCTCGGGGAGTGGGCAATGCTTTTCCCGCCTACCCTCGTAAGTGTGGAGATAATTTTCACCCAGTATGGCTGGAGAGTTGGGCACTCCCAGATCGTGTGGAAAAATGTGCCCTCTGCTGTGCACCCTCTAAGGCACACAGGATCTGGCTGACGTCCCATCTTGACCAGTGTATGTGCGGATAGGTAAGTTCTGTGTAAAATTTTAAGCTGAATTAGTCATAATCGCATTGGAATAGCAACCTCCTTGGGGGAGGAGAGAGCATCCTGCCAATCATCGTCCTCTAAATACCCAAGGTCCAATTCCCACAACTGTCGGAGATGCACCAGTGGGTCTGGTCTGTTGTGTATTAATTTACGGTATGTGAGCGATATGGCTTTGCGTGTCAGGGGATCTGTTAAAAGTCGATCTTCCAGTGGGGAGGCCTCGGGTAGAGCCTCACCACTCGCAACAACGGTGGTCAATGCATGGCGAATCTGCAAGTAGCGGAACGTCTCTGACCCTGCCAGCTGGTACTCTGTTTGCAGGTCTCTAAATGGGACCATCTCATTTCGCTTCCACAGATCGCCAACTGAAGAGATACCCATTAAGTCCCATTTATCAAAGCCTGGGCATCTGCTCAACATGCCGAGTTGCTCAGATTCCCACAGGGGAGTGATCAGTGTCAATTTCCTGTGCCACCCCAAAGCTTTTGTTGCGCGGTGCCAAAGTGCAACCGTTTGGGCCGTGGTGCCGGTGAGGCGCTGTCCTTTGGGATTGGAATAGAGTGCACGCCGATATCCCCCGGGGTCATTATCCATTTGTCCATTCGGTATGCCGGTTCAGACGGTGAGGCAAAGACCCATTGATTGACCACCGCGAGCTGGGAGGTCCGGTAGTATTGTTTTAGGTCGGGCAATGCAATTCCTCCATCATACCCTCCCCGGGTCAGTTTGTGTGTCGCAATACGTGGGTTTTTCCCATCCCATAGAAGAGTTCTGACCTCGCTCTCTACACTGACAAAATAGGCATCTGGGATCCTATAGGGGGTGTTTTGCAGCACGTATAAAATTCGAGGCAGCGTCAACATTTTGAACAGCGCTGCCCTACCGAGTAGAGTGAGGGGTAGCGACCGCCAATGAAGCACGTCATTGTGTAGCCTAGCTAGGGGGGCGTTAAGATTGATGTCATGGAATTGGGCCGGGTGTTGGGTAACGTATATGCCAAGGTAACGAAATCCCTCAGTAGCCACCGTAATGTCAGTGCCCTTAGGAATCCGCAGCACTGAACCTTGAAGCATGAACAGGATCGATTTTGTCCAGTTAATGGTGTATCCCGAGTGAGCGCTAAAGATTGCGAAAATATGTAGGATCCTGTGGATCGAGGCCGATGGAGCTGCTACATACACTAGGACATCATCAGCATAAAGGGAGATTCTGTCTTCGTGTTGGTCCGTCCATTTCAGCCCCCTGATCATGGGATCACCCCTAACCCAGGTCGCCAAAGGCTCCAGTACCAGGGCAAACATGAGGGGCGACAGGGGGCAACCCTGTCTAGTCCCCCTCTCTAGTCGGAATTGTCGGGACGTATGTTGATTGACAACTACTTGGGCCGTTGGGTCAGTATAGAGTAATTTAACCCATTTTATAAAGTGTGGGCCAAATCCCATACGCTCGAGGAGGGCAAATAGATAAGGCCACTCGATAGTATCGAACGCCATTTTTGCGTCCAGTGACAGCAATGCTGCATCCTCTTGGATGGTGTGAATTCTACCCATCACCCCATGCAATCTTCTGAGATTGAGGGCCGTGTTACGGCCGGGCATAAAGCCCGATTGGTCTGGGTGCACAAGTTTGCATATGATGGAGATCAAGCGATTAGCCAAGACTTTGGCGAGAATTTTAACCTCGGCGGTTAACAATGAGATTGGACGATACGAGTCACATCTCGTCTCTGGTTTGCCTTGTTTGTGGATGACGACCACTGAGGCCAACATCAAGTCGTGGGGCAGGGCCCCTGCTTGGTAGCTCTCTAAGTACAGGGCACGAAGAGTGGGTGTTATCTTGGAGGTCACCAATTTAAACAATTCGATTGGGAGCCCATTAGGGCCCATGGCTTTACCCGACTTAATGCCTCGTATGGCAGTCGCTAATTCCTCCTCTGTGAGGTCCCCCTCCAAGGATTCACAATCTTCTGGGGTGAGGGTAGTGACCGGAATGGTGGCCAGTAGGTCTCTGGAATCCTGGGAGGTGGTGTGAGTGGTGGAGGAGTATATCGAGGCGAGATGGGATGCGAAGGCCTCAGCAATTAGCTGTGGGTCACTCACCAGTGTTCCCGTATCTGTTTCAATTAGGGGCACCCATCTCTGTGTGGTTTCCCGCCTCTCCAACCATGCAAGCAGTTTACCGGTGGTGTCCCCCAGCTCATATATTTTATGCAGACTAGCTCTTTGTTTTGATCTAGCTGCCTCCGTCGCTAATTGTCGGTAGTCCTGTCTTTTGACACTCAGAGTGTGAGTGAGCTGTTGGTCGTCGTTAGTCGCCACCCCGTCCTCCAGCTCCCGAATCTCCCACTCCAGAGTCTCCAATCGTGCCCTCAGTTCCTTCTTGTGTCCCGCCATCAATTAAAGTGCATGGCTCTTGATTACTGCCCCAAAGGACCCCCACAGAATCTGATGGGATTTGACTGTATTTATGTTTTCAGTGAAGTAATGGTCTACCCCTTTTAGAAGGGTGCTCCGAACATGCGGGATCTTCAGACTCCACGGATTTATGGACAGGGTGATATGACTGTATTCCTGGGGCAGAGCCTACTGAATCAGGACAGGGGAGTGGTCAGAGATACCGCGTGCCAGGGACTTGGCTTCAGTAAAATTGGAGAGATCGTCAGCGTGCGTGAGCAAATGGTCAATTCTGGATTGACTACTATGGGCAACAGAGTGAAAGGTAAAATTCTGCGCCAGGGGATTAAAATGGCGCCAGAGATCAACAAGGCCAAACGCCAAGAGAAAGTCCATAAGGGGTGAGGTATCATGTGGATCTTGACGAGGAGGACGTCGGTCGACTCGACCATCCACCGTCAGGTTAAAGTCGCCTCCCATCACCAGGATACCGACTGGGAGGTCAAGCAGGAGTTTACCCAGGTCAGTCAATGTGGTTCTTTTCAGCGCCGGAGTAATATAAATCGAGAGTACATTTAGGGGTTCCCCTCCCACGTCCCAACAATTGTGGTAAATCTACCCTGGGTGTCAGCCCATGTGTTGTTTATCGTGAAAGGGCATTGCTTGCGGATAAGAATGCCGGTCCCTCTTGAACCAGACGTAAAGCCCGCGAGTGCCACCAGTCTATCGCCCCATCGATCAAGTGCCCTACATGTGTTGCTGATTAGATGTGTCTCTTGCAGGAGAGCAATGTCTGGGGCTTGTCTCTTAAGATAATGGAGCACTACCCCTCTCTTCAATTTGTCCCCCAGCCCATTGACGTTCCATGTAATAATGCGGAGTGTCCTCCTCACTGCACGGTCAGCCATGGTGCATCTAGGTGAATTGGGGCACTATTCGCCCATACCCCAAGTGTATATGGCAAATGTTGGTACAGAGATTCCATCAGCCCTGAGCGTGTTTGCATAAATGACATCTCTTTCTCCACCGCTATCACAACAAAATAACAGTACAAACTGAATAAACAAAACACCCCACCCCCAAAATGTCCCTCGCCCTCCCCCTCCCTGCCTCCCTGCATGGCAGGCATTTAACCTCCCGCCACCCCAAACGTGCAGAGTGCCTATCGCCCACCCTTAAAATAATCGGGAACGTGATCCAACCCCACTCCCTTGGCGTCAATTTGTTCTACTGCATTTACCCCTGTCATTATTCTTCATAACATTGGACTAGGACCATAACAAGCTGTAAACAACAAGGAACAACGATACCACACTGCAGATTGCAGTTACGGCCCTCAAGTTGTTGACGATGGTGTCCAGTAACCTCAGAGTACTATTACAAGGCAGTTCTGTAGTAAGTAGACCTGCGCCCAAAGGGCCATGAATGTGTAACCTAGTCAACTGGAAACCGCCAGGCCACTCCTTCAATCTGCCTGTCGCTGTTCTGGCAGACCCCTCGTCGTAGCGTCGCCATCCGGTGGGGACACTGACTGGCGGCCCGACCTGTCTTTGTTCCCAGCACCACGGTTCGCTTTGTGGTTCTGCTTGCCAACCGTGCACCAACCATCGAGCCAGTCCCATGCATCTTCGGGACTGGTGAAAAACCATGTTTTCCTTCCGGACTCAACACGCAATTTTGCCGGAAACAACATGGGGTATTTGACTTCTTGCTCCCGCAGGGCGCGTTTCACCTCCAGAAAGCTATGGCGTTGTCTCTGCACTCGCAGCGTGAAGTCTGGGAAGAAGGTAATTTTGCTATTGTCAAGGGTGATCGTTGGGGCCGCTCTCGCTGTTTGAAGTATGATGTCCCTGTCACGGAAGTTGAATACCCTTGCCAGGATGGGTCTAGGTGGTGCGCCGGGCTTGGATCTTCCGCCCGGTACTCTGTGTGCCCTTTCAATGGAGAAGTGTTTGGACAGACCCTTAGGCTGGAGATGTTGCAGCACCAGGTCCTCTTCAAATAGGTCCGCCGCTTGCCCCTCCGCTCGTTCCGGCACTCCTAGTATTCGGACGTTGTTGCGGGGCATTCTACCCTCGTAGTCGTTGAGTTGACGTTCCAGCGTGTCTTGATTGACTTGTAGAGCCGCGACTTGGCGTTTGAGGAGGTCGGTGTCAGTCGTTAAGTCCTTAGTTGTGGATTCCACCTCTTTGATGCGCTCGGTCATGTTCCGCATGTCCGCCCTGATCAGGGAGACCTCGGAGGCGACGGTGTCAATCCTGCCTTCCAGAGAGGTGCGCACAGACGTTATGGGTGTTAAAAATGTCTTGTAGCGTGGGGTCTGGCTGGTCCCCCGCAGACTTTGGATGCACTTGTGTTTCCTCCTGGCCTGTTTGCCATGCAAATTTATCCAGCTTCGTTTGGAGCGCGCTACGACCGCTGCGGCCGCTCGCCATGGTGCGTTCAGTGCACAAGGCGCTGCCAGAGGAAAGATTGGCCCACGCTGGCTACTCGCCGCCGCCTGCTCAAGGGTCAATGCCCTGTCCGGCCTGTCGGGTTTCACCAGTGGGCCTGCACCAAAGGAGGAACACGCACCAGGTTATACACACTCCTGAGGTTGGGGAGTACTGACTGGACGGTAATGTCTCTTGTGGCCACGCCGAATGTCACCTACCGGCGGACCATGGTAATTGCGATGTTTGTGCCAAGTTCATTCCATGCGGGAGAGCGCAACTCCTCCACCCAGCAAGCGGTCTTTGTGCCGGCTGCCCCCGTAGTTACTTCTCTGGAGCCCCACAGGACGGGCTTCCAGCTCACCCCACGCCTCACAGCACAGAAGCCAGGGTGCAAGGTGAGTACACGCGGTCTTCATTCCCCGGGGAACAGCAGATTGGTGCGGGCGCCGTTACTTTGCCGCCGTGTGTGCCAGTTCCTTGGGTACCATAGAACAGTAGTAGAGCACAGTTCTCACAATGGCCACCAGCCGCGCTGGGTAGTGTCGAGGAAGCCCGGGGAGCGCGCTTATTCCCGGCCGTAGCGGGGGCCGGAAGCCCTCCAGAACAGGTGAAGACGGCAGTAACTGGTGCGTGGCCCCCTCGGTGAACGTGACTTGGCCAGCCCCACCGCAGCCGTGGTATCCTCTCCGTCGGGTGGCTAGAGGCCTGCAGGGCGCACTTTACAATTGTCTGGTGGGGCCCAGGAGCCACGGGGCTGGAAATCCACCAGGAAAGGTGAGGATAGCTTCCCGGTAATATGCGCCCCCCCCAGTGAGCGCCTGTTGATATTACGTACCGCAGTATCCACTTAGTCGGGCGGTCAGAGGCCCGTGGGGCGCACTTTCCGATGAGCTATCACACTTGGGGGGTCGCGGGGGTAAATGGCTTACCAGGTCTAAAGTAGATGGCTTCTTGGTGGTGCAAGCTCCCCTGGAAAATGCAGGTAAGAAGTTCGTACCGCCGCCGCGGTATCTCCGTAGTCAGGCGGCCGGCGGCCTACGAGGCGCACGTTAGGTCTTCTGCGACGGCAGCCCGGGCCTGAACAAAAACACCACCAGCACTTGCCGGATTCAAACGTCGTTCGGTGCGCCAGTTCCACACACTGCGGGGGTTAGTTAGTCTCTTTAGCAGCGATTGTTCTTCGGGGCAAATCGTTTTTATGCGGATTTTCGGGAGTGGTGCGACGGAGCTGGGCTACCGCGCGGCCATTTCCCTCTGCAGTTGGCCACGCCCCCTAATGTAGTAATTCTTGAAGATGGCACTACGAGAAGCATGAGTGATGTATGTAAAGTCTAAAGGGAAAATTTCTTAATCACTTATGGTCCCGATCATCTTATTGTGTAAATGTCATGAATTTAGATTTTACATTATATAACCATATATGTGTAGGTATGTATTGATTGGCACTGTTATTTTCATGTTCCTATGTTCTGCTAGTAATGAGTTGTACGATTAATATTCCTGGTCTTTAAAAAAAATATCATAAGGGGAAGATGTATGAAGACATGGAATCTGAGGGAAGATGTGGAATGCAATGAGGTCATTAGGCTGTAGAGAATGTTTGGGGAATTGAAGCTGTTGGAGCTGGAGAGCGTTGAGCTCCGCTGGGGGTGCTGTGTACCTGAATAAAGTTTTAAGAAGATTACTGGACGTTTTGTGATCCTTATCTGGAGTGTGGCACCTTAGATATTGCAGTACCATAGTGCACTTTGTTTTATGCCCAAGGCCGTTTACATTCCAGGTCATAATTTTCAAATTGGTTCGGTCCCAAGAGGGCCCCGGGTGAGGGCTCACATGGCTCGTCCCCACAAGCTGATTTGTCTCAGTATGTACCTGGTCTAAATTAGGCCTGGGCGTTGAACTCCGCTCAGTTCACGGAGTTTGCGGAGTTTTCTGCACTCCGCACTCCGCGGAGCTCGCGGAGTGCAAGAAAACCCCGCTTCGCGTAGTGCAGCGGAGTTTTTTCCCCGCTCGCGCTCGCGAACGGTAAGTTCGCGAGCTGCAGCTCGGGTAGAATTTCTACCCGAGCTGCAAAAAGACCAGTGCGAACATCAGTTCGCACAACACTCCGCCACTTGCGAAACTTCGCGGCGTTCTTTTTGTAACTTCGCGAAGTTCCGCGTAGTAAAACTCCGCGAACTATGCCCAGGCTTAGTCTAAATGCCTTCAACTCCTTATTGGTGACTGTGGTGAATCTCTCCCCTATCCTTCTAACAAACCATCTCATTTCAATATAACGGCAAAGCAAAGTACAACAAACAGCTGCAAAATCAAACCATCTCCATAACGGTAACTTAACCCATAACCCCCCAATTCCCCCCCACCCTGCTACCCTGCACTGTGGGCTCAGAACCTCCCACCACCCCAACCTGCAGAGTGCCTGTCACCCCATAACAATAGCACCAAGAATCGGGTCTCACCCGACACCCCAACGGCCCTTCCATTCTCCTAAGACAGGTATAGTTCCACATTGTCCCACTCGTGTAGCAAGTAACTACATAGAATAAATCCAAAATGAAAAGCAAAGTCCTCTTAGCTGGCTAGGCAGGTGTGGGCCTCCCATTTGTCTTGGCGTCTGATCTTGGTGCCGTCTGCTAATGTGTCTAGGAGTTACGACGGGTCTCAACAATCCTTCACTCTTTGTGTGGTGGCCTGTTTCAATTGTTCAGTCTCTCTGAGTCCGCCGTCCATGGAGGTCCCTCCCCCAGATCGGAGGCTGACTCCCTGTAGGAAAGTAGGATCTGCTTCTTATGGTTACCCCCACTTTATGCTGGATGTTACACTGTTTTTGACTAGTCTGACTGGAATCCTGCTAATCAGGACCCCAGTCTATCTGCTTTCTCTTTAAAATGTTATGTCATGTACTAAGGTACACTCCAGATTGGATACTGGGGTACCCTTGTCAGTCCCTAGTATATGGTACATATGTACCCAGGGCATAGGTACCCCAGAGGCCTCCCATGGGCTGAAGCATGTATTATGCCACCCATGAGAGGCCATACAAAATGGAACTACAGGCCTGCCATTGCAGCCTGTGTAAGATGGTGCATGCACCACTTACTTTAGATATAGGTTTACTTTATCTTTAGGTCACTACACTTAAAACCTATGTCACCCCTATAGCAGGCCTTGACAATCCTGAAAGCAGGGTGCTGGGTTTTACGTGAAAGGGTGCCCCTGCATGAGCAGAGCACCCCTGCAGCCTTCGGAGACCATTCTCCCAGGTTGTCGGTGACCCAGCCTGACATATAGGTAGAGGTGCATTATATGCTTGTGTAAAATGCTATCTCGAAAACGGCTGCAACAAACCATGTCGTGTTTGGTATCAAACACCTTGGAGTCATACCTCCACAACGATAACCGGTGTGGGAGGTATGATTCCACCCCTCAGAAGCAAGCTTCGTGGGTCCCTGGTCTTTCCAGTACCAGCCTTCTCGACCCGGACAGCACAAAATGGTTGCTGCCGACCAGAGGCACATTTCTGCCCTCCTGCTGCTGAGCCAAGCTCGAGCAGAGGAATGCAGCACAATAGGCATCCTGTCACAGGGAGGTGTGACCACCTCCCAGACAGGATTTAGTGTATTGGAGCTGGGTGGGTGCACTTCCAAAGTGCCTGAAAGTCTGCACGAGGGGCACATTTGGTGTCCCTGTGCATAGTCCAGTTCAAACCAGTCCTGGGAGCCGTTGGCTCCTGCTCTGGCGTGAAACTGGACAAAGGACATGGGAGTAATCTCCCCACTGTCCTGACACTCCCCTGGGAGGGTCCCCTGAATCTGTCCAACCCTCTCCCGTGGGTACAAAAGGGCTTACCTGGCTGTAGGACCCTAGATTCAATGTGCACAAGATTCTGAATAAGAAACCACTGACCTTCGACCGTCTGGACACTCTGGACTTCACTGGACTTCGACTGGGCCCGACTTCGTCTCCCTCTCTGTCCAAAGCATTGTCTGTGCCCGTGCACCATACAGGCTCTGTGCAGGACCTGTGGAGCATCAAGGACAACTGAAGTATCTCTGTTGGGGTGAAGGAGTCACTCACCTGCGTTTGCAGGCACCATAACGCAACTGACCAGTCTGCTGATCCTGAGCTTCTGTGGACTCCAAAGCCTCCAGCAAAACATAAGGTGGGTTCCTACATTGCTTGAGGTTGAGCTACCCTCTCATCAAGTTTGAGGCCAGTATCCCTCATGAGGACCACATAACCTGAACCCCTGTGCATTGTGTACTTTTGCAAGTGCATATGCTTGTTGGTATTCCCCAACTTTGTGCATTGGGCTATCGATAGCCCCAACCTCTGTGCACATTTCCTACAAAGGACTCTGGCCTCCTCACACTCGGTGCCCTGCAAGCTGTGACTTTGTGAAACTGCTAGAGGTCCCCTCGCGACTCCGGTGCCTTCGGCCTGTGGGTCCACTTGAGGGACAACACTGCTTTTCTTGGGCTCCCCTGGTTGCTCCAGGCCTGCCCTGACTCCCCTTGCTGTGGTGAGTCCTCTGGTCCTTGCTGGGCCAGACCATAAAATTCTTTGACCTTCTTCGTGGGTTGCCACTGCCAAGGCTTGTTGGTGCTTCCGCCGGTCACCGACCCCTCAGCAATCTTTACACCTGAAGCCCCAACATCGGTGAGCATTTGTCTACCGAGCCCCTGGTAACTCCTGAGTGACCCAGACTCTGTCCCCTCTGCTTTCAGGTTCCTTCCATCAAGAATCCACCGGACACTTTTCTTGCTTTCAGGTTCCTTCCATCAAGAATCCACCGGACACTTTTCTTCTTTCCAGCAGTGGCATTTCTTTGAAGACTCCCATTGAGAACGACGGCGGTTTCCGACGCCACTTCAGCCCTATGCACCCGGCTTCCCTGGGATAGGTAACTCTGGTACTTCAGTATCCACGGGTGGGGTGGCTCTCCAACCTTCTATGTTCCAAAGGGTTTCTTCGTAATCCACTGGGAAGGGTCCTTAAACTTTAAAATTGCAACTGCGACTCTCCCATTGAATTGTACGTAGCATGCGGTCGTGTTCTCACACTGCACCTGTCCTCCGTGGGGTCCCTACTTACTCACCTTAGGTGGTTCCTTGGGGTCCCAGCGATTCTACATCCTCTAGACACTGTCTTGACTCGAGTCGTGGTTCTTATACACTATTTTAGTATATGGTTTGGTCTCCCCTGGAGCCCACTGTGTATTAGTGCTACTTACGATTGTTTCTGTGCTACAGTATTGTGTGCTTTGTGTTTATCTGCGTGTAGCAGATACTGTGAGGTATTTAAGGTGTGTTATAATAATAAATATATATTCTTATAACTGCTGTGTGGTTCTCCTTTCATTTAACCAATACAATAAGGTTGCATTCTGGTAAAACAAGCTGCTTAACATTCCTTCAAGACTAAGCCTGAAGGCTGCTCTCCACAGCTACCACTTGGATAGCTTTCTAAGGTTATCTTTGACCTCTTAAATTACCATAAAGGTTGTTTGGACTGGTGCAAGGTGCCCACTTTAATTAGTGGACATCATATACCAGGCCAACTTCTCACACTCCCCATATGTAGTGACCAGATCTTTGATAGTATTATGCCTATGTAAGGGTTTTCCTGCTGTCCTCCAGCCGTCTCGCCAGTCCCACACCTCTTCTGGGGTAGCTAAGCGCCAGATCTTGCCTTCTACTGTGACTCTAAGTGTTGCGGGAAAGAGATGGAGTATCTGATATCTTTTGCTCAAAGGGCTTTTTTGACCTTCAAGAAACTCCGCTGTTGTTGCTGTACTTTTATGGTGAAATCCGGGAAGAGTGTAATGGTGGCATTTTGGAATTTAAGTGGCGGAGCACTCCGAGCAGTTTGAAGGATCACGTTCCTATCTCGATCGTTAAATATTCTTGCAATAATGGGGCGTGGTGGGGCCCCCATGTCACGATTCACTCCCTGTGCTCTCGTGCCCACCACCAGGGGGCCAACTTGTGGGGCTTTCCAGTATTCTAATATGCTTCCAGACACTCCCCTGTATGCATATCCTGACTTCCAGGCATTTGTACACCATTTAGGAACTGACATCCATTCCCAATCCATGCCGGGTTTTGTGGAAGCCAGTCTGCTCATGCTGGAAACTCCATTACCTAGAATTCCCTGCTCACTGCTTCATCTCCACCCCTGCAGGCCAAGGATGGGTGGAGGAATTCAGCTCACCTGTGGCTGGCTGCTGCTAGCCTGCTCACACCTGATGCATGTGATTACTGTGAGCTCTTTTAAGCCCCAGCTCCCTTCAGTCCAGTGTTGGTCATTGTAGCTGTATACTGGTGAGACCGATCCTTGTTCCCAGTGTTTCCTGAGCTTTTGATATCTTTGTTTCCAGTATTTCCTGAGCTTTAGTTATTGCTTGTTCCTGAGCTGCAGCAGTTTCCCTGTTCCTGAACTAGCACTGCCTGCAGTGCTACCTTGTTTGCTGAGTTCCTGAGCTATAGTTAATCCTTGTTCCTTGATTCCTGAGCTATAGCTATTCCTTGTGCCTGAATTAGCACTGCCTGCAGTGCTACCTTGTTTCCTGTGTTCCTGAGCTATAGCTATTCCTTGTACCTGAATTAGCACTGCCTGCAGTGCTACCTTGCTTCCTGAGTTCCTGAGCTATAGTTATTCTTTGTTCCTGTTCCTGGGCTTCAGCTATTTCTTGTTCCTGATTTGCACTGCTTGCAGTGCTCTCTTGATGCCTTGTTTCCTGAGCTGTAGCTATTTCCTGTTTCCTTGAACCAGTACTGCCTGCAGTGCACCTTGACTCCTGAGCCTTAGCATTCCTTGTTCCTGACCTGCAGCAGTTTCCCTTCTCCTGAACTGGCACTGCCTGCAATGCTACCTTGACTCCTGCGCCTTTAGCATTTCTTGTTCCTGACCTGCAGCAGTTTCCCTTCTCCTGAACTAGCACTGCCTGCAGTGCTACCTTGACTCCTGAGCCTTAGCATTCCTTGTTCCTGGCCTGCAGCAGTTTCCCTTCTCCTGAACTAGCACTACCTGCAGTGCTACTTTGACTCCTGAGCTTTTGCTCAATTCTTGTTCCTGCCCCAGCACTGCCTTCTATGCTACTTTGTTTTCTTGATTCCTGAACCTGCACTATTCTAGTATACCCTTGTAGCCTCCCCTTCTGTATATCCTTTTCCAGTCCCTGCCTTTCTTCCCATTTCCTTGGTTCCAGTTCCTAGCTTGCTGTCTTTCTATTCTGCTGTCTTGCTTCTGTTACCTTGTATGTTTGTTACCTGCTTTCTGCCAAGTGTGCCCTGTGATTTCCTTCCTTTCCTGTTAAGCACTCCTCCTTGCTAGCTCCTTGTCTATTGTGCTTGTGTTTAGTTCTACCCCTTTGCTGTTACTGCCTTGCGTGTTCCTGTTTGATCGCCAGGATCCGTAGGCACAGCTGACTGCCTAGGTGGTGTTTCTTGTTCACTGTGAGTATTGTCTTTGAGTTACTGTTATAACATCACCATAGGTATAAGCTCCACAGACCCTGCCTTTGCATACATATCCTATATGTGGATATTTTCAGTCAGTATCTGTAACAGCAATTGTGGGTGAGGAACTTACTGAGCTTCAGTCTTACCGTGTGGAGCTCCCGAGTGCTTTACCCCACATTCCCTTTATTGTTAATGTTGTATTATATATATGTCTTGCACGTCCGTCCTGGGTGTAGTTAGTCTGAATGCTAAATTGCCTTGTGAGTGCCCTTCCTTTCTAAATCTTAGCCAACTTGTTCCTTTGTACAGGCTTCCCCTTTGGATCCCTTTTCTCCTCTGACTTCCTGTGTGATCCTGGGCAGCGCTGTACTCCTCTCTCTGTGTACGTTTCTACCCTGTTCCCAGTCCTTGCCCAAGTCCCTGACTGTGTTCCCGACATAGTCCCGGACAGAATGACCAACCAACATTTCCAGGGTCACGTGTGAGGTTTCTTTGTGTTCAGTTAGCTACCATTTTTCTGTTACATTTGTGTGTGAAAATATTGAAGGTGTGTCCTAATGAGAGGTTCAAGAAAGAAACATACCAGTACATCATTTAGGTTTGTACAGGGCAATTCCCCAGTGCCCAACAATGAGAGGCATTTAGTGTCTACTTTACAGTTTGTTCACCCTAGTCCTGAAACAATGAATCCTCTTATGAGAAATGGACATTTACGTTCTGAATATTTTACTCATTGGCTCTCAAACACCTCTTTGCCAGATCCGGGCTTAATCTTCTGTTCTGATCCAGATTCAATGTCTGTGTCAGCATTGCATAAGGAGAATGCTACCTTACTCAGTTTGCTGAACAAGAATTCTGAATCTCGCATGTCTGCTGTAAGTGGTTGTAAAATACAGTATTCAACCACACAACCAAAGAAAGAGCAGATGCATTTTATAACCTCTGGTCTCCATTCAAATAATGTTACCCAGTCTTGTAGTCCAGTAAAGAGCACAGTCCTGGATACTAAAGGGACCTTGTTAAATACCACATTCAAAGTAAACCGTAATCAGTTTAACAAAAGAGAGAAAAGACCTACTAGAACACAGGCGGCTAATAGCCAGTTTGAACAAAATCCAAGGTGTAGCTCTGTTGCTTGTTGTGAAATTGTCTACCACAGTCCTTGTATAGAAAGATCTGCAGTCTTCACAGGATATAATTACATCTAGGATTCTTGAACTACAGCGAGAGAATAAAATGTTTCAGACTCTGTTAAAAATTTATAACCCAGAGTTCAAGTGGGAATCTAAAACCCCTGTACAAGACAACTTTTCCACCTCTATGTTAGCCTCCTTAGAAATGGAGAATGAAACCTTGCGCTCTCTTTTGCGTTCCCCTCAGAGCTGGTCCAGCAATTGTGTGAATAATACTGTGGCTGATCACTCAGATTCCAATCAGAAAAGCCATAGTACCTTTTCTCACAGTGCAGTTAATGAAAGTATGTGTTTGAAGTCTGAATTTTCTAACTCCTCTGGTGTTTTGTCTTCTAGTGCTAAATTACATCCAGGTGCTACATCTGAGATGTGTCCCTCCACTTTTCAGGAACCCCAAATACCAGGCAAAACAAAAAACATCTCTTTGCTTTCTTTTCCTAGTAGTGAGGTCAGTTCTATCTCAGAGATAACCCATAG
Organism: Calotriton arnoldi; assembly: GCA_963921515.1. Taxonomy (NCBI): domain Eukaryota; kingdom Metazoa; phylum Chordata; class Amphibia; order Caudata; family Salamandridae; genus Calotriton; species Calotriton arnoldi. Next base: position 3,666,569 of record CAWUFW010000409.1, read on the forward strand.
ACAGGCCATTGACATACAGACAAAACCTGAACCAGTGACCCACATAATCCCTGATGTGACAATATCCTGTGACTCAAACCATGCTCTTGATTTAACGGCTGTGACTGAAGTCAACCTCCTTGCTGAGAAGAAACAAAATCCTGACCCCTTGTTTGCTCCCTTGCCTTCAAGCACAATACAAAGTGAAAAGTCCGGAAATGATAATGCTCTATGCTCAGATGCATTTGTACCACCTTGTAATGCTGAAGAAAATGAAAAGATCTCCCATGACCAAGTAATCTCTGGCCTATTTCCTCTGACTAAGAGTTGTGAACTGCCAAATGGTAAAGGAAGTCTGGTCATCAGAGACTCTAAGAAAAGCACTATTCTGAGCCATCCCGAAGAAAGAACGTCAGTGTGTTTTAATGAGCCAAGGAACTGTGAAGATTTCACTATTGACAACAGGGAATCTACTGTTCATGTGCAATCGCCATTCCCAGAATTTAAAGTCTGTCATCCTTGTGCCTCTCTGCCATCAGCTAGTCTTCTTGCAGAGTCCTCAGCCGGCCCGCTGCTTTCAGAGTCTCCAGAGTCCTCAGCCGGCCTGCTGCTTTCAGAGTCTCCAGAGTCCTCAGCCGGCCTGCTGCTTTCAGAGTCTCCAGAGTCCTCAGCCAGCCTGCTGCCTTCTGAACTTCAGCCTGCCTGCCATCTGAGCCCGAGCCTGCAGCTTGCCTGCATTCAGACCCCAAGCCCGTAGCTCACCTGCATACTAAGCCAGAGCTTCCAGCCTGTCTGACTTCCGAGCCAGAGCTTCCAGCCTGTCTGACTTCCGAGCCAGAGCTTCCAGCCTGTCTGACTTCCGAGCCAGAGCTTCCAGCCTGTCTGACTTCCGAGCCAGAACTTCCAGCCTGTCTGACTTCCGAGCCAGAACTTCCAGCCTGTCTGACTTCCGAGCCAGAACTTCCAGCCTGTCTGACTTCCGAGCCAGAACTTCCAGCCTGTCTGACTTCCGAGCCAGAACATCCAGCCTGCCTGATGTCAGAGCCAGAGCTTCCAGGCCGCCTGCCTTCAGAACCAGAGCTTCCAGGCCGCCTGCCTTCAGAACCAGAGCTTCCAGGCCGCCTGCCTTCAGAACCAGAGCTTCCAGGCCGCCTGCCTTCAGGACCAGAGCTTCCAGGCCGCCTGCCTTCAGAACCAGAGTTTCCAGGCTGCCTGCCTTCAGCACCAGAGCTTCCAGGCCGCCTGCCTTCAGCACCAGAGCTTCCAGGCCGCCTGCCTTCAGCACCAGAGCTTCCAGGCCGCCTGCCTTCAGCACCAGAGCTTCCAGGCCGCCTGCCTTCAGCACCAGAGCTTCCAGGCCGCCTGCCTTCAGCACCAGAGCTTCCAGGCCGCCTGCCTTCTGGCCTTGAGCCTCTATCTTGCCTACTTTTTGACCCTGTGCTTCCAGTTTGCCAGCCTTCAGAGGTCTCAGTACGGATACCTTCAGAGACTGAATCTCCAGCATCAGAGATAAAACTCTCAACATGTAAGCCTCAAGGGCCTGGGTCTCTTGCATACCTGCTTCCAAAGTCGCCTGCATGTGAGTCTTCTGTATGTTTTCCTCCAGGGCCAGAACTCCAGGTCTGCTTCCTGTCACCTCTTTCGTCTTCAGCTAGTTTGCCTTTGACCTCTGTGCCTCCTGCCAATCCGTTATATGCTTTTGACCCTACAGTAAATCTTCCTTTGTTTTCAGAGTGCTACTCTAGCCTGCCATCATCTGGACTTCAAACACCTTTGATTCAAGCTTCTAAGCCCCCTTTGCTGGATTTGGACTCTTCAGGTCCTGCCTCTAACACTGCTGTTAATTTACAGCGTATTATTCTACCCTCCAGAACATCACATTTTTCCTGCAGTCCTCTGGTATCTTGCACTACATCTTTGATGGAAATGGACTTATCTTATAGCAGCAAAGGCTTTAAATCTAGCCCCAGATTCCGGAAGCCGGTCGTTGGAGGGGGTGTACTGTCACAATTCACTCCCTGTGCTCTCGTGCCCACCACCAGGGGGCCGACGTGTGGGGCTTTCCAGTATTCTAATATGCTTCCAGACACTCCCCTGTATGCATATCCTGACTTCCAGGCATTTGTACACCATTTAGGAACTGACATCCATTCCCAATCCATGCCGAGTTTTGTGGAAGCCAGTCTGCTCATGCTGGAAACTCCATTACCTAGAATTCCCTGCTCACTGCTTCATCTCCACCCCTGCAGGCCAAGGATGGGTGGAGGAATTCAGCTCACCTATGGCTGGCTGCTGCTAGCCTGCTCACACCTGATGCATGTGATTACTGTGAGCTCTTTTAAGCCCCAGCTCCCTTCAGTCCAGTGTTGGTCATTGTAGCTGTATACTGGTGAGACTGATCCTTGTTCCCAGTGTTTCCTGAGCTTTTGATATCTTTGTGTCCAGTATTTCCTGAGCTTTAGTTATTGCTTGTTCCTGAGCTGCAGCAGTTTCCCTGTTCCTGAACTAGCACTACCTGTAGTGCTACCTTGTTTTCTGAGTTCCTGAGCTATAGTTAATCCTTGTTCCTTGATACCTGAGCTATAGCTATTCCTTGTGCCTGAATTAGCACTGTCTGCAGTGCTACCTTATTTCCTGAGTTCCTGAGCTATAGCTATTCCTTGTGCCTGAATTAGCACTGCCTGCAGTGCTACCTTGTTTCCTGAGTTCCTGAGCTATAGCTATTCCTTGTACCTGAATTAGCACTGCCTGCAGTGCTACCTTGTTTCCTGAGCTCCTGAGCTATAGTTATTCTTTGTTCCTGTTCCTGGGCTTCAGCTATTTCTTGTTCCTGATTTGCACTGCTTGCAGTGCTCTCTTGACGCCTTGTTTCCTGAGCTGTAGCTATTTCCTGTTTCCTTGAACCAGTACTGCCTACAGTGCTACCTTGACTCCTGAGCCTTAGCATTCCTTGTTCCTGACCTGCAGCAGTTTCCCTTCTCCTGAACTAGCACTGCCTGCAGTGCTACCTTGACTCCTGCGCCATTAGCATTCCTTGTTCCTGACCTGCAGCAGTTTCCCTTCTCTTGAACTAGCACTGCCTGCAGTGCTACCTTGACTCCTGAGCCTTAGCATTCCTTGTTCCTGACCTGCAGCAGTTTCCCTTCTCCTGAACTAGCACTACCTGCAGTGCTACTTTGACTCCTGAGCTTTTGCTCAATTCTTGTTTCTGCCCCAGCACTGCCTTCTATGCTACTTTGTTTTCTTGATTCCGGAACCTGCACTATTCTAGTATTCCCTTGTAGCCTCCCCTTCTGTATATCCTTTTCCAGTCCCCGCCTTTCTTCCCATATCCTTGGTTCCAGTTCCTAGCTTGCTGTCTTTCTATTCTGCTGTCTTGCTTCTGTTACCTTGTATGTTTGTTACCTGCTTTCTGCCAAGTGTGCCCTGTGATTTCCTTCCTTTCCTGTTAAGCACTCCTCCTTGCTAGCTCCTTGTCTATTGTGCTTGTGTTTAGTTCTACCCCTTTGCTGTTACTGCCTTGCGTGTTCCTGTTTGATCACCAGGATCCGTGGGCACAGCTGACTACCTAGGTGGTGTTTCTTGTTCACTGTGAGTATTGTCTTTGAGTTACTGTTATAACATCACCATAGGTATAAGCTCCACAGACCCTGCCTTTGCATACATATCCTATATGTGGGTATTTTCAGTCAGTATCTGTAACAGCAATTGTGGGTGAGGAACTTACTGAGCTTCAGTCTTACCGTGTGGAGCTCCCGAGTGCTTTACCCCACATTCCCTTTATTCTTAATGTTGTATTATATATATGTCTTGCACGTCCATCCTGGGTGTAGTTAGTCTGAATGCTAAATTGCCTTGTGAGTGCCCTTCCTTTCTAAATCTTAGCCATCTTGTTCCTTTGTACAGGCTTCCCCTTTGGATCCCTTTTCTCCTCTGACTTCCTGTGTGATCCTGGGCAGTGCTGTACTCCTCTCTCTGTGTACGTTTTCTACCCTGTTCCCAGTCCTTGCCCAAGTCCCTGACTGTGTTCCCGACATAGTCCCGGACAGTCCCTGGCACCCCAGCCTCAGCCGAGCACCCGGGACCCGATGTGCTCGCTCCGCATGAAAAGTAGTTGAATACTCCCCTTGGCTGCAGTCTCTTGGTTATCAGGTCCTCCACAAATAGGTCTACCACTGGCCCTTCCTCTTTTTCTGGAACCCCAATACTGCCAACATTATTGCATCGGGATCCCCCTTCTTGATCTTCCAGCTTGGCTTCTAGCTGTCTGGTTGTTACAGTTAAGGCACTGACCTGCTGCTGAAGAGTTTTTGTATCTGCCGCGAGACCCGTCATAACTCCTTCCACCTCCTTCTTTTACTCGGACTCCCAGATTTCGCATGTCCACCCTCAGCAGGGAGACCTCTGTAGTTACAGAGCCTATTCTTCTGGCCAGGTCCATCCTGACCCCCTGGATAGCAGCCATGACATCTTTTAGCGTGGGGTCCGGGGCCACAGCCGAAGCCAGGGGGTCCGTTGCTGTCCCTGCCGCCATTGTTTCAGCACCCGCAGGTGGGCCCTTCACCAGAGTATACTTGTCTGGCTTTGTTTGTTGCACATTTCGAGGGCCCTTGCCACCTGTCCTCATCAGGGCCTCGTCTTCTCGTGGGGCCCGCTACTTGTATGAGGGGGAGTCCAAGAGCTGTACTCTCCGCTGCCTGCCCAGGCGAGTGTCACCTGACGGCCTATTGGGTTTCCGGGCCTCGTCTCCAAGCTAATCGAAGTTCCGGCAAACAAGCCTCTACTGTGCCTTGCCCACACTGGTTGTGTTCTTGGGGCATGGTCTGCTGCCTGCCCGCTGTCCACTGATCTCTCAGTTCCCCCTTCCGGCCCCCAGTCCTGATCATTTGCAGGGTTTGGAGCTTGGTAGATTGGAGGGGAAAGGGAGACAGGCGCACCGTTAGGTGGGGCTGCCAAGTCCTTAATTTAGTTGCACCCACCTACTGTGTCGTCGGGCCCCACCCGGTAAATTGTTCTCTGTTCTGGCCTGTTTCAGTGTCAGGTGGAGCGCCGCAGATTGCGTGCATTTCCCCCGTAGCGCTGGTTCATGGGCTGCTTCTCTCTGCCCCGCCGCGTTGCCTCTTCATTTTTCCGATCCGCTCCACCGCAGGTGGGTGGTGCTGGTCCCGGGCCTCCCGCTGCTGCTGCCCCTCGCTGCCTCTTGACCTTTCTTGGCCCCGCGTTGTGTCCCGGGCTCCGAGTCACATAGAGCTGTCGCCCTGCCGGCATGCAAGCCCGAGGATTGTCGCAGGATCCAGGCATAGCTTCCCTGCTCGATGCCCGGTCCGGCTCCTGCAAGCCTTACATTTATTCAAGTACCTCCCGACAGCAGAGCGGACCCCGTCGGTATGCTTATGTCGGATATATAGGGGCTGCCATGGGGTGGCTCTGCGGAGCCGCTCTACTACGTGGCCATTTCTCCCTGCAGCAAGCCACACCCCCTCCCCCTAAACTCTTGAAGGTCAGCACTAGTCATGATGACAATGCAGGAGACTGGAACCACCCAAATTATAAAACAAATGTTTTTGAAAACAGCATAGTATGACTGTCATGATTTAAAACCATTTACTTTGCATTGTTTGTAAAGTGCCGAAGCATGGCAGGCAGGAAATGTGGCCAGCCTAGCCCCCAGCAACATAACTGCTCCCCCAGCAGTAAACCTGACCCCACCCTGCTAGCACACAAGTAAAATGCCCAGTGTCCAGAACAGTCAGACCGGACCTGCAATTTAATAACAGGTTGAAGAATCTCAAATTGAAATGACATAAACAAACTTTAGTTGAACAGGCCTACTGCATGTCACATTTCAGGCAGATTTGCCAATAGGATTCAAAGTTATTAATTAAAACATAGTAGAACAAAATGAGCACTTCAGAATCCACCAGACACCTGTTTCTAATGCTAATATCTAAAAAACTACTGAACGGATTTACACCAAACTAAAAAAAAAAATTATAATGAGAGAGAGAGAGCTTTTAACCCCTTCGATGCTCATGACGAGCTCAGCTCGTCATGCTGCGCGGTGGGCGTGTGCGCATGACGAGCTGAGCTCGTCACGACCACACCCGCGATCGGAATGTCCAGCACCTGGGCGGAATTCCGATCGCGGCGAAGCGGTTAACAGCTGGTATAGCCTGATGCAGAAGGGCTATAAGGCTATTAGAACTTTACACCCACTAAGAGTAGAATGTTCAAAATTAAAAAATGAAGAAACATGAAGGCAAACATTGAATTATTGGAGCTCCAGGCTTAAACAGCCATTATAAGCCCGGAGCTACTCCTTTGTCTTCAATAGAGCGCTCAGCATTCCAATGTTCTAATATAGCCTTAGAGCCCGCCCTCTACCGGCCATTAAATGCCCAATCCAGCATTATTCGGCTCGGGCCTTTAACAAGAAAGCGGGCTTTAATGGCTGGTACTACCCACTGCGGAGGGCTCTGATAATATTAGAACATTCTGCCCATAGAGGGCAGAATGTTCTAATTTGTAAAACAAAGGCCTCACAGAGCCTGAGGGATTGAAATCCCCTCAGGCTTCGTAAGGCCTTTTTTTTCACAGCAACAGCTGTGAACAAACATTAGAATGTTGGAGCTCCGGGCTTCTACCAGCCATTATAAACCCGGAGCTACTCCTTTGTCTTCAATAGAGCTCTCAACATTCCAATATGGCTTTATAGTGTGCCATAGCGGGCTATTCCGGCCATTAAAGGTCCGTTCCAGCGCTAAAGGCCCGAGCCAAAGGTGAGGGCCTTTAACAAGGGAGTGGGAATTTAATGGCCTGTACAGCCCAGCTATGACGGTCTATAAATCTATTAGAACATTCTACCCCGTGAGGGCAGAATGATCTAATTAGAAAAACAAAGGCCTCTTGGAGCCCGAGGGGGTTGAAACCCCCATCAGCGCTGAAGTCTTTTTTCACAGCATTTGCTATGAATGTTCTGCAGTTAGTCTCGCGCAGGGCCACAGCTGTTCGCTGGTGAACATTGACAGCAAGAGCTGTGAAAGGGGGCTGAAGTCAGCCCCGGGTTCTCCCCAGCTTTGCTGAACTGCTTTTTGCTGTTCAGCCAAGCCACAGAGACCCAGGAGTTGAGCAGCATTCACCCTAGTGACACTGTGAGCTGCAGGAGGGGAAACGGGTGAAGGCTGCGTTTGTCCTCCAGCATGGTCTCTGCCTTCCGCTTTCCTCTGCCTAATTTATATGTTTTCGAGAGGCAGGGGAAAGAAAAAGGCAGAGTCTGTGTATTAGGACATTGAAATGTTGAGAGCAGCAGGCCTATACCAGTTCACATAGTCCAGTGCTGCTCCATTGTCTTCAATGGATCTCTCAACTTTCCAATATTCTAATATGCCTCATACCAAATTTGAATAGCAGTTTAGTAGCACAGAGCAAAAATACCCATGGGACCTCAAATGGGAAATCATACTTACATCTTTCCCCAAAAACGTTTACCTCCCTTGAACAACCGTTACCATTAAAAAAATAAAAATGAAATAAACACCTGAGCTGAAGGGATCAAGTGTCTGCCAAATTCTAAACAGATTTGCCCAAAGGGCGTTTATTTGAGAACATAGAAAGTATATTTTCTACGTCATGTGCTCACTGTGTTTTAAAAACATATACACACAATAGTATATGTGTTTGAGACTACGTATTCCTCCGAGACAGACCAAGAGAGAGAAGCGAGAGAAAACGAGAAGTATAAGGAAGGTAAACAGAAGGCACCGCGTGCTCCACTGCGCGTTTATCTAGAGCCTTCCTTTTTGTACTGTGATAGCCTGTTTAATTCTCTATTAAAAATCAACTTCATTGCTGCCTATTTCGTACACTTATTTCATCTTCTAAATAAAAACTCTTTTATCTGCAACAAATATCCCAGCACGGGCCCAGTTTTCAATAATTGATGTGCTAACACTCTGCAGCAAAGCATTTTTCCAGAGAGCACCATAAGCTGTGCCATAATGTGACATACAATTTATTATTCAACAAAAAAGAGGCGGGTAGGATGGTTTAATAAAAATGCTAGAATCCAGAATTGCATTCAGTGCAAGTAATGAGGGCTCTTTTTTAATAAACAATGTGAAATCCTGTCAAACGCAATGCTAGGGGAGGGTGAGCTTGCTGCCTTATATGAATTATTTACGTTTGCTCTTCGTCCCAAAATAACATGGTTCACTGGAGTATATTTTTGAAAACGTTATTGACTTTATTTTAATGAATTCATTTCCTTGTCCCCTCTCCCTTCCATCTCATCCTACTGTCTTCTTTTTATTACTACTGTAGAGCTCCTCCTTCACAGCCTCCTATGGAGTTTTCCACGTCTGCTAGATGGGCCAGTATTTTCTCAATGATCTCTCTCTTTGTTGAGGGATCTAACTGGGATTATTATGCGGATAAAAGCCAGGCCTGAGCTTTGAAATATAGTGTCTATTCAGCCTACTTTACCTCATCACTCATAGCTAATGTGGCGGCTTCAAAACATTCCAGTTCTGATCAAGGTTTTAGTCCCTGCTACTGCCATCCAAAAGTGAGATACCACCATTCACTCAATCACACCACAAATAAAAGTCAAACATTCCATTATAGAGATATTTTGTCCATAAAAACACTGGAAATAAACACTCGAAGAACACTAAAAGTTACTTTACTGTCCCTAGTGGTACTTTACTTAAAAGTTTGTCATAGCGAAATCCAAAGTGTCAGAGAATATAGTATATCTCAATTATTTAATGGCAATGATCACTATTTCACGATGGCTGCCATATACCCACGAACGATTGCCATTTTCACCATTTTGGAGCAAAGTCAAAAACCTCTGAAAAGGTGTTAGTTACTCCTAGTGCTAATTGAAACATCAGCCCTTTGCCTGTAGCCTTTTTAGTTAAGATCACAAATATTCTCTCAAAGTTCCCGTCAAGGGCATCCAATAGCAATGTCCATGTAGGGCACAGGCAGAATGTTAACAATATTCAAAATACAAGGTGCACCGACATGTGGCTCTTACCTTTTTTGTTAATGGTTTTGCACCAGTCTAGAAGAGGAGCACATTGCCATCTTGGAAAATGTTCTTTTTCTTGGTGCATACCCCATACTAGCTTGATCAACTTCATACTACAGCTTTAGCTAAAGCCATGGTTTGGTTGATCTTACATTTCTCTTATTCCATATGATTTTGCCTACAAACTGAGGCTACATGGATTGTGCCACCTTGAAAACTGTTGAAACAGATATGGGTAGCAGCCCATGATCGCCACTCACTGCTGAAGCTCCACAACAGTGTTACTGGCCCCTGTATTGTATCAGTCTGCCGGGGCTCATCTCTCCCTTCTTACCGGATGCAGACACAGCCCTGATGGCACTAATGCGCATCTAGACCTGGGCATGTGGCAGCCATCTTGGCTTGGGCTGAAGTGTGAGAGCGGCCTTGATTTTCTCTCTATCGCGCCCCAGACTTTGCCCGAAGACCAGTCACTGGCCATGCAAGCATGAGAGGATCATCATGTTCGGAGGAACCCACCTGTAACATTACTCCTTCATATGGTAGTGGGTTGCTGGTACATTCAGGGTGGAGTGTATCTTGTGGCATTTCAATACGGTGGGGGGCTGTCCACCATACCCAGTAGTGAGTCAAGACCTGTGATGACCGCCCCGGGGGATTCTCCCTCCTATACAATTGCCCATAAGTGGAACCCTCTTTTGGAGATGGTGAATGCAGCATCATTCAGACTGTGCCTAGAATCTAACGGTCAGATGACCTAGTAGGACGTACCCCAACACTGAACTCTGTCCATCACAGCTCTGAGGCTTGCTGACTCTTTCAGGCTCTGGTACCACAGATCAGTTTAAGGTTGATTGAAGCAGACCATACCAGTATACCTGACCCAAGGTGCTACGAGACTCTGGAGGCTGCTTTGTATGCAGGCATTAATGGCCTCTGGATGAGAAGTCTGTTACCTCTTGTGCTGCACAGCTGTGAATACCGAGTGTAACCTACCATGTTCGTTTGATCTGTCTTCTCAACATGGCCATTGTAAGAGCTATGGAGACTGTAGGTCGCTGATGCCATTTCCCACACCCTTACTGGACCCCCCTCTATGTATCCACACCCATCATGCGAAACATACAATATCTTTTTCCCCACACTGTGAAGGCGAGAGCCATGTTTTGGTCATTCTATGACATCACGCAAACCAGCGGTTCACCAACTGTTCTTTTTGGAAACAGTCAGTCACCCTAAACCAAGCCAGAAACCACCCACCCCACGCCTTCTGAATTAGAGATGGAGACACTACTGAAAGAAATTGCGGCCATGAGTACCACATTATCTGCTATGGACTCCAAAATGATCAACCTCATGACTGAAGTAAAAAACCATGAGACAGGAGAGCTCAACTTTCTTCCTGAACAGACTGGACACAGCAGAACGCAGATGAGGTAGAGTCTCAATACAATAGATTGCTGGTCTAGGGCAGGAATATTGAATTTCTGATGCACAAGTTTACTGACTTAGAAGACTGGACACGGTACAACAACTTTCACCTATATGGGGTAACAGAGGGGGCAGAAAAGGGGGACATGGTGCTCCTTCTAAGTGATATACTCCCACTTCTTCCAGGTCCCCACCTTCTCAAACCTTCTGCAGTTCCAGAGTGCTCAACGCATCTGGGCCCAGTCCGTTGCCCAACAAGCATCTCCATTACCGATCATTGCATGTGCACTTCATCATCAACATACCAGGACTGTTCTATAGGCGGCAAGGATTACTAAGGATCCCCTGATGCTTGAGGGTAATCGTATCTCCTTCTCCACGGATCACTCACCTGCTACAAGCAACAAACGAAGAGGTTTTTAGCACTTAGATCTCGACTATGGTGATGGAACCTCAGATATGGCCTCCTGGATCCCACGCACATGTTGGTAACAATGGCTGGCAAGACCAAAGACTTTTGGGAGCCAAATGATCTAGAGTCCTTCCAGGATACACTGGATGAATCTGATATGGATACCCTGTCTGCTCCTGATGCTGCCATTCTATCGTCCGCAGAGGGGACTCCTGTTCCAGGTCGGTCACCACAAAGACCTCTGAGGCACAAGAAATCTCTATCTGGGACACACAGGGAATCAGATGGGGTTAGTCTCCAACCATTGGTCGACCCCCTGCATAGGAAGAGAGACAGGGATAAATCAAGATCACCCATGAAATTGCTCCCATTGGAGGGTATGACTAGTAGGAAGGATGAGCAGCTGAGAGAGATTCATAAGCAGGGGGAGAGGGAAGTGGCTATTTTGTTCGTTTGAGGCCAGTAGATGGTAAAATCAGACTTTCACTTCCTGTCTGCCAATACAGGTAGGCCATGTACTGTTAATTCCACCCTCTGCCGAACCCTTAATGTTGAGACTCTCATGGGAGAGTTGTGATTACCAACACCTCCTTGTTAAGCACATTGGAACATTGTGCTGGGTCCTGTCTCCCCTCTCCTCAATCCTTGCTCATCAGTATTTCAATGTCTACCCCTCATATCGCCACCCTCCTATCTCATATCACATCCCTGTATTGCCTTAACCACGGACTGTGTTCATGGTGCATTACTGCCTACTGGGGTGTATGACATCCCCATGCCAATAACTGGGGCTCTCTACCCCCATACAAGATAGAGGAGGGCTGGTTAATGCTGTCCACATTACACAGGAGGTAGCTCTTGAGTTAAAGATTTTCTCCCCCTCCCATTCCACTCCTTCCCTTTCCTTTTTTCTCCTTATACAGCACCCCCAGGGTTCAAGGGATTAGTTCAGATAATTTTGTGGCTACAGTTTTAGGTGTGACCAGGTGCACCTCGCCCTCTATAGAGCTTTAGTAGGAGCCAAGAGTACTGCTACTAGGACATTTCTGGTAGATGTCTACACCTGTGTCCTTACGTTCAAGGAATGTCAATGGTCTCTCACATGCTACATTAAGCATAGGAATGGTTTACACTATCTTAACACTAAGCATGCTGATATTTCCTTCATTAAGGAAGCACATCTTTCACCAGCGGAATCACTTAAACTCAAACTGGACTGGGTAGGCACAGTGGTGAGCAGATTATTAGAGGCTGAAAGCAGGTCATCCCCTTGTTGTGGTCTGTCCAAGCAATATAGGGTGACCATCTTTATTGACTAATAGACTCCCCTGTAGGGTTTGAATATCTGGGTGGATGAAGAAGGCTGCGCATCATGAGCAAGACAGTGATTATGGGTTCAGTCAATGTTCTGGTGAGAGACAAATCGTGTTTTCTCTCTTGCCTATCCCTTCTTCTGACCACATTTGGATCTACCCCTTTACTCATAGGGGGTGACTGGAACCTGTCCCCTGATCCTATCATGGATCATACCGAATGACTCAACTGTTACAATCACCATGACAGACCACTGCTGCAGGATTTACTTTCTGGCCATGCCTTAATAGGTGTATGGTGTCTACTTCACCCCACGACTGAAGCCTTCACCTTCTTCTCTTGTCCCCGTGGTACTCAATCGAGCATTGATTATTTTCTCCTCCAGGACGGATTCTTCCAGATGTAAAGGGGTGTGACGTATTGGAAGCTGGTTTGTCGAACCATAGTCCTCTCCGATTGGATTTAGATATGGGGCTGGTGTCACCTCCTCCGGTCAGATGGAGAATTAGGGCATTTGCCTTTAGACTGCTCAAACAGAAAAATCATCTCAGATTCCAAATTGGCTCAAATATCTAAAAAAAAATGAGAGATCTCTGGATTCTTACTGGACCCTGTGGGTGGCTGGGAAGGCAACCCTAAGGGGGATGCTAATGCAGGACTCGGCCTTGGTAAAACATCGGACTGGCTCAGAGATACAACGGATTGAGAGGGAGGTCCGGGACGTTTGTTGCCGCAACACGCAGACACCCATGCCTACACTCAAAACAGAACTGAGCCTTAACTCTTACTTTACAAAAAAAGCTTTGGTGAAGTTACAGTGGCCTAGGTATGATTAGGAGGTAAGGGACGGCTGTCTCTTGGCTGCGCAATTGCAACAGAGGGAATCCCAAATGATCATCCCCACTATTTGAGCATGCGGTGCTGTCATAACCTATCCAATAGACATTGAGGACCACTTTATCTCCTCTTCTATTCCTCTCTTTACTCCACGGAGTTGTGACCCACACTTGAGCAGGTTGATGCCTTATTAGTATCACTACTCCTTTCCACCCTTAATGAAGGCAGAGAATGTTTGGAAGGAGACTTTACAGAGGAAGAGATTGCTGAGGCCATTGCAGCACTGCTAACTTGCAGATCACCAGGGGACGATAGATACCTGGGTGAATTTTACAAAATGGGTAGGCCCCTGTTGGTGCCATTCTTGACTAAGGCACTTCAAGAAGCTACCGCAATGGGTTCCTTGGGGAGTATTTCAAATAAAGCCACTATCGCCCTCCTTGTTAAGGAAATCAAAGACCCCCCTAGATTGTGCCAGTTACTGCCCTATCAACCTAATCAATGCTGGCGTGAAAATAATGGCCAAGATCCCTGAATCCCATCTGCACAAGGTGATCCCGCAGCTCATCCACAAATCTCAGGTGGGCTTGTCCCAGGCTGCTGCTCCCAGAACTACCTTTGAACATTGTTGCATATACTTTGGCATGTGAGAGATGAGGTGGAAGATAAGTTAGCTCTCTCACTTGACGCTGAGAATGGTTTTGATCATGTTGAATGGTCATACCTGTTTTGAGTGATGGCAAAGATGAGCTTGGATGAGGACTTTATAACAAAGGTCAGACTATAATAGGTCTCCCCCACAGCAGATGTTTATTGTGGGGGCTTTTTTGTCATACCCATTCTGTATCCTTTAGGCACCCAGCCTCTTTCCTCTGTTCCTCTTTTTCCTAGCCCTTGAGCCCTTGTCCATGGCATTATGTCTTTCCTCAGCAGTGGAGGGGATATAGCTGAGAAATGAAGAGGTAAAGGCTTTGTTGTATGCTGACAACAGTCTCCTCCTTTTATCTAATGCAGAATCCTCAATCTCAGTGTCGATGTTAATTATAAATGACTTCTCGCAACTGTCTGGCTATTACATCAACTGGGCTAAATGTAAGTCACTCTCCATGTCAGGGCCACTACTAGCACATGCACACAGGCTTACAACATGCAATGGGTCCCCTAGTGCCTTACCTATCTACGCATCCGCATCAACAGGTGGCTCACTGAGATGGTGGAGGACAACCTCCTCCCACTGGTAGAGAGGACGAAGCATGACTTTCTCAAGTGGACACACTTGAACCTTTTGTTGTGGGGGAGTGTACAAATGATCAAGATGGTGGTGGCCCTCTCAGCACAATTATGAATGAATGAATGAAAGCGGTACTTGCAAACGCACACTCAACCAGAGCATCCTTGTGCAAGCTCAAACAGCATTCCTCGATTGATCAGTTGTAGGGAGAAACAGAAAGGAGGAAAGAGAGATGGCACAGGGAAGGAGAAAAAAGAAAAAGAGCAAAGACCTTAACCAGCAATTATATTAAGTGATGGCATAAGGCATCCAGGGCCAGGACAGCCAAGTCTTCAGGTTCTTCTTGAAGCTGGCTTCATTCGTGATGAACCAAAGAGATCCAGGAAGTTGGTTCGAAGCTTTAGATCCTTGAACCACAAATGATTTTCCTCCAATAGATTTAAGCCTTTATAAAGTAAGTTTTAACAAGTTAGCTTTAGAATATCTGAGGGTCCGCTATGTCCTGTAATGTTGAAACCGATCAGATAGATATTTGGGGCCAGTAGCATGAACCCCTCTCTCCTCTCACCTATCTCAGCTTCTGACTCTGGTCCCCCCTCAGCTCTCTCTACCCCATTTGTTGTTTTATTTCTCCGTTCACGCCACCTACTAATAATGCATTCTTCTGTAATAATTATGCTTTCATCAGTTACCCTTATCGGCTATCCCTACCCCCCGCGCTACTCTGACACTCTCTGAGTACACCTGTTCACTATCCTGACAGCGGAGTCCGAGCATTATGTCCGACGCCCGGTGGAGCTGCTTGGTTCAGATATTGAGGAGATCGGACCTGGTTCTTCACCTCGGCCGTCACCTACCCAGCCGGACATTGGGCACAGTTTCTCCCCGTCTCCCTGTTTCTCCCTTCCCCACCCCTCCCATGACGAATTTTCTATAACTCTGCCCTTTTTCTTTGGTTACTAAGTTTTGATTGCTTTGTACAAATGTAACATGTTAGCCTGTAACTCTGATCCTCATTGTGTAACCTATGTAAAATGTGTAACTAGCAACTCGCTGTTCCTTATGT
Source organism: Calotriton arnoldi (assembly GCA_963921515.1). Taxonomy (NCBI): domain Eukaryota; kingdom Metazoa; phylum Chordata; class Amphibia; order Caudata; family Salamandridae; genus Calotriton; species Calotriton arnoldi. The sequence goes on from CAWUFW010000409.1 coordinate 3,681,873, forward strand.
AAAGCGCTCTGATACCTACGGGTCTAGCCAGCGCTATATAAAACTCAAGATAAAAAAAAAATGAAATGACCTAAAAAAACTAACACCAGAGTTTTAAAAAGAGCCCTCTTATAAATAGGCAGCCAAAGCAATACTCTCTGAGTGCTTTGAATGCGGAACTATGCCTGGGAAGTCAAAGCACGAGTCGGGCCACCTGGAGCCTGTGAAGCAGTTGCGTGGAACTCCCTACCTAAAGGCTATTGCAGTTATCAACACTCAAGGTAAAGAGTGCAAAAGCCACTGTTATCATTGCAACTAGAGGAAGAAAATCAAAGTTTTTTAAACGATTTAATTAAAGAGAAGCATGTGCCCTCTACTGACAGTGCTTGTGGTCGAAAGGACAAATCATTGTCAAATTTAACGCCTAGGTTCTTAGCCACTTCAACTGGAGGAGGAGTAAGGGATGCAAAATCCAGCCAACACATAGCGGGGGAGAACAGATTAAGTTTCTCAAACAGAAGAATTTCTGTTTCATCTGTGTTGCATTTTATATGGATATTTTCCATCCATCTAATTATGCTGGTAAAGCAATTCTTAAAATTCTGTTCTGACCCAAAGGAATTTTTGTCCAAAGACAATATAGCATAGGAAGTAGTTGAGATCCCAAAGGAGCTAATCAGGGATGCAAAGGGGGCAATGTAGATATTAAATAAAGAAGGGATGAGTGATTAGCCCTGCGATACATCATATACTAATATGTACTTGGGATGTTGCCTTTATGGATACCTGTCATCGTCTTCAGGGGATCGAAGTGGACATAAGATTGTACATTTGGAGCAGCCGCAGATCATGGCTTCATGCATCATGGCTATAAGAGTAGCCCTCGAACACTTGGTCTTGTTCGCCACTCCCTGCTGCAGCTCCCGTAGCACAGAGGCATAGTTCCTGGCCTTTCAGCTATACTATACCGCAGTGCAAGCCCTGGTCCTCCCTTGGTTTGGCCTCAATACGCTTTACTGTACTGACATTGTTATTTTATATGGTTTCAGTGTGTTTCTCTTTTTTTTCCTGTAATTGTTTTATACTGTTTGAGATTGTCATTCAATATTGTTTGAGTGTGTTTCCCTGTTTTCTTCCTGCAATTGTCTTCTCTTTTCCCCAGCCTATTCACTCTGACTTTTGCTGTCTTTTCCCACCGCCCTAGCCCCCGGCCCTCCTGCCTCCCAGAAAACTATCCCACCTCCCAGGGCTACTTAATGGAGGCAGCAGTGCAGCCGCGCAGCGGGCGCGCTGCCAGTGCACTAAAGGCAAGCCCATCCGCGCCTTTTCACACCTGGACAACGCTAAGCACCAGGAACCCTGGACCACCACACTCCCACAGCTATTCCACCACAGAGCTCCAGGCACTGGACATCGCATGCAACAACAACTGCTGCCTCACATCACCACACTCCACAGTGAGACTTTTCACCTGCATCCACTGTTGTTTCACTGTCACCCCATCACTGATCACCACCTCACCAAACAATGCCACGCAATCCCCATCTGCCGACTCCCCACCGGATCAACTCAACTGCCTCCCGATCAACACCAAATCACTATGCAAATACACCACCTAAATTTGGGACACCATCACCACCATCACCCCGGCGTAACCTCCATCAGCGAGACCTGGCTCACCCCCACATCTGCCCCGGACATCGCCACGGCAACCGCCAGTGGTTACAAGATGAAACACTGAGACCGCACCAACAGACACAGTGGGGGCATTGTCATCGTAAACAAGGAATCAATCACCTGCACCATCACCAACAACACCACACCAACTATGGAACACATGAATTTCCATCTCCATGCCAACACCAAAACCACCATCAAAGTCACCCTTGCATACAGGCCACCAGGACCACATACCCGCCTCAGCAATACCATTGCCAAATTCATCCCCCCGTCTTGCCGTTAAATCTGAACACAATCTCTTCCTGGGAGACCTCAACTTCCACCTGGATGACTCCAACGACACCAACACCACCGACCTCCTAGAAAAACTAGACAACATCAGGCTCACACAGATTGTCACTGACCCCACAGAGTAGGACACATGCTAAACCCCATCTTCACATCCAGCAACAGAATCAGATACCGCCACACCTCAGAACTCACCTGGACGGACCACTCCATCGTACACTTCACCCTCACCGGTCGGCCACGCACTGCCCCAACTGACACAGAGCTGCCTACTGCAGCTGGACCAATGTAACTCAGCAGCAATGGACCAACGCCCTCAGCACCACTCCGCACAACATCACCACCAACCTGGACCAGACAGTAGAAAACTTCAACACCTGGATCACCAGCGCGGCCAACCAATTCGCCCCACCCAACCAGCCAAAATACAGAGACCCACCAAGAGAACCAGCTAGTACATGCCAGAACTCAGCACATCAAAACGCAGTTGTAAACAGCTGGAAAGAAGATGGCAAACAGCAAGAACGACAGCGACCGAGCGGCCTACAAAACAGCTCTCAACAATTACCAACGCCAGCTCAAAGCCGCAAAAAAGAAGGACCCGACACGCCGGATCGAAAGCAGTGCCAACCAAACCAAGGAACCCTTCACCATCATCAGAGAGTTCACCTGCCCCTCCTCAAGAAACCTTCTGCAGACCTCCAAGAGCTCCAGAACTACCATCCCATCTACCTCCTCCTGTTCCCCGCCAACGTCCTAGAGAAGGCCATCAACCTCCAACTCACAGATCATCTAGAAAAAAACAAACTGCTGGACCCATCCCAATCAGGTTTCAGAGCCAACCACAGCATCAAGACAGCTCTGATCACAGCAACAGAAGACATCCGAGACCTACTGGACAGAAGAGAATCAGCCGCCCTCATCCTCCTTGATCTCCCCACAGCCTTTGACACAGTCTCCCTCCACACACTCATCAATCAACTGCACCAGGTTGGAATCACAGACGATGTGCTCAGATGGATGGCATCCTTCCTCACAGGATCCACCCAGAGAGTCCACCTACCTCCCTTCTCCTCCCAACACAAGCACACCATCTGCCGAGTACCCCCAGGCTCATCCCTCAGCCCTACCCTCTTCAACATCTACATGACACCACTCGCACACATCGTCAGATCGCACGACATCAACATCATCTCCTATGACAAAGCCACTCAGCTCGTCCTCTCACTCTCAGTGAACCCCACCTTAACCAAGACCAACTTCCACAAGTACATGAAGAACGTCGCCACATGGATGAAACAGAACTGCATTTAACTCAACACAGACAAAATAGAAGTATTGCTCTTCGGCAGACACACTGCCCTCTGGAACGACTCCTGGTGACCAGTGGAGCTCGGACCGACCCCCACGCCAAAAGACCACACCTACAATCTCGGCATCATACTGGACAGTGAACTCTCCATGAAACATCAGGTCAATGCCTACGCCTCAGCCTGCTTCCACATGTTCAGAATGCTCTGGAAAATCTTCAGATGCCTCCCCATCAGCACTAGGACAACTGTTACGCAGGCCCTGATCACCAACAGGTTTGACTACAGTAATGCACTATGCCGGCACCACCACCGAACTCATAAAAAGACTCCAGACAATCCATAACGCAGCAGCCAGATTGATCCTCAACCTGCCCAAGCGGACACACATCACCCAGCACCTGAAAGACCTCCATTTGCTCCCCGTCCAGAAGAGATGCCAGTTCAAGCTCCTGACCTATGCCTACAGAGCCCTTCACAACCAAGAACCAGACTACAGGAATCACCTGATCTTCCACCGGCCGACCAGAAACCTCTGCTCCACACACCTAGCCCTCACTCAGACACCACGTATCCGCCACAGCCGCGCTGGATGATGCTCCTTCTTCCACCTCGCCGCCAAAGCCTGGAACACCCTCCACATCCACAATTTAACCCTGTTGAACCACTTCAGGAAGGGTCTCAAGATCTGGCTCTTTAAGTGAAACCTGCAGCACAGCACCTGGATACCCCCTGGGGCAATTAGCCACGCTATACAAATACTACTTGATTTATTGAGATTGATACTACAGCAGGGGTCCTTTCACACATTACTTCCTATAGTTTGGGCCCCCATCTCTCTCAATTCTCGCTCTAGATCAGCCGTCTTCAATCTGTGGGGCACGACCCCCAGGGGGGCCGTGGAGTCCTGGGAAGGGGGTCGCGCATTTCCAGGCCTAACTTCTGCCTGGAATACAAAATGTGCTTTTTCTTTTGAGCAAAGACAATGGCCCGGACCCTTCATTCCGAGCGTTAAAATGCTTTAGCTGAAGTTAATTGAGTCTCATGTGCTGTAAAAGGAAGAGGCCTGGTAAAACAATCCTTCAAGTAAGTCTTCATGCCAGGGTGCCTGCTTGCCTGAATGACATGCAAATGTGCGCTAGGAGTTAATCTGCAAATGTAATGGGTGCTTGGGAGTGGGTCTGGCTTTAATTGCTTGAATCACTCCAAGCATTGTGATGGCAAAGATGCGTTCTCTTTTGCATGGTGGTGCAAAGAGTTAACAACTCGGCTGTGAAGTGCATGCTTTTAACCATAACTGTATTTACACTGTGCTTAGTACCCCTGGGGAGGTGTTGAAGGGACAGGTATGCAAAAAAAAAGCATTACTTATGGTCTTATATTACTCAAATCTACATTTTGGAAGCTCCATTTTATCCTAAAACTATTTGCACAGTTTGTAGCAGTCTATATTATAATGTGTAATGCAAGTATAAAATAACGACTTATACATTCACTGTGCTTTCTGTCACAGGCTGTGACCTCATAGCACTAAAAATACACAAGTCACTATTCTCCACTGTGCCAACCAAATTTAATTCTCTGTCTATTTGGTTACACACAGACCTCTGCAGTGCATTAAATAATGGAGGTTTCATAATGTACTACAGTGCATTTCCCATTGAGTAAATTTATTTTTCATTTAAGCTACCCATGATTTTATATGTAGCTACCTGATGGTGAAAGATCTAAAAAAACTAACAAAATATTTTGGGGCTGATTTATGAGAGGCTTGCGCTGCCGGAGCATCACTTTTTTTGAAGCTTTGGTGGCACAAGCGTCTCAATCATATCTATGAGGAGACGCAAAGTCACATTGCGTGGCTTTGCAGGGCCTCTTAGATATGGAGTAAGACAAAGCAGCGCAAGTCGCTGCGTTGCCTTACACTATGTCAAGTAGGCGTTCCATAGGCATTGCAGTCTGTGTTCCCATGCAACACCCATGGATTTTGATGCTGCCCCAGATTTGTAAAACCATGTAAACCTGGGCCAGCGCCAAAACCTTACTCCTCCCCACAGCAGGTGTAACGAGGAGAAATGTTTTCATTTCTCCTTGTTTTTCCTCATTCTATGTGTGTTCCTCTTTCTATGTGTGCTGCATTCTGCAGCACACATAGAAAGAGGAAAACCCCTCTCAGGATTCTTTTTTTACAGGAAAGTGCCCCTTCCTGCACAAAAACAATCCTGCCTATGTTGGCGTTAGGCAGCAATTTGTGCGCCAACGCAGGGGGAAAGGACAGGAATGCACCATATTTCATAAATAAGGTGCATTCCTGCCCTTTCACATTGGCGTAGGGCAGTGCAGCAAGAAGACTTGCGGCGCTGCCCTACGCCAATGCCTCATAAATAAGGCTCTTTGGGGTATATTCACAAGAACGTGTGATAACTACCTCAAGAGTAGCGTAACGCAACTTTCAACATCGCAGCCTATCTCGGGAAAATAACCCTGTGTCAACGTGGAATTCACAACACGGCGGTAGCATGCGATAGTTGGCAGACACCGCGGCCAATGTCTGCGAGACAACCACCTCGACGGAGATAAAAACACAAACCACATCGTGAAAAAAGCTGCGATGGGCCAAAGCGCGATAAGAAAACAGTGACAACCAGCGCGAGGGCAGCAATACGCACGCGCAATGCTGGAAAAAGCACAAGAACAGTATACGGAAAATGCCACAGAACAAAATACATCAACAGCGGAGTACCACGGATGCACCCTGGCCAACTGCAAAGGACAACATGCACACCACAACATCCACGCACCGTGGAAGAACAGACCCTACAGGCACACCACATGAAAGAGACCAGTGGCAGACAAATCTGAGCCGCAGGAGCGACACACCCACCGTGCAGCATACGCATATAAGCAGAAGTGCACCCGGATAGTGACAACATCCCGGTACAAACTGCAACACCTCCACAACTGAACACAGGACGCAACTGGTTCGGAAAATGTGCACAACATGGCAAATCACATCCGAAACCCCAGGGACATGTAACATGACAATGTACAATTCCAACCTGTGACCTGCAAATATGTTTTATTCACACATGCAGTGCATCTGGACATCTACCACTGTCCCATGAATGCCACGGAAGGTCACAATGTGACGTTCTCATGAGAAGTAAGTGTCAATGATGGAGTCCCTACGGGCCATTCCTGCCGCAGCTGCAGTGGGATGTGGCCCACCTGCCCCATCACCACCATCATCGTCCGGTACCTCTGGAACTGGGATCCATGGGGCCCTGGTGCGAACACAGATGTTGTGCAACACACAACATGCAACGATCATCTTGCACACGACGTCCGGGCTGTACAGGAGCTTCCCACCAGTGCCGTCCAGGCACCTGAAACATGACTTCAATATGCCAAATGTGCATTCAACTATGCCCCTGGTGCGTATGTGGGCCGCATTGTACTACCTCTGGGCGGTGTGTTCGGGTCTCGGAGGGGTGTCATCATCCAAGGGCAGAGTGCATATCCTTGATCACCTGTGACAGTGCAGGGAGAAAAGAGTCAATACTTGGTTCGGCAGGATGTGATGGCAGGCCCACCAATTCAGTGACGCCTGTGCTGGCGGTGTGTGGGGTGAGTGTAAGCCAGCCCTCAGGGAGTAGCTGGTGCTGGCAACTACACCAACAGTCATCAGGCACACAGACATGCAATGTCAGAACTACAAGGGGGGATGACTCGAGGCGCACAGGGCTAGTCGCCCCGGATGCACAGCGGCCGACACGGGCCCACCACCACCGGTGGCTGACCTGCGGTAGACTGGGGTAGGGTCATGAGGGCAGAGCAGTGCCTCACATGTGTCATGGCTGCATTCCGCATCTCCATGCGTTCAGCTGTTGTGTGGTTGTGGTGCCATGTGAAGTCTGTATTGGGTGCAGGGGTAGCCCAGGATGACCATGGGGTGGTGTAGTTGTGTCTGGTAGGTGGTTGTGTAGTTTAACATGTCAGATGTGGTTAGGTCACGTGTGCATCCCCACAGTTGTGCCTTGTGCGTTGGTGGCTGTGGGATGTGTGGTGTGTTGATTTGGTACTTACCAACGAGCAGTCCCGTTCCATATGTGCCATCCTGGAAGCGCTGATTGATGATGGACTGTCGGAAGATGAAGGAATCATGCACACTGCCTGGGTAGTTGGCGACAACATTGGTGAACATTCCCCGGTGGTCCACTATTGCCTGCACATTGATGGAATGCGTGTGCTTCCTGGTGCGGTAGTGGTGTGCAGTATCCGCAGGGGGCACAAGTGGGACATGTGTGCAGTCAATTGCCCCCAACACGGCCGGGAATCCGGCTATGGCGTAGAAGCCTTGCTTAGTCTCCAGCTGTTCCTGCGCAGTGTTGGGGAAGTGAAGGTACTGGGGTATGAAGCTGATGATGGCATCCAGGACGGGTGTGATGAACTTTGATAGGGCTGGTTGTGAGACCCCTCCGACTCTGGCAGTTTTTGGTTGGAAGGTCCCAGAGGCCAACAGGTGCAGCACTGCCAGCAGCTTTGTCTGCGGAGGGATGTTTGTTCTCCGCTGTGTTGGGACCATCAGCCTGTGGGCGATGTGGGTCAGGATGCGGAGGATGGTTGTCCTTTTGAGCCTGTAGTGGGCAATGACTTCCGCGGGCGTTAGGTCTGTGAGAGTGGTGCGTTTTCGGTAGGTCCGCTGTCTTACTCTACGCTGCCTCTGTGGTGGTCCGGGGGGGAGCGGGTCCGGGTCCTGGGGGTGGTGGCGGTCCTGGGATTGGTGGCGGTGGGTGTTGTGGCCCTGTTGGGGCTCCGAGCTGCATGTAGAGTAGCTCCATGGCGTCATTTGTTCTTCGGGTATCGCTGTGTGCGGGACTCCGTTACCAACTGCAGGTAGACGTCCGTCTTTACACCTGCTTGAGGCAGGTGTTAAATACCTGCGGCTAACGCACCTTATCGCCTGTTTTGTGTTCTTATCGCTGATGTGGCTGATCGTTGTGAATGTTGAGGTGTCATATTGTCTCGACTTTTGGCACGGGAACACCCACTCTGCATCTCATTAGCGATATTTGCGGGGGTCCTCTGTGGCGATGTTTTTTGAGGCTGCTATCACGGGTAAACTGGTGCTGTGGGCTGTTTACACCGGCTTGTGAATGGGGAGGTAGATTTATCACGACTTTGGCTGCAATGAAGTGCCGTTAATTTGGCGTTAGCTCCTTGTGAATATGCCCCTTTGTTTTAGCCAGACCTTTGACCACGCCCCATGCTCACTGACCTTTGGTTTGCTAAACACTGTTTAATTTATTTCCCCCAATGTAAAAATGATTTGGTGTGGGAATTGGGGGCGTTTATGGTTGTCGATAGTTGGCAATGATGAGGAGGACCAAGTTCTAGAAATTTTTGTCAGGAGGGGGTCTTGGCATCAAAAAGTTTGAAGTCCTCTGCTCTAGATGATCCAAGAGACACAGCAATGTGAGTATCACTCAGACGTCACATACTCGGATGTCCCAATCGTTCTTACCTAGTATACTTATCTGCCTCACATTGTTCTTTGGCAAAGAACCTGATCCTCCATGCGACTGCAATGGCATGGTACTAAACACAAGCTCCTAATGTGTCCCCATTTCACCACACTAGGGCACCGTTATGGTACAATGCTGCACTGTGAATAGCCATCAAATCATTCTACTGGCCATCGTGGTATGACAAATGGATAGGCTACATTGGTCAATTATGCCAGGATGTTTTCTTAAAATCCTATCAGGTGCTACAAGACAAATTTAGTCTCCAAATTTCACAACACTGGAAATATCAGCAGCTGACCCACTGCCTTCCTGTGTTACTGGGCTCATCACCGGGGCATTGCCAATATGCCCAATTCATCAATATTAGAGACTCTGGAGTCGATTCAAGGGGATTGTTTTGGGGCTTTATGGGCCGTTATCTAAGTCTCCTCACTCAGGCCTGTCCCGTAATACGACCAGACTACACTGGCAGGCACTTTAAGGAAAAGCCTACTCACCAGAGGACTCGTCAGTGCTGCTTTCGAACCATGACAGAGTCTTCTGGGAATCCAGACTGAAATTTCTCTATTTCAAGATCTTCCACGACTGGTATCGGACACCGAGGAAGTTGCCCCAAGCGCAACTCCTATCATACGATCAGTGCTGGAGCTGTGGGCTTGATAAATGTGATCTTTCCCACATTCTTTGGTCATGTTACACCTTCCAATCCTATTGGTCCAGGGTGTGGTCTCACTTGCAACTCTGTACCCTCTAACACTCACCCTTCATCTCACCTTGCACTACTGCACAATACAGCAGATATCCCAGAATTGAACTCTCACAATCACCATTGGCTAGCTCCCTCCTTGGCTGTGGCTTAAGTATGCATCCTCTGGCAGTGGCCCCAATCCACTAACCTTATTGCACAGGAGTGACATATAGAACTCCTTAGGGTGGCTCTTCATGAATGCACTACCTTTACACTTAATGATAAACTAGAGGCTAATGAATGGGTGTGGGTATGTTTCTCCTATCCCTCGAGGAAGACCTCCCTTGTACTTAAATCCTTTGAATTCCCTTACCTTGCTTTGGCTGATAATTTCCTCATCTCCTCCCATACCACACATGTTCTCTGTGCTGATCTGGAGAGATCCATCCTTTTCGTTTGTTAGAGTTTGTTCGTCTATTCCACTGTTGCAGGTAATCTCCTCTATGGAGAAGGACGCAAAGTACTATTTTCTACTGTAGCATTATTGCACTGTTTTGCTCTGGGGCCTTGTAGAGTGATGATGATTGCCAATTGCTAAATCCCAGGAGCCCTCCCCCACCTCCTTAATCCTAACTCTACCCTCCCTGTGCCCTGACCCTTGTATTGTTCCTGTCACTGCATTAAGGTCCTATGCATAGTCTTTGTAATGGTTAGTACGGACGGACTTTGGTTGATCATTCAACCATTTTACTTTCAATTGTTCCCCCTACCATTATACATTGTTGTGGTATGGCGGATACATAAAATTAATAAATAATTGTTGCAAAAAAACACAAAAAACAGATATGGGCTACCCTGTGATCTATTGCTAATGAAAAACTTAACCTGGGTGGGGAAATTTAGCCTCAACTCTATCACCCTCGACTCTTTTAACACATATGGCATAGGCTCACAGAATAGACAGTTAGACACTGCATTTGTCTAGCAACCCCACTGATACTAAACAAGTGGCAAGTGTTTCCATAGGCAATCTTAACTAGTTAACCCAATCAATCCAACTGCAACCAAGCTCAATCCAAATCTGGAAACGTAAATTTAGTCAAAGTTCAGACAATTAACAGCTCCAACTCCAATCAGTAGCCCTTCTTTAACTCTGAAGTAGCTGACTCTCGGTCATCACATCCCCACCATCGCTATCCTCAACATTCCAGAGACAAACTAAAGGAAAGGGAAGACCCGAAAGTTATAATGCAAGAGGAAATCATAGCATGAGGAAATGCATGTGATGAAGATCAGAAAATGTTATAATCACATACAATATTCCTTGCTCATGGAAATAAAGAATCAGAAAATACAGTAAAACATTACAAATATTGCAACACCAAAGCTACCACACTTTCGTACCACTAAGGGAATAGACTTTCTACTACTGACTTAGTTGTGAGCACTGGGTCAAACAGCATCTGGCCCAGCTTGTGGGGATTATGGAACAAAATGCATTTATGTAAAGGTTTTTTCATCTAAAACATGATTCAACACCTTGCAACAATTTTACATGTTTGTTAATATTAATTGACTATTGTAATAAATGTTGAATGCATAAATTTTAATGGAATACACTATTGTTAATAACAATAAAAAATATTATACATATAATTTTAATCAACCAATGAAATCACATTGTATGACTCTCTGGTTTTTATAGTTTTCCACTTTCCTTGTAAATGAATGGCTGCTGGATCAGTTGTTAAGAAAATGCACCACTTCAAAATGGCTACAGCATTCAGAGCAGCAAACCAAATAATCACATGGAGGCAATATCGGGCCGCATTTAAAAAGATTACTGTGCAATGTTTTCAGCCATAGGCCAAGTGGCATGTTAAACTCACTGGGGGCTATTCACAAATGTAAACTTACACACGAGTAAATATACATGTATAAGTTTACTCTTACACTATTGAGTAACTTTATTCCTTTTGGCTATTCACCGTTTTCAGGGGCTATTCACACTGATAAACCTATATATGAGTAAATCTACATGTGTAAGTATACTCTTACATTTTTGAGTAACTTTACTACATTTGACTATTTACCATTTACAAGTGCAAAGTTACTCAAGAGTGTAGGCTTGCATGTCCCAACCCACCTGAAATAGGGTGTTTAGTCAGTTAAAAGATTAAATATGACTGTAAAGTTATTACTAGTGGTGACTGTAAGACCATACTTGATGTTCCACACAGTAGGCGATATTCTCCACAATCAGAGTAGAGATGTTTCTATGTTAAGCTTAGGGAAAACACTAAAAGTATATTAAAGTTTAAAAAATAAAAAACAAATGTATTTTAAATCATAATGTTACATAATTTTTATTAAATAATAAAACAAATGTAAGTTACATTTCAATGTTGCATAATTTACTTATGTTTTTATATGTGGAATGATTTTTAAGAATGTTACTACACTATTAACTAAATTTTAATTTACATTTCTGATAAATTGAAGTATAATAAATCAAATTCCTTTTCAAAAGAATTTAAAAAGGTAAACCCAGCTAATGTAAACGTTTTATGTTTATGTGTTATATACTAAAATGTATGTATAAAATTTACTTAAATCAATTATTTTTCATATTAAAATAAAATCACACATTTATAAATAAAAATGTTTTTTATTATTTTAAAATAAAATAATATTTATTTATAATTTATGTTTCCTTTTTATTTATGATAATTATATATATAATTGATAAAACGTAAATTAAACATTATTCTCTATGGATGTTTGTAAGGCCCTACCTCCATATTTTCTATGGGAGGATGTTGAAATATCTGTGAGTAGTCATGGGGGATGCTGGACTTACTTCAGCTCTGAGCTGGAGTACATTTAGTACTGCCGTGCAGCTTGTGAATAGGAAGGGGCATACTCTATTGTGGGTAGTACGTGCCCATCCTAAAACTCTCCCTCTCCCTTTCCCTCTCCTTTAAGGGTGGGCGGCAAATTCCGTTCCGCTCGCGGAACTTGCGAAATTTCGGCATTTCCGCGTTCCGCGCGGAACGCGGAAATGTCGAAACTTCCGCGATCCGCGGCGGAACGGAATCGGGTGCATGAAGCACTTACAGATTTCAATAAAGCAGGTGCCCGAGTTGAAGCTCAAATTCTGTAACGCATTAATCAGCACAAAAATTCGTGAGCAAGGGCGAGGCTCAGCAGGAGTGCTTTCTGCCCAGATTTACCGCCAAACATTAGCTGTAATCCCTGATGGAGGTCTTTGTATCCTTGATTTTCCCGAGCGCAATCCTCGTGCAGAATTCGTGAGCGTGGTTAAGCAGACGTGCCTTCTCTCCATTTCCAACGTGAAAAGTTAGCTGTAATCCTCGTGTAGTTCCTGTGACCAGGAGGTTCCTTCTCCTCGTCTGCCGCTGATGGGCAGCTTAATCAAAGGACCCCGGTGCTTTCGGGCGGTGGCAAAGTTACAGACACACAGGTCACTGGGGAAAATTCTTCAGGTCCTGTACGCAGCTGTAGTGTAGCAAAGGCACTATACATTTACCCAACGAGGTAGAACTTACTGATTAGCCAGTAGAAAGTACTCCAGCTGAGTAGAGGTATTGCACAAAACGGAGGCATCTTCGTGGATAAATATGCAGGGCAGGTGTGCAGAATTCGTGAGCGTTGTTAAGCAGATGTGCCGTCTCTCCATTTCCAACGTGAAAAGTTAGCTGTAATCCTTGATGGGGCTGGCACGATGCTCCTGTCACAAAAATTAAACCTCAACAGGAAGCACCCACAGATATAAAGGGCGCAGCAAAATCTCCGCGAGCACGCGAAATTCCGCGTGCTCGCGGAGATTTTTTGCCGTTTCGCGGAATTTTGCGGAACGCAATTCCGCAAATTCCGCCCACCCTTACTCTCCTTACTCCTCCCTAAACACCTCCCCTTTAGTAGTAAGTATTCCCCATTTTCCAGCCACTCCATCCTTCCCTCCCACATTTACCACAAAAATGTATACGTAAGTATGAGGAGATCTTCACAGTAGGGAACAGAGATCTCCGTGCATAAAAGATAGGAGAGGTGAAGGTGGAGACATTCGCTCGTAGGTTTTGTGAACATGTTATTAGTACTATTGTAGCACGTCCAACATTCTAGAAAATACAGTTTGTGACCAGGCATCTTTGAATGCAAGTGTGAAATGTTATCTATCCCATATAGGTCTTTCTGTTTAACCATTAACAATACATCATACCTCAAAGACACCAACATGCCACTGTGCCGAGATGTAAAAAGGTGTCAAGGTTTTATTCCAAACTCCCAAGATCGGTTCGATGCTCAAGTGGGTCCACCTCTCAATCGCCTCACCCTCTGAAGCTATAATAGCAGAGACGGTAGAGGAGATTAAGCGAGGGAGGGAAAGGATGGGGGCAGCGGGGAGGGAGACCTATAAAAGAAACAAACATAAAAAGAAGCAATCAGTATCACTATACTATGGATCTACATGAAGTTTATATTACTTTTTATAGGTCTCTAAATACCTGTAAAAGAAAATAATGCTGAGCTGTATATCACTCCAGTAGGAGAGTGCCCTCTGTCATCTGAAAGCTCTCTCTTATCTCAAACATTTGTCTATAAAGGAGAGATACATTTAATACCATGACTTGCACCACCAGGTAACCATTCACACATAATCATGCCAGATTCTTACCCACCACAAATATATAACGACCTTGCATCACAGGGGGGTGAAATTACACACACCAATTCCCCTGCTAAGAAAAGAAAAAATTATGATTTTACACGGATCACCACTGCAAGATTATTCCGTTTTGTATAAGGCATTAAAATACACATGCCCTTTATTGTCCATCAGTGGTAATAAGACACTGTTGTTAAGAATCATAACAGTGTATTTCTCGCTGGATTTTTGCTCAATATGTAGTGTATAATATCAAGACGAATGACAGCTTAAATTTGAAAGGGTATCGATATCTGTACAAGATGCCCTCTTAATACACAGCGCCTTTCGATAAACAATATGCAATAGATACAGCCTTATTGGAATGAACTCTTGTGCCTTTAGATGTATAACCCCATCGATAGGATTGATCAGAACAGTTCTCAGGGGTTAATCTGGGCAAGCCCCTACCTCTTTTTCTTAGTCTCTCCGGCTCCCGCTTCCGAATGATTATACCAGAGCCAGGGATGTCGGAAGTGAATCGGAGGAAGGAACGCAATGCCGCGATCAAGGAGATAATGAGAGTGTGGTGACTGCGTCACCTTTACCGCCCTCTCGCTGACTCCAGGAAGAAGGATTTACCCAGTGTGGAACACTGCTACACTAACACAGAATACGCAGCAAGTGACGATCACCGGAATGGATCTTTTAACTTCCGGTTCACGGCGTCGTCACTGCTGTGTCAATGGTCCATGACTTGAGGCTGCTGGGAGTTGTAGTTGCCTCTTGAGCCGGGATTCCAATCTACATCCCCTCGTAGAATCAACAGCATACTCAGGCTCTGCACAACAGATCAGGTAGGTGTAACAGTACGACAAAAACAGAACACATCTTGATCACCAGGTGGGATAAGTTCTAGATGGTCAACACATTGCACAAATATTTCAAGGATACTTGTGTGTAGAACAGTCGTTGCATTGACATCAACAAAGGATCCGATCTAAGGAGTTGCTTCAAGTGCTGGGTAATTCACTTATAAAGCAAACAACAATTCATGGAATATCCCCTACAGCCTATTTAACAATCTAAGTATGAACCTAAGCACCAGGGGTCAGATGTACGACCATTCCAAATTGAAAATCGCAATTTGCGCTCAATTGCGAGTCGCAAATTGCGAGTTGCAATTTGGAATGTACAACAGAGTCAGAGACACTGATTGCGATTCCCAATGGGGTCGCAAAATGCGAGGCTCATGAATATTAATGAGCCACTCGCAATTTGCGACCCCATTACGAATGGTCGGCCCTCCCAGGGATGGTGGCCTGCTGGGCGCAGCAGACCTCCATGTCTGGGACTGCTTGTCAATAAAGCAGTTTTTGAAAGAAATCTCCAAATGCCTTGCCTATGCTTGCGTTATCCTCGCATGTAATTTGGGAACCATTCTCCTGTATTTTTTTGATCACGTTTCTCAATTGATCTTGTTTTACCTTCCACGCGAGAAATTTCCCGCACCCTTCGCCATATTCATAGTGGGCCATTCTACTGGCATCCCATCGTTCTTTAATTTTCCTTCCAAAAATTCTGACAACTGCCCTTTAGCTTCATTTAACTTATTCTGTAGTTCAGGCCTTGAGGAATTGTTTTGGCAACCTGTAAGGGTTTCCTGTGCTATTTTAATTTTGTCTTCATATGCTTTAATTTTTTCTCTCTCTCTTTTTTATAAAAAGCAGCCTGACTAATCAGTCTCCCCGGAGATAGGCCTTAAAAGTGTCCCAAACTATATGTGGTGCTGCTGAGTTTGAATTTATTTAAAAAATTCGGCTACTTCTTCTTTTAATTTATCCCCACTTCATGTTTCGCTAGTAGTGTTCTGTCTAATGTCCATCTATTTTCTGTTGCATTTCCTCTAGTAGTCATTTCTAGCCTCACTGCTGCGTGGTCCGACAAGTGCTCTGGTAGATGTGTGACCTTGATGTTATTTTCTCTTAGTCTCTCACTCACCAGAAATAAATCGATTCTTGAGGCATGAGAATATTTTTATTTTGATATGTATACTCTTTTTATTGCCAACATTTGATCTCCATATATCTATTAGCCCTAGACTCTTTATCAATTGTTGTAAGCTCTTTCTCATTTTAGGTGCACTTCTAATGTGTTGTGATGATGATCTGTCTAGTAGAGGATTCATTAAAATATTGAAATCTCCTGCCATAATAATATTATATTTGGATTCTAGTAAATGTCTATATAGTTCATTAAGAGGGCGGGGTCATCTATATTAGGTCCATAGTATCCTACCAACGTAAGGCCTAGTTTGTCTATTTTGATGTCCACTATTACCCATCTACCCCCTTTATCTACTTTGGAGTCCTCTATTTTGACATTAGCCAGTTTTTAAATAATATAGCTACTCCCTTAACATTACATGATTGCCTAGAGCATACCATATGTGTTATCCATTTGTTCTGTTTTAGTATGTTTCCCCACTCGTCTTCTCGTAGGTGTGTCTCCTGCAATATAATTATGTTGTTGTCAGACATTTTAATTAGTTCTAAGATCTTCCTCCTTCTTTTCTGCACTCTCAGCCCATTGACGTTCCAGGATACTATCCTAAGATTATTCATTTCCTTCTCTCCTTTGTCCTCGCCTTGGTTCTTGTTTCTTTAAGTCCTTCTTTCTGATATCTATTTATGTCATGTATGAGGATATTTTTTTTGATTTTTCCCCCTAATGCTCCCCACCCAGTGCTCCTATTTACAAATAAAAGTGTGCAAGAATTATATACTGAAGAGAAGAGAGACTCCCAACTTGAGCTAGATGGGTGGTTGGATCAGGACCCCCTACCTGGGATAGACACAGACTTGAAAGAAATGTTAAATCAGGAAATCACCAGCCTTGAGATAGAAAAAGCAATTTCCAGTTTAAAGAGGGGGAAGGCGTCGGGTCCGGATGGCATCCCTAATGAACTTTATAAAGTCTTAAAGGAGGTTTTAATCCCATACTTACACAAATTATTCAATAGTATACATAGTCACCAGGCCGCTATTCTAACCTCATGGAATGAAGCCGTAATTACCTTAATATTAAAGCCTGGGAAGGAGGCGTCAAGATGTGACTCATACAGGCCAATCTCGCTACTAAATAGTGACTATAAAATCTTTACTCAAATTTTAGCGGCAAGATTGGGTAGGACATTGGGAGCATTATACATCCTAACCAAAAGGGTTTTATGAAAAATAGACAGTTGAAGGATTTAACACACAAATTAATTACAGCCATAGATGTAGCTACAACTACAAAAACACCACTAACTGTAATAATGATAGATGCTGCTAAAGCCTTCGACAGAGTAAGTTAGCCGTTCTTGTACAGAGTCATGAAACAAAATAATTTGGGGAAATTTCTTAAACACCATAAAAGCAATTTATGAAACCCCAACAGCTAGGATAGTGGTAAATGGTTCACTTTCACCGCCGATTAAGATAGGGCGCGGGACTCGGCAAGGTTGTCCCTTGTCCCCTTTATTATTCAACATTTATATAGAACCTTTGGCCAGGAGAATTAGATTAGAAACTGAGATTACCCCTTTTAGATATCTAGATTGGGAAATAAAAACAGCTTTATATGCGGATGATCTGATGATATATACACCGAACCCTAGGACGGCACTACCACGAATAATGGAAATAATGGAAAAATTTGGAACAATATCTGGCTACTTAGTGACTAAAGAAAACGGAAACCATGACGTGGAATGGACCAACAAACTCTCAACTAGAAAAGCCAGAGATTAGATACTTGGGAGTTAGAATAACCAAAGATTTGAATAGCATAGCCTTCATAAATTTTAAGAGAATACAGTTGGAAACAAAGGCCTTATTGGAATCATGGTTGCACTTGCCGTTATCTCTTTTGGGTAGAGCGAATTTGATTAAAATGATGATTCTCCCGAGTTCACTTTCATCTTTAACGCTTTACCATTACATTTTAAATCAGAATGGTTGCAGAAACTGCAAAGTGACTTGAACAGCTTTGTGTGGAAAAATAAAGCAGTAAGAATAGCATGGAAAAACTACGCAAAAGAAAGTGGATGGGGGAATTGCCCTGCCAGATTTTAAATTATATCATTGGGCCTTTTTCTTTAAAAATACCAGGCATCTTCTTATGGATAATGTACAAAACTCGCCACCCTATTTACGGGCGTTAAAGGGATCCTCCGACAGAAGGGAAATTTTTCTTATTCAAATATGGACACCCTAAATTTAAAAAAAAAATCAGGTTCAAGGTTTTGCTAGCGGCCTGTGAAGTTTGGGTACAAATTAAACGACTCATGGGTATTCGATATTACAGTAGCAAAGCACCAATTTGGAACTCTCCAGGCACCCCAGAATGTCTCTTGGATATCCTAGCCCTCCCTTTATTGAGGGCGGGCTTGACAACTTTGGGAGACTTAATTGAAGGAGACTCTCTCATTGCTTGGGATACACTTGCCTTAAAAACAAATTACACCTTGGCAAGACTCAAATACCTCCAATTGTCAAGTTGGGTTCGGAACGAAAGCAGTTCAGCTCAGACTTAGAATGGGAGGGAGAATTCATGAAAGACCAAGTATTCAAAAGGAAGTATCCAAGTGGTACTGGATGCTAGTGGAAGCGGAGGACAGCAAGCTACCTGCACCAGAGGAGATTTGGAGAACGGACATACCAGACGCAGATATTCACACCTTATGGCAAGTATCATATGCAGCACTTTGGTCAAATATCAGACCTGCTCCTTTAAGAAGAAATCATCTCTTTACTCTATATAGAGCTTACTGGTCCCGAAAAAGTTGGCCAAAATGGGAGGAGGCACGAGAAGATACTGTCCTAAGTGTGGACTGGAAAATGCGGACGACGTGCACATGTTATGGAGATGTCCGGTAATACAGATCTTCTGGTGTGAGGTGGGTGAGTTTGTCTCCAAAACACTAGGAATCAAAGTCCAGGTAAGCCTTGAACTTGTTATTTTCGGGATAATGTACAGAGGTAATGAAAATTATTTAGCGAACATACCTCAAGCACACTTATTATTTGCTTTGATAATTATGGCACGTAGAGAAATTTGCATGAAATGGGTAATACAGTCAGCACCGTCATTAAGAGAATGGATTTTATATGTTAAAAATATTTGTAGGTTAGATTGTGCCAAAGGTTTATCTAGATGGATTAAAATGTGGAGACCAATTAGGGAGATGCTTTCAGAAGAAACCATGTAGGGGGACTCATTAATTGGAAAATGTATAAAGAGGAGATGACAAAGTAAAGTCCAATGATTAAGGCATACTAAACCTGGCTGGAGGGTAGTCAGATCGAATATAGCTCCAGACGCATAGTTTAACAAGGCCTTGGCTTCCTGGGCAGAGGCAAAGTGCGGGTCTCCCCAATCAATATGCACATAGCCCTAGCCATACGCCGAATGCCATGTATGAGGACCAAAAAAAAAGAACAAAAAAATAAAATTAAAATAAAGCAGTTTTTTTAATGCAGCCCGTTTTCCTTAAAGGAAAATGGGATGCATTTAAAAATTAAACGTTTTGTTTCATTTTTAAGGGCGGGTAGTGGTCCCTGGGACGACTGCCTGCCCTTAAAAATATTTTTATAGCCAGTCACAAGGGAAGGGTCCCTGGGGACCCTTCCCATTTGCGACTCCATTACCACCCTCTTGAAAAGGGCGGTAAATTGCGAGTGTTTTGCGACCGCAATTGCGGTCTGCAAAACATTCATACATGGCTAGAGACTCGCTATTAGGAAGGAACAACCCTTCCTAATAGCGAGTAGCAAAACACTATTTTGCGAGTTGCAATTTTTTGCGACTCACAAAATAGTGTTTGTACATGGCCAAGTAGGTTTTGCGTGCGCAAACGGGTCACAAACCCGTTTGCGCATGCAAAAACTGGTCGTACATCTGGCCCCAAAAGTCTATATCATCATGACCATAAAAAAGGTGGAAACCTTGATAAAGTACTTCTAGGTTTGCTGAAGATTGTTACTTTTTGAAGTTACACACTGGTAAGGAGACACAGGAATCAGGCCAATACAGGTAGTAGTACTTTATTGAGGGGCAAGTTGCCAGTGTGGGAACCTCAAGAGGATCTAGGATGTAACTAGCTCAGTCCCCAGCTGTAGACTGAAGCTTTAGCTGACAGGTGGTAGAGCACTCAAACTCATGACATCATGCATCCCATGGGACTCACTACATTCCACACCAGGCGGGGACAGAAATCAGCATACCACACTTCCTGTCCCTCACCTAGAAGAGCAACACAGCAAAGTAAAAAGTAATAAAAGAAAAAAAGAAACAGAATACATAAAGGGCAGTTTAAAGAACACAATTTACTTAACATCTGAAACACTTAGAAATAATTAATGTAAAGTACCTATAAACCATGCATACACAGTATTAGGAATTACCACAAACCGTGACAGCAACATACACAACTGACACCCGGTACATAGGGCACACAACTGCACACTCACACCAGACTACATACAAATAATAATCCTACAGACAGCACACAAGCATTCAACCGAGTGGAGTACGCACCCTCCATGCAAGCAACACACAGGCATTCAACCCAGGGGAGTACACACCTTCTACAGGAACAGCTGATAGGCATTCAAGCAAGTGGAGAACACACTCTTGACACAAGCAGCATATGGGCATTCATCCTAGCAGAGTATGCACCCTCCACACAACAGCATACCTCCCAGTCTTACAGGTCTAGCAGAAACAGTTAATAACGAATGAGCTACACTGAAAATAGAGATTTCACGCTTCAACATTATCACCACAGAGGGTTTCCTCCCAAGCACACATATGCTCAAACTGCTCATAGTAAGGCACAATAAACAATCAGCAAATGTACCTGCTCACATTGGTGCATCAAACACAATTTCATTACATTACAGCACAATTAGCGCACATCATTGCTCAATTTGTAAATAGAACAAAGAAAATACATACCAATGTACCTGCAGTATTTGAACATGTAAAGCAAGTACTGTTCTTTAAACGTAAAGCTCTGCTAGTTAAGCTTCTCCCTCACACAATAAAGTAAACTCAGCTTCACATTTATTCAGCACTACCAAATAAAACTGAAGTCCACATATAACTTTAATTGAAAAACAGTAGCATAGTTGTATTAAGAAAACACAACTCTCAGCAAATTAACACACCATCTCAGTAAAACCTGCAAATGGCAAGGCCAGGCTACAACTATTTGAAATATCCAGAAATAGTAGCAATGCAGAAAAACAAAGGCAATGCAACACATCTAACTGGCACATGACATGAAAGAAAAATAATTTACCTTTTTTAGATGTAGCTTGGCAAATAACATCACAGACACCACATTGAATTTTGGGAAGAAGACGAAAAACATATCCTCCCAAAAAATGAAAAGTGATACCATCCAAATCTATATTTGTAGACCTGAACAAAGCTGTTCGTTTGTTTTGGAACTGAAAATCTGCCAGGTTAATGTAAATGCAGTGGTTGAAGTGGGCGGCATCAGCAGGGCACATCGTGCCCCTACTTTTTCAATTCAATATAATCCGTTCCCCATCTATTTTATTTTCATAATGCGTCCCAGGAGGGCACACATCGCGAAGGCCTATGGATAAGGTTCTGCCGTTCGGGGACGGGCGAGGAGGGCAGAGGAGGAATAGGACTTTATCTTTTCCTTCTTGGTCAGAGAAGGCAAGGGCAGTGTCCATTACTACTGCTCTGCCACGGCCAGCTGCCCCACCCCCTTTCTTCCTCTTCCCCACACTCTTTCTTCTCTTTCTCGCTCCTCCTCACTTGCTGAATGAAAATCACTTCAAGAAACGGTTCTTACCCTATCTTTCCTCTCCTTCATTCGTTCCCCTCTGAAATGGATCCGAAAAGAGAGAGAAACACTGTTGCTGGAAATGCCTTCTTTTTCTGGCATTTTTCTATTCCTAAGTGCAGCCTCGGGACGGAAAGAAAAAAGTTTCAAAATACGAAAAGTAGCCAAATAAAGCAAGACAAAGTGGTTGCAAAGTGGCCAGATTGGTTTTATTCACACCCAAACACATTAGCGCCACCTTACAGAGTTTGCCAGTGAAGCGCTACTTTCGTTTTCTCATCTTTCTTTGAACACCATTGTTTTCCATGGATGGAAAAGTGCACCATTCCTGTAGGTACTGCAATACCTGATTGATGCGTGGAGTGGAAAATGTTAACCTTTATTTAGATCCATACCAGCTGTTTTCTTTATTTTAGTTTATAAAATGTGTACTGGGGCTCTGTGTTCAGGGATGTGGTCTTTTTAAACCATACTGCTTACGTTTTGTAAGGATATAAGCAATGGACATTGAAACAGGTCCCTTCCGGGCCCTGTAGTCATGTCCTTAACTTTTCAGGTAAAAACACTCTTTGATTTCTGAATAATGAGTGTAAAAGTGTTAAGGTAACCAAGTTGTTTCTGCTTACATTTCACATGGTTTACTTCATCTTGCATTCCCTGAGTGTTTGCTTCTTCTAGAATGTGCAGCATATTACTCTTGTCTAGTGCATAATTTGAATTGAGTCACATCCAGGTCTTTGATAGCGGGGCATAATGGGTTGTAGTTGAAGGCAGTGCGAGTTTCTCTCAGTGGGGCAGTATGGTGCTCTGTGGGGGAGAGGATGTGGCACTATGGCTAGAGCTGCCAAATTTGGAACTGGGGAACCAGGTTCAGCATTCATGACCAGTCCACCAGACCACTCTCCTGAGGGAGTACATTCCCATGCTAGACCTTAGAAGGCCCCGCTAGACCTTAAAAGACCTGTCATCTTAGCACCTTGAAGGCCCGTCCAGCACAATCCATACTGAAGTTCACCTCCAGTCTTGCGGGCAGGCCTACGAAGCAGCACACCCTAGGGCGACAGTGACTCTGTCACTGTGGCCACAGGACCCTTGAGGTCAGTCCGCCTCACCCATTGGTACCTCCATTGGCCTTGTATCAGTAGTAGTAGTAGTGCAACTCACCAGGGATCGCCAATGCAGGGTTTGCACGCACACCAAACTAAATTCACAAACTTCACATCTCTCTCCTTCATGCAAAAGCACTTTTAACATGTGCTGCCTGCTTTGGGGGCACTGAAATGATGCAGCAATGGAGAACAAAATTATGTTGCAGTGCTGACTAAATTATGCACAAATAAAAGGCTGCAGAATAATGCGGTACATTTTCTGATACTTTATTATTTGACATTTTACGCATACTAACCATCTCTGCAAAGATTTTGCCTTATTAGTACCAGTGTAATATGCAAATGTGGCAGTGAGAAAGGTGACCAGTCAACCTTTGCAAAGGCCCTTCCACTTCACAGCAACACAAGTCACGTATTTAGTAATTTTTGATCCGTTTGAGCAACAAATAATTTTTTTGTTAAAATCGTCTGATTATGCAACAGATGGTGTATTATGAGGCAAATATGGCAGAGTCATAATTATGTGGAAATCATTTGCAAACTAGGAAATTTTTGCCATTCATGTCTGAACTGCTCTTGAGGAAAAAAGGAGGAGAATTGCTGATGACAGAAACTCCGTGGCTTGGGGACAAATAGCTTGTGATTCCACTTTTTAGCGTATTTGGGGCATTCTGTGATTGGAAACATATCCCACTTTGTGAATGTATTTTAATGTCAATAACTCATATTAAACCTTAAATAAACATGTGTATCCATTGATTGAATTAAATAACGTAATAAGCTGTAACTGGTCAGTGAAATGCCAAACAAATAATAAAAATTGGGATGTTTTGCTCTTTCTGGTCACACCTCTTCGCTCAGAGTTCCCCTACTTTTTTTTCTGCACTTCGACCACTGTTCTCCACCTACAGTTCCCCTACTTTTGTTTCTCCACTTCAACCACTGTGCAAAAGAGAAGTCTTTCTGCAAGGAAAACAAAATCCTTCTCTCTCAATACCTCATCCGGACGGCGGGCTGTGAACAGATGTCCCTTTTCACTTTCCACCGACTCCTCTCTGAGGACGTGAACACAGGGAGAAGACACCTGGAATATCAAAACACGCACTGCACCATACAGGAAAGGTGAAAGGCTCTTGACAAATCTTATGTTCTGGATGTCCATGCACTTTAACATTCTTAACAAAAAAATTCCTATTTTCATGAGCAGGTGAGCTTACGCACAGCACATCAAACAGCAGCTGAACCAATCACTACACCAGCACATTGAAAAAAACAACAGAGTATTTGAAAGTCGGCCTGTGCCAGCGATCGGTGTTCCAAAGTGCCTGCTATTCTCAACTTGCCTGGCACTGGGATGCACCTAATAAAATAAATCTCCAGAGGGCCCACAGTCTTACTCATTAGAGCAGCACTTTGTGTGTACCCATATTGTTGCTTTTTCCTACATCATGTTATTCCTGTCCGAGATGACCTTCAAATTGCTGATGACAGAGACCAGTACAAATGATCCCATGTCTGGGAAAATGTTGCTGCAGCATGCATCTAGGTGCCAATCTTCGAAATTTTAGAGATTAGACATGTCTTGTGATTCTGCATGGATTGGGCTCTGAACTTCTAGCACGTTTTACAACTCCCAGTATCACACAAGACTAGAGTTCTCCAATGTCTGTCCTGGAGGGCCGGATCCATGCCAGATTTTTAAGATAACTACATTTATCAAAATGTGGATATGCTAAAAACCTGGCATGGATCTGGCCCTCCAGGACAGACATTAGAGAACCCTGTCCAGGACCAATGCCACTACTGAGTACCTCTATCCCAAAGGACCTACCTTTTCATTGTAAACTGGAGCACTTTCTTCAACACTTGTTCAATATGCCAATGTGCTAGATGCTGGGGTTGTGGCACACTTGTTGTGATATTGTGCTTAGAGTCCCCTTAAGATCAATAGTTCCATGGAATTAAGAATATGGAACTCTGGGGTTAAAGAATGGAAAGAGAGCCAGTTACTGAAGAGGAGGTGATGGATGAGGTGTCCAAATAAATATATAACGTACCTACCAGAAATTGGAGTGCCGTCATCTTTTCATGAACGTTACACTGTCGACGAGTGAGGGACACGGAAGGAAGGACACCTCAACATCAAGAAAATCACGAAGAAACAATCACGCCGTGCCGACGAAGAAACAATCACACTGGCTGTGCTGATTTCACCGTGCCGTATTCAGCGCTACACGCCTGTTATCCACAAACCTGAGAGGCGGGTGGATTGGATCCGCAGCGGTACTGTTTATTTTGTTTTTATTTGACATTGTCTTTGACTTTGTCAAGTTCGGAGGTTGTGGAGAGGAAGGTGCACGAGCTGAGTCCGGTGAAAGGCGCGAGCAGAAAGGAGAAACACTGCACGCGCTGCACGCGCTCTGATGATTTAAATGTTCAAGGAGCTTACGTTGCGCAAGGTGGCGTGCTGTGCCTGTGAGTCACCAGCGGGCACCGGAAGGTGTGAATCTGACACCTCTTGAAGTAAGATTACTTGCGTTCTCCGTGAATGCCATATATTAATGGGCAATAAACGGTGATACGCACACCAAAAGTGGAAGTTGTTAACAGCTGTGAAAGGTGTGAATCTGACACCTCTTGAAATAAGATTACTTGCGTTCTCCGTGGATGCCATATGTTAATGGGCAATAAACGGTGATACGCACACCAAAAGTGGAAGTGGTTAACTGTGAGGATTACATTTTGGGTCAGTTCATATTATAAGTAACTGTTGCCATTATTTGGAACATGAGCGGAGCCTGTTTTCTTTAACGGTGACAGGCACACCAGCTATAAAAATAAAAAAAATATACTGTGCTAAAATTGGAAAGAGAGACTAAAACTCTGAAATGAAATTTTGGTGTTGGGAACAGTTCCAGTTCTCCTTATTATTATTTTTTTTTTTTACAATTTTTAGTAAAGAAATTATATTTTTGACTTGCTTGTAAAAAAAGGAGAAGAAATGAAATTTACTGTAGGTTAATATTTAAAGGTAAAACAGAAATTATTAGTAACTCTATAGGAGTAAAAGTTGTATCTTAGAATAATTTTTGTTCATAATGCAGAACGTTACTGCACCTCCGTTTTTTTTTAGCACTCCAGGTGAACCTACGATAAAATGGAGCAAATGGAAAAAAATATTTGGACACTATGCAAGGGTGTGAGGTACCAATTTAAGTGCTGAAAGGAAGTATTCGTTGTTGATGCACTGTCTAGGAGGTGAGGGACAAGAAGTGTTAGAGAGTCTCCCTGATTTAACAGCGGAAGAGCAAAGAGGTTTAAATGAATATGAAATTTGTATAGTACAGCTTGACTGTCATTACTTACCAAGAGTAAGTACCATCATGGAACGGTACCATTTTGGATTAAGAGAGCAAGGAAAAGATGAGACGGTAGAGGATTATATTACTAGTCTTAGGAAGTTAGCATCAACTTGTAAGTTTGGAGGATCCACTGAAGAAAGAATAAGGGATCAATTTGTTTTAAGGTGTAGAGATAATAAATTAAGAGAAGAACTATGGCTGAAATACGAGCCTCCGTTAGAAGAGGTAATTTCTATAGCAAAAAGGGTGGAACATATGTTAAAATGTGTAACAGAGCTGAAATCTGAAAAAAAGTAAAAATGTCTCGAATACAGAGAAAATTGAGAAAAATGTTGGTGTGATAAAAGTGATAAGACACCGCAAAAGGAAGCTATAAGAGAAGATCGGGGGAAAATGATGTTTGAGTGTTATCGTTGTGGGAGAAGTGGCCATAAAGCAAATGCAAGAACATGTCTAGCTTTGAGTGTGATCTGCCATGGGTGTGGAAAAAGGGGTCGTTTTTTAAAATGTTGTAGGAATAAACAAAGGAGAGATCAGAACAAGGAAGTAAAAGAAATCTCAGTTGACATTATATGTCAAGTCAAAGGGTCTGAAAGACAAGACCATCCCATTGGTACAGTGAAAATAGATGGGGTTGATTTAACAATGAAGTTTGATTTGTGCTCTCATTTAACTATTGTCTCAAAGGAAACATATAGCAGATGGTTTGTAAAGAAAAACAAGTTACAAAACATGGATGTATATCCTGGGGGGTGTGGAGGACAACCAATAAGTATGCTAGGATACTTTAATGCATGCATTGAATTGGGAAATAAGTTTATGGTTGGGAAAGTTTATGTGTCCAAAAGAGGAGATGATTTGCTGGGGTGGCCGCATCAGCGCCTGTTGGATGTCAAGTTAGACCCAAATGCAGAACCACAAGTGCAAACACAGGAAGTTGAAACTAAGTTGTGTGATTTTGTAGCAGAGTTTCCAGCATTGTTTAAAGACAGCTTAGGATGTTTGAAGGGATACAACCACTGTATTAAGATTAAAAAGGAGCTGTACCAATTTCAGCCAAAGTAAGGAGAATACCGGTTGCTTTACAAAGCAAGGTGAAACAAGAACTAGACAAGCCTATAAGTCAACAGATTATAACACCAGTAGCAGCAACTGAATGGTTGCGCCCATTGTTGTTGCTAACAAGGCTAATGGAGATATTAGGTTATGTGTGGACCTCAGATCATTAATAAGGAAGTAGTGGTGGACAAGTTTCCACTTTCAAATGTAGATGAAATTGTTTCATCCTTGGCTGGAGCAAAGGTTTTTACGACATTAGATCTCACTCAAGCTTATCATCAGGTGGAACTAACTGAAAGCTCACAAGAGTTAACAGCTTTCATAACTCCAATGGGTCCATACAAGTTCCGGAGGATGCCATTTGGCTTGGTATCAGCAGCCTCTGTCTTTCAGAGAGTGATGGCATCAATTCTTAAAGGCGTCAGAGGCGTAAAGTGTTATCAAGATGATTTGCTGATATTTGGTGGTTCACAAGATGAACATGATGTTAGAGTGAGAATGGTATTAGAGAGGTTGCTTAATGCTGGTCTAACACTAAAGAAAGAGAAATGTACATTTTCTGTGTATGAGGTTAATTATTTAGGCCATCTTATCACAGGAACAGGTGTTGCTTTCCTAGGTATGGTAGAATATTATGGGAAGTTTATAACAAACTTAGCAAGTAAATCTATTAATTTAAGATTTCTATTAGGTAAAAACAAGGAGTTTAAATGGACTCAGGAATGTCAGCAAGAAGTTGATGGTTTGAAGAATGAATTAAAATGCACCTAAACTACAAGCATTTGTTCCTGGTATTGAAACAATAGTGGTGACTGATGCCAGCTCAAAGGGTAGGGAGCTTTCTTAAAACAAAGAGAAATGGTGAAGAACAATTAATAGCATGTGCTTCAAGGCGTTTAAGAGAAGCAGAGTTTAACTATTCAGTGGTAGAAAGAGAGGCGTTAGCGATTTACTGGGCGTTGAACAAGTTTTGAAATTTTATATGGGGAACCAATTTTAAGGTTTGCTCTGATCACAAACCCCTTAAGGACATTTTTCAAAAGAAAGGTCTAGATTTGATATTATCAAGGATAAGACGCTGGGTGGTAGCTCTACAGGATTTTCATTTCTCAGTGAAACACTTACCCGGTGTTTCAAATGTGTCAGCTGATTGTCGCGTTTGGTTTCTAAGGAAGAAAATGAAAATTTGGTTGAAGAAATTCTAGAAGAGGTAGTCAATGTTTGTGAAGTTACTTTAGGAACCATTAAAGAGAAGGAATGGAAGGAAGAGATTTTGAAGGACCAAGAGTTAATTGAAATAATGAATAATATGCAGTCTGGTTTAGTTCAGGTGAAAGGGATGTCTAAGAAATGACAGATGGTGTCTGATGAATTGGCAGTTGATAGAGGTATTTTGTTGAGAGGGACAAGATTAATTCTACCCATCACTTTGAGGAGCAAATTGTTAGAAGAAGCTCATCAAGGACATTTAGGAATTGTTAAAACTAAAGAGAGATTGAGAGCTAATTTTTGGTGGCCAGGAATGGATTTGGAGATCGAACGAGTGGTTAGAGAATGCTTACAATGCAAGTTAAGTGATAATATTTTGACACCACACACCATGCCCATGGTTTGTCATCGGTTACCAGAAAGCCCATGGGAAGAAGTTGCTATGGATATTGTAGGGCCATTAATTGGCGAGCATAGTACCCCATATTTGATTGTTTTGATAGATTTATACTCCAGGTGGGTAGAAGTTAAGAGTGTAAGGGAGGTAACGTCAGACAGCGTAATAAGATTTTTACAAGAGGTGTTTAAGAGAAAAAGTTTTCCAATGTCACTATTAACTGATAATGGGCCACAGTTTTGTTCGAAACAAATGGAAGTGTTTTTAACATCATGTGGAATAGAACATAAAAAGTGTGCGATATATCACCCTGAGACAAATGGAGCTGTAGAAAGTTTTAATAGAGTTATAAATGAGAATATTCAGTTGTCTAGGGTGAATGTGCTAAATTGGAAAGAAGAGTTGCAAAAATGTATCACAGCTCACCGCATGACACCTCATACCTTGACTCAAGAGACACCATTTGAACTGTTTAAAGGTAGAGCACCCAATACTATGTTATGTCCAGGTTGGATGATAAGGGACAAAGGTCTTAAATTTAATGGTATTGGGAGTTGGAGATACCATGAGGAGAGGTTACAGAAAAAGAATAAAAAACATTACGATGAAAGGAAAAGGACCAGGCAGGTGAAAGTTAATGTAGCAGATTGGGTACGAATTAAAGCTCTAGTTGGTGCCATGTCTTTGTCTAAATATCGAGACCCACACAGGTTATAAAATGTTTTAAGCATGGCATAAAGGTGAATGATGGTCGGATTTGGAATTTGAATCGTGTTGTGATACTTAGATCAAATGTAGAGGAAAATAAAAGTGTTTCTGAAAAAGTTCAATCACAATGGAATGGAAAGGAAGATCAAAGTTCCCTGGAAAAGTTCACAGAACAGAAGTCAAGAAGAAGTGGGCGTAAAAGTGTTGTTCCATTCTATTTGAAGGACTGTGTTAAATAATGGTTACCATTTAGAAGTACCCGTCCTGGGTTGACCTTATGTATCTTGTGAAATTATTCAGAACAAAGTTATATTTAGTTCTATTTTCAATGTGTTTGATCTTTAATATATTTAAGAGAAACTTATGAATAGCTGTTTATATAAGAAGGGAGAAGTGTGATATTGTGCTTAGAGTAGCCCTGGGCGGAGCTGGCGCAGTGCCTCTACGCGTAGCTCCACGGAGTTTGGAAAAAACTCAGTGGAGCTACGCGTAGCTCCGCTCCCTCCCCGCAACCAAATGCTTTAAAAATGGTATAAAGAAGGCACTTACCTGTTTTTCTGCCGCCTCCCGTGCCTCGCCGCTCTCCTTCCAGCTCCTCTGGCGTCCTCGACGTCCTTCTTAAAAAACAAAACCACTATGTTGTAAGGCCTGGCGTGCGCATGCGCACTCGCAAGATGTACAACGTAGTGGTTTTTAAGAAGAAGGACGAGGACGCGAGAGGAGCAGGAAGAGCGGCAGGCATGCGAGGCTGCAGGCATGCAGGTAAGTGCCTTCTTCCTGCCTTTAAAGCATTTGGGAGGGGGGAGGGAGCGGCTAACTCCGCTCCGCCACGGAAGCGGAGTTTAGCCTACATCCGCGTTCACCACGGAGCGCGGAGTAGGCAAATCTCCGCAAACTCCGCTGGCGGAGCGGCGGTACCCGCCCAGGGTTAGCTTAGAGTCCCCTTAAGATCAATAGTTCCATGGAATTAAGAATATGGAATTCTGGGAGCTTTGAGCAAGCTGCACACTGCAAACATCCTATCTGAAGGCCACTTGTTTGAAGCAATGCCTTATTTGTGCTTTTCTACAGCTTGAAACACCATATCAGAGACAAGCTACGACCTTTTCAAAGTACATTTGCTGATCAGAAACAATTTTGTTATCCTGCCGAGGTATGTGTGTTGGAGGCCATCTGGGAAAACCATATGGTCACTTTGGTGCTACAATAGACTTAGCCAGGGTCTAGAAAGGAATGAGTTTTATCATGGGCTGGTTTTAGCATTATTATCTATGATTTAATAAACACAATCTAAATATCTAAATTGTTGCAATGCTTTTTAAGATACACTTTAAGCACCTTTTTATTACAACCATCATGTTTTTTTGTAGTAATATCTATTCATACACTCTGTACTAGAACAGGGCATATATTTTTAGTAAAGGCTTTATAAATATTAGTGTGTTTTTCTTGTGTGAACTTATCCATAGAGAACGGAGGCTCTGGAGCTTACTTATATAATAATTTTGAAATCTCACAGGACTAATCAGTGCCCAGTTGGCACAATCCTTCAGCATGTCATGGGAGGTGGTGGGTTACAGTCCACTTTCATCCTGGCTCCAGTTCGTAAATTGACTGTTGAGACTGTGCTCTCCAGAGCGTTTTGGAAGTATAAAACTGAACCATGTTTGCTGATAAAATTGTAAAAACATATCACCAATGTTCTAGCGTCAGCTGGGCACAATTGTATCTTACATAAATTGTAAAATAAACTGTTTCCTCAAACCTCTTGCTACCTTCTACTCTCACTTGGTCCTACGATGGATTTTGTTCTGAGCTGATAGGGACTTGGTATTCGGAGGATGAGCAATTATCCAATGAGGACCAGGAATAAGTTAATTGCTATCTTTACCTCTAACTTCTTACCATCAATAATACTCTGCAGCAATTGTAAATAATTCAAAACTCAATGATTTACCCACAAAGAATGATGAGACAGAATCTGCAGAATTTAGCTTTGTGGGTTTTAGGGTCTTTCTTACCAGTCTTGAGGCGTTGGGACGGTTCCCGACTTCGGTTCTTGTAAGTCCTGGTTTGGCCGAGATAGGGGCGACCCCTTCCGGTAGCCACGCTGCTGCCGACAATGAAAGCCTAAGCAGCCAGTGCCCTCCAGAAGGAGTCACAAGAGGAAAACCCGGGAGGGAAAAACCTCTGATGTTGATGATGAGACTCCAGGAATGAAGGAGAAGACAAGGAGCCAGAAAACACTGGAAAATCAGGAGCCCAAAAGGAACCAGGAGAAGACTGGAAGACAAGCTGGAGCAGAAGGCGCAAGGGGAAAAGAAGCGCCAACGGAAGTAAGGAATCACCAAAAGAGGAGCCACAGAACCAACAGGAGCGTGGACACACCAGCAGGAACAAGGAGTGTTGCAACGCAAGGAAGGAAAGGTTCTGATCCCTTATATATACAGAAAAAACAGGAAGTGATGTACAGGAACAGGAAGTGACATACAGGAAGTGACAAAACAGGAAGGAGAGGTGTCGCCATCTTGGATAGGGAAAAGAGTGAAGTGCATTACAGAAAGATCGCCATGTTAGGAAGGTAAGTAACACTCCCCTATTGCCTTCTGGGAGCAAGGTGAAGAGGAGAGCAAAAATATGGCCCCCAAGGAAGGGGGATCACCAGACGCCCACACCAGTTGAGTGTAATGTCCCAAGGTGCCTCGGGAAGCGGATGGGCCGCTGTGCAAGTATGCGGTGTGCCCGAAAACCAACAGGCGTCGCGGGTGCTTTCCGCTACGCCATTGAAATGGCCACAGCGGGCCGTGATGCTGTACCGCGGTACCCCCGATGAGGAGGGAGGGGCGCGGCGGTTTGCACCACAGCCGACGAAGAGGAAACAGGTAGCGCCTCGGGTCGCGAGTCGGCCCGCGACGTAACAAGCTTGAATTTTTAAGTTTGGATATTTTGTAGATCAATGAACATGAACCCTCAGGAAAGTTCAGCAAAGTTCCAAGTGACCGGTTCCAGTTCGTTAAGACAGCAATCTCTCACAGTCATAAGCTGCTACAGGAAAGTCACAGCAGCATGACGTGAACCCTTCAGCTGAAAGGTTCAAAACTGCACCAGCACACCAGTCAGCAGCAAATCGCAGTGTTACGTCACAAGTCTTCAGATATCCATGCCGTGACCCTCACCCTTCCGCTTGCTCACGCTCTTGAACCCTGTTGCGTGTCTGTTCCCAGAATTTGAGCAATTATACTC
Organism: Calotriton arnoldi; assembly: GCA_963921515.1. Classification (NCBI taxonomy): domain Eukaryota; kingdom Metazoa; phylum Chordata; class Amphibia; order Caudata; family Salamandridae; genus Calotriton; species Calotriton arnoldi. The sequence goes on from CAWUFW010000409.1 coordinate 3,714,969, forward strand.
CATAGGTTTCTGGTGTGACACCCCCTTGGCATCACCAAAATGTCAGATCACTTGATTTTCATTGGACAGTCCAAAATGAGACAAGGGTGATGTAGCAGGAAAGAAGATTCAAATCCAGAAAAATTAAGTAAATCGATTACGCAGTTTCCTTAAGTCATATAGGTGTAGGACAAGTTGAACAATGAAATATTCAGAAAAATAATGCTAGAATCCAACAAATCAATTTCCCAAGCAGGTGTTCTAGAATGTTGCTAATTTGTATCAATCGTAGCATTCTGCCCAAAGGATGTCAAAGGAAACAGCTTCTGATTCAAATACATTTTGCAGTTCTGGTAAGTTGTCCCATGGGCTTTGAAACATTCAGTCTATGACTTAAGTGGGAGAAGGGGAAGTAAAATATGAGGCCTACATGAAATTCAGCTAATACGACAATAACCATGTTAAATTGTGAATCATCCCTTAATAGAGACGATCATGCAAATTCAGAAGACATTAATAAACATTTGAGTTCTAAGCAAAATTAATACATGTATGTATAGTGTACTCTAAAATCAACGTTTCACATATAGAAAAATAGTTATTAATCTCATCATATGAATGTTATTCAGGGTTTACATATATATGCATTTTAGAGAAAGTTTCACAAAAACACTCAAACAAAACCGTGTAGCACCTACTTTTCTTTTGTCATTTTCGGTGCAAACGCTATAACATGAGATAATATTTTTTGCATTTTCTCATGGAAATTGATCTATTGCACAATTATTCTCTTTAGTCTTATTAATATCACATTCATAATTTAAAATATCACTTGAAGAAGATACTTATAGCCAGAACCCCAAGGGAATCAATATGTGCATTAGCAGAACTGGCAAGACATTGGGGATGAAATCTCAATATCGAAATAACTTCACAACAATTGAAATCATACTGAACAGCACAAGAAATCCTGAAAACACCATGCTTACAAACAATTAACATATATGGGGGATTCAATTACACTTAGGGGCCGATTCCGATCTCGGTCGGAGGCGCACCCAATACTATTCGGTCGGGAAAAAAGCCATGCGAAAGCCAGTTTCCTGACCGATCCGTACAGCACACCGAACGAGCAAGTACGATGCGCACAACAGCAAAAATTCCGGCCGAGCCGTACTCACCCAAACCAGGTCCTGTTCTCCGACCGAGGCGAATCCGGAAACGCCGAATCGAGTCGCACGGAAGGGAAAATGCAGCCCCGTCCGGCCGGACAAGTACGATGCGCTTTCCGTACGCGCCGAACCCGTCGCTACGCACGGCACGTCAAAGCATCCGGGAGAGGCGCACATAAGCTCCGAATCGCGCCACAACACGATCCACGGCTACGAGACGAACACAGCACAGACGAGGACGACGCGAAGCGACGAGGACGAAGCGAAGCGACGAGGACGAAGCCAAGCGACGAGGACGACGCGAAGCAACGAGAAGGACGAACGACACGAACCAACCATGAATCCCTTCGTCCCGATCATACCAATATTCTACATCTACTACCGGAACAGGCACGGACGCGTACGGCGCAGAAGGTAAGTCAGACACCAACCACAAAACACATACAACACGTACACGACACATCACACACATACACTGGGAATCTGAATATACTTGCAACAGCAGCACCATAGGGGCGGGATGCCCATCACCAATGCCACATATGCACACAGGGGCCTGAATGCGCGCCACCACCCCAACCCAGGGGGGCTGGATGCCTACCACTACTACCACCCTTAGCCAGGGGGCAGGATGCCTACCACTACTACCACCCTTAGCCAGGGGGCAGGATGCCCACCACTACTACCACCCTCACCCAGGGGGGCAGGATGCCCACCACTACTACCACCCTTAGCCAGGGGGCTGGATGCCTACCACTACTACCACCCTTAGCCAGGGGGCAGGATGCCTACCACTACTACCACCCTTAGCCAGGGGGCAGGATGCCCACCACTACTACCACCCTCACCCAGGGGGGCAGGATGCCCACCACTACTACCACCCTCACCCAGGGGGGCAGGATGCCCACCACTACTACCACCCTTAGCCAGGGGGCAGGATGCCCACCACTACTACCACCCTCACCCAGGGGGGCAGGATGCCCACCACTACTACCACCCTCACCCAGGGGGGCAGGATGCCCACCACTACTACCACCCTTAGCCAGGGGGCAGGATGCCCACCACTACTACCACCCTCACCCAGGGGGGCAGGATGCCCACCACTACTACCACCCTTAGCCAGGGGGCAGGATGCCCACCACTACTACCACCCTCACCCAGGGGGGCAGGATGCCCACCACTACTACCACCCTTAGCCAGGGGGCAGGATGCCCACCACTACTACCACCCTCACCCAGGGGGGCAGGATGCCCACCACTACTACCACCCTCACCCAGGGGGGCAGGATGCCCACCACTACTACCACCCTTAGCCAGGGGGGCAGGATGCCTACCACTACTACCACCCTTAGCCAGGGGGCAGGATGCCCACCACTACTACCACCCTCACCCAGGGGGGCAGGATGCCCACCACTACTACCACCCTTAGCCAGGGGGCTGGATGCCTACCACTACTACCACCCTTAGCCAGGGGGCAGGATGCCTACCACTACTACCACCCTTAGCCAGGGGGGCAGGATGCCCACCACTACTACCACCCTCACCCAGGGGGGCAGGATGCCCACCACTACTACCACCCTTAGCCAGGGGGCTGGATGCCTACCACTACTACCACCCTTAGCCAGGGGGGCAGGATGCCCACCACTACTACCACCCTCACCCAGGGGGGCAGGATGCCCACCACTACTACCACCCTCACCCAGGGGGGCAGGATGCCCACCACTACTACCACCCTTAGCCAGGGGGCAGGATGCCCACCACTACTACCACCCTCACCCAGGGGGGCAGGATGCCCACCACTACTACCACCCTTAGCCAGGGGGGCAGGATGCCCACCACTACTACCACCCTCACCCAGGGGGGCAGGATGCCCACCACTACTACCACCCTTAGCCAGGGGGCAGGATGCCCACCACTACTACCACCCTCACCCAGGGGGGCAGGATGCCCACCACTACTACCACCCTCACCCAGGGGGGCAGGATGCCCACCACTACTACCACCCTTAGCCAGGGGGCAGGATGCCTACCACTACTACCACCCTTAGCCAGGGAAGCAGGATGCCTACCACTACTACCACCCTTAGCCAGGGGGGCAGGATGCCCACCACTACTACCACCCTCACCCAGGGGGGGCAGGATGCCCACCACTACTACCACCCTTAGCCAGGGGGCTGGATGCCTACCACTACTACCACCCTTAGCCAGGGGGGCAGGATGCCCACCACTACTACCACCCTCACCCAGGGGGGGCAGGATGCCTACCACTACCACCACCCTCACCCAGGGGGGGCAGGATGCCCACCACTACTACCACCCTTAGCCAGGGGGGCAGGATGCCCACCACTACTACCACCCTCACCCAGGGGGGCAGGATGCCTACCACTACCACCACCCTCACCCAGGGGGGCAGGATGCCCACCACTACTACCACCCTTAGCCAGGGGGCTGGATGCCTACCACTACTACCACCCCCACTCATAGGATGGACAATGCATGACACAACAAGCACACCACAACCTAGGGAATGCAAGATTAAGACATCCCCCCACCACCATGACAAGCGTGTGAGCAGGCTGTGTCAAATGCCTACAACACCGAACATGACATTGAACATACAATGTGACCCCCTAGCACATGTGCCACACATATATGTGTGTGGCACCCACAATGCAAGCAGCCCATGACCATTGTGGCAATGGGGCCTAAACCCCCATCATCACAGTGACCAAAAGGCAAGTGTGGGGTCCATAGCTGAAGCACATTTTGACCATTGTGGCAATGGGGTCTAAACCCCCATCATCACAGTGACCAAAAGGCAAGTGTGGGGTCCATAGCTGAAGCACATTTTGAACCATTGTGGCAATGGGGCCTAAACCCCCATCATCACAGTGACCAAAAGGCAAGTGTGGGGTCCATAGCTGAAGCACATTTTGACCATTGTGGCAATGGGGTCTAAACCCCCATCATCACAGTGACCAAAAGGCAAGTGTGGGGTCCATAGCTGAAGCACATTTTGACCATTGTGGCAATGGGGTCTAAACCCCCATCATCACAGTGACCAAAAGGCAAGTGTGGGGTCCATAGCTGAAGCACATTTTGACCATTGTGGCAATGGGGTCCAAACCCCCATCATCACAGTGACCAAAAGGTAAGTGTGGGGTCCATAGCTGAAGCACATTTTGACCATTGTGGCAATGGGGTCTAAACCCCCATCATCACAGTGACCAAAAGGTAAGTGTGGGGTCCATAGCTGAAGCACATTTTGACCATTGTGGCAATGGGGTCTAAACCCCCATCATCACAGTGACCAAAAGGTAAGTGTGGGGTCCATAGCTGAAGCACATTTTGAACATTGTGGCAATGGGGTCTACACCCTCATCATCACAGTGACCAAAAGGTAATTGTTGACAAAGAAAGAGCTGCAACTGCCAAACTGCATGGATCATTCCTGGTCACAGAACCAAAAACTCATCTGTGGCAAAGTAGTGTATGTGTCCCATTGCAACATAAATTGGGGGAGCCAAATACTGCAGTGCAAATGAAACATTCCTTTGGCCATGTGCAGACAAACAACACCCATGGGGGCTGAGACCGTCAACAGTCATCAATGACACAATGACAGAAGTGACCATCAGAATGCAGAACCACATATTTGCACCAATGGGCACACAAATGCAGATACCCTGTGGAGACAGCAGATGTGAGGTGAACAGATACCATACCATGGCAGCAATGGGACACACAAACCATGATCACTGTGCTGACCGATGACCTAGGAGTCCCAGGGACAGCAGCGGAAACACACCAAACAACATACAGCCAATGGCACACCCAAGATATGCCAATGCAGTGGTGCAGATGCACAAACACAAACAGGCAGACCAACACTGTCATCATACACAGCAGGTGAGGGGTGGGGGTGCCAGTGTCCCCAGGCAACAACACAACACATGAGGAGAGCTGAATACCAATCATACAGATGTGCATACACTGCCACACTAAGGTAACTCATGGATCCAAATCCCCTATGTGGGCAAGCAGGCATTGACAGGTGAGAGGGAGCACAAAACACACATGTCACACAGGCACGTAGGAACAACAACTGACACAGCAAGTCACAGACACACCACAGCACCACCCCCAGGGCCCCCACAATGTGGTGACCCTGGGCTGAATAAAAATACCACTGTGATGACAAAGCTAAATGTCGTTCACACTGTGAACCACAGTCAGGTGTCCTGAGCAACTAACTACCATCACACCTACACAAGCACAAATCAATCAGCATGGCCAGTAAGCCAAGGCCAACATGGAGGCAGGGGACTAGCCGGGCAACAACTCTCATCTGCACACACTCAACACCACACCCCTCGACCTCCAACAATGTGCAGCAGTGAAGTACACATGCACTGGTGACATTGCACATGCACCCATGACTATTCCAGGGTGGTGGGTGGGAACCAAGGTGTAGAAACACATCACACATGGACACTCAACAAGACTCCTGAATGTCTGACACACTGCACACTACGCTGTACATGGACATGACGGCAATACCACACCGACCAATGGGATCCCAGCCACAGTCACACACCAATGAAGAAGCCAAGGTCACCCACAAAGAACACACATAGACAACAACCAACATTGCAGCCCGGACCCTAAGGAGTGCCAGCAGTCACACACACAACGTGTCACAATCACTGAAAGATAACACAAACTGGAAATCACATGACAGGGGCAAACAACAAGTGCCAAAGGGAAACCTGACTGTGACCCATCTGCGTCAGCACACAAACTCTGCCCTGACAGCAAACACACCTATGGGTGACACCCTGATGACCAGTAATGTGCCATGCACCCACATCACAGAGAACACAGGGAGAAGACTTTGGGGGAACATAGCTCAAGTCAGCAAGCATCACAAACAGGTACAACACTAGGGATCACAGCATGCGCAGATGAATGAAAGTGAACACACAGACATGCACATACAACACACACCTTGGGCGCAGGCAATGTCACACGTGTACACACTGCCATGAGGGGACTCCACTCCTGTGTGAGGAAAGCTGTGCCATATGTTGCCTCAGTAGGGCCCCATCATGTCAGCTGAGCACTTGGTCACACAATCAACAATTAGCACCAAATGAGGGCTCCCATCACATCAGCCTGGTCATGGATGTGCCAACGGAATCATCAGCACAGATCCAACACACTTGTATAGCAATGTTGCACTGACTACACGGATGAGTCCCTCCCCATTGATGCCCAAACCTGCATGTCCACTGGAGATGGCAACACGGTCAGGGAAGTAGACAAATGCAACGATGGCAGGCACAACAGATGTGCAGGGGTGGAAGCCACAGATATGAAATTGCCAATGTAAGTAGGAAACCCATTGCAAAATACTGAACACATGACACCCTCAGATGCTGCTATTGATGACATGGATACACCACATGATAGGACACATTCCCCCTGGACCACATGGGTTCCTGCACAGTAACACTTCATAATCATGAGACCAGATATCACCATCACTGCAGCAAGGGCATGGTTAGCTGCACCAACAACATGTACATCTGAAGCATGAGCACTAGAGAAAAGAAAGTTGCTTTATTCAGCATATGTGTTGTTTGATAACGACGTCCAGAAGAAATTAGAGCAAAGGCCAATGGCCAGTCCATTGTCAAAGTTCAAACAGGGTGACACTGGCAGATGTCACCCTACGCATGCCTGCACAATACCAGGGACAATCCACTAGGAGGGGCAACCGGGGGGCAGGCCAGGCACCGCAGGGACAGGATCAGGGCTCACCAGGGGAGTCAGGGAAGGGGTGGTGGGTGCTGGAGAGCCACTGACAACTGCAGTGGAGGTGTCTGACATGGTGTGTGCCGGCACAACTGGGGGGCATGACTCAGATGTCGTGGGTGCCGGCACAACTGCAGTGGACCCTGCAGATGGGGTGGACAGGTCCGCCACTGCAGTGCCCAAGTCAGACAGGGCGGTAGTGGACTCCACTGCAGTGCCTACCTCCAGGGGAGGAGAATGGGGAACAGGCAAGGTGGGTTGGACAGAGGGGGAGGACACCCTCACCACATCAGTGGCACAGACAAGCGCAGCGGGGGGTGTGGTGCTGGGAGAGCAAGTGGCAGGGGGAGAAGGCCGGAGCATCTTGGGGATGGTATATCTGTGGGTGGGGGAACCTGGGGCAGGGTGTGGTGGGGGCACCTGTGCAGTGGGGGCCTGAGGGATGGAGGACGGAGACCTTGTGCCTGAGCTGCAGGGCGGTGGCGGGGTCTTGCTCTTAGCACTCCGGGGGACTTGCGGGTGGGGGCCTCAGTCCGTCTGCGCCTGGGGGAGGGTGTCCGGGGGCGAGGGGCACTCTGCTCCGTGTGGGTGGGCTTCCTCTTCCCCCGGGATGCTGGAGCAGCTTCATCGGTGGGGAAGAGGCCGAGGTCACAGAGGAAGAGCTGCTGTGACTTTGGGGTTGCAGGTGAGGCAAGGGAGGGTGCTTTGGAGGGAGAGGGAACTGAGGACTGCGCAGTGCATGTGGATGCGTGTGTGTGTTCCAGGGCCCCATCCCCTGTGAGTCTGGCTTCAGTCCCCTGAATGTGCGTGCGTGTGCGTTTTGTCATTGGCGTGTGTGTCAGTGTGCTGGATGTGTGTGTGCTGGTGTGTGCCTGTGCCAGTGTGTGTGTGCCTGGGATGGGTAAGGTGCTGGGGAGTGTGGATGGAGCAGAGGCAGGAGGGGTGAGGGACCGTTTGAGGAGGGACACTGCTGCCGTCAGGGAGGAGTCCATGGACCTATTGCCCCTCTGTAGGTCAGACATGCCCGATGAGATGCCCTCCATGAACGACACCAGCTGAGTCAACAGCGCGGTGTGCGCATGGAGGACACTCAGCATGGCTGTCTGCCCTACATGGAGCTGGCGAAGGAGGTACACAGACTCCTCACTCAGGGCAGCAGGGGACACAGGGGCAGGGGTGCGGTGCCTGGCCCAAAGGAGACACGCTCCCGGACATGGGAGCCTCCACGGACCTGGGGAATGGGAGCCGATGGGAGGGCGGTGGTGGTGCTGGTGGTGGCGGGGACAGCAACACTAGCTGGGGTGTGGTGGCTGCTGACACCCGCCTCCACAAGGGAGTCATCCTCCGAGTTGCTCTGGTCCTCAGCTGAGGTGGATGCTGCTGAGGACTCCTCGGTGTGGCTCCCCTCGCCCTCCGTGCCACTGGGTCCCTCCAACCACTCCTCGGCTGCTGACCCAGTCTGGCTCTCCGGCTCCTCCTGGTCCGTGGAGCTGTCCCCTTCCGTGGCCGTGGATGTATCTGCAAACAATGGGGAAACAGACAGACATCAGTCACCTGCACATAACGCACACACCACTGTGAGCACAGCACATCACAGAGCAAGCCCTGGCATCATTAGTTGTACATTGCTAAAAGTGCACTAATTGAACAGGAGAAGTCAATTGTCAGTCTGATGCCAAGCATGGCACTCACATCCCACATGGCCTTGCACCCATCTGTCTGGTGTCTGTTGGATTGCAACACCCCAGTGTTGACACATGCACCAAGTACACAGTAGTTGGACAGTGCAGAGGACACGGTGTGGACACATCACAGCTCTTGCCACTGAGTCAGTACAGGTTTACGGATGTAAGGGATGCCCAGAGTCAAATAGGAAATGCATGTGATGCATACCAGCGACAGACACCATGATGCACCCATGTCCTGATAGCCAGCGCCACTATGGTGTGCATGTAGCACATGTCACTCCCCTGCAGGATCACCAATCAGTAGACACATGCCATGGCGGAGGCATGACTGCAAAGTCATACATCACTGTCTCAGTGATGTATGACTTTGCAGCCAGACAACAACACTCTGCACTGTGTCACAATAGTAGGTCATGGGGAATGCAAGTCCTGGAGCTGCACAAGTGCACATGTACATCCCCCCCACAACACATCCTCTTAACCCTCATCTGTCCAGGTCATACCTATTGGACATATGGGAGACCTGTGACACTACCCTCTGAACCTGAGCCCCTCACACTCTGCTGTGCATGGGGAACAGCTGCCTGAACTTCACATTTACATGCCCCAGTCTGCATGGGCAGCTGATCAGACACCTATGTGTCACACAAGTATCGTCTCCTATGGTCACATCTCCAGTGGCATGCTGAGCCCCTACCAAGAAACTCCACAGCAGTCCTGGCGACTAATCCACAGCACACTGACACAGAGGCAGACACCTGAGGGGTCAAATCACTGTGCACAATGTGTCCTCTGATACACGGGAGTGGGAGTACAGAGTGTATTGTATGGCCTGGAGTAGGCATGACTGTCCAGCCCCACATGAATGAGGGATGAGCCCTGGACTGTAGGCAGCTGGCTAAGTATGTGTGACACACGTCATATACATACTCCTGGGGCCCAAACATTGTTCCCACCCGCAGCATGGGTGTGTGCCAGGTACCCCAGCCACATGTGGTGGATCAGCTCAGCAATTGGACCACAGATCAAAGTAACACGCTGAATACATGTCAGAATACAGGCATCGTGTAAGCAATGGACCCACCCATGATGCCCACCACAGAGTCAGGGAAACAGATGCTGTCTCCCACCTTGAGTCAAGCAAACTGCAAGGACACAGTCCTAAGTGACAGAATTCCCTGCATGTAAGGGCCACACCTGGGTATCAGATGAGGAGTGGGCAGTGCACAATAGAGGGACATGGCTCCTGGACAACATGACTGCTGTACTGTGGCAGTTCAACCTGGCCCGAGGAGGGCACATAGCATGTTAGACAGAGTACACAGTGCAGTCTTTGACTCACCCCCTCCTTGCTGCTCTCTGGCCTTCAGCTGCCCATCCAGGTCTGGAAAGACCACCGCCAGGATCCTGAGCATGTGGGGGTCAGGGTCCGTGTTCCGCCCCTCCTGCGAGGAGGCGACAGCTTCAGCTGGACCCGTGCAATCCTCCGGGTCCAGCCCCGAAGGTCCTGCCACCTCTTTTGGCAGTTGCGGATCCGGCGCTTGTAGACCCCCACGGACCGGACAGCCCGGACGATGTCCTTCCAGATCTCATGCTTCCGATGGGCAGAAGCCTGTCAGGATGACAAAGTGATAAGGCCATTACTACACATGCAACATATCCGTGCATGACACAGTTGCATATACATGTCGCAATCACAGGGGCACATGGTGTACCCAGGCAGTGCACGGCTGCCCATGGACAGTTTTCCAGAAGTCACTACATGGTATCATTGCATGGGGAGTAAAACCCTGTTCAGAAGCACTGTCACTGCACCATACCTGTCCAGTGCAAGTCACTACACACTATGGGGGTGACAACTACTCAGTGAGCCTGCTAGCCAGTGGTGTGCTGACTCTCAGCCTTGCTAGTCAGACAAAATGCACATTCAGAAAGGCAGTGCACAGAACACTCACCTGCTCCCCTGGTGTCCCATACAGCTTGCTGTACTGTGGAAGTAGGCTGTCCAGCAGGGCCTGGTTCTCTTCAAGGCTGAAGGCTGGGGCTCTCTCCACAGTACGTGCCATTGCAGGGTCCAGAGGGGCAGAGACAGCAGCAGTGCAGTGGCAGATGTCGTCCTGGAGCATGTAGTGCAGGCAAGTGGGCTCTCAGGGGAACATGCAGCAATATATATGTGCTGGAGAGGCAGATACTGTCCCTTGTGTCCAAAGTGATAGGTCCAAGTCGTTTGCATCTTCTGAATCTGGCCAATCCATGGAATAGCAGCACCAAAACACGCCCACAGCATCCTTCAAAATTTCAACTTCATGACATACATGATTTTGCAACATTGTTGTGGGTGACCAACTGATTTTCCAGCAACCGACTCGTTCGAATATTCGAAAACGCGTCCGTTGCCAGGCAAGCCCATTGTCAATGGGTGCGCACCGATCGGTCCATTGAGGTACAACGCGCACAGGGGTACAACGCGTACCCGCACACATTGAAAGCAATGGGCCGGCCGGAGGCACCGATCGGTCCATTGCAGTACAACGCGCACAGGGGTACAACGCGTACCCGCACACATTGAATGCAATGGGCCGGCCGGAGGCACCGATCGGTCCATTGCTGTTCAACGCGCACAGGGGTACAACGCGTACCCGCACACATTGAATGCAATGGGCTGGCCGGAGGCACCGATCGGTCCATTGCAGTACAACGCGCACAGGGGTACAACGCGTACCCGCACACATTGAATGCAATGGGCCGGCCGGAGGCACCGATCGGTCCATTGCAGTACAACGCGCACAGGGGTACAACGCGTACCCGCACACATTGAAAGCAATGGGCCGGCCGGAGGCACCGATCGGTCCATTGCAGTACAACGCGCACAGGGGTACAACGCGTACCCGCACACATTGAATGCAATGGGCCGGCCGGAGGCACCGATCGGTCCATTGCAGTACAACGCGCACAGGGGTACAACGCGTACCCGCACACATTGAAAGCAATGGGCCGGCCGGAGGCACCGATCGGTCCATTGCTGTTCAACGCATCACTGTACATGTGACTGGCATATGTCAGCATGCCTGTCTCAGATGGACATATGCCAGCCACAGATAGCTCCCAGGGAGTGAGGGGCACACCTACATCACGACAGCCTGTCCAAACCTTATCATAAGGCATGTAAGGCTGCATTTCCTATTGTGTGTATGTTGGTGTACATGTTGTCCTGTGGGTGTCACCTGTGGGCAGCCACCCCCAGGCTGTGCACGTGTTAATGGGGACAGGATCCTGGGTGTTACGTGTACGTGACCACTGTGATGTGCAACTGTTCATATCTGTGCATGTGCCATGGTCACATTTCACAGTGGTGTTTGTGTATGTCATGTCACATACCCCGTGAGTCCCATGTGGGACGGTATGTTTGAGCCAGGGTGTCCCAGTGGCACAATAGTGATGGCCCTCCACAGTCTTTGTGCATGTAGTGTTTACAATGTCTCTGATTTCATGTGCACAATGGGAGACAGTCTCCACATCCACGTTGTGTGTGCATGGACTCTGATGTTGTGCGTGTGTGTCACAGACGTCCATGGCTCTCCTGCCATGGCAAGTGTGGCCACTACCTGTGGGGGTCATGTTTGTTTTGTTGTGGTGTACACATGATACTCCAGGTGATGCCAGTGTCCATGTGGCATTACAGGGTCCCTGGGAATGTGCCTGTCGTTGAGCTGTGGTGCCTGGGGCACATCTGTCCTCACATGTCACTGGGGGGTGACTGTGACACAGCATCATGATATCCAATGGGCCAACCTGGGACAAATTGATGCCACCTTTAGGACCGTGTTGACAGATGTTGGCCATGTATGTACCATACATGTCGTTCGGTACTGCACACTTCATGTAGTTGTGCCTCATGATGATGTATGTTGGGATCTTGAGTGTGTTCAATGCCGCATATGTGGGGTGACTGACGATCTTGCTTACTTCTCCTCTGCACTGCAGGGCTCCTGCTGTCCATCGGCCATTCCCAGACCTGGCAACGATGGTGGAACGGGACAGCATCCGACGGTACCGCTTCACCAGGCAGCTGATTGAGGATTTGGCAGTGCAGTTGTCCCCACATTTGCAGCCTGGCCGGCCGTATCCTACAGCGCTGACCCCCAAGGTGAAGGTGATGGCAGCCCTACACTTCTTTGCCACCGGTACCTTCCAACATACTGTGGCGTCTGCTGGTGGGATGTCACAGACCATGTTCAGCCGTGTGCTCCGCGATGTTCTTGGCGGCAATGTTGCTCTTCCTGAACCGGTACATCTATTTCCCTAGACTGCGACGACTCACTGACGTGAAGAGTGACTTTTATGCCCTGGGGAGGATGCCGCATGTCATTGGCTCCATTGATGGGACACATGTGGCTTTGGTACCACCACAGGCCCAGGAGCAGGCCTACAGGAACCGCAAGCACTACCACTCGGTCAATGCACTGGTGGTGTGTCTTGCAGACATGACCATCACACACGTGTGTGCCCGTTTCCCTGGTTCAGCACACGATGCCTTTGTGATGAGGAGTAGTCGCATCCCCAGGTTGATGGCACAGATGCAGAACCAGCGTGCCTGGCTTGTCGGTGTGTACTGACTTTGTGCCATTGTGTGTGATCTGATCTGTAGTATTCCGCCCACTTTTCCAAGTCAGCTGATGTGCACTTGTCTGTCCGTAGGTGACTCGGGATACCCCAACATGCCGTGGTTGCTGACACCCCTCAGGAACCCTGTGACACCTGCCCAGATGCGCTACAATGAGGCACATGGTCGGACCAGGAGAGTGATTGAGCGGACCTTTGGTCTCCTGAAGAGCCGCTTCCGCTGCCTGGACAAGACCGGAGGGTCCCTCCCATATGCCCCTGCGAAAGTGTGCAAGATTATCATCGTCTGCTGCATGCTCCACAACCTGGCAGTGCGGAAGGAGTTGCCTCTCATCCAGGATGACGATGACCAACATCCGCCACCTGTGGAGGATCCTGGCCTGGACCACGATGCCAGTGACGATGATGATGATGATGGTGATGGTGATGTCCGCACACAGCTCATCACCAACTTCTTTAGCTGAATGTGAGTATCCTGAGGTGTCATGTGAATGATGTGAGTTGGCATGATGTGTGGGTGGTGCTCTGGTGCTGTTGGAGTGTGTCCATGGGCTACTTGACAGGATGTGTGTTGCGATGTGTGGTGACAGGTGGGCTGTACTCCCCAACAGTGTTGACATGCTAACTTGGTTCTGGGTGGGTATCTTGTAACATGTATTGTGCATGAGTTTTGCTGTTCTGTCCTGTACTGCATTGCTTTTGACTGTGTGTCATTTCTGTCCTTCACAGGGTACTTTCAGATTCGTTTGGTCAACTGTGTCCACCGACGACGTGATTGCACATCCAGGCTGGTAGCTGTTGTGTCCCTACAGGTGATGTGCGCCACACCCATGGACTTCCTTCTGTCTACAGTTGTTGACTGTGTGCCCGCTACCAGGTGGGGTTACCTTGCATCTGTAGTGGTTACGGCATGTTGCTACTGTGTAATAAACCTGTGCTTCACTTAGTGATGTGCGTTGTCTGTGGTCACACATTTGACTGCCATTTGCTTACTGCACCTGTGGGCTACTTGACTACAACTGGGAATGGGTGTGGTGTCTGTGCATTGCACCGTCTTCCCTGGCAACATCAGTGTAGGCAATGAGTCAGATGGCCTAGGTGTGTATGTGTTGTGTAGCCCTGGTGGTGTGTCTCCCTCATATGTGTCACGTTGCCTGTACTCACATGCCTGTGTTGTCCTTGCTGTTGCAGTTCGCATACACAGTGTAATTTTGTTGTTCATCATCCCCATAACAGCACCCACGTTGGAATCACGACAGAGGCAAGTATGGTGTATTATTGTGTTTATTGTGATACATCTGTGATAATAGTGCATAGGATGGATTGTGCTGTACATGAATCTTGCAATCCCAAGTTCCTAGATGAATAGAAAGTCCAGGTAGACAGGATCCCCAGTATCGGGGCCACAGTTGTCTGACACATTGTTCCAACTTGTACTCCCCATGCAATGTGTGGGAGTAGTGTTGCCATCAACAGGGTGAACAGTCTGTGCACAAAGGCGAAAATCCAGAACAGGTTCAGGCTTCCTGGGAGTTGCGCTTGGCCATCAGCCTCTCACTTTCCCCTCCTCGGACGACCCCTCTTCTTGGGGGGGGCCCTCAAGTGCAGGCTGCTGCGGTGCAGGGGACTCTCCGCCAGAGTCCTCCTCCCTCCCTGTGGCAGTTGCAGTTTGTTCGGTGCCAGATGTTGTTGGCACACAGGGAGGTGTGGACTGGTTGCTGTTCATCTGGCGGAGGCATTGTAAAATGTCCCTGTGCACCGCCGTCATCTCATGTAGTACATCCCACTTGGACTCCACGCGGGTCATGTGGGAGTCCACACGTGACATGTGTGACTCCACGTGGGACATGTGGGAGTCCAAGCGGGCATGATGGGCAGCCTGCTGCTGTTTGATGTCTCTGAGGAGCCCCACTACCTGGCTGAGCTCTCCGGTGCTGGACTGGTACGCATCAGCTATGCGTACCAGTTGTGGGTCTTCATGCACACCAGCAACGTCTGCAAGCAGCGACCTCTGTCTCCCACCCCTCCCACCACCCCTGCTGACATGTGCAGTGTGTGCAGTTGCACGCACAGATAACCCTGGTCCACCTTGGGGGTTGGTGGTGGTGGTGGTGTCCATGGCCCCAGGTTGGTCCAGGGTCACTGCGCTGGTGTTGTTCCTTATTCTGTCCATGTCGGCAGGGATGGTATTCGTGGTGACAGTCGTTGGAGGGGTGGGTGCAGGGGGTGCAGCTGGTGGACCTGCTGGTGCTGCAGCTGGTGGTCCTGCTGGTGCAGCATGTTGACTTGCACCGGATGTGCCAGGTTGTTCTTCATCGTCCGAGGAGGACAGAGGCTGTACGACGCCAGTGAGCTCGGCATCCTCTTGAGCCTGGGACTGGGACTCCTCAGCGTCTGCTGCTGTGTCCCTATCATCACCTGTTTTTGGGAGACACAAACAATGTATGTCATGTTTCTGCAGGCATCAGTGGTTGACACACCTGACAGTTGTGACTGTGCCTCGGGGTGCGGGCCTGTACATTGTATTGTCCTAAGTCGTCACAGTCAGGGGTTGATATTGGTGTGGCACATTGTCCTGCATTATTTGGGCATTTCTATGTATTCTCTGGGGTGTGAACATGGTCTGCATTGATTGTGTTTGGTTGACAGCCAGACCTCCTTCCCACCCACCCACCCACCCAGTCAGTTATCCCACCATGGAACGTGCTTGCATTGCAGGGAGTGTAAGTTGTCTCTCAGGATGTCAGTCAGTGGTGTCCTGCTGTTTGTTGGTGCACAGTTGCCAGCAGGGCCTTGTGCTCCCCACAGCAGTAGCCAGTGTCAGCCATCTTGTGAGTCCTTCTCCACTCCCTGTGATGTGAGCATGGTTCAGGGTGGTGTTGATGGGCCAGTTGTGAGGCTGAGCAATGTCTGTGACTACGACTCCCATCATGCTATTGCCTCCACCCCCTTCCCAGCATGCCCATGCTTCCTTCCTTTTGACTCTGCTTCCCTGTGGGGTGGGGTGGCTGTGCTGACAGGATGGCTGGGAGTGTTGTCCTGGCAGTTGTTTGGCTAAGAGTCCCAAGAGTGTCCCTGTGCTTCACACAACATAACCCAGGGTGGTGGTGCTTTGTGGGATCTTGTGTTAGGATGGAGGGCATTGCATTCTACCAGGTGGGTACTGTGGAGTTTGTGTTGGGGGGGTGTGAGGGGAGGTGCTGGTGACTATGGTCAGTGCTGCAAGTCCCCCTTCCCACCCACCCAGCCAGCCAGATATCCCACCATGGAACGTGCTTGCATTGCAGGGAGTGTAAGTTGTCTCTCAGGATGTCAGTCAGTGGTGTCCTGCTGTTTGTTGGTGCACAGTTGCCAGCAGGGCCTTGTGCTCCCCACAGCAGTAGCCAGTGTCAGCCATCTTGTGAGTCCTTCTCCACTCCCTGTGATGTGAGCATGGTTCAGGGTGGTGTTGATGGGCCAGTTGTGAGGCTGAGCAATGTCTGTGACTACGACTCCCATCATGCTATTGCCTCCACCCCCTTCCCAGCATGCCCATGCTTCCTTCCTTTTGACTCTGCTTCCCTGTGGGGTGGGCTGGCTGTGCTGACAGGATGGCTGGGAGTGTTGTCCTGGCAGTTGTTTGGCTAAGAGTCCCAAGAGTGTCCCTGTGCTTCACACAACATAACCCAGGGTGGTGGTGCTTTGTGGGATCTTGTGTTAGGATGGAGGGCATTGCATTCTACCAGGTGGGTACTGTGGAGTTTGTGTTGGGGGGGTGTGAGGGGAGGTGCTGGTGACTATGGTCAGTGCTGCAAGTCCCCCTTCCCACCCAGCCAGCCAGATATCCCACCATGGAACGTGCTTGCATTGCAGGGAGTGGAAGTTGTCTCTCAGGATGTCAGTCAGTGGTGTCCTGCTGTTTGTTGGTGCACAGTTGCCAGCAGGGCCTTGTGCTCCTCACAGCAGTAGCCAGTGTCAGCCATCTTGTGAGTCCTTCTCCACTCCCTGTGATGTGCGCATGGTTCATGGTGGTGTTGATGGGACAGTTGTGGGGGGCAATATGTGTGACTGCGACTCCCATGATGCTATTGGCTACACTGACTTGGCCAGCATACACAGAATTCCTTCCTTTGAGTGGTCTTCACTGTGTGTTGGTGTTGTTGTGGTGGCTACATGTGTGGATGTGTTTGTTGGTTCTATTTGTGCCACTGCCTAGCTGTAGTTGTGGTTGTGTTTGTACATGTGTTGGCACAGTTGGATGTGACTTTTTTGATGGCATGTGTTGTGTTTCTCTGACTGACATACACATTTTGGGATGATTCTGTTCTGGTTGCTGTGTGATTGCTATGAGTGCATGGTTTGACTTTCCCCTTGACAGTGATGTGTGTGTGTTTTGTGGCAGTATATTGTGTACATTTGTTGTGTACTCACCAGGCTCTGGGATGTCCTCTAGTCCATATATGCTCACTGGCGGTAGGATGGCCCGCACCTTCTCCTCCCAGGGCCTGAGGTATATTGGCTTGGCAGGAGGGCCACTGCCGGTGTGTTGGCTGTTGATGTAGTCTTGCTTCAGCAGTTTCCGTACCCTCCTGCGCACGTCATACCACCTGTTCTGGATGTCGCTCTTTGTGCGCCGACATGGTGATTGGGCGTTCACCCTGTTGATGATCCTCTCCCACATCTTGGTTTTCTGCGACATGGGGGTCTGTTGGACCAATGTGCCAAACAGCTGTGGCTCTACCCTGAGGATCTCGTCTACCAGGACTTCCAATTCACAATCTAGGAACTTGTGATTCTTCTTGGGGGCATGGTGATGGGTGGTGATGGTGGGTGATGTGTGTGTTGGTGTGCAGGTGAGGGTGTGTGGGTGTGTGTTGTGCTGGGTGTATGTGAGGTAGGTATTTGTTGGTGTGCTGCTGGTGTGTGGCTTGTGTGAGGGATGAGCTGTGGGTGTGTGGTTGCTTTCTCTTGGGTGCTGGCAGTGGAATGGCATTTGCAAAGGCTCATGGTAGTGATTTGTGTCCTTTATATAGGTGGAGTTGTGGGTGTGTCTTTGTTCTCTGTCCCCACCCCCCCAGTATTTATTGGCTTGGTAATTGCTTGTTTGGCCTTTTTTGGTTGATTTTTCCTTTGTGCTGTTTGTGTATGTTGGAAACGTTCTTGTGACCGAGTCGGACCCTGCATTGGTCTCGTACGGTGTTTTCCGTTTCGTTCACGCTGTGTTTGTGCAGTTTTGTATGCTGCGTACGCGTCGGTCGCGGTGTATTGTGTTGCTTCGGCTCGGTTTTGTATGCGTGTCGGTGGTATGGCTTGTCCTCCGTCCGACTCGGTCGTGTTTTTCGCGCCTTGCATCGTACTTTGCGGGTTGGAGTTGGCGGGTACGATTCGGTCGGATTTGTTCCGGGTGCGTGTCGGTCGGTTGAATTCGCGTGTTTTTCCGGCCACATTGCTATTTTCCGAGCGGCTCGGTCGGTCGGCTTGGTTTCCTGACGTGTCGGTCGGATTTATCGCGGCTTGCATCGTACTTGGCGTGTCGGGCGCCACTGGTACGTGTCGGTCGGTAATTTTTCCGGCTCCGAGTCGGTCGGTGCTTTTTCCGGCCCGAATCGGAATCGACCCCTTAGTGAGAAAGAAATTATAAAGTTAAACTATTACAAAAAACTGAAATACTAAAAGACCTGAACGGTATAGGAAGAATTATCTCTGATGGGATGGATCAATCATAATAAAAGAGTTACATTACCTCAATAATTATTCAATGTTTCCATTGAGACCGGTTAATCATAAGCAAATTCCTAAAGAATAATAAAACGAATTGGATCGCCTATAAAAAGTTATGTCAACTAGACTTGGAACCTCTCATCAGTGAGGAGAATGCAAGGCTCTAACGGAAGATCAAGATTCGATGGGATGTAAATAGAAATTCAGCCACCCTAGATATGACAGGAAAGTTAGAATATCCTTAGCATGGAATGCTAGGCATTGGCTGACTTAACAAAAAAGAATATACCTGGAATTAGTGAATGCAAACTTATAGTACAATCTTCCAAGCATTATTTTTTGATTGCTGGTATGGAAATTCTTAATATATTTTGAAGGAATATTCCTGGAAGCGTTTAACTGTCACGTTTTCCGGTATTCACCTTTATGAATGATGTTTGAAAAAATGCTAAGTTTGCTCTAGCATGTTTCCAAACGGGTGCATTTATGCAGGCAGCTAATGGAGCTCAGAGGGAATTCAAATGACCCATTTCAACTGTGAGTCGGTAGCATAGTGAAAAGGTGCAGGCAGGTCTGTATTTTACAGGCAATTAGTTGGATGGATCAAAATAATAGAATAAGCTCCTTTTAAAAGGTGCCTGTATGTCTCAGAATGTTCCACAGTACTGGTGGTACAATGCATCATTCACCTTGTAGGGAACATAAAATGTGAGTTTTTGGAAGGGACTCTGGTTTATACTCAAATGTCATGCTAAATTGTTGCCGTGGTTGCAGGTGTTGGGCTCTCGTGACTTATTATTGCTTATCAGAGTCTGAGCCACCGCAAGAGACAAAAAGACTGACAATGGAGAAAGAAGGACAGTGGCAAAGGGAATAGGCAGGGATGGAAAAGAACCTGCAAGAGTGCGATAAATAAACAGAAGTGTCTGTTGGTTGAAGAAAGACCCATAGAGTGGTACCAGAACTAAACAGCCTTAGTAATTGACTTGCCTAGATTTTGCTAGCAAGGGCACCAGGCTCCTAAGTAAAATATTGGATCCCCTGCACTTGTAATTTTTGCTAATTAAGCAGTGCTTAGTAGCATTGCCGAATACTGTTCTCTTATAACTTCAACAATTGCTCTTTGGTGTAAACTACAACGTGGTTGCTATCTTCAAGGCCCACATTCTCTGTTAGTATGCAATGAGAACATTTAGTGCATGTTTTAGTGTTTAGTGTTTGTCAGACAGGGTACTACTTCACGTTGTGACACAAACGTGATGGAGTACCCTGTCTGCCAAACCCTCGTGCCATCTGCACTACTCTGAGTCAAGGGGATGGTCAGTTTTCAGACAGCGGTGTCCAGCAGCGGTCTGTGCAGGTAAGCACGGCGGGGATGGGCTGGATGGGGGGGATGTCGACAGACGACAGAATAGGATTTATTTATTTACTTTTCCCTATTTCGTCATCTGTCGACTTCCCCCTCCCGCCCGCCTCACCGCAGCTTACCTGCACGGACCGCCGCTGTCGGTGTCCCCATTGGCTCTGCCACTGGAAAAAGTACACTGACGGAGTAGAGGTTGCCACAGTAAGGACATCAGACTGCCCACCCTATTGAGAGTGGGCTGCCTGATGTTCTTTTATTTCTGTCCATCACCACCAGGAAATATCCTGACTGCCAGATTTTTCACATGAGCCAAATTATTGAGTCAAAAGGTTGACCTGTAGACATTTATTTGCTAGTGATAAGAAACCTTCTGCAAGACCCCTGGGCAACTAGCCATAGATTGGCAAAATACACTACAAACTTTCCTTAGATGAGCACAATGGCATACTACCTTGAAGTTATGCTTACAACTTAGTGTGAGTTAAACACCCTCTAAGTGGGTCACCCATAAAATTCGAAATTATGTAGAGTAATTATGCAAAAAGTACCTCAATTTACACAAAATTATGCATATTCATGCAAAATGTAGCTTGTACTCAAAAATTACAGTGAACAACTCATTCAGGGAAAAATTCAACTCAATAAAGTAATTTTGAGTTGGTTTCTGGTTGCTCACACTCAAAACACTCCTGCTCACATTTAGATTTGTAGTTTTGCACTCAAAAATGACAAAAACAGTAAGATCGGATAAAAATTCTAACTGAAATGTTTGTTGACTGCCCATGTTAAAGGAACTGCCACTTGAATTCAAAACATTTGTAGTTTTGAGTTCAAAATGTACCCAAATGGACTACTTAAGCAAAAATGTGCTGTCAAAATTACCGATACTGTGCATCGCGCGTTAGCATTTCTCCCCCAAATTACGCATTATGGCATAATCTCATTAATTATGTGTAAATTTCATAATGCGAAATTTCCAAAATAATACCAATTACTCCATTGCTTTCAAACTTTCACCCAGGCCTAAACAGAAGCTTTGACTTTTCTCACAGATTTTTTGCAACAGGCCTTGGCTTTAAGCCACACCCTACTTTGAAACATGTATTTGCAACTCACATCAGGTGTGCTCAACCTTTACCTTGTTTAACACAGAGTACTACTTGCACCCCAAAACTTTACTTGCTTATAAATGGTGTACCATATACCATTAAACATGCATACATGTCTCCAGGGCTCACGCCACATCAATTTTATGCACCCACGGGCATACACATATCTCTATGCTGTTTTTTTATAAAAATGAGGCAAGCGTTATGGAGTAATAGGAATACCAATATCATGAATGATGTCATTTGAAATGTCATCAATGACATCATTGTGATGTCATAGATTAAGTCATTTAACATGTCATGAGTCATGCTTTATGTGAGGTTATAAGCAGTGCGTGTTGGGGGCTCATATTATAGTTAGTTTACTCAACTATAACAGGCACATTTCAGTGGATGTTCTGTTTTTAAACATTAATTCTTATCTCATTTCAAGACCTCACTGTAATGTCACTTTAACCCTTTGTTTTTTCAGTAGATTTCTGGGGTTTTTACCATAAGCTAAGATCTTATTTCCATACCAAAACAGGCTCTGTGCTCAACCCCGCAGCTTGCTCCCAATGCTCTTGCACATCACCTTCAACCTTACAGCATTGGTTTAGCCCAGTGCCTAATTTACAGTAGGTAGCCAATCCCCACTGCACACAGCCTAAGGCCTTCAACATGCAAGTTTTCTTTTTTCTTTTTTTTTTAATGGTTGTTTGGTACCATTACCTATAAAGCAGTATCTCATTGGGAGTCGCAGGCCAAACCCTGAGCCATCCTCTCCATGGGCACCCAAACCACCGTGAGTGCCCAACCTCTGGCCAGGCCCTGTGCCCATCCCATTGCATGCGTCCAAGCCCCTGCAGGGCTCAATCCTCCTAAGAGGTGGGGTATGGTGCTGGGCCTGGCCTCTTGTTCAACAGTGCTTATTCACTCTGACAAAGGTAATTTTATTATTAAACACCAAAGCCATATTGCATTTATCTTGTCAGAGTCGTGATTATCCTTGGTATTCTCTCCAATATTGTTATGCTCTGTGGTCTTGAGCTTAAAACCTTTTCACTATCAAGAACACTTAGTTCACTGAACATTTGTTCAGAACAAAGCCATACGTATTGCAGAATGCAGGGTTTGGCCTGCCAGTCATAGGTTGGGTTGTAATTCTTGGGTATCTTGCAGTATGTGTTATATTAATGTGCAATATTAATCTTGCACCTTTATCAGCTTTCCAAATTCTGGATCAAACTGCATGTTTGTAGTTGTAGTGCGAAACAGACCTCAGCAGCAAAAAAAAAATCTGGACTCAAAACCTTTTTTCTTTTCTACTCAGTACTTGACTTAAATTTGTTGAAGCTTGCAATGCACAGTGTTCACACAATTAATACATTTATACAACGGTTACAAGCACTGGACTATCTGCACTTCCATGTTCAGAAGGAATTCTACAATACATTTAAAACCATTGTGGTACAGGAAAGTGCAAAACATAAATTTATCGTTTATAGACAACTGAGAATCCAGGATGAAAACCACTGTGGGAATCAAAAACAGACATGGAAAATCTGTAATGCCAGCCCTGTATTACAACAGATGAGCGGGTAGTGTCCACAGTCTTCTCCAGAACAGCTTAAATGCCCTCTCACCCCAAAAGATAAAAATGTTTTAAAAATGTTGCTAAATTATTAATTTGAAAGACAAGGGTTCGCCAAATGTTGTGATGGATTTCTGCTCTGAGTTTGAGTGATGTGCTACCATTTTGCTGGACAAATTTCCTTCAACAGGGTTTTCCAGGGTAACCATAGGCCCTCAAGTTGTAACCCACCTGACAATTGCACATGTTTAAGACATGCTTAACATGGACTTGAAATGTGCTTACTTTCACTCTGATCAGATGTAAGATTCCCAGCAGTCCATGGTGTGCACCTCAATGTTATGCTTACTTAAGCAATGTTAAGCTCACATTGCTAACCTGTGGTAGAGTCTGAGGCCTGCTGGACAAAGTGCAAAATCCATCAACAGTGTTTAAAATGCCATAGCCTTCCTCCCATCACCCACAACAGTTAATATTAATGCAAACTGCTGGCTAAAGGAAATAGTGCTAAAACCCGGTATTGTAAATTGAGTGTCCATATAATGCTGCCTGCCAGGTCATTGGTGAAGGTAGCTTGTAAGGGCCTCTATAGTCTGATATTTCTCTCTTTACAATTTTTGTAAACTGCAAATTTTTAGCATGTGATGTTGGCCAATTCTAAGGATCAGAGACCCGCAATCACCAGCAAAAAGCCACGGGGGGCAGAATACCCCACTAGACACCATGGAGTTATTTAAAATTTAAATGGAAGCGACCCCTTGGGCAAGGGTCGCTTCCAGGGGGGGGGCTTTTTTTTTAATGTGCATTCTAGATCGGCCCTTTTTTTGGCCTTTCTGCCCCCAGAACCCCAGTAGACACCAGGGACTTATTTGAAATTAAATTGGAAGCAACCCCTTGGGCAAGGGTCGCTTCCAGGGGGCAGATTTTTTTATATGTGTATTCTGCTCCCCCCGGGGGCAGATCGGCCTGTTATTTTGGCCTTTCTGCCCCCGGAGGGAGGGGGGCAGAAAACCCACTAGGCACCAGGGATTTTGTTTTGTGTGTAATGGAAGCGACATGGTTGCTTCCAAGGGGGTAAGATTTGGTTAATGTTTTTTCTGCCCCTCCTGGGGACAGATTTGCCCCTTTTTTTGGCCTTTTTGCCCTGTTCGGGAGGGGGGAGGCAGAAAACCCTACTAGGCACCAGGGATTTATTTCTTTTGCAAGGGGGGCACATTTCTGTCTGCTGTTTTCTGCCCCACCCTCAGACAAGCTCACCCGATCCCTTATGCAAGTTCACCCCCCATTTGTCACAGCCCTATTTGAAGGCCCATCTGGCAGATTGACCATTTGGGTAGTGACATAGCGTGTTATAATGTTAATTGTTTTATTTCTTGTGATTTGCAATTGTAATGCTTTATTTCTCCCTTTTTGTTCTAGGTGAAAGAATTTGCTCTTTAGACTGTTGCAGGTTGCGGTTTTGTTACTTTTGGTTCTGCTGTTTGTGTAGTTGCTTGTGTTTGGTAAGAGACTTTTTTTTGTACAATGTAAATGACTTTCATTTCTCTACATGAATGTGTTTTTTTGCAAATGGTGTAATAATAGCAGTATGTTTAGCTTCTGTTTTTTGATTGTCAAAAACTTTTTGCATTTGTGCTCGATGTGTATTTTGTTGTCTTGTGAGTAATTGGTTTTGTTTTTTTCTTTCTAGTGGGATATCGTTGGTTTTTGCTGTCTCTCTGCAGAGTAGGTGCTGGTGAGTGTAGCTGTCTCTTGCAAGTGAATTGTATAGTTTGAGTATATAGATCTTTGTGATAAAGGCACACATTTTTTTTACTTACTTATTTTGCACAGTGTTGGTTGTTGAGTTGTTTGTGCAGTCTCCTTTCTTAGTAAGGATAATGGCTAGCCGCAGGATTACTGCTCAGCAGGTTGTTGGTATGCTCTTTGAGTCTTCCTCTGACCATGGTTCAGAGACTGACTCTGCATCTGAGGCAGAGGAGGGAGAGGAAGATTCAGGCAGTGAGTTTTCTCTCCACATGGAATCATCGGATGATGAACTCAGTGCGGATGAAGCTACTCTTAGTGCGGATGAAGTGCCTGTGTTAGAGGAGGACATTGATGTGCCGATAGTGCGCCAAGAGGCATCTGGGCTGCAGCCTGGGGCTGCAAGGCTTCCCGTTGGTATAGTGCGGCAAGAGGCATCTGGGTTGCAGCCTGGGGCTGCAGGGCTTCCAGTTGGAAGTGATTACATCTGGGTTGCCCCAGGCATGGTGCAGCCGGCATTGCCAGACTTTAGTGGTGTTCCAGGGTGTAGAGTGAACACAGAAATTTTTTTGCCGATAATTTTTTTTCAGTTGTTTATGGACGATGTGTTTTTGGCAGAGATTGTTGAGCAGACTAATTTGTATGCCGAATAGTTTTTGAGGGACAACAGTGCCAGCCTTAAGCCCCACTCTAGAGCTACCCGGTGGACTCCCACAAATCTGGAAGAGATGAAGAAGTTCTTGGGTTTAACTTTTTGATGGGCTTGCTAAGGAAACCATCAATGTCTTCATATTGGTCTACTAGTCCCTTGATGGCAACGGCTATATTTCCGGCAGTCATGAGTCATGATAGGTATTTGCTTCTGCTTCGGATGCTGCATTTTGTCGATAATGGTTTAGCGTTGCCACGAGATCACCCTGAGTGTGACCGTCTTTTAAGATTCGGCCTGTCATTGATCACTTTGTTGATCGATTTTCTGAGATCTATGCTCCAGGCAAAGAAATAGCTATTGATGAGTCTTTGGTCCTGTTCAAGGGCCGCTTGGTTTTAGGCAATACATTCCTAGTAAGAGGGCACGCTATGGAATTAAGCTGTATATGCTGTGTGACAGTAGGACTGGATATGTCTCTAATTTCAGGGTGTACACCGGTAAGGAATCCAGGATTAACCCCCTGGTTGTCCGTCCACTTTTGGAGTGACTGAGAAAATTGTGTGGGAACTTGGTAGAGGACTTTTTAACAAAGGTCACCATTTATATGTAGATAACTTCTACACTGGTGTGCGGTTGTTCAGGGAATTGGCCAAAGTGGACACTGTTGCTTGTGGCACAATCCGATCTAACCGTAAAGGTTTCCCTAAAGAACTAGTTTGTCAAAAGCTTGTGCGGGGACAGTGCAGTGCGTTGCGTTGCGAGGAACTTCTAGCTGTGAAGTTTTTAGACAGGAGAGATGTCTACATGCTGACTACCATCCATGATGAAAGCACTTCACCTGTGACTGTTTGGGGTCAGGTTGCTGAAGCGCGCAAACCTGTGTGCATTTTAGACTATAATAGGCACATGGGTGGTGTTGACAGAGTAGATCAGAGGTTGGAACCTTACGCTGCTCTTCGTAAGGCTTACATTTGGTATAAGAAGTTGGCTATCTATCTTTTCCACTTGGCAACCTTTAATGCTTTTGTTGTATTCAAGGATTCTTGTCCTAAGTCAAAGATGACTTTTGCTAAGTTTCAGGAGTCTGTAATAGGCAGCCTTGTTTTAGTGGAACAGGCAAGTGTTCCTAGAGTTGGAGTGGTGGAGGATGTGGCTAGATTGAAAGATCGCCACTTTCCTGATCACATTCCTCCCACACCCTCAAAAGACTTTCCCAGTAGGAGATGTAGAGTCTGTTGGCGAAGAGGTACGCGGAAGGAGACTCGTATGTACTGCCCCGAGTGTCCTTCTAACCCTGGGCTGTGTGTGCCTGCTTGTTTTAGAATGTACCACACGCAAAAGAATTTTTGGGAGCATCCATGAGTGGTAAAATGAACTGCCTGGCCTCTATTGTTTAATATTTTTTGTTCAGTTTCAAGGTTGGCATTTGTGTAGTGTATTTAGTTTCAGATTTTGTGTTAGTAGATTTGTATCTATTTGCAATTTGTTTGTGTTTTCTTATTTGTATAAAAAAATCCTAAATGTGATGGCGGTGTGCATGGAGTGGCGCTTGGCTGGCGGTGTGCGTGGACTGGCGCTTGGCTGGCGGTGTGTTTGGATTTGCGCTTGGCTGGCGGTGTGCGTGGACTGGCGCTTGGCTGGCGGTGTGTTTGGACTGGTGCTTGGCTGGCGGTGTGTTTGGACTGGCGCTTGGCTGGTGGTGTGCATGGACTGGCGCTTGGCTGGTGGTGTGCGTGGACTGGCGCTTGACTGGCTGTGTGCGTGGACTGGCGCTTGGCTAGCGGTGTGCGTGGACTGGTGCTTCGCTGGTGGTGTGCGTGGACTTGCACTTGGCTGGCGGTGTGTGTGGAGTGGCACTTGGCTGGCGGTGTTCGTGGACTGGCGCTTGGCTGGCGGTGTGCATGGACAGGCGCTTGGCTGGCGGTGTGGGTGGACTTGTGCTTGGCTGGCGGTGTGGGTGGAGTGGCGCTTGGCTGGCGGTGTGTGAGTAGTGACTTACTGCTGGTCACTACACACACTGCTAGCCAAACGCCACTCCACACAATCCGTGAGCTGGTGTGGTTGCTGAGTCAGGAATGTGGGCGTGTGAAAGTGATGGGCCCTTGAATGTCGCTGTCTGCTGGTGTGAGTGTTGTAATGTGCTGGGCCCGTGGCTGGCGGTGTGAATGGTTTTGTATGTGTCACACGTATGAAAGGTGTATGAATGGCCTGTAAAGAGGTTGGTGCCTTGTCGTGGCTTTACAGCTCACGAGCTGTGAGTCAATGGTTCAGTTTCTCGTCCTTTCAATTATTAACAGTGCATTTAATTTTTGTGAAATCTCTGGTTAATACAACTGTATATACTGAACCATCACTCACCCTCGTGCCAAATCCAGCCAGTATGTCTGTGTGCTTGAGGAATAGGTGGTTGTGGAGAAATATTTGTCTTTTCTGTCTTTCTCAAGCCGGGTGTACCTTGTCCCTTTTTATGACTGTTGTAATGTGTTGGTTTTGTGCCTGGTGGTGTGAATGGTCTTGTATCACGTATGAAAGGTGTGTGAATGGCCTGTAAAGCGGTTGGGGCCTTGACGTGGCTTTACAGCTCACGAGCTGCGAGTCACTGGTTCAGTTTTTTGTCCTTTCAATTATTGACAGTGCATTTCATTTTTGTGAAATCTCTTGTTAATAAGATTTTATATACTGAACCATCACTCGCCCTCGTGCCAAATCCAACCAGTATGTGTGTGTGCTTGAGGAATAGATGGCTGTGCAGTATTCTTTTTCTTTTTGTCTCTCTGCCAAGGTGTACATTCTATCTAAGAATAACCTACCAACTGTAGATATTGTCGTAAACTAAACACCCATGGGAGTACATGCTGCTGTCTCTCTTGTGGATCCCAACAAGTTATCTTACCCAGAATGTCCTGCAAACCTCAAATTGTGTCTGTCACATTTTTCTTGCATTATTGTGCCAACATTTTCACGCTGCAGACAGAAACAACAAATTTCCTACCCCTCCGCCTTTTTCCAAGTATCCCAATAGAAATGGTACCTCACTCGCGTGGGTGGGTCACGGACCCGTGACAGGCAAGGGCCCAAAACGTATTGAGGCGACATCAAAATTGCCTATCACAAAACGACCTGGTTTTGCAAGGGGGGTCCCATGACTTTTTGGCCCGGGGCTCGTCGGCCACCTAGGGAAACCTACCAAACCCACACATTTCTGAAAAGTAGACACCCAGGGGATTCCAGGGAGGTATGGCTTGCGTGGATCCCCCAACGTTTTCCCACCCAGAATCCCCTGCAAACTTGAAATTCTGCTGACAAAATCACTTTTTTCACACATTTTTGTGTGGGAAAGTTGTGGCATCACCGGGCTGACACAACTTTCCTACCACCCAGCATTCCCCCAGGTCTCCCGATAAAAATGTTGCCTCAATCGGGTGGGAGGCCCAAGTACCCGCGACATGCAAGGGCCCAAAACGTATTGAGGTGACATCAAAATTGCCTATCACAAAACGACCTGGTTTTGCAAGGGGGGTCCCATGACTTTTTGGCCCGGGGCTCGGCGTCCACCTAGGGAAACCTACCAAACCCACACATTTCTGAAAACTAGACACCCGGGGATTCCGGGAGGTATGGCTTGCGTGGATCCCCTAACGTTTTCTTACCCAGAATCCCCTGCAAACCTGAAATTGTGCTGAAAAAATCACTTTTTCACACATTTTTGTGTGGGAAAGTTGTGGCATCACCGGGCTGACACAAATTTCCTACCTCCCAGAGTTCCCCCAGGTCTCCCGATAAAAATGGTGCCTCACTCGGGTGGGAGGCCCAAGTACCCGCGACAGGCAAGGGCCCAAAACATTTTGTGATAGGCAATTTTGATGTTGCCTCAATACGTTCAAAAGAAAATTGGGTTGGGGTCCAAGTGAAAGACGTTTTTTAGACTTTGTTCTAAAGGTAAAAAACATCTAAATAGTACTGTCGCACCAGCATGACTGAGTGGGAATTTTAGCACTGGAAGATGTTTCGCTATGCAGAAAAA
Source organism: Calotriton arnoldi (assembly GCA_963921515.1). Classification (NCBI taxonomy): domain Eukaryota; kingdom Metazoa; phylum Chordata; class Amphibia; order Caudata; family Salamandridae; genus Calotriton; species Calotriton arnoldi. The sequence goes on from CAWUFW010000409.1 coordinate 3,744,416, forward strand.
ACAATGCAGAAGTCAATGAACTGGCAGCATATATGTAAAAAACATGGATTTGAGTAGCACCTCAATCAGCTCAGGGAAATTTCAAGCCCATAATATTAGCATTGATATCTCAAGCGACTTCTTACTGAGCTAGAGGAGCCTTTTTTGGTGCACCCTGCTGGTATCTCCCACTGAGACTGCAAGAGCTGCTGACAGGATGTGGCCATCAGTAGAGGAGCAGATAAATTGGTACTTGACCCACTGCACGCTAAATATAGCTGGATTTTTCTACCGAAGTGTGAGATGAGGAGTAACTATTTTGCTTGAATTATGGCCATGGCACTCTTGTTAAGCTTCTGGCTGTGGAAACTCCATAAAGAGAGAACTAACCAGGAGAGGAGGCCCACCAACACCTAGGGGCTGATTTCAATGCAGTAGGAAATGGCTCCGACAATCGGTCGGAGCAGTTCTTACAGCATCATAATCTCCTGTTTGGATTAATTACCGACCCATTTTGATGGAGTCGGTCGGAAATTAATCCAAACAGGATTTCCGAATGTCTTACGACGGGCTCGGAGAGCCCATCTGCCATTCAGAAAGGGGTCTGTAATCCCAAGGGCATCTCTTTCCACCCGAGGTATTACGATAGCAGATTCCTACAGCCTTTCTGTGCCGGCCTTTCCGACACAGAAAGGCTGTGGGAATCTGACTTTGGGAGCCCCCAGCAGGGTCCCCATGGGTGCAAGGTCTCCGGATGGCACCCCCCTGTTGATCCCTGCACCCGGTGGCAGGCACCTTGAGGTGCCTGCCACAGGTTGACAGGATGAACTGCACCTCAGCTCATTACAATGAGAGCATGCATTCTGGTCTGAATGCATGCTCCCATTGTAAAGAATAGGTTCGGTCGCATCCTAATTGCTGGTTTGGGACCACAGACAGGAGGTCAGTCGGTCCCAGTTCCAGATCAATGTCAGACAGACTCAGGTCCGTCCGACATCAAAATCGGCCCCTTAGTGTTCTCATGACCTGCTTTGGCCGTAAAGGGAAATGTTCTCCCTCACAGAGTTTTCATGTCTCCTTTCTTGACCAGAGATCCTGCTCACCTAACAAACTGTAGATTTCTGATCTGACACCTCAGTCTTATCTGAATCAATTGACTTTTGCTCCAGACTGAAAGTTACGGAAGCGACTTAGAGATTAGTTGGTGGATAATAAGCGGGCACTTATGAGGAAGTGAGCCACCAAAGAGGGAGGGTTTTTTCTTGCAATGCAGTTTCCACCAGCATTCCAAGAATCTCGTGGGGGAACATTCTTTTAGGAAATTTCCACCAAGCCCATGTGCAATAGTGGAATTCTCACAAATGCTGGTACTGATAAAGTACCCCCAAGTTGGGCGTACTTTACCAGAACACACATTACCAATGTTGCTGACATACTACGCTTTTTCTCGCAGTGGATTAGCCACATTTGTGGAGCTTTCTGTGTAATGGTGTCATGATTTAAACGGTGATCTTAAAAGGAAGTATCATCACCATACTTTTTGGTGAACAAGCATGTATGCATATAAGTAGGGTTTGTTTAGCGCGAACCTAGTCAAGACGCCCAACTCAGTTTGTTGAAGAAGAGTCCCCACTGCCTGATTCCCTTTCCTAGTGGTAAAGAAGGCAGATTTTCCACAATTTGGAAAGCCAGTTTGGAAAGCCATCTTCCACAGTTGCAATAAATAGTTTTGGGAATGGAGAGGAACCTGATGGAACACTATTCTTTATCTGAAATTCCATTACTGCCATACTTTAAATCAGGCCTTATGGTTAAAGATAAAACTTTATTTATTTATTTTTTATCTTGAAAAGGCAATACACAAAAAGAAGATAGTAAATGCATGCCAAATTCCTGTCATAAAAACAAATAAGATAAAGATTAATTTAATTTAGCATTGCAAAATATAGCTACTCTTTCATGGACGCCCTATGTGTATTGGTAGTAAGTACCCAGAAGACCCGTTGTTGCAAGATACGATGGTACCATACTGTTATATTGGTCATTTGAATGCAAAGATGAGGGTTCAATTGAGTCAACTCTTATGGTAACATGGTAACCCCAACATTTGCTAGCAATCATATTGTCCGTCAACAGCATCAGTTATACAAAAATAGAATGTTGCACCAGCCTTTTGAATTTTACCTTCTTCCAAGTTTTCCCTCCCTACTTTGGCCACTCCTGCCTGGATACTTCATCTCGAGGGCTAACCCACTCAGATCAGCCATAGAGGAAATCTCCCACACACCCTGGCTGTCCAGTCAACAGCCAATCACCTCCATAACCCCCACTCATATTAATATTCACCATAATCGTTGTTACCATGTCATGCACAGCACACTATCTAGTCAACACATTAATAACATGAACAATTGTGTGCCTCCCATGTTCATCCATTACTATAATCCCTAAATCGCAGGTAGAAAGAAAGTTAAGGTAAAAAAGCAAAGGATAGAAACCCCACTTTTAGACTGATCATGTTATCTTTCCTTAACGAGGAGATGGATTATTAATCATTCGATATGTCAGTCTATATCAGATGTGCCCCACTCCTTTCTAGCATCTCAGTTCTTGTGGTTTATTCTCTGAAGCAGTGTAATAAATATTATTATTAAGAATAATGTTGTTTAGCCAGTTCCTATTAAAAGACCACTGCTCCAGCATCGGGAAAAGGAGCTGTCATCTGTTGCAAATGCCATTGTCGCTCCACAGTGGCATGACAAAAATCACCACTCACATAAAATGTTACAGCTTATGTCATCAAAGGTCTAGACAGTGGCGGCTTCTCCGCTATGGTGGAAGTGTGTTGCCCCCCCTTCCATCAGCGTAAAGAAAATAAAAATAAAACAATAATAAACTGTGGTTTATCATCATTTTATTTTGTGTCCCGGAGTCTTGCGGGCTTGGCCAGGGGGATAATAGGCACCCACGGGGAGTGGTATGCACTGTTATCAGTGCGCATGACAGTTTGGCTGGCCGTCTCAGGCCAGTCAAACCGTCATGGGCACTTTGCATGTTCTCCACGCAGGCTGCATTACAGTCTGGGTGGAGAACATGCTCAGGCTCCCAGTCCCTGGCTCAGCGCTAAACCACAGTGCTCAGACCAATCACGTTGTGGTTGGCTCAGGGGAGCCTGGGTGCTTCCTGCTTCATGTCAGAGCAGAGCAACGATGAGAAGAGACACAGCAGCAGCAGCAAGGAGGTAAGTTTAATTTATTATTTTACTATCCCCCTGCCCAAGATCCGTGCCAGCCGCCACTGGGCCAGAAGGACAAGTTTGTTCACAGATCAATTGTCTCACATATATGAATATAGTATGACGATTGCCTTAGCCAACGTTGCCCAGGATAATCCAAAATGAAAACCAATGTGCTCTCTGTCAACCCAATCTGAAAGTCCTTTAGGTTTACTGTGAGTGTGTCCCACTCACAGTAAATACACAGTAAATCATGGTAATTGGACTGAGCGTGTTTACAACCAGTGTCTGAAAGTTAAGATCAAGCCTCTACAGCTACAGCAAGGGGCACTAGGCTGATTACACGTGAACACGTGTGCACATGTCTGTGCACACTTGTGCGGACTGTGCGTGCAGAATGCAGCACACATAGAAAGAGCAAAAAACGAGGCAAAATAAAGGTATTTCTCCTTGTTGCACCACTTTAATGCCTCCTCTGGGGAGGTGCTAGAATGTGACGCATTCCCAGGTTTACGAAACCTTGTAAATCTGGGAATGTGTCAGAATTAACCCTGGGCGGTGAACTACGCTACGCTCAAGGAATTTGCGAAGTTAAGGTAACTTCGCGATTCGCGTAGAACGCGAAGTTACCGTGCACTACGCAATTTGCGGCGTAGCGTAGCTGTTTTCTTCTTCGCGCGCTCAATATACGTTCTCGCGCGCGCGGTAACGACCTACCGTGATTCTGCGTTTGCCGACGCGACTTCCTATCCGTTCGCGGGCGCCACAAGATTTGGAATCCGGCCGCACGATCCCGCGAGAGTGTGCGAACGCGAACACGCCATTCGGACGCGCGATCTGACTTCCGGCGGCAGTGTTGGTAAGATCGCGATCCCGAACACGAAGAAACTACAATCTGGCGAAGAATATATCTCGAGCATCATAAAACCTTCTCGAAAATGATGAATTAGTTCATTTTGCACAAAAACTCCTCAGGTTGTCATTTAGAGATGTAGTTTGGTGAGCAAGGAGTCCTTTTTCTTTTTTTCCAAGAGGAAGGAAGTGCCCCTGATTCTCAAACTTCCTGTTCCTGTCCAGCAGGCTCCTCCCAGTGTTTTGTCCATGTGCTGTTCACTTTCATTTGGATTTGGAGCTGGAAGGATCACTTTTTGTGTCTGTCTGCTGCATCATATCATTGGATTGGATTTGAGGACTCTTGGATTTGAGATTTTACAAGTAAGTTGGAGAATTGGTGTACTTGTTTGTTTGATTGGGGCTTGTTTGTACCTACATTTTTTGGGGGATTTCCATAGTTTTTAAAATGTATTGTTGTGGCCTGTAGTTTCGGCAGGGGCCTAGTTGTTTTTCTTTGATTGGAATTTCAGCCAGTAGGCCCGGACTAGAGCCAGAGGTACCCATGGGTGCATGTTTCTGTGGTGTCTGTTGAATTTAAAGTTTAAACATCATGTAGGCCGGGCATCCATGGATGGCATTGGTTTGAATTGGTAAAAGTGGTTTTTGGGGTGTATTTCATTTTTTGGGTGTTTGTTAAATAAATAGGCCTTTTCAGCCAGTAGGTAACCCTGGGCGTTCAGCTCGCGGACTTTGGGCAAGTCCGCACTGCGCGACAACGCGGACTTACACTTTTTATCTTCTTTGCGCGCTCAATGTACGTTTTCGCGCGCGATAACGACTTTTTGTGACGATCGCGATGCCGAACACGCAGAATTTACAATCTGGCGAAGAATATCTCTCGAGCATCATAAAACCTTCTCGAAAATGTTGATTTAGTTAATTTTGCACAAAAACTCCTCAGGTTGTCATTTAAATGTAGTTTGGTGAGCAAGGAGTCACTTTTTTTTGTTTTACAATTTTTTCAAGAGGTAGGAAGTTGCCCAGAGTCTCCAACTGCCTGGTCCTGTCCTTTGTCTTCACTTTTTGTTATTTTGGGTGGCCTGGCCATGTGGGTGGTGGCCATTTTGTAAAGCCAGGCATTGTGCTTTTGCCATAGGCCTGCATTGTCTGTCTTGTGTTCCTTTTCTTGTTGTTCTGGGTGGCCTGGCCATGTGTTGGCGGCCATTTTGTGTGAACAGCCACTGTGCTTTTGCCATAGGCCTCCAAGCTTGCGGCCTAGTGTGCCAGTAGGCCCGGAGGTAGTCATCCTCATGGGTGCATAAAAACTGTTTCTGTGTTGTCTGTTGAATTGTAACATAATTTAGGCCATGGATGGCATTGGATTGATTTGCAAAATGTGGGTTTTGGGGTGGTATTTTATTTTTTTGGGTGTTTGTTAAATAAATAGGCCTTTTCAGCCAGTAGGTAACCCTGGGCGTTCAGCTCGCGGACTTTGGGCAAGTCCGCACTGCGCGACAACGCGGACTTACACTTTTATCTTCTTCGCGCACTCAATGTACGTTACGCGCGCGATAACGACTTTTTGTGACGATCGCGATGCCGAACACGCAGAATTTACAATCTGGCGAAGAATATCTCTCGAGCATCATAAAACCTTCTCGAAAATGTTGATTTAGTTCATTTTGCACAAAAACTCCTCAGGTTGTCATTTAGATGTAGTTTGGTGAGCAAGGAGTCACTTTTTTTTGTTTTACAATTTTTTTCAAGAGGTAGGGAGTTGCCCAGAGTCTCCAACTGCCTGGTCCTGTCCTTTGTCTTCACTTTTTTGTTATTTTGGGTGGCCTGGCCATGTGGGTGGCGGCCATTTTGTAAAGCCAGCCACTGTGCTTTTGCCATAGGTCTCCAAGCTTGCGGCCTAGTGTGCCAGTAGGCCCGGAGGTAGTCATCCTCATGGGTGCATAAAAACTGTTTCTGTGTTGTCTGTTGAATTGTAACATAATTTAGGCCATGGATGGCATTGGATTGATTTGCAAAATGTGGGTTTTGGGGTGGTATTTTATTTTTTTGGGTGTTTGTTAAATAAATAGGCCTTTTCAGCGAGTAGGTAACCCTGGGCGTTCAGCTCGCGGACTTTGGGCAAGTCCGCACTGCGCGACAACGCGGACTTACACTTTTTATCTTCTTCGCGTGCTCAATGTACGTTTTCGCGCGCGCGATAACGACTTTTTGTGACGATCGCGATGCCGAACACGCAGAATTTACAATCTGGCGATGAATATCTCTCGAGCATCATAAAACCTTCTCGAAAATGTTGATTTAGTTCATTTTGCACAAAAACTCCTCAGGTTGTCATTTAGATGTAGTTTGGTGAGCAAGGAGTCACTTTTTTTTGTTTTACAATTTTTTTCAAGAGGTAGGGAGTTGCCCAGAGTCTCCAACTGCCTGGTCCTGTCCTTTGTCTTCACTTTTTGTTATTTTGGGTGGCCTGGCCATGTGGGTGGCGGCCATTTTGTAAAGCCAGCCACTGTGCTTTTGCCATAGGCCTCCAAGCTTGCGGCCCAGTATGCCAGCAGGCCCAGAGGTAGTCACCATGGGTGCATAAAACTGTTTCTGTGTAGTCTGTGGAATTTTGACATCATTTAGGCCATGGATGGCATTGAATTGATTCAATTGAATTGCGAAATGTGGTTTTTTTGGAGGGTCTGACTATTTCACTTTTTGGGTGTGTTAAATAAATGCCTTTTTGCGTGTGTACTGTGTAATTATAATTGTGTTGTTGTAGTGGTTGTCTAACTTTCAAAAGTGTTTTTAGCCATGTGGATTTTAGTTTTTGCATTAAAGCTGTGTGTGTTTTATAAGGCATCCTTTGTCTGCCCATATATAGGCCTGCTTGAGTTCATTGTTTGCCGTGCCTTGTGCCTGTGAGTCACCATGTTTCTGGGGGCCATTTTGTTGTGGTAGTTATTAGTGTGCTGTTTTTGCCACATAGGCCTGCGTGTCTTTCCATTGTTCCTCTTGTCTTACTGCTTCCAAATCCATCCCCATTGCCAGCTGCAGCTCCCTGATGCTGCTATATAATACATCCCACGTGATGCACAAATTTAGGCCAAACATGCTCCACTACATTTTAGTTTTTGTTCTTTACTATTCTTATTCTTCCAGAGTGTACACTAGCACTACACAGTAGCCAGGAAAGCCCTGGCCTTGTTGTTAACGTCTCATAAATGGCTAGACTGTGTGTTGTTGTTCACAGAGTTTCTGAAAGTTAATAATTGAGGCCACCACACACTAAGTTCTATATTCTATTTGTTTGATTTGTGCTATGTTTGACTGATGTTCTGGCTTTTTGCTTTTAGGTGCACAAAGACTGAGGAGGAGGTGTCTCTCATCATTGCCCGTTGCACTTCCAGACAGACATCCTGCTGCTGTACACACAACACAACGTGACGTGTGACCTGACCAGACATCTCTGCAACTGAGTGCTGCTGACATCTGAAGAAGATGGGCCCAAAGAAAGCAGGTACCAGGTCCTCCAGTACCAAGAAAGTTGCTATTGAGAAGAAGAAGGAACAGAAGAAGGAAGTGACACTGAAGTCTGGTGTGCCGGCCAATACCTTTTTGGGAGAAAAAAATTGCGCCTGCAGCAGCGGTGTCTGGGGGCAAGCTGGGGGCAGCACCTCCGCATCAGTGGACCCAACCCACCAACCCAGGCCCAAGCACATGAGTGTGGAAGAGGTAGCCAGCCTAATGGTGGAAAGCAGTGATGCTGAGCCTGAGATAAACGTATCGCTACCTCAAAGTAGTACCCAATCAACGCAGGAGGAAACACAGCAGATAAGTGGTCAACAACAACAGCTGCAACCACCGCCCGCAATAGTAGTTGTTGTTCCTCCTGAAGTAGGGGCAGTTCAGGAAATTGAGCCTCATGCAGAGGTAGAAGAAGAAGCCACTCATTCAGAAGATCCATTGTCTTCCAAATCCCCAGCAAGGAAAAGGAGGGGTAGTCCATCAAGTTCTTCGCCAAGCCCCCTTCTGATGATCTAGATGCCACTTGGAGGCCACAAACTGAGTCTGAGAGGGAGCCACGTTCCAAGACCAAGCTAGGGAAAAGGAAGGTTCCGGAAAGCCTTACACTTATGGAGGTCGATGTAGAACAGCAAGATGATGATGATGACGAGCCAGTCATCACGAACATCACTCCCGGCCCCGAGGAGATGGAGACCAACATTATTACCCTATCCAAAATCGCTGCGAGGGATGTAGCACGCATACCTCCACAGGTAACACCAACACGACCTACAGCTTCCATATTTGCATTAGCAAAGGCCCGGCAGCGACCTACATCCAGCACAACCACCACCTCAGTAGGAGTAGGTAGTGGTGCAGCAGCACAGAGTCAAATTCAACACACACCCTACAGATCATCCGGCATTGGAAGTGGCACCTCCAGCAGGAGGCCAAAGTTAAGCTCCCAGTTTGGGACTTCTTTATGGTTAGCGAAAAGGAGGAGAACATTGCTATATGCTCCATTTGTAATACCTCTGTTAGTCGTGGGTAAGCTTGGTACAAACTATGGTACCGGAGGCCAAATGACCCATCTGAAAAAACACCACTTGATCAGCTGGGAGGACCACCTTCGCGACAGAAAAAAACTGCAACCATTGGTGTTGGTGGGGATAAAGGAGTAGAAGAAGAAGATCCGATCACGGTGGAAGAGGAAGGACAGGGAGACATTCTCTCTGGTAGTGGTACACAAGGTGTCCCTGACCCCAGCAGTGCAGTCTTAACGTTGCACACATCTTCAGCAACATCTCAGTGGCACAAGAGTAAGAGTCAGCCAGAGACACCAAGAAGTACCAGGTCCGCACTACCAAAAAGTGCGTTGAGCCTAAGAGAAAGGAAAACCATGCAGCCTACCATTATCAGCATGTTTGGGGGTGAGGGGCAGTACGAACGCAACCACCCAATAGCACGTTTGTACAATGCGAAGCTGGCTAAAATGTTAGCACTGGACCTTCTCCCTTTTTCTTTTGTTGAAGGGGTGGGTTTTCTGGAATTTGTGTCAGCCATCTGCCCAAAATGGCATGTTTCCAGCCGCTACTATTTTGCCAGAGTTGCAGTTCCAGCACTACATCATGACGTGCTGGAATTGCTAGGAAAGGCCTTGAAGCAGAGTGCTGTTCACAGTATCCACCTGACTACAGACATGTGGACCAGTTGCCAAGCCACAGATTACATGTGCATCACTGCACACTGGATCTGTTTTGTGGGGGTTAGAGAACAGATATCTGCTGGTGTTGATACTGCAGAGATTTTTCATGCCACTCGCAAACATGCAACTGTAGCCATGTTTGCCATGGAGAAATCTCATACTGCTGCAAACATTTTGGAAGAGTTTAACACCAAGGTCTTTGAGTGGCTGCGCCGAAGAGGGCTTACGATTGGTTTTGTTGCCACGGACAACGGCAGTAATGTAGTTTTGGCCATGCGCAATGGTGGCTATTTCAGGGTCCCGTGTTTGGCACACTGCATTAACATTGTTGTTCAAGACTTTTTGAAAAATGAATCCAAAGTCAGCAACTTACTGGTCACCTGCAGAAGAATATGCACACATTTCAACCATTCTTTTAAAGCCCGGAAGCAGCTGAGGGTCATTCAACGTGAGCATAAAATGCCAGTCAAAGCGCTCATCCAGGAGGTGCCAACACGTTGGAACTCAACTTATTACATGCTTGATCGTCTGTTTGAACTGTACATACCACTCAATGCTTATGTCATGCAAAGATTAGGGGAACCTACTGTGAGAGGCATGACCGTTGAGATGGCTCAATGGGACCTCATTAAATGCCTGACTGAGATGCTACTTCCTTTTGAGATCTTCACACGTGAAGTCAGCAGGGAGGACTGTACTATGGGCCAAGCTATCCCATTGTTGAACATGCTAGAGCAACAGCTGAAGGATGTGTCTGAAATGTACGCAGGTGTGGATGACAAACAAGACGCATATCATTTGGCGGAGACCTTAGCCGCTCGCTTATCGGAAAATACAAGGATTAAAAATAAAATTTTGTCACAACCACATTACATTAGTGCCACAATTTTGGATCCACGGTACAAAGTATTTCTGAACAGCAAGGCAGTAATTCCTTTTTCGGAAGTGGATGTTGCCAACTACAAAACTTTGATAGCTAAGGAAGCCACTATTTTCGAAAGCGAACGGCTGTTAATTACAGGCCCCCCACCCCAGGCCATAACCAGTACTACAGGGCATCCAGAGTCAAGTTCTACTTCGGAGCCTGAGGGCAGTGCATTTGCCTCCCAGCAGTCACCTACACCAACAATAACATCAAGAACAGGATCATCCACAGCACAATGTGCAACTGCTTGGTTTCTACAGCAGGGGTATGGTAAGTCCAGTGCTGATGCAAAGGCAAAACAGGCCGAGCACATCGGAGCACCCCTGAACATTGAGCGGATGGTCCAGGCCTATCTGGATGACCCAACAGAGGTCTTCATGGATCGAAACCCATTGGTGTATTGGTATGGGAAAAGAAGCCAATGGACAGTGCTCAGCAGGCTGGCGATAAAGTATCTGGCTTCCCCTGTCGCAAGTGTCTCTTCTGAGCATGTTTTCAGTGCTGCTGGTGCCATTGTAACTTCGAAAAGGACCAGTCTCTCGGCCCAAAGCGTGGAGAGGTTAACCATGATCAAAATGAATCAGCACTTTATACCACCGGATTACAAAATACGTGAATCACAGCAGGAAGAGGAGAGCGACTTGGATGACGTAAATAGTGCGTTACAGGACCTACTTCTGTCCGAACCACCAGAGTTTGAGGACGAGCTCCTCTTCCCTGACAACTAGGCTTTCAAATTGTTACTTTCTTCCTTCCTTTATGTGTCTGTGTATCTGTCTTTCTGGTTCAAATCACAACAAATCCATCACCACCGTCTTCTCTTTTTATTTCCCTATTGGAGTTTGATGTCTGTGCATTTAACTGTCCACTCTTCAGAGTCCTGCTTCATCTTCCTGTCTCGCACAAGTACATTTCCATCAAGCCAGACATTAGTACAAGAAATGTTGCCTTTACCAGTCCCGCCTCCATAAGAAGTGAAACGTGACTATAGCTATCCTCCGTTTTGTTTTCGAGCCGAAACTCATAGTGTCCGAATGCTACAGCCTCAGCAGGCATCCAAAGGTCCTCACTGTCAGGACAGAAGGTACTTGGCAGAGAAAGACAAGAGACTCTTCGAAGAAACTTGCTGACATTTGTGCAAACTCAAATGACCATCAATGAGCGCTACCCAGGCCGCGGCCCATCATCACAGTGCTGACCATGGGAAGCAACTTAAACTGTGACAAAGTGCCACAGAAGAATAAGACGAAAACCGAAACAGCGACTAACACTCAAAATGAATGTGGACTGGAGTAATGATGAGGCCACTGCCCCGTAAAAAAAAAATAACAACTGTCAGAACTAGGCATCTGATGATCTGTCAGCCAAAGAGAAGAGCAAGACAGGTAATGATGGAATGCATTGGATGCTTGCAGACTCTGAGCGATTGCTGTTGTTTGTTGTTGATGTTGTGCATGAAGTCGAACTCTACTCTACTAGTTAATCTACAAAGTGACTCAAGTCAGTGACAGTCAATGTTTCCCTTCTTGTTGTTTAATAACCAAATTGTACTCCTACTACTGCAGGTGCAGGCCAATATCTGTTGCAATTTTTTAATATGGAATATGGACTTAATCGGAGTCACTACAGACTGAGTTGTAGTTGGACAACACGTACCACACCATGATGATGACCATACTATCTTTGCACGCAGTCATTCAGTTGGATCGGAGATGATTCAAGGAATAACTGCATTTCATGAAGTGGCATAAGGTAAACATAAACACAACAATTCAACAAGAAAGTAAACACAGCAGACCTACATGTCCATGTAGTGGTGTGTAGTCGAGTGTAGTGATGACTCACAGCGGCGCATTGATTTTGTCACTTAATTAGGAAAATGCTAAGTTGCTGTGTATGCCTTTTGTCTGGCTCTGTCAAAAATTAAGGTAAATGGAGGTTGGGTCACGGGCTGGTGCTGTGGTGGGCCTGTTCTGTCCTGTTGTTGTTGTAGCTTAATGCTGTAAACAGAATCTACACGATATATCCAAGCCGCCTCACTCTGAAAGTGTTCTCTCTTCTCTTCTTGGACTCCACCGTAATTGATGTTTTTTTATTCATTGATTTTTCAATACCCCTTTTGTTTTTCCATCTAGACGTTACAGGCCGGCCTTTACCCTGTGCTGCTATACTGGGAGACACAACTCACATTTACCTTACCAATCGGCATCAGGAAGGCCACCAAGATTGATGTGCGGAGCGTCCATGGAAGATAGGACCAAGAGGAAGAACGAGATTCAACTCCACAATTTGAGCATGATAATACAGTAACTTTAGTATCATTCATCATTCATCTTTTAATTAATTTGAATCCTTTTTTCTCTTCAATCATTAGGACTGTGTGTTGTGTGTTGTTTGTTTGCTAATTGATCCCTACAACTGTGTTTTAATTGTCTTTGCTATCTTTACAAGTAAGCCCAGTACAACATGGAATTTGGGTCTCTGAGGGCATATTACAGGCAAGGCAAATTGCATAGAATATACTGCTGCCCTGTACTGTCTAATTGTCTAGTAGGAGTTATTAAGTACTACTCATTAACCATCAAGTTATCTTCATCATCATGCATGCATTTCCCTTTTCTCCCTTTATAGATTTTTTGTATAAGATCATGGTCGTCTGCCAAGATTGCGCTTTGCTTTTGTTGTCCATGCGTACTGTTTTTCATTCTCAAACCTTCCCCCAAACCCCCTTCCCATCCATTCATCAAACCCTAACCCTCTTCCCCCGGGCTGTGATTTATATTGAGGTGTGATGTGACTACATAAAATGTACACCAATTGATCACACGCTTGCTGGGGCAGATGTGGTGAAAGCAACACTAATTCAATTGCAAGGCAGGGCGAGGAGCTTCTTCTGCTTGCCCACCCATGCTCATTCTATGTGTAAGCCGTCACCGGCTAATAGTAGTACATCATAATTAATTGCCGTCATTGATTGGATTAATCATCAAACTCCTACCACACAGCAGTAAAGGTTACGAATTACGATTGTGTTAAGTTAAGTGACTCACTCGACACAACTAGAGTTTGTAACTTCTTGTACTAGGTTGTCCCCGCCACCATTATGTTTAATTTGACTTTAGCAGTTGCAACTGCAATATTGTTTGTTTGGCAGTCTTCTTCTGTACTGTATTTTACTTCGTTCTACTACTCCTCCCACAGTCGCTCTCAGGAAAGTGACTGTCTCTTTTTTAATTTTTTAGCAAATGCTACTGCCAGTGTCTACTCTACTACTACCACCACAACCATGGCATCTTCTACATTCTCTCTGGAAACCATGCAGCCATCGCTGTGCCGAACGTAATCATCAATCACAGGTAAGATAAGTTTGGTGGGAGGTATAAATGGACTAGGAGGAGAGACTGACAGTGCTAGTAGGACAAATAACTCAGTGAGGGGTACCGCATCTATCTGTTTGTGTTACATCATCGTCGGCAGATTATTTAAATCAAACACTGGCTGCGGCCCTGCAGCAGCAAGGAAACCAATGTGACGTTAATTCGTAAAACAGTAACCCCCCACAAAACATTAACATTGTATGTTTAAGTATAAATATAATTTATTACCCTAACAAAAATAAACTATCCCACACCTGACCCACCCTTCTCCCTAACCCCAACAAATGTCCAAAACGAAAAAAGTACAAAGAATGTCCCGAAACCCCAACGCCCAATTCCCACCCACCAAAACAAGGAATAAAAAGGGGCAAATCAACAGGGTCCTCGATGTTAAATTCGGCGGGCTTTGAGGTGTTTGTCCTCCATGATTTTGACCCGCTCCTCCATTTGCTCCTCTAGACGTGCCATCCGGAGGAGAATCTTCCTGCGAAATGCCCTGCAGTGGCATCCAGGATGGGGGACAGCAGTGCTGGCTGCTAGCGAATTGCGGCTGCGGCGGGCGGCTACCAGACCGCGGCGCCGTACCGCTGGAGTTGTGGCCTGGCTGGGGCCCGGGGCATCGGACGAGGCTGCAGCTGCTGCTGCCGCCTCCTCCTCCTCCACCTGAGCCACCAGCCGCCGGTACTCCTGGCATATGGCCTCCAGTTTCCGGCGCCGGGCCCTGGCTGCCAACTCCTTCTGCGATGGTTTGTCTTGGGAAGGAGTACCATCTATATCAAGAAAGAAAAAAATATTGTTGTAACCAGTACTCTTAGCTAAACAGTAACACAAAATTAATTCAACACATAATGGCACAGTAGCACTAGCAAGAAGCACAGTACATAACATTTGTGGTAATAATCTATCTATCCTCCCACTTCCTCGGCCTCTAACATTTGTGGGAGTTTCAGGCATTATACTAGCACTATGGACGCCAACCAGTACACAGTACACCAGTGTTCTTCTTTTCTCTAGTTTAGCGAAATGACATAACCTGGTTGTAGCCGGCATTGCCAGCTCGGTCATCTATGCTTGCACCCAAGACAAACATACGAGTCATGACTCATGACGCAGACTCACGTTAGTTGGATTTACTACTGTTTGCAGGTGGGGAAGCTCGTATTTTTCTATTACGGGTGGCACTGGCCATACTCTCTCTGTTACATGGAGGGCAATTGCTCAATTTCACAGTGCCTTGGCTACTACAAAAAGGCAGATTATATATCTGATCCAATGATCGTTGCTTTTATATGGGACAACGACATAAGGTCAGTAGCGGTCGGTGGTGGGACTCGGGGAGTTCGGCCGGGCGGTGACGTGGGTAGGGGCAGGATGGGGGTAGTAAACTATGGATTACGGCCAATTACAGGTAAGTAAACATATAAATAAATGAAACTAATTTTGTTGCGCACACTGCATCGCATTTGGCGGTGCAGTGCGCACAATGAAATTCGCTTTATTTATTTGTATGTTTACAGTAAAGTTACCTGTATTTGCCCGCGTAATACATTGTTTACTACTACCCTCCACCCTGCCCCTCCCCACATCGGCTTTGCTACTCTGGCGTGGTTTCTTTTACATTCCCTAAAACTGTGCATCCCGTGACAGTCTCCACCTATGCTGTCTATGATGAATACATACAGGCATCCATCCATTCTAAGTAAATGTCAATCATTCTTCTTAATCTCTCCACAAACCTTACTTTGTTTCACCAACAACAACGCATGCGTCCACTCACTCCGTTGCTTGCCTTGGCTTTGAGTTTCACCCAAACACCGCTGATGATTCTTGCTATCCACAGTATCCACCCATACTGTGTCGCCCACCCAGGCAGGCATCCATTCTTCTTTCACCTTCCACCCATCCTTCAACAACACATGCATCTGATTCCTACCAGCCACCTATCCATGCTTCCAACGTATCCTTCTCTGCCAGTCATCATATTAAATCTCGCCCGCCCTTCCTCCTTCAACCCTTCTTTCACTTTTTGTTCAACACATCCATCAAGGTCATCTGATCTGACTTTTAGTCTCCTCCATAAAACTTTCACAGCTGAGTTGGAGTCAGATATAAGAGGCCATTGGTTAATCAAGTCACGCTGGTAATGCTATTGCTACTGCATTGCTCATGCTAAGTAAAGGGTGTCTTCTTTAACCGTTGTATAATGTTCACTACAACTTCATACCTAATAAGTCTCAACAACAGTACAGTGAGTGAAGTCCACACACCCTTCCAGCTAGTGCAATGTCAATAAGTCATGAATATAACTTACCACCGCCCGCCACCGCTGCTGGCTCCCCCTGTAGCTCCTGCAGGTGCCGCATCTTCTCCTGCCCCCTCCGGAAGGCTCGAATCGCCGGTGGCCCCGCCGCCACTGGTGGTTGCTAGTCCGCCTAGATAAAAACATGACACATTTTTAGATGCCTGTACACCTCCCCCTATTTATTCTTTTTCATTAGCAAGATTGAAAAAAAGTTAATACATACATATTATTATAAATCACATTCAATAGTCCAAATCGGGTACTAGAGTACAGTCAGTAGACACTAGTAGTGTTATGGTCCCTAGGGTCATTATTATACTATACTCTACTCTTTGCAAAGTTAGCCTGAGCCATGCAACCATTTTCCGCTTCATGTCTTTTGCGCATGTTACCTCGCAGCTTGTTGCGCAGTAACAGTAAGACGCCTTTTTGAGCCCACATGAGCACATACAGCTACTGTCTGAGCGTTGCGTACAAGAGGTCGAAAAACAAGCCACTTTGTTATGGAGTTCGGTTAGTCCGTATTGCTTAGCCATAGGTAACATGTTACACTTTTTGGGCAGGACTGAGAAATGCTTGCATTATACAATATAACACGCACCATTTTTCTCAGGCAGAGGATTCCCTTCTACGAACCAGAGATTTGCAGAGCTTATGAATGATGCATGTAACCAGTAATTCTACGTTCTACGGTGAGGAGTCGCCCAGAATTCGCACAGATCTTTTGTCTTATATATCATTAATGATCATGCACTTGTTGCAACACTGTTTATTGTTTTAATCTTATGCATTTTGCTGTTGGAGCTGGCTGGAGTACACTGAATTTTATAGAACAACATACATACAGAGCTTGTTAGTTGAAAATAAACCTTTTGAACTTACACATAGACTCTGTGGTATTTTGTGTGGTGGTGGTGGTGGACTTACACGAGTGAGTGAGCGAAAGGGTGTTATGTTCTGGGTTGTGTAATCATAATCATTGGGTATCTTTGGATGGGGGTTCGGGGATCTAATGAGACACTATAGCTAGTCGTTCAGGGGAATGTGGGTTCACTTCTGACTGAGGTGTGAGGAACGTCCAAGTTCCAAACTCGCATCACCAACATCCTATTTCATTGTGCATAGTTCTGCATGGGGCTGTGCAGAATCCAAGTAGTATGTACTATATCCTATCAAAAATAGTCAAATATCTGGTTGGGCATTTTGTTTGTGGTAATTGTCAAAGCCTCAAGATTAAGAAGCCTAGAAGAGGACAACCGAAAGGACTGGACTCAGTGGCTAGAGCTATTAGTATTGGTCAATCTGAGTTTTATTCAAAACCGTACAATAAAGAGTGGCAATGCAAACTGGGCAAGCTTAGCGACAGACTAATATTAGTAGTACAGAGTACAGACATTCATAGCAGAGGCAGTTAGAACTTAGAGGCAGGGATAACCAGAATTTAGAAACAGATAGTCAAGTCAAAATCAAAGAATCTTTTGTAAAAAATAGAATTAGGGAGTGGAGCCAGAATTAATAGTTCTGAAAAAATAAGGTGCAGTAAAATTTAGGGCAATATAATTGTTAATATTAACCACTGGAGGACTTACTGGGACCAGCAGCAGGGCCCTCGGTAGAGGAGCGGTCCTCTGGTGGTTGTCCCGCCGAATCGGACCCCGTCTTCTTGCCCCTGGGTGCTGCACATCAGTGATCATGTAAGATATAATAAAGAAAAAGAAAGACACAAACATTAATGATTGCTGTGAAACAAATAAATTATCTAAAAAAAACGCTCAAAAAACGTTTTAGGAAACAAAAATTGCAATAAAATTGACCTATCTAATCCGATCAACTACTGGCTTGCGGGATTCACAGACAGTCTACTTATTTGGGAACACTAATTCAGTGTTCCATTCTGATTGATTCAAATAAAATCCAGAACACTAACTAAGCCTAAGTACCACCTGACCTAGACCACCTATTCCAGGCGGGCCAATTGTTCATTAAGCCTGCATTTCCATTTTTTTTGCCATCAAAAATGCATAGATGAGAAGGAGGACACATGCATAAAGTGCATAATGCATACACCAAATTGTTGGTTGTTTGCGTCTGATGTTCTGCAGCTGACTGACACTGCTAAGCTAAGCTTACCAGTACCACTCACTAAACAAACTACAAAAGGTTCTAAGGACTGGGGTAAGCAGCACTCAGTGACAGAGGATGCGTCACGCAGACCGCTCAAAAATTATCAACTAATAGTAACTAAACCTAGTATCAAATGCATCCACCACTATTTGACAGGAGGACAAAGGAAGGACTACAGTCTCTCTAGCAATAGCATTACCTAACTGAAGTTCTCTAAAGTAAACTCTTACATAATAATGACAAGCGAGTGCAAAGTTGCAAAAAAGTAAGAGTACCGCCCAGCACAGAAGATTTTGAAACGTAATTTACCTGCAATGTAAGCAGCAGTATTCTTGTTATTTGTAAAAAATGTATACACAAATCACAATACTTATACTACTATATATATATTGGCTACTCACCAAGCCCCATGACCTCGACACCTAGCAGGTCCAACAGGTCCTGCTCCCGGTCAAGGATGTCTGACCACCGGTGGGCCAGCTGGTTATGGGTGTGCCGGACCTCGGAGCAGCGAAACACTGCCCGACGCACCTTCGCCCACCGGCGGTGACGCTCCTGGGTCGGGTACCCGGAGCCTGGCCTGCCGCCTGCTGCCAAGGTCAAGGGGAGGTGGCGCTGAATAAAAAAGACAAGGGCGGCCACCTCCGCCTCATTAAACAGCTGGCGGGCTTGCACCCTGCAGGGCGCAGTCTGCCGCAAGGCAGGCGGCGATTGGGCGCACGCGCCTTACCCTTTGAGCCGCTGCTGCTACCCTTCGCCATGGTTCTGGGGTGGGAGGAGGTGAAAAAGAAAAGTTAGAAGGGAAAAATAAAGTTAGGGGAAGAAGTAGGAGCTTAAAGAAGAAAGTTATATAAAACAGTCAAAAAGTAAAAAAACACAGTAAAAAGTAGAAAAAAATGCAAAATATAGACTTAAGCAGAGAGTGAGATAGATAAGAAATAAAGAAAAATTGAAAAACAGTGTGAAAAACTAAGGATTGCAAAGATTGAGGGAGGATAGAAAAGCAGGCCCAGAACCATAGCATAGAGTGGTAAAACAAGATGGCCGCGCCCATCGCGACCGCGTGGGTAAGTTCGCGCGATATTTGTCCCCGAGCACGCAAAAACATCGCGAACACGTACAACGCGTTCCCGAACAAGGAATGCGCATCGCGAGCACGCTATACGCGACCCGGAACAGGAAATAAGGGATCGCGAACGGGCGGGACAAGTGAAAAACAAAATGGCCGCGCCCATAGGCGACCGCATGGGTAAGTTCGCGCCCCGAGCACGCAAACAGCGTCCCGAACAACCACAACGCGTTCCCGAGCAAGAAAAACGCATCACGAACGGGCGCGGCAAGCAGCTACGCACGCTCGCGAAGCTACGCGTAGCTCGCGTAGCGCTCCGACGTCTTCGCGTAGCTTCGCGTAGCGCGACTACGCGAACTACGCCCAGGCTTAGTCAGAATCCATGGGTGTTGCGTGGGAACACCCACAGCAACACCCATGGAATGCCCCTTTCATGCAGAGTAATGCCTGAAAGAGGGCCATATTTACAAGGCTATGAAAAGCCACTGAGGGTGGCTTTGTGTGGCCTTGTAAATATAGGCCAGCACCCTGCACCACCAGAGCATTAAAAAAAGTGACGCTCCGGTGGCGCAAGGTGCTTGGAAACATGCCCCCTAGAATTCAGTTGTCTGCCCCATGCTAGCTATGTTGTGACATTGGGACTTGGACTTCCGATTGTGCCAGCCCCACCATCTTCTGCAGCCACTGTATCAACCAATAACATCTTTAACAAGCATTGGCATAGCCAATAGGTCTCGCCTTTGGGACCTTATAAGTGTTTAGCCATGCAACAGTTGATGTTGCACCAAGGATATTGTAGTGCATAACTAAATACTTATAAGGTTCCAAAGGCGAGACCTATTGGCTATGCCAATGCTTATTAAAATCTGACTTAATGATAGTCAGATTTTTATATCTTAAGAAGAAATGTAACTTTGTAAAAATTGTACTTTAGGCTGCCTGAGCCAGAACTGGCTTAAAACCAGTTCTGCCACTCTTCACACTTTCACAGCTGGAATACACATCCTTGGCTGGGAGAGTTAACAGCCCTGTCTTGGAGAACGGTGGCCTGCTTCTAAAGACCAATAGGTATTAACCGCTGACCTGCTAGCGGGGTGAATTATCTTGGAGTCAACAGCAACAGTTGCCATAACAAAGGCCAGCTTTAGCAATACCTCTTTTGACTTACAGATACCAGGGAAGGATTCTCCTATTCATCCCCAGGATGCTCTTAGACATTTAGGATCCAGCCACATTAGGAAGGGAAACCTGTCTGGGGAGTAGCTAAGAAGCTTTAGACCACTCTACCCGCACACTTTTAGGGGAGGGACAACTGGTTACATAGCTGTAGTCCAAAGAAACTAGCAAATCGCCAAATTGTATGAGAAGAAGGCAATTCCCACCTCCTCCTTTGGGTTATAATGAACCTAATTGGAGATGGAGATGTTCCAAAAAACAGACGAACCAGAGAAGCTTTTAAATGGTACATAACAGGAACCACAATCCAGACCCTCATCCCGAAACAGCACACGCCTTTGCGTTATAAAATACTCAAGCGTTTTGGTGCTAAAGTAAATAATCTATTTATTCAAATTAACACCCAACAACTGATAGATAATCCAGCAATAGAAATATTAGAATGAATAGCGTATATACCCTAAACATTGTTTATCACACACCCTTGAAACATTTGTCTAATTCTCCCTATGCTGCCCTTGGGCTTGACTATCAGCCTATGACGCTGCCTACTTGCCGATACATGCTGTACCTTTCCACATACCTGTCAGACTTTACGGTCTTCAGTATAATGTCCCTTTGAGCAGCCTGCCTCCCAGCACTCCTCCCATCCCCTACTTAAGGGGGGCTTATATACACTGTGTACAGTCGCATTTCGGTGCAACTTGGTTGGGACACTTTGCTCCCAGAATCCTGTAGCAAAAGCTGCCTTGCACAGGAATATTAGTATATTGCAACTAATATGGGAGCACGGAGACTAGAGACCTGACAAGGTCACATTACGTGGAATATTTTATTTCCATACGAAGATTAATACTAATCAAGAAGCCATACAATGTCAAATAAATTTGTCCGAACCAAGTACACCGTGATAATTTTAGGCAGCAGCTAGTCAATTTCCAGCTTGTCAATTCCTGTCAATTCCTGTAGGTCGAACTAATAAGGGGTGTTGCAATCCGTGCCAAACGAATCTAAATGAAGCTACTGAGGATTATATACTCCTAATGTGCAGAAACCCGTCTTTGGTGTCCGCTGTACTTAGATGGCAATGTAGGTCTTGCACCCCTCTTTACAACGCCCTGGATAAAGGCGAGAAATGACTGCTGCTTTTTAGTCACCACCTCGAGGTACAGAACACACTAGCGTTCTTGGGCTTGTTCCTCCCCTGACACGGCCATGCGTTAGGCCGGGCGAGAGTAGCACTTGTCCAGCTTGCAAGAGCACTCCCACTCCCCCAGAATCCTGCATGAAGCTGCACAGTTGTACTCGGAGTCCTCTGGCCTCAGCAGACCCTTGCTGCTGCGTAGAACGCTGAGATGGCTGCAGAACTCCTGCTGCGGACTTACAGCTCTGTGATGCAGGCACCGAAGCAGGCCTAGGCAGGGCTTTAAGTAGGATGAAAAAACTGGGGGGGTCTCTCAAAGGGGTGTGGCCAGTGTCATTAAGGGAGTTACTTAAAAACACATAAGCTACAAATCCTTGCTTAGCATAGTGTACCGCCCGACTCATATTTTACCGCTTCTGTCATTACATCCAGATATATAAGATAAGTAACATTACACCTACAGCAAGCCAGGACTATTGGCTTTGTCAATGGTTGTTAGTTGCATATGATAAATAAGCACCAAACACGGCTTTGTTGTATATAACATGAAAAATGCTTCAGTTCTGACATGATGAGACTGTGAAAGAACTATAACGAGTCTCTTTGAAGGTACCTCAAAGGCAGTGAAGGGTGGCACTGCTGCAGAGTTACGGTTTTTTTTTCACCCGAGGGTGAGGGCAAAAATGGAGAGCCCGCTAGGGACTCGTCTCAGCATCAGCTTTTTAGAACTGCAGGACCCGGCCCACTTAAAGCCCTGGACCTAGGTCAGTGTCTTACCTTGCACTAGAATCCACATCACACTATACATGCCTCTTGAAAATGAGGTTAATACACCTTGAGGGGATCTATGTAACAACCATTCTGCCCCATATTAACTCCCTCTGCAACTGATAAGCCACACTACTCGAGACAGGACCACCAGAGGTCAGGAATGGATCTCATCACCAATGCCGCCATTATTCATATCTTTTCAGAGGAAGGTAGGTTTGTGTATAAACTGCCAGACCGAGTTTATGAAGAGAACGTAGTCGGGGCCTTTTCGAGGGCTTACTGTTCTGACGGCTCAATTTTGTTGTCATTAGCAGCAATGGCAGAGTTCTCAGACTGACGATCGCCCAGTGCTTAATAGCATGAAGGAAAGGAGACCAGCAGTAAAGAAATATTGGCTCTAGAGAAGCATCAGAAGTGGGGCAAAAAGGGGTTAAACTCCAAGCACAGTAGATGTGGCTGGGTCTGGTGGCTCCATGAACTAATGCCTACTGCAGGGGCTTGTACTCGAACTCATGGTCACAGGTTCAAATCCCGGCGGGTCCACTTAACCTTTCATCCGTCTGAGAGTTGTGTAACAATAGACATCTGCTATATAGCGCCAAGATGCCTACGGGTGTACGTGCGGTTTACAAATATGTGATGTGTGGATGTGGCTGGAGGTGTTCCAGGCACCAATCTCAGTAAAGCTTGCCTCGGTGTAGGCGTCAATGCTCCCTTAGGGAATTAAATTAAAACACCTAATGCAACTTCTATCCTTAAGTTGATATTCCACTTAACATCTCCTTAAACGCTTCAGCAGTAAGAGGAAAACACATTGTAGAAAATGGGCAACAGATTGATCTGTGCACAGGGCTAGCATGCGTTACTATCCAGCCAGCGCTCCAGGTAGGACGTGTTCATTTGCACAGCTAAATGGCGACTTACCGAAAGGAACGTTCCGGCAGCCAGTAGAACAGTGCTGGACTAAGACTAAAATAGCAGGAAGCTGCTTTTTGGGTCAGCACCAACCGGATTTAGTGCCTTCATACAGCTTTACATTAATGCCCCTAAGAGGTAACGAGCATTTCAATAGATCTCGACCTCGTTGACCTTTTGGCGTTATAAATGCTTTTTCCCGATGCTATGCCACATCGACAAAAAATGGTTTAATTGTTTGGCTGCTGCTGTCGAATGTAATTCTGTAGCCGCACGCATGTGATGACGTTTACACACATTTGTTACCGCACGTCTGTGCTGGCGGAATGAGGAGGGCACATTTTTTCTTCTTTACCGATATACAGTGGTGGCTTTAAGATGACCAGATTTTAAGAAGCAAAAACTGAGACAGGTCAGACAAAAAAGTGGGCATAAAGACCGAGAGTGATGAAGGTGTTTATAAAATGGGCACTCGCAATGTGTGGCAGGGACTTTCAAACTGAAAACTCACGGGGCTACCTTGACATAGCTTTAGCTATGGCAGAGCCTCCTTCTGCCCCCCCAGCCTCGCCCCCTCTGCTGGAACCATTCAGCTGACCCCCTCCTTCGCTGCCTGAAAGAGAACGATAATTTACTTAAGGTATCTCGGTCTTGAGGCACTGGTGAAAATGAGAGCCTACGTTTCAGTTTTGCTTCGCATTATGGCTTCACGTTTGTCCCAAAAACCATGATCCGCATTTAAAATTGAGTAAAGCGTTTAGACACTGGGACAGTCCTCTGAAAACTGGGAAATGAGGGACTTCTGGTCAGCCTAGCCTAGGTGAACGCCACTTAGATCAATTTTTCTACCCGAAAAGTGCTTTTCGGCGAACTGACTCGCCCTGCAGTAAATGGTAGCTGCTGGGCCCTCCAAATAATGTAATGTAAAAGAAAAAGTATGGTAATGACCGAGGCGTCAGGGCAAGTGGGGTAGAGGGCGAAAAGAGAATGGGGGAGAAATCACTTTTTAGAAGGCGGAGAGGCCTGGCAGCAAATGCAACAAAAACAAGCACAAGCGCGCCTCGCGCTGCAGGGAGGGGGGAGAGAGGAGGGGGGCCTGCGCGATTCCCTTGCGGGAGCGAGCAGCAAGGCGCGATAATTGATAACAAATGGCGCCAGCTGCTCGCTCCCGCAAGGGAATCGCCAAACGTGCATGCGTTGCCATTGAAGGCAATGCAAAGCGTGCACGTTTTTGGGACAAAAGCCGTAGCGATTGCTACAGGTCTTTTCCTATGCAGCGCATGCACGCTGCGTAGGCGAGACCTAAAAAGGACCTGGGGGGGTGCTTGAATGCCATCTAGGATATTTCCAGATAGGGGAAGCAATGTGTGCATCACGGTACTACCAGTGCTCTATCTGTCCTTACAAGTAAGGCCAGACAGCTGAGCCTCCTGTACCCACTTATCCCCCTGCAAATCTTGCTTCAGAGGTGGGCTGAGTAGCCCATGTGAAGCTGGCTTGCCCTTGGCTCAGCCCCAGGGGGTCCCATAATGTTGCTTCTTCACTGCCTCATGTTGGTTGTGCTTCCCCAAATGGTCTCCAGTGGCATGGATTCTGCATCACGTCACCTAAGGGAAGACAAAACCTACAGCATGAGTCTCTGCCTGAGTTGTCACTCTCTCCACAGAACCAGCAGAAGGGAAAGAATGTAGGGAAAGGGGTTTGTCCTCATCACCACCACAGCCATCAGTGCCAGAGCGTAGGAGGTGACACAAGCACAGAACTCAGATACTGAGGTCCCCATATTAAACTCAGTCAGGCAGAGGACTTAAGTGAAATATGGACATCCACTTCTAAAGTAGAAGGTAAGCAAAGGCTAAGCTCAGGGCTGCAAGTGTGTGGGGATGGGTGCCAATGCCACTGTGGCTTTTACATGGCATTAGGCAGCTGCTTTCGCCCCCCTCCAGCATCCCTCAAAGGCATCCAACTGCACCTTCCCCATGTTGAAGAAAGATCACGCTACCCCTAAAGCCTATGGCCCACATCATCTTTAAGACCAGCTGCACCACCTACAAGGTAATGAGAATACCCAACACTACCCAGAGATAAAATTAACCACCTCAGGTGTGCAGCTCCAACTTAGAAGCTAGTATAAAACTAGAGTATATATGAAATTGTGCAAGGCATAAATAATAAGAGCATAGATCGTTTCTATCTTCATCCTAAGAATATGGAACAGCATACCTGTCAACACCAGGAATGCTACAACCTTTCTTCAATTCAGGAAGAAACTGAAGAGACCTCTTTAAGGAACACTATCCTTCCTCACAATAAGAACCCACCTGTCAGCTATCTTCCGGCAATATTCATGAACTGTGCACTTTGAGATATTGCCCTCTTTTTCAGAGCTTCATTGCCTCTTGGCTAACCTTGTACTGTACACATGACCATCCATACACTTATACATACATAATTCCAGTCTGTTAGCTCCTGATGTAGAGACAATAGCTGTGTATTTTCCTGGAACATATCATTTTAGTGGGATCAAATTTAGATTGGGGACCAATCCTTTCAAGTTATTTTGATCAGCATTTTGTATTAACTTTAGGAATTGTATGCTACAACTGTGTACCATTACCAAGTAGTACACCCCACGTGAGGGGTGGGAAGTGGGCCCGTCATGCCATTGTTTGCCGTGAGAGTGTGATAACACACTAAAGCTCATACGTTTATAGGCATTTACAATCTTTTCTCCAACCCTTTCCTACTTTGGAAATAGTCGTAGATTTGCTCCAACTAAGTGCCGAAGGAAATTCCCTTTCAGAGTGTGAAGGAGAACAGAACATCCCTAAACCTCTTAGGGGTATAGTGTCTTCATGTAAAAAAATGTTTTCCCCTTGGAAAATAAAGATAAAAATTGCAGCAAACAAAAATATGCACTTGCACCGCGGGCTGGCTGCTATGCTCCAGTATGCCGCTGTCCGTACATACAACTCCATATTGGGGAAATAATAAAGGTCACATGACATTTTTAGAAGTATGCCTTGAAAAGTATGACTCACAATTTTCTACTGGGAATATTTGTGAATTCCCATAACACGCAAATCTACATCTTTGTATAGCAGAACATGAACGGGTGCTGAGTTTTCTACCGGAAATAGGCCCAAAATGGCGTATAATCAGAATCCTCAAACCCAATGTGCTTGATTCACATAGAGTTTGCTGTGACTTACTCTAGTAATACCACTGGCTCACATTTGAATTTCATGAACAAGACTGGAGTACTTTTGGCTTACTCCGTGGATTCAGTATAATTCAGGAGTACTACAAGAGTAAGTCAAACCTACACACAACAAAATATTTGAGTATATCTTTTCAACATAGGGCAATAAATTATGGATTTTTCAATTAATGTCTTAACTGAACAAGTCAATTTTCGTACCGTTATGTCTGAATCCCTCATGCATCAAAATGCAGCATTGTGTGGAAACGAGAGCAGTAATAATTGTGCTTTTTTCTCATTTAGATAAACAATTCATCGGTTTTCATATCTCCGTTTATGAAAAGGCTTAATTCAGTCCCATTTTATCCACCATGCCCACCGCATTAAACCGTATACGATCTTTCTGTCAGACTTTTAAGGACGAGTGTACCATGAACAATAAATAACTTCTCCCCACCTTGAATGAAATTCACGGTTGCTGCTATATTACAAAACATAAATTGAGTTACTTCTAGCTTTTCCCTTTCCTACAAGGACAGATTAGAGATGAAAAATCAGCACTATTTTAAACGTAGTAGTGTCAACAAAGGACACTGAAAAATTGAGTTTTCGTTATTCTAACTAGGTACAGAGTAGGAATGGGATATATCGGATTGGTTTGAGGCAGTGCTAGTTACTGATTTATTCAGTTAATATCTCGATATACATTTGATAAACCGGTTTCAATACCAGATGCGTTATGCTAGAACACTATAGACATTTTTCGAACCCATGAAACGCAGGATTTTAATGCACGGTTTTGAGTTATTCCTTAAAAGGTTCAACACCATCTACACTATAAACATAAACCTGAAGTTATGTCATATTACTTGGTATTAAGACAGGGCATTGTTGTACTGTGACATTGTGAAGGGTGAATTTCTGCATGGGCTGGTAAAAGGTCGGCTTAATGGGGTGGTGTCTCTCATCTTCATTGCCATGTCTCTTTGCCCCAGTGGAAGTGCCCCCAGTGTCTAACTCTCCTGTGTCCTTGTCTTTCAATGTAGATGTCTCCCCAGTGTCTGTGTTTCTACAGTGTCCCCATCACCCACTGTACATGTCCTTCATTCCACGCCTCGACTGTTGCTAATGTGCTCCATGTTCATCTCTCCCATGTCCCTGTATCTATGTATTTCTGTGACTATGTATCCCGTTGTGTCTGAGAGTCTCTCAGTGCTCATGTTTCACAGTGATCATTCCCCTCCATGTCCTTTTTTCCTAGTGTCTGTGAGCCAGTTTAATACATGTTTTGATGCTAATCTTGGTACGGTTTTTAGCGCATATGTTGGTACTGATGCTGCTGTAGATGCTAGCACTGGCGATAGTTCTGCTTTAGATGTTGACAACAATTTTAATGCAGATACCAGTGATGGTGTAGGTGCAGTTGTTGTTGGCATGTGTATGTGCAGTGATCCATAGGATCACTGTCAGAGTGGAGATTCCAGTGCTGGTGCTGATGTGGGTCAGACTGTAGGTGTGTGGGATGTTGCTGGTACACGTCTGGCAGGGGTAGGGGTGATGGTCTTGGATGTTGGTGCAGAGTAAAGTTTTGATGTATTCATTCGGGATGATGGCAGTGCCGGCATGCGTGGAGGTCCTAGGTTTCCTCCTGTGGCTGGGCCAGTGACGGGTGGCCTAGGAAAGAAAAAATCATCATCATTTTGTCTGGTAGACAGTGTCTGTTAGAAATGGGATCTCTAGTTGGCAAGGGCTTGCACCTTTGTCCAAGTAGGGACCCTTCTTCCTAGTAAGGGTAAGGGAGTTACACTCCTAAAATAACCCCTGCTCACCCCCTTGGTAGCTTGGCACGAGCAGTCAGGCTTATTCTAGAGGCAGTGTGTAAAGCATTTGCACATAACCAACAGTAATACAGTGTAAGCACTACAAACGGACACCACACCAGTTTAGAAAAATAACCAATATTTTTATATACTCAAGACAAGACCAATTACGACAAAAATCCACAATACTATACTTTAAAAATGAATGCTTGATACAGTAACTTCTTCTTTGCAGGAATAACACAAAAGCAAAGTTCGTACGAGTCGGTAGCCCCGTCCGGGTCTACCGCGATGCTGAATTACACAGAGTCCAACAGTTCCAGCCGACCGCATCGCTACGGGCCAGCAGAGTCGTGAACAGACTCGGTCACAGTACCTTTCTCGTTGTGGCTGGTACGGAGTGTACGAGCCGGTCGGCGTTCGTCACGGTTGCGGTGCAAGACGGAGCGATGCAAGGTGCGGTGTCCCTCGATGCGGTGCAGGCAGCGGCTCGATGAGCGTTGTGCAGACGGAGTCGGTGAGTCCAAGGCGTGCGGTGCAGGGCGAGATGATGTACGATGCGGTGCTGACAGGTTGCGATGCAGGCGACCAAGCCGGAATGCGGGAGCTGGCGTCGGACAGCGGTGCAAGTCGGAGCGGTGCGTCGCAAGCGTGCGAGCGGTGCCCCAACTGCGATGCGGTCACGACTGTTGAGCCAGTTGCAGCGTCCGCGTCGGTCGGGTCCGGCTGGTTCAGTGAAGCGATGCGATGCGAACTGCGGTGCCCACAGGTCACGGTGCAAGCAGCGGCTCGGTGTTGGCGGCGTCGGACGTCGCCCACGGTGAGACCAGGGTTGCGATGCAAAGCGGGGCGATGCGGTCTGCGGTGCAAACAGGTCACCGGTCAGGGATGGATTCGGTTGACGGAGTCGGTTGCAGTTCCCTTCCTCTGTGGCAACTGAAACAGCGTTCCAGTAGCGGTACCCAAGGCTTGTGAAGTCTTTGTAGTCCCTGAGACTTCTTAACAGGAGGCCAGCTCGGTTTCAGGCCCTTGGAGATACTCAGCACAAGTTTGTAGAAAGTTCAGTCCTTTCACTGCCCAAGACAGAAGCAGCAACTGCAGGCCAACCCAACAAGGCAATAACTCAGCAAAGGGGCAGTACTCCTCCTAGCAGCTCTCCAGCTCTTCGTCTTGACAGGTTCCTTGATTCCAGCGAGATCTAAATTCATGGGGTCAGGGCCCCAATATTTATATCCCAAATTCCTTTGTTCTCTGAAGGCAGAGAGGCCTTTGCCTAGTCCAAACCAGTTCTGGAGCACTTTGTTGACAAGTCTCCGTCCTTTCCTTCAGAGAGTAGGCCAGGGACATCAGACGCACCACAGGAGGTGGAGCCAGCATTGTGGAGGGAAGGCACTGTCCTATTCAGGGCCCAGGTGCAACTCCTCCCACCCATCTGCATGTAGATCTTGCTATTCAGCCCTGTGCTGACTCACCCTGTCTCCTGGCATCCCCCAGCCCCTGTCACTCACACTCTAGACAAGGAATACACAACCTCGCAGAGGCAGGCTTGGATGGTTAGACAAGAAAATACCCACTTTCTAAAAGTGGTATTTTCAAACACAGAATGTTAAAACCAACTTCACTAAAAGATGTATTTTATCATTCTGAGTCCAGGCATACTAAACTCGAATTTCTACCATGTTCCCGGGGTCAGTTAGGATTATAAGCTGTAATAATCAAAACTGCCCGTTCTAGCCTATGGGGAACAGGTAGCCTTGCCATAGTGAAAAACGAACTAGGCTGTAATTCACTATCAGGACATGCCACACACACCAGGGCATGTCCTACCTTTCGCATACAACGCACCCTGCCCACAGGGGTACCTTGGGCCTACCTTAGGGGTGACTAACATGTAGAAAAGGGAAGGTTTTAGGGACTTGCAAGTGTGCGCACTTGCCAAGTCGACATGGCAGCCCCAGGCTGCGCACAGGCTCATTTGATCTATAGGCCCTGGCACTCGTAGTGCACTTTACAAGGGACTGACACATAAACCAAATAGGCCAATCATGGAAACACCAATCCATAACACATTTTATACAGGAGCACTTGCACTTTCCCACTGGACAGCAGTGAGGAAAGTGCGCAGAATCATTACACCAGCAAAAACAGAGTCAAAACCGGGAGGTCAGAAAGCAAAAAGTCAGGGGAAACACGCCAAAAGATGCCAAGTCTAACACATGTCCCCTCCAGCTGAAAGTAGGGAGAACTACCCAACCCCATTGGAGTTCTCTTCACTAAGGCGGAAGAACCTGGACAGACCATCTGCGTTGGCGTGTTCTGTACCAGGACGGTGTTCCACCATAAAATCCATTCCCTGTAGGGAGATGGACCACCTCAGCAGTTTTGGATTCTCACCCCTCATTTGCATCAACCATCTGAGGGGCCTGTGGTCTGTCTGAACCCGGAAGTGAGTCCCAAACAGGTATAGTCTCAACTTCTTCAGCGCCCAGACCACAGCAAAAGCTTCCCTTTCTATGGCACTCCACCTCTGTTCCCTGGGGAGTAGTCTCCTGCTAAGGAAGACTACAGGCTGATCCAGGCCCTCTTCGTTCAGTTGTGAGAGCACCGCTCCCACACCATGCTCTGAAGCGTCAGTCTGCACGACGAATTCCTTGGAGAAGTCAGGTGCCTTGAGCACGGGCGCCGTGCACATGGCTGCCTTCAGGGCATCAAAAGCTTTCTGGCAGGACTCAATCCAGATCACTTTCCTGGGCTGCTTCTTAGAAGTCAGCTCTGTTAAGGGGGCAACGATGGTGCCATAGCCCTTAACAAATCTCCTATAGTAGCCGGTGAGACCTAAGAAGGCTCTCACCTCTGTCTGGGTCTTGGGGGCTCCCAAGCCAGAATGGTGTCAATCTTGGGTTGTAGGGCCGCCACCTGGCCGCTTCCTACCTGGTGTCCCAAGTACACCACAGAACCCTGCCCGATCTGGCACTTACTGGCCTTGATCGTGAGGCCTGCACCTTGCAGAGCCCTCAACACTTTCTCAAGGTGCTGTAAATGTTCTTCCCAGCTGGAACTGAACACAGCAATGTCATCCAGGTAGGCGGCACTGAAATCCTCCAGCCCCGCCAACACCTGATTGACCAACCTCTGAAAGGTGGCAGGGGCATTCTTCAACCCAAAGGGCATCACCCGGAATTGGTAATGACCTTCTGGGGTTGAGAATGCTGATCTCTCCTTGGCCCCATCGGTTAAGGCAATCTGCCAGTACCCAGACGTCAAATCAAACGTGCTGAGGAACCGGGCAGCTCCCAACCGATCAATGAGCTCATCAGCTCTGGGGATGGGGTCCTGGTGACGGCATTGAGCCCACGGTAGTCCACACAAAACCGGAGTTCTGGAGTGGCACCGGGCGCAGCAGCCTTTGGGACCAAGACCACTGGGCTGGCCCAAGGACTGTGGGAGGGCTCAATCACCCCTAACGCCAACATCTTAGAGACCTCCTCCTTGATGCTGGTCTGACCCGGTCAGTCAACCTGTAAATCTTGTGCTTCACAGGAGGGCTGTCACCAGTGTCCACGTCATGGGTACACCATTGAGTAACACCGGGGGTCAGAGAGAACAGTGGGGCGAACTGTCCCAACAACTGGTGACAGTCCCCCTGCTGCTCCTGAGTCAGAGTAGGGGAGAGGATCACACCTTCTACTGACCCATCATGCTCCTTGGTAGACAGGAGGTCAGGGAGAGGCTCACTCTCCTCTTCCACCCCATCATCTGTCGCCAAGAGCATACTCACTTCGGACCTCTCGAAGTGGGGCTTGAGGCGGTTCACGTGAAGGACCCTCAAAGGGTTCCTTGGAGCTTGCAAATCCACCAGGTAGGTGACGTCACTTTTGCGTTCCACCACCTCATATGGCCCAGTCCACTTGTCCTGCAAGGCACAAGGTGCCACTGGGGCCATGACCCACACTTTTTGCCCAGGTTGAAATTCGACCAGAGTGGCATTCTGGTCATACCATCTCTTCATTTCTTCCTGGCTTGCTTCTAGGTTCGCCTGAGCGAGTTTCCTGTAGCGGCCAGTTTGGTTTCTAAAGGCCAGCATGTAGCTAAACACATCCTGGGGAGTTTTCCTGGGAGCTGCCTCCCAGCCTTCCTTTACCAAACTCAGAGGTCCTCTGACAGGGTGGCCATACAGGAGCTCAAAGGGGCTGTACCCAAGAGACTTCTGAGGCACCTCCCTGTATGCAAAGAGTAGGCATGGCAAGAGGACGTCCCACTTACGCCTCATGGGTTCTGTTAGACCCTTGATCATGCCTTTCAAGGTCTGGTTGAATCTCTCCACCAGACCGTTTCCTTGTGGGTGGTAAGGAGTGGTGAACTTGTAGGTTACACCACACTCCTTCCACAGGGATGTCATATACTTGGATATGAAATTGGTCCCCCTATCAGAAACCACCTCTCTGGGGAATCCCACACGGGAAAAGATCCCCATTAACGCCCGGCCCACCACTGGCGCCGTCGTTGTCCTGAGAGGGATTGCCTCCGGGTACCGGGTGGCATGGTCCACCAAGACCAGGATGTACCTGTTGCCCATGGCTGTCTTGGGATCCAGTGGCCCCACAATATCCATCCCTACCCTTTCAAAGGGTGTTCCAACAACAGGAAATGGTTGGAGAGGAGCTTTGACCTTCCTCCCACTCTTACCACTTGCCTGGCAAGTTTGGCAAGACCTACAGTGTGCATCTGACTGCCTTCACATTTGGGGCCAAAAGAAGTGGGTGACAAGCCTGTCAAAGGTCTTGTCCTGCCCCAAATGTCCTGCCAAAGGCACGTCATGAGCCAGACCCAGTAGGAAGGTCCTGAAGCGCTGGGGTACCACCAGCACACGGGCTGACCCAGGCTCAGCAACCTTAGGCTCACTGTATAGGAGACCACTCTCCCAGTAGATCAGATGTGACCCGGACTGATTACCAGCTGCCTGGTCTGCAGCCTGCCGCCGCAGACCCTCCAGAGTAGGGCACCCGTTCTGCTCCCTGCAGAACTCCTCCCTGGTGGGACCCCCTTCTTGCTGCCAATGGGTCAGCTCAGAGATGTCTCCCAGTTCGGCTACCTGCTCCCCTGTAGGCACCGGGCGTCCCCCTCGAGGTCCGCCTCCTCCCGGTCCGTGGGAACTTCGGGGCCGGTTTCCCGCGCCCTGCCCTTTCTCTTGGCAGGGACTTGGGCCACTGTTCCAGGCTCCAAGTCCTCTTGATCACCCTTTCTGGCTACCATTGACCGAGTAGACACGCATGCCCACTCTGGCAACCCAAGCATCTCCAAGTGAGACCTGAGCTCAACATCCTTCCATAAGGACTGCTCCAGGTCGTTACCTAGCAGACAATCTACAGGCATGGTAGGGCTCACAACCACCCTTAAGGGACCTGAGACCCCCCATTCAAAGGGAACCTGCGCCACCATACACTGGCGCTCAGAGTTGTCTACAGCAACTACTTGGTGGAATGCCCCTGGGACTACCTGCTTCTCAGAGACCAGGTGACACCGGACTGAGGTCACACTGGCTCCAGTATCTCTGAGAGCCTCTACCCTGTTCCCATTGATGGTCACCCAGGTGCTATATTTCTTTGTGTTAGGGGGCACCTGGTTTCCTGGGACCATCTCACTGTCCCCTAGTGAGACAAGGGTCATTTCTGCGGGATCCCCACCCTCCTGTGGGCACCCCTCCTCCCCAAGCGCTACACTAGCCAACACTTTGGACTGTCCACCGGTGGGTGTCTGTGTCCCCTTTGGGCACTTGGGGTCCCCCTTAAAGTGACCTACCTGGTCACATGCATAACACTTGCGGGGCCGGTCTCAACAGGCTTCCCTGTAGAGACCCCTTTCTTCTTATCACCGGGGGCTGGGAACCTTTACCCTGGGTACTAGTTTGGGGCCCTTTAGAGAACTCCTGTGCTTTACCCTTGTCCCCCCACCTTTCTGCTGGGGACCCTGCCCACCTTTGGCTGAGTCTCCCCAAACGCTTTCTTGTGGACCCTGGTACTCACCCAGCGGTCCGCTTCCATAGCAAGCTTCCTGGGGTCAGTTAGCTTACTATCCACTAGGTGCTGGCACAGATCTGCAAAACATAGACTAGACAAGTGCTCCCATGCAATCAAGTTGTAGAGCCCCTGAAAGTCTGTTACACTACTGCCCTTCACCCAACCATCCAGCGACCTGCAGAACACATCCACACATTCCAACCAAGTGTTGGCATCAGACTTCTTACTAGACCTGAACTGATCCCTGTACTTTTCAGGAGTAAGACCATACTTAGTGAGAAGGGCATCCTTCATGTCAGCATAGGTGAGGTGATACCCCTTACCCAAAGCTATCAGAGCATCCCTTGCTTCTTCAGGGAAAAGTGGCCACAATCCTGCTCCCCAATTTTCCTCAGGGACCCCATTCATGTGTATGGCTGCCTCATAACCCTGGAACCACCTTTGTATGTCATCCCCCTTCTTGAACTCCTTGCCTACATTCTTGGGAATGTGCACAATCCTGTCTGCCTTTCTGGACGAATTGCTGCCACCATCTGAGCCTGACTTACTCCTAAGTTCTAGCTCCTTCAGTTCTCTCTCATGCTCTAAGAGCATCTTCTTCTCCTCCATGGCCAATCTCTTCTCCTCCCGCTCACTCTCCAGCCTGAGCTTCTGCAGCTCAAACTGCCTTGCCTCCCGCCTGTCCTCCAGCTCCTCTGGGGACAGACTGCTGCTGCCTGACCTGGCGGGTTCCCCCTCACCCAAAAGCACATCCACCCTGGAAATAGGCTCCTCCACCTCCTCACTGAGATTACCAGGCTGCCCACTGGCATGTCTGGCTGCTACCCAGGCCCTCAGCGCCTTCTGTAGCTCCTCCTTCCTTGTGAGGCCTTTAATTTGGACTTTCAGGTTTTTACAAATCGCTCGTAGCTCCTTTACGGCATAGGATTCCAACCTATCCTCCTCAAAGATAACTTCCAGAGATGCAACGGATGATGCAGTTGATTCAGGCATGACAAAAGTAGTGAGTTGAAAACTGGCAAGATCAAAAATAGGCCAAAAAGAAAAAGAACCAGTATGTGGTACGTAATGGTCTGCGATATGGTAGTAGTGCACACCAATCACTGTAAGTCAAGTGCAAACACAAGTCCTATCCTCACCGCTGACAACCAATGTTAGAAATGGGATCTCTAGTTGGCAAGGGCTTGCACCTTTGTCCAAGTAGGGACCCTTCTTCCTAGTCAGGGTAAGGGAGTTACACTCCTAAAATAACCCCTGCTCACCCCCTTGGTAGCTTGGCACGAGCAGTCAGGCTTATTCTAGAGGCAGTGTGTAAAGCATTTGCACATAACCAACAGTAATACAGTGTAAGCACTACAAACGGACACCACACCAGTTTAGAAAAATAACCAATATTTTTATATACTCAAGACAAGACCAATTACGACAAAAATCCACAATACTATACTTTAAAAATGAATGCTTGATACAGTAACTTCTTCTTTGCAGGAATAACACAAAAGCTCGTACGAGTTGGTAGCCCCGTCCGGGTCTACCGCGATGCTGAATTACACAGAGTCCAACAGTTCCAGCCGACCGCATCGCTATGGGCCAGCAGAGTCGTGAACAGACTCGGTCACAGTACCTTTCTCGTTGTGGCTGGTACGGAGTGTACGAGCCGGTCGGCGTTCGTCGCGGTTGCGGTGCAAGACGGAGCGATGCAAGGTGCGGTGTCCCTCGATGCGGTGCAGGCAGCGGCTCGATGAGCGTCGTGCAGACGGAGTCGGTGAATCCAAGGCGTGCGGTGCAGGGCGAGATGATGTACGATGCGGTGCTGACAGGTTGCGATGCAGGCGACCAAAGCCGGAATGCGGGAGCTGGCGTCGGACAGCGGTGCGAGTCGGAGCGGTGCGTCGCAAGCGTGCGAGCGGTGCCCCAACTGCGATGCGGTCACGACTGTTGAGCCAGTTGCAGCGTCCGCGTCGGTCGGGTCCGGCTGGTTCAGTGAAGCGATGCGATGCGAACTGCGGTGCCCACAGGTCACGGTGCAAGCAGCGGCTCGGAGTTGGCGGCGTCGGACGTCGCCCACGGTGAGACCAGGGTTGCGATGCGAAGCGGGGCGATGCGGTCTACGGTGCAAACAGGTCACCGGTCAGGGATGGATTCGGTTGACGGAGTCGGTTGCAGTTCCCTTCCTCTGTGGCAACTGAAACAGCGTTCCAGAAGCGGTACCCAGAGGCTTGTGAAGTCTTTGTAGTCCCTGAGACTTCTTAACAGGAGGCCAGCTCGGTTTCAGGCCCTTGGAGATACTCAGCACAAGTTTGTAGAAAGTTCAGTCCTTTCACTGCCCAAGACAGAAGCAGCAACTGCAGGCCAACCCAACAAGGCAATTACTCAGCAAAGGGGCAGTACTCCTCCTAGCAGCTCTCCAGCTCTTCGTCTTGACAGGTTCCTTGATTCCAGCGAGATCTAAATTCATGGGGTCAGGGCCCCAATATTTATATCCCAAATTCCTTTGTTCTCTGAAGGCAGAGAGGCCTTTGCCTAGTCCAAACCAGTTCTGGAGCACTTTGTTGACAAGTCTCCGTCCTTTCCTTCAGAGAGTAGGCCAGGGACATCAGACGCACCACAGGAGGTGGAGCCAGCATTGTGGAGGGAAGGCACTGTCCTATTCAGGGCCCAGGTGCAACTCCTCCCACCCATCTACATGTAGATCTTGCTATTCAGCCCTGTGCTGACTCACCCTGTCTCCTGGCATCCCCCAGCCCCTGTCACTCACACTCCAGACAAGGAATACACAACCTCACAGAGGCAGGCTTGGATGGTTAGACAAGAAAATGCCCACTTTCTAAAAGTGGTATTTTCAAACACAGAATGTTAAAACCAACTTCACTAAAAGATGTATTTTATCATTCTGAGTCCAGGCATACTAAACTCGAATTTCTACCATGTTCCCGGGGTCAGTTAGGATTATAAGCTGTAATAATCAAAACTGCCCGTTCTGGCCTATGGGGAACAGGTAGCCTTGCCATAGTGAAAAACGAACTAGGCTGTAATTCACTATCAGGACATGCCACACACACCAGGGCATGTCCTACCTTTCGCATACAACGCACCCTGCCCACAGGGGTACCTTGGGCCTACCTTAGGGGTGACTAACATGTAGAAAAGGGAAGGTTTTAGGGACTTGCAAGTGTGCGACTTGCCAAGTCGACATGGCAGCCCCAGGCTGCGCACAGGCTCTGCAATGGCAGGCCCGAGTTACACTTTACGGGATGTTTGCGTGGGTGGCACAATCCAGTGCTGCAGCCCACCAACAGCATTTGATCTATAGGCCCTGGCACGCGTAGTGCACTTTACAAGGGACTGACACATAAACCAAATAGGCCAATCATGGAAACACCAATCCATAACACATTTTATACAGGAGCACTTGCACTTTCCCACTGGACAGCAGTGAGGAAAGTGCGCAGAATCATTACACCAGCAAAAACAGAGTCAAAACCGGGAGGTCAGAAAGCAAAAAGTCAGGGGAAACACGCCAAAAGATGCCAAGTCTAACAGTGTCGATAGGGAGCTTCTAATGGCAAAGCAGGCTGAGACTTCACCACAGGAAACACAATGGTCCACCCTTCTCTGAATGATGTGGGGAACCCAAGAGTTGAGGAGACAGGACATTTTGCATTTTTCTTTTATAGGCCATACTTCTAAGTTGTGTGGAGTGGGATGGGGTATTTACCACACCTGACAAATACCATTCCCCAGGGTGGGGGGCATTATCCTGTGTGGTGAATGCTTCCAATTCTACGTTTTCAGCTTGGAAATGAGGCATACTACGTAGATTCAGTATTTAATTAACTGCACCCCAGATATTTCACCTTTTTTCCAGGTCTTTGACCCTATAAAATATTTGCAGGTTTGATCTGCATGAATCTGTCAGGGTGTCAAAACCAGGGTTATTGATTTGGAACCAAATTCATAAACATAAGCCTGTTAGGTTAAACACATTCTTAGAGAACTTCTGCTCAATCCCTGGTAGCTATGTAAAATCATCAGGAAATTCCCCATTGTGATTTAAGTTCAAGCACTATCGACAGTATTAAAATCAAGAAAACAACTAAATACAAATCCCAAGTTGTTTTAGAACAATAAAGACAAATGTTATGAGTAAAACACATCAAAACAATTAAAATCATACAAGGAAAAACAAAGATGAGATTTTTTAGAAGTTGTAAGGCATAAAGAACCTAGAAAAAAACATAAAGCGTCATTGAAAAATATCTGTTCAGGGTTGACCGGATATAGGCATAATTTCAGGCTGAGCATGATGGAGTAGAGGTTAGATCCATCAAGCTGATCGACCCAGTAAAGGTTTTACCATAGATCTAGTCACTTCCTAAGGACTTCAGTCTTGAAGCAGATCATGGTCCAAAGC
Organism: Calotriton arnoldi; assembly: GCA_963921515.1. Lineage (NCBI taxonomy): Eukaryota > Metazoa > Chordata > Amphibia > Caudata > Salamandridae > Calotriton > Calotriton arnoldi. Next base: position 3,782,932 of record CAWUFW010000409.1, read on the forward strand.
TTAAGTCAGTGAGAGTCCCTTGAAGTTGGATACTTCATTGTTGAGCTCCACTGATGCCATTAGTGTTAGCTCTAAAAGCTCAGAGCATGCCAAAACTGTATTGTGTAGCCACCAAGGTCATTTTGCGGCAGTGGTATATTTGCCACTTCCCTCCAGTCAAAGAATTGACCTTTAGACTTAGTCACATTTTTGGTTCCCAGACTCCTCAAGTAAGGCAAGACTGGAAACTGAAGCCAGGCAGGGCTGCACAAGGCCAAATGCCTTTACTGCCAGGCCTGCTAAACCCATTATCGATCCAGCAAAAAGCTTTGAGCAGAACCTACCTAGTTTTCTTGCATGCCCTGGGTATACTCTCTCTTGCACAGCTTCAGCACTAAGTTCCAGTCCTCCAGTTTAAAAAAATTGACTAAGTTCCTCCTGGTCACTCCTGCACTCCTCAGGTCCAGGACTTCAGCAAGGTCCAGTCGTCAGCCTTCAGCTGGGGTTTGTTGGAGTCAGGAGTACATCTGCTTTTTGTGACCATGAAGAAGGCAGAATAGAGGCCAGCCACTGAACCCTGGGAGAGAGGTTCCAGTCCCTGATTTCCAGAAGATGTCAGAAGTTATCGTCCTAGCATGGTGTTCTTTCTTCAGACATAGTCTTCCCAGGTCCAGAAGGAGGTGGTGTTAAGGTGCCAGCCTTATCCTGTGCAAGCCAGTGATTGGAGAATTCCCACAACCCAGTCCTAATTATTTCCATAGCAGTTCCCCACCTTCTTTTACAGCACTTCCTCTTAGCTAACCCCTTCTATCTGGAGGGGATTTGGTTTCCTACTAGCCCCTCCCCTATTTAAGGGATATGTTTTCTCCTCTGTCACTGTCTAAACTGGTTTTCCCTCCTGCTGGGGTTGGAGCTAGATAGACTAGGATGACACTAGGAATGAATGGGAACAGTTCCTTGCAGCCCCATTTGCTATTACCAAGTTAAATGAAGAAGTGTGAAGGATGTCCTGTTTTCTACCAATTGTTCCTATCCTGATCTCAGATGACTATCCCTGCTAAGTGGCTAGTTGAGGGCAATACCCATGCCTTCCAAAGCCCTGAGGCTAATCCATTGTCCTCCGAGAGCAGAATTGTTAAGTCCAAGCAGGGAATTTACACTGAGCCTCTTCAGTGGGGCTGACTGGCAAACTGGTTCTGAACCAGGTTTCTCTCAGGCAGCACAAAGTACACTTTTTAGGTTGCAATCTTTTTACTGAGTAAGTACAACAAATGGATAAAAACATGGGTTTGCCCCTAACAGCAATGACCCAGAGCAACCATGACTGAGCACCAAAAGCATGGCCTCTCAAGCGGTTTCTCCAAATGTACATCACAATAGTCATCAACTCACTTACATCCAGATATAACTGTGCTTTAAGCCAGTCATGCAAAATTTCTATTTCTCCCTCCATTAAGAAAAGAGGAATGGAACAATCAGAAGAGGGGAAGGCAAAGAGAGGCAATGAAACCAGGATAGGAAAGGATAGGAGATATGTTGGAAGTGTAAGGGGACATGTCCTCCATTATCCTCCAAAACCTTACATTCCTAACAACAGGGCCGGCTCTAGGGCGGTGCGATCGGTGCCACCGCGTGCTGACTTGGGGTGGGGGCGCCATGTTTATTCTTTCAAAAGCACCTGATGCCACGTTTCTTGTCCCAGCAATTTTCAAGCATCAATACACTTGTCAAGATAGCTCCGTGATTAATGTTATTTCTGTAGAGAGACTGGAGATTTGTCTGGTGTTGAATTTTTGACTCATCGTAGCTCAGAGGGTTAATATGCCTGCTGCAAAGAACGTGTCACATTCAGATGAGATCACAAAGTGCATATACTATGAATAGGTCAATGGGTTATCACTTTTGTCAGAGAGATCCTTTTGTTACTTGCAGTTTAAAAGTTAAAATCCTAATATAGAGCAGTGAGTTATTAACTGTCGTCAAACAGCTGCATGCAAACTGCAAGGAATATTTTACAGCTACATGTTTTTTTGCCCAGTCTTTCCTTATCCTAATATTGCAAAAAGGGTTCATTTGGGTAGAAATCAATTCTTATTATTAAACGAAACCCCTAACAATGGTGTTACATTTTAAATTCTGAATTTGTGCTTTTCCAGACCAAGGATTCTTAAACTATACTGCCTACTAGTATGGATGACTTGTGACTCCTACACCTTGTAGTCCTCTGTGTTATGTAACATTTCCTAAACACTGATTTACACATGTATGATTGTCTCCGTGATGGATGTGTAATGTAAAGTTTTCTGACACCTTAAACTGGTATGAGTGGTGCTAAAAAAACTAAATGAATTTAAGAGACAGTCGTTATAGAGACTTGGAGGGGGGCATTGTTAAATGGTGGTAGTGAGGGAATCCGTGGCGAGGTGGTTATTGGGGGGGCACCAGCAAACATTGTCGCACAGGGTGCCACCAGTACTAAAGCCGGCACTGCCTAACAGTAAGGAGTTCCATCTTGCTCCCACATAACGCACAGATGCCATACAGGTGAACCAACCTGGTGGTACTTGTAGACAAACTATTTCTCCCATAATGTTTTCTCATTGTCCTGTATCTGAACACTCCATTCACAATCTCACTGATTCGAAGGCTTTATTTGCAACTTCCACATAAGTGAAAGCAAAAGCCTTTCTCCTCCTTAATGTTCTCAGTCACAATGGGTACCACAGGAAGGACACCTATATTCAGCAGTTCCTTTCTCTCCTTCTGCAGATCTCTCCTTTGAGCCTGGGTACAAATGCAGAAGTCAGGGAAAAGAAGAAACTGACAACCATCTGAATGTCTTGCTTCAACAGCACACCCTTCTTGAGTGTTGGGTTTTGTAGCACAGGATCAGAGGCTTCCATAGCAGATCTGATGAACTACCATCATCTGGCACCAGGTTGTCGTGAAAGGAAATAGTTGCCACTACTAGCACTATGTGCTCAGGGGTTACAGCCAGGAAACCAATCATCATAATGTTGGTTGCTTTACAATCATTTTCCAAGAGCTCAACCCTGGCCTCCAGAGCCAGCAATGCTCCACGGGCCCTACGCTGAAAGTCAGCCTGATGATTTGTCACCTCATTCATCTGGTCCAGCTGACCCGCCAGTGCTTGCACTTTCGAACTGAACACTGCTGACCAAGTTTTCACCACAGTTACTCTCTTCTACAAGCTCTGCAGTCTGGCCACCATCTCTTTGGTGTTTTTTTCCACCCGTACAACTTTGTGTAAAATTGTCTCCAGATGTGTGGTCATGGCCTTTTGCCCCTCGCTCAGATCACCCTTTGTGGAAATGTCTCCGTCTACTAGCTGAGTACCTTTATTTCTGAAGTAGGCTTCTACCCCTATGTTGTTTTTCTACCATTTATCCTCTTTATCAACAGTGCCTGCTTTACCAAGCGACAGTTTTCCTTGGGGCCTCCTCGGAGAGTTCTACCCATGCCAGAGAGTTCTACCCATGCCACAACTCCCCTCAGTGCCTGATGTTCCAGGCCATGCCTTGGCCATGGTTATGATCAGGCACTCGTGTACTGCACAGAGGCCTTCTGTTGCCAGTAGGATGTGGTTTGCACCAGCAAACCCTCACAGGTCAATCAATCAATAAATCTTTATTTGGATTTAACAAAAAATCCATAAAAGATCAAAATAACACAGAAAAATACAGTACATTTGTGAAGTAACCTTATCACTCAATATTTAAAATCAACATCTTATTTAAAAAATACATAGAATTTTTCAGTGCAAATTATCTTATGTGCAAGCAGTCACAGACAGTAGAAATTAAATACACATCATAATTTTGAGAATATATACAATCTTATAATGTAAGCTATCTAATGTGCAGACAATTACAGCCAGTTGGAATAAGAAGGAACACATATTATAAAAGTGTATAGTTGCAAACATTATACTGTCCTGAGTTAATCATGAAATACTTTCAAAAACCTTTAGTCTATCTCATAGGATAGTCTTTCTAAATATGTAATGGAGTTCCATCTAATAATCACAGACGTAATATATGCCAGAATTGCGTGACATGTATAGACATCATCCAATTGGGCGCTATGTGGCGCGCGGACAAGATGGCCGCACGGTAGTGAGGCTCCGTCCGCCCCGGAGAATTAATCCATTATTTATCGTTTACCTGCGGGGCCTCCTCTGCTGCGAATCCCCTGGTGAGCAGCGGAGGGTCGGAGGAGACGACATAGCCCTTTGACGAAGTGCGGGCTGCTGAGGGGCCTCAGTTTGGACGCCGACCACATTTGCGGACTGCGAGGAGAGGCCGGTCGGGCCGCGTGTGGAGAGAGGCTGCTCCCGCACCCACGAGCCGTGCTTGCTTCCCCGCGAAAGTCCGCTCCTGTTGCGGGACACCAGTGACCGGCCAGTGCAGTGTCAGATGGTGAGGCAAAGGTGCTGTGGGATGGCCGAGCTGCGTGGTGGCCCCGGCGTGCTGGGACTGCTGTCTGCCCTGGGGAGTCATTCACGCGAGGCTGCGGTCTCTGGCCTTCCCTGTGAGACACGCCATCTATCTGGGCCCCGGCGGGGGCCGGCGGCTGGAACCTGCGGCAAAGCCTGGCAGTGCTTGCGCCCGCTGTGGTCTGTGAGGGGCGAGGGTCCAACCCGGTGAGAGGGCCACGCCAGCCGGCGAACCTGGGGCCCGCGACCTGCATCGCAGAGGTGCGAGCGTCACGCCCCGGGCGGTTACACACACGGCGCTGGACATAAAGGATCGCCCATTGAGCGCACGTCACCCTGCGGGCAGTCCGGTGCGGACCCGGGGCCCGGGACTGCCTGGTCGCATCCAATCATTTCTGTCCTCCTTGTTGCACCTGCGGGGAGGCTCCCCGCGCGGTGGGTGGGAGCGAGGTTTGCTGGGCCCCAGCCTCGCATGGAGAACTAGACCCCGTGCCCCTGAAGGGCGAAGAAGCGTGTGGGGCCTGCCCCCCCTATTGAGTCTGGACGCCCGGAGGGGCAACATGGGAATACACTGCCTTGCCCTGGCAGCCGCATTGGGGACTCCCGCGGGGCCACCCTCGCGCAGCGCCGACCTATGTGAACTGGGCTGCTGCCACTGACCACTTGCTGCTGGCTGCGCTGAGGCCTGCGCTGCTGGAGTCCTTCCACTCCGCCAAACTCTGCAGACCAAGAGCCCCTGTAACACCCTGCAACACTACTCGGGCTGGGAACTCCTCTTCTGCGCTGCAGGGGGCCGGAGAGCGGGCTCCATTGTGCACATCGGCTCCCAGCCGTTGCCGGGCTGACGACTTGTTCTGGAGACGCATAGAGGGCACAGGGGGCAGCCATCTCATCCACTGCAGTCCCAGGTATGCGAGGGCCTCACGCCCCCTAGGTCCTGAGCTGCTGTACTCACTTCACAGTACTTAAGCATCAACGCAAGGCCCTGGGAAACCTAGCCCCGTAGAACGCTGCGTGAACGCCGCACTGAGGCGATACGCTCACTGGCTCGTCCTGTCACTGTCAGAATTCACTAGGGCACCTACGGTGAGGCCTGAAGCCACCGGAACACGACTGCACTGTCCTGTACGTAGGACGCCTGTTGACCGACCTCCTGGACCCCTGCCACCCGTCCAAGCCAGCACGACGATGGGGAAGCCCGATGGCAAACAGCCCAAGCTTACGTTCGATGCCCGTAGGACACCCAGAAGGGCAACCACCTGCTGCGGATCACGACGGCATGGGGCAAGAGAATCAAAGTATCAATGAGGTGGACATGAAGACATTGCTCCATACAATGAAAGCTAGTTTCGCCTCGATCGAAGGGAAAATGGACTCCATGTGTGCCAGAATGGATCAGATCACTCAAAAGATCAAAAAGCAAGACGGCAGAATGAAGGAGGCCGAAACGCGAATCTCCACCCTCGAAGACGGATACAAACAGGCGTCTGGGCAGCTTACAGATATCGGTCGGCTACTAAAAGTGATCGCTGCAAAAAACGAGGACATTGAAGCCCGTTCACGACGGAATAACATACGCATCACTGGGGTCCCGGAGACAACCAATACAGGGAAACTGGAAGAATACGTCGAAAGGCTGCTCACTACATGCTTCAGACCGGAGTCCTTTTCGCGTATGCTCATCGTGGAACGGGCGCATCGCACATTGGCGCCGAGGCCCCCTACAGGGGCGCCGCCCCGGCTCATAGTCGCTAGAATACTAAACTATCGCGACCGCGATGCTGCTCTACGCAAGGCAAGGGAGCTTAAAGACGTCATTTTGACTTTACTCTCAATGTCCAAGAGGCGCAGAAGAAATTTGTACCCATTAAAAAGAAGCTGCAGCAAGAAGGAGTGGAGTATGCCATGCTCTACCCTGCACGCCTACGGATCACCTACGATGGCAGACACCACATCTGCAGCTCCCCGCAACAGGCAGCAGACTTCTTCAAAAAGACAGTACTGGCTGCCAAGAGAGCGACGCGATCCCCATCAAGCGACAAGGACGGATCAGCGCATCAAGAAGAGGTCTAGAAACTATGCTGTGAGCCTGCTGACTAACACCTACAGGTTTTAATGGGGACACTGAACACATGGCTGCTCGTTCCAGGTGGCAGGTAACGATGCATGCTGTCCTTGAGTGGGCTACTGAACTGGCACCATCCTACACTTAAGGCAGTGTGACCCCGGCAGGATTTCGAACCTGTGCTCCGGGGCCCCCTCCTGGATGAGAAGTCATATCGGGAGGTGCTGCCACGCCCCCTGGAACACACGCCTCTAAGGGTGCTCCCCTTTCTTTCAGTACTGGGAATTGAATTGTTAGGCTGTTGCCTCTGTTGTGGTTATATTGGGGGGATAGTTCAGATTTGCGTCATCAACGACCCCGAGATCCGATCACTATCCATCCTCCATGCTAGATCCGCCCCCATGTCATTATGTAAACCACTCTTTATATCGCCCATGTCTTGTAATTCCGTAACATGGACGGCGCACTGTCTGTACGGGGGAATTGTGACACAGATTCTGTGGGTTTTTCTGGAGTTGTTGGGACGGGAGGTGAGGGAGGGCACCATGCACAGCAAGTTGGGGTCGCCGTTGTGGGAGGAAAGTTGGGACACCAGGGTGGGCATTTCCCAGCTTGCTCAAGATAACAGGTTACGCAGGCACAGTACATACTTTGAAATAGGCACATGTATACAGCACATGCAGATACGCATGACACTAGACAATGGCGGGTGAGGGACAGCGAGCTGATACCACAGTGCACATGGGTCTCCTCACATGGAACGTTAGGGGGCTAGGCGATCCCAGGAAAAAATGGCACATATTAGCTTATCTGGACAGGCACCACGTCGACATTGCTATGCTGCAGGAGACGCACACTATTCCTACACAACAGCCTCAGTTCGCCTCTAGGTGGGCCTCCGATGGATACTTCTCCTCGTACTCAGCCTTCTCGAGAGGCGCAGCTATCCTAATCAAAAGAACGGTGCCATACATTGAGGAGGGCTCTGCACTCGATCCCCAGGGTAGGTACTGCATGACATAGGGTAGGTCGGCATCCACCTCCGTTACACTCGTGTGTAGCTACGGGCCTAATGTGGATGACGCAGACTATTTTGTCTCCTTGTGGGCGCGCATAGTGATCATAGGCTCAACCCATCTCATAAGGGTGGGATTTCAACTTAACGCCTTTGCCCCGCACAAGACCGCTCCCATCCGCTGCCGCACCACTGCTCCAAAGCGCAACGGCAGCGACACCAAATAATGACGGACAACCTGCTGGTTGACGTCTGGCGCCACCAGCACCCCACTCAGCGTGAGGGAACGTTCCACTCGGCAGTACACAACACCTGGTCAAGGCTGGATCTCTGGCTTGCATCACAGGACATAGCAGTACATGCCACCTCCACCCATCATTTAGCGCGCACTTATTCGGATCATTCCCCGGTGCTCATGCTGCTGACTCCTCCGGGCTTATCGGCCCAATCCCGATTGTGGCGTCTACAACCCACAGCGCTCCTTGATGAAGCCTTTAAGACGGAACTGGGGGACACTTTAGAAGAATTCCTACGACTTAACATAGACTCAGTGCCATCCTTGACCACCGTGTGGGAAGCGCTGAAGGTGACAGTCAGGGGACACTGCATGGCTAAAACAGGGGGTATCCTAAAAGCCATCTGCACAACCATCGCCAGTTTAGAGCGTCACATCAAGCAGCAGGAAGCAAACGCCAAGGGGCACACGAGGGTCCCGCCCTAGCTAAGATACGTGAACTCCTTACAGAATATCAACCGGAACAGGAATCCCTATTCCGCAGTAAATACCATAAGGCGCGCAGCTATGGGGAGGAGGAGCGTCCACACAGAGCGCTAGCAGAGACCATCAGACCACCAAAAAGAGCGAACGACATATTGGTCATCCGGGACGGGGAGGGCACGACGCACAGAGATACCTCGGCCATAATGGGGGTCTTCACCACTCACTATCAAACACTATACTCGACCTGCGCTGCGCGTCAAGCTGAAACCTCGCAATACTTGCATCACATCGAATTAGCATGGCTAAGTAACAGGCAGCGTGAATTTTTAGCAGCCGACCTCGGAGTAGACGAAATCCGGGAAGCCATTATGCAAATAGGGAGTGACAAGGCGCCGGGGCCCAACGGCCTCATCATTGAATTTTATACGACCTACATTGATGTGCTGGCCCCTTTCCTAAAAGAGGTATTCGAAGAGGCGGCCCAATCGGGAACAATCCCGCCCACTATGCGGGAAGCAATGCTGGTTTCGCTATTGAAACCTGGGAAGTCTCCTGACTCCCCAGACTCGTACAGGCCTCTGTCCCTAATCAATTGCGACGTCAAGATATTAGCCAAAGTGCTGGCCAACAGGCTCACGCTTTTAATGGGCAATCTCATCAGACCAGATCAAGCAGGTTTCATACCTGATCGGTCAACCTCCCACAGTATATGGACCCTCTTCTCCATAATGCATGGCATCGATCAGGAGGACCAGGCGGTGGCAGTCTTTCTTGATGCCACCAAAGCATTTGACTCCCTGGAATGGGGGTACCTATTTGCGGTCTTGAGGCATATGGGATTTCCGCCCGGATTCCTCATGTGGATTAAACTGCTCTACCACTGTCCCCGTGCCACACTGTTCCTGAATGGGGATGTCAGGATTATTCTGCCCCAGTTCAAATCCAAGCGTAGTTCTTTCCATTCTGGTCCTAAATTTAAAAGATTCCCTCTCACTCACCTTGCTGGCAGGTTCTCTCCTTCCCACAGGTTCTCTCGTGGAAGCGGTGCAAGATGGCGGCTGATCGATTGAAGATCCTTCGGTTAGCACTCTTGTGTTTCTGGGTAAAGAAGAAGTGTTCCGATAATGCGCTCATGCGCTGGGGGTCCAGCGCACTTCAACCATTGAACCTGAGGTAGATGCAGCGTCTTTAGACTGCGCAGCCGATTTCTGTCAGGATTCCGATTTTAGAGACTAGCGTTTCAGTGTCTGCGCATACCAGTTCATTTGCCTAATTACAGAAGTCTTGCCCCGTATTTCTAGTGGCGTTTTTCCTGAGGGAAACAGGTATTGTGAACCTGTTTCAATTCACACACAGTTTGAAGAGTAATCTCTTGTTGGCAGTTCTGAGAATAAGGAAGACTATTCAAGTAAGTGAGCTTTCTTCAAATATTCTTCAAACTCGAATTTCTAGACAACACTTACCTCAGAGACTGAAATAATTTGTCATTGCCAAGAGAAGATTAATCTAGATTTTAGTCAGCAACTTCACGTTTTGAGGAGAGTATTTCAGGAGAACTAATTTGAATCTCAGGTGTATTCAGAGAAAGACTTTCATGGACTCTGTTTGAACTTCATGAAGCTTAATGTCAGTGCTTGGTGTCATTGAAACAATTCACTAGTTGAATCATCAGCAGACATCATCTTAAAACAACTAAGGCAATACATACTAAGACTACAAGTAAATATAGATATATATATGTATGTGTGTACTTACCACCCGCAGAACTTGAACAGCATCTTCATCAACAACCTGAAAGAAAGAACAAACATTAGGATATATCTGCAGTGTATATATGTTTATATATTGATATGGTCAACTAAGTATCAGAGAGCAGCTAATCCACTGTTTAGTACAGGCATTGATAGTAGAGGGTTTGAATTAGAGTGTATGGAGGGTGGAGGGTCTGGTTATGAGTTAGTAATGATGTGCTTGTAATTACAGACGCTAGAAGACCCTCGCAGACAACCAGTGAGGAGGAGGCGTGTCAGTGGCAGTCTCTCTGTTTTCTCATTCCCTAACCCCTTTCCCCCTCTTCCCTGCTCATGGATATCAATCCGCAGACAGTGGAGTGGGGGAGTTGGGTTACTACCATCTGCTCCTGTGGAAGCCTTGATCTCAGGTTCGTGGTACTTGACAGATTGAAGTGCCCTTACCAAAAGTACTTCCACCCGGGCAGAATAGCCGAAGGGATTGATGTTAAGGCTTTAGCATCAGTATTAGAACGTTTACAGAAACAGTTAAGTGAAACTAGAGAGGAAATGAGAAAATCTAGTCAGGAAACCAGCTATCGGAGGCAGAGAGTTGATGAGTTGGTGGGTGGGCCCCTTCCTCAGCCCAAGGAACAAAAGTCCCAACAATTCACTCCTTCCCCCTCAGCAGCTGAGTTAACTACACAGGTTATACACGCCATTTCCCCCACAATTCCTCTGGCAGCCCCAGAAAGATTCAGTGGTGATCCCCATAAAGCTCAAATTTTTCTTACGCAGTGCTCCCTGCATTTTTTATGTAGGCCTATAATTTTCAAAGAAGACCAATCCAAGATAGCCTTTATTTTGTCTTACCTGAGTGGAGATGCCGCAGCTTGGTCGATGCCTCTGGTGAATAGTAACGATCCCATCTTATATGATTTTGAAAGATTTAAAATTGGGTTTCTGTGCATTTTTGATCGACGTACCATTTCCCAAACTGCCGACAATGAACTTCTTGATCTCAAGCAAGGAAATCGGGAGTTGATTGCGTATCTAGCGCAATTTAACAAGCTTATAGTTGAAACGAACTGGCCAGAAGCAAAGAGAGCAGCCATTTTCTACAGAGGGCTCAAGGACGAGTTAAAGGACGGCTTGGCTCAGATTCCTAAGAGACCTACCGAAGTTTCCGAGTTAATCGATCTGGTTTTACAAATCGACCAACGGCAAAATGAGAGAAAGAGTGAACGTCGGAAAGAATTAAGAAATTTTCCTCCTCGCTTCGACAGAGTCAAATCAGAATCGGCAAAACCCAGTGAAGTCTCGTCAAGTGAAGAACCTATGCAAATAGGCACTGTCTGAGGGCCTCTGACCAAAGAAGAGAGAGAGAAGCGAAGAAATGGGAAACTCTGTATGTACTGTGGAAATTCTGAACATTTTGTCAGAGAGTGCCCAAAGAAACCGAAGAACTCAGTTTGGGTAAAAGACAGGCCTCACCAGTAGAAGGAGTTGCTCTGGTGAGTGCGGCAGATAAGTCAACTCCCGATTCCCAATTGGTCGCCAATACGTTACAATCTTCTGCCCCTCATTTAATCATTTCCAGTTTAATCAAATTTGGAAGGTCTGAAGTGGATAAGGTCTCCGTCATGATCGATTGAGGGGCGACGGGGAATTTTTGTGATATTAAGTTTGCTAAGTCGCTTGGAATTCACTTTTTAAGAAAAGAAAAGCCAGAACCAGTCCGAGCTGTGGATGGGACCAATCTATCTTCTGGGCCCATTACTTTTGATACTGAGGAGATATTATTAATTGGACCCGGTCAGCATCGAAGTTTCTTGAAGTTCCGTCTAATAGATGCCCCTCAATTTAAGCTCATATTAGGTTTGCCGTGGCTAACTGAACACAATCCTAGGATTGATTGGGCCAAAAGAACTGTGGAGCTGAACTCAGAATATTGTGAACATCATTGTTATGATTTGAGAGTCCCAGATCATCAACCTTCGTCCTCGTTCCTGTTGGCGGAGCAGAGTCATGTGATTGGAACTGTTGAAGTTCAAGAGATTCCTAGGGAATATCGTGATTTGGCTTCAGTCTTTGATGAGCAGGAGGCCAAGAAATTACCTCCACATCGGGAGTATGATTGTAAGATAGATTTGGAACCCGGAGCCTCGTTACCTTGCAGTAGAATCTATCCACTCTCAGAGTCTGAGAATCAACATCTAAAAGAATATTTGGACCAGTACTTGGCTAACGGGTTCATTAGACCTTCCCAGTCCCCTGTCTCCTCACCGCTGTTTTTCATTCCTAAGAAGGATGGAAAACTTCGGACTTGCATTGACTATCGAGCGTTAAATCAGGTCACCAAGAAGAACCGTTACCCTCTGCCTCTGATCTCAGAACTCTTGGATCAGGTAAAGGAAGCCCGAATATACACCAAATTAGATCTGAGAGGGGCTTACCATCTGGTGAGAATGGCAGAGGGGGACGAGTGGAAGACGGCATTTCGCACTCGTTTTGGCCTTTTTGAATAGCAGGTAATGCCATTCGGTTTGTGCAATGCACCACCAGCCTTCCAGCATTTTGTTAACGACATACTTCGAGAATATTTGGATCGTTTTGCAGTGGTGTATATAGATGACATCCTCATCTTTTCTGCGAATCTGGAAGAGCATGTGCTGAATGTACGAGCAATCTTGGAGAAGCTGTTGAATCATCAACTGTACGTGAAATTGGAAAAGTGTAAATTTCATACCAACAGAGTGGAATTTTTGGGGTTCGTTCTGTCTCCAGAAGGAGTATCTATGGATGAAGCAAAGGTGAGGGCAATAAAGGATTGGCCCGCTCCCCAAAATGTGAAACAGGTACAAAGCTTCCTCGGCTTTGCCAATTTTTACAGGCGTTTTATCCTCAATTTTTCTGAGAAGGTTAGCCCACTCACTCGTCTGTTAAAAAAGAAGGAAAAGTTCATTTGGAGTCTTGAAACTGAGAAGGCTTTTCAGTTATTGAAGGACACCTTTGCAACAGCACCAGTCCTTGTGCACCCAAATACTGAAGAACCATTCTTCGTGGAAGCTGATGCCTCCAATTTAGCCATTGGAGGAATCTTGTCGCAGAGACATATGCAAACCGGTCAGCTCCACCCAGTTGCCTTTCGATCCAGAAAACTAACGGCGGCAGAAATCAACTATTACATTGCGGATAAAGAATTATTGGCAGTGAAGGATGCCTTTCAGGAGTGGAGGCACTATCTACTGGGTGCGAAGCACGAAACTACACTTTTCACTGACCATAGGAATTTGCAGTTTTTAAAATCAGCACGAACTCTCACCCCCAGACAATTGAGATGGTCTCTATTCTTTGCAGACTACAATTTTGTTTTGACTTACAAGCCTGGATCAGCAAATGGGAAGGCAGATGCCTTGTCTCGCCTTAATACAATCGAATCTAAGGAGGACACTAAGGAGGAACTGATAATTCCTGAAGAAAAAATCATTGGAACCATCTCTTTCATGGATTTAGAGAACAAGATCCGGACGGCCCTTCCTGAAGAGGAAGTTTTAGAATGGATCAAGATGGGAACAGAAAGAGAATTGAGGCATGGAAAACCCTATTTTCAAGGAAAACTTTTCGTTCCGAGTAAAGATTTGCGCAAAGAGGTCATTCAGCTTTGTCATGATAATCCAATGGCAGGTCACAAAGGAGTTAAAAAGACTGTGGATTTGATAAGACGAGAATTCTGGTGCCAGAGATTGAAGCTCAGGTGAGACAATATGTGGCATCTTGCGAACAATGTGTCAAAGGGAAGGTCATCAGGCAAGCCCCACAAGGTTTGTTAATGCCTACACCTGTAGCCCCGTATCCTTGGCATAGAGTTTCCATGGATTTCATTGCAGACTTACCTTCCAGTCAGGGCTATTCAACCATATGGGTGGTAGTGGATCATTTCACTAAGATGAGTCATTTTGTCCCGTTTAAATCCATCCCGAATGCTAGGCAGTTAGCCTCATTATTCTCCCAACATGTTGTCAAGACACACGGAATTCCCAAGGTGGTAATTTCTGATCGGGGCCCACAGTTCATTTCCCATTTTTGGAGGGCTTTTCTGAAAAGGTTGGGAGTTGATTCTTGGTTGTCTACCAGTTTTCACCCAGAAACTGACGGTCAGACCGAGAGAGTGAATCAAGATTTGGAACAATATTTTCGCCTTTACCTAAAGGACCAAGAGGGGGACTGGCCCACCTTGATATGGGCAGCTGAGTTTGCCTATAACAATGCGGTTCATACTGCCACGGGATATTCCCCCTTCTTTCTGAATTCTGGCAGGCATCCTAACATGTCAGTGGGAAGAGTGGAGAGTGAGGTACCTGCAGTAGAGGATGTAGTTAGAGACTTACAGAAGGCTTATCAGATAGCCACCCACAACCTAGTGAAGACAAAAGATTCATTTAAGAAGCAGGCAGATAAGAGGAGGAGAGAAAATCCCATTTATGAACCTGGGGATAAGATTTGGATCTCCACAAGCAATATGCGATTGAAAGGGAATAGGAAATTCCAGCCTCGATTTATTGGCCCTTTTGAGGTGGAAAAGATGGTAAACCCAGTTAGTTTGAAAATATGGCTTCCCAGTCAGTTAAAAATTCATCCAGTTTTCCATGTATCATTGGTTAAAAGAAATCCTCCAGATTTGAGAAAAGAGCAGCCACCAGCCCCAATCCAATTGCAATCTGAAGAAGAATAGGAAGTCAAACGCATTTTAGACTCTAAAAGATCTAAAGGAAAGCTATTCTATTTAGTGGATTGGAAGGGGTATGGTCCTGAGGAAAGGTCATGGGAGCCCAGTGCTAATGTTCATGCCCCTCGTTTGGTCCGAGAGTTTCACAAGACGAATCCTAAGAAGCCCAAGGAGGGAGGAGAAGGGGCCTTGGTGGGGGGTACTGTCAGGATTATTCTGCCCCAGTTCAAATCCAAGCGTAGTTCTTTCCATTCTGGTCCTAAATTTAAAAGATTCCCTCTCACTCACCTTGCTGGCAGGTTCTCTCCTTCCCACAGGTTCTCTCGTGGAAGCGGTGCAATCAGGCTCATATAGGCGGGAGGCGGAACTCCAAGATGGCGGCTGATCGATTGAAGATCCTTAGGTTAGCACTCTAGTGTTTCTGGGTAAAGAAGAAGTGTTCCGATAATGCGCTCGCGCGCTGGGGATCCAGCGCACTTCAACCGTTGAACCTGAGGTAGAAGCAGCGTCTTTAGACTGCGCAGCCAATTTCTGTCAGGATTCCGATTTTAGAGACTAGCGTTTCAGCGTCTGCGCATACCAGTTCATTTGCCTATTTACAGAAGTCTTGCCCCTTATTTCTAGTGGCGTTTTTCCTGAGGAAAACAGGTATTGTGAACCTGTTTCAATTCACACACAGTTTGAAGAGTAATCTCTTGTTGGCAGTTGTGAGAATAAGGAAGACTATTCAAGTAAGTGAGCTTTCTTCAAATATTCGTCAAACTCGAATTTCTAGACAACACTTACCTCAGAGCCTGAAATAATTTGTCATTGCCAAGAGAAGATTAATCTAGATTTCAGTCAGCAACTTCACGTTTTGAGGAGAGTATTTCAGGAGAACTAATTTGAATCTCAGGTGTATTCAGAGAAAGACATTCATGGACTCTGTTTGAACTTCATGAAGCTTAATGTCAGTGCTTGGTGTTATTGAAACAATTCACTAGTTGAATCATCAGCAGACATCATCTTAAAACAACTAAGGCAATACATACTAAGACTACAAGTAAATATATATATATATATATGTGTACTTACCACCTGCAGAACTTGAACGGCATCTTCATCAACAACCTGAAAGAAAGAACAAACATTAGGATATATCTGCAGTGTATATATATATATATATTGATATGGTCAACTAAGTATCAGAGAGCAGCTAATCCACTGTTTAGTACAGGTATTGATAGTAGAGGGTTTGAATTTGAGTGTATGGAGGGTGGAGCGTCTGGTTATGAGTTAGTAATGATGTGCTTGTAATTACAGATGCTAGAAGACCCTCGCAGACAACCAGTGAGGAGGAGGCGTGGCAGTGGCAGTCTCTCTGTTTTCTCGTTCCCCAACCCCTTTCCCCCTCTTCCCTGCTCGTGGATATCAATCCGCAGACAGTGGAGTGGGGGAGTTGGGTTACTACCATCTGCTCCTGTGGAAGCCTTGATCTCAGGTTCGTGGTACTTGACAGGGGAACGCTCTCCCACTTTCAGCATCTCCAGTGGCACGTGGCAGGGGTGCCCCCTCTCACCCCTGCGATTTGCGATAGCAATGGAGCCGCTGGCTGCCATGCTGCGACAGCACCATAAACAGTATGCGCTGGACTACCCTACGAGGCCTGTGTTAATTTTGCTATATGCGGACAACATTACGCTATATGTGCGTGATTCCGTAGAAGGGCTAAATCCCATGATTCGTGAAATAATAAAATTTAGGGACTACTCGGGTATCACTATCAACTGGGGCAAGTCTCAGGTCATGCCACTCACCAGGTGTACCACTCCCTTCCCAATGGATTATCCGTTGCAATGGTGCGCAGATGAGGTCCGCTACCTGGGCATCAACATAACCAACAATAGAGATGAATTACTGAGGGCAAACTACGGAGTGGCTCTTACCAGGGTGGAAGACATGATCACCAGATGGATAGCTCTCCCTCTCTCCCTTGCAGGCCGCATAGCTTTAATGAAAATGGTCATCATGCCCAAATTTGTATATCTATTTATAAATATCCCCTTCTCCCCTGGCCGACCCTTCTTTATAAAATTGAAGAGTCAGGTCATCCGTCTGGCATGGGGCGGGAAACAGCCTCGGATCAAATGGAGCACCCTCACGCTACCGTTCGCACAGGGCGGGTTTGAAGCGCCCGACCCGGAACTTTACTATATCAGTGCTCAGGCACACTACGCCGTGTATTGGCTTGAGCCCCCGCCCTTCATGACACACTTGGCGGTGGAGCAGGGACTTATGGCTCCCATACCTCCCGTGGGGTTCCTGGGAGCAGACGATAAAACAGCTGGGGGAAAAGGTCCACAGTAGCTTGCACTAATAATGCATGGTGCGCTATAGCTCAACGATCCCAAACTCCTATGCTATATTCCCCGTTACTTCCCCTACGAGATCAACGTAATCTCCCAGTCACGCAGGAAGGCATATGTAAGCGCATGCTTCTCAAACTAGGCCTGAACACCTGGGGAGACATGTACCTTTCGGGGCAATTCAAGGGCGCAGCAGAGTTTTTTGGCAACACCCCCCCCCCACTACTATGGATCGATTCCTGTATATTCGTTTATGACAGAACGTTAGAGCCGCCACGCCTGCATTCCCTGAGGAACCCCCCACACTGCTTCCACTACACCAAACGTTGCTTGCCGGGGCACCACATGCCGTGTCTCGTATCTATAAAGCCACTATAGGGGCAGGGACACATAATACTATGAAAGCAAAACAGGGGTGGGAAGCGGAACTGAGTTACCCAATTACGGAGGAAGCCTGGGCGTATTGCTGTCAGCAAACTGAACGAATCACAGCCACCAGTAGATTACGGATCATACACTTCAAATTTCTCCACAGAATGTACTACACCCCAGTGAAAATGCATAAACTTCAATTACGAGATAGCGACAGATGCGACCACTGCCGCAGGAAGGAGCAGGTTTTTTACATATCGCATGGGAATGCAGGCCCATAGCGCAATACTGGGATGAGGTGAAGGCGGCCCTGGGAGATATGATTGGAGAGCAGCTTGAGCTTACCCCTGAAATGGGTCTCCTAGGATACCTCCCTGGGTACAAAGGCGGTACTAAACGGTTCCTAGCGATGGGCCTCCTCATTGCTAAACGAAAAATCGCATGCAAATGGGGGAGGGGCAGGGCGCCTAAATTTAAGGACTGGCTGGCAGACCTCACCTATTGCCAGGAGCAAAACAACATATATGCCGAGCTAATTCCACCCCGCTCACGGCCCGTGACATGTGGGAGCCCCTTACCACCTACCTCCTGAGAGGGACCGCAGGCGACACGGAAGATAGCGCCTCACAGGCATAGTTTAGCTGACATCCTGAGACCGCCAGGCCACAAACTAGCGGGGTCGACCTCCAGTACTATCATCGTGCGAATTAATGTATCCTCCAAGCCTATGATAGATATACTGTGTTGTGTACTGCCTTTATAGACCCATTACTTACACTGTACTGATGTATCCATGAAACGTAATTGTAATGCCTGCTATGTACTGTACTTGTTTGGTCCTTGAACTCAAAATGCCAATAAACAAAGTTTAAAAAAAAAAATAAAAATAGACATCATCCAATTTACATTAAAATTTAACAGCATCTTGATGATAAATACGTTTTTTTGATAAAAACAGTGGATGAAACAAAAGCGTTCTAATATCCTTATGAAACTTACAAAACAGCATAAAATGAAGTGTAGATTGACTGGTTTCCCCATCACATCGGCATTTAGGTAGCTTTTCTACCCATACCTCCATTTTGGGAAAATCAACTTGATAATGAAGCATGTCTAGATGCAATCTGGTTAAATACAGTCTGTCCTGGGCATTTGTTACAGTAATCAGGTACCTTTGTATTCCCTGTTGCACGAATCCTGAGCAGTATCTGTTTATAGCAGATTTAGATTTTTCTCTTAATTCTCTTTCAGCCTCCTTTTTCCCATAAAAATGGTTTTCAGTTATTTTTTACTGTATTGCAAGAGATAGGAACCTTGATACTGATATTGTCATCTATTTCTTGTAATTACGTGTGCCAACCATGAAATTGTATCACAATGCTCAAGGTTTAGGCAATCTTATATTATGTACTTGGTAAATGTTGTACCAGTCTTACTCCAGATACTATGCCAGCTAACTACTGAGCATTATATCTTCAAGATAAGAGACATCTTATTCTATATGGATGATAAAAGTTGATGTAGAGCATGGGACTGCTAGGAGTCTGAGTAGAAATGAATTCTCCTGGTTCTGCAAATTCATACTGTTTGTTATACCCCAAACTGTTGCCCCATAAGTGATAGCTGGCATTTGCTCTTGTATAGTTGCAAAACTGTCTCAAATGGGTTTAGTGCCTATCTTTTTTGCAAATCTAAACAGTTCTTCAAGTGTTCGTATAAGTTTGAGTGTTGCAATTTTCAGTTGTGGGCCCTGTTATAGCGTCCACTGGGCCCAAACTTACCCTGAACAAATGTTTCATTTATTTTTGTCTTAACCTCTTCCTACCTATCACACTCACGTCTTGTTCTGTGCTGAAAAGGGCTGGATAGTCAGACGATGGGCAATTATCCCATGAGGACCAGTAATAGGATAACTGTGATCTTCAAATCTAACTTCTTACAGTCAGAAATACTCAATAGTAATCATAAATGACTCAAAACCAAATGATTTACTCACAAGAAAATGATGAGACAAAATCAGCAGAATTCCATTTAAATTTCAAAGTTTAGTTATGCATTTAGAAGATAAGAACATTAGCAATAAATAAGATAAGATACAGTCCTAATATCAAATTAGTAAAGGATTTAATTAATAATACTAAGCCTCTGAGATTCCAGGAGAATATAAATGTTGATCAGGGAAAAAACTTCCTCAGCAGAGGCAGATTTGGACTAAGACAGCGTATGTGTTGATAGGAGATAAGAAATCAGGTGAGCCTTATAGAGACCCTCAGGAAGTTTAGCAAAGTTCCAAGTGACCAGTTCCAGTTCGTCAAAACAGCAATCTGTCTCAGTCTGTCACTGCAACAGCTAAGTCACAGCAGCATGACGTGAACCCTTAGCCGAAAAGTTTCAATCTGCGGTAGCACTCCGGTCGGCAGCAAATCACAGTGTTGCGTCACAAGTGGCTTCTGACCTCAGAAGTCCAAGCTCCAG
This sequence comes from Calotriton arnoldi, assembly GCA_963921515.1. Classification (NCBI taxonomy): domain Eukaryota; kingdom Metazoa; phylum Chordata; class Amphibia; order Caudata; family Salamandridae; genus Calotriton; species Calotriton arnoldi. Next base: position 3,802,819 of record CAWUFW010000409.1, read on the forward strand.
CTGCTGCATCACGTCGAGCTGTGCCTCCAATGTTTGAGCAATTACACACCATATGTTTTCCGGGGTGCCACCCCCTGGCATCACCAAAAATGTCAGATCACTCAGTTCCATTGGTCAGTCCAGAGTGAGGTGAGGGTGATATAACAGAAAAGAAGATTCAATCCAGAAAATTAAGTAATCGATGACATAGATTCCTTAAGTCATGTGGGCATAGGATACGTGGAACAATAAGACATTTAGAAAGCGAAGTTTAAAGTTCAGCAATGCCACTTTCCCAAGCAGCTGTTCTAGAATGTTGTAATATGTGTTACAATCATACTGTTTAGTCTAAAGGATCTCAAAAGAAACAGCTATTATTTCAAATACGATTTGCAAGTTTAATGAGATTTCCCATGCTCTTTGGAATATTCATTCAATGACTTCACTGGAAGAAGAGGAAGTAAAATTTGAGGCCTACATGAAATTCAGCTAATATATGACAATGACCATGTTAAATTGTGAATCGAACATTAATAAGAAAGCTAGCTTATGACTTCAGAATACATTAATAAACAATTAAATCTAATCATCATTAATACATGTAAGTATAAGGTACTCATACATGTTTAGGTCGAGCCTAGAGTAAGCGCACATGCGCTGCTCTGCGAGACTTGTTGTAGTGGAGTAGGGAATAGAAGCCCCACCCATATTTGCCAGTAGCTTGTGTCATTGTCCTGCCTAAATGCTGGCTTCTGATTTGTAAATAGGCTTGTTAGTCCTTCCTTAGTACCGCCTCGTCTTCATTTGTCACCTCCCATGGTGACCGGCCCTTTTACTTCGGTTGTTACACAGCACCTATTTTTTTGTCTTTAAGCACTATTTTCTTTATCAAGTTTCTCTTACTGCAGGCACGACGTGCTTTGGTGCCTTCTTTACCCCCCCATGCCTTCTTTACCCCCCTCCCATTTGTCCGTGCCTTATTTAGCCCCCGCCCTCCCAATTGTCGTGCCTTCTTTAACACTCCCGGCCCTCCCTCCCATTGTCCGTGCCTTTTTTACCCCCCTCCCTTCCATTGTCCGTGCCTTCTTCCCCCCCACCACCCGCCCTGCCTCACCTTGTCCGTGATGCCTACCATTTGCAATGCAATAGGTCTCGCATTTGAGCGAGTTTGAGCTATTGGCATTGTAAATGACAATGCCTTTTATTTATGTTTTGGTTTTTAAAACATAAATAAAACGCATTGTCATTTACAATGCCAATAGCTTAAACTCGTGTAAATGCGAGACCTATTGCATTGCAAATGCTTGTTGTAAGTGTCATCATTATACATATAAGAAAATGCATATTAATCTTTATCGTTTATGTGTATTTCAATAATTGCATATATGTGACATGTGTTAAAAAAAGTTTCACTAAGACACTTTTAAGCATATTCATGTAGCTAACATTTTTGTAACTTTTCACATGAAAACCAAACTAAATCATAATATTTTCTTTTAGCCTTATTTATTTCATACTCATTACATAATAATCAAATCAATTAGAAATAAAAACACATAATGCATTTATCCACTAATTTTCCCCTTCCCACATATCATTGTACAGGTTTTTGCTAAGTTTTAAATCTTTCTCTTCCATGTAGGTCACAAACTCATCTATCAAGTGTTGCAAGCCATTGGCGGTCCTGGACAACAACACCACATCATCTGCACAGAGGAGAATGGGGGTTGGGCGGGTACCAACTCTTGGTGCATCAGCATTTAACTTGTGTAAGAAACTATCCACCCTGTTTATATATAATGAAAATAAAAACGGGGCAAGAACGCAACCCTGCCTAGTTCCTCTTGTCACTCTAAATCCTATTGGCACATTTTTCAAAAGCTGAGGTAACTTCTTCTAAGGTTACTGATCTCAATAATACAGGTGCCAATAAGTGCTGATCATCAGCGTATAGTACTATGTGTGTGTTATTTGGGTTGAAGATCCGTTCAAAATGGGAGATCCAATCAGCCGGGGCAACAAACGCCACCACCTTAGGTAAAGGGTTATCCCTGAGGAATGGAGTGTTAATGGTTTTCCAAAATGAGGAGGAATCTCCAGTTTCAGCCGCCTGTTCCAAGCTAGCCCACGCCTGCTCTTGAATTTCTTTGGCCCACTACTTGCTTATAGATCAGTCTTAGCTTTTTGACCTCCTCTCTGTTTCTAGGGATTATCTGTAATGCTTTTCTTAAATTCTGGTTTGCCCTTGAGCAATGATTATCAAACCAACCTAAATTCTTTTTATTTGGGGCCTGATTTGGAGCTCTTGATTTATTGGCGAAAGCAGAAATTATATTGCGAAAGGTAGGCAGCAACCAACCAGTGGAAACATCCCATTTGGTACAGATGATAAATTCTTCAAGATTTTCTTTCCTGTTTCCAATAGATTTTCTTTCCTGTTTTGTTTATCCCTGCCCTCTTGAGGCTTATGCCATTACTACTTACTGTTTTGATATGTGCTGCTAATTGGGGCCCCCCTTTGGTTAGTATTAATGTTGAGGGTAAGCGCTAATGAGGGATGGTCACTGAAAATGGAAGGTTCTACCACAAGCGATTTAAACATTTCGAACCCATTTGCTGAGATTAATATATGGTCAATGATCGAGCAGTGATCATTTCCTTGGAAGGTAGACAATAGAACTATATTGTTCTACATACACTGCTCCAACAATTCTAAGTTATATTTAAATATAACTTTTTTATAGTCTCACCATATGTGTCATGTGGAAAATGTAACTGCCCACTCCCTGAATCATCCGTACAACCACATATCGCATGTTGACATTTACTGATAATAAAATCCCCACCCAAGTGTCAATGTAATCTACTTCTTTACTGCTTATACATTTATCCAGCTCGTTTTCAAGATCCACAACTGCCAAGTTTCTTGTATCATGTATAGAAATTGATCAACATGATATTACATTTCAAATCAGTTTGTAAAAGTACGAATTGGAAATGAGGGGATTTAGTGTATGTTTTCTATATGATAACGGGTGCAACGGTTGAAATAAACTCCGCCAGTTCTCCCTTCACCCTCCCACTGATCGAGGGGGTGGCAGGGGTGATTATAGAGACATAGCCTTCAATGTTAAAACTTTCCACTTGCTAGGTTTCAGGTAGGCATATCCACTGTGCAGTGTTTATAAGATGCACCAATCCAAAATCTCTGATTTGTTTTTTGTTCCGTCTACATTCCAAGATTTAATAACCAAGCTATTTATGGCATTGCTGACTTTTGATTTCTGGACCCCTTCATGTTGTTGATTCTTCTTGGCCACCAAATACCTGTGTACCTCTTCCATCCCTGTGGGCTCCAGCTGTCAATCGTGTTCACTAAGGTTGGACAGAGGGGCAAATCTATTGGTAGTAATCAGAGGTGTATTGTGGAAATGCCTACATGAATTATGCGCCAATGGGTAACCCAAGAATTGTCATCAGGTCCCAGGGGTGTATTAAAGAAACCTTCTGGTGCAGCTGCTATCTTCCCACCAGCACTATTCAGCAATTGTTGCCTTCGGTGCAGGTTAGACAAGAGAGACCTTACCACCACAGAGTGTCGGAGATTTACTACAATGCAATTGCCTCCCCCTGTTTTCTGTGAGGACCCCACCCAATTCCCCCTCATTACCATTATTATCTCACAATACAAAAAGTCAGCATTACAGATGGTATACGACATCCAATGGACAAGTTTGTTTTTCAAATCTTTTCAGTTCTCCATGGAGTGTGGGTCTAATTTAGAGATGTACTTTAAGATGATTACATAGGGGGTAGCTTCGGGCAGTAAATGAAGAGTGTCTGGAGCAGACTCCATTGCTCCTGCGTGGTGTTCACCCTGATGTCGTACATTAGTCATACTCCGGGATGTCAATAAGATATCAAGAGGCCTCTCATGAGGGATGCATTCGTCCTGTTGTTGTTTGATTACCACTTCCCGGGAGCTTGATGCAATATTATGGTACCCCTCGTGAGAGTCATTTACTGTCCTAATAGGTTGAGGCATGTGGGATGGTTCTTTTAATGCTGATAGATCTGATTCAGCACCAGCATTCACTGTAGTGGACCTGGAGATCGTTTGATATGTAACTTCATTCTGAATGGTACCAGGTAAACTTTTAACTACATTCTCGAGTATTATGACTCTTTATTTCTCTTATTTCTGTCAGGAGCTTCTTTTTGATGTTATCTAGCTTAGCATGAACTCTTTTTAATATTGTCTCCAGAGTTTTTGATTGCAACGTTTCATGCTCCTTATCCAAGCCCTTCAAGTTACAACCTTTTGCCCAAGTGCTAGTGCCTGGGTCCCTAGTCAACTTCTTTGGAACAAATCTCAATGATCCTCCCGGCTGTCTACATTTTCTTTGCTGGTGGTGATTTCAACACTTGGTTTGGTGATAGTTCAATATTTCTGTAGACATATTTGAAACACAAGGTGCTTGCTTGATGTTACCTATGTTCGTTTCTGCTACATCCGGAAGATTTAAAGACTCAGTGATAGACAGGAATATTTCTCCAGTAGCTTCTACTATTGCACTACACAAAGCTTCATCAACTGAATGTTTAGTCACAGCTAATCTTCCTTCTGCATGTACAGTTTCATTGTTTATTAAACCCATGGCATCTATTAAATATTGGTTACAGCATTAGTGGTTGTTAGATTCCTCTGGCATTTCCCGGCAAAGCCTTGGGTCAATTTACGCTGTAACATTATTAAAATGCCTCTATGTTATAAAAATGAAGAGACCAGTCACTTAACAACAAAAAAACTCAAAGGGAGGTCTTATCGTGTTGATACATTCCGCGCGCGTCCCGAGCTGCCAGAACCCAACGCTTACTTTAAGCATCAGATTGGTGAGCTGGTAACTGCGGTCATGGTGGCTCCTGCAGCTTTGATCACTGGAGCCTGTAGTCCATGCAAGATTCTCCCCCGCGCTGTGGGACACCAACGCTGACTTTATGCACCGACTTGGCGCACTGGTAAATGCGGGTGTGGTGGCTCTTGCTACTTTGATCAATGGCATCCATAGTCCGTGCAAAATTCTCCCCCACACAGGTCATCTCTGCCAAAAATAGGTCTGACGCAGCAGGTATCAGCGTAGCCTGTCACCATTTTGGAACCTCTAGCGGATATAGACAACAATACACTTTTTAAGAGTTCCATTTTTCCACAGAAATTATATAACATTTACTTTCACTATTGAATTAGATTTTTTAAACTAATTGGAAAAACAACTTTAACTCATTTTGTAAGAATTTTCACTTTTTAAAACAATGAAGCTAAGGAGTTTATTGACACCAAGGCACTTTCATGGAAACCTACACAGTGAAAAGAATTTTTGGGTGATTTGACTGGTGTGTTATGTTAATATTATTATTTATAGCATCTTTATCACCACCAAGGGTGTATCTTACTGCAGACAACTGGTAATATTATGCATAGAACAGATAAAGGAGGACTTACAAAACAAACGTGTCTAAAACAACCATTTTTTTGTTGTTGTTTTGTTTCTGAACAATGGAAGACTCGTAACCAAGCAGTGGTGCAGGGTAAGAGCGTTCCAATGCTGGGACAAAAAAAAAGAAAAAAGAGCAGCCACCTTCTCTTACCCAAGCAGTTCTGCCAGTATATGCTAAAGGCTGATTAGACAATCTTATGGCTCTGGTTGGTCTATAAAATTATATTATGTTCGCAGATATAGAGGACCAGAAAGGTCTCTTTTGTGCATGGAGCACAGACTCTTAAAGACAGCCTGTTTACATACTGGCAACCAGTGCAACGTTCTGAGCATGCCAGTTGATGAGGATCCTGGAGGAAGATAACATACCAGATGAGCAACAATATTTTTGACAGTTTCGAGTCGAGAAAAAAGGTAGTCAGTCATACCTCCACACAGTGCATCATGAAGTCGAAAAAGCTTGTGATGAGAGCCTTTGTAAAGATTTTTCAGTGTAAGTAAAGATTTTGCGCAGCATGCTCAATATCCAATAGAGGGTCCCACATACTGATGTAATCTGCCCTTTTATGGACAGAGTACTGGCAACAATAATGTCCAGAATTCTAGCTGCTTTTTTGGGTAGGGGGTGATGAGCCAAGATCAGTGAGCCACTATGTGTTCAACCAGATCAATTCTGAATCACTAAACAAAATTACCCCGGTCTTTTCACCGTTTAGTTTGAGGCAATTGTCCCTCTTCCAAATGGCCACCTTGCTGAGACAGTCCGAAAACCTAAGCCTTGTTACTTCGGCATTGTCTTCTATAGTTATCACTAATTGTGTGTCCACAGCATAGGATAAAGTATCGAAGCTGTGCTTTTACAATATAGCTGCTGAGGGGGCCATATAAATGTTAAAAAGTGTATGACTAAGGGACAATCCCTGCAGGACACCGCAGTGGATGGGAGCACAGTTTGACTTAAATGTAGGCAGGTATATGGATTGCATTCTGTCTGATAGGAAAGATACAAACCATCTGGGCCTTAGAATAGATACCACATTCATGTAGTTTTTGATCAGGGTGGCATGGGACACTATACCGAAGCCGCTGAAAGTCGAGCAGTATGAGGGCCACAGGTCTGCTGTCATCCAAAGTTGACCTGATGTTATCCGTAGTCAACAAGGTGGACTCCCTACTCTGATTCGCCTGGAAACCAGATTGAGAAGAGTCCAGAAAATTATTTTGCTCTAAATAAAAAACGTAACTGGGTATTAATCAGTTTCTCTAGACTTTTAGCCAGGTACAGGGGCATAAGTCTAAAATTGGACAGGTCAGATGGATTTGCTGGAGGTTTTTGAAGTAATGGAACCACATTCACATGCTTCCGTATGGTAATGTGTAAGGGCATACAAGCCTCAATATGTAGTGTACCACATTTTGATACATGAAGGCCAGTAGGCTAAAAAGGCACACTTTGGGAGTGACTAATTGATATATAAAAATAGGTTTTGCTACCTGGCAAAGGTTTTTTTCCTGCCTTGTGTCACTAAGATACTTTAAAACTGCAGTACAGTGAGAGCACAATGGTACTTCTGATAGCCATATGTTCTTGTCCTGTTTATGAGTGTTGTAAATACACATTGCAGCCCCATTTGACAATTAATATCCATCCCTTTGATCCATTTTCTGTGCCATCTACTATGACCTTAGTGGAAAGTTAAATAAACTGGTTGGGTGCAATCAATTTTACCAGCAGCATTTTATGTTTAAATTTGTTTATTGTGTTGCTGCCAAAGCATAAGCGTTTCATTGCTGAGTTGACGTCAACATTCAGCCTCAATCAGCGCGTATGCAGCTTTTAACATAAACCATAAACCTTAAAGATCCTCCCCCTCCCTTATTCTTCCCCCCACTTCGGATGCCTGCTGTGTCAGAAATATATTCTAGAAAGAAAGCCTTTGAATCATAGGGCCTGATTAGTGCTAATGTGTAAGGGGCCCTGTCAGGCGCAGCAACCTGAGGTATCTAGGACATGTAAGCTCGGTGAATTAATGCGAGAGAAGTGTTATGAATGGGCACCATATCTCTCTAAATGTGTCCCCTCCTGGGTCAAAAGTCACTGCCAGCCTCTCCATTCCCAGCAGGTCCCATATGTGGTGTAACCAGGCTAGTCTAGATGGAACCTTTTCGGTACCCCATAGAGCCAATATAGCTTGGTGCGCTGCTCGAAGGGCCAGCGTAATGTGCCTACCCCGTTCGGAGCGGGTAAGTGAGTGGATTGGGGAGACCCAGTATAGTGAAGGATGGGAATCTGGGGAGCTGGGTGCCAAAATGAACATCTAGTTCTGATAGAATCTCTTCCCAGAAAAGTGTCAATCTGGTGCATTCCCAAAGAATATGAACCAGAGTCCCTGGCGAATCTTTGCATCAACAACATTTGTCCCCCTTATCTGGGTTAATTTTATATAGTTGGGCCGGGGTCCAATACCAAAAGGAGGCGATCTTCACTGCTGTTTCTGTGCTAGAAGGGTTGGGTGATGTGCATTGCGCCCTGTAATGTATATCCTGCCACTCTTTCTGTGTTAGGGGGCATCCAAGCTCCTGCTCCCACCGCAGCTGTGCAGAGGATTTTGTCGCTGGCTCTGGGCCCATCAGGAATTTGTATAGATCTGAAACTAATTGTTTATCTAAGTCCCTGCTGAGGAGCCACCGCTCAAAGTTAGTCAGATGTCGTTGTGCAGCTTCCCTCGTTGCGGGGCCCAGTACCCAGTGCCTGATTTGTGTGTAATGGAATCTCTCATCTTCAGGGAGTGTAAGGTCTGCTTTCAGTGTGTCAAATGGAATGGGGCCTTCTTCATCAAAAAGATGTCTCACGGATCTGCACCTAGGCCTCTGCCAGGCCTGGAATGCCTTACGGTTCTACTTTTGGAGTTAGCAGGGAAGGGAAGCAATGTGAAGCAATTTTTTTGTCCCAACTGCATCCCATAACCTCAGCAGGGGCGCTGTAATTGCCAAAATGTATAGGCTAGAGGGGCAGCCCAAGTTCCTCAGGAAGGGGATCTTCCATAGGGAGGTCCCCACCAATGCCCTGTCCATAAACAGCCACGATTTTTCAGATTCGGCGCAAGACCACTCAACCATGTATCTAAGCTGAGCAGCCTGAACGTAGTAAGGATGGGATACCCAAACCACCCTCCCTCGGGCTCCGACAACTCAGGTTCCGCTTCATACGGGAATGCTGATTCGCCTAGACAGAGGTCTGGAAGGCCTTCTGAAGAGATTGGATTGCACCCGGTGGAGGCCAAAGGGACAGAGTCAGGAATATGTATAGTATTCTAGGAAGGGCTGTAATTTTTAGAGCTGCCACCTGCCCCAACCAAGATAGCGAGTAAGGTTGCCAGCGGAGCAAGTCTGACTTCACTCTGTCCACCAATTCTCGGTAATTGAGTGTCACGGTTTCCTGGATAGTCGGTGAGAGCTGAATGCCCAAGTTGCAGATACTTGGCCTCCAGATGATCGAGAACAGTCGCGTGAGGTGTTCCTGTGTATTCCGGAGCACTATCAAGCTCAATGCCTGTGACTTGGAGATATTAATTCGGAAGCCCAACACCTCTCCGACCCTCTCGACCTCCTGTATGAAGCCCGGGAGAGAAGACCAGGGGTCATCCAAGGAGACTATAACATCGTCGGCTAGAGGGTGATCAGGTGTTCCTCGCCTCCAAATTTCATCCTCCCCACCTCTGGCGAGTCCCGCACTCTCAGTGCAAAAGGCTCCATATAGAGCGCAAACAAGAGAGGGGAGAGAGGGCAGCCCTGTCGTATTGGAAAGCTTTTGGAGTTCCTGCCATTCACCCTTACCGATGCTTGGGTCTCTCATAGCCGCTGAGAACCCAGAGCGAAACTTACCTCCCACCCAAAAGTGGTTCAGGACCTCTGCTAGTTAGGGCCAACGTACCCTATTGAATGCTTTCTCCGCGTCTATTGAGAAGAGCATAATCTCTCGCTGAGCACAGGACGCTTTGTCATATAATGTGGAGAAGCCGCTTGGTGTTGTCTGGGCATTGTCTATTGGGTATAAAGCCGGACTGGTCAGGCCCGACCAGTCTTGCTATCAGTGTGCCAAGCTTCGCCGCTAATATCCCTGTGAACAACTTTGTATTGACATTTAAAAGTGAAATTGGTCGATAGGACCCACATAATTTCTTGTCTTTGCCCGGTTTCGCAATTACAGTGATAGAGGCCTCTAGCATTGATGGGGGGAGTGTCAACGAGTCCGTGATAGTTTTGAAAACCTTTGTGAGAAGGGGGACCAGCAGACCACAGTATGTTTTAAAGAAAATGGCCGAGAAGCCATCCGGGCCTGGGGATTTGTTAGATTTTAACCGAGCGATTGCGGATATGACCTCTTCAATTCTGATAGATGCATCCAGTTCTTCCGCCTGGTCTGAACTTAGCTCCCTCTAGGTAGTCAGTAATGGGCTGGGGCAGGATGTCCTGTGCTGTATATAGATACTTATAAAATGTGCCAAACCTAGTTGCCACTGCCTCGTCCCCCTCTATCATCTCCCCGTCTCTGAGATCAAAGCCTCCACTGTGTTGGCCTGTCTTTGCCTCTTCCATTTTGTCGCTAGCATCCTCCCGCACTTGTTAACTCCCATGTAAAATGCATATTTGAGACATAAAATCAAATATTCTGCTTTATCAAGATCTAGACCAGCTGATTGTTTCCTGGCTGTCTCTGTCTCCACACCATGGGGGCCCCTGTACGATGGTGGAAATGCTCCAGTTCCTGGACTTGCTCCTGGAGCTTTGCCCTGGTCTCGCGCCTCACCCTATTGTCTATTGCTGATATTGCAATCAAAACGCCTCTGATTACCGCCTTCATGGCATCCCATATCATCGCGGTGGAGGATTCAGGGGTATAATTCACTGCTAAGTAGTCCCTAATGGCTTTCCCCACCTGGTCGACCGTTTCTGGGCGGTGCAACAGAGTTTCCCTCAGTCTCCATGTTTTGGGCGTTCAGCTTTGGGGTGGTAGAGCAAGGTCTAGTACAACTGCAGAGTGATCAGAGAGGGTCCGAAGGTCAATCTCTACAGAGGTCAACGCCTCTTGCACCTCCCTAGAGCCCAAGAAATAGTCCAGTCTTGCGTACGTTCTGTGGGCATGAGAGTAGAAGGTGTAATCTCTCGATGCCGGGTGGTGGTCTCTCCACAGATCCCTCAACACTAATTCCTATACCCAGCGGATACCCCCTGCGCTAAAGGCACCCGCCGCCCCCTGTCGTTGGGTAGAGCAGTCTCAGTCCTTCTGAAACATCAGGTTTAAGTCACCTCCCAGAATCACCCACCTATCCTGTGTCGCCATAAGGTCCCCAATAGCTTCCTGTATGAACTGCTCCTGTTTCTCGTTTGGGGCATATATAGAACCCAGAAGTATGGAATGTGAGCCCAGATGTATTCGGTACCCCAAAAAGCGGTCCTTGGTCTCCACCACCTTCATCCCCACCTTCCCGCGAAAGGAGCGTGAAAACAGTATTGCGACTCCCGCCGCCTTGTGTGTCATGGAGGAGAAGAATTGCTGTGAGAAGACTTGAGCCTATTCCAATCCCTGCGTAGGAGGTGTGTTTCCTGCAGAAGACATATGCCCACCCATGCATGTTTGAGGTAGGACAATACTGCTTTCCTCTTGACTGGGTTATTAAGGCCTTTAACATTGAGGGTCAGTACCCTCAGGTTCTTGGGTGACGTGGTCATATCAAGGACCTGGGAGATTCCTCGGTGAACCAATCAGCCCCCTTCCACCCTCCCTTTAAGTTCCCCAATATGTTGCAATGCTATCTAAGGATGACAGAGTAAAGTGATTTGTTAGCAGGCACCCGTGAACAATCCCCTGAACAATAACAACAAAGAAACAGAGTCCCTGGTTTGGAGATGGAGAAAGGCCCACCATCTCGTTACCAGTGGTAGAGTTCCTGCGTGGGTTCCGTGCCAGATCCTGGGTAAGCTGCGCCATCTCGTGATCTCGCTCCCCCCCCCTGGCCGCCGGCTCTTCTGTCTTCGACTATGACCTCAAGCTGATGCACCAGATGTAGTGCCCTCAGTCAGCTTGTCCAGTAGTGCCTTCTTCTCAGCAGCTATAGCCTCCTGATCTGGGCCCGAACCCTTGCAGACGTTAGGGACCCTCCGCCACCTTCCCCATTCTCTTGCTTTTGTCTGCCAGACTGTGTGAGCAAACGGGGTTCTTCGGGCCGTTCTATTTGGAGTAGTTCACATGCTGCGGACAGGGATCAAAACTGTCAGAGTTGACCCTGCCATCGAAACACCAAGCGGAATGGATGACCCCATGAGTAGGATACCTTCTTGACCTGCAAGAACATCGTAACCTGTCGAAATTCTCGCCGTTTTTGGAGCATGGAGGCAGCAAGATCTTGAAACAGGTGGACTGACTGGCCGTGGAATTCTATTGATTGTGCTTCTCGTGCCTTTTTTAAGGATCTGTTCCTTTAGGGGGAACTGTGGACGCAGGTTAAGATATCCAGCGGGCAGGTCTTCTCCGGCCCCCAGTTGCCCACTCTATAAGTACGGTCCAAACAGATCTCTTCCGTTGATGCGTCGCCAAGAATGTGCCTGAATAGACCCGTTACATATGCTTCAATGTTTCCTCCCTATGTGTCTCGGGCCACTGCGCGTATTCGGATATTATTCCTCCTGGAGCGATTTTCTAAATCTTCCGCGTGCGCATGAAGATCCAGTTGTTGTTCTGAAAGGCGGATAATCTCCTGCTGCATTTGTTCTATTTCTTCATCTCGAGATGTGTCTCTCTCTCTTCTAGTGCATCTACCCTGTCTCCAATATCTGTCACTTCTTTCCGCATGGCCTGTAGCTCACTTGTGAGATCCCTTTCAACTGCGAGAAGGTCTTCCCTCAGGCCTGAGAACAATGCCTCTAGATCAGTGGCGGCTCGCTGAGGGAGTGCTGCGGGGCGGTGGGGCGGGGCGGGGAGGGGCAGGGTGGGGGCAGTGAACTCAGACATATGACAGACAGAACTCAGAGGGAGTTCTGTCCTTCATAAGTCCAAGTCCACTACCCCCCACCCTGCCCCTCCCCTGCCCCACCGCCCCGCAGCACTCCTCGGTGAGCCGCCATTGCTCTAGATAAGAACGAATTACCGGTGCCTCTGTGCCCTCCGCTGTTGGGGTGGTCGCTCTGCTTGGTCCACTCTTATTCCCTCCCTCCTGCGGGCCCCCAGTTTTCATAAGCATGTCTTTAATGGAGCCTCCTTTTTTTGTCCTGGCAGATGCCATTAGCTCTCTGATGGCACACTCCTGTTTAGAAAGCGGTGCTTTCTGCCCAGCTTCTCCACCTCCAGCTCCTGGAGGGTGTCCTACATGAACTCCACCCACTAGAGACCAGTGCTGATGTGATCTCGCGCATCGGGGTGGGAGAGTCTGGGGGCCTGCGCACCTGCCGCGCCCGTTCCAACCTCTCTGCCCAGGCTCCCTCTCGTCCAGTGGCTGACCCCAATCACGGGTCCCGAGTCAATCCCCGGCCTCTGCTCCTCTTTCTTGGATCTCACTCTGATGGTCGTCTCTGATCTGGGGTGGTCTCCTGGCGATCCCAACTCTTTCTTGACCTAGTGTACTCTTGAGCCCCACCTCCATTGACCAGCTGTTGTCTAGCATGACTAGGCTGTCTTGTTGGACAGTTCCAAGAGGGGGTGTGCTGCCTCACCAGGGGGTCCTCTGCCGCTCCCGGGCACCACTCAGGGATATTCTGTCGCTTGGTCCTGGGCGCTGAGTCTAGCGGCTCTACTGTTCCCGCTGTCTCCAGTCCTGGCCTCCCCAGTGTGACTCCATGCTCTCGCGGGTGCAACCAGGCCTGCACGTTCACAGCGGACGGCCTGGCACCAATCAGAGGCCCACTCGCTGCTCGGCCATTGTAGGGGGCCACCACTCCATGCAAGAGGCACTCGCTTCGTCTGCCGATGCCACTTGCGTCCCTTGCACTTGTCCAGGCCCCAGTGTGGCTATCTCTGGTCAGGGTCCCACAACACGACCCTTGCCTGACTCCTGTCACCCCGCCTCTGGGTTGTCCGCTCTTCTTTTCTGCTATGGCGGGAATCGTGCACTGCGCTATGTTCTGCGCTCAGCCCGGCTCTGCTAGACCGCTGCAGCCTCACCTCGTTGTGAAGTCTGCTCTCAGCCGCAGTGGTCACGGTCTCCGCTACTCGACCGCTAGCCGCCGGCTCCTGTTCACCGCCCCTGCACGCACGCTGCTCCCTTGTCTCAGCTACAGCTTCCGGCTGCCTGCTGCGCCCTGCGTGCTCTTCACTACGATCGAGGTCCGCAGGATACACAGAGCTGGCAGACGTGCTCCGCTTCACTCGCCGTCTCAGGTCTGTGCCCCTGACTTCTATAGAATTGGGCTAGCATTTCCCAGCAGTTTTCAGAGGTCTGTCGCGTCTATTATAATGCTACAGGCCGGGGGCGAGCGGGAGAGACGGTAGGAACCGTCTTACACCGCCACCATCTTGGCCACGCCCCACCATTAGCATTTTAGGGGCACAGCATTCACACTGTGGTACTGATTGGCAGTGTTACAGTGCACAGGTTCCTAATACCTACAAATATAGTTGCAGAAAAAGGTGAAGACTCCAGTATGACCACACTGAAACAGCATATTTCCCACACAGGGAAAACAGTGAGGATGTGCTAATTATTACACAACTCATAATTCAGTTTGCTGTGCAAACTCCTGTTTGCACATTGATCGGAATTTAGCCCTGAAGTTAAAATTAGGGCCTTTGCCGGGTAATTTGGATTTGAATTATAACATTACCTAATAAAAGTGAGATATGATAGTCTGGTTGAGGGTTAATATTCTGGGCCTATAAGGTAATTTAGAACCTGATGCTCTTACCGCTAATCTACTAACTTGGCAGTAGCCCGACTTTTACCTGACCAGTGTACACTAGCCCTCCGTATATATGTTGCCCATCAAGTCGTGGGCATTTTCACTGAAGCTGTTCCCTCTAACACAGTGGGAACACTTTTGGAAATGTAATGGTGGCTGCACACCATTTTGTGCTGTCCTAATAGCAATTTGTGTTTCAAAGAAATAAATCCACTAAGCAAGGGTTTATTTCTGTACAAATAAAGGCCACTTATGAGCTGGGGTGTTTCCCCCAGAATTTGGGTGGGGGGGGGTCATTGGTTATTTTACCTGCTTATATACCTATGCCTTTACAGTGATTGTAAACGGAAAAAAATATGTCTAATGGTTCACTCAAAACAGGGCAGGCCTTCCAATGCTGTTTATTTTTGTAAATTAATGCAACCTCCCCAGTGTTCCAAGTCCCTGCTGCTCAGCCAGTATGAATGTGGTGTAGTGGAATGCTGGAGTGCTTGGTGATGTAATGGAATGCTTGAGTGTCTGGTGAGGTTGAGAGTGTAAGTTGAAGATATAGACTCTACATAGCCCAACCAGGAGTCTGCTCCTAGTGGGGCTTACATAACGGCTTACTTAACAGCTTAGCTATCTACTTACTTACTTGTAACTAAGATCTAATAAACCTTCTACAACATACACCACGGCTACTGGACTTTTCTCCTTTACAACATTTATCTTATGAAGCTCTGGTGATGAGCCACTTGCAAGGGATTTTAAATTGTGAAGGGGATGAAGCTACTCTATTGGAAACCAAGAGGTACCCCTGCCTCTAAATGACACAGGAGAACTACGAGGTGGGTGGGTAATTATCTGCCAATTTTCTCAAGAAATGTTTTTGAAGTTTCCAAAAGATGTGTGCTTTCTGAGTGCTCAGGTGGGGTGGGGAAAGCATATTTTTCTTATTTCTGGGGCTTGCTGAGAAGTTTATTTTAAAATTAATTATAGCTTGAAGGCATACTCTAATCAAGAGGTAACCACTGTCCACTAATGTGTCGAGAGTGTCTGACTGAAGAATTCTCTGAAGGCTTGAAATTGTTATGCTCAGAGAGGCACCTAGAATCCGATTGTCTCCGGATAAATTGCTTCCATCTCACTATTCTAAAGTCTATTTTGTTGCTATTGCTGAAAGAATTTTTAAGTTGAAAGTAATTTAAAAGACCAGAATGATACAACTTGTATGGTCTTTATAACTTTTTGAAGGATTCCATTTGGTTTACTTCATGAAGTTGTATTAAGGTGATCATTTCCAGAAGGATTCACACAGGCCATCACATAGTCCGAAAATGTTATTTAGGTTACCCAAGATCAATAGAGAGGTACTCAATTCCAAGAATACCTTTGTGTTGCCAATGAAACGTTTGTGACCTGTTTGCATTTCAAGATCATTTCTAGAGAGAGCCTTCAACTTCACACAATCCCTATTTTGTATTTTAGGATGTTCTTCTCCCAGGGTAAGCAAGACACTGAGCATCTGTACTAACCCTGGGCGTAGTTCGTGTAGTAGCGATACGCGTAGCTACGCGAAGTGCACTTCGCACTACGCACGCTACGCGTAGCTACGCGAACTGCGTAGTGCCGTAGGGAAATGCTGTTCTCACTGATTGCACAGTGCCCGATGCTTGTCCGCACTGTGCAATCATTGCAAACGGCATCTTGCACAGTGCAAGCGGTTGTTTTCTGCCGCTCGAGTAGATTTGTACTCGAGCAGCAGCTTTCTCAACGCGGACTGGTAGTTTCTCATCGCGAGCGGTCGCGCGCATACGCGACCACTCGCAATGAGAAACCTGACCTCCCCGCATTGAGAATCTCGCCGGGAGGTTTATTTTCCACGCTCGTGATCGGCAACTTGATGTTGCTGATCGCGAACGAGGAAAAAGTCTCGCCGGGATGTTGATTTTGCTCGCTTGCGGTCGCCAACTTGACGTTGAGGACCGCGAGCAAGCAAAAAATGCCCGCTACGCGTTTTTGCACTGTGCTACGTGCAATTCGCGTAGTGCGTAGTAGCGCAAACTCCGCAAACTCCGCCAGCGTAGCGTAGTTTTCCGCCCAGGCCTAATCTGTACAAGTAAACACCTCTCCAGGTACTTCCACACACTGGGAAAAAGAAAATGACTTAAAGACAGGGTCTTGTATTTATGTTTGAGATAACACTACATAATTAACTTGAATACATGATGTACTGTATGGGGGATATTTACTAAGATTTTGTGCCGTGTTTACGTCACAAAAGTGACGGAAATCGACGCAATATCTTTTTCCCTATTTACTTTCCAGCCTAAACTTGTTTCGCGCTAGAAATAATGAAAAAGTAATGCGAAGCAGTGCATTGCACTGCTTTGCATTACTTTTCCCAATGAGGCATACAAAGGGTGGAGCATGGGCGTTCCCATGCAACCACCCAAGGTTTCTCACACTAAACCCAATTTACTAAATAAAATAGATTAGGTTTAGCGTGAGAAAACTGTGTCCTTTTCAAGTAGGTGCTCGGAAGGAGAAATGCTTTTATTTCTACTTCCTTTTCTGACTTTGCATGTGTGCTGCACTGTGCAGCACGCATACAAAGTGGGAAAGACTTGCATTGTGTCTGGGCATCATATTTTGTACAGGAAGGGGACTCTTCCTGTGCAAAACCTATGCTAGACTAATGCACACACCATAGTGCTATGGCGCTAAGGTGTGTGCTTGGAGCACGGTAGCTGTAATCAGCGCCGGAGCAAGGGAAAGGAGAGGAGAGAGTCATATCTCTGAAGATATGGCGCTCTCCTGCTCCCTCCCTGTTGCGCAACGCAGTACCGCCCCGCGGGGGGCTGCGCTGCGCTCCGTAAATTTTTTGTAAATCTCCCTGTATGAGTTTTGAGTGAACACTATGTGGCGAAGTAATATTATTCTTAAACACTTCTCTAGGTAAATGGCCCTCTCTGAAGGGTCAGCCCAAACATTTTGCCTTCCTTCTCCTATTTTTCTGTCCTTCTTTTTGTTGGCTTTAGGACTCTGAGCATTTTACCCCTGCTGAAGCCTGACTGCTCTGTGCCAACCTACCAGAGGATGAGCACAGGCTATCTTTCAGTGTGTATGTGGCTTACCCTGACTAGAGTGGTCATCCCTACTTGGACAGGGTGCATACCTCTGCCAACTAGAGGGCCCATTGCTAACAACTTCCTTAAAGAAAGATATACTTACCCTTTGCTCCTGTATGACCATGCTTCATACTTGGATGTCAAACATTTTCCTGATCTATACCCTTGGCTACATCAGTGCCCACAGCCTCTTTATTTAGCTCAAAAATGTTCACCAAGTTTGGAAGAAACACACTTTCCAGGTGTTTCGACTAGTATCCTTTAATTTGAATTACTATTGCTTGAAGTATTCTGTCATCACCTCTCTGGAATTAAGATTAATCTCAGATGATACGAAAATAACCCTATAATTTGAGGGAGTGCTGAACTAGTCACTGATGACCATAATTTTAGGTAAGGATTTATGCTAAGTAGCTATTAATACAAGCATATTATCAGTAAAAAATATATTTAATTTAGTTATGCCCACATCCAACTTTTGAAAAAACCTATTTTAACTTTAATGCAATGAAAAGAGTTTTATGTAGATATTGAAAGGTAGATGTGAAATGTGACAACCATTCCTTGTCCCACTTTCACTTTTCAGCTTCTTTGAGAGCTGTTTTTTTTTCCAAATTATCATAGCTTCCGAAATCTCAGCGAGCATGTAAATAACACCAATACAGCTGGTCACATAGGTCATTGAATGCAGAACACTCACTCGGAAAGAGTAAGAGGCATTGTCTAATCTAGGGATACTGAAAACTACCACTGATTATTTCCCTTGTTAGAAAGATGTACAATTTGTAGCGCAGTCTTTGCTAGCAAAACAAGATCAGCCCTTTCATGACCCCTGAATGATTTGTGTGGGCCAACTACTCAGTATTACTATCCAGTCTCTGAGTCGAGCAGTTTGGGGTCATATTTATTATTGATATCTCTCTATAGTTTACACCTTTAATAAAAGTGGATTCCGATATTCCTCAAATAAAATGCCATAGGACGCCAATCTTTACAAAATATTAAACCCAGGTTCGGAGGTACTAATGTCTTACAAAAACATTCAGGCTTAGGATTTATTGTGTAGATGGTAGTGCTGGATATATGCATTTCTCTTTTGAATGTCACTGTGTTCTACACCGGTGGAGAGAGACTCTTGCCAGAATTAAGGATATCACAAATGTAGACTCCTAAATTACTTCTTTTCAGTGGACACTCTGAACAAATTGTGCAGAGTCTACTATTCCCTAAATTAATTATGAATTATTTAAAATCATTGCACTGAAAATCATTCAGGTAGTGATGTGTAAATGAGTAGACAAGGAAATAGAAACCGAACAAAGCAGGAAAAGTTAGGAAGAATTATGTACAGACTCAGAAATGAGGAGCACACCTTTAAATCTAGTTGGCACAGCTATTTGGATACCTATGTTTGTCTATGTTTGTCTTTACTATGTCGAGGTCAAAGTGGCGATTTCTTATGCCAATTGCTTTAAGATTCATAAGTGTCTGTTATTAAGAAACTACTTCTGACTTCCTGATAATATGAAACTAATTATAATGCTTTGTACTGCACACAGAATTTAAACTACTCAAGATGATTTTCATTTTTTGCAAATGGTTTGGGAATTTTCAGAAAAGCCTATAAAGTTTCACAAAGACAAAAAGAGAGCCATCAATTATTAATTTCCTGCATAGCGAAGTGATTGCCCATTACATCATTACCTTGTAAATTTCCTTTATCATCTTTAATGCTAAGAATGATTCCCAGTTGCCAACTTCTAAAGCCGAGAATCTTACACTTGTACCAGTATCTGCGCGCAATTCTGTGTAGTATTGAATGGCCTCATATTTTTTTGATATTGAATTAAAATTGATATTGGATGCTTTTCAAAATTCTAGTTAATTTTATGTTAATGGCCTAAAAATGAAATTAGTGTTTCCACTAAGCAAAGTGTTAGGGCCTGATTCTCAAAAAAAGAAAACTTCTTCTTAGGGCTGGAGTATTTTCGAATTTACCAGGGTTTCCAGAAGAACACATGGGAAGCTGCAGTTGGTAACCTTTCCCCAGGTGCTCCGCTGGAATTGTTTTTGCAAATTTATTTTCATATGAACATACATGCACATATATATTTGCTCATGCAAAATGTCAGAGTAAGTCAAAAGCACGTGCTTTTTTCTCAGTGGAGAAAATATTTTTCTCCTTGGTGAAACCTGTCCCTTACAACCTCAAGAGTATTGGGGGAATTTACAACCCATTCCTGCCTTTAAACATATCTATTCCTTTGCTTAGATGGAGTAAATCTCTGTCACTCTCCAAAGTGGGAATGGGCTGAGAAACCATTTATATAAACCTGCAAATTCATGCGTTTGCAGTCATGCACAAACTTTCCAAGGCACCCACAGCTTGGAAAGCCCACTCCACAAACATGAGCATATTTAATACCACAATCATTCACATTTATATGAAACATGAATTTGCACTTTCACATCAAGGTGTTTTTGTGTATTAAGCTGAATTTACAAATGCCAATGGCATTGTGAAATGTGTCCTAATGATATGCAACAACATTTATTTCACTTTATAAATGTCTTAAGGAACAAACCGCAACCCCCTCCCACCTCCACGGATATCCTCACTTTGAGCACTTTCCAAAGCCTTGCAACCACCGATTATAATTCTCTACCATTTCAAAGCCACCTCTACAATAACAACAAGCCTCTTAATCCAATATCAAATTCATCCATCATTTAGCCACTTTCACTTTTCTGAACATTATGATCCCTGCCTTCTACACTGGTACCTTTCCCTTCACCCTGAAATCTAGCAACATCCTCTTGCCAATAAAGAATCCAAAGTACGCTCTAGTGAACTTCGAGATCACCACCCTTCTACACATCTCACTTTCCTTAGTAATTTCCTTGTAAAGGAAGCAACATTTGCAAATTGCATGGATCATCAGTAATGACTCCAAACCTATCAGTATGACTTTTGTTCAAACACTAGCAAGGAAACTGTTACTCTGTGCTCCAAATCTTGGATGCATTCTCAAAATCACAAACAAAGATGATGCCTGCTTTATTGCCACCAGGCTCCAAAAATATATCAGTAAAAATTCCTCGCAGGGCATTGTGGAGTGTACCTTCCCTGGAGCAGAGAGTAATAAATGAGCGGCTCCTGGTGCCTCACACACCTACAAAGCCCTACACGATGCGGGACCTGCGTACCTCAATCATCGCCTCTCATTCCACGCACCCATCAGAGACCTCCGCTCCGCCCATCTGGCCTTGGCCACTGTCCCACGTATCGGCAAGACCACGGCTGGAGGAAGGTCCCTCTCCTACCTCACAGCAAAGACCTGGAACACCCAGCCTCTCCATCTCAGGCAATCACAGTCACTGCCTCAATTCAGGAAGGAACTCAAGACTTGGCTCTTCAACTGAACCCAAGTGAAGAGGATGGCCTTATGGCTAAAGCGGTCGACCTCGATGCTGGGTTCGAGTCTTGGCAGGGACGCCCAGCATCCTGTGATTCTGTGCAAATCACTTAATCTCCCGGTGCCTAACAAAAAATGAATGTGTCCATCTGTAACGCAACTGGTGCTCATGTAAAGCGCTCTGATACCTTCGGATCAAGTTCGCGCTATATAAAACTCCGGGGAAAAAAAATAATAATACCCCGTTGCCCACCCGCACCACATTATAGATGGTTGGGGGCCTTGGAGGGAGCTCCAGAGCTCCTGCAGCCCATGGTGGCTCCCCAGTCACCTCCGTGTTGGGAGCCGACCTTTTTAAAAATGTGTTTTTAGGTCAGTGCTCTAGTGTCCACTGGGGCAGCCACATCACTGATGATTTTGGGGGCCTCAGGGGAGCCCCAAGGTCCAGGGTCCTCAGCCAGCTTCCCAGCCAGCACCCATTGTGGTGCTGGCAGGAGCAGACACCATTCTCCTATGCTCCCGCCACGGCAGGAACAATTAATTTCACTGCACCCCCCTTTGCGGAGCATAAGAGAATGTTCCTGAAAATTTAACCGTTTCCAATAGAATGATAGATTGGAACTCCAGCTTTCTTGAGGACAAGAGAGACAGGATGCCCACAAAGGCATTCAAGTCTCAGACATTCTATGGGGCTCTTTAGTAAGATCCCAGAGTCCCTGCACTGGAGCGTGCTCATTGAAAGAAAGTTTCACCAGGGCCCGACGACCTGTTTATCAGTCTTACTAACTTTCACAAAATGGCAGTTCAGAGTTCCAGGGGCACCACTTGGCAGCCCTGTTGTGTCCAAATGACAAGAAGCTGCAGTCTCAAGGGCCACCAGCCTTGGCGCTCCTCCAAAGTGGTAAGTCTCTCCTGGGATAAGTGGACAGGTCCCTGATGCTCCCCAACGGTGGAGATGAAGTCAATACTCTCAGTCTCCACAGGTCAAGGATTATGATGTCTTCTCAGCTGCATGTGGGTTAAGGGTGACAGCCCTCTTCCTCCTTCATGGCCCCTTCCTCCTGACATGCAGGTAGGGTCGCAGCAGCATGTACAGGATTATGGCCTTCCTTCTTCACTGTGGCCCCACCTGGCACACAGAGGTCACAGGCAGTACGAACAGAGTGACAGAACCTCTTTGGGCAACAGTCCTCCATTTCTCAAAGTACAGCACCAAAGGCAATCATCCATAGTCTTCACTGTGGACTCGAATTGGCAAGGGGTTTTTGGACGCAGATTTTGGTACACAGGCCAGCAGCCCAATCAGTGTGACAGTCCTGCTTCTGGGATCCACACAACAGAGCCCTCTCTAGACCTCGCTCCCTTCAAGCGATCTTCTTCATCTCACAGGGCCGGATAGTCTCCAATTTTGATAGCCCCAAACACAGGCTATTGAAGTGACTAGAGGTTAACACCTTGAGGTCACCCTCAGTGATATATACTTCAAAAGTTTAAAAAAGGGCCTTAACACTACTCTATATGATTCTTTTACCATCATCACCATCATAGATTTATTTCGATCAAAACAGATCATAAAAGCACAATATATATACACATTTCATAAAAACAATTATTGCACAGTTTGATTTTATACATCCATACATCTTACAGAAGTCACCCCATTCCTCTCCAGTCGGACCAAGATGCTGCCTCAAGGACTATACACAATGATAATTTTCCCACAGTGTCTTACATTTGTTTTGTAGAGAGGAAGGAACAAATCATGGTTCACATAAAGTGTCAGTGCAAATAAGCTAAAAACGATAAAATTCATAAACGGATCATAAGATTGCCATCACAGAGCATTGCATAAAAAAGTGGGCAAAAAACTACTTTTAAAATGTGCATATAAGTAAGGGTCCAGAACAGGCAGGGGGAACTTTATGCCCAGTTATGTTATATGGGTATTTAGATAAGTCAAATAACATTACCTCACATTTATACTCAACCTAGCGATCCATATCAACAGAGCCACAAATACACTTAGACCTCCGAAACCATACAGCCTGTAGGTATCTCGCAACAGGGAAAACCACCAACCTTGTGGTATCAGTCCTTAGGATCCTGAGGGCATCCAAGTGTCTCATCATGCCCAATGACATGCATAAAGGCAATAACCATTTCCCTCGCTGAGGGCCATACGCAGGACAAAAGAACAACAAGATTCAGGTGTACTCCTACACACTGGGCATTCCGTGCTGTTACATTTTTCATTATCCAATTTAGCACAGAAAACCCTAGTAGGGAGAGTCTGGTATCTAAATTGTAGACTAGAGGCGGTGTGATCTCATAAATTGCACCCTCTTATCAATCCATCTCTTTCCTCAGATGTGCCCAGGCCCCTTTGACCAATAACCTCCTTTCAGAATAAAGGAGCTCCTATTGAAGTGCACCGAAGAGCCTGGCTCCTCCTTCTTCCAATTTGTGTCCCACCATGCTCTCAAGAAAGCAGCAATACATAAATCAGTCTGGGGGAAACCTCTACCTCTTCCTGCTCCTCCAGCAAGCCCTGGGTCTCCCAAAAAGGAGCACAGTGTCTTCCATGCATTGTGCTTTTCACAAGCGTACACATACCCCTGCACACACACACACACACACACACACACATTCACATGTGTGCTGTCTCCAATATATTGTACCTATTTTCCGGCTCACATACATCCTAGTGTGCTCATACAACCTCACATGCTGTATCCTACGTGTTGTACCTTCACGCAGGCACACACACATTTTAGTGGATGTGCAGCTGCTAACACTATTCCTCCTGCACTGTACCATCTCAGGAACACGTAAATCCTCGCGCACACATGCAACCGCTTGCACTATTTTTCTTGCATTGTACCATCTCTCAGGCACATGTATATTCTTTCACTGCACACAACCCAATACAGGCCAAGGGGTGAGTAAGCACACAGGAGCAGAACTTTACTAGAGTGAGCCAGGAGGCACCGCTCACAGATAAAACAGATCTGTCCACTGTACTGATCATTAAAACATGACATGCTGCCAACACTACGCTTTTGCTACTTAACTCTAGGTGAAGGAGCCCCTCCCGGTCTAAGCAGACTATAATCCATCTGACAAGCCTATATCATGGCTCACACGCATGATCCACATTTGCTCATGACCAAAAATCATTACCAAGGATCCAGATATCACAGCAGCTAGGACACACGGAGCAGGGGTATACGTATCCTTTTCTAATAAAAAGAGAACTGAGAAGTGTCTCTCCACCTTTTCTGACATAAGTTCAATGGGGAAGGAGTGTTCAAAGTAAAACATACCTGTAGAGAACCTCTCATTCACAGGTGGCATGTGTATAACAGGGTCACTGCACTAACAAAATTCTGCAGCCATGGAGTTTTCCATAACATTATGGATTTTTCATCTATTTCAAACTGATCAAATGTTACTAAAAAACACTACCACAAATGTTGCTGCTAAGAGACAGACATTTTATCATGGAGAGGTAGGACATTTTGTTGACTGCTTTATTTAGGAGGTAAGCTGAAATTAATTAGGTGAAATCTTTGCCTATCCAGAATTAACATGTATAAAAATGACGAAATAATGAAGTATTACCCCTTCTAAATGTGCCACAGTATGCCACAGCATTTCCCATTTCTTACCACATAATTTAGTCAACAATGCAACAAAGTTTGGCCTTCCTCTGCTGCATAATTCCAGTGGCTCTGGTAAAGAGCTCTGCCCTGTATTACTGAGATCAATATATACACATAGGGGACGATTAATACCTTCTATTGAATAGTACAAAAAGTAGTTCTATAGTAGTACTATTCACTTACTACAAAATGCTATTCACAAACTTAAATGCAGAAGTCTCTGCCTATCCTATTTTTTCTATGTGGAGATCTCTGCCACAGTTGCAGATATCTCTGCACAAATAAGCCTACAATTTATGTATAAATGTGATAGGGAAAAGGGGGAATGGCTCAGAAATGGGTATTACTCAGTTTTAAATGGGGGAAGTTTAAGGAGAAATAAGAAGTAGTTTAGCGAGGGGTAAGGAGGGGTTAACAGTGGGACATGCTAATATAAAGACCTGTAAAATTGTAATATCACTGCTATTTACAAACTACAATTCTAAAATTACTACAGCCCAAAAGGTCACAAAACAGTAGTTAACATGATCCAGACTAGCATTGGAGTACGTCTAGCACCACCCATGGCCACAGGCAGGTATTGCAACTTACTCACATAGAAAATAATGGAACAGGAACTTTATATAACACATTAAACCACAAATAATGCAATGATTCAATAGTAGTGACCACGACAACCAGATTATCTGTCAAACTCGAAGTTTTCAGAATGAGGAGACCTTACCCTCATGATGATGGCATGCTTCATATAGGCGACTCACCCTCACCATCACCTTGATAAGACGATACTATCAGGGTGAACTCAACCTCCATTCGAGGGATAAGAATTGCAGAATGTGACAAGGGTCCATTTGTATTAAATTACCCCGAGATAGACCCAAAGGTTATTCCTTTATTAGCGTTTACCAGGAATAAGATCAAAAATGTAAATTGATGTGTATAGAGTGTTATGACTCAACCATCCTACTTAGTGCTGCCATATTTCAGCCTGTGTGGTTGCCCAGAGGGTCAGATGCTTTCATCAGGGCTGTAAAGGATCCCTACTTATAGATATATGTACACACTCATATTTAAAATTTATAGTGCAAGCATAGTGCCTGATTTATATATTGGCGGAGACGGTACTCCTTTGCAAAGGCAATAGAGTACCCCCCCAGTCAATATAGCGGTCTGTCGACCAAATTTATTTGTGGGCATACCTGAAGTTTGGTCAAGGCGGAGACTAATCTGTTTCCACTGTGGCCAAACTTCGTTGATGGCACTGACTCCCTAGGGCTATGAGTTGCGACATGTAGTCATTTACTACTGTTCCTTGCCTCCAGGTAAAACCTGGAGGCAAGGAACAGTAAAATCGTTATAATGTTCCCCCCCAATGGGAGAAGACTCCCATGGTGAGGGGAGCATTATATATTTTCTTTTAAAACAGTTTGCTACAGGGCTGTGTCCTGCAGACGCAGCTCTGTATCAAAGAGTAAAATACATTGACAGGAACTGCCAGGACGGCAGTTCCTGCCAATACCTTTATAAAAGACTGCCTGCTTCATAGTCATTTATACATTTGGTGGGCGGTCTGTCATTTATGGGGACAGAGTAATTTTAATCTCTCCCTACGGCAGAATGGTCGGCCCCCTGCTGTTACATAAATCAGGCCCATAGTCTCCAAACTTAATTGTAAAGGTGGAATTCTAGAACCTAAGAAAAATATTCACTTTATTAGGTGCTATGGAATAAATCTTACATTGCAGCATAAGCATTCACTATTTTTGTGCTGTTGAAAGAATAAACCATTGAGGAATAATTTGTTTGACTATAAGTGAACATACTACAAAACAACACTGCAAGTGTGAAAAGTAATGAACGCACTTGCACATATTACTTACCCTAGCTAAGGATATTTAAATCATCATGGTCATGGAGGAAGGGGACACCATCTGAAGTCACACACTTGGTATGGGTTTAGAGGGTATTAAGGTTAATGTACAATAACAGCAATTGTACAATACTAGCAAAAATACTATTCAGAATAGAAACAAAGTTACTCGTACTTGGTAGAAGGATAAAGCCAATACACAACGAGATCAATCACTCATTACCTTGAGTGCTATGAGTGAAATGCCATGCATACTATCTTTGGATATACAACGTGACGCTGGGGGTTTATGGCAGCCCATTGGAGCATACATACGGTAGGAGGACACAATTGGATGTGCCTATTTGCATAGGAGAATATGATTGAATATTTGTGGTGTTTTAAGATCTGGATTATTAGTGTAAATTACTGTGCAAATATGGCAGCTTTAAATCAAGTATTGCGATTATGATTTTAACAGTCCTTTTTCCTTTTCCATATTTTAACCACCCAATTGGAACACCACATGTGATTTTTGAAATATAAAAGGAAATCAATGTTACAGAGCACCTAGCTAAGGATATTTAAATCGTCATGGTCATGGAGGAAGGGGACACCATCTGAAGGCACACACTTGGTATGGGTTTAAAGGGTATTAAGGTTAATGTACAATAACAGCAATTGTACAATACTAGCAAAAAATACTATTCAGAATAGAAACAAAGTAACTCATACTTGGTAGAGGGATGAAGCCAATACACAATGAGATCAATCACTCATTACCTTGAGTGCTATGACTGAAATGCCAGAGTATTTTATTGATGGCTGTGGGCGTGACTGTTAACATACTTTAATTATATTCATGCTTTAGACTTGTTAAAAAACCTTTGAACATTAATTTGTTTTTATGTTTTTATGCCCTCTTACATTCATATATAGATGCATATATATAGATGGCTGCAATATATGGTATGTGTCCAAAGACAGACTGGCACACGTTTTGTGACTGAAGCTGCATAATTACATAATTCTAGTTTCTTTGATTACAGCACTCACAACCAGGGGAGTAAGTAATTTCTTTTTCATCCAAAAAGTTTTGCAATAGTTTCTAGCCTTTGTGAAATTTGCAAAGTTTGCCATTACAGACATATGCTAGGAAAGATTGTATATATTACTTCTCTTTACCTCGGTCTAGGTCCACTCTCTCCCCGCAGCTCCGCTGTGCCGTCTCTTGCCTCCAGACCCCGACCTCCTCCTTGGGAGGTTCGAGGCTGATGCCCGCTCCTGCGCCTACTTCCCGCTCCAACTGGGACCAGACTGCCTGCAACCACCGTAACCTTTCTCAGCCATTTTTTTCTTAATTTTTCCCTGTTGTGCCACTGTTATTGTGCCCATCTGTGTCTTTCTCTAATTCCATCACTGTTTTTATTTTCTCGTGCCTGCCTGTTCCTTTCACCTTTCGCCGCTTCTGCCCCTTCAGCCCCTCCCCCCCGGAATTCCCCCCCCGGAATTCCCCTCCGGAATTCCCCCACTGCCGCCTCCCAGCCTCTCCTCCCTCCCACCTCCCCTACTTAATGGCGGCCGCTGCGTGCTTGCGAAGCGGACGCGCGCAGCGGTCGCGCCGCCGGCACGCCAAAGGCAAGCCCGTCTGCGCCCGTCCACAACCCGACCGCTGACAGTGCCAGTGCCAGGAACTCTGGACCTCCCACTACCCATCGCTACGACACCACCACCCTCCTCGCACTCAACCCTGGAAGACTTAGAGAATGCCAACAGGCCTCGCCGAACACGACCCACGGCCAGTTCTCCTGCCTCCACTGCCGCCAGACCCTCACCGCCACCCCGGCCTCCAACACTGCTGATGCCAGGACGGGGGACACCCTAAAATGCATCCTCCTCAACGTACGCTCCGTACACAAACACGCCATGGAAATCTGGAACCTACTCGACTCTCTCTCGCCCGACATCGCCTTCTTCACAGAGACCTGGACCAACGCATCCTCCGCCCCTGACATCAGCACCGCCATCCCAGACGGATACAAGATCCAGAGGAAAGACTGCCCCAACCACCCAGGAGGGGGCCTCGCCATGGCCCACAAGAGCACCCCACGCCTCACCATCTCCAGCGAAACCTTCCCCTCCGCCGAACACCTGCACTTCCAGATCCAGACCACCCCCAAAGCCACACTCCGAGGAACCCTCATCTACAGACCCCCCGGTCCCCGAACACCCTTCACCACCACCATCACCGACTTCATCACACCCCACGCCATCGCCTCAGCAAACTACATACTCATTGGAGACCTGAACTTCCACCTCGACAACCCCAGCGACCCCAACTCCACTATCCTTCGTGGCAACCTCGCCAGCATCGGACTTAAACAACTTGTCAACACACCGACCCACAGAGCAGGACACACCCTCGACCCCATCTTCGCGGCAGGAAACAGCGTCCAATTCAGCCACACAACGCAGCCGCCATGGCCCGAACACCACTGCGTACACTTTGCCATCAACAAACCCAAGGCACCCAAACCAGCCCCATGCCCACCTCGAAGGAACTGGAGCAAGGTTACCGACGAGCAACTTAACTCCACCCTCACCCGAGACAACCACACCTGGGCACCCGACGCAAATGACGCAAGCAACGCAGCCAGAGAACTCCACACCTGAATCTTCAACTGCACAGACAAGCTCACCCGCTACGCAACCCCGACAGACAACGCCCCAGGAAAGCCGCCTGGTTCACCACCGCTCTCCAAGAAGCCAGACGCACCTGCAGACGCCTGGAGAAGAACTGGAGAAACACCAAGACAACCGAAAACCACACCACCTACAAGGACGCATTGACGGACTACCATAACCAGATCAGAGCAACCAAGAGGAACTTCATCCACAACAAAATCCTGGCTCACTCCACCAACTCCAAGGAACTTTTCAGTGTTATTCAGAATTCACCAACCCACGCAGCGAAGCCACAGACATCACACCATCCCAAGACCTCTGCGACAAGCTTGGAACCTATTTCCACCTCAAGATCAAAAACCTCTATGACAACTTCATCGACCATCCACCAGGTGCCACAGACGGCCCCCGCCCCCAGAAACACCAGCCAGCCCACCATCTCCAACTGGACACCGATCACAGCCGAAGACACCGCCTCGACCATGAAAAGCATCCACTCGGGGGCCCCCACCGACCCCTGCCCCCTCACATCTACCACAGAGCTGCGGCCGCCATCGCACCCGAACTACAACGCACCATCAACACCACCTTCAAAACAGGCACCTTCCCAGACGACTGGAAGCGCGCAGAAGTCAGACCCCTGCTCAAGAAGCCCACAGCTGACCCCACCGACCTCAAGAACTATCGGCCCATCTCGCTCCTCCCCTTCGCAGCCAAAGTTGCAGAGAAAACAGTCAACAGGAAACTGACACGATTCATTGAAGAGAACGCCGTCCTCGACCCGTCCCAATCCAGATTCCAAAGCAACCACAGCACAGAGACCGCCCTACTCGCCGCCACAGACGACATCCGCACCCTCCTGGACCAAGGCCACTCCGCAGCCCTCATCCTACTCGACCTATCAGCGGCCTTCGACACCGTCTCCCACCGCACACTAGTCGCCAGACTACACGACGCAGGCATACAAGGAACAGCCCTGGACTGGATCCGATCATTCCTCACCGGAAGAAGCCAAAGGATCAGACTCCCACCCTTCTTCTCCGACCCCACGAAAATCACCTGCGGAGTCCCACAGGGTTCATCACTGAGCCCCACCCTCTTCAACATCTACATGGCCCCCTCGCAGCCATCGTCCGACAACACGGCCTCAACATCATATCCTACGCCGACGACAGCCAGCTCATCCTCTCCCTCACCAAAGACCCCACCACTGCCAAACTCAACTTCCAGAAAGGAATGCAAGACGTCGCAGTCTAGATGACCAACAGCTGCCTGAAGCTCAATGCCGAGAAGACAGAAGTCCTCGCCCTCGGTACCACCCCTTCTGCATGGGACAGCACCTGGTGGCCAACCGCCCTTGGAAGCCCACCTACCCCCTCAGACCATGCCAAGAACCTCGGCATCGTACTCGACTCATCACTCACTATGAACCGACAGGTCAACGCCGTCACCTCCAGCTGCTTCAACACCCTCCGCATCCTCCGCAAGATCCCCCCTGAGTCAAGGAAGACAGTCACCCACGCACTCATCACCAGCAGACTGGACTATGGAAACGCACTCTACGCCGGCATCAACAAGTCCCTACTCCGCAAACTCCAAACAATACAGAACACCGCCGCCAGACTCGTCCTCGGGATCCACCGACACGAACACATCAGCCAACACCTACGAAGTCTCCACTGGCTCTCCGTGGAGAAAAGAGTCACTTTCAAAATCCTCACTCACGCCTACAAATGCCTACACAACAATGGACCCAAATACCTCAATGACAGAATCAACTTCCACGTACCCAAAAGAAACCTCCGATCTTCCAACCTCGCACTGGCCAAAACCCCGCGCATCCACAGAGCCAGAGCAGGTGGAAGATCCTTCTCTCACATTGCAGCCAAGACCTGGAACGATCTATCGGCAGACATCAGAAGCGCCCCCTCCCTGAACACCTTCAGGAAGAACCTCAAGACCTGGCTCTTCGGCTAAACAGATCTGCGGACCCCCCTCAGCGCCTTGAGACCCTCACGGGTGAGTAGTGCGCTTACAATTCCCTGATTGATTGATTAATGCATGTCATTTTAGGTTTGTTACCCATTTTTATATAGCTCACAATCACAATTACTTGGCTTCTTGGTGCTTTTGGAGTGGGTAACAGTTTATCCACAGATGATCCTCCGTGGCTGTACAAGAAAAGAACCTGTTGTGTTTTCTTAGGTTTTCCCTTCTGGTTATTCACAAATATATCCAATTTTTACAGGCCTCTTTCCTTTGCCATATTTTAACCACCCAATAGGAACAATGCCTTTGATTTTTTTTAATATAAAAGGAAATCAGCGTGACTGAGAACATTTTATGAGAGCATTGAAAAAGGCTACTCGCCGAAATGCGTCTGCTTAAATAAAAGGAATGAACTGCCCGTGAGTGCTCTGAGCCCGTTTCTTTGAAACATACTGTTCATGTTTGCGTGAGTCCACCCTCGTGATCAAAGGCACCAGTCTGCGAGTTCGGAACATAGTTGGTGAGCACTTTGTTGGACATTAAATGGTTAGTGGACACTGTTCCTATGGCAGGGTGCAAAAAGTCACTCATGCCTAAGGGTGCAAACAGTCACCCGTGCAATTAAACAAGAACAAAGAAGGAAAGAAATCCTAGGTATAGGGGACCCACAGGTGAGGTGGAAAACCACTCTTTGTCCTTTGATGCCCTCACACACCCCAAGGGGTGTCATGCTTCATCATCGGGCGGTTGCTCCTCGTAGGGCCGGCGCTGCAATTCCCTACGGGTCCCCCGAAGGGTCACTTTATCGGAGATCTTTTCAGACTGCCGGATGGTGCATGAGGGTGTGTGGGGAGTGGGTCCAATGAGGGTAAGGGAAGTGCGTGCAAAGTGGTAAGAAAGTTAATAAAGGGTAAACATGCAGCGCAAATATAAGTAATGTACCCTTTGCAGTCAGAAAACTGCTGAATAAAAACATTGCCCCAAGGGCACACTATGCCCGGGTGTCAAAGGTCATAGGTCAACATGTTTCGCGCCTGCGTCGCCTTAAAGGTCGTTGGCGCTTCTTCAGGGCCAGAATAATCAAAATAGTGAAGTGCAAGTGAAACAACATAAGTTAAGTTAAAATACCCTCTCCTTGTCAGTCAGGGCGGGGCAGGAACCTGTATACCCTCACTGTGGCTACAGCTGCATGGTGGAAACCGCTCCTGATCAGTACCTAGGGAAGGAAAAACAAAATAGACCACAGGTGTGGGCATCAGTACAACTTGATGCTTCATAGTGTGCCACTGCTGCGTGCACATCGATTACATAAAAAAGTAAACAAACATACGAGACAAATCAATTGTAAGTACTCAATTGAGCCCTAGTCCTATGCGGCGTCATAGGCAGTATAGGACGGGAACCTACTCCTTGCGTAAGCCATGTTCACTAGTAGATGCCACACTGGGGTAGCGGTCCCGCCAGGGTAATATAGCTAGGCTGCTAACACAAGAGAAAGTCAGTTGTCAAATAGTGCTTACCTAGCACTGCTAAGAAAGTATCTCCACTGGCAACAGCAATGGACGCCCGCACATAACCGGGCTGTAAAAACAAGAAAATGGACAAGAATACGTAGTCACAAAACCAGAGCACAGATTGTACTGAGCGAATTGCTCACAATCCTCAATTACCTTCGTGAACAATCTACTTACAATTTCATACGGGTGCTACCTCCTCTACACCTACCCCATCCATCCGTCTGCCAGTAGTACGCTGGAAATGGCAAGACGCGATTCCAATAAGGTTTCGGGGTCAGGTGTCTGGGCGGTTTCCCTTTCCGGGATGTCCTCTAGAATTCCAACATAGGGCGCATGCGCGGGTGCAGGAGTAAAGTGCGCGTGTGCATTCATAGGGAGAACTACTCCCCAGTACCTGCGTACCGACTCTCTAATTAGCACTATGCTAATGGGGCAATTCTCAAGCTAAACACGCTGTCGCCAGGAATTCCCACAATAAAAAATTTCGGCAATGCATTGTTGGACTGGCTCGCGTTAAAAGAACCCAATGACTGCATACTAGTGAACCTTCCATGTAAATGCAGTCCTAATAATTCTGTTCCTGGGCAAATCCCCATACCGTATGAAATGAAAAGAGGGTCTGTATTGCAAGAGCCTGGTCAGGGAGAATTAGTAAAATAACTAAATCCTATTGAATGGAAAACGTGAGAGGGGCTCAAGGGGGATTTATCTAGGGTTGAAACCTCTGCATGTCCTCGTACCCCCGCCCCATAGATCTCACTATCAAAAAGTTGAGTAGTAGACTGGAACTACGCCGTAATGAGTATGTCAAGGCGGAGTCCAGAAACAACTCCCGCTGTCAGTGTGGTAATGCCTCGTGTGCCTGAGAGCAGAAGAAAAGAAAGAAAGCGATCACAAATTATGTAATTTGGGGGATTGAGGTCATCGGACCGGCACCCACTGAGAGGAGGTACAATGACTTTGATGCATTCTGGCAAGGCGATGGAGGTATCCCATGCATACTATCTTTGGATATACAATGTGATGCTGGGGGTTTATGGCAGCCCATTGGGGCATACATATGGCAGGAGGACTCAATTGGATGTGCCTATTTGCATAGGAGAATATGATTGAATATTTGTGGTGTTTTAAGATCTGGATTATAAGTGTAAATTACTGTGCAAATATGGCGGCTGAAAATCAAGTGTTGAGACTATGATGTTAACAGTCCTCTTTCCTTTGCCATATTTTAACCACCCAATAGGAACACCAGATGTGATTTTTGAAATATAAAAGGAAATCAACGTCACCGAGCACATTTTATGAAAGCATTATAAAAGTCTACTCGCCGAAACGCGTCTACTTAAATAAAAGGAATGAACTGCCTTTGAGTGCTCCGAGCCCGTTTCTTCGAAACATACTATTCATATATATATATATTGATTGCTTACAGACATTACCAGAATATAAATACGGCAAAATAAGCGCATAACAGGGATATTTTTCAACTTAAGCATTGGAAACATTTATCAACATAATAATGGAAGCACGTAAAGCCAAACGCATACAAATCAGCGCTACAATGTTTCAAACCGGCAACCAGGAGGGAATAGCTATCAGCACGCCAACACAACTGGGAAATAATGTGGAACCAAATCTAAAACAACTTTATTTCCAAATCGAAAAACAATATAGGAAAGAAATAAGTAAGAGCTGGGAGGTTCTGGCATTACAACAATATCTCACAGTGGATAGAATACCACGCGGATTGAGAATATTCACAATACCCACACATCCTGATACACGTACGGAAATGCTCGAGGAATGGGGTGCTAACAATACAGAATGCAGCAAGAATATGATGAGGATCCTTATAAAATATGCGGAAAAAGATTTGGAGGTAATTCACACAACAATTAAAGATTTAGAGATTGAAATAAGCAAACATAACAAAGATGAAACAAATAAAATGCGCAAGGAAATGGATGACAGATTAGAGAAGTATGAGAATGAAATACAACAACGGAAAGCAAGAAAATTCAGCAGAGATGAAGCTGATTATAAACAAGGACGGATACTTACGTTTGCGAAACGTTTTGATGTATTAAAAAGCAATCTTGCATCCAAAACCCTAAAAATCGGTACAGGAATAGGAACTGGAAGTGAATCGGACATAAGTGGCAGTGAAAATGAAACACCTTTGGGAGAAAGTAACCCTAGTAACATTACTTTTTTAGAAGAAATGCGCCTTGTCCACTTGGATCAAAATCTAACAAGAAACCAGGGACAAGGCAGAGGCAGAGGATATGGAAGAGGCAATACAAGGTCTTTAGAAGTAAAAGGAAATCCCGAAGATCCAAGCACAAGACGACAATATCCATTGAGGAACAGAACAAAGAACAAGTAATGGATGACGATCTAATCATCAACTTATCGGATTACACACCAACAGTAACAGAGTGTAAGATACTCAATAAAGGTCTATCATTTTGTCCTCAGCAACATTTCAACTATACCAACACTAAAATTGATATTTACAAATATGTAAGGAAGTTGAAATTAACCAAAATACATGCAGCAAAACAATCGCTTGCACAACAATTCAATCCGGAGAATGGTACAAATGAAATAGAAAATCAACAGGCAATGAACAACACTTGCCTAACAATTGAGGAAATTCCACACTTGAAAACTCTATATGACCTAGCAAATGAATTGAAAGATGACGACATTTCTGAAATGCAAATGCTTCAAAACCTTGAAATGGACACCAAACAACATAAAAGTAGTGGTTTGACTAAAAATCCAAATATTGCCCCCAATTATCACCGGGCAACAAGATTGATTCCTTCTCTGAATCAGTGATGTATGAAATTGATAAAATGGAAAAAACAAGAAATCAAAAACATAGGGAAAACACTTCTAGGGCAGAAAAGGTGTCAATCAGAACCCTTGCCAATAATACAAAAATAATAATTAAATCAGCGGACAAGGGCGGCAATATCGTCATCCAGAATACCAATGATTATAAAGCAGAGGCATACCGCCAACTACACGATTCTACCAAATATGAAAAAATTGTTAGCAATCCAATCCATAGAATGATTCAGGAGTTGAAAACTAACCTGGAGGAATGGCTCAATCACAATTTAATCAGTATGGAAGAATACCAATTTCTGCTTAAAGAAAACCCCACCATCCCAACTATATACTTCCTACCGAAGGTTCACAAAACTCTAATTAATCCCCCGGAAGACCAATTGTATCATCTTGCGATGCTTTATATGAAAATATGTCATCTTATGTGGATCACTATTTGGCCCCAATGGTGAAAAATCTCAATTCCTACATTCAAGATACGGGGATTTTCTGCGCATATTAGCCAACACAGAATGGAATCCATCATACATCATGGCAACAATTGATGTAAATTCTTTATACACTTCTATTGAACACTCTGTAGGTCTTAATGCTTGTGCATATTTCCTGAAACAACGCAATATCAAAGAATTGGAGCATTCAGCCATGCTCCTAACTATGATTGAAATGTGTCTCATCAATAATATCTTCCTCTTTGATCAAGAGATGTATCACCAATTATGTGGCTGTGCAATGGGCATTTCCTTCTCCCCGAATTATGCAAATCTCACCATGGGCTGGTGGGAGAAGGAAATAGCTTGGGGAACGAACAAAACCACAGCACTTAATAAGATCATATTATGGGTTCGATACATCGATGATCTTTTTATAATTTGGAATGGGAAAAAGGATGAATTCATGAACTACTTTCAAAGTTTGAATAACAATGATATTGGCCTCAGTTTTACCTGCAAAACCAGTCATCAGAAGATAAACTTTCTGGATATTACAGTTTTCATTGAGAATGAACACATACAAACAACTCTCTTCAGAAAGAAAACTGCTACCAATAGCGTTCTTCATGCAGACAGTTTTCATCCAAAATCCCTACTGAAAAGTATTCCATTTGGAGAATTCCTAAGAATGCGACGGAACTGTTCACAAGAAGAAGAAGCTGACAGACAAATTCTCAATTGTGCAAAAAGATTGAAAAAAAGAGGATACAAAGAGAGAGATCTCAATTCCAGTTTGAAAAAAGCCAAATCAATTACACGAATTGAAACACTAATCAGGAAAGACAAAAAAGTAGATAGAACTCAAGATAATTCTAAGATGGACAATCCACAAGTGGCTCCAAGACTCATACTGTCCTACAACAAAGAGGCACATAAGATCAGACAAAGCATTCAAAAATATTGGCCGATGCTACAACAAGATCAAGAACTGGGCAAAATTATTGGTGAGAGACCACAAATCACATATAGGAAAGCACAATCCATTAAAGACATGATTATATGCAGCCATTTCAAATCCGAACCCAAGAGTAAAAATTGGCTTGAAGTTCAACAGATTGGATTCAAACGGTGCAATAACTGCAAAGCATGCAAAATCGGGGTGAACAAAAACAACATCAGGGATCCCGAAGGAAGAATTATTCATATAAATCAAAGAATAACGTGTTCCTCACAATATGTGGTCTATGTCATCCAATGCAATTGCAGCAAGATGTATATAGGAAGCACAATTTGCACCTTAAAAAAGCGAATTCTAGAACACATTAGGGCAGTCAAAAACAAGGACCAAACGTACGCAACTGCTAAACACATGATCACCTGTCAAAATGGCGAATGGCGCAATATGACATTCTTTGGCCTAGATATGGTGGAAAAACATGAAAGGATGGGGGACAGAAAGAAGAAACTCCGACAACTTGAATCAAAATACATCATCAGATTACGAACCAAGAACCCCAAAGGGATGAACTTTGATGAAGAACTTTATGTTCATCTGTAACAAAATAATGAACCGATCATCACAAGCTAAAGCCGAGTAATCAAATGTTGACATTGTAGATAAATCTTCAGTTTAATTGGGGTACTATACCCTCAATTCAGAAGCTGTACAATGCACGAGCAGAAAAATGATTCATTTCATCATGTTCATTTAATATGTGCACGACACTGAGCAAAATTTGAAAAGCATTACAAAATGTAATATACATGTACTTATTTATCATCACACTCGTTGGCACTATTATAATGAATATGACTATGTTTTCCAATGCAGTTTTGACCCATGCGCTACTAATTCTGATGTATATACGATAATGTCACAAGGGTATTCACAACATGTACTATTGAACTACTAGTCCCAGAAGTCACTGGGAAGTAGTAGTCACATGGTCAAGGTTTAAAACAGATTGAGCAGTAGTGCCCCCTACCGTGAGAAAGGCCTTTTGGCCGAAACGCGTCGGTGTGACAGACTGGGTCTGTGAAATAAAACTTTCTTAATTCTGATTCCAGAGTGCGGCGTCCTTTGTTAAAATTGAATTTGTTAAAAATATATATCTATATATATATTCACTGAAAAAACCATAGGTTTCAGGGACGTTATAGTTACAAATTAGCATTTAAAAAACCTTTGAAATTCACTGAAAAAACCATAGGTTTTAGGGACAGTTATAGTTAGTTGGACATTGCACTCGTACAAAACCCGTGAAATTCCCCGTTATAGTTAGTCCAGCTAACTATAACTCGCGCCCCGCAATGCACTGCTGATGACGTCACATATTACATCACTCATGACATGGTCAGTGACATCACTGATGACATCACTGATGACATCTCAAATGACATCACTGATGACATCACTGATGACATCATCCAGTGACTGTGTGTTTCTGTAAAGTTTAAATATTTTTAATATATATAGGAAAAGACGTATTGAAGAATGAGTGGGTGTGTAAGTGTCTGTATGGATGATTTAGTAGGTGCGTGACTGACTCTATAAGTGAGTGATTTAACGTATCTTACTGAATGCATGGGTTAGTGACTAAACTGGGTGAATGTCTGTATCCGTCTGTCTGTTGCTGTGTAAGTGGCTGCATGTGTTTGTGAATAGCTACATGAGTGTCTATATGAGTTATTGAATGCTTGTCTGAGTATCTGTATGGGTGCCTGAGTGTTTGTGTGGGAGGGGTGTGTGCAACTCTGTGCATAGATGTGTGAGTGGGTGATTCACTGGGTGGATGGTTTCAAGAGTGCAACTGTGATAGACTGTATGGGTGGGTAAGTGTGTGTAAGAGTGTGTTAGTGAGTGAATGTATGTCCCAGTGGTACATGTGTGAGTAACTACATATGTGAAAGGCAGTATATATGTGTGTTGGAGTATATAAATAGCTATAAGCGAGAGTGAGTGATTGTGATAGTGGCTGTATGGATGAGTGTGTGCTTGTATCAGTGATTGTATAAGAGCGTAAGATTGTGCTACTATTTGTATGAGTAAGTGAGCTGGTGTGTGTATAACTGTATAGGTGAGTAAATGGTAGTGTGTTTAATTATTTGCATGACTGACTAGGTGTGTGAGTACCTCTATGGATGAGTGGCGGTGTTTGAGTGTCTATATAGGAGTATGAGTGCATATGATAGTCCTGTACTGAGTGACCGTAAGTATGAGTGACTGTACGGGTGAGTGAGTGGATGTGTGCGTAGACCTAAGAATCAGTGAGTGGGTATGTAGTTATTGGTGTTGGAGTGTCTATGGTTTTGCGAATGGCAGTCTGTAATTTAGAGTGGGTGTATCAAAGGTTATATTAGGGTGTGAGGAGGTGCATCAGATTATCACGTGGATGATGTCATCAGTGATGTCATTTGAGATGTCATCAGTGATGTCATCAGTGATGTCACTGACCATGTCATGAGTGATGTAATATGTGACGTCATCAGCAGTGCATTGCGTGGGCGCGAGTTATAGTTAGCTGGACTAACTATAACGGGGAATTTCACGGGTTTTGAACGAGTGCAATGTCCAACTAACTATAACTGTCCCTAAAACCTATGGTTTTTTCAGTGAATTTCAAAGGTTTTTTAAATGCTAATTTGTAACTATAACGTCCCTGAAACCTATGGTTTTTTCAGTGAATTTCAAAGGTTTTTTAAATGCTAATTTGTAACTATAACATGTCTGAAACCTACAGTTTTTGCAGTGAATTTCAAAGGTTTTGTAAATGACAATTTTTAAATGTATTAATTGTTATATAAATTTTTTCATACTGATTTCCAAATTTTTTAGAAACAATTTTTTTTACATATTTTATTTTTAAATTACATTGTAATTACATTATACATTACATTACAAAAAATACTTTCTCAGAATGAATTACTTTAGTTTAATTACTTTGCACATAGGCAATAGACTTTTAAGTACAGTAGTTACAGTTGTTGCAATGGGCAACACATTTTCAAACACAATGCAACATTCAGCTCAATGTGAATTTCTAGTTAAATGCAATTAGTTACTTTATGGATTACTTTTCTAACAACATTACTGGATCCTAGATTCAGTCCTGGGACATCTCCTGTAAACAGTTGAGTAAAAGCGTTTTGGTTACAGTCGTGATTTTTAAGGAATATTATTGTACTTTAAAAGTTCACACTTAGAAACTTTTCTCATAGAATCACCAATGTTATCCTATGGAAGGAAATTCACTTAGAAGTTAAAAACTGTTATCGTTACTTTTTCTTACTCAGTGTTGGATCCTGGATCCAGCACTGGTGCATCTCCTGTAAACAGTTGAAAGAATGCGTTTAAGTCATACAGGCGATTTTTTAGGAATATTTGTAGTTTGTGAAAATCAACACTTTGAAACTTTTCTGCTGAAAACCAGACAATGATATCCTATGGAAGGAAATTCAAGTTACTGGTAAGTACGGTTAAAATTACTTTTCAGGACCAGTACTGGGCTGAAAGATGCAGCACTGAGGTCTCTCCTGATAACAGGTGAGTAAATCGGAATTCGGATTTCGGCTGATTTTAGAGGAATATTTTAAAGTTCCAAAACTCCACACTTAGAAGAATTTCCAAGTGAAACCAGTCAATGTTAGCCTATGGAAGGAAATTCAAGTTACTGGTAAGTACGGTTAAAATTACTTTTCAGGACCAGTACTGGGCTGAAAGATGCATCACTGAGGTCTCTCCTGATAACAGGTGAGTAAATCAGAATTCGGATTTCGGCTGATTTTAGAGGAATATTTGTATGTTTCAAAAATCAACACTTAGAAACTTTTTCAGCAAAAAGCAGGCAATGATATCCTATGGAAGGAAATTCAAGTTACTGGTAAGTACGGTTAAAATTACTTTTGAGGATCAGTACTGGGCTGAAAGATGCAGCACTGAGGTCTCTCCTGATAACAGGTGAGTAAATCAGAATTCGGATTTTGGCTGATTTTAGAGGAATATTTGTATGTTTCAAAAATCAACACTTAGAAACTTTTTCAGCAAAAAGCAGGCAATGATATCCTATGGAAGGAAATTCAAGTTACTGGTAAGTACGGTTAAAATTACTTTTGAGGATCAGTACTGGGCTGAAAGATGCAGCACTGAGGTCTCTCCTGATAACAGGTGAGTAAATCGGAATTCGTATTTCGGCTGATTTTAGAGGAATATTTTAAAGTTCCAAAACTCCACACTTAGAAGAATTTCCAAGTGAAACCAGTCAATGTTAGCCTATGAAGGAAATTCAAGTTACCGGTAAGTACGG
Organism: Calotriton arnoldi; assembly: GCA_963921515.1. Classification (NCBI taxonomy): domain Eukaryota; kingdom Metazoa; phylum Chordata; class Amphibia; order Caudata; family Salamandridae; genus Calotriton; species Calotriton arnoldi. Next base: position 3,844,015 of record CAWUFW010000409.1, read on the forward strand.
TTAAAATTACTTTTCAGGACCAGTACTGGGCTGAAAGATGCAGCACTGAGGTCTCTCCTGATAACAGGTGAGTAAATCAGAATTCGTATTTCGGCTGATTTTAGAGGAATATTTGCACAATGGTGAAGGGAGGTGGCGGGGCCTGAGGTGACATCTGTGCAAACGCGCCCCGTGGCGCATTTTAAGTTGGGGGATTAAGTCCCCTTGAATCATGAGGGTCCCTACGGGCCAACTAGCCCACCAGGAACCTCCAGTATGCGCCAGGGGGCTGCGTTGCAGATCAATCAATCAATCAATCAATCAAGCATTTGTATAGCGCACTACTCACCCGGGGGGTCTCAAGGCGCTGGGGGGAGGGGGTCCGCTACTGCTCGAACAGCCAGGTCTTGAGCTGTTTCCTGAAGGCGAGGTGGTCTTGGGTCAGGCGGAGGTGGGTCGGAAGGGAGTTCCAGGTCTTGGCGGCCAGGTAGGAGAAGGACCTTCCTCCTGTGGTGGCTCTTCGGATGCGGGGGACGACGGCGAGGGCGTGGCTGGTCGATCGAAGCTGGCGTTTGGGAGCGTAGAAGTTGAGGCGGCTGTTGAGGTATCCTGGGCCATGGTTGTGTAGGGCTTTGTGTGCGTGGGTGAGGAGCCGGAAGGTGATTCTCTTGTTGACTGGGAGCCAGTGCAGGTCTCTCAGGTGTCCGGAGATGTGGCTTCGGCGGGGGATGTCCAGGATGAGTCGTGCTGAGGTGTTCTGGATCCGCTGGAGTCTCCTCTGGAGTTTGGCGGTGGTTCCGGCATAGAGGAGATGCCGTAGTCCAGACGGCTGGTGACGAGGGCCTGGGTGACCGTCTTCCTGGTCTCGGTGGGGATCCACCGGAAGATCTTACGAAGCATGCGCAGGATGTTGAAGCACGACGAGGAGACAGCGTTGACTTGCCTGGTCATGGAGAGGGAGGAGTCCAGGATGAAGCCCAGGTTGCGTGCGTGGTCTGTTGGTTTGGGTGCGCTGCCCAGGGCGGGGGGCCACCAGGAGTCGTCCCAGGCGGAGGGTGAGGATCCCAGGATGAGGACTTGTACAGAGGCCACACCCCTTTTTACACCTCTCTGCAACGCAGCTCTGTGGCGCTTTCTGGACGTACCTGTTGGGCTAGTTGGCCCCCAGGGACCCTCAGGATTGAAGAGGATTTAATTCCCCATCTTAAAACGCGCCACGGGGCCTGTTTGCACACATGTCACCTGAAGCCCCGCCCCTCCCTTCACCACTGTGCAAACGCGCCCCGTGGCGCGTTTTAAGTCGGGGATTAACTCCCCTTGAATCCTGAGGGTCCCTGGGGTGCATCTAGCCCACCATATACCTCCAAAAAGCGCCAAAGAGCTGCGTTGCAGAGAGGTGTAAAAGGGGCGTGGCCTCTGTACACCTCTCTGCAAGGCAGCCCCTGGCGCATACTGGAGGTTCCTGGTGGGCTAGTTGGCCCCAGGGACCCCCAGTATTCAAGGGGTCGTTCCCCCTCTGCAAACGCGCCAGGGCGCGTTTGCAGAGTGGTGAAGGAAGGGGCGGGGCCTACGGGCCCGATCGTTTTTTTTTGTTTTCCCCCTGAAGGGGGGCTGTGTGGCCCCCCTTCCTTTTTCCTATTTTTAGGCCCTGGGGACCCCATCCCCCAGGGCCTTAACCCTTTTTTTTTAATTAAAATAAAAAAAAAAAAAACGGGGAAGGGGCCGCGTGGCCCCCTTCCCTGGGCCTGTATTGGCCCGGGGATCCCATCCCCGGGGCATGGCCTCTTTTTTTATTTGGAGGGGGCTGCGTGGCCCCCTCCTCCAGGCCATTTAAGGCCCCGGGGACCCCATCCCCCGGGGCCGGCCTTACACTTTAAAAAAAAAAATTTTACTTTGGGGAGGGGGCTGCGTGGCCCCCTCCCGAGCCACTTATGGCCCCGGGGACCCCATCCCCGGGGCCTGGACTCTCGTTGGGGACTGTGGGGGGTCCCCAAACCCCCACAGTCCCGCCGGCTCCCCGTGTCCTACGGGAGCCGGCATTGCTTACACATGGGGAGCAGCTAACATGCTGCTCCCCATGTGGAAAGCTGTCGGCTTGGATATTGGAAGAGAGAGCAGGTTTCCTGCTCTCTCTTCCAATATCCAAAGCAGTTTGCAATGACAGGACGGGGCCGCGAGGCTCCCGTCCTGTCATTGCAAGCAGCAGTGTCCCGAGGGTAGGCACCCGGGACACTGCAGGAGCAGGCCCTGGGGGTGGCGGTCCCCAGGACCATCAAGGGCTCCAGGAGGGGGCCGCGCGGCCCCCTCCCTACATTTTGAAAGCCCGGGGAGGTGGTGGTCCCCGGGGCTTGAGAGTCAAAACGGACCCCCATTTTAATTTTCTTAGTGCCCCGGGGAGGTGGTGGTCCCGGGGCGTGTGAGGGCTGGAGCCCCCACACAGGTTTTAATTTTAAAAAAAGAAGCCCCGGGAGGTGGTGGTCCCCGGGGCTGCGGGAGGGCTCAGAGCCCTCCCGCACCATTATACATAAGGCCCCGGGGGTGGTGGTCCCCGGGGCTTGGAGGGCCCTTAGAGGCCCCACACATAAAATTACCCCCCTCAAAGTGCCCCCGGGACTTGGCCCACCCGAGGGCCAATTAACATCGAGCGCGGGAGACCGCGCTTCGATTTTTCGGCAGGGTTCGCGCTCCCTGAGCGCATCCTGCCGATTTTTAAAAAAAAAAAAAATTTTTTTGACCTAGGGGTCAGGGTGTTTCTACCCTGCCCCCTTTGTGCGCTTTGCGCACTTGTTTCTGTCCCTCGGTTCTACCGAGGGACAAAATGGCTGCCAACACTTCCTGGTTTGGAGTGTTGACAGCCAATTAACATAAAGCTCGTGCTCGGGAGGATCCGCGGCCCTAGATATCACTATCTTTTTTACTTTTCATTTTCTCAGCAACTACTGAACGGATTTACACCATTTAACAAAAAGGGTTCTTTCTGAACCAAGAACTACCTCTTTGCCAAATTTGGTGTAATTCCGTTCAGCAGTTCGGGCTGTAGCCGTGTCTAAAGTTTCCTATGGAAAAATGCATGGGGAAAACGCGTTTTGGGACCCCCCTTTTTTCTCGGCCCCCGCTTGACGAATCCCCCCGAGACTTTCAGGGTAGGAGCGGACCGGAGCGGGCCACAAAGTTTGAAAATTTTGCGAAGATACGTCAACCGGCAAGAGAGTTATTTCAAATAGAATGTCGCGGATTTCCTATGGATAATAGGTTGTAACTATAACTATCTACTGGCGACCGCCAGTAGATAATATATATATATATATATACTCAATTCGCCATCCAAAGAAGCCTCACACGGACAAGGAAAACGAGAGCAGACCCAAAGTTCTTGGTGCAAATCCAGTGCTGTTTAATTAAATGCCAGCAAATCCGCCATTACGCGTTTCGACCCCCACTCGGGTCTTGATCACATGACGCATTGCATAGAAGAAACATGGCATTTAAAGTGGTAAGTGCCAGGAAATGACGACATGAAGTCAAAGTGCAAGTGCATGGAGACTGAAAAGTTACTAACAGCACCATAATAAATTACAGTATATGTGCAAAATTTGATACGCATTCAATAAATAAGCTCATAAATATATATAAAATATAAATAGATATGCTTGTATGCGTTAAAAAATTATTATAAAACAAACGGAAAAATTGTTTTCTACAATATAGTTGCACCAAACTTTACCAAAATGCTCTTAATTGATGTTAAATGCACAACCCCTAGTTCTGCTGCTAAATAAACTGTAAAATAATGCCCAAGTGGGCCTTCCTATACTAATATGCAACCTTTACCTCGCCTACATTGCATTTCCTTGGTCAAAATGTGTATAATAAAGTCAAAAATACTAAAAATACCATAAATGTAAAAAAATGCCATATTTTAAAGTTTCATCGAGGCAAGATTTTGATGTCTAAAATATATACAAAACAGCTGATCCTAACATACAATATGGTATAAATCCATAATTCAGTGTTCCCAACGCTCAGAGACAAGTGTAAAGATCCGCACTGGCATTTAACCCTGAAGGAGATTTCGTGTCGAGTTCCAGTATATGTCAGGTTTCTAGGAGGCGCAATTTGGCCTCCCGGTTTCCACCTCGTTTAAGCGGTGGAACCGTGTCAATTACAAAATACTGGAGGAATACAGGGTTACTGTCGTGTTTTTGCTCAAAATGCCTGGCGACTGGGTATGCCTGATCCTTACCACTAATTGCCCTTATGTGCTGGAGTATCCTCTTGTGGGCCGGTAACTTGGTACTACCAATATACCTCAACCCACAAGGGCACTCCAGCACATAAACTGCAAATTCGGTTTTACATGTCAACCTCTTGTCAATCATAATGGGGTCCGATTTGAAAGGACTGCTGTATTGGGTTCTATTACTTCCAAATTTACAGGCCTTACAGCTGGAACATTTTCTAAACCCCTTACTCTGTGCCATCCAAGTGGTAGGAGTTAGCATCTCAGGGCTGCTGTTCACAAGGGTACTTCTCATAGACGGAGATTTCCTAAAGGTCAATGCTGGTTTTGCTGGAACCAGCAAACCAATAACTGGATCTCCCTGTACCAGATTCCAGTTACGGTAATAGATTTTCCTGAGTTCCTGATGTTGACTATTGTACGTTAATATGACCCTGGGATTTATAGTCGCGAGTATGCTTTTCTCCGCAGTCTGCTTAGTTTTAGGAGTTAAAGCTTCCTTTCTAGACAGGCTCCTGGTTTTTGCAATAGCACTGTCTATAACCCCATGGGCATAACCTCGCTCCAAAAATCTCTGTTTGCAGGCCTCCTGCGCAACCTGACACTCTAAGTCTGTACTACAAATCCGCCTGAAACGCAGCATCTCACCATATGGGATGCTGCGTATCAGATGGGGCGGATGGTGACTGGTCGCATGCAGGACCGTATTGCCTGCAGTTGGCTTCCTGAATAATCTGGTGGCCAAGAGCCCATGATCTACATATATCTCAACATCCAAGAAACAGACAGATGTGGCATTAATAATAGATGTAAATTGGAGATTAAGGCAATTGCTATTTAGCGTATCTACAAATTCCTTTGCCCTTGACTCTGAACCCCTCCAGATTAAAAACAAATCATCAATGTACCGTAAATACAAATTTGCATGTTCTTTCATTGTCGCTTTGCTTTGTCCAAAGAGGACCTGCTCCTCCCACAGCCCCATATGCAAACAAGCATAGCATAGCATAGCATATAGAGAGATAGATAGATAGATAGATAGATAGATAGATAGATAGATAGATATATGAATAGTACATATATCTCTATCTATCTATCTATCTATCTATCTATCTATCTGCACTGCAGGTAATATGGTACTGCATGCTCAGAGTTTTCACCCCAATAAACTTAAAAATAGTATTCCATACGCTGAAAACCTTCGTATGAGAAGGAACTGTAGCAATGGCCAAAGGGTGTGCATTGCGGAGGGGTTGGGTGCCCATGGGGGAAAGGATTCAGGGTCTGACTGCAGGCTAGGCCCTGTGGCGGACGCCACACTGCAAAGGCAAAGACGCAGGGCCTGATCACAGGCCAGGACTTGTGGCAGAGCCCACACGGCTCATGGCCAAAGGCTGTGCGCAGGATGGGGGTTAGCTGCCGGGGGTGGGTTGGACACAGGGTCTAGATGAAGGTCAACCCTCTGCATCTCATGACTGAAGGCTGTGCACAGCAGGGGATTGGGGAGTTGGATGCATGCCATCTGGCCAACCTATGCCAAAAGCTGTGCACAGCAGGGGTTTGGGCAGCAGGGGAGTTGGGTGTAGGGCCTGGCCAATAGCTATGCACCCAACCCACTGCAGACTGCCAACCCTCCCTGTGTGTGGCCAAATTGAGCTCTGAGGCTAGCTCACACGCACTAGGGGATGAATTGCATGTGTATCTCTCTGAAGTAACCAAAAACACCAGATTCCTATCTAAACTGGTCCACCACCGGAACTCCAGGTGCACCAATGCCAAACTACCATACCAAGCACCTCAACCTGGACAAGAAGTCTGCATTCGCAACTTTGTAAGGAAGTGGAAGCAAGCCAAGTTTGAATGGCCCTACAGAGTAGTCTTCACAACACCAACCGCCCTCAAGGTGGGAGGAAAAAATGCATGGGTCCACCTCTCCAATGTGCAGCTGAAACCTTCCGCAGCAAACCCTCCATGAAGCGTACAGTGAACTTTTTGCCTCAAACTTTTTTGAATAAAGACATTCCCAATTGCCAGAGGATTACAGACATCTCCCCTGGATCCAATCCCAAGACCTGCAATGTTCAATAAGTTATGAATTGTTGCACTTCTATGTACCCTCTGTTTACTATGGGTGTTTCCGCAGCCATTCATTACCAAAGCACTGCCCAGTCTGATGGAGTCCACCCTGAAGCTATCACAGCACTGGTGTTTCCGCAGCCATTCATCACCAAAGCACTGCCCAGTCTGATGGAGTACTCCCGGAAGCTATCATCGCGCTTGCATAGGTACCTGTCCTACATCTCTTATAATTACACCGAACCCAACACTAGCATTCTACACACACTACACAGCACCCTCATACACAACATGTGGTATCAGCAAATGACGGCCGTGGGCTCCAAGACAACAGCCAGGTCATGTTACATCTGTTCGCTGATACCGCATGCAGTAGACACAGACAAGCTTTACTTGTCCCAAGAGTTAGACCCTGAAAAAGCAAAATGCTTTCTCCACCTATTCCTATGTAGGATTAGGGCCAAGATACAACCCAACAGAGTAGAACCCCATAGAGTAGTAGTGAATCTGAGCCGATACAAGACCAATCCCACAGCCAGAAAAGAAATTTTTGGAGGTAGCAAAACCACCCCACCAATACACAAACACGTCCACTTCCACTTCCATCTGTGGTCCCATGGTGGTCCTTAGCATTTCTGGGGTTGTCTTCTTTAATAACAAATGAACCCGAGACAATGCGACAAAACACAAACAACAGTGTGAGTAGCCACTCGCACTCACTAAATGTGCACTTGGGGTAGGATTTCTCCCCAATTTATTCACGCATTTGGTGCTAGTTTCTTAGCGCAAAATGCACCCTTGTGTCCAACATGGATGCAAGGAAGTATTTTGTGCTATGAAACTAGCGCTAATGAAACAGAACAGGTACAGCATGAGCAGTCACTTACACTCACTAAATATGCAAAGAATAAAGTGAAATTACCAAAATCACTCTGATTACTCTGGCGTAATTAGTCCAAGGCCTAAAATAAAATGCCTTTACAATGTAAACTTTGATTTAACTATAACAACACTGTTGTGACTGCCAAACCAAAGCTATGACCTCTGGCTTATTACCAAGATTAAGTGACGAGCTATTTCTGTTTGTGGTGCACGTCCACAACACCAGCAACATCTGCCCATCTCAAATGTATGTTTTTCTAGCAGATTTTTTAAGTATAGGATTATCACAGTGCTATCCACACTGAGCTAGAAAAGCAACAAACCCTTTTGCCATTTTTGCAGAAAAGTCTTTAAGTACAGGATTAGCTAGTGTGATGCACTCTGAGCTGAAAAATGACAAAAGCAATTTACCATTCCAGGTACAATATTACAGTTTTGGATTAGTAAAATACCATTCAACCCAACCTGGAATAAATAAAAGAAGTTCCTATTAGAGAATCAAAGCTTTGTCTCGACACACGGGGGTACCCAGTATATATTAAAAATAAACACCCACAAGCCTACAGTGCTGCATAAATGCTGCAAATCACACTTCGAAACTCTGGGTAGTTCCCAAGTTTAGGTAGAGAGCTGGTTTTTTTATGGAGCGCTTCTACAACACCATAGACACTCTAAGTCAGTCCCTCTCAAATGTCGGTTTTTCTTATACAGTATTTAAGCCTGTATATATCTACATACACATAGAGAAGCTTTGGACTAATCCTCTTCTGCCATTGGTAATTCACACTCTGTTTCCATCCATGACAACATACAGCCTGGGACAATGGGTCAGTCCACTTCAGTCATTGGGTATATTGCACTGTGCATGATGTCGTTTCCTGATCACATGTGCACATCTTCCTGAAAAAGAATGTGCTTCAGTGACAGGGGGGGGGCAGTCTGTAGGTCTCCATTTTAACTCTTATAGGAGTACTACTGGGCTGCTCGCTTGCCACTAATTTCATTTGCAGTGTACTCCATCCAGCGCAGCCACTTCTTCTAAACAGAGAGAGGCAATTTTGGAAAGTCCTTGTCCACAGACTAGCATTGTTTTCGCAGAGGCCACCCCCCCCCTGAAAGGGGGGGGTTCAGTGGCCGGCGCCATAACTGGCGCTGAGCCCTGCAAGAATCCGGTTCTGGGTGCCCTGAAGCACCCAGAAGCAGAGCAGGTAGCCCCCGCGCCCTCCCCATGGGCGCCAGAACGGCGCCAGGCCCCCGTCCAATGGGAGGGCATGGCGAGATACAAACCCCCCAATGGGGGGACAACACCCGCAAGGCGGGAAGTGTTGGGGGGGCATATAAGCCGCCGCTCACCCAGGTAGCTCCCATCTTCGTGGAGCAGGGGAGCGGCGTACTCACCTTTTCTGAACAGCGAGGACCCATCATTTCCAAGGCGAAGCTCTGCTGGTGAGAGGATCCATTCTTCCAAGGAGGCGAAGCTCCGGTGGCGAAGTCGAACGAATACATCGGATCGGGGGATCGGAGTGCGCCCGTGTCTGCTTTACTGTGCCCCAAGACCACCAGGTGTTTTTGTCACCATTTCTGCAACGTGGGCGTTTTTCTTGTGTGCCCCGCTTCCAATCCGCAGCGCGGCTCGGTGGGCGATTCAGCCCGCACACCCCTACACCGCAGACGCGGCCTCTCGGCGAGCGACCTCCCTCGGCGAAATTGCGGGAAGACTGCGCTGTGCCCTGGGGCTGTGGAGTCCTGATAGTTCGGTGAGGGTTGTCCTGATTTCCCCCCGCTCCCATCCGAGGTTGGTGTCGGCCTGGTCCTGCGCACGTCCTCGCCAGCAGACGCTGCCTTGGCGTCGTGTGTGCGGTGCAGCGGGAGGCACTCAAGGGTGGAGCCTCGCTGCAATTTGGCCGACTGGATCGCGAGCTGCCCGTCCTAGACAAGTGTGCGGCCCGGGAGTGAGAGGTCCAATGGGAGGGGCCGAAAGAAAGAGCCTCACTGCAGTCTGCCCGCCGAACGCGAGAAGTGACTCGCGGGCACACGCCGCAGGCAATTTGAAAATCCCGGCATGCGTGCAGCCCGGAAACGGCCTACAACCTTGCTGGTCGCGCGCCTCCCACTGCTCACCTGCTATCGCTCAGCTTGGTGGGGGAATCCACCTGCCATCTATCAGCCGGTTGTGAGAGTCCTCGGCCCAACGCACTCGAGGGAAGCACTGTGTGTCGGTAGCTGGGTCGAAGGACCGGCCCACCGCCCGCGTGAAGTGTACAGGCCGATCTGAGGAACTTTGTGCAGTGCCTTGCCCCGCCCAGCTCCAGGAGCCTCGGTCAGTTAAAGGAGCCAGTGTGCCTTAGTGGAGCTGCAAACAAGCATTGGCAATAACCAAAAAAAAAGGGGGCGGACCTGCACCCAGGAGGCCACTGGTTGGGAAGTGCAAGCAGCCAGGGGAGGCTGAGTCACCGCCCAGGAGCAAAAGCAGCAGTGCATTTGGTGCATTAGGAGGGCGGCAGCACCTCGCTCAGAGGCAAGAAAATGGAAGGTCAAGGCACTGGGGGGCAGCCAGAGGAGCTAGCTGATTTGCTGAGAACAATTCGGGCTGCATCAGAGGTACATGGAACCAGCTGGCTGCAGCCACACTTGGATCACGACGACGCGAGCTACCAAGCAGCCAGCGATGCCACGTCGCCGGCACCCAAGAGGAGTTGGAGGGCAGCACCCAAACCATCCCAGGCAAAAGCGCCCAGGAAGAGACCCCAGAAGAAAGACCTGCCGCCTGTAGCCATCCCGGCGGCGGCAGGAGCTCCCAGCGAAGGCAACAGCGCATCAACAAGTGGTGAGCACATTAATGCAATTGTACAGGAATGCTTTAAATCAATGGCACCCCTGTTGCTTAAGGGGTTGGGGTCACAGGGGGTGGAGAACATGAGGGGGCAGGCTACAGAAGAGGTATCTGGCCTACCTTGGCATTTGGTTGACCCAGGTTGGGCGCGCCAGGCACGGTTGCAAGGGCAGGCATTGCAGGGCGCATGGGGGAACTAGGATCCCCTGTGGCAGCATGGGGCCCGCGAGCACAACCAACAAACCAGCCAGGGAGGTTTCAGCGGCAGAGGCTTATGCCAGACCCTCGCCAGGTCCCGCGTCCATGACCACAAGGGCCACTGGTTTAGCAAGTCTTATTCCCTTGGCAGTGAAGGAAAGGATATGGAGGAAAGAATTTATTGACATCTTCTCTTTATTAGAGATCCAAATGGATGGGTTGGACCTGACAATTTGTGATAAAAAGGATGAGGACAGAAGGGAAAGGCTAAGGGAGAGAAAAGAAAGGAATTTCGATAACTGGCTGGATGCATTTAGAATAATGGCATGCATAATAGTCGAAAAATTCCTGCGCTGCGCAGCGGACCTGTGGTTATATGAGGCCAACATTCATGGGGCACAGAGGCAGTTCCCGGGTGATGCATGGTTGGATTATGACAAAGGTTTTAGGTTAAAAATGCAGAGGCACCTGGAAATGGAATGGAAAGAGGAGGATGTGTCAGGGTTTATACATAAAATGATGGTAGCCAAGGAAGTGAAATCTTGGGCGGGAAAAAGTGAGCAGCCCTTTCGGGGGTCCTTCTACAAAGGGAAGGGCAAGTCCTTTCATAAACCCAAACAATTCAACACATGGAAATCCCCCTCCTCCAGCGGGTCAGCAGCGATCTACTGGAAGTATGACGCAAATGAATGCACGTGGGGCTCATCATGCAAATTCCAGCACATATGTTCAATATGCGGGGAGGGCACCCTGCGGCAGGATGCCGACGAAAAAAGGATCAGAAAGGGGACAAGAAAGATAAAAGAAAGCAGTAGCGTACACAAGGAGGTTATGGGGGTCCCACAAGGGTTACACAACTACCAGCTAGCCAGGTCCCCCATCAACACACAGCAACTCCGCAGGCTAGCCAACAAATATCATAACAAAACAGATGCAGCAGTATTGGTGAGAGGTTTTGAGGAAGGGTTCACCATTCCATTCGAAGGCCCGCTTCCACTAGACGGGGCAAACAACCTAAAGTCAGCACTACAGCACCCAGAGGTGGTGCGTAGAAAGCTTGAGAAAGAAAAGTCCTTGGGTAGGATAGAGGGCCCCTTGCCATCACATTTGCAGGAGGGTTTGGTAATCTCACCACTGGGGGTGATTCCCAAAAAGGAACCGGGGCAGTTCAGATTAATCCACCACCTCTCCTTCCCTCAAGGGACGTCAGTAAATGACGGGATAAGTGCTGATGCCTGCTCAGTGGGATACGCTACAGTAGACAATTCCATCGACTTAGTAAGGTCAGCGGGCCAGGGGGCACTCATGGCCAAGGCGGACATTGAGTCAGCATTTCGCCTCCTGCCAGTACATCCATCAAGTTTTCACCTGTTGGGTTTCCAGTGGGACGGGGCCCTGTACATCTATAAAGCCATGCCGATGGGGTGCGCAGTGTCTTGCGCATATTTCGAGCAATTCAGCACATTCCTGGAATGGGCTCTGCACGACAGGCATCCCGGGGGGGGGGGGAGGGGAAGCTTCACTACCTGGACGATTTCTTGTTCACGGGCCCCGCAGGGTCGGCAGAGTGTAGCAACACACTGGCAGCATTCCAGGAGTTAGCCAGGGAGTTAGGGATCCCGCTGGCAGGAGAGAAGGCGGTAGGCTCCGCCACAAAGATCACTTTCCTGGGGATAGAGCTGGATTCAGTCACAGGAACAGCCAGGCTGCCAGCAGCAAAAGTGAGAGATTTCAGGGAAGAAGTAAAAGGTCTCTGCGGTCTCAACAAGGCAACTCTCCGCGACCTGCAACGGTTGATTGGGAAGCTGAACTTCGCAGCTAGGTTAATTCCCGCAGGTAGAGTTTTCGCCAGGCGCCTCACCCAGTTAACAACAGGCCTCACACACAAGCACCACCACGTCCGGCTAGGGGCGGGAGTCAAGCAGGACCTGCTCATGTGGGACACATTCTTGACTAAATTCAGTGGTGTCCTCATCTGAAGAGAAGGCTGGGTGACAGCTAGACAGATAGCCCTATTTACAGACGCTTCAGGGAGCACGGGCTTTGGGGCAATACTGGGCGACAAATGGTGCGCAGGCCAATGGCCAAGCCGTTGGCATCAGCAAGGTATCACCAGCAACATAACATTCCTGGAACTTTTCCCCATAATACTGGCTTTAACAGCCTGGAAACGAGAGTTGAGGAACATGAAATTAACGCTATGGTCAGACAACAAGGGGGTGGTGCAGGCCATCAACAAGGGATCGGCAAGGTGCCCTGACACGCTAAGACTAATGCGGCAATTGATTAAGTTGCAGCTGGAGGGGAACGTGGACCTGAAGGCCTGCCACGTACCAGGGGTGGAGAACGCAGTAGCAGACGCCCTGCAAAGATGAGCAGATTAAGGGAATTGGCCCCGGGGGCGGACAAGGTAATGACCCCTTTCCCAGAACAGCTGTGGGGCCTGGCGGGATAGACCTATCTACATTGGTAAACCAAGCCCTTACCCCAGAAGCAACCAGACGGTACAAGAAATATGCAGCGACAGTGATGCAGATAGGGGGCATACAGTCTCTGGAGAACATGGGAGAAACACAAAGAGCAGTTGAGCAATTTATACAATGGGCATTCACTAACGAAAAATCCAGATCATGGGCACAGGCCCACTTGGCGGCCATAGCACATTTCACGAAGATACACGCAGGACAGGACCCCACCTCATCCCTATACCTCAAAGCGGCAATGAAGGGGTGGATCGGGCCGAGGGGGAAAAGGCAGACAGCAGACGCCCAATAGACTTCACGAGATTGGGCCAGCTTATGGAGGCTGTAAAGGAATGTACAAGGGACGTCTTTGAGCTACACCTGTTTAGGGCAGCCTTCTCCAAAGCATTTTTTGGAGCCTTTCGAATCAGTGAACGAGTGGCCCCCAGGAAGAACGGGCCGGCAGAGCGGTGCCTTCAAGCCACTGACGTCAGACCCATGGCAGCCCGGGTTGAAATATTACTAAGGAAGTCCAAGACAGATCAGGCTGGCAAAGGAATGGTGGTGCAGCTGCAATGCATCAAAGATCACAAATACTGTACGGTGTGCTGCTTGATCACACACATGGTGACTAGCTCGGCAGGGGACGGCCCATTGTTCAAACATCAGGATGGGAGCCACTTAAGCAAGTTTCAATTCACCACAGTGATGTGCCATGCCCTCGCTACAGCAGGGCTACCCCCAGCGGTGTTTGGCTCCCACTCTTTTAGGATTGGCGCAGCAACCTCAGCGGCGCAGTACGGCATGTCAGAAGCAGGGATACAGGCCGTAGGCAGATGGCGGTCCCCGGCATACAGGACCTACATCAGGCCCCAGTTGCTGTAGAGCCCCCTGGCAGGGCAGCAAAAAGGGCTGTAGCTGAGGGAGGAGCACAGCCATCGCCACAAGAGACCGTTTGACATTTGTGATCATTGTTTCAGCAGGAAAACGTCCCCACCTGATGTGGGTAGTGGGCCACTCATTCGTGTCAAGAATGCAGACCTGGTGCCAGCGGGGGGGGGGCACAGGATGACAGGACGACCGGTGAGCACGTGCATCCGCTGGCTGGGGAAACCAGGGATGAGATGGAACCAACTACCAGTGGCACTCAAGAATCTGCAGGCAGACACTGCCTGGCACCCAGACATGCTGATTATACACCTCGGGGGTAACGACCTGGCACAGAGAGGAAGGAAGGCCCTACTGCAGGACATCCAGACGGACCTCACGGAGGCGTCCAAGATCTTTGGGAGCACGACCATCATATGGTCTGAAGTGATCAGCAGAATGCAATGGAGGGGAGCCGAGCCACACAAGGCAGTAGACAACTCCAGACGGAGGCTGAACATCGCGGTTAACAAATTTTGCAAGACCAATGGCCTGGAAAGCATCAGGCACCTGCTCATCCACCCCGGCCGCCCGGAACTCTATGGGCAGGATGGGGTGCATCTATCTGAGCAAGGGATGCGATTCTTCTGGGACAACCTGTGGGGAGCAATGGCCCTGGCAGGTTGCAAGGAGAAAAAAAAGAAAAAAAAGAAGAAACCAAACCAAAGAGAATAGGGGGGAGCCGCAGGAAGACGTTAGCCTCCCTGACAGCGTGGCGGAGAAGTAATGGTACAATGGTTGGCTAAGGAGACACACCGACAGGGCGGTGTGTAGGAGGAGGGCCACTCACTTTGGGATGCCGAACGGCAGGATGAGTTGGCCGAAACAAAAGAGGGGGTAGCAAACGGAGACGGCACTCGCAGCCCAGACCCCGCCAGACAGCAGGGCACAAACGAGACGGACACGGTAGTGAGTTGGGGCCTAACTCCGGGGGAGAAGCTACCCCCCACACACGCAAAGGACGTGGGGACCAACCGAACGATGGTCCCAAAAGGGACAAGACAAAGACATTTACGAACTGGGGATGTGCACACAATGTACAGCAATGCATAATGTATAACATGATAAGGAAATGATTTATTACCCACGATATGACAGTTCGCAAATGATAATTACGACCTTGGGTCATACAAATTATGACCAAGATGTGTATGTATGTAATCCTAATAAACTGCGGCCAACAATGACCACTACAATCATGATACATGTTGGCTGTTTATTAGGGAACACAAGGTTGGTTGGCTTGTGGGACAGGTATGCTGGAATGGGTGCAGTGCGGGGGTTATCGCAGAGGCCGACACATAACTGACGCCGAGCCCTGCAGGAATCCGGTTCTGGGGGCCCTGAAGCGCCCAGAAGCAGAGCAGGCAGCCCCGCGCCCTCCCCACAAGCGCCAGAACGGTGCCAGGCCCCCGTCCAATGGGGGGGCCTGGCGAGATACAAACCCCCCAATGGGGGGACAACACCCGCAAGGCGGGAAGTGTTGGGGGGGCATATAAGCCGCCGCTCACCCAGGTAGCTCCCATCTTCGTGGAGCAGGGGAGCGGCGCACTCACCTTTTCTGGACCCACCCACCCTCACCTACAAAAGCATATGGGTGGGCGAAGTTGGCGGAGTACCACTACGCGGAATTCTGCGGAGGTGAACAAAACCTCCGTGAAACTCTGCTCCGTAACTCCGTCCCATCTCATCCCATGAACTAATAAAACAGAAACCTCACATACCTTTGGTAAAACAAGTAACTCTATCTTTACATGCTAAAATGCAAATAGTCATCTCACAAAAGTGAAAATGAAAATATAGCAAGCAGTGAGAGAGGTGATGATTTTGGGGTCCTCCCTAACCTAGGGAGAGAACCAAGCAGATGCCTTGAACACAAAGAGCACATCATGCTGAACGATTCGGTGGTGGTCCCATCCTCCTAGGACCACCCCAAGCACAGTTATGGGCAAAAATACAATCCCAACCAAAGGCCCTGCAAAGCATTATAGGACGAGATTCTAGAGTGCAGTGAATATTATAGTATCCAATATCAAAACATTCCTCAAGCAGCAGAGGCTCTCAGGGCTCAGCTAAGAGCTAATACTATAATATTCACTGCACTCTAGAATCTGGCCCCATAATGCTTTGGTGGGCCTTTGGTTGGCATTATTTTTGCCCATAACTTCTCGGGGTGGTCCTAGGAGGATGGAACCACCACCGAATCGTTCAGCATGATGTCTTTGTGTTCAAGGCATCTGCTGGTCCTCCCCTAGGTTAGGAGGGACCCCAAAATCATCACCTCTCATTGCCTGATATTTTCAAAGCTCACTTTTGTGAATTGGTTATATGCTTTTTTAGCATGTAAAGGTAAAGTTGCTCTATCAAAGGGTTGTGGGTGCAGTAGCTAACCCCGCTACGTGGCGTAGTCGGAGTTTTGGCATGAATTCCGTGTTTTGAATGTAATGCGTAGTTGGCAACCTCGGAGTTCATTACCCACGGTTACAAAAGCAGCAGTGTTGCAGTGCTGGACAATACTACGAACATTTGCGGAGAAGTAATGGTACAATGGTTGGCTAAGGAGACACACCGACAGGGCGGTGTGTAGGAGGAGGGCCACTCACTTTGGGATGCCACACGGCAGGGTGAGTTGGCCTAACAAAAGAGGGGGTAGCAAACGGAGACGGCACTCGCAGTCCAGACCCCGACAGATGGCAGGGCACAAACGAGACGGACACAGTAGCGAGTTGGGGCCTAACTCTGGGGGAGAAGCTACCCCCCACACACGTAAAGGGCGTGGGGACCAACCGAACGATGGTCCCAAAAGGGACAAGACAAAGATATTTATAAACTGGGGATGTGCACACAATGTACAGCAATGCATAATGTATAACATGATAAGGATATGATTTATTACCCACAATATGACAGTTTGCAAATGATAATTACGACCTTGGGTCATACGAATTATGACCAAGATGTGTATGTATGTAATCCTAATAAACTGCAGCCAACAATGACCACTATAATCACGATACATGTTGGTTGTTTATTAGGGAACACAAGGTTGGTTGGCTGTTGGGACAGGTATACTGGAATGGGCACAGTGTGGGGGTTATACCATTCCAAGTTGGCCAACACGTTACTCCTAAATGTGGATGGCATGCTGGAACTTTAAAACAATGATACACTATTTGCAATACCATTGCAAGACCTCCAGCACCTGCCTTGTTTAATTTTATTTTTATTGCAATCATATGACCATCATGTTTAGGCAGTGTCACGTTTAGTTTTTTCAATTTTCTACTTTTCGTTTTTTTAATGGATTTTTCACATGCTTGTTGAATTTGTATGTTTTTGTTCTGGATGTGTAAGTATTGTATTGTATTGTATTGTAATTGCATTTATATAGCGCTTACTACCCCTGACGAGGCGTCGAAGCGCTTTTTCGGCGAGTAGCACGCTACTCCGGGACCCATAGAGGATTAGTGTTGAATTAGTATAGTGAAACATGCAAGTAAATTTTAATTGGTGGATAGGTTAGTCAGTTATTTGGATTTGGAAGGATAGCAGAAGGATAGCAGAAGGATAGAAGGGGGGAAAAAAAAGCTTTGTATTTTTATAGCGCTTGTTGCCCCTGATGGGGTGTTGAAGCACGCTACTCCGGAAACCCATAAAGGATTAGTGCTGAATTAGTATGGTGAAATATGAAAGTAATTTGAGTGGTGGGTATTAGTCAGTTATTTGGAGTGAGAAGGGTAGCGGAGGGATAAAAGGGAAGAAAGGTTTGCATTCATGTAGCACCTGTTACCCCTGATGGGTGTTGAAGTGCTTTTCTGGCGAGTAGGACGCTACTCCGGAACCCATAAAGGATTAGTGTTGAAAATTAGTATAGCGAAGTATGAAGTAATTTGAGTGGTGGATATGTTATTCAGTTATTTGGATAGAGAAGGGTAGGTTGCGGGATAGAAGAGGGAAAGAGGTTTGTATTTATATAGCGCTTGCTAACCCTTGATGGGGTTTTGAAGCGCTTTATTGGCGAGTAGCACGCTACTCTGGAATCCATAAGGATTACTGTTGAATTAGTATGGTGAAACATGAAAGTAATTTGAGTGGTGGATATGTTAGTCAGTTAGGTTTGCGTTTATATAGCGCTGGTAACCCTGATGGGGTGTTGAAACGCTTCATTGGCGAGTAGCACGCTACTTTGGAACCCATAAAGGATTAGTGGTGAATTAGTATAGTGGAATATGGAAATTGAGAAGTGAACGTGTTAGTCTGTTATTTTGATTGAAAAGGATAGTGGAGGGACAGAAGAGTAAGATTTTTTTTTTTTTTTTTTTTTTGAGGTCATAGCAGTAGGAGGAGGCTTTTGGATGAGTAAAAAGGGGTTTTTGAGGGGAAGAGTCAGAGGGGAGAGTTTATAAAGGTTTGTTTTGGGGGATCGGTGTAGTAAAAAGAGGTGTCAGATGATGCAAGGAGGGTAGAGTAGGAGAGAGTCTAGAAAGGGTTATTTTGGGATCGTAGTAGTGGTATGGGATAAATGAGAGAGTGGATGTAGAGGATATATTGATAGATGTATAGGGTGAGGGATAGGGTAGTGCATTGGAAAGAGTAGTAGAAAGAAGTTTGAGATGAGTCAGAAGGTTGGGTCAGAGGATATATTGAGAGAAGTATAGGCTTAGAAATAGGGTAGTGCATTTGAAATGCTAAATTAGAAAGAAAGTGATAAATATATAGATCCATAAGTGCATTGAAAGTATATAGATGCATAAAGGAGGTAAGTATATATAAATTAAAGATATTGATAGAGGTACAGGATGAGAAATAGGGCAGTGCATTGGATATGCTTTTTCAGGAGAAAGGTAACAGACACACAGATCCAAGTACATGGAAGGTACATAGATGCACAATGGAAGTAAGTACATGTAGACCAAAGATGATTTTTATTTATTTATTTACAACAACATAACTATTCTACATGTTTATACAAAGCAATACACAAAGATAGGTACATATCTATAGTGAAAATAAATGCTTATATACAGAGGAATATGCTGTAAATTTCTGTTTGTGTATGGTGCTTATGTGGGGAAGAGCCAATTCTTGAGTAGTTTTCTGAAGATAAGGTGGTTGTCGGTGGATCTTATGTTGGGGGGTAATGAGTTCCATAGTTTGGCTGCTTGAACAGAGAAGGATGTGCCACCCATGGTTTTTTTCTTGTATCTTGGGATTTTGAGGCGAGATGCCCCTTTAGAGCCTAGGTTCCTTTGTTGAATGTGTTTGGTGATTTTATTCCTGAAGAAGAGCGGTCCCATCCCATGTATTGCTTTGTGGGTGATACAAAGTAGCTTGAACGTGGATCTTCTGGCAACCGGTAACCAATGCAGGGCTTTCAAGGCAGGTGAGATGTGGTCTCGCGGTTTGATATGCAAGAGTAGTCTGGCAGCCGAGTTCTGAATCCGTTGTAGTCTTTTCATGGTCGTTAAAGGTGATCCGTAGTAGAGGCTATTGGCGTAATCGAGTTTCGACAGAACAAGGGAGATGGTAGCTTGGACCTTGTGTGGAAATCCCAAATGAGGGAAAATTTGTCGCAGCGTTTTTATAGTGACAAACCTTGATTTTGCTAGTTTGTCCACTTGGGCATTCATCGACAGCTTGGAGTCCATGGTTATTCCGAGGTTTCTTACTTCCTTCGATAATTTAGGTGGTGATCCCAGTTCATCAGGCCAGGCGGCAAGCGGGTCGTAATGTTTCCAATCGCCACACGTGAGTATTTCCGTTTTGAAGCATTCAATTTGAGATGGCTCCAAGTCATCCACTGATCCACGGCTCTGAGACAACTGAAAATTGGGCATTTTTCAATGTCTTTGGGTCATTCCAGTTGAAGGAGTATTTGCGTGTCATCTGCATAGTTATAGCACGTGAGGTGAAATTGATTGATCAGTACCGGTAATGACTTCATGTAGATGTTGAAAAGTATGGGTGAGATGATAGAAACTTGAGGGACCCCTGCTTTTGTTGAGTATGGTTTGGACAAGAAAGGTGGGGTATGGATGACATTAGTTCTGTTTCGAAGGTAGGACGCGATCCAGTCTAGAGCAGTTCCCTCTATGCCGGCTTCATAGAGTCTTTGTTTCAGAGTGTCATGGTCAACCGTGTGAAAGGCAGCCGAGAGGTCCAAGAGGAGTAGCGCAGCAACCCCGCTGCGGTCAACTGTATTCTTCAGGTCATCTCAGATGGCAAGAAGGGCAGATTCAGTGCCTCTTCCCGGACGGAATCCTGTTTGGAAGTCTGAGAGTATGTCATTCTCTTCAATGAATTGTGACATCTGGGCGAACGCTGCTCTTTCTATCAGTTTGCCCAGGAAAGGTCCATTTGTAATGGGTCTGTAGTTGTCAGGGATCAGCGGGTCCAAGTTTGTTTTCTTCAGTAAAGGGCATATGTGTGATTTTTTGAGTTCTTCTGGAAATATTCCGCTAGTTAAGGAATCGTTGATGATTCTTCTTACTGGAGTGGCAGCAGAGGTTGTTAAAAGAATTGTCTTGAAAGTTTGTGGTGGACAGGGGTCAGAAGAGATGCCGGTAGGCCTGCTTGCTTTGACCAGGTCCATAAATTCATTGTGTGAGATGTGTTGGAAGGAACGGAGAGGCTGGGTTAGAGTATTGTTGGATTGTTGTTTTGTACAGGGGTTAGTGCTGGTGCTTTGTTTCTGTTTTAAGTATGAGTCCAATGTGTCTGCTTTGTCCGTGTAATGATTTGCCAGTTTGTCTGTGAAATCTTGAGTAACAGGATGAGTTCCTTCTAGGCAATTTTGTTTGCGAAATTCATTGAGTATTTTATAGAATTCTTTATTTGCACATTTAGCATTTTGAATTCTGTCTGAATAGTACCTTTTCTTGGCTTTTTTGATAGCTGACTTGTATAATCTGTTAATTTTTTGTAGGTGAAGTTTGTCTTGTTTGCCGTTTGTTTCGAGCCAGGTATGTTGCAGCTTTCTAATTTGTTGTTTTATGTCTTTTATTTCTACGTTTCTCCAAGGCGCTTTTTTTCTTTTGTGCTGTTGTGTGGTTTTGAGTGGTATCAGGATGTCAACAGCTTCCTGTAGCCACTCATATAGATTTTGAACCGAAGTTATTGTTTCCAGATTTGTACTTGATGTTAGTTGTGTTTCTAAGTGTTCCAAATTGAGTTTGTTCCATGGCCGATAGGTGGATGGATGTAAGCTAGTTTTAGGTGAGTCCCTTAATGTTGTTTTATGTTGGAAAGCAAGCAAGTGGTGGTCTGACCATGTGACTGGAGTTATAGTTTGAAAGGTAACTAGTTCAGTATTAGCAAAAATGACATCAAGGATATGTCCAGCGATGTGTGTGGGTTTGTGGACAATCTGATGCAGGTTCAGTGCCTCTAGGCCAGTGAATATTGTTTTTGGATGGGTCATATTGGGTTTGTCAAACCAAATGTTGAGGTCACCCAGAACGCATAAGTTGGAGTGTATTGTTATCAGGTTTGAAACTGTGTCTAGAAGTGCGTCTGGGAATGTCGCCTTGCTAGGTGGAGGTCTGTAAAGGAGCAGGAAGTTACAGGATGAAGACGGTGTAGTATTGCATCTTGTTAGAAGAGCCTCACAATTCGTTATGGAGATGTCATCAACTTTAGTGATATGTAATGTTTGCCTGAACACAACAGCTAGACCACCTCCCTTTTTGCCTATAAGATTTTGGGTGATCGTTTGATAGCCTAGAGGAATGGCTTCATGCAGGACTGGAGCCATATCATCTCCCAACCATGATTCAGTTATGAATAGTATGTCTGGTTTTGCATCTGTGAGAAGGTCGTAGACGTGATGTTTGTTGTTAGAGAGGGATCGAGCATTTATTAGTAGACAGTTTAGAGAATGGCCTTTGGTGATAGTGAGACTTTGTTTTGTAGTAGAGTGAACAGTATTGTGTGTGTTTGTAGCAGGTGTGTTTTTAGTGCTGGCATTAGCTGTATTAGGATAGCAATCGTGTAGCTGTTCTGTATCATGTTCCTCATCCAGCATGCTAAGAAGGCATTTTGATGGGTCTGCGTGTGTATGTGGTGGAGATGGTGTTTGAGAGTGAGTTGGTGTGCTATGTTGTTTTCGTAGTGTAACATTGTTGTGCAGTAGACATGGGGAAGCAAAGTTGTGAGGTGTGGCACGTCGCTTATGTTATTTGCGTGTGTCTATGGTGGAAGGTGTATAAGTCAGAGGGTGGCTGAAGGGATGCATGAGTGCAATGATGAGTGACAGAATGCATGTATGATAGCTTATGGATGCCATAACTCCCTAGTGAATGACCAGGTACTTGCAGTTAGAAGCCAGACCTATCGGCACAACCAATGCTTGCTTTCAATTTATTATTGCAAAATGTGACATGCTTTTAATTTTGCTTCACTTCAAAAATGTTTTGGTGTCAAACAGACTACGTTTAATAAACCATAGAGACGGGAAGAGCTTATTCTTATATTTCAAGTTGCACTTTCAAGACACAGGTTGAAAACAGTGAACTCTACTGGGATGAAACTAAGATCTTCACTCCAGATTACTTAACCATTTTAGGCCACAATTAGCAAATTAAGGCACATTCCACAAAAAATGCCCACGAGGATTGCAGATCTGTATTTTATCTGCGCTCTCTCAGTGTTGTCAGGAAGGTGAGAGATAAGGCGCCGGCCTCCGCTCTTCCTGGGTATTACCGCGGGAAGAGAAAGCTGTCAACAAGCTGCGGGGCCGGGCACTTGTATGAGCTGGCCGCACGTCAGAAAAGCAGCAGCCCGGGCAATTCATTCATTCAGGAAAAAGTCCTGCAGGGTGCAGACGCCGGCGCTGGCTT
The DNA here is from genome assembly GCA_963921515.1 of Calotriton arnoldi. Classification (NCBI taxonomy): domain Eukaryota; kingdom Metazoa; phylum Chordata; class Amphibia; order Caudata; family Salamandridae; genus Calotriton; species Calotriton arnoldi. The sequence continues at coordinate 3,866,449 of CAWUFW010000409.1, forward strand.
CGATCATTTTGACACCAACCGCTCGTTATCTCATTGAGTTATGTGGCTGTCCGCAGTAATGGGTCATCAATAGCTTTGCCGGCTACGCAGCTTCCTTTTAGGATGCTCGCCTGTTAGCTTTTTATTGTACATTGAACTCGTTTTGAAATTGGCCATTGCATACTAAAGATTTTGTTCTCTGCTTTACTTGACGAACTTCTGGAAGACAGTACAGTTAACCATGGAGCATACAAATAGGTTTTCTGGTTCCTAGATTGTTGCATCCCGTTTACCAACAGGAGAGGATTAAAAGTGGTTTAAATATACAATGATGTGTAAAGCTCGCCAGAACAGATACTGAGGGGCATTGATGAAGTGTCTCGTTAATCAGCTAGAGGTGTACGTTTGGCATATGGTTTGCACTTTTGTAAGCTGCATACCTTCATATAGCCCACCAGGGGGAGCAAGAGTAATTCTAAGTCTTGTAGAAATACTGAGACTCATTTTAAGCCCCCCACTCTTGCCCCGCACTCTTTATTCCGCTCTCAATTCATAGGTGAGCAACACTGTAGAATTAAACATAACACCCCAATGGCGCGATTGTATTTATGGGTCGAGAAACGGGTCTGGCATTGCTATCTTTGCACTATAGAATAAATTAGCTGTTAGAAATTGCACGTATTTTCCTCAATTCAAATCAATCAAAACTTTAACTTTAACAAATTATAATTTATAAATGTGAAATGCATCCTAGTGCCTAGTTCAGCATACAATTCATTATTTGCATGCTAAAGAACTACTTCCCAATTAAACACTAACAAATTGAAAATGCTCTTTTTGGCACCAAATTGCAACAGTGCTTTTTTTTCAAAATAAAACTTTTGCTTTAATTTAACTGGCGTACCATTACATGAGTGACTACCACTTTTTAATGCTTGATGTTTGTATGTGTAATTGTCAATCGCTTTTACACGGATTTCGCCTACTGAACTACATGCTTATAAAAGGTGGGGTCAGTTGTATAAGTTCTCCAGGGCTGCCATGCAGCAGTTCATTTTAGGCATGTTCTGTGTATGTTATTTTGCTATGAAGATATGAACACTTGCATCCCTGATGACTAGATCTCCGAGAGCGTGGAAGCGGATCCAATACCAGAATAGATGCTAAAGCTCTTCCGGCCCAGTACACAAACCACACGTGATAAATGGGACACCTCACAGACGTCATGGTGCACACTTTGACTGATCTGTACACAGTGGCGGCTAGCATTAAAAAATTATAGTGGGGTGTGGTGGCGCACAACTCACCATAAGGGGCAGGAAGCACGCCCGATGCAGCACTTATTTGCGGGGAATCCGATCCTGGTTGTCCACGAGCAGGAAAGGGAAATATTTCCTTTCCTGCTCAGTGGAACGCCATCCAACCAATCCTGGAGCTACTCTCATCAGCATGCGAGTAGCTCCAGGATTGGTTGGAGCAGGCTAACCCAGCGCTCATTTTGAGGCTGGCAGCCTGTGCCAGCAATCTCCAGGCTGTTTCACATCCTTTGGATTGCTGGTTGTACACTGCACATATTGGGCTGGCTGTCGCAAGACGGCCGGCCAATCCGACATGTGTACTGTAGACCAGTGCTGTCATCCTGCATTTGTAGAATTCAGCCACGCCCCCACCATCGCACTGTACACAGCAAGAGTTGGTGCAGTGGCAAATTAATAAAACGGCATTCACATGCCATTTTATTTATTTGTGTTTGCCTGCTGCCAGCAGCAGCCAAGGCAATGCTCCTCCGCTCTTGAGGAGGAGCCACCCCTGTCTGTACACACTGTTGCAAAGCCATGTGCTGCATTACCTGTATCAAGAATAGCCAGCCTGATCAATGCCAGCTACGTTCCATCTGTTTCACTAAAAAGAACTACAAGTAATTAAATGGAAAGTAGCAAATTCTTTGAAATGGGTAGGGATGGCAAGGCTGTGAGCATTTCGAAGTATGTGCCCACCCTCACCATGTTATGATATGAATATTAGAAACACACACTATCACCCTCATGAGTATCCTGGCCCTGAGCAAGTGTGTGTGCCTAGCCCTTCCTATGGTAGGTTGGTTAATTGAAAAGTCAAGTCTTTAACTTTTTGCAGAATTCAAGAAGAGAGGAGGAGGCTCTGATGTGGAGTGCAAGATCATTCCACGCTTTAGGAAGTATGTAAGACAATGCTCATCCTCCTGATCTGGTTTTGTGTATGCATGGGATGTATGTGAGTAGGAGTCCAGTGGAGCAGAGGTCTCTGGGTGGACGGTGGAAGGAGATGCAACGGTTCAGGTAGGTGGGGCTTGACTTGTGTAGTGCCTTGAATGTGTGTGTGAGGAGTTTTAATTGAACGCGTTTGTGTATCGGCCACCAGTGTAGTTCCCTGAGGTGTGGTGTGAGTTCTGTGTGGGAGGTTGAGGATGAGTCTGGCTGCCGAGTTCTGGATGGTTTGTAATCTTCTAGTGAGTTGCTTAGTGATCCCGGCTTAGAGGGTGTTCCCATAGTCCAAATTCCTTGTGACTATGGCGTGGATGACAGTTTTTCTAGTGTCGCTTGGGAGCCATTTGAAGAACTTCATCAACACCTTCATGGGTGTGGAAGATGGATGCAATGACAGATTTGACTTGTACGGTCATGTCCAGTTTGCTATTGATGAATTTTCTGAAGTTCGTGTTGCGGGTTCTGAGTGTGGGTCTGAGTTCGGTCGGTCACCAGTCAATTGGTCCAGAAGTTAGTAAGTTATAAGGCATAAAAACGTAGTGATATATTGGGCTGCGGTATACAGCAGTACAGGCCGATGACAAGGCAGTATATGATTGGCTAATGGTTGCCTTTACAAAAGTAAAAGGCAGTCATGTTGGTTTTACACACTATGGCATGTCACTCCACTCTATGACTATTCCACTCAATGCTACTGCGCTCTATGCCACTCCACTTTGAGCCACTCCACTCCGCTCTTTGCCACTCCACTCTACGCCACTCCACTCTACGTTACTCCACTCTACACAAATCAAACTTATACTACACAAACATTAGAAATTCTAAAGTTACACTTATACTTTAGATTTATAATTTAAGCACCACCTTCATATTACTATAACTCGAGTAGCTCAGTACACAGTGTTATCATCTCACTAGCCATAGTACATAAACTATAACTCGCCACTCTACTATGCACAGTGTTCTCACAAAATATGTCATTTGAGATGTCATAAGTGTTGTTATAAATGCTATGATTTCACATAGTATCAGTTATGTAATATGAAAGGGTATAAGCAGTTCATCGTAAAGGCATGAGTTATAGTTAATGTACTATGGCTAGCGCGTTGACAACACTGTGTGTGAAAGTGCGCAAGTTATAGTAATTTGAAGGTGGTGTGTGACTCATTGATTTAAGTTATAAATACAACTTTAGAATGTCTAATGTTTGTGCAGTTTAAGGTTGGCTTGTATAGAAAGAAAAATGTAAGTGATAGTAATTTCAAGGTCCTAACTATAACTAAGTTTTAACATTTGTTTGTTTTAGTAAAAAAAAAGATCCTGAGCCTCATTTGCTCCAAAAGCAGGAATAAAGCTGCATCACAATCATAAAAATAATTCTTATTTTTTTTTCTTTCACTGACAGTGCAAAAAAGAGGAAAAAAGGATATACATATAAAGGAAGTAAACCTCTAATAAATAGTTTTTTACACAAAGCACCAAAGATACCAGTTCCACCAATACCAATGGTGGCATTTGTATGAAGATACAAGCACTATATGATAAACTTGAAAGATTGCACAAAAAAGAACTTGCCAAGTGGTGGGAGGTGGAGTCCCTCCAAAAATACATTAATGTCGAACTGGTCCCTAGGGGCCTTAGGATTCTCACAGTACTTACGTATGAGGACCCTGACATGCTAGAAGACTGGGCGAACACTTCAAAGGATTGTTCTATGACTATGATGAAAATTCTGATTAAATATGCTGCGAAAGATAGCGTTAAACTCCTAGAGGAAATAAATAAACTCACAGCTGAATTAACCAGCATAATTTTGAAAGAAACCTTTGAGGAGTTTTTAAAGAAGTTACAAATGTGCAGAGACAAAACAGAGGCCGAGAACACGACCAAAAAGCAGAGGAAATTCATCCGTGATTTTAAGGATGTCCTATCTGGGAGGATCCTGACCTTCCACAGAAATTATAATCGCATGTACACGGAAGGGTCAACAGATCACCCATCTCCTACCAGGAACAGTGTCTGGCAGATAACATCAGAACCCAAGGAGAGTGACGTATCTGACAGCAACACATCAGACATTTTGGAAACGGCGCTCACACCTGGAACGCAAACAACTACCGACAGGAAGAATTTTAAAAAACAATTCCAGTTACTCAACCAGGGAAGGACAGAACAATTTGCGGAGCAGAATTTTCAGAAGGGCAGAGGAAGAGGCAACAGAGGAAGAATAAGAGGAACAAAGAAGCAAAAGTAAGACTCAAGAAAAGAAAGAACAGCACCCATGGGAATGACAACACGGACCAGAAAACTAACAAAGATGAGACCGAGCTTTTATCTTTAAGACTCTCTTTTTGTCCCTCCAGTTGTCTGAATTATGTACAGACTAGAATTGATCTGTTTTGTTTCACAAGAAATCTTAAATTGAAAAAATGGTTTCACTACCAACCCACTAGAGCCCAAGAGAGCGGGAGAGCCCTTGCACTGAGCAATTTAATATTGAAGACATTGAGACTCTTCACACACTATCTGTACTAGATGAGAATCAAGTTAGCCATGGTGACCTTTTTATTAATCTCAGAATTGATGTGGACATGACATGTCCGAGTAAACCTAAGTCTACCTTTTTGCCAGCAATCCATTGTGATGTTGGTGAGGTTTTTGAGAAGGGTGTGATTTAGGAATTGAAAAAGATAATGGGCCAGATACATCAAGCATTTTTTGCTTTTCCGATGCAGCAAACACAATTTTGCGATTCGGTAACCTGTTACCCAATCGCAAAATGGGTTTGAGATTCGCTATTTGGAAGGGACGTGCTTAGGGCATCCCTTCCAAATAGCGAATCCTAACAGTATGCTTGAATGTTTTGTGACTGTGAATGCGGTCGCAAAACATTTGCATTTTACCACCTACTTCAAGTAGGTGGTAACTCATTCTCAAATGGGAAGGGGTCCCCAAGGGACCCCTTCCCCTTTGTGAATGTTTGTAAAATCATTTTTTAAGAGCTGGCATTGGTCCCATGGACCACTGCCAGCTCTTAAAAAATGAAAAGAAATCTTTTCATTTTTGTTTTTGAAACTCATCCCGTTTTCCTTTAAGGAAAACGGGCTGCATTTAAAAAAAACATTTGCTTTATTCAAAAGCAATCACAGACATGGCGGTCTGCTGAGCCCAGCAGGACACCATCCCTGTGATTTTTTGCCAATCCTAGGGGGTCACAAATTGCGACCTACCTCATTAACATTCATGAGGTAGGTCATTTGCGTTCCCCTAGGAATTGCTAAAAGTGTTCCACACACTTTCATGCATTCCGTTTAGCGATTTCCTAATTGCAAATCGCAAAGATTCGCAATTAGGAAATCGCAAAATGGTTTCTTTATCCATCTGGCCCAATATGCAGTACCAAAAGCATTTCAAGAAAAAACCTGTCTAGCTTCCAATTCAGGGCCTTGGAATGCTTGAAAGCTCATTCCTCTATCTATTGTAATACGTCAATCTGATTAGGGGAGTAATGTGGTGATACTCTCCAAATCTGATTACCTTAAGAAAGGGAGGAGGCAATTGGGGGACATCTCTTGCTACACCCCTTCTAATCACACTGAGGTGGTCACCTCGAATCGAAAATATTGGGAATTACTGATGGATGGAGGAGAAAGGTCTCCTGGAGTTGGAGGAATAACTATTCTTAAAATGTGAGCACCCTAAGATTCCAGTTCTATACCTCCTGCCCAAACTCCACAAAAGTGCACGGAAATCTCCAGGGAGACCGATTATTTCATCTAGAGGGTCACTCCTGGAGAATACATCAAAATATATTAACTGCTACCTTAGGCCATTTGTCAAGGCACTCTATGCCTACATTAAGGACACAACTCACTACCTAACCTTAATTGAGAACATACAATGGGAGGAGGACTACACAGTGGTTACATTGGACATAAGCAGCGTATACACAAGCATCAGACATGACCTAGGCATTAAAGTCTGCAGATATTTCATGAGGCTAGGTCCATTTCCCTCCTGTTAAATACAGAAATGTTACTGGACATGATCCACTACTGCCTTTCGATAACCAGCTTTCCAGACAGGTTCAGGGTACTGCGATGGGCACCTGCTTCACTCCCAGCTAAGCAAATCTGATCATGGGCTGGTGAGAGGTGCAGGAGTCCTCTGAGTCTGGTACCTTTGACAAGAGGGTGGCACTTTGGACCAGATTTATAGATGACATATTTGTCATCGGGAAAGGAGATGAGAAATCTGCCAGAGACTTTATCTCCACTCTTAATAACAGCAAGTTTAACCTGGGATTTATGGGACATACCAGTAAGTCAAGTGCAGTACTCCTAGATGTGGAGATAGTGTCAGGAATGGCCGAATGGAGACCAAACTCTTCGGCAAACAAATGGCAGGCAACAGCTTATTGAGTGTGTCTAGCGCACATTCATCCAGTCTAGTGTACAGCATCCCCTATGGTGAGCTCCTGCGTGCAAAACGCAACTGTAGCACCAGAGAGACCTTTGAGAACAAGAGGCGGATCATGGGGCAGAGATTTAGAGAAAAAGGATACAGACAAAAAGTGATAGCACAGGCTAACGCCAGAGTGGATTTGGTCCAGGGAAAACGCCTACTACCCCCATTAGAAGTCCTAAGGAACAAAACTCTAACCAAGCAAGATTTATCACCACATATTCCAGCCAGACATATAATGTCAGAAGGATTTTCCACAGGAACTCGCACATACCGAAAATAGATGAAACACTAGCTAAATGTCTACACAACACTTCACAAAATGCAGATCCCTACGGGACAACTTAAGCCACAATATGGTCACTAAAAGTACCATGGGTAGCCACAGTGGCAACACAGGGCGTTCTTCTGCTGCATGAGGTGTAAGGCCTGTAGTAATAGCTCCAACTGTTCCCGCATTAAGATTTCTAACTTTCGCAGAAAATACACCATTAACAAAACATATTCATGTAACACCGACTAATGTGTGTATTGCTTCATTTGTGATCTCATCTGCTACATAATTTGCTAATTTATGGAGCATCGTAAGGGACCTACCGTTTACTCCTGGTGGGGACCATTTTTGATTCCTTCTCCACTAATAAAGAAATACTCTACTTGGACAACATATACATTATGGAATTGTCCAGTCTTACACTACGGTTGTCCTTTTTCGTCCTGATGAAGACCTGCATGCGGAGGTAGTAATTAACCTTATCGCGGAAGACGGGTCGAAAAGTCGACACTCTCCTTATCTGGCCTGCATTACTACTTTTCAACCCTGTCTCAGTGACCAGAGGTCATTCGAAGAAAAGTTAATTTGTATGGTATGTAGGCTCAACATTGGTTCGGCTGACGAAATCATCCTATCCAACCAGTGTTACATAATAGGAAATAGGATTCATTTTTACCCTTTATTTTACTCTGATTATCCTCTTCTCACGATCACATGAGCACTTCCTTTCTCACTTCTTTTTCTGAGAACCGCCGATTGTGATAAATGATTGATTGAATTCTGTTTTTCATGATAAATATATAAAAATATGATTTTTGCATAAAAATGATGTTGTCTTTTGTCTCTGTCTCTGTGACAACAATTGAATTATAAAATAACACTATATATGACCGTTTGAATTAACTTTGCACCTTACGTGTGCAGTAAAGATACGTCGGGACCAATTGTTGTTTATACTGTATAGATTCCCAGGTCGTTTACTTTTTCTGGGATAACCCCATTAGTATTTAATGGTCATTTGCCCATGCAGCATAGTCTATTTTGGGCGTTAAATACACAAGGCAAAGAAACGTCTAAAAGAGCATAAACTTGCAATTCGATACAATGATTACCAGTGCCCAGTGGCACGTCACTTCACTGAGTCGCACTTTCAAAATGAGAAGCTTCTCAAATTTGTGGTGATTGACACTGTCGAACCAGACATCAGAGGCAGTGACAGGGAATGCAGATTGCGGGTCCTAAAATCTAAGTATATCCTTGATTTCGATACATTAGCACCGCAATGTCTGAACTCCAGTGAAGAAAGGTCTGTAAATCTGGAATGATTTGTGTAAATATATGACGTGTTTTCCTTCCTTTAGGCTTATTTGAGTCTCATCTGAAGTTGAATTGGTTCTAATCAATAATTTACCATTTTTTTTTCCTTTTTCACCTAGGTACTTGCACTGATTGATCCAGAGTGTAGCTAGCTGAGCACTTTTCTTTACCTTTTAGCAAGACCCAATCAGAGAGCACTTCCTGAGTAACCATAAGATGCACCAGCCCCCTTGGGCAGGATTTTTTAATTCATACCCAGCGTACCTGCTTTAACATTTTGTTAAATTGGTTTGTGATACAGTAGAAGCAACCCCTGACACAAGCCTGTGCATTGCTCAGCCCAGATCAGCAGGATCATTTGAGTTTCCATTTAATCTACTTTGTCAGGGCAGAGTTGGACTATCATTCCCCTAGGGGTTGTGGTACCCTATGAATTCCTTAAACAGGGTGAGATTGGATATTGCGGGTGGTGGTAAGCGCAATAACAGTGATGGCTAGCAGTTTGCCCTTGCAGTGGGATTATATGCTATGGAACAACTGTGACATTCATTGATACCACAAACTATATAAAAGCTTGTACTTTCAAATCACACTATGTAGCTATAGGCAAGGAGGGATGACCTAGTGGAGGCTGTTCTATGTTATTTGCTTTAGCATCTCTGTCGTATTTCTGGTTTGCAGATTAAGTTGAGTACATACCAGTATTACTACATTGTGACATTTAGTTTGAATTTGCAGATTAGGTTTTGTAGAGATCAATATTACAAGGGGAATCACTACATTGTTACATTTAATTTGAGTTATATGCTGGTGTAATTCTAGTTTGCATATTAAGTTATGCACATGACAATATTATAAGGGGAAGTACAGCATTGGGACATTCAATCAGTTATATGTTGGCTTCGTATGTACTTCACTGCCTCGCTGTATGTTTAAGATGGTGGCCATTTTCAGACTATTTTTGCTCCGTCCATATACATGAGTCCATTTTCTATGTTGACTGTTAAGCATAAGTAATGGCCATGTCTGCTACACTCGCTTACCGTGACCAAGGCTACGGCCGAAAAGGGTTGGATAGGCTTTACTTTCTTATAAACTGAGAAGAGCATATCCAGAAGTGTCTGAGGTGCCCTTTAGGAATACGAGGATTGTGACTATTGATTACGGGGCTACCAATTCATCTCAGATCGCTGCAGGACATGCCCCAGAACTCCGGAATCCAAGAGTTTGAGTACATATGTGTATATAAATATATATGTATATATATATATATATATATATATTAAAAAACAGTGTTTTCCAGGAAATAGACAGTGTACCGGGGGTTAGGCACCCTGGGATACCATCACTGTGCCAGCCCCAGGGGATGGGGTCCCCGGGGCCATTTTATGGCTCAGTTAGGAGGCTGTGTGTCCCACTCCCCTTCAATTAAGTTACCGGCCCTGGGGGGTGGGGTCCAACGGGCCTCTCCTGGCCAAGGGAGAGGGGCCCAACCACTAGGTATAGGTGGTCTGGGTATCCCCACCCTGCCCCCTTATATCTTTTTAAAAAAGATTTTAGGACTCTGGACTGAGTCCCAAGTCCTAAAATGGCTGCCACCACTTCCTAGTTGAGGTGGGGGCAGCCAATAATATCTTAGCTTGAGATCTGTCGGGATCCACAGAATCTCTACATCCCAGAAATACCTAGGGCTACACGCCCCCTCCCCTTATGCAATGTGGCCCCGTGCCTTGTAATGGCTTGGGTAAGGGGGGCCGCGCTCCCCGCTTCCTTTAAGTGAACAAAGCGGTCTTCTTACCTATCGGCTCAAAAATAGATATTTGAGCGTCACCCTTACGTATTTTTGATTGCATATTTGGACCTTTGTTTACGGTCCTGAACATAATATCAAAGAACTCCCAGTTTTGTTTGAGTCCACTGGTATAGTACCACCATCGTCATGTGGGGAGTGACCGAGGATAATGCATGCCACAAAAAGTTGTGGGTGAGGCGCCTCCTCAAATATCTATTTTTGAGCCGATAGGTAAGGAGGTCTCTTGAACTCAGGGAAACTCACCAAAAATACCCAAGCACCTTGTGTGTGTATAAAATATTTCATTTTAAATTGTTTTGACTGTTTAGAGTTAGAATAGTCTTTTAGCCTTCTAGCGAATGATTTATATTAGGGGTGGGTGGAACTTGCAGAGGTTCACTCTGCAGAATTCTGCAGAGTTACATGCAGACTCTGCGAGATTCAGCAGAGTTCTGTGAGTGGGTGTAAATCGGCATGTTTTGCTCCTCATACTGATTCTTAGCGCTGGGAGTATGTTCTGCGCCGCAAAATCAGCGTGAACTGCCCCACGCGGTGCGCCAGACGGTGCTGCTTCTTTGCTGTCGCTCGAGTAGATTTTCTACTTGAGCAGCAGTTTTCTCACCTCAAACCATCGCGACTGCTGGTGATGAGAAATCTGGCAGGGTGGCCTCCTAGCAACTGAAAATGGTGCTAGGGTATGCCGATTCTTGCCCGCACTCGCCAACTTACCGTTAGTGGGCAGTGCACGAGAAAAATCACTTCACCATGCAGAGTTTGGCAGAGTTTGTCCGGAACTTTGTGTTACAAGCATAACTTGGAGTGGCCAAAACTCCGCAAACTCTGCTGGCAGAGCAGAATTTATCACTGACCCCTATTTTATATATTGGCAGTGTGTATACTCTGTCGACTTTGTGACGGAGTATGCATAACGCCAGCATGAAAGTCTGCCCATCTGATTTAAATGCGGACAGACCTTTAGTTTGGTCATGGCGGAGACTACTCTATCTCTGCTGTAGTCAGACCTCACAGACGGCCCCGGGGAGTAGGGGTCGTCGGCGAAATAGCTACATGCCCGCCAGTCCAATTTGGATAGAGGACATGTAGTCTTTTTTTGAGGCTCTTACCGCCTGGTTAAGAGAGCATTATATTGTTTCCTTTCAAAAAGAAAATCCTGTTTCAGGAGTTTCTTTTTTAACAGAAAAAAAAATTACTCTGTGCTACAGGGCTACATCCTGCTGACACCGCTGCGTAGTACACAGTAATGTGCATTGCCAGGATCTGCCATGGTGGCAGTTCCTGGCAATGGTTTTATAGATGACCACCTGCTTGGCGGTCATTTATAAATGAGGCGGGTGGCCTCTCCACCATGGGGACAGAGTAATTTACTCTGTCCCCATGGCAGAATGGCTGGCTGTCCATCCAATTATAAATCAGTCCCCTAGTTTTCTGAAACCGTACAACTAGGGGTTGTCTACTCGGCTTTACAATCAACAGCTGCAGAATTAGGCCTGACGAGTATTCTGGGTAAGCTATGATATTAAAAGTTCTCTATAAAATACGCCTGTCGCATCTATCAGTCACAAACAATGTAATATAACTGTGCAAATCCTAGATGTAAGTCACCATTGTTTATAATTACATCAGGGCTCTTTTATGGTAACCCCACGTTGGACCTGTAAAAAATGCAGTGGCCCAGGACAATGTGCAGGTTTCACAAGGTAGCATATTGGTGCTACAACCAAAATCAAAAATATGAACTAAAAGCCTAGTGAAATTTCAGTTATGCCTGTGTTATCTTGTGTAATTTCCGGCATTACAAGGTATGCTAGCTCCGCGAAATGCCTAAAAGGACAATGTTGTGTAACTGACATGCTGTTCAAGTAAAAAAAAAAAATTGCAGGAGCACAGGAACAATGTGAACGAACAGACCGTGACTGTTAGTCACTTGACCTGATTTTGAACTTTTTTTTAGCACAAATTGTGTCCTCGAATTCAAAATGGATGTGAAGACAAATATTGCACAAAATGCCAAATTAGCATTTCACATAATTTTTCTGGAAATTTGCATCATTTCCACAAAGAAATTGACACAAATTTCACATAGGGTACATGTGCATGTAGGTAAATGTTTTATTTTCCTCACTACAAGAAGATGTTTTATATGTATTAAGTGGGCAAAGTAGGCCAAAGTATAAGAGAATAGGGTGTGTGAAGCATTGCACATCAACAGATGGGAATGGAAGGGAAACAGTAGCAATCCGTGTAAACGTGTTGTTATTACTTTAACTTCTAAGGGGCTTTTCAACAATATGATAAGATAAACGGGAAGTTTAGGTAAGACTGTAAGCCTGTCTCTTTATTACAGTCTCTGTATTCTCTCTTCACACTGTCCTTTGTAGTGCTTCCAGCGTATACTACACTTATTCCTTAGACTACGACCTATTGAGGTTGAATGTTCTGAGTGTTAACCTTCACAGGTTTGGATGTTCAGACCAAAGGACCTTGAAAACAAAGTGTCCCGCCATCTCTTTTATCTACAGTAATGAAGGGAGGAAGGTAACAGAATGTCTTCCCTCCGCTCTGATGGGTAACAGAGCATCTGCAGAGCGGAAATTGGCCGTGTCCACCTACAGTGATTGGGAGCAGGCAGGTCAGTGAGGACAGATAAGACTCAGAGTAATGAGACAAGGGAGAACTTTCCCCACTGTGGGAGATGTTTTCACTTATAGCAGTATTTTGAAATATCAGAGCCTTGGCAGACACTTCTGTTCTGTTCTATTCTATTATTTTGGATTTATAAAGCACATAAAACCAATAAGCCGCCCAGCACTCCATCCTAAAAATGCCAATTGGTCTTTTACCAGTTGACTACTGAACGCTCACTGACATATGTTGGAGTATGTAAAGTAGTTCACCTGTAGTCCTCTTGTACATGCTCTTATATGCTTATGTCAATCGGCCTCAGTACTCTAAAATGGGACTATTTAGAGAAAATGCATGTACAATTAGTATCAGGGAAGCACGTCTCTGGTTGCATATGTTTCCACGCAGTGCAGTCTGGGAGTAGTTTAGATTCTCTTAGAGTTAAAAAACTAGAAAATATATTCACATTTAATTATATTGATGTTTAAAAGGTTAGCTAATGATATTCTGTACGTTATTCAGGTTAAAAAAACTCTCTGTTGGCGAGTTTGAACAACATAGCCAATATATACTGCTTGAAATGATATCTCTATCATAGTTCTCAGTGTATCAGCAGCTCAAAGCAAGAAAAAAGGGGAAATAATTTGAAATTGTGTGCTTGTTGCCCTTGTAACCAATGCATTTGGCAGTCACAGATTTCAATAACCCCACACTTCCCAGACATATACCAATCACCTTCCTGGTGCATCATGTGGTAATTACCCCAGCATATGTGAACAATGAAGAACATTGATGGATCACAACAACAACCACATTCCAGCTTCTGTAGTCACACAAACCTCAAGGTAAATAATTACCTTTGGTATCCATCTTTCTGGAGGTTAATATACCTTGCTGCTGATTCCTCACTTCACGAATCTTTCCTGGCACCGGACTGGATCTGGAAACTTGAACTAGCTCTTCCACACCAGCTGGTGGTGCCTTGGCTCCGTTTCAAACGCAGATCATCCCCAGTCACAACATCATGTAGCAATATAAGGTGTTGGTGACTTCAGTTCCTGTTCTTATTTCCACCCCTCAGAGGTGGAGATGGGACCAGTGAAAGAAGCAGCAATGCAGTGCAGACAATCAGCCAGCAGAAACCAAGCTACTACTTAAAAATGGGCTGGTGGGTGGGAACTGTGATGAATCTATAGGTAAGACAAATTATCCAAAGAAAGATCAGTGCCGTAAGTAACTTTCTTCTGATAGATACTTCTACCTTCAGATTCCTCTCCTCATGAATCAATAAAAAAGTAGTACAGTATGGAAATGGGTAGAAGGAGTAGTGAAGATGAATTATTATTATTATAGTTTTTTATAGCGCTAGGTAGACCCGAAGGTATCAGAGCGTTTTACATATAATGCAAGATCATTAGATTGAAGTACATGCAAAAATACAGACAAAGAAAATCGTTCGGCCGCAGCGGTAGTTACAGTATGCAGACATAGGAACCGCTTGAGCTAAAAACGTACAAGACATAGTAGACAGCTGAAATACTAATTTAACCGCTACAAATGGTCAAGGCAGAGTGGGTGTGAGCTTTGGGAACATAGCTCAGTTAGGGTGTGTGTTAAAGTATTTGTTGAGCAGTAGGTGTTTAAGGTCCCGCTTGAAACAGGAAAATGAGGGGTTGCAGCGCAGGTCACTAGGGAGTGAGTTCCATATTGTGGGAGCATTTCCAGAGAAAGAACGTGTCTGGGAGGATTTCTTCTTCAGTTTGGGAGGTATGAGAAGAAGTGCGTTGGAGCTCCTTAGAGATCTGGCTCTACCAGCTTTCGAAAGTTTGTTCTCCAGATAGGTGGGGTTATGTGTGTGATGGGCTTTGTGGGTGATGCAAGCGGTCTTGTAGAAACATCTTCCTTCGATTGGGAGCCAATTGAGGCTCTTGAGGGCCAGTGTGATGTGCTCAAACCGTTTGCAACCTGTTATTAGCCGGGCTGCCATGCTGAGAACTGAACTTGCGGGGGCGAGGTGAGTTTTCGGAGTTTCTGTGATGATGGCGTTAACATAATCCAGTTTTGAGAGGACTAGTGATTGTACTACCATCTTAAAATCTTCAGGGGGAAGGAAAGGTTGGCATTTCTTGACGTGTTTTAGTGTGAAGAGTGCTCCTTTGGCTGAGTTGTTGATGTGGTCTTTCAATGACATGTTTCTGTCCAGGGTGATGCCTAAGGACTTAACGGTGTTGGATAATGTTAGAGAACAGTTTAGAGCGTCCAAATTCTTAAGCCAGACTTGGATTGGTAGCCGGTTGTTTTTCGTGGAGAAAAGTAGTAGTTCAGTTTTGTTGCGGTTCAGCTTTAAGTGGTTGATGTTAAGCCAAGTTTGTATCTTGATTAGTGTGATATTCAGATGTAGGATGTCACTAGGTGATTTAATTTTGTAATAGAGTTGGGTGTCATCAGCATATAGGTGATATTTGACCCCTGCTTGCTTCAGGATAACCGTAAGGGGTTCCATGAAGAGATTGAAAAGGGCTGGGGATAGAGTTGAGCCTTGGGGTACACCATGAGGAACTAGTGTTGGTTTCCAGAAACAGTTGTTGATTTTTATTTGTTGCGAGCGATGTTGCAGGTAAGATGTGAACCATTTTAGGACTGTGCCATTGATCCCAGTGCGATTCTTGAGTGTCTCAAGTAAAGCTGGGTGATTTATGGTATCAAAGGCCGCCGATAGGTCAAGTAGGGTTAGGAGGCATGCGTCACCTTCATCCAAGGATCTGTGCCAGATAGCAGGTTAGGCGCATGGAAAAGCCACTCAGAAGGACCACATGCTCGAGGCACAAAGGCCAAACCAGAGGCCAGCCATAAGTACAAGTGAAAAGGGCAGAAACAACCTAGACCCCTGGGTATGAACAGGCAGGTGTATCTAACACATACCAAGACACTGCTACACTGTATCAGCAACAAATTACCACCCATCACCAAGGCCAGCAAACCCAGCAAAATAAACCATGGTCACTTGTCAGTGGTAGTATGAGGTTTTGTAATGACACAAGCAGTGCAATGGGTCCTGAGTAAGGATACCATCACACTCTCTTCAAATGAAAGCACAATACAGGCCACAACAGTATCCAGGGGTCAAATGCCAAATCAACGGAAGGGGAATAAGCTGGCATGGTGCAAAATAACCAATAGTATCTCAAGTTCAAGTTTATTTAGTAGTGCATATTTAAATAAAACCATTACACTAATGATGAGAAGAAAAACATTAAAACACAACATTCACAATAATATACAGTTTCCAAGCCTCGATTTTATACTTCCTTCAAATCATTTGTAAAACTTAAAAGGATAGATCAAGAATTGAGCTAGAGTACTAAAGTGCCTAACAGATCAAATTGTCAGTGAGCAGGGTTCTTCCTGACGTCTTTCACCTTGCTAATCATACTTCGGTAAACCACTTAAGTCAGAAATCTTTATAATGGCAAAGAATAAAAATGATTACATATCTATTAAAACATTTCTTAAGGCCTCTTCCTCCCTTACTCGTCAATTATGTCCTAATATTGAAAAGTGCCACAGTGCTAAAGTGCCCAATAGTCATAGAAAAATACAGTACTAAAAACTTTCCCATAGCCTCTTTTACTACAATTAAATATAATCCTAATGTCATTTCATTCCTTTGTTCATTTTATCAGAACATTTCTTAAGACCTTTTCTTCCCTTGCTCCTCATTTATATTCTTGTATTAAAAAGTGCATCAGAGCTAAAGTGCCTATTATTTCTAGAAAAATACAATACTAAGATACTTGCCCCTAGCTTGTTTTACTACTCCTGACTTCACTTCTTCTTCTGTTCATTTATCAAACCCTTAACAAACTGTAACTTTGTCAATGACACAGTTATCACAGCTTTCCAACTTTCTTAACGCCATTTGCAACAATGTAGTAAATTTACAATTTAATACAATGTCTGTTGCTTTAAAACATGCATTTACAGCTTGTCTACACGTGCAAATTCCTCTCTGATTAAATGCTACCTTAAGGAGGCCTTCTGCTCACTTAACAGACTTCAAAAAACAGGTTATATGAGTGATAGTATCATTCCTGAGTCCACACAACCTATACAAAACCTTATTTGAGACCCGTTGCCAAGGAGCACCATGGGCCTGACCAGGTAAGAGTCCAAAACGATATAAAAAGAAGAAGATATTTTCCTTCCTTAGCCACTCGGTCTCCAAGTAAGGCTGGGGTTTGATGGTTTAATACTCGATTATAACCATCCATGAATGGGACCTGGCTGAAAAGGACTCTATCTCAACAAATCACCATCTACCAGTTGGCAGGCAAAATGACAAAGGCACACATCACTTGCAGAAAACAACTCAGGTAAATACCAGCCATTACAGGGTCAACAAGCAACACCTGAATGCCCAACACTGAAGACAGGTGATGCATCAAAAGCCTAGCACCTAAACACCTACAAAAGGTGTGAACCAGGAGCCCCAGGATTGGAAGATGTCTTGGCATTCAGAAGAACATCAACCACATGTGTAGCATATGCAAGGAAATGTCCCATCAACCTGCACATGCAATTGCAAAGGGCTCACAAAGAACAGCCAAATCTGAAGCTCATAGGATACTAGCACAAATGCCAAGGCCCCCCCAAAAAATAAATATCAGACTCCAAAAAGAACAGAAGACCGATACACCCAATGTATGTCAAACTAGTTGCAAAGTCAAGAAAGACCAGGGTCAACCATCCACTAATCACTAAACATGAGTAACTGCATGCCGAGTTGCAACCAGTGGCAGCTTCACCAAGCATCTGCGAAAGAGCAATAAAGGTAGGCATACTAAAAATCAACTATCAGCACAGTCATTGGTGAAAGATACATCACAAAATGTACAAAACACGCCACAGGAGCAATCACACTGACCAGAGTACTCTGATAACTGAGGCAACAGAATTCTGACCATAGGATCACACAGGGGCTGCACTGGCCCAGTCCACAAGCACATGGCATCGCGAAACATTTGCGAAATATCTGCGGCCAGAGATATCACTATAATGTTCTGCTTATATTTCTCAAAAACTACTGAACGGATTTACACCAAATAAGCAAAAGGCACTTCCTTGAACCAACATCTACCTCCCTGACAAATTTGCTGTATGTCCGTTCAGCGGTTTGGACTGTAGGTGAGGCTAAAGGTTCCTATGGCAATTAACATTACAAACGCAACCTTATTTCATGCCCCAAATTCTCGGTCCCCACTGCACGGTTCCCCCCAAACTTTCCATGAGAACCAGAACCTACCTTGACACTTTTTTGGGAAAATTTCATGAAGATTGGTTGAACGACGCCATAGTTATAGTCAAGTCAAAAAATGCTTTTCCTATGGAAACTAGGCCCTAACTATAACTACCTACTTGCGAACGCCAGTATGTAATCTATATCTATATATAATAAATATCTCTCTCTCTCTCTCTCTCTATATATATATATATATATATATATATATATATATATATATATTAACATCCAAAGTCACCTTACCCGAGCCTTCTTGAAGATGGCGGTTCCGCGGCGGGATGGCGATTCCCATAAAATCCTTCAAAGATGCTGCAAATCATTCACCAAACAGCAGGGACCGCGAACCAAAGTCTTTCCGAAAAATTAATTTATTCCAAAAGGTGGCACAACACTGTACGCGTTTCGGAGCCCACGCTCCTTGCTCACGATATATATATATATATCCAAGATTCCTACGCTCCTTTCCACGGCAAGAGAGTTCACGGCACAACGACAGAAGGTACTCTTTAAAAAGTCTTTATTTTCCACACCATAGTGCAAATTCAAACAATAGAGGACGGGATATATATATATATATATATATATATATATATATATATATATATATATATATATATATATATATATTTAATCAACAAACGCTGAAGCTTCTCAAGATGCACTCGACAGTGCGTCTGCCATTCGGCATCACGGTTCAGCCCGCCCCAGCCATCCAAGTTCATTGTATTGCCTGACGCGTTTCTGTAGGCCAACGTACCACTTCATCAGAGGCATTTCTCCTGTACGCATTGGAGCGCTCTTTATACTGCATGCTGATTGGTTGAGAAACCCCTCGTGGGTTCAACTGCGTAGTTGATTTCTTCATACAGCATGCTGGGATGTGTAGTCACATCGAGCTTTTATTAAATACCTATAGTAGGTTCCAATGCTTACAGATTTCAGAGAGTCAGTTGAAATCCTTAGTAGGATCTGGATGTGATGGGAGCAGACACTTTTCATCAAGACGCACTGTGCTGGAAACCGGAGCAGGATGGTTCCTCTCCCTCAGCCTCTCATTCATTCGAGCTGGTGCATCTTGCACGGGAAGGCACCCGTGTCATAATTTTAATCAACAAACGCCGAAGCTTCTCAAGATGCACTCGACAGTGCGTATGCCATTCGGCATCACGGTTCAGCCCGCCCCAGCCATCCAAGTTCGTTGTATTGCCTGACGCGTTTCTGTGGCCAACGTACCACTTCATCAGAGGCATTTCTCCTGTACGCATTGGAGCGCTCTTTATACTGCATGCTGATTGGTTGAGAAACCCCTCGTGGGTTCAACTACGTAGTTGATTTCTTCATACAGCATGCTGGGATGTGTAGTCACATCGAGCTTTGATTAAATACCTATAGTAGGTTCCAATGCTTACAGATTTAACTGACTCTCTGAAATCTGTAAGCATTGGAACGTACTATAGGTGTTTAATGAAAGCTCGATGTGACTACACATCCCAGCATGGTGTATGAAGAAATCAAGTACGCAGTTGAACCCATGAGGGGTTTTTAAACCAATCAGCATGCAGTATAAAGAGTGCTCCAATGCGTACAGGAGAAATGCCTCTGATGAAGTGGTACGTTGGCCACAGAAACGCGTCAGGCAAAACACAACGAACTTGGATGGTTGGGGCGGGCTGAACCGTGATGCCGAATGGCAGACGCACTGTCGAGTGCATCTTGAGAAGCTTTGGCGTTTGTTGAATAAAAAAAAAAAAATATATATATATATATATATATATATATATATATATATATATATATATATATTCACTGAAAAAACCATAGGTTTCAGACACGTTATAGTTACAAATTAGCATTTAAAAAACCTTTGAAATTCACTGAAAAAACCATAGGTTTTAGGGACAGTTATAGTTACTTGGACATTGCACTCGTACAAAACCCGTGAAATTCCCCCGTTATAGTTAGTCCAGGTAACTATAACTCGCGCCCCGCAATGCACTGCTGATGACGTCACTTATTACATCACTCATGACATGGTCAGTGACATCACTGATGACATCACTGATGACATCTCAAATGACATCACTGATGACATCATCCAGTGACTGTGTGTTTCTGTAAAGTTTAAATATTTTTAATATATATAGGAAAAGACGTATTGAAGAATGAGTGGGTGTGTAAGTGTCTGTATGGATGATTTAGTAGGTGTGTGACTGACTGTATAAGTGAGTGATTTAATGTATCTTACTGAATGCATGGGTTAGTGACTAAACTGGGTGAATGTCTGTATCCGTCTGTCTGTTGCTGTGTAAGTGGCTGCATATGTTTGTGAATAGCTACATGAGTGTCTATTTGAGTTATTGAATGCTTGTGTGAGTATCTGTATGGGTGCCTGAGTGTTTGTGTGGGAGGGGTGTGTGCGACTCTGTGCATAGATGTGTGAGTGGGCGATTCACTGGGTGGATAGTTTCAAGAGTGCATCTATGATAGACTGTATGAGTGGATATGTGTGTGTAAGAGTGTGGTAGTGAGTGAATGTATGTGCCAGTGGTACATGTGTGAGTAACTACATATGTGAAAGGCAGAATATATGTGTGTTATAGTATTTAAATGGCTATAAGTGAGAGTGTGTGATAGTGACAGTGGCTGTATGGATGCGTGTGTGCTTGTATCAGTTATTGTATAAGAGCGTAAGAATGTGCTAGTATTTGTATGATTAAGTGAGCTGGTGTGTGTATAACTGTATAGGTGAGTAAATGGCAGTGTGTTTAATTATTTGCATGACTGACTAGGTGTGTGAGTACCTCTATGGATGAGTGGCGGTGTTTGAGTGTTTATATAGGAGTAAGAGTGCATATGATAGTCCTGTACTGAGTGACCATAAGTATGAGTGACTGTACGGGTGAGTGAGTGGATGTGTGTGTGTAGACCTAAGAATCAGTGAGTGGGTATGTAGTTATTGGTGTTGGAGTGTCTATGGTTTTGCGAATGGCAGTCTGTAATTTAGAGTGGGTGTATCAAAAGTTATATTAGGGTGTGAGGAGCTGCATCAGATTATCACAAGGATGATGTCATCAGTGATGTCATTTGAGATGTCATCAGTGATGTCATCAGTGATGTCACTGACCATGTCATGAGTGATGTAATAAGTGACGTCATCAGCAGTGCATTGCGGGGCGCGAGTTATAGTTACCTGGACTAACTATAACGGGGGAATTTCACGGGTTTTGTACGAGTGCAATGTCCAAGTAACTATAACTGTCCCTAAAACCTATGGTTTTTTCAGTGAATTTCAAAGGTTTTTTAAATGCTAATTTGTAACTATAACGTGTCTGAAACCTATGGTTTTTTCAGTGAATTTCAAAGGTTTTTTTAATGCTAATTTGTAACTATAACTGTCCCTAAAACCTATGGTTTTTCAGTGAATTTCAAAGGTTTTTTAAATGCTAATTTGTAACTATAACGTGTCTGAAACCTATGGTTTTTTCAGTGAATTTCAACGGTTTTTTAAATGATAATATTTAGTTGTAAGATTTTTTACATGTATTGTTTTGATACTAATTTTCTACAGATGTTTATCTGTTTAATTTACATATTTTGTTTTTGAAAAAATATTTATATATTTGTAATATAAATCGCAAAAAAATGTTTTCGAAAATATTGTAACATAAATATTTTTTGTTTTGTTTTATAATTTGTTAATAAATGTAAAAAAAAAAAATTATTTATTTTTGGAGTCGCGCACCGGCAGCGTACCTTACAAGATCAGTGCGCGAATTGTACCCGCCATTTTCTTAAAGTCGTGAAGGATCCGCGTAGGGTGTGCGATGGATGCGTGTATTATAGTTACGTGATATGCGTATGTTACGTGTTGTGCGCGATTAGTATGCGACCGGTTCGCGGTTCCTACGTTTACACATTCGTGACACATCGCATTATACTACGCGGCTCTTGCGCGGACACGCGCCCAGCGTGACGTCATATGCGTGCTGTACGCGCTGTGTACGCGACTCCCGCGAATTTTTATATGTTCTAAAATGACATATATATGTCTTTAATACACATATTAGGGCCAGACATTATCTTACTTATGCATAAAAATAATTTATTTTTACATGTAATAAAGTTATTTTACTTTTAAATGCAATTTCGCTACTTCGCGTTGGGTGCGTGCTGCGTGTGCGCACGGTACGCTGGATCCCATGTGACTTAAAAAAAAGCTTTTGATTGGTTGATAACATTTCCCATTGTAACTATTGAAGGACCCCACCCATTTCCATCATTCTTCTTTGAGCTTCTTTGGAGACACATCTCTGCATTGAAGAAGAACTGCTATATCTGAAATAAGAAGATGGCTTCTTCACAACAGCAAGAAGAGGAGTCACAACATTCTTCAGAAGAAGAATTTGTGCAAGAGGACCCACGTCCACAAAGGCATGTATCGGTGGTGTGGAAGTTTTCACTTTTCCAGAGGGCCAAAAGAAGGTTAATGCAACGAAAGTCAGCTGCCGGATCTGTGAGAGGGTGCTGTCTAGAGGTAGTGCTGACAAGAAATATTCTTGTGGTACTGCCTCTATGTACAAGCATTTGAAAACAATCCATCCACTGAACCTGGCTCGGGAGGAGTCTCGTGAGAGCTGCATTGAAACAACAACCAGTTCCTTCTACATCTGGTACTGCTACACCTTCAACATCTTTGGACATACGTCCTGAATTTGCCTTCTTAAAACAGCACTGTGTGAAGTGCAACAAACTCATTTCCTATGGCGAACAATCCGTGGAAGCTGTTTGTGCTGCACAGCGCAATCACCACTGTTAGACTTTTTTTTTTTGTGTGTTTTCCAGGAATGAAATGTAATTCCTGAGGTTTCCTGTTTTTCCTTTTTTTGTTTATTATTTCCTAAAAAAGCACCAAAAAAAAAAATAATAGTTCAAAAAATCCCCAAAAAATATTTTAAAAAAAAGAAAAAAAAAGTTCTTTTCAGAACTAACTTCTCTGGTTAAAGAAAGAACTATATTTGTTTGTTAATGTGTGAAAGGTTGGTTAATGTATATTTATAACTTAGAGAGTGCCTGGGTGAATGTATAAGTGTTTTGGTTTTGGCGCAACGAATGGCTTTGTGGGTGTTGCTGAATAAGTCAACAGAAGACTGCAAGGGGACTGACAGGATGTTTGCTGCAGTGTATGGATACTGACTGGGGATTTGAAGGTGTGAAAGACAAGTGTGTAGGTGGTTAGAGAACCGCATGCATAGTGGATAGGGGTTTGAAACAGTCTATGTGCTAAGACCTGGTTCACTGAATGAATACTTGGGTACTGACTGAACGATTAGAGTACTGCAAGGAGAGTGCCTAGGTGAATGTATAAGTGGTTGGGTTTTGGCGCAGCGAATGGATTTGTACGTGTTGCTGAATGAGTCAACAGAGGACTGCAAGGGGAGTGACAGGATGTTTGCTGTAGTGTATGGTTAGTTAGTGGGGATTTGAAGGTGTGAAAGACAAGTGTGTAGGTGGTTAGAGAACCACATGCATAGTGATTAAGGGTTTGAAGCAGTCTATGTGCTAAGGCCTAAGTCACTGAATGAGTACTTGGGTACAGAATGAACGATTAGAGTACTACAAGGAGAGTGCCTGGGTGAATGTATAAGTGGTTGGGTTTTAGCGCAGCGAATGGATTTTTAGGTGTTGCTGAATGAGTCAACAGAGGACTGCAAGGGGAGTGACAGGATGTTTGCTGGAGTGTATGGATACTGACTGGGGATTTGAACGTGTGAAAGACAAGTGTGTAGGTGGTTAGAGAACCGCATGCATAGTGGTTAAGGGTTTGAAGCAGTCTATGTGCTAAGGCCTGGGTCACTGAATGAGTACTTGGGTACAGAATGAACGATTAGAGTACTACAAGGAGAGTGCCTGGGTGAATGTATAAGTGGTTGAGTTTTGGCGCAGCGAATGGATTTTTAGGTGTTGCTAAATGAGTCAACAGAGGACTGCAAGGGGAGTGACAGGATGTTTGCTGGAGTGTATGGATACTGACTGGGGAATTGAAGGTGTGAAAGACAAGTGTGTAGGTGGTTAAAGAACCGCATGCATAGTGGATAGGGGTTTGAAGCACTCTATGTGCTAAGGCCTGTGTCACTGAATGTGTACTTGGGTACTGACTGAACGATTAGAGTACTGCAAGGAGAGTGCCTGGGTGAATGTATAAGTGTTTAGTTTTTGGCGCAGCGAATGGATTTGTAGGTGTTGCTGAATGAGTCAACGGAGGACTGCAAGTGTAGTGACAGGATGTTTGCTGGAGTGTATGGATAGTGACTGGTGAATTGAAGGTGTGAAAGACAAGTGTGTAGGTGGTTAGAGAACTGCATGCATAGTGGATAGGGGTTTGAAACTGTCTATGTGCTAAGGCCTGGGTCACTGAATGAGTACTTGGGTACACACTGAACGATTATAGTAGTACAAGGAGAGTGCCTGCGTGAATGTATAAGTGGTTTGGTTTTTGCGCAGCGAATGGATTTTTAGGTGTTGCTGAATGAGCCAACAGAAGACTGCAAGGGGAGTGACAGGATGTTTGCTGCAGTGTATGGATACTGACTGGGGAATTGAAGGTGTGAAAGACAAGTGTGTAAGGTGGTTAGAGAACTGCATGCATAGTGGATAGGGGTTTGAAACAGTCTATGTGCTAAGGCCTGGGTCACTGAATGAGTACTTCGGTATAGACTGAACGATTAGAGTAGTAGAAGGAGAGTGCCTGGGTGAATGTATAAGTGGTTGGGTTATTTGCGCAGGAAATGGATTTTTAGGTGTTGCTGAATGAGTCAACAGAGGACTGCAAGGGTAGTGACAGGATGTTTGCTGGAGTGTATGGATACTGACTGGGGATTTGAACGTGTGAAAGACAAGTGTGTAGGTGGTTAGAGAACCGCATGCATAGTGGTTAAGGGTTTGAAGCAGTCTATGTGCTAAGGCCTGGGTCACTGAATGAGTACTTGGGTACACACTGAACGATCAGAGTAGTACAAGGAGAGTGCCTGGGTGAGTGTATAAGTGGTTGGGTTTTGGCGCAGCGAATGGATTTGTAGGTGTTGCTGAATGAGTCAACAGAGGACTGCAAGGGGAGTGACAGGATGTTTGCTGGAGTGTATGGATACTGACTGGGGATTTGAACGTGTGAAAGACAAGTGTGTAGGTGGTTAGAGAACCGCATGCATAGTGGTTAAGGGTTTGAAGCAGTCTATGTGCTAAGGCCTGGGTCACTGAATGAGTACTTGGGTACAGACTGAACGATTAGAGTAGTACAAGGAGAGTGCCTGGGTGAATGTATAAGTGGTTGGGTTTTGGCGCAGCGAATGGATTTTTACGTGTTGCTGAATGAGTCAACAGAGGACTGCAAGGGTAGTGACAGGATGTTTGCTGGAGTGTATGGATACTGTTTGGGGATTTGAAGGTGTGAAAGACAAGTGTGTAGGTGGTTAGAGAACAGCATGCATAGTGATTAAGGGTTTGAAGCAGTCTATGTGCTAAGGCCTAAGTCACTGAATGAGTACTTGGGTACAGAATGAACGATTAGAGTACTACAAGGAGAGTGCCTGGGTGAATGTCTAAGTGGTTGGGTTTTGGCGCAGCGAATGGATTTTTAGGTGTTGCTGAATGAGGCAACAGAGGACTGCAAGGGAGTGACAGGATGTTTGCTGGAGTGTATGGATACTGACTGGGGATTTGAACGTGTGAAAGACAAGTGTGTAGGTGGTTAGAGAACCGCATGCATAGTGGTTAAGGGTTTGAAGCAGTCTATGTGCTAAGGCCTGGGTCACTGAATGAGTACTTCGGTACTGAATGAACGATTAGAGTACTACAAGGAGAGTGCCTGGGTGAATGTATAAGTGGTTGGGTTTTGGCACAGCGAATGGATTTTTAGGTGTTGCTGAATGAGTCAACATAGGACTGCAAGGGTAGTGACAGGATGTTTGCTGTAGTGTATGGTTAGTTAGTGGGAAATTGAAGGTGTGAAAGACAAGTGTGTAGGTGGTTAGAGAACCGCATGCATAGTGATTAAGGGTTTGAAGCAGTCTATGTGCTAAGGCCTAAGTCACTGAATGAGTACTTGGGTACTGAATGAACGATTAGAGTACTACAAGGAGAGTGCCTGGGTGAATGTATAAGTGGTTTGGTTTTGGCACAACGAATGGATTTTTACGTGTTGCTGAATGAGTCAACAGAGGAGTGCAAGGGTAGTGACAGGATGTTTGCTGGAGTGTATGGTTAGTGAGTGGGGAATTGAAGGTGTGAAAGACAAGTGTGTAGGTGGTTAGAGAACCGTATGCATAGTGATTTACGGTTTGAAGCAGTGTATGTGCTAAGGCCTGGTTCACTGAATGAGTACTTGGGTACAGAATGAATGATTAGAGTACTACAAGGAGAGTGCCTGGGTGAATGTATAAGTGGTTGGGTTTTGGTGCAGCGAATGGATTTGTAGGTGTTGCTGAATGAATAAACAGAGGACTGCAAGGGGAGTGACAGGATGTTTGCTGGAGTGTATGGATACTGACTGGGGAATTGAAGGTGTGAAAGACAAGAGTGTAGGTGGTTAGAGAACTGCATGCATAGTGTATAGGGGTTTGAAACAGTGTATGTGCTAAGGCCTGGGTCACTGAATGAGTACTTGGGTATAGACTGAACGATTAGAGTAGTACAAGGAGAGTGCCTGGGTCAATGTATAAGTTGTTGGCTTTTGGCGCAGCGAATGGATTTCTAGGTGTTGCTGAATGAGTCAACAGAGGACTGCAAGGGGAGTGACAGGATGTTTGCTGGAGTGTATGGATAGTGACTGGGGAATTGAAGGTGTGAAAGACATGTGTGTAGGTGGTTATAGAACCGCATGCATAGTGGATATGGGTTTGAAGCATTGTATGTGCTAAGGCCTAGGTCACTGAATGAGTACTTGGGTACTGACTGAACGATGAGAGTACTGCAAGGAGAGTGCCTGGCTGAATGTATAAGTGTTTGGGTTTTGGCGCAGCGAATGGATTTGTAGGTGTTGCTGAATGAGTCAACAGAGGACTGCAAGGGGAGTGACAGGATGTTTGCTGGAGTGTATGGATAGTGACTGGGGAATTGAAGGTGTGAAAGACATGTGTGTAGGTGGTTAGAGAACTGCATGCATAGTGGATAGGGGTTTGAAGCAGTCTATGTGCTAAGGCCTGGGTCACTGAATGAGTAGTTGGGTACAGACTGAACGATTAGAGTAGTACAAGAAGAGTGCCTAGGTGAATGTATAAGTGTTTGGGTTTTGGTGCAGCGAATGGCTTTGTAGGTGTTGCTGAATGAGTCAACAGAGGACTGCAAGGGGAGTGACAGGCTGTGTCCTGGAGTGTATATATAGTGACTGGGGAATTGAAGGTGTGAAAAACATGTGTGTAGGTGGTTAGAGAACCGCATGCATAGTGGATAGGGGTTTGAAGCAGTCTATATAGTAAGGCCTGGGTCACTGAATGAGTACTTGGGTACAGACTGAACGATTAGAATACTGGAAGGAGAGTGCCTGGGTGAATGTATAAGTGGTTGGGTTTTGACACAGTGAATGAATTACTACATGGTGCTGGATGGCTGATTGGAAAAGTTCAATTACAAAGACTCACTAGCCTGAAAGCAGTTAGGTGACTACATACATTTTACAAATTTCAGTACAACACTGCTAGTGTGAATGCCTGACTCATTCTGCAAATCCATAAGCAGTAATTTAGTTGTACTACAAGGTAACTTAATCATATAAATTAAAACACCCACAGAGCATCTTTCCAGATATATCTACACCGTCCATCCCCCTTTCTTCACCAGTGTCCTCTCACAGACCATTTTTCATTTTAATACTTAGTTAATTTTACCTTCACAGTAATAGTTATAAAAACACTAATCATATTTCCCACTTGTTTTGTTAACTAAAATTTCTGAAAAATTAAAAATTGTAGAATTAGGATCTGTAAAGAGAAGAAAAAATCGTTATAATATATAATATTATATTTTTATAACACAACATAATTTTCACATTTTATAAATTATTTTCTTTGTCTTTTTGCTGTTCTCAGAATACATTGAATTTCACTACAAATAGTGATTTCAATGTTACTCATCACATAACAGCGGGCAAAAAAACAAAACAATCAATAAGATTGTTTTAAAAAACCCAAAACTACTTGTAAAATATTTTAAATATACTTAACTATTTATGAACATTACATAAAAACTTCCTGCTCAATAACATACCATATAATACAAATTACAGGTATATGAAATGTTCTCTCCTAAGAAAATGTTGTAACTTGAAATTCTATACACAGTAAATGTTTTTCTTTCAAAATATATGCTGAGAGGATGTGCAAGAAAAAGTCCATAATTAAAATATATACTTTTCCTCTAGGCCAAATAGTTTTTTTGAAATCCTTTAAATTAAAATTGTCCAATAGTAATCATATTAAGAAATATCAATAAATTCTTCAGAGGTTGAATTATGTTCCTAAAACTTTGGTTTTAAAAATATTAAGTATGAATTTGGTAATTCACTAGGCAAACGTTGTTTAAAATACAATTGAGCATCATTACAATATGTCCATCCTTTATTGCATTTTAAATACACAGTGTAATGTCCAGATGTTGTAGAAGGACCATGATGGAAAATAATTGATACTGCTACAAAAGTCCTTCCGGATATAGATAGTTGACTTGCTACAAAATGTTTAATTAAAGTTTCCAATTTTCTTCCATCAGCTCTACAACGTTGTATCATTAAAATTATGTATTGTCCAAATCTTTGTATAAATAATGTTGATAACATTTGTGATTTGCATTGGCTACACTCCATGTTTTGATTTGCTGCTTTAACTAGTTTATTGAAAGACACTGTTTTACAGTCTGGTAATGTCAAATATATAAATCTTTCAGTATCTATGTTAGTTGTACATGTAAACATACAATTTTCACATTCATGTTCCCATTTATAACGAAGGCCAAAAGATTTTCAATTTGTATTCCCTCATTTTCTAATACTGTAAGCATATACATTAGAAATTCCTGAGCGTCTTGTTGAATATCCTGCGTAAATTGTGTACAACCAGAACATATATCCAAAAGATTACGAATATGAGAAACACTTTGTAATTTCCTTTTCTTAGTGTTCAATTTTTCATAAAAACAATGCAATATGGAACAAAATCTTTTTCACGATTTTCCATGATTTGCTGTTGCAAACTTTCTAGAAAAAAACTACATTGACCACTACATTAGCATAGCAGTTGATACCTGAACTGTTTTCTAACTGATACCCAACAATCTCTTCAATACTATCCTTTTTCTTTTTGCTTGCAATATGAACATTATCTTCATTTTTTCCTTCTGTATAACTTCACTACAGATATTCTCATATCTTCTTTTTCGATGTACTACACACTTTTCAAATACAGGATATTCACCTAAATTTGGAGTATACGCTCTTCTTAACCTATTATACTCTTTTACACAGTTTGCATCTGCAGTAATCTTTGACTCATCAAAATCAATCAAAAACAATCCAGATAAAGTTCTGACTCGGGACAAAGCAACATATGCCATACCCTCTTTAAACACGCTACTTCCAATGTTCACCAAAGCACTGTCTACACTCAATCCTTGAGATTTATGAATAGTGACTGCATATGCCAAAGAAAGTGGAAATTGTTTCCTACGGACATACAAATCTTTAACAAGCAAAAAACGAACAGAACAACGACCAATTTGTTTTACTTCTTCAATTTGATCAAATTTAATTTTTAAAAATTCAATTCCATCTGTTTTTTGATAATTAACAAAATTCACAACTTTCCCCATTGCTCCATTAACTAAACCTTTTTCCACATCCAAATTACGCCGTAAAATTACTCGACAGTTGACACATAGATATAAATTCTTTTCTAAACCAGCAGTTTTAGATATGGATTTTTCTAAAGAATCCAATTTTTTTCAATTTGTCCGTCAAAATAATAGTAATTCCTTCATGCTCTATTTTATCAATGGCTTCCATTTTTTGATTTCTTGATTTTCTAGCTTCAAAAGTTGTTCATTGAAAATAGAACACTCACGGAGTGTTGGCATTAAACAAATTATAGATTTACTTTCAGCAATTTTCATATACATTTTTTCTGGAACTATATTTTCATTTGGAAACAAATTCTTAAATAGTCGACTTTGCAAAGCTTGTTTGCCTTCTTCTCTGAGAACTCCAATTCTTATATCTTGAAGTATAGATCCATAATTAACATCATTTGCCTGTCGCATATTTGTAATGAGTTCTTTGTATTCAAAATATGACCAAATATTAACGTTGCCAACACTTCCCAAAGACTTTCTGGTGTCTTCATGCACAAGTGTTTTAAATACTGGTTGTCCTTTTACAGGAGTAAGTTGCAGAAGATCTCCAAAAACTATGACATGTTTTCCTCCAAATAAGACATCATATTCTGTTTTAAGAATTTGCTGCATTCTTAAATGCACAAAAGCAAGCATTAAGTTTGAGACCATGCTTACTTCATCAATAATTAGAAGTTTCATTTTCTTTAGCACTCTTGAAACTTCATAACAAGCTTCTCCAGATAGCTTATGATATTCCAATTTGTTTTCATGCTCTACAGGTAGCATAAGTAAACGATGCAATGTAATTCCTTTAATATTGTGTGCTGCCAACCCAGTTGGAGCAGTTACAACACAAGACAAATGTGAGTCAGTTGTTTTCTGCAGATAACTGGTCAATACTTTAATTAAGAAACTTTTTCCTGTTCCAGCTTGACCACTGACATACATTCGGATAGGTTGAAATGATGTGCATGTGCATTCTTTCTTTTCATGAAGAAATCCATGGTCAATCTGTTGTCTCACTTGCTGATATATTTCTTTCTGTTCAATATTTAGTTGTTCTTCCAAGTTTCCTAAGTCCATAATATCTTCTTGAGCTTGATGCATTGCTGTTTCCACCTCATTCATTGCGATTGCTGCTTCATTTTGAACAATTGGTTGTCCTAGTGGATCTTCACTCAGTGGAGCAGAACTTTGACTGTCTTGAGAACTGTCTCTAGCAATCTCAGCTGCAATAGTAGCTTCTTGATCCATTTCATCGTTCAACATTTTCAGATAGTTAGCAAAAACTGGACATTCTATGGTATCTTTACAAGCATTGAAGGAATCTTCATAGCTCTGAAAATCCCCAAGTAATTCCAATTCTGTACGCCACGGTTTGAAGAGTTGCAAAAGTGCTAAATAGTAAAATTCCCTTTTCTGTTCAGTGTCACAACTCAGTTTTCTGTGATTAATCAAATTTCCTTTCCTTTGTTTCACCAAACATCCTTCTGAACCAATAACTGCATATTTTCCATCGTTTATGTTTTCTGTAGTATTCCGTTTAAAACTGTAGTATTGCAGCACTTCATATAGACATATGTTCTCAAGATTATGACTTCTATTTGGATAATATGTATCCAACATGTTTGTTTTGACAATATCTGTACTTTCTGGATCTTTTTCTGCTAAATATTCAATTTCTTGTACAGATTTAAGTACTCGATTTCGTGTTGCAGCAAGACCTAGACTCACCCAAATAATTGATCTAGATTTTGAGTATAAACTTGCAGATGATAACCGATCTGAGCATTCATATGCTCCAATTTCTCGATGGGATAACATCTTCAAACTGAAACTGTATAACTTCTTACTAAGACTCTTCTCATGAGCAATTTCTTCCCACATTTCTTTTAACTCTGTCTTTTCAGATTTTGTTATATAAGACGTGACATACCGGGCAACTGCAATCGAATTATCCGCAACATACTGAATATCCATATTAGCATTCCACATTGAGAGAATAACTGGATTATAATCATTAATATATTTTGATTCTTCACTTCTTCTCAAATTATATGTATTTTTGGGTGATTTCCTAGTGATGGTATGTCTCATAGCTGACATAAAACTGTTTACTCTTCCTTTGGATATTACAGGACGTGGAAATCCAAAACGACATTTGGTGTAAAACTTTTCCTTAGACTTGTACTTCCGTCGGCAGTATTTTCCACATCGATGATTTTGGAATCGTAACACTTGTTGTCTTAAGCTGTTCTCATCTGTTCTTTTTGGTATAGCACATGTCGCATATTCCTCAATAAAAGACAAAACGGTGTCATCCGAATCAGTTCCGAATTTAGGTGCATCCTTAATCCATAACAGCATATGTATATGAGGAGCACCTCTCGCTTGATACTCCTTTCTCCAAAAAAATCTAAAACTTCTCCAAGAGGAGGATTCTTTTTATTGCAGATAAAACACATCATAGCTTCAAACCTATGATTGAAATACCTGCATACATTAACAGGATCCAAAGAGCACAATTCTCCAGGTGTCTTGTATTCAATATTTTTACATTTGAATTTGCCTCACGAAGAAATTCAAGTAAATCATCCCAAGCGTATTCAGCACAGCTTAGGGTAAGAAACCATGTAGGAGTTCCTAAGTTCCTTAGCATGCATTTAAGTTCTCCATGACGACGGTACCAATACTCATTAGTACCACGCTGACATGCCATCAAATTAATCAACTGAGATTCTAGATGATCGTCTCTCTGATGTACTTTATCCATAAATTGCTTTGCAGAAACATTTTGAAAATGTACTCCTGTTTTCAAAATGTGGTTGACTGCATATGAAAGTCCAGATAAGTCACTCTCAAACAAAAGATGAAATATATATGGGATACATTGTCGAAACCTTGGATCTTCTGCATACAATCTTGTTGTCCGATATTCAGATGCAGGAATCTGCACTGGTCGTTCATCATATCGTCCACCTTTTCCAGTTGGAAACAGCTGCGGAAAACAACGAGCTTCCAAACTTTTCTCCCATACACTCATGGGAGTACCCTTTGCTTTTTCATTTGGAATAATTCAATTGTATTCCCCATCACTTCTTTCGAATGAAGTGGATGTACACTATAATGTTCATAGATTTCTTCACTTTTGGTCATGTCCACTTTTTCAATTTGTCCATTTGACGTTTCAGTATCATCTCCTAAAAGAATTTCTTCTTCTTCCACATATACATTTTTGTAGTAATCATTGTTTTGAATCAGATATAATGTTGCCTTTTGCGTTTTCCTAACATCCACTAATTCTTGCCAGATTTTCTTACTCTTAGTAGGAACACCATTAACTAGAATAAGTAGTGGCTCACTTTCTACATTCTCTCCACCAATAGTTTCAATATTTTTCTTTAAATCTAGAGGTAAATATACAACTCTTCCTTTTAATCCTCTCTGTAAATCTGTAGGAGGCAATTTACCTGTCTTAGGCTCCATACGAACAATAGCTTGAAATGGGTGCACACATTGAATCAGAATAGATTCATATGTATTTAAATCTATCAGTTCTGGAGGAATAGTTACCAACTCTAGATTATTATGGACAGCTCTAGCAGGCATTTTATTCTCGTTTAATTTGTTATAACAATATTTACAAATACGCTGATCAGAACCCAAATCAAAACAATCCTCTACGAACAAATAAGTTGCAAATTCCTTCCACTTATCATTATTTTCTCTTTCACTTTGTAAATACAGATCAACAGTCCTAGTCTGAATTTTATAGTGAGTTCAGTCGGCAACAAATACAAGTATAATTTGGTCTTTCACATGAAATCACCTCAAACTTTGTAATTTGTTCTTCAAATTTTTTGTAGTGGTATGTTGCACATTCTCCTGAACATTTTCCTGTATTAATGTGTCAGTTTCTGCACTCTCTTCTCCAGGACCAAAGTAACAAAACTCAATTTTATCACAAACATTTTTCACATCTGATACTGACCCACGCAAAAGAGCACTGTTCAACTCATTTAACATTAGTGCTGGACTTTTTGCATAATACAATCTTCTGACTAACTTTCGCATTTCAGAATGATGTACTGCTAACATCCTAAAATGATGAAAAACACTTTGACATACTTTTCTAGAAAGACAAGCGAGAGAATGTCCTTGCAAACCAGTATTTTTCTCACTCTGCAAGGGTCTAGTCCTTGCAACATCTTAATCTTTTGCTTAACACTTTTTTAGTATACTCTCGTAAGAAATTGCGTAAAATATCAATAGATTCTTGTCGTATACTACAAATACTACTGCAATCCCAAGTATACACTGGGGCTTTCGGTCGTCTCCCTACAACTTCATCAGCTAACACTTCTTCTACATTTCTGGAAACCATCTTCTCTTTCTCAATTGGACAACCATTTCTAACCTCATAAGCTCGACCACTGGTATCAACTGTATGCAATAAATTATTGGTCTGAAAATAACTCTCTTCATTAAAGAAAGGCTCTGAACTTGAAGTGTGTTTCCATTCACCCAAAAAAATTCACAAAAATTAGTTCTGTTAATTACTCTTTTCTTCTTACTTTTATCCTTTAATAAATGGATTGGTTTATCTAGAGATCGAATTCTGTTTAAAACTAAAATGAATAATTTCCTTTTTAATTCAAAAGTCTTTTCAACTAGAATTTCAATATGCTTCTTCTTTCGATAAAATACTGCTCTTTTTTTTGATTTCCTCACATCTTTCAACAAATTAAGAACAACTCTATTATAAAAAATCTTTTTCTGATTTCTTTATACTGACTCTGCCTTCTTTTACCATACATTGTGTTTTTTGAATGTAAATTCCCATTTTTTGTATTGTTTTTATTCATATTTTTTTTCTGGTAGAACCATTTTCCATATTTTCCACATTTTGCACACTGTTTCTTGGCTTTGAAAGTTTTGCAATAAATTGTTTTGTTCTCTTACCAGAAGACTTATTGTTTTCCCCACATGTTGTTGCTCATCCAATATTGTTTGTTGATTTTTCTTCAAATAATAGCCCTTTTTGTTTCCTTTTCTCTTTTCTGTTTTTTTAGGCATGATAAGTTTATTTTAATGATCCTAATCAATATCTGTAAAAAATAATTTTAAATACATTTATTGAAATAAATATATAAATTATACTTTTCTATTACTAAACAAACACATTGTATATAAAAAACATTTAAGCACTTTCTTTTCTAATGAATAATTAAAGGTGTAAAACAGAAGTGTGTAGATGTTTAGAGGAGTGCATGCGTATTGGAGAGGAGTTTGTAATAGTGCATGTGTTAAGACCTGAGACAGTGCATGAGTACTTGGATACTGAGTGAACGATTACAGTACTGCA
The DNA here is from genome assembly GCA_963921515.1 of Calotriton arnoldi. Taxonomy (NCBI): domain Eukaryota; kingdom Metazoa; phylum Chordata; class Amphibia; order Caudata; family Salamandridae; genus Calotriton; species Calotriton arnoldi. The sequence goes on from CAWUFW010000409.1 coordinate 3,901,702, forward strand.
AGGAGAGTGTCTGGGTGAATGTATAACTTGTTGAGTTTTTGTGCAGCAAATGGATTTGTAGGTGTTGCTAAATGAATTAACAGAGGACTGCAAGGGTAGTGACAGGATGTTTGCTGCAGTGTATGGTTAGTGAGTGGGGAATTGAAGGTGTGAAAGACAAGTGAGTAGGTGGTTAGAGAACTGCATGCATAGTGATTATGGGTTTGAAGAAGTCTATGTGCTAAGGCCTGGGTCACTGAATGAGTACTTGGGTACAGACTAAACGATTAGAGTACTACAAGGAGAGTGCCTGGGTGAGTGTATAAGTGGTTGGTTTTTGGCGCAACGAATGGATTTTTACGTGTTGCTGAATGAGTCAACAGAGGACTGCAAGGGTAGTGACAGGATGTTTGCTGGAGTGTATGGATACTGACTGGGGATTTGAAGGTGTGAAAGACAAGTGTGTAGGTGGTTAGAGAACCGCATGCATAGTGATTAAGGGTTTGAAGCAGTCTATGTGCTAAGGCCTAAGTCACTGAATGAGTACTTGGGTACAGAATGAACGATTAGAGTACTACAAGGAGAGTGCCTGGGTGAATGTATAAGTGGTTGAGTTTTGGCGCAGCGAATGGATTTTTAGGTGTTGCTAAATGAGTCAACAGAGGACTGCAAGGGGAGTGACAGGATGTTTGCTGGAGTGTATGGATACTGACTGGGGAATTGAAGGTGTGAAAGACAAGTGTGTAGGTGGTTAAAGAACCGCATGCATAGTGGATAGGGGTTTGAAGCACTCTATGTGCTAAGGCCTGTGTCACTGAATGTGTACTTGGGTACTGACTGAACGATTAGAGTACTGCAAGGAGAGTGCCTGGGTGAATGTATAAGTGTTTAGTTTTTGGCGCAGCGAATGGATTTGTAGGTGTTGCTGAATGAGTCAACGGAGGACTGCAAGTGTAGTGACAGGATGTTTGCTGGAGTGTATGGATAGTGACTGGTGAATTGAAGGTGTGAAAGACAAGTGTGTAGGTGGTTAGAGAACTGCATGCATAGTGGATAGGGGTTTGAAACAGTCTATGTGCTAAGGCCTGGGTCACTGAATGAGTACTTGGGTATAGACTGAACGATTAGAGTAGTACAAGGAGAGTGCCTGGGTGAATGTATAAGTGGTTTGGTTTTGGCGCAGCGAATGGATTTTTAGGTGTTACTGAATGAGTCAACAGAGGACTGCAAGGGTAGTGACAGGATGTTTGCTGGAGTGTATGGATACTGACTGGGGATTTGAAGGTGTGAAAGACAAGTGTGTAGGTGGTTAGAGAACCGCATGCATAGTGGATAGGGGTTTGAAACAGTCTATGTGTTAAGGCCTGGTTCACTGAATGAATACTTGGGTACAGACTGAACGATTATAGTAGTACAAGGAGAGTGCCTGCGTGAATGTATAAATGGTTTGGTTTTTGCGCAGCGAATGGATTTTTAGGTGTTGCTGAATGAGTCAACAGAGGACTGCAAGGGGAGTGACAGGATGTTTGCTGGAGTGTATGGATACTGACTGGGGATTTGAACGTGTGAAAGACAAGTGTGTAGGTGGTTAGAGAACCGCATGCATAGTGGTTAAGGGTTTGAAGCAGTCTATGTGCTAAGGCCTGGGTCACTGAATGAGTACTTGGGTACACACTGAACGATTAGAGTAGTACAAGGAGAGTGCCTGGGTGAATGTATAAGTAGTTGGGTTTTGGCGCAGCGAATGGATTTTTACGTGTTGCTGAATGAGTCAACAGAGGACTGCAAGGGTAGTGACAGGATGTTTGCTGTAGTGTATGGATACTGTTTGGGGATTTGAAGGTGTGAAAGACAAGTGTGTAGGTGGTTAGAGAACCGCATGCATAGTAATTAAGGGTTTGAAGCAGTCTATGTGCTAAGGCCTAAGTCACTGAATGAGTACTTGGGTACAGACTGAACGATCAGAGTAGTACAAGGAGAGTGCCTGGGTGAGTGTATAAGTGGTTGGGTTTTGGCGCAGCGAATGGATTTGTAGGTGTTGCTGAATGAGTCAACAGAGGACTGCAAGGGGAGTGACAGGATGTTTGCTGGAGTGTATGGATACTGACTGGGGATTTGAACGTGTGAAAGACAAGTGTGTAGGTGGTTAGAGAACCGCATGCATAGTGGTTAAGGGTTTGAAGCAGTCTATGTGCTAAGGCCTGGGTCACTGAATGAGTACTTGGGTACAGACTGAACGATTAGAGTAGTACAAGGAGAGTGCCTGGGTGAATGTATAAGTGGTTGGGTTTTGGCACAGCGAATGGATTTTTACGTGTTGCTGAATGAGTCAACAGAGGACTGCAAGGGTAGTGACAGGATGTTTGCTGGAGTGTATGGATACTGTTTGGGGATTTGAAGGTGTGAAAGACAAGTGTGTAGGTGGTTAGAGAACAGCATGCATAGTGATTAAGGGTTTGAAGCAGTCTATGTGCTAAGGCCTAAGTCACTGAATGAGTACTTGGGTACAGAATGAACGATTAGAGTACTACAAGGAGAGTGCCTGGGTGAATGTCTAAGTGGTTGGGTTTTGGCGCAGCGAATGGATTTTTAGGTGTTGCTGAATGAGGCAACAGAGGACTGCAAGTGTAGTGACAGGATGTTTGCTGGAGTGTATGGATACTGACTGGGGATTTGAACGTGTGAAAGACAAGTGTGTAGGTGGTTAGAGAACCGCATGCATAGTGGTTAAGGGTTTGAAGCAGTCTATGTGCTAAGGCCTGGGTCACTGAATGAGTACTTCGGTACTGAATGAACGATTAGAGTACTACAAGGAGAGTGCCTGGGTGAATGTATAAGTGGTTGGGTTTTTGCGCAGCGAATGGATTTTTAGGTGTTGCTGAATGAGTCAACATAGGACTGCAAGGGTAGTGACAGGATGTTTGCTGTAGTGCATGGTTAGTTAGTGGGGAATTGAAGGTGTGAAAGACAAGTGTGTAGGTGGTTAGAGAACCGCATGCATAGTGATTAAGGGTTTGAAGCAGTCTATGTGCTAAGGCCTAAGTCACTGAATGAGTACTTGGGTACTGAATGAACGATTAGAGTACTACAAGGAGAGTGCCTGGGTGAATGTATAAGTGGTTTGGTTTTGGCACAACGAATGGATTTTTACGTGTTGCTGAATGAGTGAACAGAGGAGTGCAAGGGTAGTGACAGGATGTTTGCTGGAGTGTATGGTTAGTGAGTGGGGAATTGAAGGTGTGAAAGACAAGTGTGTAGGTGGTTAGAGAACCGTATGCATAGTGATTTACGGTTTGAAGCAGTGTATGTGCTAAGGCCTGGTTCACTGAATGAGTACTTGGGTACAGAATGAATGATTAGAGTACTACAAGGAGAGTGCCTGGGTGAATGTATAAGTGGTTGGGTTTTGGTGCAGCGAATGGATTTGTAGGTGTTGCTGAATGAATAAACAGAGGACTGCAAGGGGAGTGACAGGATGTTTGCTGGAGTGTATGGATACTGACTGGGGAATTGAAGGTGTGAAAGACAAGAGTGTAGGTGGTTAGAGAACTGCATGCATAGTGTATAGGGGTTTGAAACAGTGTATGTGCTAAGGCCTGGGTCACTGAATAAGTACTTGGGTATAGACTGAACGATTAGAGTAGTACAAGGAGAGTGCCTGGGTCAATGTATAAGTGTTTTGGTTTTGGCGCAGCGAATGGATTTTTAGGTGTTGCTGAATGAGTCAACATAGGACTGCAAGGGTAGTGACAGGATGTTTGCTGTAGTGTATGGTTAGTTAGTGGGGAATTGAAGGTGTGAAAGACAAGTGTGTAGGTGGTTAGAGAACCGCATGCATAGTGATTAAGGGTTTGAAGCAGTCTATGTGCTAAGGCCTAAGTCACTGAATGAGTACTTGGGTACTGAATGAACGATTAGAGTACTACAAGGAGAGTGCCTGGGTGAATGTATAAGTGGTTTGGTTTTGGCGCAACGAATGGATTTTTACGTGTTACTGAATGAGTCAACAGAGGAGTGCAAGGGTAGTGACAGGATGTTTGCTGGAGTGTATGGATAATGACTGGGGAATTGAAGGTGTGAAAGACAAGTGTGTAGGTGGATAGAGAACCACATGCATAGTGGATAGGGTTTGAAGCAGTCTATGTGCTAAGGCCTGGGTCACTGAATGAGTACTTGGGTACAGACTGAACGATCAGAGTAGTACAAGGAGAGTGCCTGGGTGAGTGTATAAGTGGTTGGGTTTTGGCGCAGCGAATGGATTTGTAGGTGTTGCTGAATGAGTCAACAGAGGACTGCAAGGGGAGTGACAGGATGTTTGCTGGAGTGTATGGATACTGACTGGGGATTTGAAGGTGTGAAAGACAAGTGTGTAGGTAGTTAGAGATCCGCATGCATAGTGGTTAAGGGTTTGAAGCAGTCTATGTGCTAAGGCCTGGGTCACTGAATGAGTACTTGGGTACTGAATGAACGATCAGAGTAGTACAAGGAGAGTGCCTGGGTGAGTGTATAAGTGGTTGGGTTTTGGCGCAGCGAATGGATTTGTAGGTGTTGCTGAATAAGTCAACAGAGGACTGCAAGGGGAGTGACAGGATGTTTGCTGGAGTGTATGGATACTGACTGGGGATTTGAAGGTGTGAAAGACAAGTGTGTAGGTGGTTAGAGAACCGCATGCATAGTGATTTACGGTTTGAAGCAGTCTATGTGCTAAGGCCTGGTTCACTGAATGAGTACTTGGGTACAGAATGAATGATTAGAGTACTACAAGGAGAGTGCCTGGGTGAATGTATAAGTGGTTAGGTTTTGGCGCAGCGAAAGGATTACTACATGGTGCTGGATGGCTGATTAGAGAATTGCAATTACAAAGACTCACTAGTCTGGAAGCAGTTAGGTGACTACATACATTCTACACATTTCACTACAACACTGCTAGTGTGAATGCCTGACTAATTGTGCGAATCCATAAGCAGTAACTAAGTTCTACTACTACTAAAACTTGACAGCAGCTTAGGTTTTTAAGCAGTTATGTGTCAGCAAAGACATAAAGTAACCACATGCTTCTGTCACAATGGTTTCACAGGTGCACACATACTCACAGTGTGATTCTAGAGAACCAAAACTATTCCCTGGGCTTTAGCAAAAGAGACGCACTAGTCTGGAAGAGGTTAGGAGACTGCATACATTCTACACATTTCACTACAGCATTGCTAGTGTGAATGCCTGAATAATTCTGCGGATCCATAAGCACTGACTGAGTTCTAATACTAGTGCAACTTGACAATAGGATAGGTTTTTAAACAGTTATGTGTTAGCAGAGACATAAAGTAACCACATGCTTCTGTCACAATTGTTACACAAGTGCACACATACTCACAGTGTGATTCTACACAAGCCAAACTATTCTCTGAAATTTATCAGAAGAGACTCACTAGCCTGGAAGCAGTTAGGTGACTACATACATTCTACACATTTCACTACAGCACTGCTAATGTGAATGCCTGACTCATTGTGCAAATCCATAAGCACTAACTAAGTTACACTACTACTGAAACTTGACAACAGGTTAGACTTTTAAGCAGTTATGTGTCAGCAAAGACATAAAGTAATCACAAGCTTCTGTCACAATGGTTGCAGAAGTGCACACATACTCACAGTGTGATTCTAGAGAACCAAAACTATTCCCTGTGCTTTAGCAAAAGAGACGCACTAGTCTGGAAAAGGTTATGTGACTGCATACATTCTACACATTTCACTACAGCATTGGTAGTGTGAATGCCTGAATAATTCTGCAAATCCATAAGCAGTGACTGAGTTCTAATACTACAAAACTTGACAACAGGATAGTAGAATAAATAATTATTCAACTATACCTTTCAACACAGTTTAAAAAATATATATTACTAAACAAAGGGGCAGATTTACAAGCCCCTTGCGCCACATTTGCGTTACTTTTCCCATGTTAAAAGTGACGCAAAAGTGGCGCAAGAAGCTTCTAAAACTGCCCCATACTATTTTTAAAACAAACATCAAATACAATAAAAAATAATTAAAGTATACATCAGTACATTTAATAATATATTTAAAAAACACAGTTTCATTAAACTATCAAATCTTTTTTAAATAAACGTCCAAAATATATAACTCACCTATTAAATAAATCTGTTGAATTAAAAATCTCACACACTCAGTCAGGATTTTCTTTTTCACACAGAGAATGTAGATAAGCACACTCTCCAATATAAAATGAGTAATGGCAAACTTTTCCTCTAATTTTTCATACATATACACATGACTTTCCAGTGTTTTTCAAATTGTAAAATGAATTTCCATTGGTCATAGAGAATAATACTTTCCAACTGACATCTTTCCCCCTTGTTCTGAATATCAGTTTCCATAGCAACAGCTCATGCAACATTCAACTTAGCTGCCAGGTCACAAGTTCACCACACAATGTTGCAAATGACAACAGCAGGTGTGGTTGGCTTTGCAAAGCATTCACTAATCCTTTCTGCTGTACCTTGCAAACTTTTCATTATAACCAATAAAAAACATGCTTTCTAAACCATGAAAAATGCACCCTATATTAGAATGCAGAGTGTTCTTAAACAGCCAATCAAATCTCTACTTTCTTAAAAACAGCATGTTGTCCACCATTTTAGATAGATTTCATTTTCCCTCCTACCTACCTCAACTACAGACATCTTTTTATTACCTACATTCATCCCTTCAAGATGCTTTCAGTGTGGATTGTGGGACACAGCTATGTTTTCTGGTGCAAAAGGTATGCTGAAAGCAGAGGTATTGACAAAGATTTAGCTTTGCCAAATGTAGACATTAAATGGATTGGTCAGAGAGGATTAAAGTGGCACCAATTGATGCCATTGGTTAAATCCTTTTGCATCTCCAACACCCTGACCTCATAATTGTGCACTGTGGTGGCAATGACCTAGGCACTTTGACTGGGGTAGGTCTGGAAATGCTTATGAAGGACACCTTTGCAGAATTCATGTCACTTTTCCCCCAAACTGCCTTTGTCTATTCAAACATATGCCAAAGACAGAAATGGCAGTGGTCCAATCATTTTTGTCCACAGTTTGAGAAAGCTAGGAAACATGTCAATAAAGCTGTTTCTGCTTATCTCAGAGACTATAGGATGGGGTCCATTTTCAACAACAATCTGCGTTTTAATATGGATGGCATCTATAGGAGAGACGGTGTACATTTTACAGATGAGGGTAACAGAGTCTTTCTCATCAACTTTAGACTCTGCATCGGTACTTACTTGTAGGTACCATAATCTATCAATAAACACAAGGGCTCTTTTTAGAGCCACCCAAGATATAAATATATATACTTTATGTATATTTACTTTATTTTTTAAAATATTTGAGGGATTCGCGCACCCAACGCGTTTACCTTGGAGTCGCGCACCCAACGCGTTTACACCAGGGGGCCGCGCTGGGAGTCGCGCACCCAACGCGTTCACACTAGGGGCCGCGCTAGCGCGCGCTGGGTGCGCGACTCCTTATTTCTCCGTAAAATTTTTGATAGCTCCTACCACTAATTTATATTCTCCCGGGGACCCCATCCCCCGGGGCCTATACATAATAATGGAGACCGTGAGGGGAGCCCCAATGCCCCCACGGTCCCGCCGGCTCCCGCGTCCTTCGAGAGCCGGCAGTGCTTTTCCACATGGGGAGCTGCTGACATGCAGCTCCCCGTGTGGAAAAGCAATTTGCTTAGATATTGGAAGAGAGAGCAGGTTTCCTGCTCTCTCTTCCAAAATCCAAAGCAGTTTGCAATGACAGGACGGGAGCCGCGAGGCTCCCGTCCTGTCATTGCAAACTACAGTGTCCCGGGGGTAGGCACCCGGGACACTGCAGGAGCCGGCCCTGGGGGTGGCGGTCCCCAGGGCCATCAAGGGCTCCAGGAGGGGGCCGCGCGGCCCCCTCCCTTAAATTGCACAGCCCCGGGGAGGTGGTGGTCCCCGGGGCTTCAGGGGTCCAAAACGGACCCCCATTTTAAATTTTTAGTGCCCCGGGAGGTGGCGGTCCCGGGGCGTGTGGGGGGCCAAGTGCCCTCCCGCACCATTTTAAAATGAAAGCCCCGGGGGTGGCGGTCCCCGGGGCTTGGGAGGCCCTTTGAGGCCCCCATACATAAATTTAACCCCCACCATGCCCCCGGGACTTGGGCCACCCGGGGCAAAATACAATAGAAGCACGGGAGACCGCGCTTCGATTTTTTTATTTTTATCGGCAGGATCCGCGCACCCTGAGCGCATCCTGCCGATTTAAAAAAAAATGCTTTTTCTGCCCAGGGGTCCTTATGGGACCCCTGAGCAGACCTAGGGGTCAGGGTGTTTCTACCCTGCCCCCTTTGTGCGCTTGCGCACTTGTTTCTGTCCCTCGGTTCTACCGAGAGACAAAATGGCTGTCAACATTTCCTGAATCGGAATGTTGACAGCCAGCTGACAGCCAATTAACATGCAGCTCGTGATCGGAACGGTGCGCGCAGGGTGCGCTCAGGGTGCGCGAATCCTCCGTGCCCATAGATATATATGTACTTTTACTTTTTGATTTTCTCAGCAACTACTGAACGGATTTACACCATTTAACAAAAGGGTTCTTTCTGAACCAAGAACTACCTCTTTGCCAAATTTGGTGTAATTCCGTTCAGCAGTTCGGGCTGTAGCCGTGTCTAAAGTTTCCTATGGAAAATTGCATGGGGAAAACGCGTTTTGGGACCCCCTTTTTCTCGGCCCCCGCTTGACGAATCCCCCGAGACTTTCAGGGTAGGAGCGGACCGGAGCGCCCCACAAAGTTTGAAAATTTTGCGAAGATACGTCAACCGGCAAGAGAGTTATTTCAAATAGAATGTCGCGGATTTCCTATGGATAATAGGTTGTAACTATAACTATCTACTGGCGACCGCCAGTAGATAATATATATATATATATATATATATATATATATATATATATATATATATATATATATATATATGATTAAGTATACAGAGATTTTGTGAGTTGGAGCTTCCTTCAGGGAGCAGTGGATGGAACTGGCTGAAACTGCAAGTGCAGAAGAGGGCAGTTGCATGGACTGTGGTATGAAGTGGGCTGCAGGGTGTATGGAGCTGGCTGTCAAAACTATAAATTTGACCTGGCTTCTGCTATATGTAACGGAGCTGGCTGTTGCGGCTGTAAAATTGAGTTCGCTTCTGTGAATGTGGCACAATGGTGGCTGCAGGCTCTGTGCTGGAATTTGTTACTGGTATCCTGAGTAGAGCGGCTCCATGTCTCATGGGTGTATCTGTATGGAGGAAGTGAGACATGCAGTGGGCAAGGGGGACATTGTCTTTTCTGTTTAGAGCATTTTTAACCTGTTGCAATTGTTCATTGTACAATAACAGATCCAAGCTAGTGCTAAGCCCATGAAAACTTAACAAACAAGCCAAATGGTTCTTCAGTTTCTGTGATTGTCTTGAACAGCTGCATCTGTAGAAATGATTTTAGGGGTAAGCACAAAAAGGGCTACATATAAAAGTGGTGGGTTCACCTGCAATTGACAAATGTAAAGAAGGTCTCTACACACCTGCAGTGTATGTATTTGTGTGTGTGTATAGCTGTGTATATGTTTTAGTCCTAACTATAATTATTATTTGTGCCCTATCTCTCACACCTCCTCCTGTATCAAACAGCTATGGTTTCATCTCAAAACAAGATAAGTGCACTTCTGTGATCAGCCAAGCATGATGCTAAAAAAACTCCAAACATAGAATCAAAGCAAATAAAGCACTCTGCTAACTGCACACTCCCACATACATAGTGTAGCATCCTATTATGTTAAAATGCACTACACCTCATCACAGATGTGGTCGCCAGTAGATAGTTATAGTTAGGACCTAGTTTCCATTGGAAAAAAGTTTTTAGTTTTTCTAATAACTTTGGCACCATTTGATGAATCTTCACAAAATGTTCTAAACTAGTGCGCCAGTCACTTCAGCTGTTGTCTGGAAAGTGTCAGGGGGGATTTATCAAGCGGTGGGGCCCAAACAGGTTCCCACACAATTTCCAATAGGGATTTTTGACATGATTACAGACCAAACAGCTGAACGGCATTACACCAAATGTGGCAGAAAGCTAGATCATGGTGCAGAAAGATCTCTTTTTTGTAATTTGGTGTAAATCTGTTCAGTAGTTTTGGAGTTATTAAACAAAAAAGATTTATTCACATCTAGAGACATGGATCTGCCACGAACCACGCGCCACCAGCAATGCCATGCTTGGCTGGCTGCAACTTGTGACAAAAGTTGCGGCCACTATTTTGTATATCAGAACTCGGTCCCAGGGGGGGAATAAAGATGAAATAGGATAGAAAGGGTCAGGATAGAAGTATCCTGACCCCATAGGACTGATAGAGGGATCTGTGAGAGACCCTTCATGGGTAAGAAATTGCCCAAAAACATTTTGTTTTGGGCATGAGAGGTTCTGCAGATCCTTCACAGTGCTCAGCATGGCCCCCCTTTGTGAATGAATGACAGATCCAGTTGGATAATTTAAAAAATACACCTACTCACAGACCCACTCCCATACTCTCTCACACCCCCACACAACCACTGACACACCTAGTCACACATCCATACTTCCACTCACATACCCACATACCCACTCACCGACCCACAGAGCCACTCAGACAGCCAATCAGACACCCACAGAACTACTCACACACCTACTCACAGACCCACACAGCCCCTCACATACCCACTTATACACCCATACAGTTACTCACACACCCATTCACAAACCCACAAAACTACTCACACACACACTTACAAGCCCACACAGCCACTCACTCACCCACTCACACCCATTCAGCCACATGCACACCCATATAGACATTCACATGTGCAAAACCACTCACACACCTACTCACAGACCCACACAGCCACTCACAGACCCACACAGCTACTCACATACCTACTCACAGACCCATGCAGCCCCTTACATACCCACTCATATACCATACAGCCACTAGCACACCCATACAGTCACTCACACACCCACTCATAGACCCACAAAACCACTTACACACTCACTCACAGACCCACATAGCCACTCACACACACTCATACACCCACTCATACAAACACCCAGTTACACACCCACACAATCACTCACACACCTACTCAAAGACGCACATACTCATACACTCACTCACACACCCACTTCACCCACAAAAGCACCAACACACCTACTCACAGACCCACATAACTACTCACACACCCACCCACAAAACCACTCACATACCGACAAAACAACTCACACACATACTCACAGACCCCACAGCCACTCACACATCCATTCAGCCTCTCATATCCACTCAGACACCCATATGCCACTCACACACCCACTCAGATACCCACTCACAGACACACAGCCACTCACACACCAACTCACATACCCACTCACACACCCACTCACAGACCCACAGAGCCAGTGACACTCACACACACTCACTCATATACACATTTACACACTCACACACTCACTCACACACCCATTCACATACTCATACACCCAGCAACAGACCCACACAACCACTCACACAACCATACAGCCACACAGATATCTACTCACAGATTCACACACTCACTCACATACCCACATAAACACTCGCACACTCTCTCACACACCTATACAGCCACTCACACACCCACCGTATCAAATCTGTTGTTGTTTTGAATAAGTGCTTTTGGTTGGGAATGGATCCGCGGATCCATCGAGCAGCCAAAATGTATCACTATTCTGTATTGAATTTATGCTTTTGGTTGGGGATCCATGATGGATCCACAGATCCAAGTGAGAAATTTAAAAAAAGGATTTGAAAACAAAACAAACCAGTGTATGGAAAAAGGGGTGGCTCTGAAAAAAACTTTTGTGTTGATGACGTGTAGATGATAAATACACATAGGACAGAATGCAGTCTTTCAAGTGGTTGTGGAGCACCTTGTTCCCTCCGTCTGTGAAATGGACTCCGTCTTTTCAATATATTCCATCCATATCGAAGCGTAAGTTGTTGTGGTATATAGAGCCTATGTTGTGGTCTCGGATGAATGCAGAAACTGTTTTATTGACATGTTCCCTGGATTTCTCTATCTGTGGACAACATTTGGTTGACCACTGCCACTTCTGTCTTTAGCAAATGTTGGAGAACACCATAGCAGTTTGTGGGAAAAGTCATTAATTTACAAAAGATATCTGTCGGAGGGATGGTTGGAAACAAAATCTAGGAGGCCGGATTATGGGCTCAATTTTGACTGTTTATTGCGTTATACAAAAATAAATTAATTAAAGAAAAATTCTCAATTGATCTACAGTCTTTCTTTCTTTCTTTTCTTTTCCTTGTCTTTTTCTTCCTATGTTCTCAGAGGTTTATGATGGTTTTCTGAGCACTTCTGTCCCGTTTTGTGTTCTGTTACTACTTGGCTTGGTTGTTCATTTACTGTTCACTTAACGTTTCTTCTCATCTCCTTCCTTTACAGGTTCCTGTGCCGAAGACGGACACACCCCAGGAGGCTCGGAGGAAAACAGGAGAGAAGGCGGTGAGTATCAGGGTTTTTTTAAAATTCCTTTTTATAGGAAAGACCGCCACCAAACCAAGAATGTGTGCCCATTGACTATAGGGCTTTACTAGGGTGATGAAAGGTTGTTAAGGAAAAGAAATATATAACATAACGTACACACATGCACCCAGGTCCCCCTTTTCTTCTCCCCCTTTTCTTTTTCTTTATTGAGCCAGGGGACACGATTTCCCGAGTCTTAGTGTTATTTATGTATTTAGATTGGGGGGGGCTTTGTGTGAACAATAAAGTTGGAGAGAAAGAGAATATAAAAAAAAAAGAAAATGTTGCTTTGTCTTTAGCCCTTGCTATAGCGGTAAATTAGTCAGGGCTGGTCGGGTTCATGTAACATAGCGAAGGAGAAAGGGAGTCAGTTACCATTCCCACCCTCCTCCCCTGTCCGATCACTCACCGCGGCTGTATCGGCTCTCCTGAGGGGTCCACCACTCTTCGGACCAGCTCTTCGCAACGTCGTCTTCTGGATCCTCTCGATCTTCCTGGACTTGGAATCGGCGTGTGGAGTCCTCTTCCTCGGCTTTCGGCGTCTTGTCCCCATCTTCACGCTGTTCCTCGGCGTCCTCTTTGACTTCCTGCTGCCGCTCGTCGTTCCAGAATCGCGCGTCTTCCTCGGCTGGATCATTCTCTTCAAGGCCGCCTGTCTCAGCTGATTGGCTCCCCAGCGAGGTGGACTCGCCGTCAACCTGCACGGGGAAGGTCAAAGGTTTAACCCTTTGGTCACTTCCCCTTTTCTTTTCATGCCCTCGCTCTGCGCCAGCTCCAGGGAAAATGGCACCAGGTAGGGATCGAGGCTCCGGTGGTGTCTCTCCCTCACAATATCCCTCACTAGGATTTACAGTCCTACACCAGTAATTGTGCCTAGATCATTACCACCCCAATGCACAATCATGAGGTCTGGATGTTAGCAAGCTGCAATGTTTTCCATCAAAGGCAGCAATTTATGCCACTTTAACCCTCTCTGACCAACCCAAGTAATGTCTACATTAGGTAAACCTAGGTCCCTTTCAATGCCACTCTTTCTAGAACTCTCTCTGGCCCAAAACACAAAACTATGCCCACAATCCGTACTCTGACCATTTTGTAGACAAGCAGGAATAGCAGACAGGAAAAGGCTGCAGCAGAATGAGGCAGATTTGAAGATGAAAGACAGCTAAAACGGAGAACAGTACTTAAAATATAACAGACCATAATTGATTGGATGGTAGAGATGTGCAGAGATCTAAAAGTAGGTAGTAATTTTAAGGGAAAAGTAAATAACTCTGTAATTGGCATTGAAAAAAAAAAGTTATGTTGTTTGAGATATGTTTTAAATTACCAACAGTCAACCACAACTGTTACAATTTCATTTGAAGCTAGTATGCTTCCTCAGAGAAAGTCTTGTGAAGGTTTGACCTACTGCTAGGCACAGACTATTGGAAACATGGTTACTATGGAAACGTAGCGAAAAGAGTGTGGGGGAAGGGAACAAAATAGACTGCAGTGTGAAACCCAAAAGTGGAGTGCTGTAAAACAAATTGCTCAGTAGGGAGTGTATGTCTTGTAATGGAGTATATTTTACAAAGTAAAATATAGATGAAAAGCATTAAAAGATGAAAAGCATTAAAAGCAGATTGCTGAAGGCTTTTAAGGGCTTCCGTGTGGATCTGCGGATCGGCCGATGATTTAAACGGGGTGCTCCAAGCACCGTGGTGGATCCGCAGATCCACAAAAAACAGGAAACACAGAAAGGTTTAAATGTTAGCGACTATTTACAAGTGATATAACAAAAATAAAAGATGGAAGGAAGTCTGTGATTTGCTAAGAATAGGAGTATGAGTAAGAGCACATGGGGAAGGGTGGCCATTTTAGGTAATTTTCTACTGAGAGCTAAGGAGAATTGCTATAGTTCTGACATGAGATTTGCAGTGGAAAACAGATACTAACAGAACTTACACTACATGTTGGACAACAGCAGAGATTTTACAGGTATGTTAATTAGGTTGTACTGTAAAAAAGAATATAAAAAAAAGCTGTGAGTGTATATAACCTGAAAGGAAAAGTGTAGCTTCTAGACACTACACTAAAAGCCAAAATAGAAGGGAGCTTAGGTGAGAAAATTAGGTAAAAATATAGTGAGCAGTAAATGAGGAAGAGGAATTGCTATACTGAAAATATAGTTATAGTTTTAACCAGTATGAATGAATGTGTAGAAATTATATGTGGGTGCTTGTGTATGTAATTTAATAGTATGTAATTTGCACACAGTCAGGCAGCCACTTATACACCCAGTTATACTCCCACAAAAGCACTTATGTGCCCACCACCGATATAGCCAGAAAGTGACTGACACACTCAGTCACAAACCCATAAAACCATTCACATACCCATTAACTCTTCTATACATCCACTTACATTATCATTCACACACTCTTAAGGCCCTGTCACACCCACTCAAACAGCTATACAGACATTCATGTACTTAGCACCCAGACAGTCATTTACACACACACTTACATATCCATACATCTAGTTATACACTCAGTAAGCCACTCATACAGTGAGTCACATGCCTATTTACCAAACAATACAGCCACTAACACACCCAGACATTGACAGAGGCACTTACACATACATTCACACACCCACACAGCACTTATGTATCCAACACTAAAAGAGCCACTTGCAAACACAGTTACACAACCAAACACTCACTAACACAGCCAGTTACCAATCCATACCCATTTAGGCAACCATACTCAGACACTTACACAGCCTGTTACACACTTATATAACCACGTATGTAGCTATTCACTTTCTTATATGTAATGTAATAGAATGTAATCTGAAGTTAAATGTTTCTTTATGTGCTTTTCAGATATCTACTTGCATTTAAAGAGTAATGGAAGATGAAAATATCAGATAATAAAAAACAAGAATTATGCTTCTTGACAGCATCCATAAAGTGGGCAACAGAAGACATATTTAGTTTCAATTGCATATCATGTTTCGCACAATGAGTCATCATGTCTTGCAGTTTTGGTGAAACAGTGAAAAATGGTAAGTATCTGGTTAAGTGGTAAGGGTCCAACAGAAGGTCTAGCTGCTGATAATGATGTACCACCTTATGTGTCTCTTATCATCCTCTGAGAAGTCGTTGTGTATGGTTTTCAGGTGTTTCGAAACAGATGATGTGAAGTATGAATGCTTCTTCAAAGTATCTCTTGACAGTTTATTGCTGAATATATTGGTTTGGAAACTTTTTGGGAAGTCGTAAGTGTTCTTCTTTGTCCTGCATTATTTTCTATAAGCCTGGGCGGAGTTCGTGTATTTTCACTATGCGGAATTCCGCCGAGTTACTGAAAAACTTCGCTGAATTTCGCGGAGTTCCACGCTCGGGCGGAGTTGTATCAGTTAAGACTTAAGATGATTTGTTGTCATAATATTAAGTTCTTATTTTCTAATTACCAAAACAAACTCAAACATTGCAGTTGGCTAACGCTGTCCCTAATATTGCATAGTTTTGCATCTAAACGTATGAACTCAACTGATTGTTTGGAGTTAACTGACAATAATTAAAGCGGTGCTAAAGTTAGTCACAGTCCATTAAATAGTATCTCCCTCATGGATTCCAGCATGAATCTGCTACAAATTAATAAAACCCAGTCGTGAAATACCATAAATTTAATTATTTTGCACAGTAAAAGCGGAAGTACAAATTATTTACCGAATAATTGTGTGGGCTTTATTTATGCAGAGTCCATTCAGTGGCATTGCAAACAACCTTTAAGTGCCGAGTGATAATGGAAGCCACGACAGAGACCGAGATGCCAGCATTTGAAATGCATATTGTGAGACTTTTTCTGTTTTCAACTCAATCACCATTCCCTGCAGTGCCTGTTCAGAGTCTGAACAATAATTATCTTGAGGCACATGAATTGCACTTTTGCCAACAATTAGCTCCCGCAATGGTGAAGTGACAGAAGGCTTCCATCATCAAGACCGGGGAGGGGTATCCTCCCCGGGCACATGCCATAACACAGAGCATCACATGTCCACCTGCACATGGGAGAGCGAAACAAGTCACTGTAATTAAAATCACCATAAAACCACTGACTAAATTTTTTACAAAAAAAGACTAGTGTGCCGTGTTGCTGAAGTCTACACACTAATAAATAGTTATCGGCATATGAGTAAAAGCTCACCAAGATTTGATTCACTGTTTCTTAAAATCAGGATATAGTTGGGTAACAGTAGCATCATGTGACCATGCCAAAAATCCAACAATAAATTAATAAATTGATCCTGCTGTGTTCTGGAGGATTATTATACACTCAGGGCCAATTTACCACTAAATATTGGCCAAGACTGCTGCTTCTGTGCAAGCAGTGCTGGGGAGGGACATGTTCGGAAGTGCCTAGAAAAATAGGCTCTTTAAAAGCACCTCGACAAACATTGATAACAAAGGGAAACAAACAGACTCTGTTGAAGTGCACACAAATCAGAGGTCCCTGAGGAACAGCACAGACTGGAAAGGGCTGCACACTACATTGCACCACCAGTGGAATTTTGCGCCCCTCTGTGATGAGGCAGCAATGTGTGCCTTGCATTATTGAACAGATAATTTACAGGTGGCATCTCTGTGCAAACCCCTCAGCATGTTCCTTGATAATCCTACTCCCTCTGTTCAGGCTATTTACTGTAGCACAGACACTTTCCAAACAGTCTTAGAAAGCAATTTCCACACAGGAGAGATGGGAGGTTTTATCTGAATATTTATTTTGCAGAATAGAGGTGGTGAAAGATTTTTCGGGGGAGACGGTACCAAACACCAACAAACTGCGTCAGCTCAGCATATCCTGCGGCAGTGCCAGCTGTTCCCACACCATTCCTTCCAACATGCCTGCTTCATTGCTCGGTTCTTTCTGGAGAGCTGTTTTCTGAGGAATCACATTGTCTGGTTCCCCAGCTTGTGAACAAGATGTCAGTCTCCGTGCTCATTCAATCTTTAGCCTCCCACTGAAAGATTGATTTTACATTTGCACAGGGAACCTGACACACCCTTCCAAAATACAACATTACTCAAATTAAACATAAAGGGCCCACCTAACCACACTCTGAGATGGCAGCTGTTCTGAGGACGAATGTTTTGCTCTCTGAGCACAACGACCCTTCAAAAGAGGCTCATAAGTCATAACATGTGCAAGTATCAGGGAAAAGAAAGCCAAAACTTCACTTGCCCAGACAATAACACAAGCGGGTGACATGATTCCGCTCAATCGGAGCACGTAATTTGTATGTAAAATGGGTGAGTGCCAGTAAACTTTGCTATGCGGCAGCTGGCGGAGTTTCTGTCAAACTCCGCGCTCCAAGCGGAGTGCAGAGTTGAAAAACTCCACGAACTCCGCCAGTGGAGCAGAGTTTTCTACCCACCCCTAGTGTACTATCTTCAGCAGAAGAGATCTTAACATTGATACTCTCTTCTTTTGAAGGAAAATAAATTATACAATGGAGCTCTGCTGCACAGACTGTCTCTAGAGAAATGTGACACTGAAATAACTGATTTATTGTATGGTTTCTGATGTGGGTGAGTGGCCAGATCTGTGGTGGTATCGCAGTGGATATGCGGATCCATAAAACAAATTGAAAACTGTTTGTATTTGTAAAAATTTAAATAAGTTATGCTATGTTCCTTTATTAATTGTTTATTTTTAATTGTAAAATGTGTTGATAAAATGTATTTATAAACTTATAAAAATGTATATTAATGAATTAAACTTCTGGGTCAAATCGTAGTACAATTTATATTTAAAAAAACTGTGAAATTCACTAAAACACCAAAGGTTACAAGGACGTTATAGTTAGGAAATAGCATTAGAAAAAGTAGAAATTCACTGAAAAAAAAGGTTACAGAGACATTATAGTTAGAAAATAAAATTTAAAAAACCTTAGAAATTCACTGAAGAAACCAAAGGTTACAGGGAGGTTATAGTTTTACACAAATAAAACCATAGAAATTCAGCAGTTATAGTTAACTAAGCTAACTAACTTAGGCCCCGCAATACAGTGCTTATGACCTCACCTATTACATCACTCATGATATGGTCAGTGACATCACTGATGACATTACTGATGACTCGGTAGCCACACTACATTAACTATAACTTCTGTCTTCTCCATGCACTGCTTATATCCTTTCATATGACACCATCTAAAACCATAGCTCTTTCAATACCACTTATGGCATCGCAAATCACATTATTTGTGAGGAAACAGTGCATGGTAGAGTGGCTAGTTCTAGTTAAGATAGCGTGGCTACCGAGTTGACGTGGAGCAGAGTAGAATACGGTATAGTATGGTAGAGTGGAGTGGCATAGTCTGTCTTAGAGTTGAGTGGCATAGAGTACCCTAAAGTGGAGCGGCGTAAAGTTGAGTGGCAACAGTGGAGTGTTGCAGAGTGGATTGGGGTAAAGTGGAATGCGGTAGAGTGTAGTAGGGTACAGTGTTATAGTGTAGAGTGGAGTGGCGTAGAGCGGAGTGACAGAGTGGAGTGGCATAAGGTGGAATAGCATAGAGTGCACTGACGTAGAGTGGGGCAACGTAGAGTGTAGTGTTGTACAGGGGAATAGCGGACAGTGAAGTAGCGTATAGTGGAGTGATGTAGAGTTGAGCAGCATGCACTGCAGTAGTGTACAGTGGAGTGGTGTACAGTGGAGTGGCGTATAGTGGAGTGGCGTAGAGTGGAATAGCGTAGAGTGGCATAGAGTGAAACTGCGTACAGTGGAATAGAGCAGAGTGAAGTGGAGTGGATTACTATATAGTGGAATGGCGTAGACTGGAGTAGTGTAGAGTGGAGTGGCTTACAGTGGAATGGAGTAGAGAGGATTGCCATAGAGTGGAGTGAAGTAGAGTTGAGTGGCATAGAGTGGAGTGGGATAGAGTGGAGGGGCATACAGTGGAATAGCGTATAGTAGAGTGGCATACAGTGGAGTGATGTAAAGTGGAGTGGAAGAATAGCATAGAGTGGAGTCAAGTATAGTGGAGTTGCATATCAATCAATTAGGGTTTATAGAGTGCTGCACTGTCACCCCTGGAGGTATCTGGGCGCTGGGGTGCGAGATCTCCATCAAAAAGTCAGATCTTGAGGAAACGGCAGGAAGAAGGATGAAATGAGCAGAAAAAGGCGAAACAGAGGGCAGAAAGACAAGCGAGCAGAAAAAGCAAAACAGAGGGCAAAAAAACAGGCAGAAAAGGAAAAACAGAGAGCAGAAAAATAAGCAGAAAAGGCAAAACAGAGGGCAGAAATACGAGCAGAAAAGGCAAAACAGAGTAGAAGAGGGCAAAACAGAGGGCAGAAAAACAAGCAGAAAAAGGCAAAACAGAGGGTAGAAAAATGGGATGGAAAGGCAAAAGAGAGGTGAGCAGAGGAGGCAATAACAGAGGGCAGCAGGTAGACAGGCAGCAGAGGGTAGTGGACTGCGAGCAAGCTGGACATGAGAACTGTTGCAGGGGGAGCTGGCACGAGAACCTGCTCTGTACAGTGGAATAGCGTAAATTGGAATGGCGTAAAGTGTAGTGGCGGATAGTGGAGTGACGTAGAATGGAGTGGTGTGGAGTGGCGTACAGTGGCATAGCGTACAGTGGAGTGGAGTAGAGTGGAGTGGAGTAGAGTGGACTGGTGGAGAGTGGAGAGTGGTACAGTGGAGTGGCGTACAGTGGAATAGCGTACATTGGAGTGGCATAGAGTAGAGTGGCATACAGTGGGATTTTGTACAGTAGAGTGGCATACAGTGGAATGGTTTGGAGTAGAGTGGTGTAGAGTGGAGTGAGGTACAGTGTAGTAGTGTACAGTGGAATAGAGTGGAGTGGCGCAGAGTGTAGTGGCATACAGATGAGTGCTGTGGAGGCCAACAGTGTAGAGTGGAGTGGCGTAGAATGGAGTTAAGTACATTGGAATAGCATAGAGTGGTGTGATGTTGAGTGGCATAGAGTGTAGTGGCGTACAGTGGAGTGGCATAGAGTGGAATAGCGTAGAGTTGAGTGGTGCACAGTAGAGCTGTGTACAGTGGAATAGCATAGAGTGGAGTGGTGTACAATGAAATAGCACACAGTGAGTGGAATAGACTGGAATGGCAAAGACTGGAGTGGCATAGAGTGCAGTGGCATAGAGTGGAACAGTGTAGAGTGGAGTGAAGTAGAGTGGAGTGACATTGAGTGGAGTGGCGTAGAGTTGAATAGCGTTTAGTGTAGTGGAATACAGTGGAGTGGCATACAGTGGAATAGCATAGAGTGGAGTGGTGTACAGTGGAATAGCGTAGAGTTGAGTAGTGTAGAGTGGAGTGGAGTGAAGTACATTGGAGTGGCGTAGACTAGAGTGGCATAGAGTGGATTGGTGTAGAGTGTAATAGTGTACAGTGGAGTGTCATAAAGAGGAGTGGCGTATAGTGGAGTATAGTGGAGTGGCATAGAGTGGAGTGGCCTAGAGTGGAGTGGCATATTGTGAAATAGCATACAGTGGAGTGGGGTAGACTGGA
Source organism: Calotriton arnoldi (assembly GCA_963921515.1). NCBI lineage: Eukaryota > Metazoa > Chordata > Amphibia > Caudata > Salamandridae > Calotriton > Calotriton arnoldi. Next base: position 3,922,827 of record CAWUFW010000409.1, read on the forward strand.
GTGGTGTAGAGTGGGGTGGCATAGAGTGGAATAGTGCAGAGTGAAGTGGCATAGAGTGGAGTTGTGTACAGTTGAATAGCATAGAGTGGAGTGGCATAGATTGGAGGGGCATACAGTGGAATGGCATAGGCTGGAGTGTTGTAGATTGGAGTGGTGTACAGTTGAGCGGTGTAGAGTGGGGTAGTGTTGAGAGGAGTGGTGTACAGTGGATTAACGTGGAGGAGAGTGGCATAGTGACGTAGAGAGGAATGGCATAGATTGGAATAGCACAGAGTGAAGTTGCATACAGTGGAATAGCATAGAGTGGAGTAGCGTAGAGTGGAGTGGTGTATAGAGAAGTGGTGTAGGCTGGATTGGTGTACAGAGGAATATTGTAGAGTGAATTGGTGTAGAGTGGAGTGGGGTAGAGTTGAGTGGCGTAGAGTGGAGTGGTGCAGAATTGAGGGTGTATAGTGAAATAACATACAGTGGAGTGACATAGAGGGAAACAGCATACAGTGGAGCCACATAGAGTGGAGTTGCGCACAATGGAATAGCATAGTGGGGAGTGGAATAGAGTGTAGTGGAGTACAGTGGAATGGTGTAGAATGGAGTGGCGCAGAGGAGAGTGGCATACAGTGGATTAGCGTACAGTGGAGTGGCATACAGTGGAGTGGTGTAGAGTATAGTGACATTATAGACTAGTGTGGAGTGAAGTACAGTGTAGTGGTATAGAGTGTAGTGGCATACAGTGGAGTAGTGTACAGTGGAATTGCATACAGTGGAGTGGCGTAGAGTGAAGTAGGCGCAGAGTGGAGTGGTGTAGGGTGGAATAGCATGGAGTGGAGTGGCTTAGAGTTGTGTTGTGTACAGTGGAATAGCATAGAGAGGAATAGCGTAGAGTGGGGTGATGAACAGTGGAGCGGCATAGACTGGAGTGGCATAGAATAGAGTGGCGTAGAGTGGATTAGCGTGGAGTGTAGTGGTGTAGAGTGGAGTGGGGTACAGCGTAGTGGAAGACAATGGAGTGGCGTGCAGTGAAATAGAATAGAGTGGAGTAGACTGGAGTGGCATAGAGTGGAATAGTGTAGAGTGGAATGGCATACAGTAGAGTTGCGTACAGTGGAATAGTATAGAGTGGAGTGGTGCATAGTGGAGTGGCGTAGACTGGAGTGGTGAAGACTGGAGTTGCATTGAGTGCAGTGGAGTGCTGTAGAGTGGAGTGGGGTAGAGCATAGTGGCATACAGTGTAACGTAGATGAAATGTGGCAGTAATATAGATTATGGGATGTAAATGGAACTTTTTGGTAGTAGGTGTAAAGAGTTTAAACAAGTTATAAGCATGAAAACACCTAGTTATATATTGTACCGTAGTATACCATGGTAACTTTGCGGTATACAGCGGTACATGCCAATGACAAGGTAGCATGTGATTGGTTAATGGCTGTCTTTACAAAACATAAAAGGAAGCCACGTAGTTTTCAGCACACTTTGGCTGTGTTCTGGGTTAGGGCCTTAGATACAGCTAAGGGAGAGGTTTTTATTGTTGTTTTCTAACTATACCACTTTATTAAAGTGGTAATAGCTAGTGACATTTATTTACATTTTCTATATATTTTTTTAAAAGTTTGCAGAGAACCTAATATGTGCCTAGAAAGTACCGGGGTAGTTACAGGAAAATAAATTATATATATAAAAATTAAAAAACACACTGTATTACAATATATTAGTGAAATATAGTGTAGTATAGTGTATTCATAATTTTTTAGCAAATGTAAATAATGTTTTAAGTAGCACTGTAATTTGCATATATCACCGCGGTATACAGTAGACTTTTTGTCAAGAATTAAATATGTAAATCATTGAAAATACACTGTACTACACTATGTGTATGAACTATAGTGTAGTACAGTGTATTTATAAGCTTTTAAAACTTTTTTAAAGTACTGCAGTACTTCCTAGGATTTATTTTTTAGATATAAAGAAAAGTTTTATAAAAATCCTACCTAGGTTGGAAAAATATGAAACCTAATGCCTACCTTGTACCTAAGGCTGTAACCCAGAACACAGCCAAAATGTACTTAAAAACACTTGGCTACCTTTAACTTTGGTAAAGGCAGCCATTAGCAAATCACATAATGACTTGTCATCAGTATGTACCGGTCTTTTGCTAAATTTTGTGAAAGTACCTCAGCCACAGATCTCACTAAGTTAAAATACGTTATAACTTACCCTACTTATTACCTGTACTAGAAAAAAGGATCATCTGCATACCATAACCTAGAAGCCTGCCAAATTTCATGGAAATCAGACTGGCCATTTGGATGCTACATGTGAGTACAAAGTCAATGGAAAAATCACTGGTGGAAAAACACGTTTTGGGACCCCCACTTTTTTCTTTGCACCTTCTTGACCAATCACTGGAAAACTTTGCATCATCCGCCAATGTAGAGAACGCTATAGGTCTGCAAGGTTTCATGGAGATTCATCAAATGGGCACAAAGTTAGTATGGGTCAAAAATCAGACGAATGCCTATCTCTGGAAAAATTAACTATAACTGCATAGTGGCTTCCTATACTCTGTAATATATATATATATATATATATATTACAACATACCCATGATGCAGGATGCAAAGCCTGGACTGTCATAAGACCCACGAGTCTCAGGTTGCAACCGGGCAGAGAGGAGGCCCTTCAACTGCACGCACCTGTTGCTGACATGATTGCGCTATAAAGTGCTTGAAGAATACGCACGGCATGGGACACGAAGCCTGGGCTATCGTAAGGGACCATGGGTCCCAGGCTTCAATAGGGCAGATAGAAGGCACTGAAACAGCCCGCACCTGTCGCTCACCTGATTGCGCTATAAAGAGCTTGAAACATACCCAGGTTGCGGAATGCGAAGCCTGGGCTATCATAAGGGACCATGAGTCTCAGGCTGCAACGGGGCAGAGAGGAGGCCCTGCAACTGCCCGGACCTGTCGCTGGCCTGATTGTGCTATAGAGCACTTGAAACATATCTGTCAGCCCCTGCATGCAGCAGGGCAGGGCCACCCCCTTGGTCCTATGGTAAAGGTACTGTCTTTTCCTTTCTTATAGAACTTTGGATTGGGGATTACTCAAACTCTTTTGCCTGCCTTGGGTCTCACTGTGTCTCGGATAAATGTAGACAGGCTCCAATTGCCTGTGCGGATGAAGCACACACGGACTGCTCATTTTCACTTGAGTAATTTACTTGCTGATTAGCATTTTGGATTAATCATAGCTATTTTTAGAATAATATAATTTAAATTGTGTTTTATTGTGATTTCTAGCAAGTTCAATCCTGATATGGATATTTCATTGATTATTTTGTTCGCCCCAGAAGTATTGTAAGGGCCTCAGTATTTGCGTAATTCCAATTTTTAATTACAGCCATTTTACTAATCCTTTGCTTTCCCTTGCTTTTGTTCAAGTATGGGCAAGTGTAAGGTGACTGAACTGGTACAACGACCTACACAACACAGTAAAGCACCCAAGAAGTCCAAGAATTGTACCGTAAAAGAGAATGAAGAGGTCGAATCCATTATAGGCACAAATGGCGCACATAATGACAAGGGGGTTTCTGTTGGAAAATCGAAGCACTCCACCCAAACTGTTCCAGACATTTTCAAACAGAAAGCTGTTAAGAAGACGTCTCGAAGGGTTTCTCTTGAGCCAGGTCACATAGAGATCCCTGATCTTCCCATAGAACATTCACAAGTGCTAGGCATATCATGTAGTAATCGCTTCTTGCCCCTATTTGACACAATGGGGGCTTCTATAGCTTTGGAGGCGTTGGGCTCGGTGGTTGGCCCAATAGCCCCGCAGGTAATTCCATCACCTAAAACAGCTGATTCCACCTCACAAATTAAGGAGTTGAGGTCAGAGATAGGGGCTCTTAAGACCTGATAATACAACTAACAAGCATGGTAGAGGATTTGCTCATTGTCAAGGCAGGTTCGAGCACCAATAACCGTGACAGACCAAAAAACTCCATGGGTGGATCATTGGAGTCCTCAGGGATGCTTATAACATCTAGCACCCCAGGGAGTTCCAATGGCCCTATTGTGAGGCATGATAGAGGAACCGCCCAGATAATTTGAGCCAGCCTCATACCAGAGAATATAGACCTGAGACGAGGTCAGGAGTCCCCTACCTGTCTAGCAGAGGGAATGATATTCCAAGGGCTGGGTCAACAAGAATCAATAATCGGCTGCAGTACATAAACAACCAAAAGTCAACCCACCATGCTAATTCAAGGGGGTTTTCACATGTTTCTAAGATCTGTAAGAATAAGGTCATCCACTGGATATGACATGTGAGGGACTGCAGGTCAATCATAAGGGAAGATATTCTTAAAACCAAAAGATGAACAATAATCTAGAGCTAGATTGTATTAAATTAACCCTGGCTGATGGGAAATTAGCAGATAATATGGTGGCCCTCGATGCCAGGACTAGCCCCCCCATTGGGTTCTAATATTCAATTTAAATATCAATGCTCAGGCCATTGGATTTTAGTTTTTGTATACCTTCCCTTTGAGCAGCTCTTTGAACCACTTCTGGGCCCCTATTGCTTGCACTTGCACCTTTGTTATGCACTTTTTAGATGTTACATTCTATATCAAAAGGAGGTTATTAAATATTGCCCTACTATGAATCATGTTAGTATACAAATCATAAATATATTTGTAATAATGATTATTGTCTTCCAATTTAAATTTTAGCAAATGTTTGTTGAGCATCAAGTGTTCTTTTATATGCATGTTTTTACTTTATGGTGCTTGTAAAGATTTTATGGCACTTGCTGCTGAAATAAAGTAATTTACTTACCATATGTATAAATATATATTACCCAGTATTTCTATAGGAAATGCCTTTTTTATGTTGCTAATAACTCTGGCACTGTTTGATGAATCTCCATGAAACTTTCCAAAAAAGTGCTACTGTGCTACTTTTTGAATAGTTTGCGCATGGAAAGCTTCGGGGGATATGCTAAGCAGTGACCGAGAAAATGGGGGTCCCAAAACACGTTATCCTCCATTAGTTTCTCTATGTGAACTTTAGACACAGCTACAGCCCAAACCGCTAAACAGATCTGCACTAAATTTGGTGAAAGATCATGGTCCAGAAAGAGTGCTTTTTGTGTTTGGTGTAAATCTGTTCAATAGTTTTTGAACAATTGCACCTGGGGCCAAAAATATTTTTTCATTAATGTTGCAGCAATTTTTTTTTAAAGTGTGGGCTCCTGCAGGTTTCCATAAAATAACCCTGTGATGGGCCAGGACCAGAGGGGGCAGCACATTGTTAGGAGGAGGGCAGCATGTGGCCCCCTCCCCAAGCCTCCAAGAGGCCTTTGGGACCACATCCTCTGGGGCCGATAGCTTATTAAAGGGGAGTTGGGTGCAGCCTCCTCCCCGAGCCTAAAAAGGCCCTAAAGACCTGATCCCCGGGGCTGTGTCATAAATAAAGGGGAGGGGATGCATAGCCTTCCTCCCCAAGCCTGAAAAGGCCTCAGGGACCCCATCACCTGGGACCATGTTTTTAGTAAAGGGGAGAAGGGCTATGCACACTCCATGCCAAAAGAGGCCAGAGGAACCTATCAACCAGGGCTGTGTTTTAATAAAGGGTGGGGGTCATGCTACCCCCCTCCCACAGTCATACAATGGCACCGTACACCCCACCCCCAGGCTCAGGTACGGTGTCCTGAGGTCCCTAACACTCGGGACACCAACTAATTCACTGCCCAATTGCACATGCAGAGAAAGAGCAATGTTCTCCCAAAAGCACAAAGCTGCTCCTGTCTGGTGGAAGAACAAATCTTTTCCCTCCCCATGCTCTTGGGCAGAGAAATAGAGTGAATTGCTCCCACCCTGCAGGAGCAAAGGAAAACTGCTCCCCCATGGTGGGAGCAACGTCGGCTCACACTGCACCTGGATGGGTGCAATCAGCAGTGGCGGCCAGCAAAGCTTGTGGGTGATGGGCAGGTGTGGGGGCAGGCACGGGAGGGTGGAGCATGGGGGTGTGCAGGTCGCAATGTAAAAACATAAAATAAACACTTACCTTGCCGGAGGGGTCCCGCGTCTCTGCTTCTGCTCTCCTGCATCCGATTTCAGGAACAGAAAGCACAGTCCAGGCTCCCCTGATCAATCACAACACTGCAATGCAGCATTGTGATTGGTCTGAGTGCCGTGACACGGAGCTCAGCTAGGGGCTGGAGGGGTGGGCATGTTCTCCACGTAGGCTGTAATGCAGCCTGCATGGAGAACAGAGAAAGTGTGCATGACTGTTTTGGGTGGCCCGAGTGGGCCGGCCAAACACTCATTGCGCACTTAGGAGGGTTCTACCACTCTTCCCCTGCTCTGCAGCCCTGCCACGCCCCCTCATGCAAAGCTGCCACAGCAGGAGGACAAAATAAAATGATAATAACATTACGTTATTATCATTTTATTTTTTCGTTTCTTCTACTGCTGCAGAGCAGTGGAGCGATGCGCCTCCACCTTAGTAGAGGAGCCGCCACTGGCAATCAGGGGAGCCTTAGTGGTGACCCGGTGGTCACCGGGGCACCCCACTTAAAAAGAAAGATAATGCTGGTTCCTGCAGGGGCAGAAAGCTGGCAGGGCCGTGGGGGCCCTCGGGCTCCCCCTGCAGCCCTGAAGAACAATAATGGACTGGGGTGCCCTGGATGGGCACTGGGGCATCCCTTGCATAAAAAGAAAATGCTTGTTCCAACACGTCCCTGGAAATTTATACATAGAGGATTGGGTGCTGAGGGGAGGGGATACAGGGGGAGGAAAGGGGAAGGGAGGGGAGAGGGAAGGGAAAGGAAGGGGATGGGTAGGAGGAGGGGGAGCAGGAGGGGAAAGGGGAGGAGAAAAGGGAGGTGTAGGGGGAGGGGGCAGGGGAGGGAAATGGGAGGAGGAGAGGGAAGGGGAGGAGGAGGGGGATGGGGGTTGGCCTCAGTCTAGGCCCTGCAACCAAACCCGCTTCATGCACAGCCATGGCCGTGCATGGCGGGGGGTTGGCTTTATGCATGGCAACAACATAGTACTTTACGTTAAAAAAAAACTAGAAATTCACTGAAAAAGCCAAAGGTTGAAGTGACATTATAATTAGGTATGGTAATTATATCTTACTTTACATTAAAAAACCTCAGAAATTCACTGAAAGAAAACAAAGGTTAAAGGGGCGTTATAGTTAAGGTGAAAAGGTCAGTTAAAACATGCCGATTTAAACATACAAAACCACTGAAATTCACCAGTTATAGCTATTTCAAGTAACTATAACTCGTGCCCTCTCTGTGCACTGCTAATTATCCCACATATAACATCACTCACCACTCCCTGAATTAGTGCAAGCAGGGAAACAGAAGTCCACCAGGCGGGAGCAAACATATGATTCCCTTATGTCTTTCTTTCCAATTCATATTTCGATTTTCTGTCATTCCTTTTTTCAATCTTTTCCCCTCTTCATTTTCTTTTCTATTGCTTTCACATCTCCATTTTGTTTGCATCTCACATTTTGTTTCTGTTGCTTCCCCTATACTCCCCCCTCCTATCGCAGGCTTAGCTAAATAGCTCAATCCTGCTTTCTTTTATTTACTTTGCCTAACAGACTTGATGAAGTGGCATAAGGTGGAAGGCGGTCAGCAGGAAGAAAGCAAGGCTAGGCCTTACCCTGGTCACGCAACTGTTTTAATTCATTGTTTGAATTGAGATTTGTGAGAGAAAATGTCTACAAAGGGAAGACTACAAATGATTTAGAGTGAAACGATACTTTGAATCACCGTAATTAAAAGTGCAAAATAGATCATGTCATACCCCCCTGTGACATTAAGTGACATACCTCACTAAAAGGGAAACTTCATTATTAATTTTATTTAAACAAATCATCCAAGTATTTTTTTACAGCAAACTAGACATAAGAGTGCATGCATGTTTCCATTTTCTCTAATTTTACACCTCTGACTTAAATCCTTGGTGTATTAGACTGTGTGGTGTTGTTGGGTTTGAGGCCGGATACAAAACAGGCGAGGCTTTCTCTTCGTCGGGACATTTGCATTTGCAGTAAGAACAGCTGACTCGAAGAATGCAGCTCTTACTACTGGGACATACCAAAGCCTTCCTTAATTGTTTCTGCCCTCTGCCCATTAAACGACTTTCCTCTCAGGGTAGTAATAAATCAGTAAGGAAATTGATTGGCTACATGCATCCTTCTTTCCTTAGAGAGAGTTCACTACTTACTAGTAAACACAAATCCTAAGAAGCAATTAAGCACCCTGGTAGTACATTAAATCCACTTCGTGTCATCCTGCGCGCACACGCAGCGTCACACGGATACAGCCACAACCAAGGATGCACCGCCCCCCCCGCGTTTGCTAACTTTTTGTTTATAAATTTAAGAAACCACTTAGGAAAAGTCATTAGCAGAGCTGCCCTTTCCTCTCTATAACCTACTAAGAGACTTGAGAAATAGCTCTGCTGTCTAAGCTATGGTGGAGAATTGTGTGAGACCTGAGGGAAAGACAAGCTGTTAGAGGCTTCTGGCTAAAATATTTGCTCTCTGAGACCCGAGCAAGAAATAAGTAGTTTTCACCCAAGCAAAGTCTATGTTACAGAAAGCACCTGGCTTTATGGGGGGAGGGAGGGAGGTGTTTAGGGAGAGGAACAAAAATGAAATGTATGATATCAAAGTGATATTACCAGTCACAAATATATTTATAACAATAATTATCATCCTGTAGATGAACACATGGGTGTTTCAATCGGTGAGGGCCATATTGAATTCTCACCCTGAGGAGAGGAGCTCATTTCACCCAGGTGAGATTCTGTGGGGTCCACCATCCATTCATTTCTCAACTTGTTTTCTCCGAACAATTCTGGCTGATTTTATGTTGATAGGACTGCCTGCATGGTTAGTAGAACAAATACTATTGATAATCACTCACAAACAAACCTTGATGCAAATATTACAAATGTGATATTTTGTTTTTTTCATTGCTTTAGGATGCCAATTATGTACTTTTTGAAACACTGTGACTTTGAACAAAATTATCCCAATGTCTTGTGAATCACTAGGAACAAATTGTATTAACTCTTTGGTATTCTGACAAAACCCTTCGATAAACTACACTTCAGGCCTAAAACAGTTGCTGACAAGAGAACACAGCACTTTCTTGATAAGGCCTTTTGGTCTGCCATATGAATTTTGTTTATTAAAGATAGTTTGGATGGATTTAAATACATTTTATGGACGAGTGTTAGTGTATGATTGTGGGTTATTTGCAGTGAATAAAAGGTTGACATAAGTGCCACTGATGGAATGAATTTTTTTCAAAGTAGTTTGTACTGAGTTTTGCATATATTTGGATTGGGTGTTATTTAACAAAGCAGAATTCTATTTGAAATGCTATTGTAAAGGTCCTTTTTGAAAATAGTATCACTTTGAATGTAAATCCAACAATTAAATGTGCTGAAGAGTAGAGATGGCCTTAAATAAGGATTTATATCATTTTTATTTTGCCAGATGAGTTTCTCACAGATCATGAATATTGTTCTCTTGCAGGATTTATTATGGAGAAAAAATGCCCCCAAGACTCTGAAACTAAGGGTCTCATTATGATGTCGGTCAGATTGCAACCGACAGGCCATTGGTTGTCGTCAGACCGACATCTGGTGTCGCAGTCCGACCGTCGCATTATGATGCGCCGCGGTTTGAGGCAGCGGGCGGAGGGATCGACCGACACTTTCGATGGGCTCAAGTAGCTCGTCGGACCATCGGTCTGAATTTAATACCCTACAATAGGGCCGTGCCTGCTCAGGCACTGCCGTAGGGATTACGATATCCCTTTCATACAGCCTTTCAATGGCGGTACTGCCGCAATTGAAAGGCTGTTGGAAACTGAATTTAGGGGCCCCTAGCAGGTTCCCTGTTCTTCGTAGCCTCTTCTATGAGGCCTGGTGCCTGGCACACGGTGAATAGATGTTTGCAAACATCCATTTTTCCAATGCGGCTTGTGCTGCGCAGCACAAACTGCAATGGAAAATGTTATGTTTTCGACTGCCTCATGGGCGGTTGCATCCTAATTGAACACCCTAGTTTGTGTGTGGATTTGTGTGTGTGTGTGAGAGAGGGAGAGAGAGAGAGAGATGGGACAGGAGTCACTGTGCCTTGTAAACTTCCTCATGCTTGCCTTCAGTGTCCCTTATTGGGTTTTCAATGAGAACTGTTGGTGGTAATACACAACATACAATTGTATGCAATAGTTACCACCAAATCATATTTCCCATATCATAGATTCTTTTGAAGTAGTCAGCTGAAACTTCTTTTCATATTGTGTATATCACCCCCTCGTGGAACATAGAGGAAATAATCCCTATTTACAAGAAGGGCGATAGAGCCAACCCAGCCAGTTATACACCTATAAGCCTAATTGAGTCATTGCAGAAAATGTTCTGCAAACAGGTGTTGCTATTGGTCCAGGATTGGATCTCAGAGCACCATATTTTCACTGACTTTCAAGCAGGCTTCGGTGCTAACATCAGCACATTGGATCAGGTCTTTCATTTTTTGTGTATCTACTGGAGGGAGGTCAGTATTAGAGGGGGTAAACTATATGTTGCCTTCGTGGATTTACGCACTGCATTCGATCTAGTACCGAGAGCTAAGTTGTGGAGAGTGGTGGTAGAGATGGGCCTACCTCATAATTTACTAGAAATTTTAATTCCGTTGCATTCCTCAAATACCTCCCAAGTTAGGTGGGGGGAATACAACCAACTCACAGAGCAATTCCCTGTTAAATGTGGAGTGGGACAAGGGTGCGTTTTAGCACCCACGTAATTCTCTCTCTTTATAAATGGGGTGGTAGATTACCAAGTTAGGGACGGATGTGATGCACCGAAAGTAGGGGAGAGAAGAGTACCAGCCCTACTCTTTGTGGATGATACCCTATTAATTACTAAATCCCCCCAAGAACTGCAACAATTGTTGAATGGGTTCTGTAAGGAGCATGGCCTGGTAATAAACGAGGCTAAAACGAAATATATGATCTTCTAGAAGGGGAATACAAAACCATCTAAAAGACCAATGTATGTAGGAAGTAGCCCCCTAGAGCAAGTTTCTGCCTTTGATTATCTGGGTATCCATTTAACCTTAAAGCTAAATTGGGCATCACACATCGAAAAAGTCCAATTGTCACTAATCCAGCAAACTGCTCATTTAAGTAAAATCCATAAAAATACACTGTCTAGGAATGTGGCCCCAGCATTGGAAATTTACAATACCAAAATATTGGGGAGGGGGGCTCTTTATGGGGCTGAATTGGGGGCATTGTGTACAAAACTCTCTTTACATTTACTTTGATCACTTTTTAACCTTCCCAGTAGTACCCCCCTGGCTCCTATGTTTTTGGATTTGGGGCAAAAACTATTAGCTCACAAGTTGAACTACAAGCAGCTAATGTTTTGGCACCGTTTGTGGTCGGTCAATGAGCTCTCCCCCTACAGAGCGGTGACGATTGATCTCCTGAAGCGATTCCAGGTAAACTCCATTCCATTCCATGGTTTAGCTCCTTGAAAAATCTACTTAAGAGACTTGGGATAGAGGAGTATTGGTCCACTCCTGAAAGATTGTCTCATATTCCAAAATGCAGGGTCAAAGAGATATAGTGGGATACTATTATGGTGAAGGAGATGGCTAAACCGGTGGAGACACTGACCCAGGATTTTATGAGTTTTAAATTAGTTCCACTTTATGAGGAAACTATTGATAAAATTGTACCACCCCTGACACGTAAACTTTTTATACAATTCCGTTTTAAAACTCTACCCACCAAACTGTTCTGCAAAAAGTGGTGTATTAAGCCCCCCTCTGATGACCAGTGTCTAGCGTGTAAGGCTAGCTCCAAATCAATAGTCCACTTGTTATTTTTTTGCCCCCATTACAGAAGCTTGAGGGGCAAGTGGATTATTCCATTGTGTAAACTAATTGGACCTGGCCACTACCTCGAGGTTTTGAGAATTCTAGCCACTGACTCCCGCAGGTTGGTAGTTTTTGGTCTGGCCAGATTTTGGCATGCACTACGAATCAAACGTTCTAAATGTATTATATGAGCTGTTTTTTAAGTTTTATAAACTACACATATCAAATCCTGGTTCACTTTTTGAACAATGACTTTTTAATTCTGCATTGTTTTAATTATTGTTGCGTTTTGCACTTTGTAAAACGATTTTTATTGCTTGTATTATCTTATATCTGTGTTGCACCACACACTTTGTAAGATCTTTGTGATCGAAAATAAAGTTATTTGATGATGATGTATATCAATTGCAACACCTTGCCTACACCTATTGTTAACAGATCCCTCTTGTCCAATTCAATATTTATCTTTTTAAATTACCATTTGGACACTTGATAAAAAATGTTCTGAAATAACTAGATGAATGCATTGCACTAGAGGATGTATTGCTCCACTGTCAGAATTGGTTTTCAGGCAGAAAAATCAGACACTGACCAATTCTGCACGTTAAGATCTGTAATTCAAAATAATGTCTTATCTGATTAGAAAAAGTGGATGGTTGGGACTGCATTCTGTACTGGATGAATGAAGGGTATTCAAAGTGAACAAAGAATTTGAGTACTGCTTTACATGTCTCTGACAAGCCACAATTAGGAAGCCCAGAAAGAAACATACCTCCTGTTAAGAAAGAAGGATTAGGCATTCAAATATGCATGGAGCCAGGTCAAGCATGTGTGACAGTGCTGACAGTATTCTGGTTAGTGGCTTCCACCAGTCAAGTAGCAGATGAGGTAGAATAGGAAATCTCTGGAAGTTTCTAGACTATGATAGTTGTGTAGGTTATAATTAAATGCCATTGGGACTGGAGGTTTTCAGAGGCAGTCTGGCAATTCGCATGCATAGAGCAACAACCTTGCATCTGATCAGCACAAGGGAAGCTGTGTGACGGTCTTTCCTGGAAGATGATCTATACTTTCAACAACCAAAAGGCTGGAGATTCTAGCATTAGACCCAGTTTAAGCCATTGATGATGGGGCTATCTATGTCTCAATGCATTCTCAACAGGCACAAGGTGATAATAATGGAGAGGATTCACCATTAGGAGGGCTCCCTGATTCCTGTGTAGGTGGAAAGTGAGCAACACATTGTGGAAAAATATATGACATTACATAGCATGCCTTTACTACGCATGCCTTTACCACACATCCTTTACTATGCATGCCTTTACCACACATATGTTGTTACCACCCTTACCTTTACAACGCATTACAAGGCATTTATATTAAATCAACCTTTACAATGCATACCCATTATGCATACTAATACCACACATGCCTTTACAACACTTTTTTAAATGTAATAATAGAAAACATTATTTTAGACATTCACCAACCTTTTTAAATGTAACATATAATTTCTTTCATGAAATAGTTGTATACAGCATTTTATAAACATACGGTATAAATGCCCCTACCAAGCAGGCAGACCACTAGACATGAGAAGGTCATGATTAAAAGCTTAAACTTAAAATCCCACCTAAATTATAGGTTTAGTCATGTTTTTAAAGAGAAAAATTCAATCTTTCCAACACATATTTTGAAGTTAAGTTAGATTTTACGACAAAAACAGTATATAAACAGGTGTCCACCATTTTGTAACCAGTGAGTCTTTAACCACTGAGATGACAACACAAACTGCAATGAATAGCAGAAACTGCCTCACTGTCTTCACTTTATCACTGCCACCAATCACATAAGTATTATTCAACACAATAATGATTAGTCAATAAAAATTCATTTCTATAAATCATTTCTATTTAAAATTAGTTTTAAACATTATTTTCTAGTGTTTTTGTCAGATTTTGCTTTCAAATAGTAAATGTTTCAAAACAACAAATCCATTTCTGAAGCAGCAAACTTGGAAACCATTCCTATTAATAATGTACGTTTTATTGTAAAATGTTATTAAACTATTTAATATACTGAGGTTTTTATGAAACAAAGTAATATAATTTTCTAAGAAAAGATCAATTAAATCAGAGAAGTGAGGTAAGATGTTGATCACTGACAAGGGGGCAGAATTACTTTTCTAACTCCGCTGTGTGCCAACTTGGGGAAGGTGCTGGACACCGGCTGCAGATTTACTACTACAACTCCACCCTGTGCCAGCCCAGGGAAGGTGCTGGACACTGGCTGAGCACCGATTTACTATTCTAACTCTGCCCGATGTCTACTCAGGGAAGGTTCTGGACACTGGCTGTGGAGCAGAATCATTTTTTACCAACACTTTAAAGGGAAAAAAGCAAGAATAAAATACCATAAGCAAAATTGTAAACCGAATATTTAAAATAAATGCTATTAAAGTGTGTTTCAAATGCATAACTTTTGGTTTTGTCTGGCAGCATGAACCAACATATGTAAAACATTTTATCACTCTTTTTATAGCTTTTTCTGAATTACATCCTGGACAAAAAAAATTGAAAAATCTACACCAACCTCCTGAAAGGTCCTCGGAAACAAACACTCAACTAAAGGCCAAACTCTTAAAAGGTAACCATAAACTTATTTCATATAAAAAAAGCAATAATAAAATATTTTCTACTGCAAACAGAAAATTAGCCTTCTTTTAAATCTCACTACCAAACGATTTTGCTGAACTACCCTATTTGCTTTCTACAGGACCCCATGGATAAAATATCCTTTTTTTTCCTTTTCACAGTATAGATAAAAACTTTTTAACCAATTAAAATTCATAACATCTCTCCTCAAACAGACTTTCAGAAAATATATTTTTTCTTTCAGAAGCAGGGCATGAAAATCAGTCATCAGTTTTAAAAGATTCTTGCAGGGAAATGATTAAGAAAATAAACATTTCCATAACATACTTTGAAACATATTTTTTTTCTTTCAGAACAGAAAGATGGAAAGTACAAGACAAGCCGACTGCATACTCTCCAAGAAGGGCAACAAACTCCTAAAATATGGTGGGTATCTTTATTGTAAGGAGAGATTTCCTAAGCCCAGAAGTCATTGGAGGTGTGTGGAGTACTTCTCAACCCATTGCAAAGGTGTTACACTTGGTGACATAGTTCAAAGAGCAACCGAGCATAACACTCTTGAAGTGGTTGGTGCATGTGAAAATGTACAGCACGTTAAATCACTTGGTGCCTCCTCCAATGAAACCTGTGACTCAATATGGAGGGAGGTAGCCAAGAACATCACCATGCATGTTGTTAGTAGTATGCCTCTAATTCCTAATCTTAGAAGAATGGTGCAATGTCAGAAACAGTTGAGTACTCCCCAATTAAAAACTTCTCATTCCTATTCTGACATTAACGTACCCCCAGATTTAATAGTCTTTCAACCGCAAACCTTTCCTTCTTTATGACAACCAACACCCTCAAAAACGGATTTTTATCACTTTATACCACAGTTACACTGGACAACAGTAAAATTTGGATGATGGATGGCACCTTTAAATCCAAACCCCATTCATTCACCCACATTATCACAATACATGCTAACATTAATCACATTACTGTCCGACTAATTTATGGTTTGCTCAGTCTTTATCTAATTTTTGTCAGTTATCAAATCTAAAACAATAAACAAAAGTCCTAGGAAAATAACAATTGACTTTAAGTTACAGATGATTAACACTATTGTTATACTTTATCCAAATACCTAAATTTAAGGATGTTTTTTCACTTTTTCCTGGCGTATCGGAGAAAAGATTGAAAAAACTTCCTGAGCTGATGATTACATGTCAAAGAATAAATTGCAATTTGAACTCAGACAGCTAACAGCTTTGGGGCCGATTCCGATCTCGGCCGGTAGGGCTCCGAATCGGATTCGGCTTTACCGGATCCGATTCGGAGCCCTGTTTCCCGACCGAATCGTACGCGGGTCCGGCCGAGCGAGTACGATGCAAATTCGCCGACCGACTCGTCCGGGCGTCCCGACCGCTCCGACCGACTCGTTCCCGGCTCGAACCGCACCGACCGACTCGCTCGGACTCGACTCGCACCGCGCAATGGAGACGTTCCCCGGCCGGGTAAGTACGATGCGCGCCGCGAGCAGTCCGACCGAGCCGCGCACTCCGGCTCGAAAGAGCAGTCGGAGCCGTACTTTTGGGGTCCGTGTCAGACCCCCCTGTATGCGTAGCCGCGCGAGTCGCACACAGGGGGGACCCATGGGTCCCCCCTACCTGTGCGTGTACGGCACGAATCACTTCGCCGCGTACCCGCTGTAGGGGGCGCACTTGTCCGACTCGCACCCATTGAGTCAATGGGAGCCCGCGTACGCGTTGTACGACAGGCTCCCATTGACTTCAATGGGAGTCCGACCGACTCGTGTCCGATGGCATACGTGCGCATCGTACTCGTTCGGTCGGACTGCACGGGTCCGATTCGGTCGGAAATCTCTCCGGGTCCGGCTCGGTCAGAGAGATTTCCGGCCCGAATCGGAATCGACCCCTTTGTGTTTTGTGCTTCCTGTATGTGTGGATGACTTCTTCACTGGAATAGTACAATCAGCTTTCTTTATGCACAATGAGAAAAAATTGGCACACCTTTTAAATTATTTTGAAGACACATGGATTGGAGGAAACCATACTTTCCAATTGAATGGTGGAACTGCTACTCGACCTGCTTAGAGGCAGGTGTAAAAACAAATTATTCCATTAAGGGTGGGAAAAACTCCTTTAACAGTTCAATTGCCAAACAGCCTCGCAACATGTATAATTTCCTGGAAATAAAAACAAAGAACAAAGGGGCCCATTATGATATCGGGCGGATCGCCACCGCCGGGCCGGCGGTGGCGATCCGCCCGCCAGATGCTCCCGTTTCACCCCCGCCATATTAGTATGGAGGGGGGCACCGCGGCGGACGGTAAGACCGTCCGCCGCTTTTCTGCCGGTCGGATTCCCGGCCGGGCGGAAAAGGCCCTCAATATGGTGGCGGTGCCTTGCAGGCACCGCCATCCATATTAGGATGTGCAATTCAAAAGGCCTTTCCATGGCGGCGATGCCGCCATGGAAAGGCAAGCGGAAATTGCTTTGGGGAGTGGGGGGGTGGGGGGCTGCACTTGGGGGGTACCTATGGTACCCCCCTTCATTGGCATACACAAGGTGGCAGGCACCGCGCGGTGCCTGTCACGTTGTGCATGCCAATACACAACATGCATTATTGCATTGCGGCGGGTGCTGCTTACAGCACCGCCTGCCGCAATGTAATATATGCGGGTTGCGACCGCCAGGGTGGCGGTCGCATCCTAATGGGTCTGGCGGGACCGCCGCACCTCTGGCGGTCGGTCCCGTGTACCGTTACGGTGGCGGGCGGACTTTCGTAATAGACCCCAAAGTGTTCAGGAAATGAGACAGATGCAATCTTAAACAGGTAGTCTAAATTGTCAAGTTTCTAAAGAAAGTAAAGAAATGTCTGAACAACCAAACGTTGTCCTGAAAAATATTTTCAATAATCCCAAAAATGAAATGAACTCAATATAATCTAGGTAGAAAAGGAAATATTTTCAAGTTAAAGTTCATTTTTTAAACCAAATATTTAAAAAAGAACAACCGTCCTGACATGCACACATGAACACAACCTGTATAAGTATGTAAAAACTGTTTGAAAGTAACTTATTATAAATCAGAACATCAGTTTAGAACAAGCTACCTCTTTACCTCTCTCCCTACAATAAAGTGCCTAACTTATATGTTATTTTTAAAAAATTCATCCAAGCTTACCTGACTGCAGCTCCTCCGTGCTTCAGATCTTGACCACGGTGCTCCACCGACTGTAGAAACAGTTGCACAAGCAAGGATGTAAACCTGAAAAGCAAGACCTGAAAAAGGACAATTGTTTTCCACTGAAATCAATGTGAAAGTGTCGTAAAATGGTTAAAAAATGTTTTAAAATATTAAAATAAATGTATAAAATTACTAATGTATTTTGTTTATTAAATATATATTTATATATTAATAACAAATTATTCAAATATATTTTAAAATTCTTTCTATTGTTAGTAAAATTATTTCACTCCCATGACAGTTTGTTTTGAATTTTTATTTAATATTTTAAAATATGTTTAAAAGTAATATTTGCTAATAATGTTTTTGGAATTTTACAACATCTAATAATTTTAAAATTATTTGTTACCTTCTGGTGTTTATATTAAGTATATTTTATTCACTTTTAAACATTACTTTTCATTAAACAATAAATACTTAGGTATTATTAGTTAATACCTGAGTTTTGATACTCTTCCCACCCCACCCAACACTCTTATAAATCTTGCATCTTGTGTCTTAAAGGTAAATTATATATTTTAATTTAATTTATTTAACCAGAACATAAATTAATGCTAAAAAGTAATAGCCAAGTATTAATAGTTAATATCTGAGTATAAATGCACTTTCCCACCCAGTACCCCTATATCACATGCATCCCATGCCTATAACATATCCTACATTTTATTTTAATGTATTTAATCATTTATTTAAACATTACATTCAATAATAAATTAATTTAAAAAATGATTACCCAGCTATTAATAGTCATTACCTGAGTATTAATACACTTCCCCACTCAATACTCCTATATCCCATCCATTCCATGCCTAAAACATATCCTACATTAATTTTTATTTATTTAATCATTACTTGTAGTAATAAATTAAACCTAAACCTTAATAACCAGGTAATAATAGTTAATGCCTGAGTATTAATGCACTTCTCCATCCATTACCCCTATATCCCTTGCATCCCATGCCTAAAATGCATCCCACATTTTGTTTTTATTTATTTAATAATTACATTTAGTGATGATTTAATTCTAAAAATGAATACCAAGGTGTAATAATTAATATCTGAGTATTACTACTCTTCCTCACCCAATACCCCTATATTCGTTGTTTCTCATGCCTAAAAAGTATCCTACATTTTTTTTATTTAATCATTGTATTTAATGCTTAAAATCAATACTTTGGTGTTAATGGTTAATACCTGAGTATTAAGACACTTCCCCACCCAATACTCCTTTATCCCTGGCATTGCGTGCCTCAAAGTTATCCTACATTTTGTTTTAATGTATTTAATCATTACATTTCATGATGAATTAAACATAAAATTAATGCACATTCATGCCTGATTATTGAGTACACACTTCCCACTCAATAAGCCTATAACGTTTACATTCGGACACTTAAACATAATAATCAATTTTTTTTAAAAAATATGATTGTATGGCATAGTAAATGGAATATAAATTTAGCACGAAAAATAATTGTTCCTAAAGTGTCTAAATTTACTTACCTATGCTTATCAGTCCTTACTGATATACGTGGCAAAGGCATGAGTTGTAAAGACATGCATGATAAGGATTCATGTTTGGTAAAGGTATGTGTGATAAAGACTAAGGGCCCGATTCTGATGCGGGTTGGAAAAGCTTCCCGACCGAGGGCCTGATTCTGATGTGGTTAGGAAGGCCTCCTAACGGCATTTGCTCCTTCCAAATCGGATCGGGAACGTGTCTTCCCGACCGAGGGCCCAATTCTGATGCGGTTAGGAACAAATGTTCCCATCGAAGTCAATGGGAGTTCAACCAAATCGTATCTGGAAGCATCCGGATGCATCCTACTCCGCCGGTCGGACTTTCCCGATCCGAGTGGGTCGGACACCATTTCCCAACCGATTCGGTCGGGAAGCTTTTCCAACCCGCATCAGAATCGGCCCCTGAGTGGCAAAGGAAATTTGTGGTAAAGACTGCGTGGTAAAGGATGCTTCTCATTGTGGGACACCATGGACAGTGCTACCTTCACCAGCTTGTAAGAATATCGAATCAGTTGGGATGCTGTAACATTTGTTCTCTAAGGGGGTAAAATATTCTCCAGAGATTATCCAACAGAAGTCCTCATGTTTTCCATAAACGAATTATAGAATTATAGCTAAAGCCTGTATTAAGGTGAGCCTTTAGGGGATTCAGGACAGATGTGCCTCACACTTGTTTGCATGTCTTCTTTCCACCTTTTCACTGTTCTATTTATTGTGCTGCCACTTCGAGCGGTGATAAAAGAAAAGATGGAAGCATTAACTCATTTGTGTTAATGCCAGCCTCAAGGGCTCATTTGAACTGTATTGACAACGTCTGTATTCCCTTGTTCGAGTGAGATGTATGTGTATAACCAGTTAGTCTGGATGGCTGTGTAATGTAACCAAGTGCAGAATGCTTATGCCCAGCTGTGAAAGGAGCAAAGGAGGTGAAACAAGTACACAAGAATGGCACCTAGCTTTCAGAGTATGTGTTGGTCTTTTGGGGAAAGTATTCTGTCCCGGATGTACTAAAAGGCTGCTTGAGGTTGTTAATTGTGTACTGACTTTCAGCGACCAGTTCTGTATGTGACCTTCAGCCTATGTACTTATTGGTCTCATTGCAAGATCCCCAGTTGCAGCAGTCAGAAAACCACCTGCCTACTGATTATTAATTGGGCAGGTCCATATTTGTGACTCTTTGTTATTGGTTACAAACACAGGGATTATGGCCTGCAAGGAACAGCAGACCACCATCCCTTTTTACCTTTCCAAATGGTTTCTTGTTTACAAAAAACATCGGCAGAAGCAGGCAGTGGTCCTCTGGGCTACTGCCTACTTGCCTCTGAAGCTGCTAACACCATTCACAGGGGAAAGAGTCATTGGAGCAGTGCCTAATTTGAGTCAGTGGGGCCCACAGGCACTCGTTGTTGGGGCCGGTTGGGCCCACCAGCACTTATTTTTCTTCCTAGGACATTCCCCGAGAGGAACACAGGGAAACACACCAACGGGAAAGAAGAAGGAAGAGAAGACAGAAAAACCATCACCAAGGGGGAAACCTGAAGCCTGTAAGAGTGAGATAAAGGGGCAGGATTGTGTCTGGCAGTGGATTAAAGCGGCCTGAGGTGGATTCAGGGCGAGGAAGCCTTGGTATTCAGTGCAGGGACATTTAATAGTGCAGGCCGCTGTCTTTTGAGCAGTACTTTGGGCACCAGCACTCATTATTTTACAAATTAAGCGCTGCACAGGAGGAATTATTTACCACCTCCTATGAGGTGTCAGGAAATGATCAATGGTTTGTAACTACAACTGCAGTAACAAATCATTGATACATGCCAATTTGAATCGTAATTAGAAGGGGATGACCCTTTCACACCCTTTTATAATTGCAATTTGGTATGAGTCTCAAAACCTATTTTGTGAGTCAGAAAGGCTTTACTGACTTGCAAATGGATTTAACATATATTAGAAAGCCATTTTGCAGTTTGCAAACCTTGTGACTTTTTGAATCACAAGGCTTGCAATCGCAGAATAGTTTTGTACATCTGGCCCCAAGAGTACGCAGGCCTTCCTCTTAGTAAGTGGAGGCACAAAGTATATTCAGAGGATTCTGTTTTATTTTAGGAAACTGTATTGGTACTCCTGAAGACAAAGTCATGTCTGCTCCTGCACTGGTTAGCACCAATACTCCACATACTTCCAAGGTGAAGTATGTATTGGGCTATACATGTATAGGCTTCAGGGTGGCATTCAAGACAAAACACAGGATGTTACTTTGTAAAACGGTGGAGAGGATGTACATAGACACTGCCCTGTAATATTTGGGCCCCAGAGGTGTAACAGCAGTTGAATAACAATTTATAACAAATTGAACTAGACTTGCATCCTGGCAGCAACCTCTTTCAATCTCTTACCTCTTACATTTGCTGTAGAATTTGCTAGAGTTCTTACAAAGAGCTGATTCTTACCCACTTAAAGCTAGCTTTAGTCAAGCTCAGAAAGGCCTACAATGATACATAAATACATTAAGGGGCCAATTCCGATCTCGCTGGGAAAGCCCTACGGCCGCCTGGAGCCCGTAGAGCTTCCCGACGGACTCGTGCTCCGGGGCTCCGACCGTCCGAGTACGATGCGAACAAGCGCTGACGGACACGGGTCGCTCGGAGCCCCATTGAAGTCAATGGGCGCGTGTTGTACGACGCGTACATAGGCTCCCATTGATGAAAAAGGTACGTTGCGCACAAAGGCGCCCCCTGTAGTGGGGATGCGTCTGTGCCACCCGCACCGTACATGCATGTGTAGGGGGGACCCTTGGGTCCCCCCCTGTGATCGACTCATAAGGCTACGGGTGAAGGGGGGTCCGGCGCGGACCCTCGAAGTACGCTTCCCGGAGCGTTGACGTGTCGGAGGCTCCGACTCGATCCGGCTGTCCAAATCGTGCATCGTACTGGCTCGGTCGGAAATCGCCTCCATTGCAGGGCACGGTTTGCTTACGGACGAGACGTACGGAGTGGTTCGGACCCAGAAATGACTCGGTCGGCGATTTCGCGTTTCTCGCATCGTAGTTGCTCGCTCGTACAGATGTACGCGTCGGTCGGAAAACACGCGTACGGCTCGTACTTTTTCCGCCCGGATCGCGTTCGGAGCCCTTCCGAGCGAGATCGGAATCGGCCCCTAAGTGTCAAAATGAGCAAATTCTCTATTAATAAAGAACAATGAAGAAACTTGAACCATGTTTGGTCCCTGGAGAAGTAAATGAATACTTAAGTAACAAAAATTGCATGCATATTGCAAGACCCAAAAATAATAAGCCTTATTGCCCACAGGAAAGCAGGTGGAATTACCCTGGAAACTCTCTACCACCTAAAAGTAAGAGGTAAATGATTCCAGTCAAGAAAAAAAAGCCTCTAAATTCCATTTAGTAAGATGAAAACTATACAAAAAGCACATGACAAAAAAGAACGCGCCAAATTAAAACCCACCCTAAAACAAAACCCTAGGTGCAAGGCCAACAATGTGCAACAGTGCCACAATCACTGCAGTGAGGAGCACCCGATAACAGCCTACACATAATCGAGTTCAACTAATCATAGAATCCCATATATGAAGTCCACACACAAGCAAGCGCCAAAATGGCCACAGCTATATTTGATATTTTATACTTTTGATTGTGCTTTGCCAAATACCAATGCTGATTCATTATGTTGTGCTGAAAGAAGACCTATACTGGTATATAACACAGGACTAACCCTTATGCCCAATGTGGAAGCAGTATAGTGCAGCCCTTACGACTGCAAGAACTGTTAAGTGGTGACACCTACTGAGATCAGTGGATCCTTTAACTTTGGCACCTGAGTTGGTCAGACAGACTCTTCCTTATTTAAAACAATATGTAGCAAAAGTCTTATGGGGGGTCTGTATTGCGGTCATTCTGGAATGCAGAGCGACCTTTATACAGACTTAGGGCCTTATTACGAGTATGGCAGTCCACTGGACTGCCGTACTCGTGGTGGCGGTCCAACCACCGCCACACTGTGGGCCTGCCCGCAGTATTGTGAGTGGGGCGGTCGGACTGCCGGGTCTGCTGTGATCAAGGATCCCGCTGGACCGGTGGTCTGAAACTGGCACAAATATGCTGCAGGTGCCTCTGCCGGCATAAATAAAAATATTGGGTGGCGGGCCTTTGATAAATTGATTTATTGCTTCACTGAGGATAGATATATGCACTGTTATCTGTAAAAAAAATCCCACAAAACCACTGTGCAATGTTCAGTGAAAGAAGAGCAGCAGGATAAGCAGAGCCAATCCTTACACCAAGGATTGCACCAGAATTCCCAGAAAAAGCATCATTCATTTGGATATATCATAGGACCAGGAGGCTCCCAGTTATGGATCCCATCCCCCACCAACCTAACTGATTCAATGACATGAATTAAATCTCTTAAGTTTGAGTATACACAGGTCATGTTTTAGTTTTACAAAACAAAACATCAAATGAAACAAAATCTTATCATCAGGCCTTTCACATATACTAGAGAAGATAAACAGTTATCATCACATTACAATATTCAAATCTTATATCACAGTAAATGACACTTTTCAAGTTCTATCCTCTACGTTTACCAAATTATTTAAATATATTTACAATTTCTAGTTGCAGTATAAGTTACACAGCACTCATTCCCCATTTTCAATCACTTCCACCTGGACCACAAAAGTAAAACCACATGCATCCCTGAAGGAGGTCCCTGACCTCTGCCGTACCGAACACCTGCCGAGTACCCGCACCTCCCCACCACCAGGTAACAAGGGAGGTATCTCATTCCATGTGATCAGGGACTATAGCCCCACAACCTTTACTGCTGAGTAAAATTGTGAGTATACCCCTAACCCGGTGGAAGATGTCCTGGCAAAATGAAGCCTGTCTGAGGTAAGGTAATTCTGAAGAAGTGGCTTAACCATCAATTTAGCTGTTGGTGTGGCCTACTATCCTACCAAAAGGGTGATCAGGCCCACAGGTCCTTCGTCCACTCCCCCTCCCCAATTAATAGAGGTGTTGCAAATGACCAAATAGTCTCAGTGAATAAGTCCGTGACTATGTCTGAAAAATGAATTCTGTCCGTTTGGTGCATCTTTTCCGCTCTCACCAGGTTATGAGAGATGTGCCTTAAGCGACCCTAAACCTGCGCATAGTTTGGCCATTTCTGAATTAAGCCATCTAACTGAGACGTTGGTTACCCTAGTCTTGATGCCTGAGCCCCACACCACTCAATATCTGCCTTTAACAAGAGTGCTCCAGGGCCTTGTTTCCTAAATTTGCTTAGAACCTGGTCAAGAGAGGCATACCTGACAGTGCAAATGTCTGGATCAATGGTGTCATTGACCGAAAATGTTTTTGGAGCTGACAAGTTGTGAATTAGCCTGAACTGATGAGGCTCTTTTTAAAGCACAATTCCCAAAGTTGAACACACACAATCTTGGAGTGGGGGGACGTGAAAGGGCCCTCACCCCTCCCTAAACTCCCCTCTCTTTGTAATGTTTTAACTACCATACCTCTGTGGGAAATTAGTCCACAGAAGGAACATATGTTTTTATATTTATGGGACCCTACAGGGCGGGAATTCACCTTCCTCTTGAAAGCCCAGCTTTTTGCCCCCACATATAGGTGTCAGTGAAAGGAATGCTGACTGAATAAATTCCTTACTGCAACAAGTCTAGCCAAACATTCCCTTCCTTTTGTCACACTCGATGTTATTAGGATCGTCTATCCTTGCCCACCTGAAATCACAGTCATAAACTAACCATGCCCTATCACCGTGATCATGTTCAGACGTCAAAGTTTTATTAGCATGAAAAAATCATTGGTCCCACAAATTTGGGTTTCTTCTCCAGCATTACTGTCATATAAACATTAAACACAAAGAGGCACTTTGTGATGTCCTATTCAACTTTTGTTTTTTTTATCCATTCCAGCACACTTGCCTTATTTTTAGTTTGTCTCAAGCTCACTCCTCCTAGCTTAATTCAGAGAAAGTACCTCTACAAAGTCCCCCATCTAATCCTTCACATCAACAGGTACATTGAATGCAAGCTTACCCGGCTTAGAAAGTATTGCCTCCTGCACTTTGATTGCCTTTGCTTTTTCCTCACTCGGACTGCTTGGATGAGCGCTCACCTTTTTTATCTTTTCCCTTTACTGGAGATTCTTTCTCTTGTCTGCCACAACTGTCCCCTTGCTGTCATCTTTCTCCTTCTTTTCATCCTGTTTTCCCTTTGGGCTGCTATGAAGGATACCTGCTTATGAAGGCCCGCAATTGCAGCGTTAACATTCCCTGATGCCGGCCATGGGCTAGTCCCAGCAAAAGGACTGGAGGGCTTGTCTGACCTACTAGCAAGTTGGGAAAGCAACTTTGCTACTGACTAATACAGACACTGTGCTACCTGAAATGCCCACCAGTGAGTACTGGCTGGTCTCGGGCTCCACCACCAGGCCCACAATCCAAGAGGTCGATTGCAACCAAGGAGAAACAGGAGAAGAGGCATGCTACCCGCTCACACACCTGGGTGCCAATGGGACTAACTGTTTGCCTTTACTGCCCTGGGAGATCTCTTCCAATGCTTGGTTAATCTCCCCCAATACCCTCAACACTTCAGCATTATTCTTTTCTTTCCCTCACTATCTTTGCTGTAGTCATCTATGTAGGTGCCACTTGGCTCCTCCACTGCAGGGGTGCCTTGGTTCTGCAAAATCCTTGGACCACATGTCAACTCTGCAATGCCTTGTGTTAAATCCTGTGAGCCAGAAGGCTCTCCCAATGCACATCCCTGTCATTCTCTAAACTAGCAGCAGAAGCCTGGGCGCCCAAATGCTTCCCATGTTCACAATCCCTTATCTCATTCTCTGACCTAACCACAGGAGCCCCTGCGGGATTAAGTACCTGATTCCTGGACCGCTTTTTTACTGGTGGAAAGGCTGTGCAAAGGAGAACCACACCCTCCTTGGATGTTCAACTACTTCTGGCTCTGGGTCAGCATCAGAGCTGACTGGGGGCTCACTCCCATTCACTTATTTGCCCAGTACTAGCTTAAATAACTGAGCTTTCTCATGATCCCTTCCCTTCTTCTTCTCTGCCTGACTGCTTGCCATCCTGGTGAATACTTAAATATGCAGCCAAAAATACACTCTTTGTATTGAAAGCAGTGGTAAAAACACCTTAATGCACCAAAACATCAAAAACACCAAAATGCCTTAAAAATAAATAAATATGTACTTTAGCCAGTTGGTCACTACCTGCAAAAAGCCTTGCAACCCCTAATTTGTGTTGCCTCATGAATGGGCCCACAAGAGGGAATCTGACTTCCCACTTTCCCCTACTCCTTGCCTCCAAATAAGGCTGATGCTCCTCCTGGGCAGGCCGAGGTCCCCCCAATAGTGCTCAGGTCTCAAATGAGGTGATGTGCACTGCATGTAGTGCTATCAGCATGCGTGCCCCAGCCAACCCTAAAAAAAGGAAGGGGCCACCCTGCCCAAGATGGCCACTCTGGAGGCAATGGTCAAGCAGGAGAAGGGCAACGCTGCAGGCCTGGATGAACGCATGCCCGCAAATGTATGCCTACATGAACTGTTGTGAGTTCTGATGCCTTGGGGGTAAAGAGAATGCATCAAAGATGGCACTGCCATTAAAGGTCCCTTGACAGCAGGACCCTGGATGACTCGCACAAACACTTGCTTCCTCTGTCTGCCCTCAGGACTCATGTGAGGCTGAAAACACATCATCACTTCCCGTGTAACTCTTTCCTGTCCCCTACTCTAGGCAAAAGAGTTGACAAAGAGTTGCGAGACAAGTGGAAGGGTAGAAATCCATAGGGGGTCTCAGGCCCAGCCCAATGCCCCCGCATTCTGGGTGTGCTTTGTTCAGAGTCTCTGCTCCTTACATCCTATTGGCTTGACATGGACATTAGCCACGTACTGTCTGCCACTAGAGATGTCCTTGTTCTGAACAATAGGATGCACACTACCATTTTGCACTTATCAAATTACTTTCAGCCCTGTGTTTTTTCACAGCTAGCCGCTAGCAGCCTTCGGTGGGCATGGCACAAGTGCTGGCACAGCCCACCTTTTCCAAAATACTAACACAGGTCACTTCTGATTTTGATAGACCAGTAAAATGTGTTCCCTTCAGATCCACAGAGGGGGAATGAAATTGTAATGAAGGGACATATTAATCATGGTTTTGAGTCGCCCTTTCCCCACGCAAGGGAGTGCGAGGGTGACGCAAAACCTAGAATGACATTTACAAAGCCACGCAAGGCCACCTTGCATGGCCCTGTGTTGCTTGGTAAATGTGGAGGAACACAAGGCAGCGTAAGTCGCTGACTTGCGTTACTTCACGCCAGGGAGGCATTGCATGGGTGGAGCATGGATGTTCACACACATCCACCCATGGATTTGGCGTATTCCCAGATTTACCATTAGTGTTAGATCTGGGATAGTGTCAAAATGCTACGACTCCTGAGGGAAGACGCAACGAGAAGAAATAAGTTTATTTTTCCTCTTTCTACATGTGCTGCATTCAACAGCACGCATACAAAGAGGAAAATGCCACAGAGGATTGTTTTGTGCAGGAAGGTCTCCCTTCCTGCACAAAAGCAATCCTGCCTATAACGCAGGCACACTTGCACCATAGTGCAAGGGTGCCTGTGTTGACGTTAGGCAGCAGTTTTTGTGCCAGCTCAGGCAGACAACAGGAATATGTCACATAATGCTAAATACAGTACATTCCTGCCCTTTGGTGCAGTGCAGCAAGGTGGCCTGCTATGCTGTGTTGTGTGAATATTTCGATAAATATGCCCCCAAGTTTTATACAACTTTGCATATCCCAAATGTGCTAGTGGTCCCCCTGCCCATATACCACTGGTTCCTCACATGTCCAGGTAGTAAGTGTAAAGCAACTGCTACATGCAGCACACCATCAATGTGCAAATGGTTGTGACTAGATGCCACCCATAACCCATAATGCTGAGAACAGCTGCATCCTATAAACCATGGAGTTATACCAATTGCTCTGCACATGCCTATGTGTTGAGAGAATCATAATACTGCCCCTTAAACCATAATCTCCATTATACAATAAATATGTACTCTGGTGAATGTCACACGATGATGCACATAGGCGAAAAGACTTTAGTATGTGTCAGAACTGTATGCTCCTGTTTTGGTCCAGAAATGGCTTTGCACATGTATCATCAATTGAGAAATGCCCTCTCACATTCTAAATTAACAAATAGGACAATGTGTATGTGTATTGTCAGCACTTCTCCTTACAGGTACCCATGTGTTCATCTCATGAAAGTGACTCTAGATATCAATCCTCTGATGCCTTGACCCCTCTGCTTAAAACATTGTATTCCCAGTGACAAGTGTGCAGTAAGGCACCCATCAGGACATGCAACAAGAGAATGAATCTGAACTACCGAAGGCACATTTCCGAATTGCTCACTGTACCTTCGGAACCTTGAGATACAAGCCAGATAAGATGTAACCTACAGAAATTATTTCATGCATGCTCCATAACACTGCAATTAGGTGATAGAGGTTACAAAATACAAGTGAAGATTATGAAGAAACAGAAGTGAGACCTGTCCAACACCAGCATAATGCTGATGTATCTGGCATTAGAGGAAACGTCACTGAGCCCGTTTACATAACAATAAAAAAACTTACTTTTAGGAAAGTGGTTTATTATATATATATGTTTTTTTAGAGAGTTTTATATAGCGCTGGGAAGACTCGAGGGAATCAGAGCGCTTTACAACATTGACACAGGCAATAATATCAGACAGCAATAAGTGTGGTTGTGAGACCTCACAGTGTAATAAACTCATTACCTGTACAGGATGCAGTCAGATTCGTTTAAATAACCTTAGCTCACCCCTGGGTAACTGTGGTTCTGAACAGTCAAGCTTTATCAAAGGAACAAGTTTAAAGCATTAAGAAATACCAAAACAACGGAATAAGAAAGAAACCAGACACAATAAAAATCTTACATCAGTTTTTTAAAAATAGGTTATATTTTTATCTTTAAAATGACACCCCAATGACACAAATTCACCAGAGGTTCGGGAGATATAAATTATTAATCAAATAATAAATCACTGCTTTTCATTCAAAACACAAACAAGCATTGGCAACTACCCTGATTAGTAGTTCACCTTGGAAAGTTTGGAAAACCTTCACAGAGTTGTAAACTACTACTCTGGCCCACTTTGGGTGACCAACTCTGGCAGGGAGCGGGTCACATAAGCCAATGAGGCTTGTTAGTGCAGTTGCTTCACAGTCAAAGCAGTCTCCAGTCCATTTTCAAGCACTATAGGTGAACCACCAAAGACTATAATGGAGTGGTCCTGGTGCAAAGGATGCAGGATGCTGAAGGATGCTGACGGGGTCTTCCTGGGGCTACTCCTTGGTCCACGGTCATGGTAGGGGGAATTTGACCACAGGGGTCAATGTCCATAAAGGTGCAGTTGAAGTTCAGTCAAAAAACAGTTATCACTGGTCAAATGGTCTCTGATTAAAACAAAACCAGCAGTTTCATTTAACTGGTGATAACTTCAGACTTCGGTGATCAGACTGCACTCCAACACCTCTCCTGGGTCCCACAGACTGGGGTACAGCTTTTGAGGGTCCAGTCTTGGTCTCCCAGACATCATGTTGGCAATCTGCGGTGGTCAGGCGTTCTTGGCTACCAACTCACCAAGGCAGGCTTCTTCAGCTTTTGTGGCCCTATGGCTCGAACAGGAAGTCATCCAACTGACACTTGGAGTCACCTCTTCTGTCTGAGGCTCAAGGATGACTTTTCTTCAAGCAGTGCACCAGAGGCACAGTCCTCTCTTTACTAGCCCCAAGGAGGAGCAGGTGTAGCCCAGTCTTGGTGCTGCCTCTCTTTGCTGTGTCAAGGTAACAGCAGGGCAGTCCTTATTCTGTCTACTCTACAGTACAGACATGATCTGAGGTCTAGGTTCCAGGGGTGCCACTTTTATGCCCAGTTAGTGCCCTTGAGGGATGTGGCGATGACCAGCCAATAGGCTACCAGGTCCCCTCCCGCCTAGTGACTACTTCCTTTGAATTGTGGCATCTAGCTATCCCAGAATACACTATTCTGCCCATTCCCAAGATGGCAGAACCCTTCTCTTGGTGTGTGGAGCTCCCTAGCCATGCCTTGAGGTATGGCTACCTGGGGTCTACATGCCCACAGAAAAAACAGTTTGAGAATGGCTTACCCCTCTCTGTCCTTTATGCCAACCCGTCTGCAAGAACAAAACAGCAACCCCTCTCATGCATATGCCTTTCAAAGGGGTCTTCCCCTTTGAAGCTCGCCTTTTGGGCTCACAGTCTCTTTGACTTACCTGCCAGGGAAAATTCACCCTTCTCCCAATGGCAGGCCTTTCGCGTTTCTTCCTGAGAGGAGGGCAGAAGGCTGTCTCAAGGCCAGCAACTCTAAATGGTCATGGAAATTTGAGCAACAAAGTAGCCACTTACTAAAGTTGACACTTGTGCAGAAGTTACCTTAAAATCGACTTGAGCATCAATATGCTACAATTCCTTTGATACCTTGAATTATCATATTTACTTGTCCCATTCAGAAGTTAGCACTGCTGAGTGGTCCGCGTGTAACCCTGTATTTGCCAATGGGACTACTAGCCTTTCCACAGTAAAACCAACAATACAAGGTTTATACTGTCAGGACATGTAAAGTTAAAAACGACATGTCCATCTTTTAATATAATGCAGCATGCTTTTAGGGCTCAGTAGACCTGCCTTGGGTGACTTATACATATTAAAAAGGAAGGTGTGAGTCTTTGCTAGTATTTTAAATGGCAAAGTCGAGTTAGCAATAGAAAACTCACACTCGTGTTGGCACAATAAGTGCTGCAGTCCACAAGAGACACTTTAAACTATAGGCCCTGGGTACCCCGGTACCATATACTAGGGAATTATAAGTAAGCTAGCTTATACCATTTGTTGGTAAACCAATCAGACATATACCTTTTAAGGGATAGAGCAATGGCACTGAGGTCTGGTTAGCAGGCCTCAGTGCACCTTCAGAGTCAAAAATCCAGCAGCATCAGTCTAAACACTTGGGGGCGATCATGCAAAAAGAGGCATTTTCTGTACATTTACTTGCAGTAATACACAGCACACATTTGTATAGTTTGAAGAATAATTGTTTTTTAAAATGTGATTGCCTGCAACAAGCTAGCTGCTCAGTCCTAGCACCACCCTAACACTAAGCCCTAGCAGCTCTTTCCTATCACTCACCATAAATCCCAAATGGTGCACCCACTGGCTACTCTAATCTACCCTACCTTGGAAGGCATCAACACCTTCTATGTCCTAGCAGCTCAATCCTACCACCCACAACAGCCCAACAGCCCATCCTCAGACAGCTCTAGCCTGCCACCCAATCTAACTCAAATACCATTTGTCCTAAATCTCATGTTCTAACACCATATTCTTTCTTCTTGTTAGTTGGTTCTCAATCTTCTTTGGGTCAGTCAGCATCACAGCCATGGTGGAGACATGTAGGAGGATTGGAGGGGGGGGAGGAAATGAGAGGGTGTGGTAATGCTCAGGGCAGTAAAATTCAACAGGGCTGTCTTGTCTTGCTCCAGTAGCCTGGACAAGCTGCTAAAGGTTGACCCTGCCTCAGTTTCTATCCTTTCCAGCTCCAGAGTGGCTAACATTTTTTTGCTCCCATTTGATAAAGGTTTTTTGATTTTCAGGAAACAAACTCCCAAAGCTGGAGTTTGTTTCATAAAATAAAAAGTACTGGCCCTGATGGGGAGGACAATCTAGTGACTTTGACACCACCCTAATTATGGCTGGGTGACTGACACTATGACCTGACGGCCTGTGGTAAACAAGCAGGTAGCTCAGAAGGTTCCAATGGCAGAGCCAGCTGAGGCTTGGCTATCCAAAATCCTCTAGTTGCCCCACCTTTAAATGGGGAATGGGAACCATGGGTTTGGTTGATCGCGAGCCCTGCTGATTTATGGCAGTGTTCTCACTCCATCAACCACCAAATAACTCCTCATGTCTTCACTTCAGGAGGTTTTGGTGTCAGATGCATGTATAAAAACCTAATGAAAGAGCTAAAGCTGCCAAGACAAAATATATCAGGTTTTCATCATCATTTTATTATTATATATGTTCTTCATATTAAGGGCCTTATTATGATGTCGGGTGGTTGCGGAACCGTGACCGACCAACTTACGGTCGGCGGTCCCGACCGCAGTATTACGGCGCGACCGCACATGGTGTGGTCGCATACTCCCATTTCCCTATGGGAGCTTGTGCTGCGGCCATAAAGTGGTGTAGCACAAGCTCACATAGAGAAATGGGAGAATCTGTTCATCCCTGCACCGCGTGGCAGGCACTTCAAGGTGCCTTCCACGCGGTGCAGAGATTTAACAGCCTCGGCCCCCAACTGGAGGCCGCAGGGAGAAGGGTGCCTTGCTATGGGCCCCCCAAGTCGCTTTCCGACAGGCTTTTCATGTCTGAAAGACTGACATGGGAAGCCTGTCGGAAACCGACATCGTTATCCCGACAGCGGAAACGCTGTCCATAGGGATTACGGTGGGGCTTCCGACTGGCCGACAGGCTCTTTGAGCCAATCAGAATACAGTCGGAATGACCGGCCGGTTTCACATTCGACTGCCTGCATTGTAATGCGGAGGTCGGAAGTGAAACCGAAGATGTGACTCGGAAAGCCTCCGACCTATGGTCGGAGGCTTTCCGAGTAACATCGTAATGAGGCCCTAAGTGTTTCTCAAGTCCTTATGATGGCCTCAGATCTCTTTTAGGTATGGATACACAGAAAGTGGCAGCCTGCATTATGGTATGGTTACAAAAAGTGCTGGAAAATGTCCGCTTTCAAATATTATCTCAACATTATTACAAAGCCTTAAAGAAAACAAGTGTCTGGTGACCCTGAATGAAGAAAGCAAATCATGTGTATGGTATCTGACCTACAGAATTAAGAAATAAGCTGGAAAGTAATAGCCTAAAGGTGATCCAAATGACAGGGTGAAGAGGTAGGTCTTCAAGCATCCTCTGAATTTGAGGAAATCAATCTACTGTCTAAGTTGCAGTGGTAGGGAAGTCCACAAGGAAGAGCTCTGAGTGTGAAATCATTGACCACCATTTCTCTAATATCTGAACAGGAGGATTATTGGTAAACCCTATATGGTAGACCTGAGGCCTATGGTCAAATAGTAAGGGGCAAACATTTTCAATAGAAAGTTGGAAGAGTCACCATGGATCCTTATGCATTAGGCAGAGATTTTTGGTAGCCACTCTTCTTTTTACTGGAAGCCAGGGGAAAGAGCTCAATATCTGAAGATATATGATTGTGTTGTTTCAATCTTAACTACATGTGTGCTGCTTGGTTTTCAACTCTTTGAAGTTTTGAGAGTGATGTGCCAGGGAGACCAGTGCATCGGTTGCTGTAATAAGCCAAGTGGGATATGACCACAGATAACAAAGGGAGGCCTTCTGTGAGCAGTGGTGCATCTGAAGAACCCCTTTTGCCAGCACAAGTGGTAATGCTGTCTTTCCTTGTGCAGTAATTGATTGCTCACAGTCAAAGAGCCACCGGGATTGGGGAACAGCCAAGTTCCTCTGGTTGTCTTTGATAAGGGCATGGTTGATGAGGCCCACGAGTATAACTTCAGTTTTATCTATGTTCTGCAGCACAAATTGATCCTCATCCAATGATGAAACTGTGAAAGGATTTAAGGAAAGCTGAGAAGGTTGTCTTCAAACTTCAGGTAGAGCTGAGTGTCATATGCATACGTATGATTTCTAATCTTGTAAGAATTCAAAATGTCAGTAAACAGAGCCATGTAAGAATTAAATAGCACTGGTAACAAGGCTGATCTCTGTAGTACACCATATTTGACATCAACTATACAGGTGGGGTATGGATCCAATGTGACGTGATAAGTGCAATTTCGAAGAAGAGGGAAAGCAGAATATCACTTCCCCTCTTCTACAAGTGGATGCAGATATTCTGTTGATTAGCACCAGAGACCATATTACATTAAGTATCCCAGGGTGCAAGGACATGTGCCCCCTTCCTACGTCTCTGGGGCACTCTGATATTACAGACCATGACACAGGTGTTTGTACAGCTCCTTCTGTAATACGGATTGCGCAGGCGCTACATGTGTGCCAGGGCAACCTCAAGGAGGCATTCCCTTATTTACATAAATGCGTGTCCTCATTAACATGAGGAAATACTTTGCCTATGCACCCTGGCTGTATTACAGATGCAGAGGCAAAGGAGGGGTTTACAGTGAGTGCACCCACTTAAAGCATCCCTTGAAAGAGAAAGAGGGCCCCTTGCACTGGCCTCAGATATCCCACTAAAGGCGGGGGTGCTGTCATTTGCTGCACCTGCCTGCAAGGGGATCTCACACCCCTTTCAAATGCAAGCTGTGTTGCCATCTGCAGAGTGAAAGCTGGACTGGTCGCTTCAAACTGCAGCCCGTCTTTTATAAATGAGCTGCTCCCAGTATCAACACCAGCACTGGAAAAAGTACATATGTTGTGATATGGTACTCTATCCCAACAGTGCCCGATGCCCAGATTTAAGTGTGTGGCATGGCACAGATTGGGGCAGTGTTCTGTGTTCATGCTACTACCCCTGATGGTCAATGGTGTTGCAGTCCATCAAAAACCCTAATAGGAACCATATACACAAGTGGCTTGATCCCTGGAGTTCAGTAACTCTTCCTTATCTTTAAAGGAGTTGTCTCCATGACACAATGAGGCTCTGCAGCCTGAGCTAAAATCACTTAAAATCTGTGACACTCCATGTGGCGGCACCGTAGGCAGATGATAACTGTTTAGTCACCTTTTTCACATGGAAGTGTCGATATTTGCCTAGAATCTTAGGGAGCATAGGGGTTGATTGCATGTTTGAGGGCTGGAAGAAATTGATCCACTGATGAGGGAGGCATTGATTAGGCTAGCAGAAAGACGAGGTTGAGCCCCAATTGCATATCTTGAAAAAAACAAATCAAGAATGCTTCAAACAAGGCTGACAGAAAAAGTTAAAAGTCTTGCAGGGGATCCTTACTCTAACAAGCAGTCCTTCAAAAGTAGAAATGAAAGAGTGCATGGGCACTGCAGGTTAATTTAGATGAGTTTAATCAAATTACATTTCATAGGCCAAGGCAATGCTTAAAATAAATTTCTATTGTTTGAAAGTAATATGCAAGCAACTGTCATGAGAACGTAATGCAAATATGATGTGTACTAGATGCTCAAGGGTAATGAATTTCTCAAATATTAGGATGACTGTGTTTCTTCATAAACTTTCACTGCTTTCGATAACTTCTGGATCAAAGTCCAGAGCAAAATTTCAATCATGTTTCTCAATCTTAACAATTATATGTAATCCTGTTATTTTGAGGGCACAAACAGAGACAATCACAAATAAATCCATATTCCTGTATGGATGATGCAAGTTGTAGGTAAAACTCCAATAGCTGAGTCCAAATCTGAAGTATTCAAGCAAAGGTCCAATTCAGTTTGAGTCAAAGATTGTACATTCAGTGATAGAAAGCTGGAAAAAAAGCTTTAATGTTGGATTTATTAGCCAAGCACTGTTGATCTAGGTAAAACACAATGGGCCCAATTCACAAACTGCATTTTGTAGTGCGTACAGTAATACTACAGTAGTACTGCTTACTTACTACAAAATGCAATTCACAAACATACGAGTGTTAATCCACTTCTCCTGTCTTTTCCATGGAGAGAACCTCACAATTGTAAGTTTACTATTTAGCAGTAAATGTTGGAGAAACCATGGAGAGTGGCTGGAATAGTTACTAGTAAACGGGAGGGGTTACAGGGATAGAAAGGAGAGGTTTAGGGAGGGCTAAGGAGGGGTTTTGGGAGGGACAGACACCCACCCACAAAAGAGTAAGCAATTGCTATTTAGAAACTGCACTCCTAAATATACTACAGCCAAGAAAGACCCAAAACAGTAGCAAATATGCTCTATTCTGGGCCTGGAATATGTCCAGCACTGCAAATTGCAAACCACTGGTACTGCAACACCCTAGAAACCCCATTCAAAATAATGTTACAATAAATTGATTAATTTATTTTGACTTTTTAAAAATGTATATAAATGTAATATAATGTGAAAAAGTATATATGAATAAAGAAATATAATTAAAAAAATATATATTTAAATCAAAAAATATTTTAAAGTTGAATTAAATTAGCTTATTTTAACATTATTTGGTAAATCAAATGCTTAGCCACAGCTCTCTTCAGCAGCTTTACTGTAAACATCCAATGTGGGAGAGTAATTGGAAGGGTCCCTGAGATCACAGACACAGTGGGTCACAAATGGCCTTACTAAAACAATATAATATGAATACTGTTACTAAGAATGAATTAATAAAATCGACTTCTTGGGAAAAGTGAAAGCTGAGAGTTGAAAAAATATTTTGAGATGACACCTTGAGGGCCACTAACTGATGCATACTTAAGTCTTAAACCAAACCAACAGTAGCATTGGGAAAGAGGCTGAAAGGCATCTAATCGAGTAGAGACAAAGTTCCAAAATGTCTATCGACTGCAAGGCTCATGATCAATGCTTAGAAGAGCAGTAAGTTCCCTTGATTAAATGAAGAACAATGAATTAGATAAGGCTCCTAAGAGAATCCCTAGGAAATTGCTTCTACGTTTTGAGAAAAATATAGCAAGATCTTCCCAAATAGTAGCGGAGGTGAGGGAATTGCTTTTGTAATCATGTCTCAATGAAAAAAGCCATAAGAACTTCAAAAGTATATTTTGCAAAAATATGGCCTTCTGAAAATTAGTGGAAAAAGGAGTTTCTATGTTGTGCTGCAGTGGGAAGCAGTTTAAATAAAACATGGTTTACCATCACACACAGGGCTGATCCCCGCTTTATTTCATCCAATAGGCCAATTGACCTTGGTCGCCAAATCTGAGAATCAGGAACAAATCATCACATAGATATTAATCACAATATCTATCTAAGTTCAGTCAATAAAGAGAGTTATTGAAGATTTTAAGGGTTTTATTAATTAAAAGTCAGTTAATTGTCTTTATTCAGAATCATCAATTGTATTCATATTAGTTTCAAATAATCAATCTTCTACAGAATTTCTAGGAAAAAATAATGATTAGTTCAATCAAAGTGCAATGCATTAAGCGTATTCTATAAAGGAAGAAAATCCCTATACTAAGGATGGGATGAAAAGTTGTCAGTCAGAACCCATAAAGGGTTCAAGTTTGAAAGAGAGTGAGATCAAGCATAAAATTCAAAATATCCAAAAGTTAATAATCAATCAGAGCAGAACTTCCCAAAAAGAGATATTCACGAAACTCAGTAAAGTCTCAAGCAATAAGGAATAAAGCAGGGGAAATGTGCAGTAGCAACTGCAATCAATGGCAAAGGGTAAAATGGCATGGAATGGCGTAGCATAGAGTGTGGAACAATGGCATTAGCCTGCTCTAGTAATATGTTGTTAGACCTGTTTAGGGTGTTTGCCTCCAATTGTGTTGAATTCTTCTATGCTGGCTTTAGGACTCTGAGTACTTTATCATTGCCAACTAGTCCTAAAGTGCATGTGTTTCTCCCCATAAACATGGTTTGATTGACTTATCCACAATTGGCATATTTAATATATCTATAAGTCCCTAGTAGAGTGCACTACATGTGCCCAGGGTCTGTAAATTAAATGTTACTAGTAGGCCTGTAGCACTGATTGTGCCACCCACACAAGTAGCACTTTAAACATGCCTCAGTCCTGCCACTGCATAGCCTGTGTGTGCAATTTGTATTGCCATGTTGACTTGGTATTTAAAACCCCTTGCCAAAATGTAAACTCCCCTTTTATTACATATGTCACCCCTAAGGTAGGCCCTAGGAAGTCTGTATGGCAGGGTGCTATGTAATCAAAAGGTAGGACATGAGCTTTTACGTTTTGCATGTCCTGGTAGTGAAAAACATCCAAATTCATTTTTCACCACTGTGAGGCCTACCCCTCTAATAGGTTAACATTGGGAATCCCTCATTACACTTAATAAGCTGTAATTCCTTATTGAGAAGGAGTAGATCTGTCATGTTTCATATCATTGGAATTGTAATGATAAATCCTCTTTACTGTTAAAGTTGAATTTATCATTACCCTTTTCAAAATGCCACTTTTAGAAAGATACAAGTAGTAGGGGTTGGCCCTGTACCACACAGCTAGATTGGGACAGTAAATTGCAAGAAGAGAAATATCTAGCTGACTATTTGTTGTGCTGTCAACTATTTAACAGACTGAGACCAAAGTCACTAGTAAGATGGTCCACATCATTTAATTATACTGTTTTCTGAAACATTCTTATACATTTTCACACTTACACAAAATAGAGGAGGACAACACTTCACAATTTACACAATATGAAAGTTAGGCTCAAAAAAATGAAGACAACAAATACAATTGTAACACAATCACCAAATGATTTCACAAAAAATTCACAAAGAACTAATAAATTGAAAACAACAAGACTAGAGCACATACAAATGGATTAAAGCTGTTACCAGTCAACAAAAAATAATAATGAGGTAAGGTAACCCAATCGAACACACTCGGGATACCATCCAACGGGGATGTTATCATTTCAAGCAAAGGAGAATATACAATTTAAATCAAGTTTCTCCTTCAATTGCTATGTGATTTATATAATTTATAAGGTTAGCTGGTCCCCTGTTGGTCAAATTGGTGCCAATGGCATACCATAGAATTTCAGATAGTAACCTTTGATTATGCAACTTTGCTTGTCTGAAATCCAAATGCACATGAAGTTTCTTTACTTTAAACATCCCATCCCACGAATGGAACTACATTTCTATCCTTTTAATAAAGCAAATTGTATGTTAGCTAAGAATAGGCTATGTAGAAATTGAAACATCTGTATTAATGAAAGAACATTTTCTTTCAAGATCTCATCCTTGGTAAGCAATACAAGTATGTAAGAAAACAAATTCAATTTATTGTGCTACTTCCATGTGGTCAACTTGTCATATTTCTACTAAATAATAAACTATAAACAGGCCTTTTTGAATTCTTCTCCGTTTAAGAAGAAACATTTTGCAGAGCTAAGTGTAACATTCATTTAATAAAACATGAACATGAAAAGGTCAAGAACTTTAGCATTCAAAAGCGTGCATCAGCACATTTTAGTACCACCACTTTTTTAAGCAATGCTGATTTAAACAATTTTGGGGCCTAGTACATGTAAATATGACTAGTTACTACATGTGCACTTAATAAAATATGCATTTTGTTCAATTTAAAATCTGCACGTTAATTTCACATATATATTTTAACTATATTATTTTTTGTTTTGCTAAAACCTTTATCAGTTGCCATTGCTTCGTTCTAGTCTACTTTGACCAAGTTGCCATTGGCAAGATAATCTATCTGTACACTAGTGGGACCTTCTCTGTTGATATTTGAGTTATTGATTTGTCAGTATTTTTATTGTGCAAATTGTAATTAAGTAAGTAAGGAACACTGTGTT
Source organism: Calotriton arnoldi (assembly GCA_963921515.1). Lineage (NCBI taxonomy): Eukaryota > Metazoa > Chordata > Amphibia > Caudata > Salamandridae > Calotriton > Calotriton arnoldi. The sequence goes on from CAWUFW010000409.1 coordinate 3,962,770, forward strand.
TGTTGATTGAAGGGTCATCGGAACTACTGAGGGAGCAAGGAACAACTCTGCCCTCTTTAATCCCAGCAATCAAGCTAATCTGTCAGCAACATGTCAGCAAATTAGATTGACTAAGCGTTACATTCACGGAAGGCCATGTGGCATTTCATTCAATATAATTGTCTGTGCTGCAACCAATACAATTGTCACTTCAATTCAGCCAGTCTGATTGATTGTCATTTAATTAGAGATAAACTGAATTGCCATCAAACTCCTTGAATAAGGTTCTTTTCCAGGGTGGCTGTAGGGTATCTTGTGGAAGGTAGCATTGAACTCGAAAAACGATACACCTAAAGCTTTGATGTTTTCTGTGTGTGCCTCATTCTGTAACTTCATTTGCATGCAAAAAGGGCAGCTTTCTATCAGACATCCAAAGTCAAGTATAGGGGTGTAAGAATAACCTCTCTGTTTGAAAGTCCCATGAGCACATAACAGCCTTGATCTAGATGCCTTTGATGTAATCATTGTCTTATAGTTATCTTTGTACAGAATTTTAGTTGGAATTTGTAGTATCCTCATGTTTTGTTATTATGTTCCCTTTCACCTTGTTCCTAGCTGCTCAGCCAGTGTGAGTGTTCTGTGTGGAATGTTGGTGTGATTGACGTGAGTGGAATGCTTGGGAGCCTGGTGTGAGTGTTGTCAGTTGGAAGATGGGCTGAGCAGCTAGCAGGCTGCTCCTGGTGGGGCTGTTACCTTACATCTTATGGGCTTAATAAATAACCTTAAAGACACTACCTGGCTGCGTCTACTATGTCACCTCTACGCATGGGACAAGACCACTACATTTTGGCGACGATCTGGAGACAAACTCATGTCTTACGCGTCTTCACAAGGAAGATCAAGATGTCAGGGAAAAAAGTGTCTTCATGTTGGATGGTACCTAAGAAGTCTTCATGTTGGAATGAATCAAGAGGAATTACAAGCGCAGACAGTTCACGGAAAAATTCACAGAAGTACTTGGTCACAAAAGGTCACCCAGACAGCTCCAGCAGACTTCCAGGAGGAAGTGTTGAAACTAAAGGACTTACAAAAGAAACTAAATGAACTGGAGCTGCACGCCTCGCAGCCCCACCAGTGTCCCTCACACCGGACAGCCCCAGCCCGGGCGTGCTGTTGTCACAATCATCACTTCAGTTGGATTGTAATGGAAAGGCATACACTTTTAAAACAAGGGACAACCTGTCACCTCGATTTGGATTACAACAAATCTTTTGGTCATTTGTAAAAGAAACCTTTGTTTGGTTTTGCTCTGGCCGTTTCCAGGTGAGTGCTTTGCTATGGGATTCCACCGTGATCCAGCGCTACCATCAACTGCACACTGTGGGGCCGATTCGGATTCGGGCCGGAAATCTCACCGACCGAGCCGGACCCGGAGAGATTTCCGACCGAATCGGACCCGTGCAGCCCGACCGAACGAGTACGATGCGCACGTATGCCAACGGACTCGATTCGGTCGGACTCCCATTGAAGTCAATGGGAGCCTGTCGTACAACGCGTACGCGGGCTCCCATTGACTCAATGGGTGCGAGGCGGACAAGGGCGACCCCTACAGCGTGTACGTGGCGAGGCGACTCGCGCCGTACACGCACAGGTAGGGGGGACCCATGGGTCCCCCCTGTGTGCGACTCACACGGCTACGCATACAGGGGGGTCCGACACGGACCCCCAAAGTACGGCTCCGACTGCTCTTTCGAGCCGGACGGCGCGTGTCGGTCGGACTGCTCGCGGCGCGCATTGTACTTACCCGGCCGGGGAACGTCTCCATTGCGCGGTGCGAGTCGAGTCCGAGCGAGTCGGTCGGTGCGGTTAGACCCGGGAACGAGTCGGTCGGAGCGGTCGGGACGCCCGGACGAGTCGGTCGGCGAATTCGCATCGTACTCGCTCGCCCAGACGCGCGTACGAATCGGTCGGGAAATAGGGCTCTGAATCGGATCCGGTTAAGCCGAATCCGATTCGGAGCCCTACCGGCCGAGATCGGAATCGGCCCCTGTGTCTTTGTGCTTTCACTGTTTGCCAATGCATTGTGTATCTTTGGGAACCTGATCACTGTGCCAGATATCCACTCGTGATGTGGACGACATTTGCGGATTTCCGGGTGTTGCTGTGAACTTTAAGGGGTGAGATCATTTTTTTTTTTTTTTTTAATTATTAATGTCCCTGGCTGCCCCTTAACTACTGGCAGTTCAACCGCAGCTTAGCGGTTTGAAAAAGAGGCGCGTGTCGTGCTCAGTGCGCGCTCTTACCTTCTCGTGGATCTTCGAATCTTCTTCAATGACGAACCAGCCTCTGGAATATTTTTGCCGATCCAGCCTCGCTGTGCAGCAACGTTGGGCGCACGCACACGCCGTGAGCCACCCTGTGCTGGCGTGACAGCGTGCCGCAATCTTGGGGTTGGAGGCTGCTGGCATTCAACTTAGCCTGGAAAGTTTCCTTTCTTCATATTTCTGACAACCACGTTGTTTGATTGTCAATAAAGTTTATTGAAAGTTGAAGATGACTGCCGTGTGAAGATCGGCAGCACCTCGTGCCTTCTTGCTTGTGTGTGGATGGTTTGTGGAGCACTGTGAAGCTACAGGTACTCCCTCCCTCCTCTCTAAATATGGTGCATGTGCATGACTAAAAACAAAGCACAGTCATGGGGCAGCCAATAAGTTCTTTGTTTTGACTAGCGCAGCGGTTTCTGAGGATGTCAGTCTTCGTGAATTTTAAGTTGCCTGAAACAAACTTCGACCAGCACTACCTTGGTTTTTATATTCATCTTGGAGCGCTGGCTCAATTCCCTATTGGACACACTCTTTAAAGGAACTTGATTGTGGCAGCATAGTTGAACGTTTTGATAAAGCTGCAGTGTTTAGGTGTCACTGTTTTATTTTTTCCCTCTTCTAAAGGATTACAGTGGACTTGATTTTGTTGTATGCTAGATTAGATGTAAATACTTGTTATGATGTCATTAGTGTGGCTATTGTGACACTAGTCGGGTGAGAGGTCGCTCACCGACACGGATTACAGTTTTAAAACGTTCTACAGCTATAGGAATGGGGTTTGTATGACCTAAGGGACATTTTCCTGTTTTGTGATGCCACAGTTAACGCTGTCTTATTCATGGTTTGTTTTTCTTACAGAGTGGTTTGTATTCACACTGTCCCTTACATGAGGGTGGTCCTGGTCTTGGTGGGTGGTTCCCCACTTCTTTGTGTTGTGCCTGTGTTTCACGTGTATGTTTTACGTGTGTAAAGCATTGTGTGCTGCACGTCTTGTGGTTGTGTGTAAGTCGCCCCGCGCCTCACATCTTTCTGTCTTGTGTGTAAGTCGTCCTGCGCCTCACGTCTTTCTGTCTTGTGTAAGTCGCCCTGCGCCTCACGTCTTTCTGTCTTGTGTGTAAGTTGCCCTGCGCCTCACATCATTCTGTCTTGTGTATAAGTCGCCGTGAGCCTCATGTGTGGTTCTGTGTAAGTCGCCCTGCGCTTATGGTGTCGTTGTTGTGTGTAAGTCGCCCCGCGCATCACTGTGTGGACACTTTGGGGCCGATTCCGATCTCGGCCGGTAGTGCTCCGAATCGGATTCGGTTTTACCGGATCCGATCCGGAGCCCTATTTTCCGACCGAGTCGTACGCGCGTCCGGGCGAGCGAGTACGATGCGTATTCGCCGACCGACTCGTCCGGGCGACCCGACCGCTCCGACCGACTGGTTCCCAGATCGTACCGCTCCGACCGACTCGCTCGGACACGATTCGCACCGCGCAATGGAGACGTTTTCCGGCCGGGTAAGTACGATGCGCACCTCGACCGCTCCGACCGACTCGCGCCGTCCGACTCGAACTCGCTGTCGGAGCCGTACTTTGGGGGTCCGTGTCGGACCCCCTGTACGCGTACCCGTGCGAGGCGCACACAGGGGGACCCATGGGTCCCCCTACCTGTGCGTGTACGCCGCGAGCGCTCGCGGCGTACTCGCTGTAGGGGGCGCCCTTGTCCGCCTCGCACCCATTGAGGCAATGGGAGCCCGCGTACGCGTTGTACGACCGGCTCCCATTGAGTTCAATGGGAGTCCGACCGACTCGTGTCCGGTGGCATACGAATGCATCGGACTCGTTCGGTCGGACTGCACGGGTCCGATTCGGTCGGAAATCTCTCCGAGGCCGGCTCGGTCGGAGAAATTACCGACACGAATCGGAATCGGCCCCTTTGTGTTTACCTCGTGCTGCACTTTGGGCATGTTGTGTAGTTTTTTGGCTGCACTTGTCCTAATGGGTTTTTGTCCCATACAACGCAGGTTGTTTATCATATTTTAAATGTATTTTTCCCTTTCATGTGGGAGGTTTTTAGGTCATCCTACCCTGTCTAGAAGGAATGATTTAATGGGTTTTAGTCCCATTTACACAGCTGACGTTGTGGGTCCCAGTCCCATTTTACCATGTGTCCCTTACATGAGAGGTGGTGTGTTGGGTTACGGTTCTTTCCCCACAGTTACTATGGTCTGTTTCCTTACATGAGGAGTACTTACTTGAGTGCATTCCAGCCATAGTGGTTGAGTTATGGGGTGTGTTATTCCCGTTACTCTTGTCACATTGCTTTACTTTCTCTACTTAATTTTTGTTTAATATTAAAGGAGGAGGATGGTGTTAGTGCGTTTCTATCTTTTCATTCTTCTTTCCTCCTTTGTTTGGTCTGTGTTCCCTACTGTGATGTGGTTTTTCTATTCATCCCAGGGCTTATGGACTGTTATCTTCATTTGTACGTTGCTGTGTATAGTTGTTTTCATTTTAGTATGGTTTTATTCGTTTTTCAATTTAAAAGGGAGAGGATAATGTAGTATCCTCATGTTTTGTTATTATGTTCCCTTTCACCTTGTTCCTAGCTGCTCAGCCAGTGTGAGTGTTCTGTGTGGAATATTGGTGTGATTGACATGAGTGGAATGCTTGGGTGCCTGGTGTGAGTGTTGTCAGTTGAAAGATGGGCTGAGCAGCTAGCAGGCTGCTCCTGGTGGGGCTGTTACCTTACATCTTATGGACTTAATAAATAACCTTAAAAGACACTACCTGGCTGCGTCTACTATGTCACCTCTACACATGGGACAAGACCACTACAGAATTTCAACCAGAAAAGAATTGCAAAGGGATCAGTTCAAATCATAGTTATAGAAGAGGAACAACTAAACAGATAAAATTGACAGTGGCCTTTCTTAATCATTGCTGAAAACCCAAGGACTCTACATTGGAATCTATCTGTACTGTGGAGAGTGCTTAAGAGTGATCCAAACAAAAATTAAAACCTGCAATAGTAAGGGATGACTTAGTTAATAGATTGCTTATTAACAATCTTTAGTAATTAATATGTAAATGAAATCCATTTGATGGTAAAATAAAATAAAATAGAAAGTGGATTGGACAATCCAGCAACATTAAAGAAGAAGAACTTCTATTGAACTGGGCAAGTGCAAGTTTTTTGAGGTGTTGCAGTATGTGTAAAAATTGGTAAGACTATCTTTGTATCAATTACTGTTCTTATAGAGCAAATGATTTATTGGTGGCACAAGATCAACCAGGATAGGCTACAATGTGTTTATTCATGTATTTATTTGTAACACATCCAACTATCTAATCCGTGTGGAAGACCATTATAGCAGAAGGTATAGGAAAAGGAGGATGAGCAGAACAGCCACTTCTTTATCATATTATGGAACAAAAGCAAGGGCTGTTCCTTCTCGATGTGAAGCCGGGGACAATTCCAAAGCAGGGATACCAAAGCCAAAAACCTCAGATCACTGATGCTATTTGATCTTCTTTAGTAGAAAGTTTGATACCATCCTCACAACATACTTTTATACCAGAGAGAAAATTAAAATTCCCTCTGTCCCCTGCTTGTAACCAGTGAATAGCTTTTCCCAACCGTGATATATGATCCCACTTATGGAAACCAAAAAGTCAACAAGGTACTGCATTTTAAAATTCTTTGCTGCCTTGCCAGCTGTTTTTCCAGAAACTCTACCATAATTAGATTAGGAGCTAATCAGGGCATCCACGTCTACCCTGTAAATGTTTACAGGAAGGTAAAAAAATATTCTGTGGTGTAGGAGCAGCATGAACCAGTACTCCATGACAGCTTCACCTGCGTCGTGGTTAAGGCTTGCATGCCCGTCCTAGTTAAAGCCCACATTTGTAACTTGACCCACAAATTTGGAGGGCACAACTAAGCTATTATAAAGTGTGGTACCAGATTATCACTTATAATATCAGCAGAACTGTTGTTCCCTAAATAGTGTCTACAGAAATATCATCCCAAATGCAGGTAGTAATTTAACACACAGAATGGGACAATATTTTTGTATACACAATTTAGGTTGATGTTAATGTCCAACAATAATTCTGTACATGATAGCCTGACATACAACTGGGTAAAAAGGCAAAGACAGAGATTAGAAAATAAACGTATATGTTTAGGCCTTGGAGAATTACTTTCACCTTAGCTGTACTCCATTTTGTCCCAGCCAATCAGCAATATTATTGAACTTCACACTCCTTGCATGAAATTAATGTTTTTTGCACTTGCAACTGAAAAGTGAATTTAGGTATTATCTGCATATGGTTAAAGTTTCAGATCTTCCTGTTGAATCAACTAGAGCAAGTGTCTAATAGAGATGGAGACTTGGTCCTTAGGAAACTACACAATTTATGGCCAATGGGGAAAATATAAACGACTACAAATTCACACTTTAAGACCAATCTGTATAAAAGGAGACAGACCATCCTAAAGATGATGTTTAGGCTCCTAATAATATTTCCAATCCCTCTATTATCAGGGCATAATCAACTGTGTCAAATGTGGCTGCAAGATCCAGTATAAGAAGCTGGCACAAGCCACCAGACATCCAGCCAGGAGCAGATCACCCCACAAAGGCTGCCTCTGTACCATATATTGAGAAGAAGACAGACATAACTTTCCTACAGATGCGCTTGTATTTGATGATATGCTACTTTTACCAGAACCTTCTTGAGCACAACAGACCACTGATACAGCAAAAGGTGTATGACGTGGTGATCCAACAGACGTTTTTTCAGCAGCTGCATCTCCATTGCTTTATAACGGCAATTGGTAGTATGTCTGAGGTCAGGGAGTTTCTGATCAATGTGTGGAAATTGGAGCAGGAGACCTGGCATAAATCTATGTAGTCAACAATTCAAGTGGATCCTCTACTGACACGTGGACTTCATACGTTAAAGCAAGTCCAGGAGCTTGGTGACAGAGATTTTCTGGAACTGGATGGCTGGAAGACCATTCTAGGTATCAGATTCCTGTACCTCCCAAATGACCTGGTTCTTGCACAGGGGGTTAATTTCTGGATTATTAGTGAATCAAAAATGTGCTAAACACATCTGTTTGATGCAGGGATCCAACAGGTGCATCCGAGGAGGTAATTAGAGATAGAAATTTTGAATATAATGAAACCAGTATTGAAGTTTCTTAATTGCAGACAAGCTCATATTCGACGTAATGTCTTTCTAGCAACACAGTATCTTTCTAAAACCAACCAATGACCTGGAATGCTAGTGAATCACCAGATCATCTTTTGTTTTGCAGTTTTTTTCGTCGCTGCTACATGTTCACCAGGGAACCACTGTTTCTCACCCTGTTGTTTAGAACAGTGACCAGGAGCCAGGCAGTTGCTTCTTCCAAGGCTGCGAAAAATAGCCAAAACACCCAAAGCAGCACTTGTGCAGATCTTCGAGCAATGCCGTCCTAAATTCTGATGAGATTATTGACTCGAGAACTCAGTCTCAGGTTATTTAAAATATTTAAAACAGGAATGTATCAACAGGACTGAAGGTTGATAAGAAATTATTGTTCTAATCACTATAGATTCACTGCCCTAAATAGCTACGAGGAGGATTTTGCCATCTTTTTGGGCATAAGTATGACATTCTATAGATGGAACCCTTATTGATTTTTTAATGAAACCCCTCAGCCATGATTCAAACATACACCACATGATGTTTAATAGGTGTAGGCATTTTTCAGAACAGACTGAGGAAAAATAATGAAAGCATTTGTTCCAGAAGTAGGCTTCAGAGAAGCAGCGCAAGCTCTGGTTTTATCTCACATTGACGGAGACATCATTATTCCTCTTCTCATTCAAGAATCATGCCTGACTCCCTGAAGTGCATCCTTCCTACCACCCATTAACTGATCAGAGCTTGCAGGAAATTTGAAAAGATGAAGATCCCTAGAGTACTTTGTAGCATTCTCATATTGCAACCGCATCAGGCTACAGTTAAAAAAAAGGCAGAGGTGGAAGAGAAGAAGCCAAGCCATCACTTGCATTCATCCTGGGATCTGTTACTCCCTCCCCATTTAGATCTGGCAAACTCCTTCACTCCTCCCATCAGGAAGAAACTGATGACCCTCCTATTTCAACTTCAAGCAGCACTTCTTCCACATTAAACTCTACAGATGATGGACCCAAACCTTCCAATCCCCCTTGCCCTGCCTGCATCCCCTCTCTTATCCCCTCCTACTGATCCTCCCCTTTGTCCTCAACTTATTGCGCTCTGTTGATTGATAGCTAGGTTTGCCCTGTATAAATCCCCATACACATACATGCCCTGACCCTGCTATAACCCATCCTGCTATCTCACTCTCCACTGCAAAATTCACTTCCCTCTTGTCCACGTCTCTCCCTTGTTTCTGCCCACGCACTTCTACGCTCCTATTTGTTCGAAGTGCTGCCCCACCCTCCATTGTGAACCTCTGCATTTGTTATAGCTGTTTGAAGAGGTTTGCAGTCTATAAGTCACCTACTCACCCACCACCTTACTTACAATATCCTTCTTCCCATCTTCCCTCTACACACCTCCAGGAATAACGAAACCACTTAGCTACATTCATTGTGTGCACCGAGAACCATAGTTTCTGTTTCTAAACTCAATAAAGGAAACACAATATTTTGACAAAAGGAGTGTTTCTCAGTCCTTCTAGAGTATGGCTTTGAACACGAGCCATTAGCAAGATGTTTGTTCTTCTGCCATGGAAAGGAAGAGGAAAGAATCCGTCTCGACAGGAGGACACTTCGCATCTTTTTAACATCCATTTACAATGTAGGAGGTGAAACAGGATCTTCATCCGAAAGAAATTGATTTTAGTAAATCAAGGCTGCACAGGCTTGAGTTTAGAAAAGGAATATTACTAATCCCCACTTTGATTAATAGACGACTATTTTCGTATACTGCATTAATACATTTAACTCTATCTATCCCAGCCAAATATCAGCAGTATCAACGAAATGTGTATTTCAAGCACAATGGAGTTACATCTTGTCTGTGAACTGTTATTAGCAAATTATTCAGAATTAGAAATACTAATCAAAAAATCCTGGGATTTATTTCAATAAAGCTGGACCTGCGCACATTTCTAAACATTTAATGTAAGGACCAGGTAGAATTTTAACAAAACATTGTTTTGTTGAATGCAGAAATGCACTGTTATTCCTATATAGCAAAGTAACAAGATTCTATACATATAATCGCCCTGCTCACATTTATTTAATATTTATTTATGATCTAGTTTCATATACAACCAGCCCATGCTCATCTCGTTGCATTTAAAAAAACCTGTAGCTTGAGCAAACGTTTTATATTGTAGTGTATTTCATATTTCTATAGCACAAACCGAAATGCAGCGGACATGAAGTATTATCAGGAGGTCAATTAACTTTTTCATCTATTTCACTTTGTGGTGTCAACACAAGTAACGTGTTTACCGCCTGCATGACGAAGTCTCTAACTGGATGAAAGCAAATGGTTCCAAGCTCAACACAGACACAAGTAGTGACCTAAAACAACACCACCTTACCATGGGACTCCAACTAGTGGTCGACCAAACGTGCACCGACACCCAGCACTCACGCAAGGAACCTCAGAATAATCATCAACAGCAAACTGAACATGACCACACAAGTCAACTCTGTCAATGCATTCTGCTTCCAGAACCTGAAGAGGCTGAGGAAGATCTTTAAATTGCTCCCGCACAACACTAGAAAAACTTTCACTCACGCCTTAGTCACCTGAAAGTTGGACTACGGGAACACCCTCTACGCCAGGATCACAAAGCAACTTACTAAAAGAAAACAAACCATCCAGAACTTAGCAGCCAGACTCATCCTCAACCTCCCACACAGAACTCACATCACACCACACCTCAGGGATCACCGGCTCCCGATACACAAACACATCCATTCCAAACTCCTCACACACACATTCAAGGCACTACAACTTAGGTTCCACCTCCCAAAAAAGTTGCATCTCCTTCCACCAACTACCGAGACCTCTGATCCACAGGACTCATACTCACACACATTCCACACATAACCAGAGCCAGATCAGGAGGATGAGCATTCTCTTACATCACTCTAAAGTGTGGAACTGCCTCCCCTTCCACATTAGAGCCTCATCATCTCTCCTTGAATTCTGCAAGAAACTAAAAACCTGGCTTTTCAATTAACCAACCTACTATAGGCAGGGCTAGGCACACACACCTGCTCAGCACCAGGAGAACCTCGCGGGTGATAAGGCACTTTACAAATACACATAACATAACATAGCATTCTAAATTCAATTGGCAGAGTAGCTGGTAGTACTAGGTAGACCTAACCCAGAAAACAGCATACGCTTATATAGTGCCTGGTTTTAAGAATTGTGAAGTGGTCCTGTCCTGTCACGTGTAGGCCAAAACCTTTCTTAAGCACAGCTTATTTTTGATTTTTTCTGAATGTGAGGGGAAACCATCTTGTTTCTCATGGATAGCTCGATCTTGATCCCAAACTGGGCAGGTTGCGGTCGGAATATGAACCACAAATCATCTGTGCTACATTAAAAATATTATAGACCGAATATCAACAACAACAAAATCATAATAGTAAGTATAAAATAGGTAAGTATAGATGTACTATTCTTAACGCCTATTCAATGTACCTTGGTCATATATATTGTCAAAACACATAAGGAGTTAATTATGTAATCTTTATGTACCTAAATATACTTGCCTTCCCATTATCTTTGATGTTAATATTCTTGCCACAATGTTTTTGTAGCAAGATACTTGGGACTCAGTATTCTAGTACAATACCAGGTGGGGCACTAAGGACAATTATATCGCTGGGCATTTCCTACAACAGTATTTACTTTGACTAATACATCCTTTGTTCAGCACCCACTCGATGCTTATGCAGCGTAAGTACTGTTAAATAGTAGTACGTGGATTTATCACCAAAAGAAGAATAAATAAATTACAACATGCATAAACCATCTTTCTTAATGCATAACGTCGACATATAAATAAAAGAAATCATAAAGTAAAGACACCAAAGTAGCATTGTTGATAGATTATCTAATGATGAGCCCCAATTACATGTTTAACAACTTACTGCTTGTGTGACCTTAATCTTTTACTAAATAGTGTGCAACTGTATTTTGATTAAGTTGAAGCTCAGAATGGGGACTAACTCTAATATTTTACATTGATTTGGAACACACTGAAACTGTGCTGTTATCCTCTAACAATTAGCTGGCACTGGTTTGCCAGACAATATGGCTTGAGGTGCGTACATTAAAAAAGAAAAACAGCACACAGCTTCTCAGTTCCTCTGGCGGGAAAGCCCTAATAGCTGGAACTCCCTCCTTCCTTTCCTCAGGGCCATTACATACTATCACATCTCCAAAAAAAGAATTAAAAATTCCTATTTTCCAATTCTTTTCTCAGTCCTAAGTAATTTTAGCTGTAGGGATAATCACTTTTTTTTTTTTCAACTAAGTTGCTTGGTTCAGAGGGATGATATTACCTGTACTGCCCAAAGTTCTAGGTCCATACTAAACAATTACACGTTTGACAGGAAATAAAATGTGGTTTGCAGAATAACAAGGTTGTTTCCTGCATGTTTTTCCTGCATTATGGGACCCTTTCCACTCACATTTTCCACAAGTATCTGTCCTCTTAACAAGTGGGAAATGTGAATGAAAAAGCAGATATACTATTGGATATATAGTTGTAATCTTGCTGGGTGGTACTATTATAACTCCACACAACTTGTAATCACCCCCATAAATATCTTGACTTATTGTCATTAAATACATGAATTATTCTCTTAGAAACTGCATCATTTGCCTCAGTTGCTCAAATTAGTACTTTCACAAAATGTTATATTCTGTACCTCCTTGACCGCTGCTGCTTCTGTTTGTGAGCTCTACTATTTTTTCTGTAATGTTTAGCTACCAAAAGATCTTTGATATTATTTGCTGCTTTTTATGACTGCTAGGAAATTTAGCCCACCAGTAAGCTGGCATTTTATGGAAAACATCTAGGTTGCCTTGTAGGAGCCCATTAAATCCTGACAAAGACCTACTTCAGTTCTTGGAATTCCCTGTTTAGAGCACCTCCCTGAATATTTCTCAGGAGACTTCTTCAATGATATCAGATTTTGTCTCCACTCTCGTGTATTTTCTATACGTGCTACCAGTTTAAGAAATGTTCACACCTGTTTTCATTCTTGAATTGGAAAAGTCATGTCTCCTGAGACATCGCCTATGGTATGAGTTCATGCTATTGCCCATGGTACATCGATCTATAGAAGCTACGAGATCCCTCACTGCAAGGAAGATTCTGTTGCCTAGTTAAATTGGAAACACTGTAAACAGGTATAATATTTTCTTGAACTTTCTTCTGTAGTGTAACTAAAGGGGAAAGGGCTGTGAAGGGTGGAGGGACAACCTTGATCCCAACCCTCAGTTATTGGTGATTTAGCGGGGTTTTCTATATCTCAATCATTAGGTGTAATCATTAAATAACACCTGCCACTGGTCATATGGACCTTTGTTTGTTGACAAAGAGAAATGAGGAGCAAACTTCTACATAACAATAATTCATTAAAGATTTTAAATTCAGTCAATAAAGAAAATGTAGGGCCCGATTACGATGTTGTCAGGAAAGCATTCCCACCGAATCGGGTTAGGAATGCTTTCCGAACGAATCGTATTGCGGGAGCCCTACCGACCGATTACGATGTGTCCGCATGCTTACGGACTCGGTATGGTCGGACTCCCATTGACTTCAATGGGAGCCTGTGTTCTGAATGCAAACACAGGCTCCCATTGCAAAAAGGGGTGGTTGGCAAAGACCTCGCACCCTGTGGCGGGCACCCCATGGTGCCTACCACATTGTGCATGGTTGGGAAGACGGGTCCCTTGGGTACCCCCATGGCCACCATTCAGATGCCTCTGTGTGAAGGGAGGCCCGCAATGGGCCCCCAAAGACCAATTCAGAAAGCCGTTTCATCTTGGGCAAGCCGAGTCAGAACAGCTGTCCGAATCGGTCATCGTACTCGCTCATTCGGAAACCGTCTCCATTGGACTGTATGATTCGGCTCTGAATGACTCAGGCTGCCTGAATCACATTCGGAACCGATTCGGACAGCCCGTATGGCTTCCTTGCATCGTACTCACTTGTCCAGAAAGGTGACCGATTCGGTCAGGAACAGAAGTACCGAATCGGATTCGCAGAATCCTCAATCCCGTTCGGAGCCTTTCCTGACGACATCATAATCGGCCCCTTAGTGTGAGTTAAAGGGTTTTATTTTCAAATCTTTTAGCCTTCCATCTATTTATTCATTAGGTATTAATCTTTAGATTTCAGCATTAAACATTAATATAAACCATTAATTGATATTTTATTAGAACATAGAACAAAATGTTCATTACAACCACAGTCAAAATAGTAATAATACAACAAGCTTGTTCCATAAAGGAAATTCCCTAATCGAAATTAATTTGGGATAAAGAGAGAAAAGGTGTTAGTTCAGATAACCAATAAAGATTTCTGATGATAGAATCAATGCGCAAGCATAAAGCCTTAGCATTATAAGATGGAAAGTGTTCTCAGCTCAATGATGCCAACAGACAATTCTGTAAAATCTAAGTAAGGCAGCCTCTCATGAAGAAAGGCATCAGAAACTCAAAGCGAGTCTCCAGTCAGAGAGTCAGGGAAGGAATCCTAGTCTACTCTAATAACACGCACTAATATAAACACACAAATTCTATGTTGCAACATTATTTTCTTTCGTCTTCTTCATCCTCCAATGCAAATATCAGCAAACTCCTGGGAATGAGGAAACTTCCTTTTTTCTCAGTGGAACACAATAGGTTTTTAGATATTGAACCTTGAAAAGTTACAGCATTGATGTATTGCAGTCCAGGTAGTTCTTCACATGAATCATTCTTCTGGTCATCCCCTCTTTTCTTGGTGAGAGCTCAATATCAGTTGCCAAATACATAGCAAATGCCTATTCACTAGGTAACAGAAAGCTCCTGGAAAAACACATCATTTATAACGAAACAGAAGAAAAAAGTACACAAATAACTATCTAATGCAGACAAACAGGCGTTCCAGGTTTAATGCATTTTACTTTGGTTAACAAAAATGGAATCTACAGTTAGGCTAAATTAAAACAGTGCTTTTATTAATTTGTTGGCCTACAACATGTAAGTATAATTACCTATTACAGATTTTGCACTTAGCATATGTCTTAATTAAACCTAAGTTTGTGCACATTATTAATAAAAGTATTTTGACAGTGTTGACAGCGACTACAATTTGTGGCAACACTGGAAACAGGACATTTTTTCCAAGCTCCATTGAATACCCTTTTATAGTGTTTACCTCACTAGCCATTCAATACAAAAGAGGGCCCCTGAGAAACAATATGGGTGCAGGCTATAACAGAAGTATCAGGACTAAAACTTCTAATTGAGCTGCCGATGTCAATGTATATAATGGTGGACAATGTACTTACGGATTAAGACATATGATCTATACTAAAGAGTCAGAAAATGCCTATATCCAACAATGACAACTAAACATCTTAAGTGAAGACAGCTCTGTCCTTGTCCGGGTGCATTGTTCCCACTCCTGTTATTTTTAGTGTGGACACTAAAGGAGATACATTGTGTAGCGTGTGCTATTTGGATGTGTATGGTATGTGGTATGTGCAGGTATGGATGATGAGTTTGAATGAACTGATAGGGGAACGAAGATCAAAATTGATTGTCACTTACTGGGTTGAAGTCTTTGTTTGTATTTATTGAAACTATGTATATAATGTATTAAAATGTACTATGAATTATTTTGTATTAAATACTCAGAAGTTTCCAGATTATGGTTTTTATAATTGAAGTAATGCAGATTTTTGTGGCTTGGTGACATTGGGGAGATATTCCCCTTATGACAGCGAGATAATCTGCAATCATTTATCATAGGCAGGGTTGTTCTTTTTTGTTGTTTGGTACCTCTGTAGCTATGATTGTTCCACACAGGAGAACAAGATTTAGATTGATGATCAAAGCCTTTAACCTTGGGACTAATGTGCAACCTCTATAAAGAGGTTTGAATCTTTTGATGTCTATAAAAGGTACACACATTGATGGATGTTCTTGCTGTTAACTTCCTCCATGGAATGCTCATATAAACTTTAGCAAATACAGCATTTAATTCATAATACATAAATAACATTTTTTGCATAAATAGTATTTGTGTTACCGTTAGCAGATTATTCGATGCTTCAAAGTCCCAAAAAAAGTATAGTAACATCTAACAATGTTTTCCCTCACTATTTAGTATCCAGACCAGGCAGTTGTCAATTTTTCTAATGCACCTTTTTACTTGTGAATTGGCTGCTAAATGCTGCCCTTCGAAGACAGTGGCCACTACACGTTTGAGCTGGTGAAATCATAGGTCTCACAATGAGGCAAAATATTTTAGAATAGGTGCGTTGCATATATAATGGCTGCCTCATAGTGCATCTACTTATCTCGATAAGCTGTGAAATATAAAGTGCATAGATATGAGTCTCCCCATTTTAACAGCTGATGTGTTTATGTTCAGACCAGAGTACAGAAGCCAGGATTATATCTTTAGCATTAATAATTAAGTGCATGGTATATCCCTGTTTATCCAGATATTCTTCATTTTAGTCACAGTTTGGTCTCATAGACCGTTTTAATTTATGTAAGTAGCTCTGAATTTCCATGCTGCGACTGCATTATGTTCACCCCAAGGAAGACTCTATAGGTCTCTATTTATTTCCGCATCACACCATCATTTACAATTATGGTGATTAATGTTAGGGACAGGTAGTAATTACATGATCTATGCAAAGTAAATCAAATGTATTAACACATCTGTCTAGGATGTCACATCAGGTACTAGACTGCATATCCAATAAACTTTCTTCCATCATCATGCATACAGTCATCCAACCATATTTTAATACATTTGCTCACTATTGCCATTGGTTCATAGGCCTGTGTGATAATGCTTAAGTAAAATACCTTGGGATAGTGATTGGTTTCTAAGTGTGGTGATATATGGAAATCTGAATATCTTTGAAAGTGTATTACATTACATGTATAAAAGAATAGGTAATGAATGTAGACTGCCCATGCAACAAAGATGTGAAATGGTGTTCTCTTTCGTGATCCTTTGTAGTCTACCCTTATATGATGTAAAGTTTCAATTGCAGTACAAGTCAAGGAGAATTGTCCTTCTAGAGAATTTGCTCTTCTCCTTGAACTGAAATGTTGTAATACTCAATAACTCATTATCAGCTTCATGTTCAGGGTGTTTATCATCTATTTGAAGCATACTGTTCTTTGAAATCACTGGCAGAATGCAGTGTGTAATTACTGTGATGTGATAAAGCTTACAAACCTCTAGATACTTTGCTACTAGGGTCACTATGGAAACTCGCAAAACTTTGCTGGCTTGTCCAATGGAGCTCCTGCAAGAATATTTCAAACTGAAATGCTTAACTTAACTTGCATTATTGAAACATTCCAGATCTGTCAACCCAGAAATGATGGAAATTTGCTGGGAGTGAAACCCTGGGGGTTAAGAGCACATTGGAGAAGAGCTAAAAAGGGCAATACTGGGATATTGTGGAATATCCCAAAGTGTATAATTCCCAAAGAGTGATGGTTAATGCATGCTACGGTATTATGTCAAATTACTTTTCTGTGGATATCAGCATGTTTGTGACCCATTCTCTTCATGTCATCTTTTTGCAATTTTTTCAATCAACATAGGTTTCCACCCAGATCCATGAAGGCCTCAATTCTGCAACATCAGAGGTACACCAAAGAAACAAGTATTCTTATAGTTTATTGTGTGCTAGGGTGCAAACGTAAATGCTGCAGTTTGTTCCATACTAACAGATTGATTCTCAGTGTGCCTTATATAGTAATTATATATGACAGTGTTCTTCTTCATTAATAGAGTGCTTTGATCAGAACTGCTGGCAGTTTAATTAATTTTTGCTATAGTTTGAACTCTTTCTTCTCACATCAGAGGTAGCAAATTTGGATAATTTTGATTTTGTCCAAGTGAGTGAGTCATAAAAAGGAAGCAGTTGCCATCTTCTACCTTCATATTTGTAAGTCCAAACATTCTGATGAAGGCATTATAGCTTTTCTAAGACACATACACTTCTGGTTTAAGTGATAATCTCAAAGAAAGATGTGAATGCATCACAATCTCCTATGAAGGCCAATGTATCTCACAGTTAATTAAGACACTGCGCCGCGTTCAGGTTAACTTTTCTGTCTTTTGACTTTGGGGCATTTTGGACAAGCAGATTCCATACACCTTGTAATTTGGGGCTCATTGTCTTTGGCTATCAGTATTTAATGTTTGCTAAGGTGTACTGTAAAAGTGTGTGCTGCATTTTGTAATTATGTTTCATTGTAAATACTGAGTTGGAGTTTAAAAAAGATGAGTTTGAAGAACACATAGAGAATGTCTCACTCGCTTAAGAAATGTGTTCCAGGAACATTTCTCATGTTTAAAGCTTTTTTGATGGAACATGCTGGTGTCACTTCATAGAACACCTTCATATTAGGTTATCAAAAGCAGGGAGGCACTCTTCATATGAGGCAGTTTAAGGTCTGGCTGCAGGTTTATACAGCAGATGAGGAATTAATCTCTTGGGAGAATCTTTCGTCTGATGCTGTACCAGGGCTGGCTCTAGGGCGGTGCACGCCGCACCAGGTGCTGACTTTGGGGGGGGGGGGGGGGGGGAAGGGCGTGTTTTCAAAAACAATATGGTTTTAAAAGCACCTGCTGTGGCGTTCCTTGCCTCCAGCAATTTTCAGGCAACCACAAAAATGTCAAGATAACTTTGTGAATTGATGGACCTGCTTCAGAGAGATCGGACTTTTGTCTAGTGGAAGTTTTGAATCATCATAAATTAGCCCAGGAGGTTAAAATGCCTGCTGCAAAGAACGTGTGCCATGTAGATCACAAAGTGCATACAATTTAAATAGGTCAGTGCATTACTGCTTCCGTCAGAGAGCCCCTTTATTACTTGCAGTTTATAAGTTTAAATCCTAATATAGAACAGTGAACTATTAACTATCACCAAAGAGCTGCATGCAAACTGCAAGGTTTAGATTAGAGCGTTATGATTTTCCCCCCAGTATTTCATCATACTAATGTTGCAAAAAGAGTTCACTTGGGTACAAACCAATTCATATTAGAAAACCCAACCCCCAGCCATGTTGTTACATTTTAAATTCTGAGTTTGTGCTTCTCCAGACCGATCAAACTTAAACTATACTGTCTACCAGTAGGGATGACTTGTGACTCCCAGTGGCGTAGCTAGGGGGGGGGCGATGGGGGCGGACCGCCCCAGGCGGCACGAGTTTTGGGGCGGCAGCCTGCCCCCCTTCCCGCGCCTCTTACCTGCGGCTGCAAGAATCGGGGCTACCCCCCCCGCTCTTCTATCATTTTGCCGAGGGCGGCAAACGCAGGGGCCGCCACGGGCAGCCTAAGGCCTAGCTACGCCCCTGGTGACTCCTACACCTTGTAGTCCTCTGTCTTATGTAACATTTCCTATACACTGATTTACACACTTATGATTCATTGTCTCTGTGTTACATGCATGTGATGTAAAGGGCTCTCACACCTTACCCTGGTATGAGTGGTGCTATAAAACAAAAGGAATGCATGAGAGAGAGAGTGGTTATGGAGACTTGAGGGGCACTGTTAAAGGGTGGTAGTGAGGGTATCTGTGGTGGTCATTGGTGGTGCCAACAAACATTGTGGCACTGGGCGCCACCAGCGCTAAAGCCGTCCCTGTCCTGTTTTTCATGTTCTGAAGTGTTACACCTACCACTTGTATAAATTAATGCAGCAACAAAAGGACTCAAAATGTGTTTCCTGTCTATGGTGATGGCTTGCATGAAAAGAAGAGAATCTCACAGATGTAGTGATTTAGTCCTTTTCTTCCTTTACTGGTTAGTCAGATCAATCAATTCTTTCACCAAACATGCATCTGGAGCTCAGAACTGGTCCCTTAATTACCTGTAAGGATCATAGTTTGGGGTTGTCAATCTTGGGCTATTTATACCTGCTTCAATGGCAGTCATTCAGTCCAATAACAGGTGACTCAATTTGACTCCAAGTTGATGGACCTCAAATCTCAAATTATCTAGAAAGGGAAGGTCTGCAAAGATCTATTTTAATTTCGAATTTCAGTTTCATAAACAGAAGTTGTGTGCATTCATGATTTCTGAAATGAAAGAAGAATTATTGACTTATTGAGGGAACGTCACGCAAAATATAGGCTTCCCAAAAATGATTTCTACTTAGAGCAGAGAATAGGAGTGGCAATTCAAAGAGCGTAATTGAATGAACTATTGATCTGCAAGACAGAACAGGGAATTGTTTATGGGTGTCAGCAAAGAAAACAGTAGAATAAGCATTAAAATGAAACAAAATTGCATTAGCTTGGCCACTGTATATTATTTTCTTTAGTATCTCAACCCACATCTCTCTACTGTGGCAGGGAGCACCCAAGAATACAGACTCAGAGGTCTCTACGCTGACTGCTGCAGACCTACAACTATATGTTCGCTAAAGTTTAGGCTGGATGGGACTATTCTTCATGCACATGAGATGACAGCCGTGCAGGCAGGATATAACATCTGCATGGCCTGCAAGAAACAATGACTGCAATGCAGCCTGGAAGACATAGCTCCAGCTCATGCTGGGTGTGATCCCACAGTGCCACTGGCTGAGACTGGTGGAGACGATGCAGTTCAGGCTAGGATTAACCTCTGCATGTCATGGATGCTGTGGTGGTGGCAGTGTGGGCAGGATGCAGAAGCTTGCAGTGGTGGAAATGAGTGCTGTAGACTATGGAGGATACTAAATTGCAGGCTACAGTTCATACAAGATCTATGTGCATCATTGCTTGCCAGATATGTAATCAATGGCAGTAACAAGAGAAGAGGTATATCAGCTAAGAACTTGCAACTGCTTTCTACTTTAATACTTTTATGGCAGGTTGTGGTTGTGGTTTTGAGCAGTTCAGTTCACGTATGATAACCTCAAGAATAATATAAAGCACACGTCACTGCATGATCCTAATCTGTGCGGTAATATGATTTAATACACTACATACTAGTCTGGCAGAAAAGGCAGGTGAGAATGATTCGAATCAATATTTAAAAGATGGTTCTTGGGAAATATGCACATTTGTATGCAACATGCTAATTTATGCTAATTGCCACTAAATATCAAGTTCACATGCGGTACAGTATATGTAACTCAGGTACATACGGGTCAGTTCAGACTACTAACGCTCCTAGAACATTTGTGACGTGCAATACAACCGTTGTATACAGCAAACTCCAGTTGGTTTATACCACCGCACATAAAAATGTACTACTTCCGCTGAAGGAATGATGGGTCGGCGAAGCGTCACAAGATGCTTTCATTTCTTTAAGGAGGAGCCCGGTGATGTGGTCTGAGAGGTTCATGCTGCTACAGTGCAGTCAGCCTGGGTGTCCCCGCCCTCCAGCTCCCTCCACCCACTACACGTTTTTTTCCCTTTAATTCCTACAGCTGCAGTGCAGGGGCCAGAGTTCCTGGGAGCTGCACCTGTACTTTGTCTTCATCTGTCACCAGTCCTGACAGTCAGATCCATCTTAAATTGGGAGGGAGGAAAACAATAATTAACCTCTCTACAGCCGGCTTCCAAAATACTCCGGTGAGCAGGCAGGAGGAGACAGGGCTGACATTTTTATTGCTTCCCGGCCATTCGGCGCGCTGCCTGAGAGAAGCTGCACTCAAGGCCAGGCCAGGCCAGGCCAGGGGACCTGAACTTCGGGACCTTTTCTCCTGGTTTCTGCTCGACGGCATTCGACATAACCGTTGCAGATTAGTTCGAGTTCACGCATTCATTCCCCTGAGAGGTTTTCTTACCAAAACTCTTTCTTCTTATGAGGCACTTCTGTAAGTTTAACTTTTTTCTTTTTCTTTGCTTAAAAGAGTACCAGAAGGGGAAAATCACTGGTAAAGGATAAAAAAAATGACATTCATAGAAATGCTTGCAAACTGCCTCTCAACACTCTCTCAGAAATCCAGAATGCTCGATAGAGTTAAAGCAAGTTGAAAATTCAGACAGAGGTAAACAAGTCAAACCATGCACTTTCACATGTAGCAGGTAATCCAAAAGAAAGTTCACCCAGCATAGTCTCCTCAGTCTATTCAGGGCACATATGGTGGTGGTCTCACTCTTTAAGGGATGCAGTAGCAAGCGTTGTTGCAGGTACTTACGAGGGGTGTTAAAAATGTCTCCTGGGTGCAGAAACAAATGGGGCTTTAATGCTAGGACAGGTAGTACTTAGGCATATGTGGAGTATATATGTTTCAGGAGTGTTTCCTGAATGGCCAATCAAATGGCTACTTTCTTTTTATTATTGGGACCTCACATATGTACTGCAGTACTCTATCTTGACCCACAGAGCCAATGAGAGAGTACCTGGGGTAAAACCCAGTGGGTTTTCCCTCCAGTTCTGGGCCCCACAGTAGAATTGCGGTATCTGTAACTTAAAAAAAAAGTTATGTATACTATGAAAGGGACATTTTGTTTAAACTTTGAGCCTACTGGATTCTTCACAGGCACAAATAAGCAAGATGCCTTACAGTTTTTAGTGAGATTTCTGCATATTTAGATATTGAGGTACTGTGGTACCCGGAAACATTACTGTGGTACCCGTGAACAGTAAAACCTTTTGTGATAAGCGGCTATCACTGTTTTTATTCATCTTGAAGTAGGTCCCACCTCATTAGAGATCTGGACTTGACAAAGTTCACATCTACTGAGCCTTGCTGGTAGTTTCTCATTTTTGGTGGGATTTACTATATTCAAAAATAGTTATGAAGTCAGAAGGAGACGAAAGCTAAACTCAGGAGCTTCAGTAAGAAGAAATAGAGGAGAGGACCATTCCTCAGTCTATAGTGTGGGAGTTCTTTATGCCCAAAGGGAGAAGAAAGTATCAAAATTGTAACTTGCAATTTATGCAAGAGAGACTTTAGCTATCGGACCGACAAAAAACATTCTCGAAGACTTCTAGAATGCTGAAATATCTTAGAGCATGGCATTACCGTAACTTCAATTCAGCAACACGGAGACGTGATGAAGAGGAGGGAACTTCTACATTTTCTGTGGTTCTCTAGAGCTGGAGATACTTTTCCAGGAGAGGTCCCGGGTGCGCAACAGAGGAACCTAACCATTACTACTCAAGGATTAGACTGTTATGCATGAACTGTGTCAAATTATGATCTGTCAGAGAACAGAGTGTCGCAGTTGCCCACAAGTGACTGATCACAAAGCCATTTGCACAAAATATATTTGTTTCACCCAAGTTGTGATGCTGTTTCCTTATTTTTTAGTTGACCCTGCCAAAAAAGAAAAAAATATTTAAAAAGACAAAAAAAAAATTCTTCTTAGAACCAGCATTGTTGGTTAAAATTATGTGTCAGCATAACTTTTGTAATTTGCTGTATCTTATTTGCTTGACATTACACAAAATTATGCTAAATTATTGGAGGAGCTTAACCCAGCATTTAGCGCTATCTTCTACGCGTAAAATGCACCCTAGCATACAAAATGGACCTGAGGATTCATTTTGCAATAAGAAAATAGCACTAAATGCAACAGAACACAAACAGCAGCAGCCAGCAGCCACCCGCACTTGCTAGGTTTATTGTTCCAATGCTCCTGTGTTGGGACATTTGTGGCAAATTACACATAATTACACAAACTGAAATAATTTTGTTATTTGCGCTAATTTGTGTCAAAAGAGAAATGCAAGATTACCAAGTTTACTTTGATTACTCAGTCCTAGTTTATATATAGGATAAAAAACGTGTTGTTTGTCATGTCTGGCTTTCACTGTTAATAAGGCCTGAAAGCCAGGTCCTGCAACCAACTGCCCCATGAGCAGCTATCCTCAGCTGTGCGTGGCCTTCAGCTGTCTGTGGAAAGCGTTTGGCCACAGGGCTTGGCCTCTGGCCAGGCCTGCACCCACAAACTGCTGGGCGGCCTATGGCCTATGACCTTGCACACCAGGGCTTTCACTGCAGGGCCTGGTCTCTGACCAGACCCTGCACCTAACACTCACAGGCGCACATCCCCTGTGGACCCCAAACCCACATTGAATTCATTATTTTTTTGGGGATGCAACAGTACTCTAGTGTTACCTGCCTCTAAAGCTTCACCCTCGTGGTGCTCGGAGACTGGGCAATCTTTCCTGGAGAAATTTGCATTGTACCACGGTAGCATGGGGGTGAAATTTTAGCAGCAGCTCTCACAGGGGTACTGCAATACCCCATGGGAGACCCCCTCACGTAGCAATGTATTTGTTGTACAGCACTATTTATAATTATTACTAAAAAGAGTAACTACTTAAATACAAAATGTAAAAAGGGAGATTAGGAGGTTCCTACAAAGAAAGACGTGATGAGAAAAAGAAGGAGAAGAGGAGGAGAAGAAGAAGAAAAAATGTGTTTTAGACTAATTAATTTTTATTATAATTAAATACACTCACACAAAAAATATAACTATGTTAAAATACATATATTTATGTACCTGAATAAAATATTCATAAATGTAGTAAGAATCAGGTTGATATAATTGCTAGCCATAGAATGATTATTTAATCACAATTAATTAAAATCAAATATTTAAGAGCTACAAATATGGTTAAATGCAGGGTTAGGTTAAAATCAAACAAAATACAATAGATAAACATAAATATAAATTCAAAAAGATAGGGTTAGCAATATGATTAAGAGAAATGGCACATTAAAATTCAATTAGTTAAAAATATCTAATGGTCAAATTAAGTGCTCAGTTTAGGGCTATAATAAGGATAAATATTGGTATAAATAAAAGGTGATTAAAATCCAGAGTAAGTATAAGTTATACAGTTAAGGATAGTTACTAAATTAAAACCATATACCATACATAAAATGTGAACAATTATATCTAAGGAAAAATATATGTACAATTAATTAACTAAAGTAGGTTTTAAAAGAAACAATTAGTGCAGTAGTAGTGTTGGAGTAGTTGAGTTGTGGTAGTGGTATAAACCAATAAACATTTACCTGTATGATGCAGTGACTGATTCAGTGATAGGCCAATGTAGTAAGGAGTATGTGAGTACCTCCTCCTCCATTTTTCATTTTATTGAATAAAGAGATGCATCAAGATTCCTGGTTGTGATTTTGAGTATGTTTATTTTGCTGTCCAGTATTCATTGCAAAGTAAAGCACAGTAAGGAACTCTCAAACAGCCGACACGTGTTTCGCCCTTACATGGTCATCTGGACCAGGGCTTCCTCAAGGCTTTCATACAAATAAGTCTCAATTCTTGTAGTTCCAATTGGGAATAGATATTTGTTGTGACTCAAAAGTCGTTCAGTTTTGATAATCAATTTGTGGTCTGTCAGCGGTATTCGTCTTGGTCAGGTCCCCGAGTAATGTAGTGCCTGCCAATATAGTGACATACATCCATGTGTAGCATACTCAGCCAAATGGTTGGTGGAGATGCTTCACAGGGGAAACTGAGCTACTGTGGCAGTATTGTTACATCAACGTTAGTCCCTTTCAGTTAAGCCCAGGAATGGCCTTTTCATCTGGCATGGACATACAAGCACCTCTGGTCCAAAGTATCTAAGTGGCTTGTACGGTTTACACCAACCCACACAGGTAATGACTAACCCTGGGCGGAGTTCGTGGAGTTGCACTACGCGGAACACCGCGAAGTGCAAAAAAAACTCTGCCGCACTACGTGGAGCTCCGCAAGCGGCGGAGTACGATAGAAAAATGCCATTCGCTGTGATTGTACAGTGCCGGATGCTTGTCCGCACTGTGCAATCATCACGAACGGCACCATGCGCAGCGCAAGCGGTCCCTGCTTTCCTTTTCTGCCGCTCGAGTAGATTTTTACTCGAGCGGCAGCTTTCTCAACGCGAACGGGCTGTTTCTCAACGCGAGCGGTCGCGAGCATACGCGACCACTCGCAATGAGAAACCTGACCCCCCCCCGCGTTGAGAAATCTCACCGGGAGGTTGATTTTCCACGCACACGCTCGCCAACTTGATGTTGGCGATCGCAAACTAGGAAAAATATCGCCGGGAGGTTGACTTTCCTCGCTTGCGGTCGCCAACTTGACGTTCACAAACGTGAGCGAGGCAAAAAACTCTGCTCCGCTACGCGGGGCGGAGTTTTCCGGAACTCCGCGAGCTCCGCGGAACGCGGAGTGCTGAAAACTCCGCAAACTCCGCGAGCGGAGCGGAGTTCACCGCCCAGGGTTAGTAATGACTTCCAGATGGTGTGAATATGCAGTTAGGCCGCTGGATAAAACCTTACAGACTATAATGACCAGAAATTACTTGAGGTGGGCACCCATTTAATGGCAGGGGCTGTGTAGTTAAATTCTAATTAAGGTTTTCACGAAGAACTCTGCATAGTTCCAAACTTTCCAATGCTGAGTGAATTGTTTTGGGTCTTTAAACTCAAACCATCGTTGTTTCATATTTATTATCTGTGTATCATGTAATTTGGTACCTCTAGTTAGGGTGGAAGGCGGAATATGAACAATATGAATAAAAATATTGCATCCACTCAGACATGTGTAATCTGCAGGAGCACATTTTCCATTTGATAAGCATGTATTTATGTCCACAGTATACAACATATAATACCAAGCACTCACAAGCAATTAGACTTAGAGTAGGACAAAGTCACATCATAGTGTTCGAGTATGGGACACTACACCACCGTGGAAACTGGCTGACAATAAAACACCAAGAACTGAGTAAAACAAACTCGTTACTAATACCCCCAATCACACCTATGCTAATTGTTGGTACGCAGTGTTACACTTTTGAGAGGAGTAGCCCGTGAGGGACTATAATAAGTAGCAGGCTGGCACTTTATGTATCGTGCTGGAAATTCATCTTTGAGGGTATTCCAAATAAAACAATCAATTCTATACATAGGACCTGTGGTACAGTGATCGATTGACTAACACTTTGCAATTATTATTATTATTTTGAGTTTTATATAGCGCTAGCAATCAGAAGTGTGTTTTACACCACAATATGTTCTTCCCAGTCTAAGGTGATGTCATTACTTCTGTTGACACGTTAACCCCTCCCAGCCTAGTCGCAATCATAAAAAGAGCCTAAAACAGCTACTCTCTGCGACACAAGGCAGTCGAGCTCTTCTCAACTCTTTCCTCACTCCTGTTCTCTATGCTCCTTTCTCTGTAGTTTATCCCTCTATCTCCAATGCTTCGTTCATGCCTCCCTTGTGGATGCCTAGATCCTGCCTTCATCAATCTTCATCATCTACATCTCCTATATCTCTGCTATTACCTCTGTCTTGAGGTTTTCCTCCAGTTGGAGGCAACCTTTTGCATAGTTCTGCTTAAACATGTTTTCAAATATTTGTGTTAAGCAAATTGGCTACTGAAAGTCATCATCCTTATACCACACAGGCCAGGCCAAGAGGAGTGATTTCCACCCAGCCGTTAACACAGTAACTGTTAACCAGGGCTCTTACTACTTCAGCCTTGTCCTCTATTTGAAGACTGGATTAGATTTCATTAAGATGATGTAGTTGGAAATTAGGTGATGTGACTGTTGAGTTGATGTGGGCATATAAGTGAGATCCTTGTCCAAAAATCTGCTAAGTTGCTAATTTTACCCTTTATTTTTATATGAATAACAGTTAATACTAGAAGTTGAACAACATGCTTACTATAGCAGAGGTTTTGTGACTCAAAATGTATCATCTCCCTGTTGAAGGTGATTAACCAGTGCAAAAGACTCGAGCCTCACCTTATTGTGCTTCAGTGATGAGGTACAATAAGGCGTTCCTCAGTGATGAGGCACAATAAGGGTAATACTGGGATGGCTGTGCATTATTTCCAGTGAGAAAGAATGGGTGCTAACAATTTAGGTTGGACTCTTCCAAGTGGACCAGGGCTAGGGCTGATCTACACAAAGTTGGTGCCTGTCTGGAGTGACACGGTGGGCAAAGAATCATGGACTAAATTGCAGCACACAGTAATTACCAGTGGCTGAGATTAATTCAAGCATTCCACTTATGGGGACTTTTTGGAGGGGAAAACCAGGGCGATCCATGATTACTGGGCTCCATTTGTTACAACGAATTCCTTTTACCACTGGTGTACTGGGACTTTATCTTACTGATGACCCCAAAAGTGATCATGATGTACACACCTTTAGCATTTGAATCTCAACATAGTGAAATTGAGCAGAACAAAACTTGCTCAAGGAGGTGGTGTGAAGTAGTAACTCAGAACTCAGAAATCATTGCCCAATCAGTGCTTTCCCTTATAAAGAAAAAGTCCTTAAATAATAACACACAACTGAATACTATCCATAAAGTTTTGAGGGCAACAACAATACACACAGCTGAAGTGTAATCACTGCATGGGACAACTTGCCTATATTGATCTAGGTTGTTCCAGTAGGAAAGGGTATCTTAACGAGACAGTCAATGCAGATGAGGACAAACCTTCCCCTGGGGAATGGGTGGATTCAATTTTCCAGATACCTTTCGAGGCTCACCGTGAACCCCGACAAAGGTAGAAATAGATTTGCTTTTTGGAAAGTGGAATGCGTCCCAACATCTTAGATCCACAGGGTTGACTCTGCCCTGGCCCAACTGATTCTGCCACATCTCTGGTCTCTACTGTGGTGTCTGGACAGGCGCCTCCCTCAGGGAAAGCAGGGCTGCCGGGGTGCAGGTAAGGAAGGATGAGCTCCATTGGCTTTTATCATCATTAAAGTCTTTATTCAGTTGAGGTCATAACCATAAAAACACATAACATCAAATGCAAAACATAACATGCCTAAAAACAACATACAAATCAGTTATTACATGTTACGGAAACAGAATAATAAATACAGCAGCAAACTCCTAATAAAATTTCAACTCACGGGGCACACTATTAGAAGCAACAGACTTAATCAAACATGGAGTCCGTCACTCTCATCGAAGCTCTTAAAGAACAAGACACTTTAAAAATAATATGTTTGTTAGGTAGCAGCTGAAGGAACATAAGAGCAAGTCTAACTTGCCTAAAATCCAGGGAGTTTAGCAAAGGCTTCAAATGCATGGCCCCGTGGGGGGCTTAAAATAACTGCAAAACATCATAAAATGAATGGTGTCCTGCGGAGACACATTGTCGCACCCTCAGGGGCCCAGTAAGCCCAGGAGACTGCAACTCCTCAGAAAGGCCAGAAGGCGATGCAGCATGTTGAATCTCAATCTAGTCAAAAGAAATCTGTCCATGTAATTCTTCACAATAAATAAATAAGGTTCCATGAACTGGACTGTTTTTATCAACATGTTCACCCGTACCATAGGTTTCAACATTTCTACCATTTCAACTTATAGACTTGCGTTCTAAAAAGTTGTCCCTCACCCACTTCAAGTCTGTAATACTCAAAGTGTGGGGGCTATAAAATAAGTGCCTTCTGCCCAGGTGGCTAAAAACATTCTTACTATATGCACTGTACGGAATGTTAACAGCATGATCCAAGGATAGACAATCCTTGGAGGACCAGGCTGTTCAGGTGGGATTCTTTCCTAGTCCAGACCTTAATCCAACATATTAATGGCCTAAGTGTAATCATATCTCCTATACACTGTACTACTAACGCGTCTTGCACGCAAGATGCCGGAGTACTTTGGGGCACCTGCAGCAGATACCTTAGGAACTTATTATCAATGGACTGGATGCAGTCCACTTTCATGTAAACCCAAACTTCACTGCCATATAGGGCCTTAGAGACAAACTTGGCCTAGTAAACTTTGGTTAGGATTCTGGGTGGGTGGGTCCCCAGTCTCTGAGCAAAACTCATGACAGCTGCATTTACCCTGATGAGCTTTGTTGTCCTGTTTTCAATCAAAGGCTTCCACTTTTTATCAGAGTCAAACAACACCCGAAGATAAGAAAAGGCTGGGACTTTAATCAGGGTATGAGTGCCCACCTTAAATGTTTTGGATTTGGTACTCCTCTGGCCCACTACCATCACATAAGATCTAGTAAAATTAACCACAAGGTCCAAGCTGGCCATAAAGTCTACAAACTTGTCCAGCAACAGCTGTAAACCCACGGCGGTCCTCGCCATGAGGACTGCATCATCGGCGTTCAGTAATACCGGTAGCGGTCTTGACTTGGCCTTAGGGCAGTCAGCCCCCACAGAGAGAAGGGCACACACCTCAGCCCATTGACATATAGCGTAAACAGAAAGGGGACAAGCATGCACCCCTGGCGAACCGCCCTGCTAATGCTAAAAAGGCTGCGTGCAGGCTAAACCCTGAGAGTATCTCACCAATGCTGTTGTGTAGGCATGTAGGTCTCTTAAAAGAAGCATGATGTTAGAATCCACCCCATCGCGAGAAATAAGCACCACAATTTCTCAAGATTGACTCTATCAAAAGGCGATGTCAAATCCATAAAGGCCAGGTGAATTGACTCTGGCTGGGCACTGGTCTACTTGTTTATGACCAGGTATAAGTTCAGATATTGGTCGGAGGTCGACCTGTCTGGCCTAAAACCATATTGGGCATCTGAAACTATATTGTTCTCATCCGCCCACCCCATCAGCTTATCTAATACCATCCTGCCCAAAACCTTTACTGCTGCATCGATCAAGGCTATTAGCCGATAGCATTGGGGATTGCCTGTGTTCCCTTTCTTAAATATAAGGACAATTACAGCAGTAGACCATGAGGAGGGGGAACCCTCCCTAACTGTGGCATTTAGAACCATTGTCAAGGCTGGACCTCACAGTTCAATGTCATTCAAGAACAAATCCGGGGGAATCCCATCAGGACCCGGGCCTTGTTTCGCGAAAGTGCTGAAATGCCCTGGCTAACTTCCTCTAGCGTAGAAACAATATTAGCTCTTCCCCCCAAAAGCCCACCCAAATCCATATTATCTCTGTTAGGTACACAATTAAACACCCCTTCAAAGTGTGCCACCCACTGAGGCTCAGTGATATGATGGTATAAATCAGGGAAATTATCACTTTCGAGACAAGATCTATTTATTACTCGACAAAACAAAGAGCTGTCCTTAATAATGCAAGCTTGGATTAGATAATCGCAGCCCTTAGCCTATTCTTACAGCATGCGAGTTCCATTTTATATGCCCTGCGGCAGGTTGCAACACGATCTTTGTCTCTAGGTACCTCTAGGTACCTGTTTCAAGGCTAGCTTCAGACTGCGAAGGGCCTTAAAGCATTTGTGGTTAATCCATTTAGGCGCACCGGGCCTGATGTTCATCACAGGGACCTCAAGTAATTCCAAAATCTTATGTGAAATGCCCTCAACTGCTGATAAAATAGACCCACTCGAGGCACCTCGATCTGCACCCTGAGGAGAGAGAATTTTTAAACTTTGCGAGGTCAACCTGGGACCATCTTAACCGCCTGCCCTGATCTGTTGGAATAAACATTCCCTGAATTTCGCGGGGATCCTGGCCCAGCTGGGTGTCCCACCAATCACTAGAGAAAGGGGGTTATGATTGCTAAAAGGGCTGCTTACTACACTAAATTTAGAGATACAGAGGAACTTGGAAGCTGACACAAAGATTAAATCAATTATAGAGGTGCACCCCCTACCTTTAAAGGTATGTAAAATACACTTACTGATAGAGTTTACGAGTTTTTCCAAACAGTAAACAAGGTTTTGTTTGCTTAACAACGCATTTAACTCAGAGCCTTCCCTGGTATGTGCCATATGTAATCCCTTTACCAATTAGCATTTGGGCTTGGTATGATTTGAGACCAAGGGGGACTCACAAAGATGACAATTAAAATTGCCCACTAGAATTACTTTATCCAACCCATACCTTTGGTATGACAAGGTATCCATAGCTAAGCTTAGAGTTCTAAGCTTAAAGGACTCCTCCATCCAGGCTTTGGCATTATAAAAGTTAATTTGAGCAAAGGAAGTTAAGCTATGAACAGTTAACTTCAGCACTTGTAACATATAAGAATCCCAGGCAAGATCCTTAATATTCCCAACTACATTAAATAAGATAAAAGTAATCAACCCCCCTTTAGCCTGCCCTGCCACCATGGTCACAGCCGGGGGAAAATAAGTTGTGTACCCTTCCAGGTAAAAACAGTTTGACTCTTCCCACATTTCCTCGAGACACATCACCTCGCATTGCTTGACAAAGGAGACCCAGTGAACATCATTGAATTTGGCTGACAGAACTGCAATATTCAAAGATAACAATAGGAGTTCTTGAGGGTTATTGACCACTATATCGGCAGGAAAAATTAAGGTCTGGGGGACAACAGGACGCACAGGCAAGAAGAATGGATAAGTCAATTACAAGCCTCCGTGTTACTTAGAGGAGCAAATCTGCTCACAGACCTCAGTACAGAGAATACTGAAGAAACAGATGGGCAACTACTCTGAGGATCTGCCCCTGAAGAGCATGTTTCCTTATGTTCATGTGATCCATTTCCAGGTGGTAAAAAGAAACAAGAGGAAGGGGCTGGATGTTACTCAGTCGGGGGGATCTTGATGAGCCTAGTATTGCCAGGACTTGTGACGCAATAGTTGGCCAGTTAAAATGTATCACCACATAATCCCCTGCCCACCTCTTCACATCGGGCCCCAACCAGTTCACCCTTTTCAACATATTGATGCCACCATATATTGGTGTCCCTAGGTTGGGATGCCTATTTAGCCAAATAAACCACTTTATTTTTATGTTGTCATAAGATTCTGCCATTGGCCTGGCCAAACGAGGGACATTACCCAAAACCACTACATACGGCCTGGCTTCAGGCGGTAGGTTGATTGCAGTTCCTGTTTTAGGATGGATGGGAAGAGCCACATTAAGGGTAAATGAGCCTGCAATGGGGCCTAAGGTAGGGCCTGAAGTGGGGGCTGGAGGGCCAGCAGGGGGATGTTATACAGAACCCTAGTAGGCTGGGGTATTTCAAAGGGAGGGTCCAACCTAGTAACATCCTCTTCCAAGGTCTGTGGGTAGACGTGGGAGGGTTTATTAGATAATCCAGAGATTAACCAAATAGTTCCAATAGTAGGGTCTCCAGCATGGTTCATCAAGTCCATTATCAGTCTTGATTCTATATTTGTTAACCTTGACAGTCATCAGACCAAGTACCCTCATGGCAAAAAAGCTGATTCAGTTTCTCAGTTTGCATGGCCACATAAGCATGAGTGCTCCCACTTTTGGACACTGGGGCCTGTTGCCTGCACTTGTTCTTTGGGCTTGAACAGGTTTGTGTAGGCTTGCAGGATGACTTGACTGCAGAACCCATAATTGCCACCGAAACTGAAGATGCAGAGGATGCTAGCGGGTTTCCCTCTTTCGAGCACCCCCCCATCAGAGTTATGGAGCTCGTAACACTCAAAAAGGTCCCCAGGTGGATAATTGGGACATGAAGGAACATATACAGAACCATCCCCAGTCAGAGATAATCATCACTCAGCTAGCTCAATTTCCTTTGACACTAATCCCTCTGCATGTATCAGGAAGCTGTCAATTGTTGTAGCTCGATGGACCACTTGCAGGGGCAAAGGCTTCGAGAGGGCAGCTTTGCTCTTCCCCACGCACAGTTAATATTAAACAAGGATGGGAGTGAAACACAGCTCTCCAAATAAAGCAACCACAGGGGTGTGAAACACAACACAAAAGCAGCACCATATCCGCTCTCAGGAGAAAAATCTCAGGGGGATGGCCCAGCCCAGCTGATGCCAGACGATGAAGGGCGAAGACGGGCCCGGTCTTGGCCTGGTCTTCACCCAGGCAGTGCCTTGCATGCTCAGACTAGGCAAGCTGCACCGTTTGCTTTTACCAAGAGTAAAACCACCCACTCAGCTGCCCCTACTGCTCCGTATTGCACTTGCCTACTGGAAGTTTGCCCTCCGCTACACCAATTTACCCCCAAACTATGCCCTGAGTATTCCCCTGAGAGGTCTACCCACCTCCCTGAGTACGCTCACAGCAGATAGATTGCCGTCCTGGGAACGTGCCAGGATTAAAACAAAACCGCCATGTTCTTTTCCTTTATTTTCCTTTTTCTTTCTCTCCCCCTTTCCTTTCGTAGCTCGAGTTGTGTCTACTATGGATAAAACCAAAGTAGAACTCTGAGGTTCCGCCGACCCTAGCGACAGCACCTAAATAGTATGAGAACAACCCTACTTTCAAAAGAGGCTGTGCAGATGTTGCCACTTGTTCTACTCTGGTTTTATTCGTAGTAGCCGCAACTCAAGCTACGAATGGAAAGGGGGAGAGAAAGAAAGAAAAGGAAAATAAAGGAAAAGAACACAGCGGTTTCGTTTTAATCTTGAAGGAGCCCCGAGTACGGACACCAATAGATTTCAGCATTATCAGCAGGAATTTCTCCGAACTCCGAACAGTTAGCTTCCGGTGACTTCAAGTCTGATACCTCATCCTAGCATACTGGACATATTGCCATAGAGATAACTTCCTGTTGTCAGAGCTTTGAGGGTTTTTTCACAACATCTTCATCTGTGGCTCTTCCTGAAGAAGGCATGGGTTCACGCTGAAATGCGCGTAGAAGAGTGATTATAGTTTTTGATGCATTATGCAACAGATGAGTTGCAATTATTAGAAAGATTAAATTATTTGAGTTATTACGTATTACGATTTTAACTTGTATATAAAAAAATTGAATTTTATATGATGTATTTTTTTTTACGAAGTTTTATATAGCGCGAACTTGACCGGAAGATATTGGATCGCTTTACATTGCACCATGAGGACATACTCATTTTTTTTTCTTAGGCACAGGGAGATTAAGTGATTTGCCCAGAATCACAGGATGTTCAGTGTCACTGCCAAGACTCGAACCCGGTTCCCCAGATTCGAGGTCGACCGCCCTAGCCGTTAGGCCATGGGTACTCACAAACTTTCTCTCGGGGGCCAAATTTACAGTGTGGTTTGTGGCCGAGGGCCGCACCGGTGGGGGCGGGGTCAGTGGGGGAGGGGGGCGGGGCTAGAGCAAAAAAGATAACTATGACCATGAGGCTGAACACAGGCCCCTGCAGCGGACGCCTTCGTCCACTGAGCCACCAGACCCAGCATACACACATCTCTCTCTCTATCTATCTCTCTCTCTCTCTCTCTCCCTCCCTCCCTCCCTCCCTCTCTCCCTCCCTCCCTCTGTCTCACTCAGTTTGTCTCCCTCTCTCTCTCCCTCCCTCTCTCTGTCTCCCTCCCTCCCTCTCTCTGTCTCCCACCCTCTCTCTGTCTCCCTCCCTCTCTCTCCCTCCCTCTGTCTGTCTCCCTCTGTCTGTCTCCCTCTCTGTCTCCCTCTCTGTCTCCCTCCCTCTGTCTCCCTCCCTCTGTCTCCCTCTATCTGTCTCCCTCCCTCTGTCTGTCGCCCTCCTCCCTCTGTCTCCCTCTGTCTGTCGCCCTCCTCCCTCTGTCTGTCTCCCTCCCTCTGTCTCCCTCTCTGTCTCCCTCCCTCTCTGTCTCCCTCCCTCTGTCTCCCTCTCTCTCTGTCTCCCTCTCTCTCTGTCTCCCTCTCTCTCTGTCTCCCTCTCTCTGTCTCCCTCCCTCTGTCTCCCTCCCTGTCTCTCTCCCCCTCCCTCCCTCTGTCTCCCTCCCTCTATCTCCCTCCCTCTATCTCCCTCTGTCTCCCTCTCTGTCTCCCTCTGTCTGTCTCCCTCTGTCTGTCTCCCTCCCTGTCTCCCTCTGTCTGTTGCCCTCTGTCTCCCTCTCTCTCCCTCTGTTTCCCTCTGTCTCCCTCCCTCTGTCTCTCTCCCTCTCTCTCCCTGTCTCCCTCTGTCTGTCTCCCTCTCTGCTTCCCTCCCTCTCTGTCTCCCTCTCTGTCCCTCTCTCTCTGTCTCCCTCTCTCTCTGTCTCCCTCTCTCTCTGTCTCCCTCCCTCTGTCTCCCTCCCTGTCTCTCTCCCCTCCCTCTGTCTCCCTCCCTCTATCTCCCTCCCTCTATCTCCCTCTGTCTGTCTCCCTCTGTCTGTCTCCCTCTCCCTCCCCCTGACTCCCTCCCTCTGTCTCCCTCCCTCTGTCTCCCGCCCTCTGTCTCCCTCTGTCTCCCTCTCTGTCTCCCTCCCTCTGTCTCCCTCTGTCTGTTGCCCTCTGTCTCCCTCTCTCTCCCTCTGTTTCCCTCTGTCTCCCTCCCTCTGTCTCTCTCCCTCTCTCTCCCTGTCTCCCTCTGTCTGTCTCCCTCTCTGTTTCCCTCCCTCTCTGTCTCCCTCTCTGTCCCTCTCTCTCTGTCTCCCTCTCTCTCTGTCTCCCTCTCTCTCTGTCTCCCTCCCTCTGTCTCCCTCCCTGTCTCTCTCCCCTCCCTCTGTCTCCCTCCCTCTATCTCCCTCCCTCTATCTCCCTCTGTCTGTCTCCCTCTGTCTGTCTCCCTCTCCCTCCCCCTGACTCCCTCCCTCTGTCTCCCTCCCTCTGTCTCCCTCCCTCTGTCTCCCTCTCTGTCTCCCTCTGTCTGTCTCCCTCCCTCTGTCTCCCTCTGTCTGTTGCCCTCTGTCTCCCTCTCTCTCCCTCTGTTTCCCTCTGTCTCCCTCTGTCTGTCTCCCTCTCTGTTTCCCTCCCTCTCCCCCTCTCCCTCTGTCTCCCTCTCTGTCTCCCTCTCTGTCTCCCTCCCTCTGTCTCCCTCCCTCTGTCTCCCTGTCCCTCCCTCTGTCTGTCTCCCTCTCCCTCCCTCTCCCCTGACTCCCTCCCTCTGTCTCCCTCTGTCTCCCTCCCTCTGTCTCCCTCTCTCTCTGTCTCCCTCTGTCTCCCTCTCTCTGTCTCCCTCCCTCTGGCTGTCTCCCTCTCTCTGTCACCCTCTGTCTCCCCCTCTCTGTCTCCCTCCCTCTGGCTGTCTCCCTCGCTCTGTCACCCTCTGTCACCTCACCCCGAGTGTGTGTCAGCCCGGGCTGGGCTGAGACAGCTTCCCGGGCACACACACAGCCGCACCCGAGTACTTCACAGGTCTTTAAAGACCATTCACTTGTTAATGAGGCTTTGTTGTATTTCACCTCTTCTTAGCGCCCCTGCATCTCCACTCCGAGTGGAGATGCAGGAGAGGTGAAATACAACAAAGCCTCATTAACAAGTGAATGGTTTTTTAAAGAATCGCCCGGCCCCCATAGAGCGCTCCTGCAACCGGCGGTATTTGCGGACACTTAAAAAAAAACAAAAAAAAACACAGGTAGGATAGCTGCAAGGTCCGCGGGGCGCCAAGGAAGGCTTGCCGGGCCGCTGGCGGCCCGCGGGTACTATGAGTACCCGTGCGTTAGGCCAACTCTTTCCACGTGTTTGCACTTTATTGGTGATGTATTATATGTATTTATCTGTGTGTTTTCTGTCCTTGTTCTTCACGGTGTAAAGTTGAATTCTCAGCTTTATTAGATTGTTGCAAATCTATCTGTTATATTTGATGTGTTGTGATTTTTTTCCTTTTTTCTCTGTTTTGATAAAAAATAATTAATTGACATACACTATATGGGATAAATATTGGAATTGTTTTTTTCTGTCCAATGAGATAATCATAAATATAACAAATATTTAATCTATAAAAAAATAAAAATTAAATACCACAAATATCTTGTTCACACATGGCCTCTATTGTGTAACTTTATAACATCCCATTGGTTGCCAAGGGGTTTTTCATTGCATTGTTCTATTGTTCCCTGCCCTTGGGAACCACGATCTTTTTTCAGGGGGTCCCTATTTTTATATATTTAGATATAGGATATACATCCATATAAACTTCCCACTTAGGCATAACACAGGTCCGAGAGGCGTAGTGCTGAGATGATAGATCGGGGGTGGTTTTGGGTTCAATCTGGGTTCTATTTTTCCTCTTTTTTGATTCTGTTTCTTTTTATCAATTAGTTCATGAACTGTAACCATCCACCACTAGGGATCTATACATCTACTAATAATACACCCATCTGTGATCCAATCACTGTGGTATGCAAATTATGAAATACACCTTGGAATGTACAATTCATGCTGTATCGACCATTTTGCCATTTCATGCTGAATGATATGTGTCCATATACTTATGTCATGTATGTGTTAATACTCCCCCAACAAACGCAAGAAAGTTTTTTTTTTTAAATGTGTCGTGGAGTAGAGTGCAGTAGAGTATCATAGAGTATTTTACAGTGGAGTAGAGTGGACTGGGATAGAGTAGAGTGTCATACAGTGGAGTGTTGTAGAGTGGTTTAAAGTGACTTAGAAAGGAGTAGAGTGGAGCAGCTTGGAGTGGAGTAGAATGTCGTAGAGTGAAGTGATGTAGAGTGCAGAAGAGTGTCGCAGAGTGTCAGAGTGGATTCGAGTGGAGTGTTGTAGAGTGTCATAGATTGGACTAGAGTAGTGTGTCGTAGATTAGAGCAGCCTAGACGGGAGTAGCACAGAGTGGAGTAGAGTAGAGTGACATAGCGTGGAGTAGAGCAACTTAGAGTGGAGTAGAGTAACAGAGTGGAGTAGAGTTGAGTGGCATAGAATGGAGTATAGTGGCATAGATTAGAGTGGTGTATAGTGGTGCAAAGTGGCATAAAGTGGCATAGGGTGGAGAGGCCTAGAGTGTTGTGGAATGGTTTTAAGTGTAGAGTGGTGTAGGGGCGTGGCTTGGGCGCCGATGGAGTAGGCGGCAGAGCTTACGAGCTCCGTCCCGGCAGCCGCCGCTTGGCACCATCCTGACCTCCATAGTGGGGGAGATACGGCTGAAACGTGGGCTCATCTGCCCTATATCGGAAACACCCTAGCGGGAAGCCTTTATCGGGATTCCGAGAGAAGAAGTCAGCAATAAAAGACTGGGCGGTCCGGAGGAGCAGTTGTCAAAATGGCGGCGCCCATCCGCAACGGAGAGCGAGATGGCATGGCGGCCGCCACCGATGCGCCTTGAACCCGAACTGCATTACTGAATCCGGACCTGCCTCAGCCTGAGCGGAACGGTGCGCCGCATAACGGGTGGACAACCCCGGGGGGCAGAAGTGAGATCGGAACGCCGATGTGCGGAGACGCTACGAAGTGCTGAGGCAGTTTGCACATTCACGGGCCAGCCTGCCTCCCCCGCAGTGGACCAAAGAGGGGAGCCGAAACTACTGCGGCCCTAAGAGGGAAAGATCAGCGGGAAGGATCCAGCAAAGAGAGATGGTGGGTGACTCCGCTCGCATAGCCCAGATGCATCGGGGCACCAGTGCGCAAAATGGCGCCCGCTGAGTCCTGAGACTGTGAGTACCCCGAGGGACTGCCTGGACTGGCCTTATTGGCAGAGGGCGGGGGAGCAGATAATCCTGGAGTAAGGCACACTGCACGACAGGCTATCACAGAGACAATAGTGCGAAGGGGAGAGTCTGAGCGCTATCTCCCCATTTTTGAGCCCTGTCTGCAGCATATTGAGAAGGCTCCGAGCACAGCTGCACGGCGACGACCTGCTGACCGGGGAACCGGGCTGGTGCCGAACTGTGGATCCAAGCTCTAAGCCCGCGGTGCGGCGAGAGCCCTAATAGCGCCTCGGAACCGGCGCAGTGCCTCAGAAGAGCGCGCGAGAGCAAGATGGCGGCTTTGACTGGCGGTAGAAGCCCCTTCTAACTGGGGGGAGGCTCCCGCTACAGTCAACCACAGCAGAGGCAGGGCAAGAAGAACAGGGAGTGTGTGACAGCCCCTGATCTGAAGGGCAGGGGTGAGGAGACCAGCACTACATAGAGCTGACCACTGTGAGAGAGATCCCCCCTGTCCTATAGCCAAACCACAAGAAGAGAACGGAGAGACGGAGAAGAGCCCGCAGCGAGCAAGGCGCAGCCGCCTAGCCTGCTGGTAGCGTTGTGGCAGGGACCCTGCAGCCTGATTGCCCCGCACCAGCGCCAATGTACTTGCTCCCGGGACTGCAACAGACGTGGATGTGGTGGGCATGATCAGGGTGCGGAAATTCCCCACGCCCATTGCAGGCGAGAGATAAGCTGTAACATACCGGAACAGCCGATCTGTCGGACGGAGCGAGACACCAGAGCCCACGCTGCGTTGACGGCACG
Organism: Calotriton arnoldi; assembly: GCA_963921515.1. NCBI lineage: Eukaryota > Metazoa > Chordata > Amphibia > Caudata > Salamandridae > Calotriton > Calotriton arnoldi. Next base: position 4,002,239 of record CAWUFW010000409.1, read on the forward strand.
TGCCCAGAGGCCCGGTACAGAGAACAGAGGAGAACGGCGCAGCCCTGAGATCCCCTGTGGGAGCCAACTTTGTCCACATTAGAGGTGCGGGGGGCTCACGGTCCTTCCACGTAGAGAATGGGGAAGCAGACTAAGAAGAAGGAGAAGGAGGATGTACAGACGGACATACCCTCGGAGGAGGGAGCGACGCAATCCGTAGCACTGCACGCCTCTGAGAGTCCGACTCTACAGGATATCCGCAAAAACAACAGTTGATGGACAGAATGCAGAACAATGTCATACATTCACCCCAGTACAGAGATATGGGCCTAAATCCATCGTTTTTTTGCTCACCATGCCATTCCAGTTTGAACTCAGCCATATGCAAATCAGTCTTGACCCTGTGCCTCATGGGAACAGTCCAGCCCGAACTGCCAAGCTAGGTCCTCCCTGGACTGGAAACAAGCATCCTAGGACCGGTTTCGGGGTTTCACCCCTCTTCAGCCAGGATAGCTTGATTCCAGTGGCATGGAGAGCACGGGACCCACGTCTGGGCATACCCGTCCCACTCGGGGTGACAAATGCAAAAACAACAGTTGATGGACAGAATGCAGAACAATGTCATACATTCACCCCAGTACAGAGATCTGGGCCTAAATCCATCGTTTTTTGCTCACCATGCCATTCCAGTTTGAACTCAGCCATATGCAAATCAGTCTTGACCCTGTGCCTCATGGGAACAGTCCAGCCCGAACTGCCAAGCCAGGTCCTCCCTGGACTGGAAACAAGCATCCTAGGACCGGTTTCGGGGTTTCACCCCTCTTCAGCCAGGATAGCTTGATTCCAGTGGCATGGAGAGCACGGGACCCACGTCTGGGCATACCCGTCCCACTCGGGGTGACAAATGCAAAAACAACAGTTGATGGACAGAATGCAGAACAATGTCATACATTCACCCCAGTACAGAGATCTGGGCCTAAATCCATCGTTTTTTTGCTCACCATGCCATTCCAGTTTGAACTCAGCCATATGCAAATCAGTCTTGACCCTGTGCCTCATGGGAACAGTCCAGCCCGAACTGCCAAGCCAGGTCCTCCCTGGACTGGAAACAAGCATCCTAGGACCGGTTTCGGGGTTTCACCCCTCTTCAGCCAGGATAGCTTGATTCCAGTGGCATGGAGAGCACGGGACCCACGTCTGGGCATACCCGTCCCACTCGGGGTGACAAATGCAAAAACAACAGTTGATGGACAGAATGCAGAACAATGTCATACATTCACCCCAGTACAGAGATCTGGGCCTAAATCCATCGTTTTTTTGCTCACCATGCCATTCCAGTTTGAACTCAGCCATATGCAAATCAGTCTTGACCCTGTGCCTCATGGGAACAGTCCAGCCCGAACTGCCAAGCCAGGTCCTCCCTGGACTGGAAACAAGCATCCTAGGACCGGTTTCGGGGTTTCACCCCTCTTCAGCCAGGATAGCTTGATTCCAGTGGCATGGAGAGCACGGGACCCACGTCTGGGCATACCCGTCCCACTCGGGGTGACAAATGCAAAAACAACAGTTGATGGACAGAATGCAGAACAATGTCATACATTCACCCCAGTACAGAGATCTGGGCCTAAATCCATCGTTTTTTGCTCACCATGCCATTCCAGTTTGAACTCAGCCATATGCAAATCAGTCTTGACCCTGTGCCTCATGGGAACAGTCCAGCCCGAACTGCCAAGCCAGGTCCTCCCTGGACTGGAAACAAGCATCCTAGGACCGGTTTCGGGGTTTCACCCCTCTTCAGCCAGGATAGCTTGATTCCAGTGGCATGGAGAGCACGGGACCCACGTCTGGGCATACCCGTCCCACTCGGGGTGACAAATGCAAAAACAACAGTTGATGGACAGAATGCAGAACAATGTCATACATTCACCCCAGTACAGAGATCTGGGCCTAAATCCATCGTTTTTTGCTCACCATGCCATTCCAGTTTGAACTCAGCCATATGCAAATCAGTCTTGACCCTGTGCCTCATGGGAACAGTCCAGCCCGAACTGCCAAGCCAGGTCCTCCCTGGACTGGAAACAAGCATCCTAGGACCGGTTTCGGGGTTTCACCCCTCTTCAGCCAGGATAGCTTGATTCCAGTGGCATGGAGAGCACAGGACCCACGTCTGGGCATACCCGTCCCACTCGGGGTGACAAATGCAAAAACAACAGTTGATGGACAGAATGCAGAACAATGTCATACATTCACCCCAGTACAGAGATCTGGGCCTAAATCCATCGTTTTTTTGCTCACCATGCCATTCCAGTTTGAACTCAGCCATATGCAAATCAGTCTTGACCCTGTGCCTCATGGGAACAGTCCAGCCCGAACTGCCAAGCCAGGTCCTCCCTGGACTGGAAACAAGCATCCTAGGACCGGTTTCGGGGTTTCACCCCTCTTCAGCCAGGATAGCTTGATTCCAGTGGCATGGAGAGCACGGGACCCACGTCTGGGCATACCCGTCCCACTCGGGGTGACAAATGCAAAAACAACAGTTGATGGACAGAATGCAGAACAATGTCATACATTCACCCCAGTACAGAGATCTGGGCCTAAATCCATCGTTTTTTGCTCACCATGCCATTCCAGTTTGAACTCAGCCATATGCAAATCAGTCTTGACCCTGTGCCTCATGGGAACAGTCCAGCCCGAACTGCCAAGCCAGGTCCTCCCTGGACTGGAAACAAGCATCCTAGGACCGGTTTCGGGGTTTCACCCCTCTTCAGCCAGGATAGCTTGATTCCAGTGGCATGGAGAGCACGGGACCCACGTCTGGGCATACCCGTCCCACTCGGGGTGACAAATGCAAAAACAACAGTTGATGGACAGAATGCAGAACAATGTCATACATTCACCCCAGTACAGAGATCTGGGCCTAAATCCATCGTTTTTTGCTCACCATGCCATTCCAGTTTGAACTCAGCCATATGCAAATCAGTCTTGACCCTGTGCCTCATGGGAACAGTCCAGCCCGAACTGCCAAGCCAGGTCCTCCCTGGACTGGAAACAAGCATCCTAGGACCGGTTTCGGGGTTTCACCCCTCTTCAGCCAGGATAGCTTGATTCCAGTGGCATGGAGAGCACGGGACCCACGTCTGGGCATACCCGTCCCACTCGGGGTGACAAATGCAAAAACAACAGTTGATGGACAGAATGCAGAACAATGTCATACATTCACCCCAGTACAGAGATCTGGGCCTAAATCCATCGTTTTTTGCTCACCATGCCATTCCAGTTTGAACTCAGCCATATGCAAATCAGTCTTGACCCTGTGCCTCATGGGAACAGTCCAGCCCGAACTGCCAAGCCAGGTCCTCCCTGGACTGGAAACAAGCATCCTAGGACCGGTTTCGGGGTTTCACCCCTCTTCAGCCAGGATAGCTTGATTCCAGTGGCATGGAGAGCACGGGACCCACGTCTGGGCATACCCGTCCCACTCGGGGTGACAAATGCAAAAACAACAGTTGATGGACAGAATGCAGAACAATGTCATACATTCACCCCAGTACAGAGATCTGGGCCTAAATCCATCGTTTTTTTGCTCACCATGCCATTCCAGTTTGAACTCAGCCATATGCAAATCAGTCTTGACCCTGTGCCTCATGGGAACAGTCCAGCCCGAACTGCCAAGCCAGGTCCTCCCTGGACTGGAAACAAGCATCCTAGGACCGGTTTCGGGGTTTCACCCCTCTTCAGCCAGGATAGCTTGATTCCAGTGGCATGGAGAGCACGGGACCCACGTCTGGGCATACCCGTCCCACTCGGGGTGACAAATGCAAAAACAACAGTTGATGGACAGAATGCAGAACAATGTCATACATTCACCCCAGTACAGAGATCTGGGCCTAAATCCATCGTTTTTTTGCTCACCATGCCATTCCAGTTTGAACTCAGCCATATGCAAATCAGTCTTGACCCTGTGCCTCATGGGAACAGTCCAGCCCGAACTGCCAAGCCAGGTCCTCCCTGGACTGGAAACAAGCATCCTAGGACCGGTTTCGGGGTTTCACCCCTCTTCAGCCAGGATAGCTTGATTCCAGTGGCATGGAGAGCACGGGACCCACGTCTGGGCATACCCGTCCCACTCGGGGTGACAAATGCAAAAACAACAGTTGATGGACAGAATGCAGAACAATGTCATACATTCACCCCAGTACAGAGATCTGGGCCTAAATCCATCGTTTTTTTGCTCACCATGCCATTCCAGTTTGAACTCAGCCATATGCAAATCAGTCTTGACCCTGTGCCTCATGGGAACAGTCCAGCCCGAACTGCCAAGCCAGGTCCTCCCTGGACTGGAAACAAGCATCCTAGGACCGGTTTCGGGGTTTCACCCCTCTTCAGCCAGGATAGCTTGATTCCAGTGGCATGGAGAGCACGGGACCCACGTCTGGGCATACCCGTCCCACTCGGGGTGACAAATGCAAAAACAACAGTTGATGGACAGAATGCAGAACAATGTCATACATTCACCCCAGTACAGAGATCTGGGCCTAAATCCATCGTTTTTTGCTCACCATGCCATTCCAGTTTGAACTCAGCCATATGCAAATCAGTCTTGACCCTGTGCCTCATGGGAACAGTCCAGCCCGAACTGCCAAGCCAGGTCCTCCCTGGACTGGAAACAAGCATCCTAGGACCGGTTTCGGGGTTTCACCCCTCTTCAGCCAGGATAGCTTGATTCCAGTGGCATGGAGAGCACAGGACCCACGTCTGGGCATACCCGTCCCACTCGGGGTGACAAATGCAAAAACAGCAGTTGATGGACAGAATGCAGAACAATGTCATACATTCACCCCAGTACAGAGATCTGGGCCTAAATCCATCGTTTTTTGCTCACCATGCCATTCCAGTTTGAACCCAGCCATATGCAAATCAGTCTTGACCCTGTGCCTCATGGGAACAGTCCAGCCCGAACTGCCAAGCCAGGTCCTCCCTGGACTGGAAACAAGCATCCTAGGACCGGTTTCGGGGTTTCACCCCTCTTCAGCCAGGATAGCTTGATTCCAGTGGCATGGAGAGCACGGGACCCACGTCTGGGCATACCCGTCCCACTCGGGGTGACAAATGCAAAAACAACAGTTGATGGACAGAATGCAGAACAATGTCATACATTCACCCCAGTACAGAGATCTGGGCCTAAATCCATCGTTTTTTTGCTCACCATGCCATTCCAGTTTGAACTCAGCCATATGCAAATCAGTCTTGACCCTGTGCCTCATGGGAACAGTCCAGCCCGAACTGCCAAGCCAGGTCCTCCCTGGACTGGAAACAAGCATCCTAGGATCGGTTTCGGGGTTTCACCCCTCTTCAGCCAGGATAGCTTGATTCCAGTGGCATGGAGAGCACGGGACCAACGTCTGGGCATACCCATCCCACTCGGGGTGACAAATGCAAAAACAACAGTTGATGGACAGAATGCAGAACAATGTCATACATTCACCCCAGTACAGAGATCTGGGACTAAATCCATCGTTTTTTTGCTCACCATGCCATTCCAGTTTGAACTCAGCCATATGCAAATCAGTCTTGACCCTGTGCCTCATGGGAACAGTCCAGCCCGAACTGCCAAGCCAGGTCCTCCCTGGACTGGAAACAAGCATCCTAGGACCGGTTTCGGGGTTTCACCCCTCTTCAGCCAGAATAGCTTGATTCCAGTGGCATGGAGAGCACAGGACCCACGTCTGGGCATACCCGTCCCACTCGGGGTGACAAATGCAAAAACAGCAGTTGATGGACAGAATGCAGAACAATGTCATACATTCACCCCAGTACAGAGATCTGGGCCTAAATCCATCGTTTTTTGCTCACCATGCCATTCCAGTTTGAACCCAGCCATATGCAAATCAGTCTTGACCCTGTGCCTCATGGGAACAGTCCAGCCCGAACTGCCAAGCCAGGTCCTCCCTGGACTGGAAACAAGCATCCTAGGACCGGTTTCGGGGTTTCACCCCTCTTCAGCCAGGATAGCTTGATTCCAGTGGCATGGAGAGCACGGGACCCACGTCTGGGCATACCCGTCCCACTCGGGGTGACAAATGCAAAAACAACAGTTGATGGACAGAATGCAGAACAATGTCATACATTCACCCCAGTACAGAGATCTGGGCCTAAATCCATCGTTTTTTTGCTCACCATGCCATTCCAGTTTGAACTCAGCCATATGCAAATCAGTCTTGACCCTGTGCCTCATGGGAACAGTCCAGCCCGAACTGCCAAGCCAGGTCCTCCCTGGACTGGAAACAAGCATCCTAGGACCGGTTTCGGGGTTTCACCCCTCTTCAGCCAGGATAGCTTGATTCCAGTGGCATGGAGAGCACGGGACCCACGTCTGGGCATACCCGTCCCACTCGGGGTGACAAATGCAAAAACAACAGTTGATGGACAGAATGCAGAACAATGTCATACATTCACCCCAGTACAGAGATCTGGGCCTAAATCCATCGTTTTTTTGCTCACCATGCCATTCCAGTTTGAACTCAGCCATATGCAAATCAGTCTTGACCCTGTGCCTCATGGGAACAGTCCAGCCCGAACTGCCAAGCCAGGTCCTCCCTGGACTGGAAACAAGCATCCTAGGACCGGTTTCGGGGTTTCACCCCTCTTCAGCCAGGATAGCTTGATTCCAGTGGCATGGAGAGCACGGGACCCACGTCTGGGCATACCCGTCCCACTCGGGGTGACAAATGCAAAAACAACAGTTGATGGACAGAATGCAGAACAATGTCATACATTCACCCCAGTACAGAGATCTGGGCCTAAATCCATCGTTTTTTGCTCACCATGCCATTCCAGTTTGAACTCAGCCATATGCAAATCAGTCTTGACCCTGTGCCTCATGGGAACAGTCCAGCCCGAACTGCCAAGCCAGGTCCTCCCTGGACTGGAAACAAGCATCCTAGGACCGGTTTCGGGGTTTCACCCCTCTTCAGCCAGGATAGCTTGATTCCAGTGGCATGGAGAGCACAGGACCCACGTCTGGGCATACCCGTCCCACTCGGGGTGACAAATGCAAAAACAGCAGTTGATGGACAGAATGCAGAACAATGTCATACATTCACCCCAGTACAGAGATCTGGGCCTAAATCCATCGTTTTTTTGCTCACCATGCCATTCCAGTTTGAACCCAGCCATATGCAAATCAGTCTTGACCCTGTGCCTCATGGGAACAGTCCAGCCCGAACTGCCAAGCCAGGTCCTCCCTGGACTGGAAACAAGCATCCTAGGACCGGTTTCGGGGTTTCACCCCTCTTCAGCCAGGATAGCTTGATTCCAGTGGCATGGAGAGCACGGGACCCACGTCTGGGCATACCCGTCCCACTCGGGGTGACAAATGCAAAAACAACAGTTGATGGACAGAATGCAGAACAATGTCATACATTCACCCCAGTACAGAGATCTGGGCCTAAATCCATCGTTTTTTTGCTCACCATGCCATTCCAGTTTGAACTCAGCCATATGCAAATCAGTCTTGACCCTGTGCCTCATGGGAACAGTCCAGCCCGAACTGCCAAGCCAGGTCCTCCCTGGACTGGAAACAAGCATCCTAGGACCGGTTTCGGGGTTTCACCCCTCTTCAGCCAGGATAGCTTGATTCCAGTGGCATGGAGAGCACGGGACCCACGTCTGGGCATACCCGTCCCACTCGGGGTGACAAATGCAAAAACAACAGTTGATGGACAGAATGCAGAACAATGTCATACATTCACCCCAGTACAGAGATCTGGGCCTAAATCCATCGTTTTTTGCTCACCATGCCATTCCAGTTTGAACTCAGCCATATGCAAATCAGTCTTGACCCTGTGCCTCATGGGAACAGTCCAGCCCGAACTGCCAAGCCAGGTCCTCCCTGGACTGGAAACAAGCATCCTAGGACCGGTTTCGGGGTTTCACCCCTCTTCAGCCAGGATAGCTTGATTCCAGTGGCATGGAGAGCACGGGACCCACGTCTGGGCATACCCGTCCCACTCGGGGTGACAAATGCAAAAACAACAGTTGATGGACAGAATGCAGAACAATGTCATACATTCACCCCAGTACAGAGATCTGGGCCTAAATCCATCGTTTTTTGCTCACCATGCCATTCCAGTTTGAACTCAGCCATATGCAAATCAGTCTTGACCCTGTGCCTCATGGGAACAGTCCAGCCCGAACTGCCAAGCCAGGTCCTCCCTGGACTGGAAACAAGCATCCTAGGACCGGTTTCGGGGTTTCACCCCTCTTCAGCCAGGATAGCTTGATTCCAGTGGCATGGAGAGCACGGGACCCACGTCTGGGCATACCCGTCCCACTCGGGGTGACAAATGCAAAAACAACAGTTGATGGACAGAATGCAGAACAATGTCATACATTCACCCCAGTACAGAGATCTGGGCCTAAATCCATCGTTTTTTTGCTCACCATGCCATTCCAGTTTGAACTCCGCCATATGCAAATCAGTCTTGACCCTGTGCCTCATGGGAACAGTCCAGCCCGAACTGCCAAGCCAGGTCCTCCCTGGACTGGAAACAAGCATCCTAGGACCGGTTTCGGGGTTTCACCCCTCTTCAGCCAGGATAGCTTGATTCCAGTGGCATGGAGAGCACAGGACCCACGTCTGGGCATACCCGTCCCACTCGGGGTGACAAATGCAAAAACAGCAGTTGATGGACAGAATGCAGAACAATGTCATACATTCACCCCAGTACAGAGATCTGGGCCTAAATCCATCGTTTTTTGCTCACCATGCCATTCCAGTTTGAACCCAGCCATATGCAAATCAGTCTTGACCCTGTGCCTCATGGGAACAGTCCAGCCCGAACTGCCAAGCCAGGTCCTCCCTGGACTGGAAACAAGCATCCTAGGACCGGTTTCGGGGTTTCACCCCTCTTCAGCCAGGATAGCTTGATTCCAGTGGCATGGAGAGCACGGGACCCACGTCTGGGCATACCCGTCCCACTCGGGGTGACAAATGCAAAAACAACAGTTGATGGACAGAATGCAGAACAATGTCATACATTCACCCCAGTACAGAGATCTGGGCCTAAATCCATCGTTTTTTTGCTCACCATGCCATTCCAGTTTGAACTCAGCCATATGCAAATCAGTCTTGACCCTGTGCCTCATGGGAACAGTCCAGCCCGAACTGCCAAGCCAGGTCCTCCCTGGACTGGAAACAAGCATCCTAGGACCGGTTTCGGGGTTTCACCCCTCTTCAGCCAGGATAGCTTGATTCCAGTGGCATGGAGAGCACGGGACCCACGTCTGGGCATACCCGTCCCACTCGGGGTGACAAATGCAAAAACAACAGTTGATGGACAGAATGCAGAACAATGTCATACATTCACCCCAGTACAGAGATCTGGGCCTAAATCCATCGTTTTTTGCTCACCATGCCATTCCAGTTTGAACTCAGCCATATGCAAATCAGTCTTGACCCTGTGCCTCATGGGAACAGTCCAGCCCGAACTGCCAAGCCAGGTCCTCCCTGGACTGGAAACAAGCATCCTAGGACCGGTTTCGGGGTTTCACCCCTCTTCAGCCAGGATAGCTTGATTCCAGTGGCATGGAGAGCACGGGACCCACGTCTGGGCATACCCGTCCCACTCGGGGTGACAAATGCAAAAACAACAGTTGATGGACAGAATGCAGAACAATGTCATACATTCACCCCAGTACAGAGATCTGGGCCTAAATCCATCGTTTTTTGCTCACCATGCCATTCCAGTTTGAACTCAGCCATATGCAAATCAGTCTTGACCCTGTGCCTCATGGGAACAGTCCAGCCCGAACTGCCAAGCCAGGTCCTCCCTGGACTGGAAACAAGCATCCTAGGACCGGTTTCGGGGTTTCACCCCTCTTCAGCCAGGATAGCTTGATTCCAGTGGCATGGAGAGCACGGGACCCACGTCTGGGCATACCCGTCCCACTCGGGGTGACAAATGCAAAAACAACAGTTGATGGACAGAATGCAGAACAATGTCATACATTCACCCCAGTACAGAGATCTGGGCCTAAATCCATCGTTTTTTTGCTCACCATGCCATTCCAGTTTGAACTCAGCCATATGCAAATCAGTCTTGACCCTGTGCCTCATGGGAACAGTCCAGCCCGAACTGCCAAGCCAGGTCCTCCCTGGACTGGAAACAAGCATCCTAGGACCGGTTTCGGGGTTTCACCCCTCTTCAGCCAGGATAGCTTGATTCCAGTGGCATGGAGAGCACGGGACCCACGTCTGGGCATACCCGTCCCACTCGGGGTGACAAATGCAAAAACAACAGTTGATGGACAGAATGCAGAACAATGTCATACATTCACCCCAGTACAGAGATCTGGGCCTAAATCCATCGTTTTTTGCTCACCATGCCATTCCAGTTTGAACTCAGCCATATGCAAATCAGTCTTGACCCTGTGCCTCATGGGAACAGTCCAGCCCGAACTGCCAAGCCAGGTCCTCCCTGGACTGGAAACAAGCATCCTAGGACCGGTTTCGGGGTTTCACCCCTCTTCAGCCAGGATAGCTTGATTCCAGTGGCATGGAGAGCACGGGACCCACGTCTGGGCATACCCGTCCCACTCGGGGTGACAAATGCAAAAACAACAGTTGATGGACAGAATGCAGAACAATGTCATACATTCACCCCAGTACAGAGATCTGGGCCTAAATCCATCGTTTTTTTGCTCACCATGCCATTCCAGTTTGAACTCAGCCATATGCAAATCAGTCTTGACCCTGTGCCTCATGGGAACAGTCCAGCCCGAACTGCCAAGCCAGGTCCTCCCTGGACTGGAAACAAGCATCCTAGGACCGGTTTCGGGGTTTCACCCCTCTTCAGCCAGGATAGCTTGATTCCAGTGGCATGGAGAGCACGGGACCCACGTCTGGGCATACCCGTCCCACTCGGGGTGACAAATGCAAAAACAACAGTTGATGGACAGAATGCAGAACAATGTCATACATTCACCCCAGTACAGAGATCTGGGCCTAAATCCATCGTTTTTTTGCTCACCATGCCATTCCAGTTTGAACTCAGCCATATGCAAATCAGTCTTGACCCTGTGCCTCATGGGAACAGTCCAGCCCGAACTGCCAAGCCAGGTCCTCCCTGGACTGGAAACAAGCATCCTAGGACCGGTTTCGGGGTTTCACCCCTCTTCAGCCAGGATAGCTTGATTCCAGTGGCATGGAGAGCACGGGACCCACGTCTGGGCATACCCGTCCCACTCGGGGTGACAAATGCAAAAACAACAGTTGATGGACAGAATGCAGAACAATGTCATACATTCACCCCAGTACAGAGATCTGGGCCTAAATCCATCGTTTTTTGCTCACCATGCCATTCCAGTTTGAACTCAGCCATATGCAAATCAGTCTTGACCCTGTGCCTCATGGGAACAGTCCAGCCCGAACTGCCAAGCCAGGTCCTCCCTGGACTGGAAACAAGCATCCTAGGACCGGTTTCGGGGTTTCACCCCTCTTCAGCCAGGATAGCTTGATTCCAGTGGCATGGAGAGCACGGGACCCACGTCTGGGCATACCCGTCCCACTCGGGGTGACAAATGCAAAAACAACAGTTGATGGACAGAATGCAGAACAATGTCATACATTCACCCCAGTACAGAGATCTGGGCCTAAATCCATCGTTTTTTGCTCACCATGCCATTCCAGTTTGAACTCAGCCATATGCAAATCAGTCTTGACCCTGTGCCTCATGGGAACAGTCCAGCCCGAACTGCCAAGCCAGGTCCTCCCTGGACTGGAAACAAGCATCCTAGGACCGGTTTCGGGGTTTCACCCCTCTTCAGCCAGGATAGCTTGATTCCAGTGGCATGGAGAGCACAGGACCCACGTCTGGGCATACCCGTCCCACTCGGGGTGACAAATGCAAAAACAACAGTTGATGGACAGAATGCAGAACAATGTCATACATTCACCCCAGTACAGAGATCTGGGCCTAAATCCATCGTTTTTTTGCTCACCATGCCATTCCAGTTTGAACTCAGCCATATGCAAATCAGTCTTGACCCTGTGCCTCATGGGAACAGTCCAGCCCGAACTGCCAAGCCAGGTCCTCCCTGGACTGGAAACAAGCATCCTAGGACCGGTTTCGGGGTTTCACCCCTCTTCAGCCAGGATAGCTTGATTCCAGTGGCATGGAGAGCACGGGACCCACGTCTGGGCATACCCGTCCCACTCGGGGTGACAAATGCAAAAACAACAGTTGATGGACAGAATGCAGAACAATGTCATACATTCACCCCAGTACAGAGATCTGGGCCTAAATCCATCGTTTTTTTGCTCACCATGCCATTCCAGTTTGAACTCAGCCATATGCAAATCAGTCTTGACCCTGTGCCTCATGGGAACAGTCCAGCCCGAACTGCCAAGCCAGGTCCTCCCTGGACTGGAAACAAGCATCCTAGGATCGGTTTCGGGGTTTCACCCCTCTTCAGCCAGGATAGCTTGATTCCAGTGGCATGGAGAGCACGGGACCAACGTCTGGGCATACCCGTCCCACTCGGGGTGACAAATGCAAAAACAACAGTTGATGGACAGAATGCAGAACAATGTCATACATTCACCCCAGTACAGAGATCTGGGCCTAAATCCATCGTTTTTTGCTCACCATGCCATTCCAGTTTGAACTCAGCCATATGCAAATCAGTCTTGACCCTGTGCCTCATGGGAACAGTCCAGCCCGAACTGCCAAGCCAGGTCCTCCCTGGACTGGAAACAAGCATCCTAGGACCGGTTTCGGGGTTTCACCCCTCTTCAGCCAGGATAGCTTGATTCCAGTGGCATGGAGAGCACGGGACCCACGTCTGGGCATACCCGTCCCACTCGGGGTGACAAATGCAAAAACAACAGTTGATGGACAGAATGCAGAACAATGTCATACATTCACCCCAGTACAGAGATCTGGGCCTAAATCCATCGTTTTTTTGCTCACCATGCCATTCCAGTTTGAACTCAGCCATATGCAAATCAGTCTTGACCCTGTGCCTCATGGGAACAGTCCAGCCCGAACTGCCAAGCCAGGTCCTCCCTGGACTGGAAACAAGCATCCTAGGACCGGTTTCGGGGTTTCACCCCTCTTCAGCCAGGATAGCTTGATTCCAGTGGCATGGAGAGCACGGGACCCACGTCTGGGCATACCCGTCCCACTCGGGGTGACAAATGCAAAAACAACAGTTGATGGACAGAATGCAGAACAATGTCATACATTCACCCCAGTACAGAGATCTGGGCCTAAATCCATCGTTTTTTTGCTCACCATGCCATTCCAGTTTGAACTCAGCCATATGCAAATCAGTCTTGACCCTGTGCCTCATGGGAACAGTCCAGCCCGAACTGCCAAGCCAGGTCCTCCCTGGACTGGAAACAAGCATCCTAGGACCGGTTTCGGGGTTTCACCCCTCTTCAGCCAGGATAGCTTGATTCCAGTGGCATGGAGAGCACGGGACCCACGTCTGGGCATACCCGTCCCACTCGGGGTGACAAATGCAAAAACAACAGTTGATGGACAGAATGCAGAACAATGTCATACATTCACCCCAGTACAGAGATCTGGGCCTAAATCCATCGTTTTTTTGCTCACCATGCCATTCCAGTTTGAACTCAGCCATATGCAAATCAGTCTTGACCCTGTGCCTCATGGGAACAGTCCAGCCCGAACTGCCAAGCCAGGTCCTCCCTGGACTGGAAACAAGCATCCTAGGACCGGTTTCGGGGTTTCACCCCTCTTCAGCCAGGATAGCTTGATTCCAGTGGCATGGAGAGCACGGGACCCACGTCTGGGCATACCCGTCCCACTCGGGGTGACAAATGCAAAAACAACAGTTGATGGACAGAATGCAGAACAATGTCATACATTCACTCCCAGTACAGAGATCTGGGCCTAAATCCATCGTTTTTTTGCTCACCATGCCATTCCAGTTTGAACTCAGCCATATGCAAATCAGTCTTGACCCTGTGCCTCATGGGAACAGTCCAGCCCGAACTGCCAAGCCAGGTCCTCCCTGGACTGGAAACAAGCATCCTAGGACCGGTTTCGGGGTTTCACCCCTCTTCAGCCAGGATAGCTTGATTCCAGTGGCATGGAGAGCACGGGACCCACGTCTGGGCATACCCGTCCCACTCGGGGTGACAAATGCAAAAACAACAGTTGATGGACAGAATGCAGAACAATGTCATACATTCACCCCAGTACAGAGATCTGGGCCTAAATCCATCGTTTTTTGCTCACCATGCCATTCCAGTTTGAACCTAGCCATATGCAAATCAGTCTTGACCCTGTGCCTCATGGGAACAGTCCAGCCCGAACTGCCAAGCCAGGTCCTCCCTGGACTGGAAACAAGCATCCTAGGACCGGTTTCGGGGTTTCACCCCTCTTCAGCCAGGATAGCTTGATTCCAGTGGCATGGAGAGCACGGGACCCACGTCTGGGCATACCCGTCCCACTCGGGGTGACAAATGCAAAAACAACAGTTGATGGACAGAATGCAGAACAATGTCATACATTCACCCCAGTACAGAGATCTGGGCCTAAATCCATCGTTTTTTGCTCACCATGCCATTCCAGTTTGAACTCAGCCATATGCAAATCAGTCTTGACCCTGTGCCTCATGGGAACAGTCCAGCCCGAACTGCCAAGCCAGGTCCTCCCTGGACTGGAAACAAGCATCCTAGGACCGGTTTCGGGGTTTCACCCCTCTTCAGCCAGGATAGCTTGATTCCAGTGGCATGGAGAGCACGGGACCCACGTCTGGGCATACCCGTCCCACTCGGGGTGACAAATGCAAAAACAACAGTTGATGGACAGAATGCAGAACAATGTCATACATTCACCCCAGTACAGAGATCTGGGCCTAAATCCATCGTTTTTTTGCTCACCATGCCATTCCAGTTTGAACTCAGCCATATGCAAATCAGTCTTGACCCTGTGCCTCATGGGAACAGTCCAGCCCGAACTGCCAAGCCAGGTCCTCCCTGGACTGGAAACAAGCATCCTAGGACCGGTTTCGGGGTTTCACCCCTCTTCAGCCAGGATAGCTTGATTCCAGTGGCATGGAGAGCACGGGACCCACGTCTGGGCATACCCGTCCCACTCGGGGTGACAAATGCAAAAACAACAGTTGATGGACAGAATGCAGAACAATGTCATACATTCACCCCAGTACAGAGATCTGGGCCTAAATCCATCGTTTTTTTGCTCACCATGCCATTCCAGTTTGAACTCAGCCATATGCAAATCAGTCTTGACCCTGTGCCTCATGGGAACAGTCCAGCCCGAACTGCCAAGCCAGGTCCTCCCTGGACTGGAAACAAGCATCCTAGGACCGGTTTCGGGGTTTCACCCCTCTTCAGCCAGGATAGCTTGATTCCAGTGGCATGGAGAGCACGGGACCCACGTCTGGGCATACCCGTCCCACTCGGGGTGACAAATGCAAAAACAACAGTTGATGGACAGAATGCAGAACAATGTCATACATTCACCCCAGTACAGAGATCTGGGCCTAAATCCATCGTTTTTTTGCTCACCATGCCATTCCAGTTTGAACTCAGCCATATGCAAATCAGTCTTGACCCTGTGCCTCATGGGAACAGTCCAGCCCGAACTGCCAAGCCAGGTCCTCCCTGGACTGGAAACAAGCATCCTAGGACCGGTTTCGGGGTTTCACCCCTCTTCAGCCAGGATAGCTTGATTCCAGTGGCATGGAGAGCACGGGACCCACGTCTGGGCATACCCGTCCCACTCGGGGTGACAAATGCAAAAACAACAGTTGATGGACAGAATGCAGAACAATGTCATACATTCACCCCAGTACAGAGATCTGGGCCTAAATCCATCGTTTTTTTGCTCACCATGCCATTCCAGTTTGAACTCAGCCATATGCAAATCAGTCTTGACCCTGTGCCTCATGGGAACAGTCCAGCCCGAACTGCCAAGCCAGGTCCTCCCTGGACTGGAAACAAGCATCCTAGGACCGGTTTCGGGGTTTCACCCCTCTTCAGCCAGGATAGCTTGATTCCAGTGGCATGGAGAGCACGGGACCCACGTCTGGGCATACCCGTCCCACTCGGGGTGACAAATGCAAAAACAACAGTTGATGGACAGAATGCAGAACAATGTCATACATTCACCCCAGTACAGAGATCTGGGCCTAAATCCATCGTTTTTGCTCACCATGCCATTCCAGTTTGAACTCAGCCATATGCAAATCAGTCTTGACCCTGTGCCTCATGGGAACAGTCCAGCCCGAACTGCCAAGCCAGGTCCTCCCTGGACTGGAAACAAGCATCCTAGGACCGGTTTCGGGGTTTCACCCCTCTTCAGCCAGGATAGCTTGATTCCAGTGGCATGGAGAGCACGGGACCCACGTCTGGGCATACCCGTCCCACTCGGGGTGACAAATGCAAAAACAACAGTTGATGGACAGAATGCAGAACAATGTCATACATTCACCCCATTACAGAGATCTGGGCCTAAATCCATCGTTTTTTGCTCACCATGCCATTCCAGTTTGAACTCAGCCATATGCAAATCAGTCTTGACCCTGTGCCTCATGGGAACAGTCCAGCCCGAACTGCCAAGCCAGGTCCTCCCTGGACTGGAAACAAGCATCCTAGGACCGGTTTCGGGGTTTCACCCCTCTTCAGCCAGGATAGCTTGATTCCAGTGGCATGGAGAGCACAGGACCCACGTCTGGGCATACCCGTCCCACTCGGGGTGACAAATGCAAAAACAACAGTTGATGGACAGAATGCAGAACAATGTCATACATTCACCCCAGTACAGAGATCTGGGCCTAAATCCATCGTTTTTTTGCTCACCATGCCATTCCAGTTTGAACTCAGCCATATGCAAATCAGTCTTGACCCTGTGCCTCATGGGAACAGTCCAGCCCGAACTGCCAAGCCAGGTCCTCCCTGGACTGGAAACAAGCATCCTAGGACCGGTTTCGGGGTTTCACCCCTCTTCAGCCAGGATAGCTTGATTCCAGTGGCATGGAGAGCACGGGACCCACGTCTGGGCATACCCGTCCCACTCGGGGTGACAAATGCAAAAACAACAGTTGATGGACAGAATGCAGAACAATGTCATACATTCACCCCAGTACAGAGATCTGGGCCTAAATCCATCGTTTTTTTGCTCACCATGCCATTCCAGTTTGAACTCAGCCATATGCAAATCAGTCTTGACCCTGTGCCTCATGGGAACAGTCCAGCCCGAACTGCCAAGCTAGGTCCTCCCTGGACTGGAAACAAGCATCCTAGGACCGGTTTCGGGGTTTCACCCCTCTTCAGCCAGGATAGCTTGATTCCAGTGGCATGGAGAGCACGGGACCCACGTCTGGGCATACCCGTCCCACTCGGGTTGACAAATGCAATCCGTAGCACTGCACGCCTCTGAGAGTCCGACTTTACAGGATATCCTGCAGGCCATCAATGCCTCAAGCGAGAGGCTTGAGACCAAAATTGACTCGATAGGGGCGGACCTGGGATTACTGCGGGACAATCACCGGCGCCTCACGGAAAGAGTTACGGCCAATGAGCGTCAACTCACTAACACGGGCCCAGTGATCTTGGAACTGAAGGAACGACTCACAGGGCTGGAATCGAAGGTGAAAGTGCTTGAACTCCGGGCGGAAGACACGGAAAACCGCTCCAGAAGAAACAACGTGAGAATAACGGGACTCCCTGAGAAAATAGAAGGAACGGACATGGTGGGGTACCTTGAGGAGTGGCTTCGCATAGCGGTGGCCCCTGAGGGCCTCTCGCCATTTTATGCTTTAGAAAGAGCACACCGAGTGCCGGCAAGGCCGCCTGCGCAGGGGGCGCCACCACGACCGGTGATAGCACGACTGCTACATTACCGTGACAGAGACCACATACTGGCGCAAGCCCGGCGGAAAGGCGAAATAAGAATCAACAATGTAGTGGTGCGTCTCTTCCCGGATTTCTCGAGGGATGTCCAACAACAAAGGAGCTCCTTCATGAATGTCAAAGCCAAACTACGCCAACTGGAATACAAATATGCCATGCAGTACCCTGCGAAACTACGAGTGTCCACCCCAGACGGAACGGAATTCTTCACCTCCCCTCAGGAGGCATGGACATGGTTGGAGCGGCACCAGGGAATATCGCCACCAAAAGACCCAGGACACTGAGGGAACCGACGCATGAGGTCTTGCAGCAAGGGCGCTAGGCGGGGCACATTGGCACTGACGCAGGCGGAGACGCAGCAGGAGCGACGGAATGCTATGCATGTGGTGGCTCTGATCAGTGGGAAGGGGCTCCCACGAGGCAATTCAGAACTGGGCGGCTCAGGGACGGACTCGAGCTCTGAGCGGGGTTCTACCATCTCGGAGGCCCCGAGTGTGGAACTCCCCATCATGACACCTGGCACGGCAGACGAGATCATCTGACGGCGCAGGTAGGAGAGCTTCAATGAGGGGGAGGCGAAAGAGACACTAGGGCACACAGATGAACTAATGCAATACGTGTGCTGAGCGGCAGGCAGGCGGGCGGACGCATCGGAAGTGTCCATAGACTCACCCCCTAACTTTATGGACGACAGTCCAGGACTCTGACTTTGTGGTTTGGATGGGAGTGTTTTGCCTACTTGTCCTGGGGATGGGGCATTGGGGATTTCGTTATAATGTTACTGAATTGTTGAAAGGGGAAACACGAGTTGCACCATACACTCATTTTAGTGGTTGTAAGAGGACACATCCGATTTGGGCGAGAGGCATGGTGGAGTCAGAGGGATGGGCGCTAAAAGGAGGGACTGGGAGATGGCTGCCGACACAAAGTACAAGTGCCTAACCTGGAACATACGGGGCATGCACACAATGACTAAACGCTATAAAGTCTTTTCTTACCTCAACAGACGGGGAATACATATAGCGCTCCTCCAGGAGACACACCTTACGGCAAAAGAGGGCCAAGCTCTGCAGAAGAGATGGCGGGACAAACATTCTACACTACATACTCTGCC
This sequence comes from Calotriton arnoldi, assembly GCA_963921515.1. Classification (NCBI taxonomy): domain Eukaryota; kingdom Metazoa; phylum Chordata; class Amphibia; order Caudata; family Salamandridae; genus Calotriton; species Calotriton arnoldi. The sequence goes on from CAWUFW010000409.1 coordinate 4,021,240, forward strand.
TTTGCCAGGGGCGCCATGATCTGGGTGAGGTCGGGCGTTCCGTTTCAGGTTACCAGCAAATTAATAGACCCAGAGGGCCGATATGTGGCGCTGAGAGGGAGACTAGAGGGCAGAGAAATAAGCAGTGTCAATGTGTATACCCCGTACATGGACCAACCACTTTTTCTGGCGCGACTATCCCGACAGCTGGCCCCATATCTGATGACCACAGTGCTCATGGGCGGCGACTTTAACGCCATCGCTGATGTGGACTTTGGACAGGTCACACCCGCCACTACCAGACTCTCCGACGGTCCGCCATGCAAGGGCGTTTCGAGACTGGCAGGGACATTGGGGACTGGTGGACTCATGGAGAACCCTACACCCCCAGGACAGAGACTACTCATTCTTTTCATCGACACATGAGGTACACACACGGTTGGATACGTTCTTATGCACACCAGACACATATGGGCAGGTGACAAGTACTGAGTACCTGACGAGGACGATATCTGATCATAACCCCTTACTGCTGGGCCTCAGCTGGGCAAGCCGAGCTCCGGCCATCCCTACCTGGCGACTGCGCCCCGAGACGTTGGAGGACCAGTCTTTAGGGAAGGTACCAGCGAAAAGATCACACAATATTTCCATGACAATGAAGGGACGGCGTCCTCCCCGCTCCCTGAATGGGATGCCTTCAAGGTGACCATCAGAGGCCATTGCATAGCAGAAATAACAGGCGTCAGGCATACACTGACAGCGGACGTCATAACTGCTGAAAAGGAGTTACGACGGATAGAGAGGAAAAGACCGGAGCACCCCGATATCCAAGAAGCACTCCTAGAAGCGCGCGAGACAGTAGCACGACAGACAGAGAGACTGCGAGCCTTTGATTATCAGCAATACATAGACCGCACGCATGCAGAGCGCGATAAATTAGGCTCACTGCTGGCGTGGCTCGCCAACCCACACAACAGGAGGTCGCTGACGATAGAGCTGGAGGACGACAATGGGTGCAGGTGGTATACACAAGACGATATCAACGACATCTTTACCACGTACTATACCAAGCTATACAGCAGTATCATGGGGAGCAGGGGAGAGGCATTAGGAGATTATCTTGATGAGCTGGAACTCCCTCAGCTAGAGCCTGAGGAAGCAGAGGAACTGGGGGCGGACATTTCACTGCGGGAAGTGAGGGTAGCCATTAAGCATATGGCGCGGAACAAAACGCCGGGGACGGACGGACTCCCGGCAGAGTTCTACATGGCATATGCTGAAGAGCTGGCCCCCAAGCTGGTTGTACTATACTGGTCAGCGAGAGAACAGCACCATTTGCCCGACACTACAAGGGAGGCCCTAATAATCCCAGTACTTAAGCCCAGAAAACCGCCTCATGATAAAACTGCGTATAGGCCACTGTCCATGCTGAACATTGACTATAAAATACTAAGCAAAATCTTAGCAAATAGATTGCTTCCCCACATGCCCCAGTTAGGGCACGCAGACCAAACAGGATTTATACCACAACGGAATACGGCCATCAACATCAGGCGCCTCATGGCCATACTGAGGGCAGAGGACTATGCCAAAGAAGAAGCTGCAATATTTGCAGTAGACATCGAAAAATCCTTTGACAGCCTAGAATGGCAATACCTGTATAGAGTTCTGGAAGCGATGGGTCTAGGGGCGGGATTCATAGGCTGGGTGAAACTGCTATACGCGGATCCCCGGGCGAGGGTGCGGACGGGGAAAGTAATCTCCCAGAGCCTGAGAGTAGAGAGAGGGACTCGACAGGGATGCCCTCTCTCCCCTCTTTTATTCGCGTTGGCCATGGAGCCACAGGCGTGTCGGGCCAGAATGGGACGGGACTATGCAGGGCTGGCGATCAATGGTGTGTATAGCACTCTATGCGGATGATTTACTCCTATTCTTGCAAAATACAGGTGGAGATTTGCAGGGGGCCAGAGGTATGTTGGAAATATTTGGAGCACTATCGGGATTAGGAGTAAACTGGCAGAAATCTGAGGTATTTCCTGTCACGCCTACAGGACACCCTCCAGAAGATCTCGGGACTTTAAGATGGGAGCCCGCATGCCTAGAATATCTGGGAGTGAAGGTATATCATGAAACGGCGGACCTAATAGAGGGCAATGTGGGAAAGGGGATACGCGCTCTCCATGCCTCCATGGACTTTTGGGGGTCCCTTCCGCTGTCAGTGGCAGGCAGGGTGGCCCTCCTGAAGATGGTGGCGTTGCCCCATCTGCTCTACATATTTGGGACGCTCCCGATTTGGATCCCATGTGTGACGTTCCGCGAACTGAACTCACAGATTATACATTTTCTGTGGGGGTCGGGACACAGAAGAGTGGCTCTGCGCACGATGCAGCGCTCCTCAGCCACGGGAGGGCTAGCGGTCCCTGACCTCGAGGCTTACTACCTGGCAGCACAGCTGCAATGGTTCGTAAGATGGCTGGCGGGCAGTAGAGACCCAGAAAGGAGGCACTCACAGTTTGCACCAGAACCTCAAGTCCTAACGAAAATACTGCTAAGGCTGAGGCAGGGGCCCCATCGGAAGACAGATGAAGAGATGGAAATTACGAAGTGCTGGGCGAGATGGCTCCAAAGATCGGGCTGCAGGGTCCCCTACTCTCCAGACATACCTATTGATATGCTCCGCCAACTGGGATGGGCTAGATGATTGGAAGGAGGCAGGGCTGAAAGTAGTCGGAGACCTTTTCAGAGAAACCCAAATGGTTCCATTCGAGGATCTACAAGAAGAGTTCAGCCTCCCACAGGGACATTTCCTGCTCCACAGGGCTGTTACAGCGGCATTCCGAAAACACTGGGCGACGGGGGCGACAGAGCCAAGAGCGCTAGACTGTTGTAGATATGTAGTCCTTCTGCAGGTAGGATAAAAACAGTCTCCTGCATATACAGAGCCATTAGGCGGGACATTCAGAGGCCCATGGAGCGGCTGCGAGCACAGTGGGAGGAAGATTTAGGAATACCCATTATAGAAAAAGATTGGGACGCTATTGTGGAACACACCCTGAAGGTCTCTAGGAACGCAAGGTTCAAACTCATAAACTACTATGTGCTTCATAGGGCGTGCTTAACGCCAGCCAGAATCAGGCGCTACTTCCGAACGGAGGAGGCAGCATGCCCACGCTGCGGGGATGAGGAGGCGCACATCCTGCACATGTTGTGGAACTGCCCAGACTTGAGAGAATTCTGGGAGGAGGTGCTAGCGACCATTGAGAGCGTCATAGATAGGACGATTGACCACACGCCGCGCCGCTGCATATTGCACTGGTTCCCACACACGGCCAAGACGAAGGTTACTGGGAGATTCCAAGACTTAGCATTTGTACTGGCGAAAAGGGAAATCACAAAGAATTGGAAGTCTGCAAGAGGCCCCCAAATAGGGTGCTGGAGAAGGGAAATGGAGAAATGGGCGGCTGCAGAACATAGGATCTTACTGCGCGCAGCGAGCAGAGGCGTAGGAAACCTAGAAACAGCAAGGGCCTGGGGAAATCAAGTGAATGACCTACAAACACCAGACCTAGATGATACAGCAGATGACCAGCGGGATTTACAACTGCAGAACAGGGACAGGGCAATAGAGACACTGGAGGCCTACGGGAGGTAAAGACCCCACGCAGTGGTGAGAAATGCGACACCCCCGCTTCCCCCAATCCCCACCCACCTATCGTGCACCGCCCAAAGTACGAACAATACGGATAGCCGAGGAAATAGTACTCACCGCTGACACATGAAACTGACACTAAGCAACTTGTTTAGGGAAGGGGGGGGAGGGAGTTGAAAGTTAGAACTGGATGGACCTGTTGTCCAATTTAAACTAAACGGATCCTAACAGGGAAGACTCAGAGTATACTGTAATGTACAATGTGGAACAAATGTCTGATACTCGAGATGTAAGGAAACCTCTGTGAATGTTATGCACACTAAATGCCAATAAAATCTGTTTAAAAAAAAAAAGTGTAGAGTGGTGTAGTGTGTCGTAGAGTGGAAGTGCATAGAGTGGAAGAGTGTCATAGAGTGGAATGGCATAGTGTGGAGTATGCATGGTTTGGTAGTGCACTGTCATTTCAGACAACTCATTTTCAATTGAAATTACCATTACATTTGCACAGACATACAGTTTTACTGATAACACTAGACAGCACACAAACAATAATGAGTGGAAAGGGCATTACCTAGTGCATTAACTTATTTTGAACATATTCAAATATTTGCTTCCAGCACTCTACAGAATTACAAAAAAGTGCTTTATTTGTGCTTTCCTAATACTGATATATTCTGAAATATTTGCACAGTTCATTTACAGCCATTTCGCTGTTGTGTGCTAAAAGAAAACCTTTTCTTTCATACCCCAGATTGACAGATAAAACTTCTCACTTTGAAGTCTGAAAAAGAAAAGTAAACACCAAGCTTCCTCAGAACACAGAGCCTAACATTTGACCTCTGTCTTTGAATGCACAGCAAATGTGACAAGATAAGAATACAATTTAAATAACTGTTTACAGAAAGTGAGCACTCGTGAAAGAATACAGTAAACAAGCTATGCTTGACGGGAGGGACAAAGACATGCTGGACAGCCTTAAACAAATAAAACCGGCAAAAAGAAAGCAAGCAAATGTGAGTTACAAACCATAAAGCCAATGGTAAGCAATGGGTGGAATGCATTCTTTGGTCAGCTTTCAGAATGTCCCCAAGAAGTCTTTAGCAACCAGACAGCTGCGCAGTCTGGTAGGCTTTGACCTAAAAATGGCCATGTAGGTGGTGGAGTGGCATGACATACACTTCACAAAGCCACACCTCAGAAAGGACAGGAAGAGATACACCTCTTGCAGAATACGTTCACTGTAAATAATATTCACCAGCCTGTTCGAAATCAAAAAAGGACAATTAAAGAGGAAGTTTGGTCTCTGATGGTTTGACAGATGCAAATTGGCTATAAATCTCTCCTATGAGTTGCGACTTTATGCATTTATGCCATGTCGTCTAATCAAGCATTAACATAGCAACAGAAAAGATTAGTGTAACATATAAACACGTGTAATCTATGTTTATATGGAGTTATCACACTTATGTGGCCACGAATTACTAAAGTGTTGTTTCAGAAGTCAAAAAATTAACGTTTTTTTCTGTTACAGCCAACATGCGCTCAACTATGCAAGATGGACTCCAAAAGCTGCGTTACTCCACACCTGTCCCTCTGATCGATAAACTCTTAATTTATCATCCACCTGTTCAAAAGGTAGAGATATTTTAGGATCTACCCTTCTGCTCGCTCATCCCTTCGTTTTCAACAGTTAACAAGAAAGCTTTGATAATGTCAAGGTCCTCTTGCAAATTTCATCACTGCCACATTTACAGCCCTGATGCCTATTCATTGGCGCATAGAGTGGCCAGGAAAGTGGTCAGTAATGAAGTCGTTCATTGCTTATCACCGGGCACCCACCACCTTAAAGGGAAAGGAGCAGCTTGAAGGGAGTAATCTATCTCAATCACTGTAATGAGCCTCCCCATTAATCTGCCATAAACTAATAAACCAAGCACCCCCCAACTTCATTAAGTCTTTAGTACATTAATATGTCTTACTTAGTGTCTGCTGGCCCTTTATATGTGTGCGGCGCGGAATTACCTGATGGACTATTCCCCACAGGCCGGCGGAAGCAGCCGGCTTGACAACGAAGGCATTGCGCCTCCCTCCCTAGAACAAGTAAACCTTCTTTTTGCAAAGGAAAGAAACAAACAAAAGCCACATAAAAAGCCCGAGCCTCCAAATTAAATTTGTGATGCCAGGCATCAGATGGGCCCACAGTCAGAGATTAATTTGACTGATCAAGTTATAAGCCCGCTAGCCCCGGTGATCAATCTTCTATCTGTCACGCGGACAGGCAGCGGTATTAACCTGGAAAGACTGAACATACAGAGGCCGTTTTAATTTCTTTCAAATTGACTACTTCCCTGTCCCCTTTTCCTTATTTCGTTTAGTGATCTCCTGTAAACCTACGCTCTGCGTTTTTATTATCGGTTCCCGGTGGGGGAATCTTGAGGCTGTGTCAGGGAGAGTGTCACCGCGGATATCACGCCGCCGTGCCGTCCTTTTTCTTTTTTTTTTTTAACAAGAGCGAATAAAGTTTATTGAAAAGAAGACCTCCGCTGCTGGCTGACAGCGTTCATAATATAGAATTAATGAGACGTTATTAAGCTCGTGGCTGTGACCGTGAAAGGAAATCAATGAATGACTAAATTGAAAAGGTGTTTGCTGCCACGGCTGCTATTGGTGACAACAAACGTTTGCTAGGAACAGATAGTGATTTCTTTTCTTAAGGAGGCCGTCTTCACTCAGTTACAGCATTGATTCACTCATACTCGATAAAGGCAGACTGTAGGAAAAATCAGCCCTTTTTCTCACCATTTTCCCATGAATTGCGTTAGATAATGCGCGTCTACGGAAAGAACTAACATAGAACTCTAGTGTTGGAGAGATGCAGGGCTGTAAGAGGGCTGAAAAAAGGGGGGGGGGGGCAGAGTCCCTGTATAGTGAAGGAGTTATGGACATGAATGCAGGGCCCGAAATGGACCCGTTTCGATATATTTCTTTAATCACTACCGGGTATGGACCCGGAGGGACCCGGCCCAGTTAAAGCCTGGTGACATATGAAAGATCTGAGTGGGATTTCAGGCTCAGGGATATGTTCCATAAAGATGGCAGGTGCGGGTTAGCTGCAGGCTAGGGAGCCGCTTTGAGAGCGGGATGGGCTAGTGTGGGACTGGTTTAAATGTTTTTTGAAAGGTCTGATTTTGGATTTTTATCCAGCCCTGAAGGAGGAACAGGATAAGAGAAGGCTCTTACATAGACAACTGTGCATGACATTGTTCAGAGTGAGGCAGCCAAGACTGGCAGGCTAATGCTGTGACGTCGGTGCACCGACTGACTGAACAACACATGTAATTGGAGTGTTGCTGTCTGGTTCAATTAATCAATCACTTTGGTACGATGAGAACAAGAAGCTTCAGGCAGCAGGCAGCAGGCATGCCTGAGTGCTTCACCAGCTCCTGCTGCTGTGGGAGGCTGCTAGAGCCCACTGTGCACCACTACTAACCAAGGAGGGAAGATGGACACTCATGTATTCACTGCACTGCATGTGGCATGAAAACGCGTGCCAGTGGTGATGTGGGCTAGTTCACTGTGGAAACATTGTGCTTGTAATTTCGAAATAAAACAATATTGAGTGACTAATATCAATTTCATTTATTTCAACACTGTCCATTATATTGAAAATTTTAAAATTAGGCCTGTGTAAAATGTTAATTTATGCCACCGAAATTTGAAAATGTGTACATTTTTGCCTTATGTGTCAAATAATGAAACCTTGCCTTTTGCAATCTCATGTCATGTCTCCTGCAATAGAGTTGTTTTCGCATAAAATGTCTTGCTTGCAAGAGTTATTCGACTTGAAGCAGTGTCCTGACAGTATCTTATGTGATTTGTTTATCTGGGATATTTCCTCACATGAAGTTTTCACTTGAGACACTGACTGTTAAACTACATTCCATTATTTTTGCCTCATTTTCCCAAAATATAATGAAAAAATACATGCAGTTTCTCACACTCCTATTTCAATACAAAATATGTGGTAAACTCTCAAGAGCACTGATTCATTTCAATTTCTTATGATGCCCGAGCATAAAAAATGTGTATTGCGATTTGACCTGCAACATCTTTTTCTTGGTGATGTCTGACCACATCCCACAATGGGAAGAGCCTCACACCCTCAGCATTGTACCTCTCCCTGCCATCCAATCCTCATAAACCCAGAGTTAGCCCTTACTTTGTTTTCCCCATTCCCTTACTTCACCCTCAGTCATTTCATGTCTCTTCCTTCCATAAAGCAGGGAACCTAAACCTCTTCTGAAAGATTGTAAAATGAATGACAAAATAGGTGCTGCAGCCCACGTGTGGTATTTAACTTTCCATGCCGTGAGTGTATTTCTTCACCATATACTTTGCCCTTATAAGAAAGTTAAATGTGCCAATCAGATTTTAAGCCAATTTCAACATGTGTTAGAGGTCAGAACACATACCCTAGGCACTGGATAGCAGTGCCCCAGTGTTAAGAATTCAAGGTTTCCAAAAGGTGAGTCCTAAAAAAAAATGTAAAAATGGGGGAACCACCCAAAAAGGGTCACTTTACACCGGCTCCTTTTTGTACTTTTAAGAAGAATCTGCTAAGGAAATGTCTTAACACTTTATTAAGGATATTTTCCATTTACATTGATGGCCCCCTCTAATACTTTCTAACAGAGGACCTCAGTAAATTCCCAGTTTTAGGAAAACCATTTGGTCAGCCCTAGGAATTTCTATGCCATTGTCTTCAGAATGTTATCCCAATGTCAATGGTTTGATTGAACATATCAAGCAAACACTTTAAAAATGTTTTGATGTTTTGGTAATGCTATATATAACAATTGGACTTTTTTGCTTCTCTAGGCAGAGTTTGCCATAGCAACAGCACACAGTGCTACTAGAGTGTCGATGCTGTTTCTGTTTGCAATGGATTAAACTTAAAATGAGTTTAGTAGTCATACCCTCTTTTCTTCAGTACTTGCAACTTCTGAATTTCTGAAACATCTTGTCCATGTAACGAATAAAGAAGTAAGACAGAGCTTGCAAGTATCAAAGCAAAGGATGAAGAAACAAGTCATTCTACAAAAGCATCCAGAGTCTAACTAGTCTGTAGGTGGTGGGGTCTGACGTCCCTCTAGTTTTTGCCTTCTAAAGGATGTCACTCTAAACTTGAAACTTGGTGTCTATGTCCATTTCCTATCCAAGGAATTTCAAACCAGTTACGGTTTTCTCACAACTACCTTCAACTTGGCACGTTTATCCTGTTTTTTATGTATCGCAATTGAAACCGTTTGTTCCCGATTGGTTTTCCTGTAAAGTTTCTACCCCTCCGTATCCAAGTGCAGGGTGTTCGAGAATTTGTAGTTGCATATATTTGTGATTCCTGGTATTTCCATGAACAGCTACAAGATTTGATTCCCTGGAAAATTTGGGCTATTTATGGTAAATCCTGGGAATGTGCAGCTTCTGTTCATGTCCATGTGTTAGTGCTGAATATTTTTCTTACTTATATAGTAGTACATAGTTTACTGTGGAAAGTTCTTTCCTTAAAAACATGATACAGTATACTGTTCCTTCATCAAGCAAAGCTCTTAAAAACAAATCACTTATCTTACCTAATTGTACAATTACAAGCTAGAGACTCTTAGTGACGTTGTTCTTCTTGTCATTTTGGACTTTGAGAGGACTGCCTCTTAAGTTGGTAATAGGACAATCTACTACATATCGTCAAGGTTCACTTGTCTGTCAAACATGCACAGTGCTTCTCAATAGCATTTGAAATCAAAGATCCTATCTCTGCTAGAACAAACATTACACAACATGACTATAGGATCTTAGCAATTAAGTTAAAAACTATGTGCAAATACGTTTTCTTTTTGGTTATGTTTAAGGCAAAGTATACAGTATTTAAAATTTTTGATAATCGTGTCTCCCCTTGTAAATACACCAGCTATACCAATCACTTATTAGCAATTATTAGTGTGGAAATTAAAGTGCAAGTGATTTATATAAGCCACTCAAAATTATCTGTGCAACCAGAAAATCCCTTTTATTTTTTGGGATAAACATAAGACACAAGGAGCAATGCAACTGGTGCAACATAATCATAATCTGTTCATGGGACCTTCAGGGTGTGATGTGATTTTATCTAGCTCCTCCTCCTCTGCTAAGATCCTGCTCCAAATAAAAACTACTCAAGCTGCGCACTATGTGTGATGGTGTATCACTTTTGTGGGTCCCTTGTTAGTTAACCATTACAGATAATACAGCGTGGAGGTTAACTATAGAATATCAGCTCAGAGAATGTAAAAAAGTGTTAAAAAACCAGGACCCACTGTCTCTGCAGGAGCCCTACTGCACATAAGTAGCTACTAAGGCTAAACAATGTGTGAGGGGATGTGCTGCATTTCTTGGTTTGGCACTCTTCCTTCTTCATTCCTGTGTGCGGTTGCCAAATAGAAAGCCTGTTTAGAGGTTTTTCGCCACTGTCTGTTTTCTCCTAGTTGGCAGTGAATTAATGGGACATACTCAGCTTTGTGTTTCACTTTATTGTCTGGAAAAATGGATAAGGAAGGAGATCACCCAATCTTCAAATTGAAGACCATCAGGCTATGGAAACGACTCTTGTGTATGGAGATTAAGAATACATGGTTGCCATCTGGCCCCTTACACAAGACTTCAGTTCAGAGTTGGAACATGCCCAATTGCTATCACAACTAAGACTTTAAATGAGGAGTAACAGCAGTAGCTAATCAATTTACTTAAGTGTCTTTCACATTCACAATTTCCATAAAAACAAAAATTGCTATAGCCAGTAGAAGTGAGATGGCAAGGTCACAAGGAATGTTCTTGGCAAACTGGTCTTCAAGATCATTCACTCAGGTCCACATTCTGTGTGAGGGCCAATAGATCAACACTTGATAGAGGATAAGCAGCATTCAGCACTTTCCCTAACTGTGGCCGACAAGCAGACAAGGGAGTGTGAAAGCAGATGCAAATCAGTGAGAGTACCAAGTCAAGTACAAACCAAGCCTGGACATAGAACAGTGTATAGACTAGTCACATTATCTCTTGGCCTTTGTTAGACCTGGCATCTTTTGGCGTGATTTCCCCTGTCTTTTTGCTTCTGACCTCCTATTTTGACTGTGTGCTGCATTTTGTTTTTGCTGGTTTTCGGACTCTGGGCACTTTACCACTGCTGACCAGTGCTAAAGTGCAAGTGCTCCCTGTGTAAAATGTATTGTTGATTGGTTTATCCATGATTGGCATATTTGATTTACTAGTAAGTGCCTAGTAAAGTGCACCAGGTCTGCCCAGGGCCTGTAAATCAAATACTACTAGTGGGCCTGTAGGCTAGCAAGCACTGATTGTGCCACCCACATGAGTAGCCCGGCACACATGTCTCAGACCTATCACGGCAGTGTCTGTGAGCGCAGTTTTAAACTGCCATTTCGACCTGGCAAGTGCACCCACTTGCTAGGCCCAAACCGTCCCTTTTACTACATGTAAGTCACTCCTAAGGTAGGCCCAAGGCAGCCCCAATGGCAGAGTGCAGTGTAGTTAAAAGGTAGGACATTTACTGGTGTGTTTTACATGTCCTAATATTGAAATACTGCTAATTTCATTTTTCACAATTGCTAGGACTATCTCTCCCATAGGGTAACACTGGGATTGCCTTGAAATATCTTTTCAGTGTAATTTCCCATTGGGAGCAGATAGAAGTTTGGAGTTTGGGGTCTCTGAACTCACAATTTAAAAATACTTCATTTGGTAAAGTTGGTTATTAAATTGCTTGTTTGAAAATGCCACTTTTAGAAAGTGGTCATTTTCTTGCTTAACCATTCTATGCCTCTGCCCGTCTGTAGAATACACATCTGGGTTGACTGACTGTTGGGCTCTTGTGCATTCAGTCTAGACAGTCACGCAAAGGGAGCTGAGGTGTGCCTTGGATATACTAATGGGCCATCACCAGGCTGATGGGCCTTCTTGAGCTAGAGTGGTTTGAGGGGTTGTCACTGACACCTGAATAGGGCTGTGCCTGTCCTCGCACAAAGCTGTCTCCACCCCCCTGTAGTGTGTCAGGAGCCAGGTCAGGGAAAGACAGGGTCTTGTGCACTACAAAGACTTTCCTTTGAAGTTTGCCTACTTCAAAGGCAGAAAGGGTTATAAGTAATGGACCTCTGACACCCCAATATCAGAACACTTCTGGACTGAGGACATTCTGCCAGGAAGAAGGGATGGATGCTGTTGGAGGGACTGCTACTCTGCCTGTTGCTTTGTTATGCTGGCCTGCTGCTTGCTGCTTCTCTCCTGGGAGTGAAAGGACTGGACTTTACTTTCTGTATCTTGCTTACAAGGTTTTCCAAGGGCTTGAGCTGAGCTTGCCTCCTGTTAAGAAGTCTCAGGGCCATCAAAGACTTCACCTGCCAGTGCCTGGGCTCTTTTGCTAAGGGTCCTGACTTGACAAGTGGTGTCAAATTCAGCTCCTGGGCCTTGGAAGTGAAACCTGGTGAGCTTTAGGAGAAAATCCACGCATCGACTCCTAGGGCTTGTTTTATTAACGTATCGCTGCAAAAGGTCGACACATCACAGCTGCCTGCTCCGAAGGGTGGTTCCCGCTTGAAGCATTGACCACAGCTTTCACCGCAGGCCCCAGCTTGCCGTTGCAGTGCGTCAGAAGAATTGCTGCAGCGTGAGTCTCGAGCCCCATGTCGCCGACTTCCATGACAACTGCTCCAACTCCGATGCAGCACCTGTATCACGGCTGTGGAATCGATGCAGCTCCTGCTTCGCATCTGTGAAATCGACGCAGTGCTTGCTTCGCCGCTATCGCATTGATGCAGCATGTCTGGATCTTTGACGCTTCGTCCCTGGGCGCTGATTCTTCATTAACTCTGCATTGTAGTAAGGAACCAAGGTCGCATGTTCGGAAACTGACGCATCACCTCCCCTGTCAGTAAGGAACCGATTCATCAACGCCCCAGCCTAGCAGTATGGAACCCTTGCATCACCTCCCCTGCCAGTAAGGAACCGACGCATCACCTCTCCTGTGTAGTAAGGAACTGAAGTATCGCTTTGCTTTTCTGGCACCTCACCTCCCCTGTGCCTTGCACCTTCTTTGATTATTGATGACTCTAAGGTACTTTGTGCTAAAACAAACACATCCATTTATTTCTATGGATTAAACTTGCTATATCTTTTAATAGTGATAGGTTCACAGAGGAAGAAGATTTCATGGATGTGCAGATGCGTTCGCTGGGCTGAATTGCAATTGTGATAATGAATAAACTTCAATAAAGAGGATTAAAACCGATTTACAAGACTCTAGAGGAATTTGATTGAACATTAACATTAACGAATGGGGATATGGAATCGCATGATGAAAAAAAAATTCTTATAAAAAAAAAATCTTTGAAATATGGTGAATTGAACCAGAGTGATTACATAATTGCATGCTCCTTTTCATTGATATTGGACGATATGCCATTGGTTTGTATGATTTTACAAATACATTCTTACTTAATTTCAACAGAACCACCATGCAACACTGCAATCCTACTAAAAAGCTAAAAGATGGTATAGCATAATGAATGGCCAGATATTCTTTAAAAATCAATACATTAGGCCAAAATACTGACATAAAGGGGCCAAATGATCTTTGGAACTTTTCATAGTGGCTTGCAGAAAAAGGTACAACCCCTATCAACACACCATAAACAACTACCACAGTGCGCATTTGTTAGTTTCAGAGCTACCACAATCTGACTCTGCACGCCGAAAATAAAAGAGTCAGACCTGCTTTGCCTCTCTAATGATCATTAGGAAGATACTCCATCCTTTAAATATACCCACACAAAAATTTGACTTAAACAGCACGGTTAAATCTAGATTGGATTATAGTAATACACTTCACCTGGGCCTTCCAAAATATCTTGAACACACTCTTCAGATTGTACAAAATGAGGCTGCTAACTTACGATTCTAGTTTCAGGAGTACGAGTCACTGGACCTAAATCCAGCTCCTTGTCCCCACCTCCCTCCTTTTCGTGCTGCTAACTTGCACTCTGTCTTTGTGGCTAACGGGAGTCATTGTTTATAAAGCAGTGCATGTGCCCACTGGACTCATGCACGACTGGCTATGAAAATGTGCCTATCTAAATCCATGCACAGAAAATGCAGCAAAATGCTTTTCCCAAATGAGTTTTGGTTGATCGAGACTATGATTTCAGCAACATTTTTGTAGAACCATGTTGAGTTACATGTATCCCTGATGTCTGACAGATTATTGTTAATTTGGGAATGAATGAAAACACCTCTTTCCTTTTAGCAAATCCTTTAAAGAAATTTCGCCCAGTTTCGATTAGTGAGAAAGGTATTCAGTTAAAACTGTCATAGAAAGATAACTCTCCGCAGATGACTCAAAAGATGTGACAGCATTTACAGGTATCAAAAATCATGAGACAAACGTTTACATGAATATTTTTTTAACTTTGTGCAGATTTCCGTGTAAACATTTTTTAACAAACATATCCTTTTAGCTGACTTTGGTGGGTCAACACAGCCAAAATTGCCTTCTAGGAAAGGAGAGGTGAAAAGAGAGTTTTTAGTGTAATTGTAAGGAGGTGCTGTGAGTTCAGCTCACAATTGTTTATTTCCATATGTGCAACTTACATGCTCAAAAGGTTCTACAACTGGAAATTGTCTATTAACTGACTTTCACAACCATAGATAGTTTTCACTCTTGCACTTAATATGTAGGTTTTGTTCGTTGCTTCCGGCAGTGAGTCAATGACAAGACGTACACCATGTTGTTTTTCTGGGTTTTTGCCCAGCAAAGCTGTGGTGAACATGGTAAATCTGTGGGTTTTCACGAATGTCTTGGAGGTCCTGTCCCACCCTGGAAAACTGCTGCCGCAAAGAGTACATACAAAAGAATGAATAAGAATACACACCCTCATTTCATGGGGGTCAGGCAAAAGGGCCTTTCCTTTGGGAAATTGTTTACAAAATGTAGAAAATAAAATAAAATGTAAAGAATAAATGTGATTTTGGATATTTCAGCCTTGGGTATTTCTATGGGGACACAGACAAGACACATGGCCCTGATTAAAAGGCGGGCAGAATTCCCATGTGGGATGCCCTTCTGGCTGACCAGTCCGATCCGTTATTCCCGCACATGCTTTTCGGGGATGCGGGAACATCAGTCCTGATTTCCAGCGGTGTTCACTTGAGGCTTTGGCTGCAAGAGCAGCCAGACCAGGGCACCCGCACCGTCGAGACCTTTTTCTGTGGAAAGCAAACTTTCTTTCCCCCCTCTACCCTCTCAAAACCTCCCCCACCCCCACAAAATGCACACTGACACACTTACCTCCTTTTCAGAGCGGGTGGCGGCTGAGTGAGTTAAACCCCTCGCAATGGAAATTGTGCGGAACACTACATGGTAAGACCATGTCCGCATAGTTATTCGTCAAACCAAAGGGTTTGACTGATAGTTGCATGGTACTGGTGTGGCGTTAGCGCATGGTAACTGACTACTTGTTCAGAGGGTTCATCCCGCCAGCAACTCGTAATTGGAATCCACCAGGTAAATATACTTATGTCCAGTGAATAATGCCCTATTACTTACCGGTAATCTTCATTATGCCTGGTCCCGTTGTCCTCGTCCCATTCCTTACAAAGTGGAGATGTCCATCTCCACGACAGAAAAAAAAGAGCAGGAGAATTCTGGGATACCTAAACCCACCCCCTCCCACTTGGAGTACATAAGCTGCACTATCCCAGCATTCAGCCTGAAACACCAAGCCACCAACCGGAAGGCCGGCCGTCCGGGAGGGAGGGAGGGGTGTAAGGAATGGGACGAGGACAACGGGACCAGGAGTAATGAAGATTACCGTTAAGTAATAGGGGATTACCTCCCGGTCCCTCCAGTCCTCGTCCCATACCTTACAAAGTGGAGAATACCAAAGCAAACAACCCGGCCTTCCGAACTCCAACCAACACCAGGGACACCACACCGAAAGCGGCACCCAACAGAAGCAAAAGGGAGAACCACAAGAAAATACACAGGCAGGAGCACACAACCAGCAAGCCCCAACCAAGCCAACAGAGCCGAACCCCAAAACAAGCAGGGGACGACCAGGAAAACCCGAAAACAAGGAGCCCAGCCCAGGAGCCGCCACCCAAAGGGCAGACAACCGACACCAAGAACCTCCCCACCAGCCACAGAGGAGGAGAACCCAACAAGAAAGGACCAGGAACAGACTGCAAGAACAGCAACGAGGACACCACAGAAGAAGACCCAGCGGAAGGAGCCAAGGCCGCAACGAGAGGGACACAAGAACCCCAGGCAAGGCCAGAAGAAGGCCCAGCACCCAGAGCCAAGCCCCAAGGGAACCCCCAGAGGGGCTGAAACAACCAGCCCCCTCCCCCCAGAACAACCAGCAGGAGGGGGCCCAGAAGGAGCGGAAGCACCCACACGGCAGAACAAAAGCCAGGAAGGGCACCCGACCAGGGAGAAAACAGCCAAGGGCAAATCCAACAGCACCAGGCACCACCAGGCAGCCGCCCAACCAGGGACAAACCAGACCAAACCCGGCTGAACTCTGGAGAGCAGACGAGAGCAGGCTGGCGCAGGGCGGCACTGCCGAAGGCACAGAAACACCACCCGCCGACCGGAACACAGCAGGAGCAACGACAGAGAGCGACCCCCCCAGACGAGGGAAGAAAGCGACCCCCCGCCGAGGGGAAGGAAGAAGAGACTGAACCAGCCCCACCAAAGCAAAGGAACGACACGATCAATCACAGGACCAACCCCAACACCCCAGGGGAAGGCCCCAGTAGAGCCGCAAAGACCGAAGAGGACGGAGCCCGAAAATAACACAGGCCAGAGAACCAACCAAGGACAGGTGCAAACCCAGCAACCAGGAAGAGAGGGGGCAGGGACCACGGGCAAGCCCCCCCCCTGCAATGCCGACAGCACCAGCAACAGAGAGTCCAGAGGCACAGAAACCCCGGAGGCGGACCAGGCCACGGGGTAGGAACGACCAGCAGCCAACCCCAGCGGAGACACCGGACAGCCGCAGAAAGGCCGCCACACCCGGAGAAGAACCCAAGGCACAGGGACAGGCCAACAGGCCAGGCCTGAGGCACACACCCCGAAAGCAGGAGACACCGGGACACGAACCCAGCACCCCGCCCAATGAAGGCCAGGGAGATTCCAGAAGCGCAACCACCCCAGACAAACACAACCAACAACAGAACCCAGCCCACAGAAAGGCAAGAAAAGGACCGCAGCCGACCCTGCACAAGACCAGGGCACAACACCAAGAGCGGGGAGAAGAAAAAAATCCCCAAGGCCACCGAGACCAGGAGAACCCAAAGCCCAAACAGGGCCAAAAGGGAAGAAGAAGAAGAAGCTCCAAACAACACCCCCACCAGGAGACCACAACAGAGGGCCGAACACGGAACCGGGGAAGACCAAACCCCAGATCCGGGAGGAAGGGAAACCCCCACCGAACCAAGAGCCGACCCACCGGCCAGGACGACAAAGGAGGACACCAAGGAACCACCCAAGGCGAAAACCAAGAGCAGCCGCAGAAGGCCAAAAACAGGAGAGAAAGACAGGGAGGCCAACAGCCCAACCCCGCAGGCGCCCCTAAAAAACACCCAAGAAGCCAGCAGGCCAAACAGACAGGCCAGCCAGACAGAAGGCCCCCAAACGGCGCCCCCAGGGGCCGGAAGGAGAGGCAGAGGGCCAACCGTTCCAACCCCAAAACCCCAAACCAAGAAGGGGCACAGGGAAAGGCACAGGAGCCAGCCACAGCCAGGCCACAAAGTGAGGAGAAGCAGCAGGAAGACAGGGAGGAAGCCCGGCAGTCCACACATGTCAACCAATACAAGGACCCAGCGCAACAGCCAGGCACAAGGAGGGGCTACGGGAAAAGGACAGAAGGCCAGCCCAGGACCCAGGAACCTCAGGCACAGGACCACCGACCACCAAGATGCCGAAAGACCCCCACAGAAACAAGGCTCCAAGGCACCAGAGTGACGCCGAAGCGAGCAAGGCCCCCACAGCCAAAAGCCGGACACAACCAAGCAGAGAAGGCACCAGCAACCTTCCTGCAGAGGCAAATGAGGGGCCAAAACACAGGGGCAGCAAGGCCAAAACCCAACAGAGGCAATGCCCAGGCCCCAACAACAGACCGGAAGACCCCAGGCACCACCAAAACCAAAGGAGAGGCGCCCGGAGAACCCAAAGGCACACAACCCACCGAGGGGAGAGGGACCGGAAAGAAAAAGGTAAGACCGATCACCGGCTGACCCAAGAACTGCAGAGCCAAAAAAAGAGCAAGGACCAGAGACACCACAGGTCCAAAACCAGCCCCCGCACCGGAGCAAAAAAGGACCAAGCCCAAACGATAGACCCCAAGGGGAAAGCCACAGCCCCAGAGCCAAGGCAAAGCCAGCCAGAAACCACAGAGCCGATAAGGAGGAGCAGGAATGCCGCAACGCGGCCCACACACCAGTGCAGGCAGACACCAGACCCAAAACCGGCCGCCCCCCCAACACACCCACCAGCCACGGACAGGACCAGGCATGGCGAGGAGGACACCCAGACAGGCAGCACCCAGCAAGACCCCGCTCAGACACCGAGAGCAGCAGAGAACATGAACCGGCAGGGCGGAAAAGGCCGCAGGCCAGGCGAAACCAACAAGGACCGCACCGGCAGACAGGGTGGGGCACAGAAGCTGCGTGCCGGAGAAACCAAGGAGCCTCCCAGGCAGAAGCCAAGGAAGACCCACAACACCCAGCCACCACAGGCGGCACACGAACCGGAAGCAGAGAGGCAGAGGACCCCCAAAAGTGGACCAAGCCACCAAAAAGCAACACAAGAGGGGAAAAGGAAACCTCAACAGGGAATCCAAACCTCACCAGCCAGTCAAGCGCAACACAACCCAGCACTAGGCAACAGACAAACACCAACGCCAGCCAGAAGGCACACCAGGGGAAACACCAGCACAGCACAGCCCCAGAGCCAAAAGCCAACCATGGCCAAGGGCCCCGCCAGGACAGAAGGAGGGCACAACACCCCCCCCCCAGGGCAACAACGGAACCCAAGAAACAGGGAGGCCGGAGACCCCAAGGGCCCGACGCAGGACACAAGAAGCGACCCAGCCACAGAGAAGCAAGAAAAACAAAAGGAAAAAACCACCAGGGGCAGCAGCCCCACAAACCATCAACCCAGGCAACAGGCAGAAACGCAAAACCCAGCAACCGGGAGGCAGGGAACCCAAAAGACAGGGCCCCAGAACAGGAAGGCAACCCCAACAGGGCACCCACCACCGGGGCAGGGGAACAGCCAACCCTCCGCCTGCCCCGAGCAGCCATCCCCAGCGAAGAGAAACCGTAATATCCCCACCAGAAAGAGAGGGAAAGCCAACAAAGACCCACACACCGACCAACGGGACACACAAAGGCCAACAGCCACAGCGATCCCACGGAAGGGCCCAAGAAGAAGCAGGGCACCCCCGGGCAGGGGCCAGGCAAACACCCCAGGAATGAACCAAGGAGCGCACAGCAACCGGAATGTCCAGGCCGGAACCCAAACAGGCACGAACCAGGCCCGCGCACGGACCGAGAACAGACCAGGTGGCATCAGGGAGAAAGGGCCGCAGGCCAGCAAAACAAACTGCGAAGCCCACAGCACCCGGCAAGCACAGGTGGGCACCCATCCAGAAGCCCACCATGCCCGACCCAATCGAACACCGCACAGCAGACAAGACCAGGAACCTACAGGGCAGAATGGCCGTAGGCCGTTGAAGGGAGCACCCAGGAAAACAGTACGCCACCAGAAGGAGACAGCGCACTGGAAGAAAAGCACCACCGGAGCACACTGAGACAGTACAACCGAAGAACTGACCCAATCATCCGGGACAACCCTGGACACGACCCCCCCAGGGACCGAGGGTGCACAAAGGGCAAAACTACCAGGCAGGCCGCCCCAGACGGAGAGCACTGCGTCCGGAGACGCCCCACCAGCCGCAGAGCGGCACAGACTGACCTGCAAAAAGAGGCAGAGAACAAGCTGCAAACAGCACAGTGCAGGAAAGCATGCAAAAGAAACCACTACGCAGTACTCACCAAGGGTAAGTCAGACACCACCACACACTGACTGACCACCAATCACCAGCCCAGACGCCGTCCACCAACTAGCGCTGAGCAAAGAGCCAGGAGCAACCGGCACCCCAGGCGGCCACACAGCGTCAAGGGAGGAAAGGCCGAAATGCAGCTCCAACCATCAACCAGGAACACCAGGGGCACCCCCAAGACTGGGCCGAGGCATCCCCAAAGCAGCAGCAGCAGCGCGACTTCCTAACCGGCCCAGCCACAGGTTGACGCGGCCTGCAACCCGGAACAGACCGGGAGGAGCGGCGCCCCAGCCACAAAGGACCGGCCGCCCATCAACGCGGCTCCCGGTAAGCCCGGCAGGCCAGGAGACCGCAGAGCAGGACGTTGAGATCCATGAAGCCTACAGCACAGGTAAGAACCAGCAAATCCATGTATCATTCTGTCGGAAGACAGAAAAAAAGAACAGGCTGAATGCTGGGATAGTGCAGCTTATGTACTCCCAGTGGGAGGCGTGGGTTTAGGTATCCCAGCATTCTCCTGCTCTTTTTTTTCTGTCGTGGAGATGGACATCTCCACTTTGTAAGGAATGGGACGAGGACTGGAGGGACCGGGAGGTAATTACTGCTGGAAATGTGTGATTTCCATGGATTTCCATGTATACTCTTACAGTATCGTAAATTCCCCTAAGTATTCATATCAAGACAAGGCGCCGGCCTAAGTCCATTATACATAGATGCGTGCTGTTTGTATGGTGACATGTTCCAATTGCCTGTTCACCAACTTCAGCCCATCTTTAATTGTGATGCAACATATATGTTGATGTTAATGCACGGTAGTGGTATAACCTCCAAGCAACTTATTTGAATAGCATGCGAAGAGTTCCAGAGTAGCATGAACTTAGAATGAAGAATCCGGTTTTAGTCTACAATAGAATCGTAATATAAGCATTTTTAAAATATTTTTTTCAGCAGCGCAGTTGGCATGAAAAAACCAAAATCCACTTTTTGGATGAAAGACTGCTCTAAATTTGGATCAATTAGAAAAGCAAGTACCATCTGGTGTGGACGTGAGTGACCCAAGTCGGCCCAGGGGAGTGAAGGGTCAAATCGAAATTCGAAGTCTACTGGAGTCAAATGTTGTCACTGGAGACAGTGGGAGAAACAGATGGATATGAAACATACAGTGTGCTTCAAAATAAATGCAGTCAAAATATATTTAATTGCAAGTAAGATAAAGAGAGAAATGTGCCCATGAGTCATCTCCAGTTTATGTATTCTTAGATGTATTTCGAGGCTTCGTGTACTACGCACAGGCCTAACAGGAATGAGAACTTTGATTACCCATAAGTGTGAAAGTAAGGTAAATGGAGATAACCAAAATAAGAGCCATATTTTATGAAAAGCAGGCGATAAAGCAGAAACAGTGTGCATGTAGTGATTGGTATTGTACTGAAAAATGATGAGGAATGATGGCACAATTAAGAATGCGCTTGCTACTGGAGTAGTGTGCCAGCCTATAGTCTGTTCCAGAGAATTGATGGAGATGACGGATATTAGCACACACATATATGAGTATAAGTGCCAAAAAATAATATTTATGTGCGCGTGCATGTGCGTATATAGGGATGTGTGTGTGTATGTTTGTATATACGTGTGTGCATGTATATATATGGGCGTGTGTGTTCACAGAATAAACAGTTCAAGCCATAACTCTGGCCACAACTTTTTTTTCTGTTAGCTGGCCTTCTTCTTTTATCACATGCCATCAGCAAAGTAGTATGGTGAACATGGTGGGAGCATGAGTTATGTATGGTGTGTTCATTGTGCGTTGCAATCCATAACTGGCAAATTTCAGGGCTTTTTCAGTTTTATGTTTACTGAACCATAACCTAACCTAATTGTTCAGTAAATTTCCGTTTTTTATGTTGTACTGCATTTCATCTGGTATATACCCATTCCAAGTTGCACACAGTCATTGGCCATGCCATATCGGGGTTGGCTGCTTGGCCTACAATATAGGTTTTTATATATCTATATACATATATATTGATACATTTATACATATGTACAATTTTACCACAAATGACATGTTTCACAGTAAATATATGTACATTTACTGAAAAAACAAAGATTAAAATGATGTTACAGTTAGGTATGAAAAAAACCTTACATAAAAAAAATCCCTAGAAATTCACAGCAAACAGCAAAGATTAAAGGGGCATTATAGGTAGGTGAAAATGTCAGTCATAACGTGACATTTTAAACCCCAAAAATAGTGAAATTTATCAGTTCAGCAAGCTAACTGTATCTTGCGCCTCTGCCATGCAGTGCGTATGACCTCACATATTACATCACTTATGACATGTTTGATGACATCACTGATGACATCTCAAATGACATCATTGATAAGATAATTGATGACATGATTCAATGAGTGTGACAGTTTGCTATGCACTTATGACATTGAAAGTTATTTAGTGAGGTACAACTAGAGAACATTTTGTATTCCTTTTGTACTGCTAATGAGTGTAAGTTTTTGCAACAAGCTTGGCCTCCTAAAGTAGGGTTAGGTGTCTGGGTGGAGTGGGCTCTCGGTGAAGATTTCTGTACAAGGTGAAGGGTTTGCATAATAGAGACTTGGCCACATAATGGGGCATGGGTGTCGGGAGGAAATGAGCTCTCCGTGAAGAGCTGTGCACAGGGCAAAGACTGTCCATAGTAGAGGCTTGACCAACTAATGGTGTTTGGGTGTCTGGAAGAACTGGCCTCTTCATGAAGAGTTGTGCGGAGGGTGAAGGCGGTACGTAGTAGGGGCTTGGCCACCTAATGTGGCTTGGGTGTTTGGAGTAAGTCCGGGCGGTGAACTCCGATCTGTTCGCGGAGTTTGCTGAGTTTTCCACACTCCACGGAGCACGCGGAGTTCTGAAAAACTCCGCTCTGCGGAGCAGAGTTTTTTCCTTGGCTTGCGCGCCCCAAAGTCAAGTATTCGAGCGCGAGTGAGGAAAATCCACCTCCCGGTGAGATTTTTCCTTGCTCGTGCTCCCCAATGTCAAGTTGGCAAGCGAGAGAGAGAAAAATTCACCTCCGGGTGAGATTTCTCAACGCGGGCGGTCGGATTTCTCAATGCGGGCGGTAGCAGGTGGTCGCGACCGCTCGCATTGAGAAACCTTCTGTTTGCATTGAGAAAGTTGCCGCTCGAGTAGAAAATTTACTTGAGCGGCAGAAAAGAATCAGCGCCCTCTTGTGCTGCGCATGGTGCCATTTGCGTCGATTTTCAAGCGCAGGCCAAACACCCGGCGCTGAAAATAAACGCGAACAGGCATGACCAAGCTCACTCCACCGCTTGCGGAACTCCGCGTAGTGTGGCAGAGTTTTTTGTTCACTTCTGCAAACTCCGCCCAGGCTTAGTCTGGAGGACGTGGGTTGTCGCTTGGCAGGAAAAAACGTCACACTTTCGGGCTGATTGGTACCGAGAAAAGCATACGTAAGTTCTACTTTCGTAGTAAGTTACCCATTTCTGCATATTTTCTAGAGTCTACACTCTCCTTTGTATTTATTCTATTTTGACTTGGTGCACATAACTGTCATTCCTCTTTTCCTGGGGTTTCTTCTTGTTTTCCCTAATAATAAAGCAAACTTGAAGGGGAGTGAAAAAAATATAGTCCCTTCTTTCACGGCTAAACTAATAAAGAAAGAAAGGCTGACGTGGTAAATCCTCACACTGCTGAAATGGGTCTCACTTCAAGTCTTTCTTGGGTATGAGTGGCTTGTTTGGTTTCTCACTTTTCCCCAGATTGCGCTTCCTCTGTCATGTTCAGGCTCCCATCAGCCATAGCACTGCACCGGGGAGGTCTGGGGTGCATCTTACGGGGATGGCATCTGAGAGGGACCCAAGCCAAGAGAGCAACCTGGGCGCCTACTCTCTGGTGGATTACATGAGAATCACCAGCTTCCCGCGGTTGCCCGAAGATGAGGTGGGCAGTGGGGACCAAGGGCTCCGCCGCCGCAAAGGAGGAGGATGCCTTCCTGGTTGGGGGAGACACTGGGGAGTCTGGCGGGACTGACGTATGTGTTGACAATATATTAGTCTATCCCAAGGATGAGGGGGCATTATGTATACCCTGTATGTGTGCCCACTACTTAGAATGAGCCCACACAGCTCAGTTAACACTAACACCTTCCTTGTACAGGGTAAAGACAGTCTACAATTGATTGGGATAGGAATACGCCATGTGTACATGCGCGGGTGGGTTGGATGGATCCAGGGCTGTGGTAAAAGAAGACTGACAACAGCCGCGTGAGTACATGTCAGCCATTAGAAAATCATTACTATGGGAGTCAAAATATTATTTAAGAGCTTAATAACTGAGCAGTCATTATGGGGGGAGCCGTCACCTGTCACAGCAATTATGTAGGGCAGAGCGGAACACTGTGGAATTCCACTGATTTTTTATGCAACTCTGTGGAACTCCACGTAGTGCAACTCCGTGAACTCCACCCACCCGTACACACTTAAACCACTATCAAAAAAATGCAAGTTGCACATTGCATTTGTTATTTTGAGCATGACAAACAATATTCCCTATGAAAAATATAGAAATAACTGGATATTTTGCACAAATATTAATTTAGACATTATGGACCATGCTATATTGCCACAGGCTGTTTAACCAAAAGTAATTAGTGAGGTATTTTACATCATTGTATCCCTAACATGTGGGTAACAAAATTACTTCAAAAATCCAGTGCTTCTTATATATTTTCTTGTGATGGGCAGTAGGATCTACCTTCCTGGACTGAGTATCATCCTGTTTGGGATGAACAGTCAGCTGTCTGTTAATGTAAGGCAGTGGAGTCTAAGGAGGAGGAGGGCCCATGAGATCTATGAACATTAGTGAAGAAAGCTGTGCGATACCAAGATAGATACCTAAGGGCAACATTATCAAGTTTATGATGCTGAAACCTCTTTCATTGTCACTTGAAGTCACTGGTAGTGTGTTTATTGCCCTGTAATCTCATTCACACCATTGTCAATATAGTCTTTAAAACCTTCTGATATGAGTTAAGAATTAGGAGAGAATCCCCTACACAGGTCTATCCACTAACACAAATTGCACATGCTTAACATTACTCTCTTGTACATTTCTTTGAGGGGCCTGCTAGGAGAGAGTTTCTGCAGCCATTAGTGTAGCCAGGGACCTTAAGTATATGGACAGCCAGTACCCGTTGAGCATACATAAGCTACCTATGCATGCTCTGTGGGCACAACTCCTTCAGCTTTAACCTCACAACGTGAAGTGTCATAAGAACAATTAGTAAAAGAATACCAAAAGAACATTTCTGTATCCAGGAATCAATTGGTTGGCATCACTAAAGAAAAAATATAAAATACTGGGGAATTTTTTAATTTCTAAAAGGCTTTAATGTATAAAGTAAGATATTGAAGACAGTAGTGAACTGATCATTTAGCTGTTTGAGTTAAAAGTCTACTACTGCAGAGACATATGTGTAGCTGTTAGAAACTGGGTTTCTGGTTGACAGAGGTATGCAACCTGTCCAAACGGGAACCACAATCCTAGTTAAGGTAAGTGTAGCACACAAAAGGTTTACCTGTGCTCACCCTCTGGTAACTTGGCACAGAGCAGTCAGGCTAAACTAAAGAGGCAGCATGTGAAGAATTTGTGCACACAGTAACACAGTGAAAACACTACAAAAGTACTCCACACCAGTTTAGAAACATAGCCAATATTTATCTGCGTAAAACAAGATCAAAATGGCATAATATCCAACATACACAAGTCAAGATATGAATTTTGCAGGATTAAATCAAAATGCAGTGCTAACAAGTCAAAAGCTCCAACTGGGGCTATCTAATCACGCTTGACCGGGGCAAATTTAAAAGTTCAGTCTGACCACGATGGAGCAGGGGCAGGATACAGGAGTCACAGAGACCTGCTGAGTACCTTGGATGCCTCAACGCTTCGGGGCGATGCATTGAAATCCGGAGGTGATGCATCACTTTTGCAGGCAATGCGCTGGTTCTGAAAGTTGGACAAGATCATTGATGCATTGATGACAAGAGCGCAGCGCATCAGTTCTGAGGCGTTGATGTTGCACCACCGGGCTGGAGGCAATTAGAAGCCAATCCGGGACGCAGATGCATCAGAGTCGGGACCGGGCATCACAGACGTCGGTGAAGCGGCGTCCAAAAATTACGCAACTGTGCTTCTTCATAGGCACTGTGACAAAGACGAGGCAGCGTTGTAAGTTGAGGTCGTTGTGCCACACCCTCTGTGTGCGGTGACCATGGCTTCGGTGCAGGTAACAGTGATGTGTCAGCAAAGTCTGGGCTGCTTTGCAAGTGAGGTTGATGCATTGCGTACTCAGCGAGCGGGGACCATGGCTTCGGGGCAGGCAGCGGCGATGCATCAGTTTTGCAGGGATGCGCCGGTTCCGACATGACGCTTTGGAGTCGATGCATTGGTTTCTTGGGTTGCAGCACAAACACTCACTTCCAAGGCCCAGGAGTGGATTTGGCACCACTTGGCAGTGCAGGACTCACAGCAGAGGAGCCAAGTGCTGCAGCAACATGCAGATGAAGTCTTTAATATCCCTGAGACGTCAGTAACAGGAGGCAAGCCAAACAAGCCCTTGGAGAACCTTTAGATGCAGGATTTAGACAGTAAATTCCAGTCCTCTCATTCCCAGACAAGAAACAGCAGGCAGCAGGTCAACACAGCAAAGCAAGCAGAAAATTAGCAGTCCCTCCTGGCAGCACAACAGCTCTTCTTCCTGGCAGAATGTCCTCAGTTCAGAAGTGTTCTGAGCATATGATGTCAGGGGTCCAGTACGTATTCCCATTTTAGCCTTTGAAGAAGGGAAATTTCAAAGAAAGGTCTTTGTAGTGTACAAGACCCTGCCCTTCCTGGCCCTGGCTCCAGACACACTACAGGGTAGGTATGCAGCTCTTTGTGTGAGGACAGGCACAGCACTGTTCAGGTGCAAGTGTCATCTCCTCCCTCTCACTCTAGCTCAGGAAGATCCATTAGCCTGGTGATGGGCCATCAGGATATGCAGGGCACACCTCAGCTCCCTTTGTGTGTGACTGTCTAGAGGGAATTCACAAAGTCCAGCTGTCATCCAACCTAGACGCGAATTCTAGGGACAGACGGAGGCAGAGAATGATTAAAGTAAGAAAAAGCCAACTTTATAAAAGTGGCATTTTCAAACCTGCAATTTAAAAACCAACTTCACTAAAATATGTGTTTTTAAATTGTGAGTTCAGAGACACCAAACTCCAATTTTCTATCTGCTCACAGTTGGAAGTTACACCTGTAGAGTGCTACAAGACAGCTCCAATGCTAATCTATGTGAGAGATAGGCCTTGCTGTAGTGAAAAACGAATTTAGCAGTTTTTCACTACTAGGACATGTAAAACTCAAAAGCACATGTCCTACCATTTAAATACACCGTACCCTGCCCATGGGGCTACCTACGGCCTACCTTGGGGGCGAGATAGGTAATAAAAGGGAAGGCTTGGGCTTGGCAAGTAGGTAAACTTGCCAGGTCGAAATGACCGTATAAAACTATACATACAGGCTCTGCAGTGGCAGATCTGAGACACGTTTGAAGGGCTACTCATGTGAGTGGCACAATCAGTGCTGCAGGCCCACTAGAAGCATTTGATTTACAGACCCTGGGGACATGTAGTGCATGGTACTAGGGACTTATCAGTAAATCACATATGCCAATCATGGAGAAACCAAATGCCATTACATTTTAGACACAGTGTGCATGCACTGTAGCACTGGTCAGCAGCAAAAAAGTGTCCAGAGTCCTAAAGCCAACAATTAGAAGGTCAGCCAGGCAAAACATGCCAGGGCACTCTGAACCACCCTCCAGCAAGAGTAGGTAAGACTGAATACTAGAACGCCAGTCCTCAGGGGGCAACTTGCTCTGACTGAAGTGCTACAGTGCAGAGACAATTTGACTTTCTCAAAGTCAGTCATGGAACTTCTAAGACTTGAACTCACTAGCAAGGCCTAGCTGGAATGTCGCCTCATGTAAATGGGGAATAACTATGATTCCTAGGCAGGAAAGTGTGACTAGAGAGTTGAACCAGTGAATGCTAGTGTGCCTAACTTAACAAGACTGTGTATGATATGTGTACACAAAATACTTGGGTGGATGCATGGGAATGCCCATGCGCTACTCATGTAACGCCTCCTGATACAAGGTAAGGCAAGGCGCACAGCGTGCTGCCTGCGTCTTTTTAACAAAGCCATACAAACTGGATTTGTGATGTACTGTAAATCTCAAAAAATATTTTGCTTCAGTGTTGTGCAACAAACGTTGCGCAAACCCGACGCAAAAATTGTGCCTCAACTTGACAACAAGGAGAAACGTGATAGTAAATCTATTCTGCTTCATTAGTTTTTAAGTTTACATTTTAAAATATTTTATGGGGTTAAGACACCTGCTGCAGAGATATTTGTGTGCACAGGTAAATCTCAGGGAATAATAAAAATGATAAGATAACTCTGGTGGTTAACACATTTGCTGGAAATATTTGTGTTTTGTCTAGTTCAAGTTTTTACTCAAAGTAGCATAGAGGGTTAATGTGTTTCCTGCACAGCACATCATGTAACATGCAGATGACAGATTTTTATTTTCTGTGGATAGGTAGGCAGTAGTCAGTTGCTGGTTTTAACACAGATATGTTTTTGTTACTTGCATTCAATAAATTGTAATCCTTCTAATATAGCACAGCGAGGTATGAAGAAAAATATGTGACCCCTTCACCTTGTAACACTCACTGTCTTATGTAATACATCCTGTACATTGATTTACACACTTGTGTGATTTATTGTCAGTGTGTTATGTGTGCGTGTGATATAAAGCGCTCTGACACCCTGCATTGGGATGAGTTTCACTATAAAAGACATAAAACAAAATAGTGGTATTGTTATTTGTGTAAATGCTGGGACAGACCAACAAACCTGGCATTCTTACAGTGAATGCATATTGCTTACATACAGGTACTGACCAAAGTCAAAAGCATGCCTCTTGAGTACTTGTGAAGTGTTAACAAGCTGTGTGCCTTTGTTTCCCCTCCACTGCATTTGCATCTAGGTGTGAGGCTCCAGATAGCTCCCATTCAGGATACTCTAAATAAAAGGAGGCCTGATGGCCCCTTAAATTCAGCCTTTGTTATGGGCCCAGATAGAGACAGAAATAGCAAAGCCCCCTTCCACCTACACGTTTCTGCTGGAAACAAAAGCAGACAACGTGCCGGCACTGCTGAATGTGTCCCAGTGTCTGAAAATTACACCGGGAACAGTTCATCATTCAACAGTGGGACCCAATTTTTTGGCAGGGTGGGCGGCATCCATCCTGTGAAAATAGTGGGTGGACGCTCTGTACCTACCCGAGTGTACCTACGAATTGTGCCCTGATTCTGATGAACATAACATACTTAAGAAGATGCATGTAGGGAATTGCACTCTATTATTCAGTTGGCCTCCTTGTGAAACTCTGTGTCCGGTGATCTTTTGAGAGATAATACACCTCCCATAGATTAAACTATCAAGTAGACTGCAGGTAAAACTGCGCACAAACTGTGTGACAACTATGTGATAAACAGCATGACTAATTGTAACTCAAAATGCATGAGAAATGTCTCTAATGTCACAGGTAATGCTTGGAATAGTTTGCTACCTAGCCGCAAAGCACTTCAGCTCCTCATCAGGAGTAGAAAGTGTTACATAATGCCAAAACTATATAATACCAATCAACACGCTTAAAATATTACTAGTGGCTTAACTGTGATTCCATCGGCTTGGGCATCTATCGTTCCTGGGTGGACGCCTTAAAGTGTTTTAGAGATGGCTTAGCTGTGGCTCTAAGGTTTGGGCTTGTAATGTTCCTGGTTGAACTCCATATTGTTCCCTAACAGAACCCTAATGGGATTAGGCTCCTCCTACTTCTAGGAGTACTCAATATAGTGGTTCAGTGGTGGTTTAATAGACCTTCCATGGTTAGGATCTTGTAGTGCTCCAAGTTTGACTCCATAAAATGGTTTACTAGTAAGGGTGGGCGTAGTTCGCAGAGTTGCGCTACGCGACGCTACGCGAAGTGGTAAAACAACTCCGCCGCACTACGCGGAGCTACGCGAGCAGCTTAGTGCGATAGGAAAATGCTGTTTGCGGTGATTGCACAGTGCCGGATGCTTGTCCGCACTGTGCAATCATTGCAAACGGGATCATGCACAGTGCAAGCGGTCGTTCTCTGCCGCTCGAGTAGATTTTTACTCGAGCGGCAGCTTTCTCAACGCGAACGGGCAGTTTCTCATCGCGAGCTGTCGCGAGTATACGCGACCACTCGCAATGAGAAACCTGACCCCCCCGCGTTGAGAAATCTCGCCGGGAGGTTTATTTTGCACGCTCGCGGTCGCCAACTTGACGTTGAGGAACGCGAGCGAGCAAAAATGTCCGCTACGCTATGCGTAGCGGATTTTCACTCCGCGAGATCCGCGTAATGCGGAGTGCAGAAAACTCTGCAAACTCCGCGAGCGGAGCTTAGTTCACCGCCCAGGGTTATTTACTAGTGGTATCACTGTGCCTCAAGGTCTTGGGTTCCTATCAATCCTGGAAGGACTCCATAAGGTAATTTACAGGTGGTTTAACAGTGCCTCCAGGGGTTGTACTTGGACATAGCCCCCTGAAGATCATCTTCCTTGGCTTGCCATGCAAACCTTGGAACTCATCTCTTAAAGAATTAGGATCCCCAAAGCCAAGAGAAATGAAATGGCCATCAAAGACTTGGGCTGTCCTAAAATGTGACACTGAGGACCTCAGGTGACACTTGTTCGTATCCACTGCCTGCAGAGCTATGCCACACTCTCTCTTTTGCATACCATTTCATGCACAGAATGCTGCACCATGCTGCTGTGCCAAGTTTGGAGTATACTCTCTGGGCGGTAGAGAGTCATAATATCGATGTTTAAATATCGATATGCCATAATATCGATGTTTAAATATCGATGTGACACAATATCGACCTTCAAGAATATCGTCAACCAGAATATCGACATGCAGGTAAGAAATATTGTTTTTGTTAATATCGAAGTTAGTAATATCATTAGTCAAAATATCGTTGTTAATAATATCGAAATTTATTTTAGTGTTCTGTATTTTAGTATATGTGTTAAAAGTATAGCTTATTTTTTTAATGTATGTTTGAAATTTTTAGAAGTAATTAATTTTATGTTAAGTAATTTTTGCGTATTTTAGTTCCTGAGCGATTTGTTGTGGGTTTATAGGGGAATAGGGTGGGAAGTAATTTAATTATAATATATTTATTAATACATTTTTTGAAATTATTAATTTTTTAAGAGATTACATATTGCGTTTTAGTTCCGTAGCGGGTTGTGGGTTTATAGGGGAATAGGGTGGGAAGTAATTTAATTAAAATTAATTAATTAATAATTTTAATTAATTAATATGTTTGTATTTAATAATTTATATTGTTAATTGTGTTAATTAATTCGTTATTAATTAGT
This sequence comes from Calotriton arnoldi, assembly GCA_963921515.1. Classification (NCBI taxonomy): domain Eukaryota; kingdom Metazoa; phylum Chordata; class Amphibia; order Caudata; family Salamandridae; genus Calotriton; species Calotriton arnoldi. Next base: position 4,052,570 of record CAWUFW010000409.1, read on the forward strand.
TATTCATTATTAATAATTAAATGATAAATATGTTAATTGTGTTATTTTTTTAGGAGCAGGTTGTGGGTTTATAGGGGAATAGGGTGGGAAGTAATTTAATTATAATATATTTATTAATACATTTTTAGAAATTATTAATTTTTTAAGAAATTAAATATTGCGTTTTAGTTCCGTAGCGGGTTGTGGGTTTACAGGGGAATAGGGTGGGAAGTAATTTAATTAAAATGAATTAATTAATAATTTTAATTAATTAATATTTTTGTATTTAATAATTTATATTGTTAATTGTGTTAATTAATTTGTTATTAATTAGGTATTAATTGGTTATTAATTATTAATAATTAATTGGTAAATACGTTAATTGTGTCATTTTTTAGGAGTGGGTTGTGGGTTTATAGGGGAGTAGGGTGGGAAGTAATTTAATTATAATTAATTAATTCATAATTTTATTAATTAATATTTATGTATTTAATATTTTATATTGTTAATTGTGTTAAATATTTTTTTATTAATTAGTTATTAATTGGATATTAATTATTAATAGTTAATTGGTAAATATCTTAATTGTGTTATTTTTTTAAGAGTGGATTGTGGGTTTATAGGGGAGTAGGGTGGGAAGTAATTTAATTATAATTCATTAACTGATTAACTGCTTCGAACATCCGCGCCAGTGCGGAACGTTCTATTAAGCGGGGGGGCCAACAGACGTGCGCAGCACTACCGAGGTAGTGCTCGCGACGGCCGTTGGCCGACAGAAGCACTTAAGGGGTTAACTAATAATTTGTATTAATTAATATTTGTGTATTTAATATTTCATATTGTTAATTGTGTTAAATATTTTTATTTATTAATTATTAATTGGTTATTAATTATTAATTATTAATTGGTGAATATGTAAATTGTGTTAATTTTTTATGAGAGAGTTGTGTATTTAGAGGGGAGTAGTGTGGCAAGTAATTAAACATTAATATAATTTTTAATTTTTAATATAATATTTAACTATTGTATTTTATAGTCTTAATAGTATGAATTGATTTATTACTCATTGTTTTTAATTTTATTGTTCATTGTTATTAGTTAATTAATTAATTGTTAAGCAATTATGTTAATTGTGTCATGTTTTATAATAGTGGTGGTGTTATTTATAGGGGTATTTGGTGATAGGTAAATTATTTTTTATTAATTAAGTATTTGTTAATTAAGGTTTATTATTTTGCTGGAGTGGGAATAGTAAATTATTCACCTCCGCTATCCAACACTTTCCCTACTGTTGCAATTTTTGGAGTGGGAATAGTAAATTTATCCCCTCCACTATCCAACACTTTCCCTACTGTTGCACTCTGTGGAGTGGGAATAGTAAATTATTCCCCTCCGCTATCCAACATTTTCCCTACTGTTGCACTTGCTGGGGTGGGAATAGTAAATTATTCCCCTCCGCTATCCAACACTTTCCCTACTGTTGCACTTGCTGGAGTGAGAATAGTAAATTATTCACCTCCGCTATCCAACAATTTCCCTACTGTTGCACTTGCTGGAGTGGGAATAGTAATTTTATCCCCTCTGCTATCCAACACTTTCCCTACTGTTGCATTCGTTGGAGTGGGAATAGTAATTTTATTCCCTACGCTATCCAACACTTTTCCTACTGTTGCACTCTGTGGAGTGGGAATAGTAAATTATTCCCCTCCGCTATCCAACATTTTCCCTACTGTTGCACTTGCTGGAGTGGGAATAGTAAATTATTCCCCTTCGCTATCCAACACTTTTCCTACTGTTGCAATTGTTGGAGTGGGAATAGTAATGTTATCCCCCTACGCTATCCAACACTTTCCTTACTGTTACACTCTGTGGAGTGGGAATAGTAAATTATTCCCCTCCACTATCCAACACTTTCACTACTGTTGCACTTGCTGGAGTGGGAATAGTAAATTATTCCCCTCCGCTATCCAACACTTTTCCAACTGTTGCAATTGTTAGAGTGGAAATATACATTTTATCCCCTCCGCTATCCAATATTTTCCCTACTGTTGCACTCCCTGGAGTTGGAATAGTAAATTATTCCCCTCCGCTATCCAACACTTTCCCTACTGTTGCACTTGATGGAGTGGGAATAGTAAATTATTCACCTCCGCTATCCAACAATTTCCCTACTGTTGCACTTTTATTTTATTTTAAAAGTTTATATAGTGCCTGAATCACCCCCAAAGGGGTATGTCTGCGCTTGCGGACATACCGGAGGGAGCTGGCACTAAAAAAGAAAGGAGAACAGGGCGGTTTTCAAGGCCTTTCTAAACTGAAGATGGTCTGGGCATTGCCTCAGTGAGATGGGGAGCTGATTCCAGTACCGGGGGTGCCAGGTACAAGAAAGCTTTCCCGCCTGTCCTTGATTTCTTAATCCGGGGAACCTTAAGGAGGGATTTGGAACCGGAGCGGAGATCCCTGAGGGGAGTGCATTGGGTGAATTTCTCCGCAAGGTAGACTGGACTATTACCAAACACCGCCTTATGAACGATACAGCAAACCTTGAACTTTATTCGTTTCCGCACTGGAAGCCAGTGAAGCCGTTGGAGAAGTGGGAGGGAAGCTGATCCATAAGGTGCATTAGATACCAGACGAGCCGCTGTATTCTGGACTACCTGTAAGCAGTCCAGCGAGGACTCATTAGCCGAGACCAGCAAGGCATTACAATAATCCAGTCTACTCAATACCAACGTCTGTTTGAGAGTTTTCCGTGTGGGGTCTGGGAGAAAAGGGAAAACTCGTCTAAGTAGACTAAGCACGTGAAAGCAGGAGCCAACCGTGTGGGTCACGTGTTCCCTCATGGTCAAGGCCTTCTCAATGCGAACACTTTCCCTACTGTTGCACTCCGTGGAGTGGGAATAGTAAATTATTCCCCTCCGCTATCCAACACTTTCCTTACTGTTGCACTCCGTGGAGTGGGAATAGTAAATTATTTCCCTCCGCTATCCAACACTTTCCTTACTGTTCCACTCCGTGGAATGGGAATAGTAAATTATTCCCCTCCGCTATCCAACACTTTCCTTACTGTTGCAGTTGCTGGAGTGGGAATAGTAAATTATTCCCCTCCGCTATCCAACACTTTCCTTACTGTTGCAGTTGCTGGAGTGGGAATAGTAAATTATTCCCCTTTGCTATCCAACAATTTCCCTACTGTTGCACTTGCTGGAGTGGGAAAAGTAAATTATTCCCCTCCGCTATCCAACACTTTCCCTACTGTTGCTGGAGTGGGAATAGTAAATTATTCCCCTCCGCTATCAAACACTTTCCCTACTGTTGCACTCCCTGGAGCGGGAATAGTAAATTATTCCCATATGCTATCCAACACTTTCCCTACTGTTACACTTACTGGAGTGGGAATAGTAAATTATTCCCCTCCGCTATCCAACACTTTCCCTACTGTTGCACTTGCTGGAGTGGGAATAGTAATTTTATCTCCTCCGCTAACCAACACTTTCCCTACTGTTGCACTCCATGGAGTGGGAATAGTAAATTATTCCCCTCCGCTATCCAACACTTTCCCTACTGTTGCACTTGCTGGAGTGGGAATAGTAATTTATTCCTCTCCGCTAAACAACACTTTCCCTACTGTTGCACTTGCTGGAGTGGGAATAGTAAATTATTCCTCTCCGCTAAACAACACTTTCCCTACTGTTGCACTCCCTGGAGTGGGAATAGTTATTTTATCCCCTACTCTAGCCAACATTTTCCCTACTGTTTCAGTTAATGTAGTGTGAAATGTTGTTTTAAAGATAAATATTTATTTTAATATATATAATGTATTTTTATATTTATCTTACAGGTTTATGTATATATATATATGTATTTATTTTTATTATGTTTCTGTTTTATAATTTAATAAAATAATTATTTATTAATATTAAGTAAATATATATAAAAAAATATATATATGTATGTTTAATTTATTTTTATATTATATTTATTATTTATAATTTTTAAACATTTTTAAATAATTTTAACTATGTTTTTATTAATTATATTTATTTTTAATTTATTTTATATTATTTTTAAAACATTTTTAAAAAACGATATTTTGAACAACGATATTTTAAACAATGATATTTTGGTTTCGATATTTTTGTACTTACCTTTGTAGAGATATGATGTCGATATTCTATTCATCGATATTCTTGACACGATATTCTGGTAGGTCGATATTGTTGTCATCGATATTATGTCAGTAATCCCTCTCTGGGCCTTATGCACAACCTGGTAGCTCTGCACTTTAGCTGACTTTGCAACAACACTCTTTATCACCCTCGCACCGGACGATTGGGTCATACCAGGTCATCACTTCGAGAGCACTTTGATTGCAGAATAAGACGTACACAAAGAGCTAAAAAAAATACTTCAATAAAACAGGCAAACGTTCCAGAAAAGTTTGAAATCCCAGATCGTGATTTATAAGCCACACTATGATAAATTATTTTACACAAACCGATTTCAGCATCAATACTGAAAGGACGTCCCATTGGCATTAGTCCTCTTAACAAATGCTGATTATCATAATATATATTTTAGTAAGTTGCGATTGTGTTAGTAATTAAAATAAACATTTATTCATGACAGTTTAGTAACCTTCATGCACATCTTAGTTATTGCGGTGAACAAAAACTTTAACCCTCTCTTTTTTTTATTATCGTCTGAAGAGCGTTTATTTAAATCCTCCTCTGGAAATACCCACATATTTCTGGTCTCCATTAGTCCGTGGCCCTGCTAAGCGGTGCTTATTTTGTGTAAAGACCCAGCAGTTAACAGGCTGCCAGGGCACGCCATTGGATAACAACGTGAAGAAGTAACAAGTGAAAAGCAACGTGTTGTTTTTGGAGACAATGTTTACCAGCAGAAACCATTCGTAAGTGAACTTTTACTTGTATCAGTTTGAACTCACTTAGCCCTCACTCACACTGTATCTTTGTGCTGCTGCCTCTGCTTTGAAACCCTGCTCACAGATTGACACTTCAAACGCAGAGTGTTTTCCCTGCCTGTCTCAGGGGTGACTTCACATCTTCAGCGTTCCAGTGACCGTTTACTTAACTAAGTCAACTAACCCGGCACCGCAGCTTTCACGGCAAGTCACTGGAAAAGCCAATCAACTCTCTTTTCTTGTTCCTCTCACCACTTCGTTTCATTACAGCAAGCAGAGAACAGCTCCCTGCCAAAACACCTCTGCTGCCAAAACCACCAGCAGAAGCAACACTAGAGTGATCTAACAACGCAGCACACATCATTCATGGGGACAAAAGTCTCTGACAAATGGACTTGTCAAAAGAGGAAATACAAATGAACAGAGCTTCCTGCACTGATGCTGGAGCAGCTCGGGTTTGAAAAATGGAAATGTAGGCCCCGATTACAAGTTCTTCTTAGCGGAATTCCCGTGTGGAGCTCCGCTCTGCACGATTATCACTTTGCCGGTGTTCCCACTCCTGGATTTTCCAGGTATGTCCGCATTAGACCAGATTTAAATGGGCAGAAAACCGGGTTGTAAAACTGCTTTGAGGAATGGCTGCATTGCTGGCCAGACCGTTCCCACCCCGACTGAAACTTCACCCGGATAGGGTGGTGGAACAAGCAATGCTTACTTCTTCCATGCAACGTCCTCCCCTTACCCCCTCTACCCTTCATCCCTAGGTAATATACGCTGTTTCTTTTTAATTAGAAAAATAACACATTACATACAAAAGCAGCAGCAATCTACCTTTCCATAATGTGAAACCCCGGTCCTCTTTATTATTACATCATTATTATTATTATTATTATTATATTACATATATTCCAGAACGAGAAGCAGTCTGTTTTCTGAAGTGTTTAATCTCTTTTTCTCAAGTCTGTTACTTTTTTTCCCAGAAGCCTCGGGGGTAGTCTTTAGATCTTTCTCTCTTTGTCCATACTTTGTTTCTGTCTTGAATTTTACTTCTGCAGCTCATGTCATATAGAAAATAGACTGGATCTCTTTGTATTCCCTCCTACATGTAAAAATAAAGAGGATCCCCTTGTGGCCACTATGAAAATATACATCTTTGCTGCTTTTGGTTGCCGTGGGCTATCTTTGGTTAAAGAGTTCTGGTGGAACGGTACTCACGCAGGGTAACTGGCCCTCTGATCACATCTTTATTATCACTATTCGGTGACTAGCAGGGCTTCCGCTATATGTTGACAAACGAGTACTACTGAAGATGAGTTATAATAATATCTGTTAAGATGTTTACCGTGAACTGGAGCTGACGCCTTGGAATACACGTTTCATGGTAACACATAATATTTTAACATGTTGTCACATAAAAGTGCCATTGCCTTTTCCATTGAGTCATGTGTCAGTGTGGAGACAGCTGTTTTCTAAGGCAAAGAATTTGGATTAATACTGGGCCTTGCACCTGAGAACTACAGGAACATAGGGGTCTATTACGATGGCGGGCGGACAAAGTCCGCCCGCCACCGCAACGGCAAAAGGGACAGCCCGCCATAGGTGCGGCGGTCCCGCCATTCAAATTAGGATGCGCCCGCCACACTGGCGGGCGCATCCCGCATTGTTTCCATTGCGGCGGGCGGTGCTGTAAGCAGCACCCGCCGCAATGTAAAAAATGCATGTTGTGCATTTGCATGCACAACGTGACAGGCACCGCGCGGTGCCTGCCACCTTGTGCATGCAAATGCAGGTACCCCCCATGTGCACCCCCCACCCCCCCAACATCCTGGGGGCCCGCAACGGGCCCCCAACAGCGAAAACCGCATGCCTTTCCATGGCGGCAACGCCGCCATGGAAAGGCTGCTCTCCGCCTGCATGTTAATATGGATGGCGGTGTCTTGCAGACACCGCCACCATATTAAGCCCCTTTTCCGCCCGGTAGACTTTCGACGGGCGGAAAAGCGGTGGACGGTCTTCCCGTCCGCCGCGGACCCCCCAGCCATCCTAATGTGGCGGGGGGTCATTCAGGCGTAGATGGAGGGCGGATCGCCCCCGCCGGGCCGGCGGTGGCTATCGCCAGCCCGGCGGGGGCGATCCGCCCGCCATCCTAATAGACCCCATAATTCCAGCTTCTCAGCTTTCGACTTTGCTGCTCCCTATGAGTGGCAAAAAACCTTACAGTCTAGATTAAATGTGTGTACAGTGTAGATGAAATGTGTGTGAGTGGTATAATACAGATTCTATTCAATGCTTAGGCACAAGGTTGATGTGGCCAAGGTGTGGGTTTAGATCATAGGCCAAATTATGAAGAAATGATAAACCAATACGTTTGGCTTCTGTGTATTGAAAAAACTTTACTAATGCACACAGAATGGGAATATCAAGACAACACCAGCGAACGCATCCTACACACACCAGAAAGGTACGACATGGTCAGCAACACACGTGTAAGCTGCCTACACAAACACCTATCTAGGAAAGATTGCACTACACAGGTAACGCCTCTGCCAAACAGACTACATTTTAATTTGTGAGATTGAGATTGAACTATTACACAACCAATGTGGCTCAAATTAATTGTCTTTTTGGTGCCCAGGTATACCACTGAAATGTTTTGGAAAATACTTTGTTGTCTAACTGAAACTGATTAATCTGTATGTCCGAAAAACAGATGCCTTGCAGTCTCTTCAGCATTTTCAAATATATCATCTAGCTTGGTCTAGGGTTATGTTGGTTAAATCCATCCTAGTATGGAAATCGCTGGCACTCCTGGAGGGTCCACGAAAGTTTAGAAAATTAAATAATATTAACAATTTAATAAAGTGTATATAAATAAAGAAGCAAAATTGAAAATTGAAAACATTTGAACGTTCTGTAAATGTGAAGGAATGTGAAATGAGAGAATAAAAATCGAGTTAGCCTCAGATCAGTTCGGGATGCAGTGCAAGTGCATCAAACAGATTATATGGTCTGATTCATATCCTGGCAGGCGACCCGTGGTTCCACCAGGGCAACGGAGTAAAACAGTAAAATTAAGTGCAACGGAGTAAAACAGTAAAATTAAGTAAAATTAATATTTTCGAACAGAAACAAATGCTCTCCCTGCCATGGGAGGCTTCTCCTATGGCGGGGTGAGCATTATAATGATTTTATTGTTGCTTATCGCCAGGTTTTAACTGGCAGTAAGGAACAGTAAAAAATGACTACATGTCCGCAAATTGGGCGGACGGACATGTAGCCATTTCTCCGTCAGCCCTTATGCCCCAGGGCCGTAGGAGAAGATTGGCCACGACGGAGACAGAGCAGTCTCTGCCATGGCCAAACTGAAGGTCCGCCCACATTCAAATCGGGTGGGGGGCCTTCATATTGGCGGTATGTATACTCTGCTACCGTTGCGATGGAGCCTACATACCGCCAATATATACATTAGGCCCATAGTATTTACAATGTGTGGCCTCAATTGAATTTAGAAAAGCTACAACCTTCCCATTAAAATTAGTTTTTTTTATATTCGTTTATGAATCAAATAAAATATTGAATCATTTGTGTACTTGTTTGATGAATGCTTGTTTCTTAATTTATGCAATTTTTTTGTAGTTCAAATTATCAAAAATGTTAAATATACCGTGGTCCCTAGCTTCCAGCGATGACTCCTTGGGGGTCCCCGGATTCCAATAATGATTCAGTGGGGGTGTCCTGGTTCCAGTAATGATGATGCGGGCTCCACAGAAGTCAAAAGGTTAAGAACCACTGTACTAGAGAAAATGTTCACTCCAGATGTAACACTTGCAGATTCCCTAAATGTGCTTAAGACCAAAACGGAAGAGTTCTTAAGTTACAGTGCTGATCTTACTATTATATTTATATATACCTATATAAATATATATATATATGTGTATATATAAATATATATATGTGTGTGTGTATATATATATATATATATATATATATATACATATACATATATATATATATATATATGCAAAGAACTCCGTCCAACAGCATCCAACTTGTCAGGAAAAACGGACACGGACCCAAAAAGCTTCGTGCAAAAAGGTTATTTATTCTGTTCCATATCGGCACCACGCACCGCCATGACGCGTTTCGACCCAAGAAGGGCCTTGATCACATGACGCTGTCAGGGGAAGCCACCACATTTATAGTGCAAAACATGAGCATCACGTGACCATAGGGCCAATAGACATAGAAAACATATATTGACCCAGCATTGCATGTGCATATTACAGATCTAATTGATCATATATCTGGTGGCTTGGGATTAATATACAATTTAAGTAGACGTGCAAAACCTGCAATAGTGCATAAGAACTCATGTGCAAAGTACGCAACATTTAACAATACCTCCCCCTAGTGGGGCAAGGGCACGACTAAACCGGATTACCTGTATAAAGTGCAAAGTGCATATTTAAAAAATATATAATCCTAAAATCCAGACAGCAAAAGCCTATGCCCAGCATACTGCCTCTGAAGCAATGTGCGAAATACAAGCAATAGTGCAAAAATGATGCGGCTTGATGCAGGTATGCATAGATCTTATCGCAAGAGATTACATGGAAAGTTCCATCCTTAGCAGGTCTAAATATTAAATAGTAAAATGAATCACATCAAAAACCCACCAATTACAAATATATAAAACATGATTGAAATATCTGAAAATATGCAATGCTCATTCAAGTATGTGAAGTACACAAACTTATGCTGTTTTATACCCATGATGGACCATAGAGCTAATACCGTCCCTTATTATCAAGGCAATCCCTCATAAGTACATACCCCCTAGACATTATGCATTTGAAAAGAATTAAAAATCATATAATCTGATTAAAATCTACATTCATTTTACAAATACAACTAATCTATAGAACCACTCTAAAATATATAATAAATACTTATTGCATCATAAATATCTAAAATAGTATCCTGGACCTCAGCTCCCTGATGACTTGGTGCTGAAGGGCCCTATTAGAATTGTGTGGCAATTTGGGGAATCCGTTTCAAATCTAAAATAGCCTGTAGGGATAGGGCATCACATCTTATGTTTCCTGAGTCAACTAAAAGGAGACCCCCACTGGGCCACTATATCTAATCTGCCCTGTTTAGTCACGTTTAAACATCAAACAAGAGGAGTGAAGTGAAAAGAAAAAAATCGTAAAATATTATAAAGCTAGTACTAGTGTCTCCCGTATGCTAAAGATCACTGTATTCGGGGATCAGATCAATATCTAAAACATAGTACTAACAGCTGTCACTAAGCTAAATACACAATAGGGGGAAGAAAAGACAGTCAAAGACAAGTAAAAAATCCTCACTTGAGTTGAGCCCATTTGGGGTCTTCGTATCAAGCTCGAGGATATACCTCGTCTCAAGCTTTCTTAACAAGGCTTCACGGTCACCCCCCGACGAAGAGGAGGCACCATGTCCACCACGAAGTAACTCAAGTGGTCTAGGCAACTATCATGAATTTCTTTAAAGTGCCTAGCAACTGGATATGTTGCATCATTGTTACTGATCGCTCTCATGTGCTGGAGTATACGCTTGTGGACCTGCAACCTGGTACTCCCAACATATTGCAGGCCACACGTACACTCCAGCACATACACAGCAAACTCAGTCTTGCATATCAATTTCTTAGAGATAACCACGGGGACATCACTAAACGGGATTTTGTATGTAGTTCGATTTCTCCCCAATTTACATGCTTTGCATGAAGCACATTTAATAAAGCCTTTGGTGGTCTGCAGCCAGGAACTGTTGGAGATTATTTCTGGACTGCTCTTGACAAGCATATCGCTCATAGAGCGGGCTCTGCGAAAAGTTAATGCTGGAGCTTTGGGTAGGGTGCCACCAATTACTGGGTCATTCTGCACAACCGACCAGTTTCTATTAAAAATCATACGCAACTTGTTATGCTGACGACTGTACGTGGTAATAAATCTAGGAGGCTCAATAGTATTACTGGGGCTCATTGGTAATACAGCCTGTCTCGGGTTACAGCCCAATACCACAGGGCGTGGAACAGCATTGGCTTTCCTAATCGCTGTATCAAGCATATTGGCAGTGTATCCTCTAGCTAGGAATCTTTGTTTACTTTCACTTTGAGCCTCCACGCAATCAGCATCCACACTACAGATACGTCTGACACGCAGCATCTCCCCGTAAGGGATGCTGCGTATCAGATGGTCCGGGTGGTGGCGTGTAAAACCGTATTACCCGCTGTGGCCTTGCGATGCAACCGTGTCTCCAAACAGTTGTCCTTAATGTACACCTCTACATCTAAGAAATTGACGGATACCTTGCTGACATTTGCTGTAAATTCAAGGTTAAGGTCATTTACATTAATTTCTTTGATAAACACACTAGCTGCTGATTCTGTTCCTTTCCAAATTAAAAATAAATCGTCAATGTAACGATACCAGGCCACTATGTGATTGCTCAAAGTGTATTCATACTTAGCCCTGAGGACCTGCTCCTCCCACAGTCCCATGTGTAAACATGCGTAACTGGGGGAGAAGCAGGCCCCATCGCCACACCCCTCATTTGCTGAAATACCTGACTCTGAAACAAAAAATAGTTGTTATTCAAGCACGTCAGGATCATATCAGACAGCATTTTGTTATGTTGCAGCATATAGAATGGTTTTTTCTGTAAAAAATGTTCAACCGCTTTAACACCATCCATATGATGTATGCTAGTGTAGAGGGTAGTGACATCAAGAGTTATTAACAAAAAATCATCCTGCCATGTTACAGATTCGATCTTTCTCAAAAAATCTCCAGTGTCCTGCAAATATGATGGCAGGTTTTTGACATGATCTTGAAGAAAGAAGTCAATGTATCTCGAAGTGTTCTCCATCATACTATTCTTGGCAGAAATTATGGGTCTTCCAGGCGGTCTGTTCAGATCTTTGTGCACTTTAGGAATCAGATAAAAAACTGGGATGGTTGGATGGTTCACTTTAAGGAATCTCAATTCATCACTACTCAGTAGACCAGCACTTTTCCATGATATCAATTTAGTATTGTACTCGTTCCAAGCACATCTGACTGCCTGCCAGTCACTTCGCCTGTAACACTGTCGGTCATTTAGATGTTGAAGCGCCTCGATCATATACAATGCCCTCGGCCATTATATATATATGTGTATATATAAATATATATATGTGTGTGTGTGTATATATATATATATATATATATATATACATATACATATATATATATATATATATAAATATATATATATATATATATATATATATATATATATATATATATATATATATATATATATCTACTGGCGGTCGCCAGTAGATAGTTATAGTTACAACCTATTATCCATAGGAAATCCGCGACATTCTATTTGAAATAACTCTCTTGCCGGTTGACGTATCTTCGCAAAATTTTCAAGCTTTATGGCCCGCTCCGGTCCGCTCCTACCCTGAAAGTCTCGGGGGATTCGTCAAGCGGGGGCCGAGAAAAAGGGGGTCCCAAAACGCGTTTTCCCCATGCAATTTTCCATAGGAAACTTTAGACACGGCTACAGCCCGAACTGCTGAACGGAATTACACCAAATTTGGCAAAGAGGTAGTTCTTGGTTCAGAAAGAACCCTTTTGTTAAATGGTGTAAATCCGTTCAGTAGTTGCTAGAAAATCAAAAGTAAAAAGATAGTGATATCTATGGCCGAGTAGGGTCCGCGTACCCTCCCGATCACGAGCTGCATGTTAATTGGCTGTCAGCTGGCTGTCAACATTCCGATTCAGGAAATGTTGGCAGCCATTTTGTCCCTCGGTAGAACCGAGGGACAGAAACAAGTGCGCAAAGCGCACAAAGGGGGCAGGGTAGAAACACCCTGACCCCCTAGGTTTGCTCAGGGGGTCCCACAAGGACTCCCTGGGCAAAAAAATAAATAAAAATGTTTTAACAAATCGGCAGGATGCGCTCAGGGTGCGCGAATCCTGCCGAGAATCGAAGCGCGGTCTCCCGCGCTCGATTGTATTTTGCCCCCGGGTGGCCCAAGCCCCGGGGGCATGGTGGGGGGATAATTTAATGTGTGGGGGCCTCAAAGGGCCCCCCAAGCACCTAGGACCGCCACCCCCGGGGCTTTTTTAAAAATGGTGCGGGAGGGCTCTGAGCCCTCCGCAGCCCCGAGGACCACCACCTCCCCGGGGCTTTTTTTTTATAATTGAAAAACCTGTGTGGGGGGCTCCAGCCCCCACACGCCCCGAGACCGCCACCTCCCCGGGGCACTAAACATTTAAATATGGGGGTCCGTTACGGACCCCAGAGCCCGGGGACCACCACCTCCCCGGGGCTGTGAACTGAATGGGAGGGGGCCGCGCGGCCCCCTCCTGGAGCCCTTGATGGCCCTGGGGACCACCACCCCCAGGGCCGGCTCCTGCAGTGTCCCGGGGTGCCTACCCCCGGGACACTGCTGTTTGCAATGACAGGACGGGAGCCTCGCGGCTCCCGTCCTGTCATTGGAAACTGCTTTGGATATTGGAAGAGAGAGCAGGGAAACCTGCTCTCTCTTCCAATATCCAAAGCACATTGCTTTCCACATGGGGAGCTGCATCTTAGCAGCTCCCCATGTGGAAAAGCAATGCCGGTGCCCAAGGGACGCGGGAGCCGGCGGGACTGTGGGGGATTGGGGACCCCCACAGTCCCCAACGGAGAGGGCCAGCCCCGGGGGATGGGGTCCCCGGGGCAAGTAGTGGCCCGGGAGGGGGGCCACGCGGCCCCCCTCCCCAAATAATAAAAAAAAAAAAAAAATTTAAAAAAGGAAAGGCCGGCCCCGGGGGATGGGGTCCCCGGGGCCTTAAATGGCCTGAGGAGGGGGGCCACGCAGCCCCCTCCAAAGAAAAACAAAAAATTGAGGCCATGCCCCGGGGGATGGGGTCCCCGGGGCCAATACAGGCCCAGGGAAGGGGGGCCACGCGGCCCCCTTCCCGTTTTTTTAAATAATATTTAATTTAAAAAAAGGGGTAAGGCCCTGGGGGATAAGGTCCCCAGGGCATAAAAACTGGAAAAAGGAAGGGGGGCCACACAGCCCCCTTCAGGGGACAAAAAATAAAAATAAAAAAAAACGATCGGGCCCGCAGGCCCCGCCCCTTCCTTCACCACTCTGCAAACGCGCCCCCTGGCGCGTTTGCAGAGAGGACGAATTCCCCTTGAATACTGGGGGTCCCTGGGGCCAACTAGCCCACCAGGAACCTCCAGTATGCGCCAGGGAGCTGCCTTGCAGAGAGGTGTACAGAGGCCACGCCCCTTTTTACACCTGTCTGCAACGCAGCTCTGTGGCGCTTTTGGAGGTATATGGTGGGCTAGTTGGACTCCGGGGACCCTCAGGATTCAAGGGGACTTAATCCCCCAACTTAAAACGTGCCACGGGCGCGTTTGCACAGTGGTGAAGGGAGGGGCGGGGCTTCAGGTGACATGTGTGCAAACAGGCCCCGTGGCGCGTTTTAAGATGGGGAATTAAATCCCTTCAATCCTGAGGGTCCCTGAGGGCCAACTAGCCCAACAGGTACATCCAGAAAGCGCCACAGAGCTGCGTTGCAGAGAGGTGTAAAAGGGGCGTGGCCTCTCTACACGTCTCTGCAACGCAGCCCCTGGCGCATATTGGAGGTTCCTGGTGGGCTAGTTGGCCCCTAGGGACCCTCAGGATTCAAGGGGACTTAATCCCCCAACTTAAAACGCGCCACGGGGCGCGTTTGCACAGATGTCACCTCAGGCCCCGCCCCTCCCTTCACCATTGTGCAAATATTCTTCTAAAATCATCCGAAATACGAATTCCGATTTACTCACCTGTTATAAGGAGAGACCTCAGTGCTGCATCTTTCAGCCCAGTACTGGTCCTGAAAAGTAATTTTAACCGTACTTACCAGTAACTTGAATTTCCTTCCATAGGATATCATTGCCTGCTTTTTGCTGAAAAAGTTTCTAAGTGTTGATTTTTGAAACATACAAATATTCCTCTAAAATCAGCTGAAATACGAATTCCGATTTACTCACCTGTTATAAGGAGAGACCTCAGTGCTGTATCTTTCAGCCCAGTAAGGGTCCTGAAAAGTAATTTTAACCGTACTTACCAGTAACTTGAATTTCCTTCCATAGGCTAACATTGACTGGTTTCACTTGGAAATTCTTCTAAGTGTGGAGTTTTGGAACTTTAAAATATTCCTCTAAAATCAGCCGAAATACGAATTCCGATTTACTCACCTGTTATCAGGAGAGACCTCAGTGCTGTATCTTTCAGCCCAGTACTGGTCCTGAAAAGTAATTTTAACCGTACTTACCAGTAACTTGAATTTCCTTCCATAGGCTAACATTGACTGGTTTCACTTGGAAATTCTTCTAAGTGTGGAGTTTTGGAACTTTAAAATATTCCTCTAAAATCAGCCGAAATACGAATTCCGATTTACTCACCTGTTATCAGGAGAGACCTCAGTGCTGCATCTTTCAGCCCAGTACTGATCCTCAAAAGTAATTTTAACCGTACTTACCAGTAACTTGAATTTCCTTCCATAGGATATCATTGCCTGCTTTTTGCTGAAAAAGTTTCTAAGTGTTGATTTTTGAAACATACAAATATTCCTCTAAAATCAGCCGAAATACGAATTCCGATTTACTCACCTGTTATAAGGAGAGACCTCAGTGCTGCATCTTTCAGCCCAGTACTGGTCCTGAAAAGTAATTTTAACCGTACTTACCGGTAACTTGAATTTCCTTCATAGGCTAACATTGACTGGTTTCACTTGGAAATTCTTCTAAGTGTGGAGTTTTGGAACTTTATAATATTCCTCTAAAATCAACCAAAGTACGAATTCCAATTTGCTCACCTGTTATCAGGAGAGAACCCAGTGCTGCATCTTTTAGCCCAGCACTGACCCTGAAAAGTAATTTTAACCGTACTTACCAGTAACTTATATTTTCTTCCATAGGAATCCATTGTCTGGTTTTCAGCAGAAAAGTTTCAAAGTGTCGATTTTCACAAACTACAAATATTCCTAAAAAATCGCCTGTATGACTTAAACGCATTCTTTCAACTGTTTACAGGAGATGCACCAGTGCTGGATCCAGGATCCAACACTGAGTGAGAAAAAGTCACGATAACACTACTTACCTGCTAAGTGAATTTCCTCCCATAGGATAACATTGGTGATTCTATGTGAAAAAGTTTCTAAGTGTCAACTTTTAAAGTACAATAATATTCCTTAAAAATCACGACTGTAACCAAAACGCTTTTACTCAACTGTTTACAGGAGATGTCCCAGGACTGAATCTAGGATCCAGTCCTGTGGTTAGAAAAGTAATCCATAAAGTAACTAATTGCATTTAACTAGAAATTCACATTGAGCTGAATGTTGCATTGTGTTTGAAAATGTGTTGCCCATTTCAACAACTGTAACTACTGTACTTAAAAGTCTATTGCCTATGTGCAAAGTATTTAAACTAAAGTAATTCATTCTGAGAAAGTATTTTTTGTAATGTAATGTATAATGTAATTACAATGTAATTTAAAAAATAAAATATGTAAAAAAAATTGTTTCTAAAAATGTAGTAAATCAGTATGAAAAAAATTTATATAACAATTAATACATTTAAAAATTGTCATTTACAAAACCTTTGAAATTCACTGAAAAAACCGTAGGTTTCAGACATGTTATAGTTACAAATTAGCATTTAAAAAACCTTTGAAATTCACTGAAAAAACCATAGGTTTCAGGGACGTTATAGTTACAAATTAGCATTTAAAAAACCTTTGAAATTCACTGAAAAAACCATAGGTTTTAGGGACAGTTATAGTTAGTTGGACATTGCACTCGTACAAAACCCGTGAAATTCCCCGTTATAGTTAGTCCAGCTAACTATAACTCGCGCCCGCAATGCACTGCTGATGACGTCACATATTACATCACTCATGACATGGTCAGTGACATCACTGATGACATCACTGATGACATCTCAAATGACATCACTGATGACATCACTGATGACATCATCCATGTGATAATTTCATGCATCTTCTCACACCCTAATATAACCTTTGATACACCCACTCTAAATTACAGACTGCCATTCGCAAAACCATAGACACTCCAACACCAATAACTACATACCCACTCACTGATTCTTAGGTCTACGCACACATCCACTCACTCACCCGTACAGTCACTCATACTTACGGTCACTCAGTACAGGACTATCATATGCACTCATACTCCTATATAGACACTCAAACACCGCCACTCATCCATAGAGGTACTCACACACCTAGTCAGTCATGCAAATAATTAAACACACTACCATTTATTCACCTATACAGTTATACACACACCAGCTCACTTACTCATACAAATACTAGCACATTCTTACGCTCTTATACAATCACTGATACAAGCACACACTCATCCATACAGCCACTATCACAATCACTCACTCTCGCTTATAGCTATTTATATACTCCAACACACACATATATACTGCCTTTCACATATGTAGTTACTCACACATGTACCACTGGGACATACATTCACTCACTAACACACTCTTACACACACTTACCCACCCATACAGTCTATCTCAGATGCACTCTTGAAACCATCCACCCAGTGAATCACCCACTCACACATCTATGCACAGAGTTGCACACACCCCTCCCACACAAACACTCAGGCACCCATACAGATACTCACACAAGCATTCAATAACTCATATAGACACTCATGTAGCTATTCACAAACACATGCAGCCACTTACACAGCAACAGACAGACGGATACAGACATTCACCCAGTTTAGTCACTAACCCATGCATTCAGTAAGATACGTTAAATCACTCACTTATACAGTCAGTCACGCACCTACGAAATCATCCATACAGACACTTACACACCCACTCATTCTTCAATACGTCTTTTCCTATATATATTAAAAATATTTAAACTTTACAGAAACACACAGTCACTGGATGATGTCATCAGTGATGTCATTTGAGATGTCATCAGTGATGTCACTGACCATGTCATGAGTGATGTAATATGTGACGTCATCAGCAGTGCATTGCGGGGCGCGAGTTATAGTTAGCTGGACTAACTATAACGGGGAATTTCACGGGTTTTGTACGAGTGCAATGTCCAACTAACTATAACTGTCCCTAAAACCTATGGTTTTTTCAGTGAATATATATATATATATATATTCAACGTGCCTAGAAGTGGACTTAAGCATAGTAAATCTATACTTATCTATACGCACTTACCTTCACTATACTGTGGTAATCCATATTCTGGATATGATATTATTACTAAGCCTGGGCGGAGTTCGCGGAGTTCTGCGTAGCGGAACTCCGCAAAGTGCAAAAAAAACCTCTGCTGCGCTACGCAGAGCTCTGCAAGCGGTGGAGTTTCTTTAGAAAAATGCAGTTTGCAGTGATTTTCAGTGCCAGGTGCTTATCCGCACTGTGCAATCATCGCAAACGGCACCATACACAGCTCAAGCGGGTGCTGCTTCCTTTCTGCTGCTCGAGTAGATTTTTACTCAAGCAGCAGCTTTCTCAAAGCGAACGGACGGTTTCTCAACGTTAGCGGTCGCGTTCGTACGCGACCACTCGCAATGAGAAATCTGACCACCCGCGTTGAGAAATCTCACCTGCAGGTTGATTTTCCACGCTCGCGATCGTCAACTTGATGTTGACGATCGCGAACGAGGAAAAATCTCACCGGGAGGTGGATTTTCCCCACTCGCGCTCGCCAACTTGACGTTGATGAACGCGAGCGAGGCAGAAAACTCCACTCCGCTATGTGGAGCGGAGTTTTCTAAACTCCGCGAGATTCGCGTAACGCGGAGTGTGGATAACTCTGCAAACTCTGTGAGCGGAGAGGAGTTCACCGCCCAGACTTAATTATTACAGGATGACATTTTGAAACTTAATATTGTAACATAAATTCCCCCAGGCGTACAGGGCTGCTGGACTACAGTAGGGGACAGGATGTGGCGCAGCGGTCAGAGCTGCTGACTCGGGAGCTGGAGATCTGGGTTCGAGTCTCGGCCTCAGCTCAACATCCTGTGATCCATGGAAAATCACTTTAATCTTCTTGTGCCTATGTGCAGCACCTGGATACCCTTATGGGTGATAAGCAGTGCTATATAAATCTACAAATTTAATTTAATTTAATTTAGGAGGAGAAGCTGGGGCACTGGAGACTCCCCTTGCCAGACAAGAAGAAGTTGGGGATATCCTAAACCCCCTTTTGCAAGTACTGAGAATTTGGACTACTAAGGAACCTACAGCTTTGTTAACAGGATGTCGGTGAAGGAGACTGCAGCTCCACTTCACAGAGGGAAGAGTACACCAGCCAAGAAGGTAACTGACTCTGCACAGCCCTCCCTGCCTGTCTGAGACGGAACAGCTTGGTAGTATCTCTTTCTGTTCTTAGGAGCAGAACTGGCCTCCACTTGCCGCTCAGCATACACCTTTGTGAAAGTGAACACTTATTTAAAAATGCATAACGCCTGCTCTCCTGAATGGATTTATGTGGTAGTGTTTTTGTTTTAATCAATAAATATGTCTTATATTTGGTAAATCACTCTGAGACTTTGTTTTATTTTTTCTACTTCAAAACCCCTTTCGGAGCGCCATGGGGCATGCAGGAGCTACTGGGCCCACCGTGGAGGTTGATGCCTATTATGTCTGATGTCCCGAGGCCTGACCTACAATGGATCCCACTCAACTGGGTCAAATACCACTTCTGCACTTGACTCTCAGTGGTAGGTGTGTTTGAGCAGTCAAGGCTCTCTTGGTGGGGATGTAGATACAGGTCAGTGAAAATGACTCATAACTCAAAATGTAAACATTATGAACAATAAATCAACATCCAGCAAAATACTTACATTTATAAAAAAAAAATTATTTTATTTCTAATTCTACACATGCAAAGGAATACGACATTCAGAAGCAACAAAACAATCGCCGTTTAGGTCGAGGCTCTTGTAGTTGTTAGGCATATCCCTTTCCCACCCTTCTTTGTGTAACATGTCCAGGGTTATTCCCCATTCACTGGTGGCCGCATCAGAGAGTGCAAACTATTAGGCCATACTCAAGAGCTCTCCTTTCTGACATTTTAGGGACATAGTTGGAAGTACATATGGTGCCGCAGCACCATTAGCAGCAAGTCCCTCGGGTCCCCCAAAGGCCTGGTATCGGCCTTACCCGCTACAGCAGTATGGCAGTGTTCAGCGGTGCAGCGAGTGCCCGCTCCTCAGGCACCCCCAAGTTGGATCGAGTATGGAGAAGTTGGGTTGCTCACATGGACACTGCAGCACTCGATGGTGCAGACTCTTCCTGTCAAGCAGTGCTGCCAGTCAGGTTCCATTGATCAAAACTGCTCCCGCTTGGCAGACAAAAAAACGGAAAACGCTGGTGTGATCCTCCAGCTCCCAGCTGGAGCTCCAAGAGTGCAACTCTTTTGGGGGCATCTCAGTGAACCTTGGGGACTTCTTCAGGAGCAGATCACGGCATGCAGATTCGACCTGATGGTCACAGCAGTTTTTGGGTCCAGGGTGACGGCCCGAATTCTAGGTCAAAGTAATACCGGCAGCCCCTCCTGGCATACAAGGTTGCCATGGTTCTTTATGATCACAGCACAGACTCTCCTTAGGCGATCGACCTCCCTTCGGTGGCCCCGCCTAGCATACGGGGTTGCCGAGCTCACCAGTCACAGTTCCTGCGCACCTGGCCCAAACTCAGTTCACAGGTGACCCCCTTTGACGCATGGGGTACCATGGCATAGTGGTGTGGCTTCGTGCTTCCGGTCCAGAGCTTCTGATACATCTCACAACAACTCAGCCCTCTCCTGGCATATAAGGGTCACACAGCCGATACTGCACATGGTCAATGGCCAGTCGGTGCACAGCCTCACACCTCACTCAGAGATTCCTCATGTAGGGCTCCCCACTGGACCTTGATGCCGCCAACGCTCTCCTCTCCCTCATAGGGCACACTGGTCTTGGCAAGGAGGCAGGTGATGGTGCTCCAGGCTCCAGGGAAGTTGATCTTGGTGTCCTGGGTGATGTCCCCTTACCAAGCAGGGAGACTAGCAGGCCTTTGCCCCCAGTCCTGGCCACAAGCAAAAGTCCTGCAGAGCTTCCCCTTCTCACAGAACCCATCTGGCTGCTCGGCAGATGCACATTTGTGGGTACTCAACTTCCCCTTCTTATAGTCCTTTTCCAGACATGAAATGTAATTTAGGATCTGTATCTTTGAAGTTTTATATTTGGGGTTCTAATTCCTTTGAAGTGGACACTTCTCCTTTTCATCTTCATTTCATGTAAGAGGTCTGTCACAGCAGGCATAACTCAGTAGCTGATTGTCCACAACACAATTCATGGGTGTGACCTGAGTTCACCTGGATGTCACCCAAGGTGATATGTGCATCAAAAGGTTAATCCCAGAGCCCCAGCCTATGCTTTAAGATTGACTTATCAGCCCCATCTCCCTTCCTGAGGTGTTTCCATGCCCCTTCCTTGTGGCTTGTCACTGAATCAAAGAGCAGCCTTTTGAGATGGAAAGGCAATCTCTTTCTTCCCTCCAGTATGTGTCCCCCCTCCCAGTTCACAGAAACGCAGCAATCCACAAATCTGTCTGGGGGGATTCTTCTCCTCCTCATGTCTTCACCAGGTCAGCCTGGGGTTCCCAAAATGGAACGCAGAGTCCTCCATACCATGTAACTTTGCAGGCACATTTACATGGTGTACACTCTCCGCGCACTTCCTGTTCAACACAATACCTCTATGCATTGTACCCTTACATTTATCCATGCACCCAGCACACACACTAAGGGCCCGATTCTGATGTGGGTTGGAAAAGCTTCCCGACCGAGGGCCTGATTCTGATGCGGTTAGGAAGCGCTCATAACGGCATTTGCTCCTTCCAAATCGGATCGGGAACGTGTCTTCCCGACCGAGGGCCCAATTCTGATGCGGTTAGGAACAAATGTTCCCATTGAAGTCAATGGGAGTTCAACCAAATCGTATCTGGAAGCATCCGGATGCATCCTACTCCGCCGGTCGGACTTTCCCGATCCGAGTGGGTCGGACACCATTTCCCAACCGATTCGGTTGGGAAGCTTTTCCAACCCGCATCAGAATCGGCCCCTCAGTCTGTGCACACTGTTCGGGCACTGAAGCTTTCCTGTCTTTAACCAGGGTGTGTTATTTCAGCACACGCAGTGCCAGCACACACACTCACTATATGCATGCTGCACAACTCTTCACTCTTTGTGCATTGTATTTCACGCAAGCACACATGCACCCAGCACATGTTTTATCCACACATGCACTGCATCACACTACATTTATTCCTCTCAGGCATACACACACCCAGTACATGTAGTATCCACACTCACTGCATAGTACTGCTCCAACCTTGTACGACACCTTTCCAGGTACTCAACCAATCAAATGCAAAGTCACTACTCCTGCTCTGCGCAGCACTCCACATCTACCTGATGTAGGCCAAGGGTGAGTTAAGCACACAACAGCCGGACTTTTAAAAAGGCGAGTGAGCCTGTAGGCCTCACCTCAGTGACATAGGGTAAAAAGTTCCAGTTCACTACTACTGAGCACTACACAGTATGCTGCGACAACCGTGCTTGTGCTGTCAAATTCCTTGAGAAGGCGGTTGCCTTCCACTACTATGAGGGCAGAGTTTTGGGCGCCTCTCCTTCGTCCAACAAGACCGCAGTCCGTGAGACAGGGCAATGTCATGACGCACACTCATGATTTGTGTTCACCTATGACAAAAAGCAGCATTAGGGATCCAGACAACAGTACAGTTGGGCTCTCAGGGCTAGGGTACACGTCTCTTACCATGCAGAGGATGTTTCTGTCTCAACACCCTCTTTTGGTTCTAGGCTTCATTTCTTAAGTTTATGGGAGGTCATCTATTTCCCTCCCTTCTAGTTGGCAATCCTAATTCTCACAGTAGGCTCTTGCTAGCATACGCCTCTAAATCAGCACCCTATGTAATTTGTAACTTCAAGGTTGTTCTCTCTCAGGAATTCAAGGATGATTTTGCGGGATTGAAGCAGTGTAGAAATGCGTATTCTGTTTTCCAGGCCATGTGACTACGTTATACAAAAAATGATAATGTTTAAATGTTTAATGTACTCTGCTTTATTGTAAATACAGGTACCACCACAAGGCTGACTCAACTTGGAAAACTTGCCAGATTCACCGTCACAGGGTGATTAAAGACTATCTAAGGCATGTGTCAGATTCCTTTTGATCCAATTTACCGTACATTTTCACACTAATGCTTTTTTTGGGTGTTTTTGATAGAGGAAGAAGGTCTCTCAATTCTCTCCTATAGCCAGGGCCACTGGGCTTATATGACAGGGAAGACCAAATTATGTGGCAGTATTGGTTAAATTATGTGAAAGAGAAGTCAAGTTATGCGGCATAATGGGGCACATTGTATTATATTAGCATTCCATTCATTTTTCGCTTTTGCACATGTTAACACTGTCTGGGGAAAAGATTACACCATATTGGTGCCAGTTTAACATCCAAAAACAGTAAAAAGCAACTCAAAGGTGACCAGACAACCTCTGCAAAGGGCTTTCTACTGCGTCGGGACATGTACTGCCACATTTTTTACAACTTTTGATCCGTTTGAGCCAGAAACAGTAATTTTTTGTTAAACTCTGCAGATTATGCAGAAGATGATGGTTTATGAGGCAAATGCAGCAGCATATCCTTATTTTGCAGAAAATGCAGAGGCCGCAGAATCGCCTGATTCCAGTGCCTGGCTATGGCCACCTCCCACAAACATCAAAACTAATCTGCCTAATCTCAAATAAAACACCCAACTCCTCCCACACCCGCGCCTGACAGCCAGCCCACTGCCTCAGAGACAGTTCCTCTCCCTGCCTACAACGCTGACGGTTATCAAACTGTGTGCAAAGTGTAATCCCATAACATCAGGCTGCCATCACAGGACCCGATAAGGTTAGCCATCAGACCCGGGAAAGTGGCTACATTTTCATCTCCTTAATTCCCTGTTTGCATGGAAGCAGTCTCCTTAAGCCTCCATTAACATTACATTTGACCTTGATGTAAAGACGGGTTAATCCCGCTCTGTGCCACGCCATGATAGCCCTGCTATTGGCCAGTAATTAGCCCACAGTCACTGAGAAAGGTTAGGTAAACAGTGCCTTTCCACCGCAGAGTTTGTGTTTGTTGTGAGAGGCTTCACTCTGCTGAAGCCGAAGAATGCTTTAAATGCCCTCCTTTCCAGCAGGAATGCGGGTCAGGGCTCTTTTCATGCCTTTGCAAGGCCTCAAAGGATCATTGAGAAAAACGTCTTTTTCACCAGACATGTCTCAGGTGAAAGCTGCTCCCTAGATCAAAAGGACTGCCACTTCTTAAGCCGCCTGCTCCCCTTCAGGTATTTCTTGAAACATTTCTTGAGCGGTCCTGTGTTCCCAGGAACAACAATTATGAGGTGTTTACCAGAGAACATGTTGTGTAAGTCCACATTGTTCCTACTCCTTTTAGTTTGGTAAAGTGAAACGTTGCTGCTCCCTTAGCCGGAAAATGTCTACCCTAAACTGCGACTCTGCATTACTCCATCTGTGCGGCGTCCAATGCAAGAGATTTAGAGTTTATTTTACAAAAATGTTTGGCATATTTTTGATAACTGATAACAATTTTGTAATGTTAAACACATAGGGGCTTCTTCAGCCCGAGAGACAGGTGTTTATATGGGTTTACTGAGGAGTGAAGGATCTGTCTGCTGAATGACATTATGGCTGCGCCTTGACTGTATTTAGCAGGAACTCGGAGGTGGGACCCGTCTGGGCCAGGGTAAGTGCTGCTGGGAAGGAAATGGAAAACTCTGCCCTTCCACCTGTCCCACTGCTTCTCCGTAGCCTGCACTGTGCTGTAATTCCAGTTATATAGTGCTTACTAACCTACGGAGTGAGCAGAAGAATGATTTCTCATTTGAGCCCGCGTTTATCCATGGGGGGGGGGCGGGGGCACTGGAACTTATTTTTGGGGACCATCACTTTTTTCCACATCAGATATTTACCGAGGTTAAGAGAGGTAAAAACAAACGGAGCCTCATTATGAGTTTGTCGGTGCGGGAGAAGGACAGCCCCGCTCCCGCACCGCCAAACCCATGTACAAACAGCCCACCAAATCAGGAGGTTTCTCCTGTCTAGCGGGCGGTTCTTTGGCGTTCCCAGGGCGGTGCCTATGGAATAGGCACTGCAATGGGAACGTCAAAGGCAGCACCTGCACGGCATGCACTTCTGCAGTTCACTGCTGCAGTTCATGCCGGGCATGTACTTGTGTGCATGCACACACCCCTGTGTGTGCATCCACATGGGGTGAGGCACAAGGGGGCCCTGTAGGGCCCCCTTTGTTTCCTCAACACCACACTTTTTATGGCGGTCGCACCGCCATGAAAAGATTGGCGGTGAGGAAACTCGTAATATGATTGGTGGGGCTCAGCGGCCCGCCAAACATATTACGGCCACAATCCCGCCCCCAGGGATCTCTGATCCCTGGCTGTTGAGGTGGTCTCAGTGCGGCCCGACTGCCCTGGTCGTAATGGGGCAGTTGGAAGACCACCATCACTGCACCCCCGCAAGTCGTAATAAAGTCCACAGATTGGAAAGTCAGAGGAAAAGAAAGACCACAAAACCGTCACAAAGGGAGATAGCAGGAACCTGCAAGAGTGAGATAAAGAGGCAGGCAGTGCCAGGTAGCAGATTAAAGACTACCAGCCTTGGTATTCGGTGCGCCGATATTATTTGCACTGACCGCTGGCATCTGAGCAGAGCTTCAGCAGTGGCACCTTTCTGTCTCAAATTAAGCACTGTTAGCAGTGCTCCATCATAAGTTATCATGAGCACTTTGACATATTTACTTGAAGACAGGGGCATGTTAGAGATTCTGGGAACTTGAAAAACAGATACCCATTATGACACAGAGGAACTATCAGTGGCAGAAATGATGGGCTTTTAATATTTCAATAGCATGTTGCTTGGTATTCTCCCACCCCTACAGACTAAGCATGAGAGTAATTTTAATTACTTTAGAGTAATTGCAGTAATTTTGGAAATTCTACTTTACTCTTTGACATGGAATTACCAATAATAATACAATTACACCTGTGGAATTAAGAGTAATTTAGGGGGAAAAAATCCTACAGCGAGAGCACATTTAGTGAGCGCAAGCGGCTGCTTGCGTTGCTGTTTATGTTCTGTTGCATTTAGTGCTATTTTCTTAGTGCAAAATGCATCCTTATGCTCATTTTGGATGCAAGGGTGCATTTTGAGCTCAGGAATAGCTCTAAATGTCGGGAGTCGGTTGGTAGAAAATCAGCAGACCAGGTCTCTGGAGAAAGGTACAAAGGTTGGGCTTCCATAATTTGATTACTTACACGGGTATGCACTGACATCGCACATTCAAGCAATTATGATGTCCACCCTAAACCAATTGAATAAGAGATCAATTACATGAGAGAAGACTTGCAAGAGGCATTTCATGTCAAATCTCAGATGAATAGGAAGAAACAAAATTAAAAACAATATAAACGAACAATTGGTATATACAGCGAAAGAAACACAGGAATTATTTTGTACGAACTTCCAATTTTGAAAAATCATGAACATTTGGCAAATGGAAATAGAGCATTGTCAAGGATCACCTAGACCCTTCATAACCCACAACTTAGCCACTAGGTCACGTCTCAAAGGCTAATTATTCAAGTAGCTGGGAAGAGTGGTGAACCATACTAATGTTCCACTTCGGCCTTCATTACGTCTGACCTATTGTTTTCTGACAGGTTTTATAACCAGAGTTACCAACCCCATTGGATTAAATGTATCGCAGCATCACTGCAGGTAGAGAGTGTTTCACCTGGACATTTCTTGATCTGAAGCCAAGGCTGAGATCCTGGGTGCATTTTACAATTTCAGACCTGACTTGAAACTCAGTAAACATGTGAAAGGAAGGGTTCCCCTTTAAAGCATGGTCCCAAATTACTATTATTACTTTTGCAGTCAAATAATATAGCAGCTTTATATATCAGCAGCAATAGAACCAAAAGTCGAGATTAATCCCAAAAAAGTTGTCTTGGTCCTGAGAATGAGGTAATGTTTTTAAACCTGCAATTGCAGGTATTCAGGGAAATGGCCTCTTCGTTGCAGCTTGTCAAGGCACTGGGGATGCCAGGCCTCAGAAACAGATGTGGATCAGGGAGTAGAGGGTACATGGGTGTGATGGGCCACATTTCTGGGTGCATCTCACAGGGTTACACAGTGCCTCATATCGACAGGGGAAAGAAGGGATACACAACAGTGTTGGGCTTCCTCATGGGGTGCTGCATGCAGGGTCATATGCTGGCCTTACGATGTGAAGGGCAGCAGCTAACTTTGAAGATGGGCCTCATCGTGGTGTGCCTCTCATAGGGTCACACGCCAACCTTATGCTTGCTTTACTTCAATGAGCAGCTTGCTCTGTGCTCACTTAAGACCAGCCTTTGCTTTCAAGCATTGTCTCCTGTCCTGGTCAGACTTAGCAGCACAGAGCACCTGAAGAAATCATAGGCACACAGGATCTCAAGCTGTAGCAGCAAATGGCAAATTGCAAGCACACAAGGCATTCTGCCACCACTTCGGCAAAGCTCAGAGGCATATGTCTTCTCTGCATTCCTAGGGATAGGGAAAGACTACTGTGTATTCTGCTTCTGACCAAGTCCTTTCTCTTCACAGGTGGGCAGAGCTTCACTGAGTCAAAAGGTGAACACAAGATAAGAGCCAGGGGCTCCCTTTTATCCAGCTTTTTAGGACAATCAGTATCTCTAAATGTCCAATACATTTCAAGGTTTGCTTCTTGCGGGAATCAATGCTTGCATAGTGCTTCAATCTTTCACAGTCACATTTCCTTGGCGATCATTTAGATTTGAAACTGCCTCTTTGCCACTTGTGTATTGCAGGCAGACAGTTTCTGCTCAGAGCACAAGGCAAGAATTCGGGATGGGGCATCAGTCCAGTCTTCTGTATGAGATATGTCCTATTTGGTAGGCTGCCCACCCAAATTCTTTGGGAGATGGAGGGTTTATTCTAGCATCAAATATTTGTTGACTTTGAGGAAGTTATATATTACATACATAGAAGTTACATATTACATACATATACAATTCATATACATTTGTGTTACATTAGGGGGCTCAATACGATGTCGGGCGGAAACTTTCTGTCTTTCACCGACTCGAAATCGGGACCGACCGACTCATGGTCGGCGATTCCGCCCACCTGATTACGATGCGACTGAACACTGTTTGGTGGGATTCCCATTGTTTCCTATGGGAGCTTGTGTTCCGCCCGACAACCGGCCGTAACACAGGCTCCTATGGGGAAATGGGGTGTGTGTAGAAACCCTGCACCCTGTGGCAGGCACCCCATGGTGCCTGCCACACAGTGCAGGGTTTTACAGGGGGGTCCCTTAGGTACCCCCTCGGCCACAACCAGAGCCCGCAGGATGAAGGGGGCCCCCAAAATCACTTTCCGACAGCCTTTTTGTGTCGGACAGGCCGACGCGGAAAGGCTGTTGGAAATCGACATCCTATTCCCGAGGTTGGAAATGCTGTCCATAGGGGTGTACGATGCGGTTCCGACCAACAGAAATCCTCTGAGAGCCGGTCAGAACCGTTTCGGAATGACCGCGCGGTTTACCTTCTGACCGTGAACATCGTAATTGGTTGGGCGGATTGTAAACCGACTGAGTCAGTCGGAAGGGCTCCGACACAGTCGAGGAGAATCCGACTGTCGGAAGGAGACTTTCCGCCCGCCATCGTAATCGGCCCCTTACTTGTACAAGTTTATTAACATTGTATTAGTAACATTTTAAAATAATTTTGTAATATATTTCATAGGTATTTTATTGTTTGTATTTTTGTAATATGTTAAATGCTATAAATACATTTTGTTTCTTAGTATTTGTTAATATATTCACATTCATATGTCTAATACTTTTAACTAATTTTTCACCTATTATACATTTATATTAAATTTTTTGAATTTTATATATATTATAAAATGTTCATATTTATTTATTGCATGGGTTTCAATGTGAAAATAGTCTTCTTTTATTTCAAATTTTCTGCTATTTTTTTTACTGGTTGTTGTATTTTATAGCCTATCTTCGTCATTGTAATTTAGTAGCAGGTCTCCAGCATGGGGACTCCTTGTAGTGGTTTTCCGGTGCGGAAAAGAACGATCACTATATTACACAGTAGACAGATGTGTGGTTTGGGGAGGTAGCTTGTTATTTAGGTTAGGTGTTATAGCCTAGTATAGTTTTATGGTTTGGGTTAGTATAGGGTGTTATCATAGTTTTGCAATGTGTGTGTGGTATGGCTTGCAAAATTACTAATAGGATGGCTAGGAGAATAAACTGCAGGCATACATTCCCGTATAAGAGGTTTTAAACGTGCTATGTAATCTTCTCCATGTAGGCAGGTGCTTCTAGAGGCATGGAGTGGCCAACAAACGCTCCATAAACTGAGATGTTCCAAATTTAACAACACCACCCTCGAGTGCCAAAAATGAGTATTCTAAGTCTTTGTCAAAGATCATACTCATTTACTTATATTGCACAACTCTAAACAACACATATTTTGTCTTGTTGAAAGACTTCCTCAAGGCATTGTACTAAAATCTGAGTTCCTCTTCCTGTTAAACCAAGTTCCACCGTAGTATCCACACTGCGTATAAACTCATAAGTAATTGAAAGTGAAGTAGTCGATGCAATAAGGTCTCTCTTTATGCAAGAGTACTGGTAGTATGCCAATGGTATAGGCCCTAGAAACTCTTGCAGATAGAGAGAACTTACTTGCAATGAATACTTTGTTTTCAACTTTTCTTCTTTTTATTGGGTTGCTGGTTCCTCAGGTTATTGTAGGTTTCTTGTTTAATTTCATTTTATTATTCTATTCTTTCAGTTTTACTGTTGAGAAGGATATTTGTAGACTAAAGTTGTGTATATGTTTTATTATTATATTTACAATGCATTATTTCTTTTAAAAATGTTTAGTGTTCTTTTTAATATCTTTATTGTTTATGTGCTGGTTTTATTTATTTTACCTGTATTTTGGTTATGTCATTGTTCTACTTGGAATTTTATTTTCATTTTTGCCATTGCCTTCATTTTTTGGTGTTAGGTCTGGTCTTTTCAAGTCTTGGTGTCTGTGTTTTGGAGATTTAATTTAATAAATAAATATTACTGGTGTTTCTTCTGAGTCATTACCTTTATATATTTTCTTGTTTAAGTGTTAAGCTACATTATATTTTAAGTATTTTTACTTTGTAGCTTTTCTTCTTTGGGTTGATGCTGCCTTTCTCTCTTGGCTTCTTGCATAGCAGTTTCTTGCATATATTCATTCCATTTTACAGTATTTTATCTAAATATGAAATAGTTTCTATTTGTTAATTGTTTTTGTGTTTTAACTTCATTGGTTAGATGTTTCGTGAAATGTTATTTTTGTAACTTATATGATAAAGTTTTTTTGACTGTGCATTTATATTTGAATATATATTTTACATTTATATTGTTTAATAATACGTTTGATGTACATATAGGCCAAAAAATACACAAAATATTAGCAACTGTACTCCAGCTCACACCTGGAGTCCAGTATCACACAGGGCCAACCAATGGCACTGCAACACCCTTTCATATAAAATAAAGGCGGCAGGGACTTAAACTAGAACCCCAAAAGAAAACAGAAATAAAAAAAGGCTGTGCACGGCGGCAGGTTGGCTGCCCATAGCGGAGTTGGGCAGCGGGCCTGTGGCCAGCCCCTCACTGCACACAACCAAAAAAGTAAAAAACAAAAAAAAATGAAATGGGGGTTGGAGCTCTGTGGGGGGTTGGCTACGGGACGTGGCCAGAGGTTAGACCCTATATTCAAACATCCACTGTGCAAGGCCATGCACCGCAGGCGGTTGGCTGCCTGCAGTGTGGTTGGGTGCAGGGCCTCCCTGGAGGCCAAACCCTGTGGGAAACACCCCACTGCCCACGGCTGAAGGTTGTGCATATTGGGGAGTTCCAAGCCAGCAGTAGGCCGTGTGGGGGCTTGGCTGCCAGCAACGGAGTTTGGCACAGTGCTTGTCCCAAAGCAAGACCCTGCAGCCACCCCCCCAGAAGCATGGCCATAGGCCAAGTGCAGTTGGGGTTAGCTGCCCATCGTGTTTGGCCACAAAGCCTACCCTTCGGCCAACCCTTCGCTGTGCATGGCCGAGGTGTGTGTGTGTGTGTGTGAAGCAGGATGCAGGATCATGGTGTTCATCCATACATTTTTACAACTTACAGTATGAAGGCACACACTTCAAGAGCTGGTGCAATTAAAATGGTTTAATATCAGCTGTTACACTTATCACCAACATGTTTTGACCATCCTGGTCTTGATCCTGGTGTAGATAATCCGTTCTCACTTGTTTTAATTCATACAATGGTTATTGACATAAACAAAGGGCCTGGTTACTATCTTGGCGGATGGGATACTCTGTCACAAGCGTCATGGATATCCCGTCCGCCGTATTACAATTCCATTATTTCCTATGAAACTTGTAATACGGCGGACAGGATATCCGTCAGTTTGTGATGGAGTATCCCATCTGCCAAGACCGTAATCAGGCCCTAAGTCGTAAAGTGCTCTGTGCTAGACTTTTAAAGCGACTACATCTTGGAAAAGAATTTAAAACAGCATCATGCACTGGATATTGCTTTGTACCACTTCTTTAAGTTCTAGATATATGTTAATTATCATTTCATTCTCGTATACCTATTCTAGGACATTTCAAATCAATTATTAATGTATTATCTATGGCAATACAATGGGTCATATCTCCAGTATCTGCATGGTCTGCTTTAACACCTC
Source organism: Calotriton arnoldi (assembly GCA_963921515.1). Classification (NCBI taxonomy): domain Eukaryota; kingdom Metazoa; phylum Chordata; class Amphibia; order Caudata; family Salamandridae; genus Calotriton; species Calotriton arnoldi. The sequence goes on from CAWUFW010000409.1 coordinate 4,084,485, forward strand.
CATTCAAAGCTGCAATTGGAGCATAACAAAGTCATGTTTTTTATTTTGATGACTTATTTTTCTATTTATTGCACCTTAGAGGTTATTGCATCCATTCTTGTCTAATAGCTGCACAATATTGTGTTTCACCTTCTTTTTCAATCTGTCATGCACCAGTGGGCAAAGTATTGTCAATATCTATATGACATCTGCCGTCATGGGCAATTTGTTTCCAGAATTCCAAAATGCCCTACTCTGTGAGGGAAAAATGATCAATAATATGAAATTTATATTATTGTAGGTTATCTTTTACCAATCTCAATACAAATTATTGTGGCATATAACATTTCATTTTAAGTAAGCCCAAAAAATTAGATACAGAATGTATTAAAATCCTTATGTAAAAGCGCTTGATTAAAACCAACTAAATAAATTAATCTCTTCAACGTACACAGCCACAGTTTCCTCCAGTTCTTATGCCATTTCCATTATATGCGTCAGCATGTGTACACACAGTAATTCTATGCTGTATATGACTATAGACCCTTTAAAACCATTTTTAAAAAAAATTTAAGCGTATGTTATTACCATAGAACCTGGATCCCGCAGGTTGCTCCTGACCCCACACCAAACACAAAAGAAGTAGGTTGCCTATAACAATGAGGTAAGGAAACCGTGGTAAGATATAGAGATATAAATGCTGTAAGTCAAGTATAAATCAAGGGGGTCTAGAAGGCAATCCTTAATGGAAGAGGATGCTTCACACACAATATTGTGTCATGTTTCATCATAGGCATTCTCTCCCCGCCCTGGTAAGATGGTACGACCAGGGCAGACTCAACCTCCACAAAGACTTGGCGAAAGGAGGGAGCCCTTACATAAAACTTACAGGACAAAAGCGGGATCCAGTTGAATTAAAAATACCTTCAGTTGCCTCGGTTATTACCTTTATTAGTGAGGACCTGAGGTACGTTAAAAACAAATGTGTCGATGGACCCTACGGAGATTAAGGTCTCTGATCCATCTTGCAGTAAGCCAACATGTTTCTGCCCTCACAAGGAGCCTAAAAGGTCTGGGACATTCATCAGGGCTGTCGGATCCCTACAGAAACATTATCGGGTGTCCCCTATATCCCTACATGCTAATGTGGGGGAGTACACCTACGGTGTGCCCAGGTAAATCTTACCTGGAATAATTCTTAAGCGCAGAACATCATGCACCCAGGACTTTAGAGGATACCAGAAACTCGGTCAAAAGGAGGGGTGGTGGCCTTCGTAGTCACACATTCGTCAGAAGGACCGCCACTCAGAAGAACATACTGAGTCCGCTCCCTCCCAGGCTCTCTCTGTAGTGGTATAGGTGCTCCTGACCCCACTCCTGACAACTTCCTCTCCCGCGCTGGTGTCCGATGAAAAGAGGAAGAGGGCCCGGGCCAGGGCACCCTAAATAGGCCCTCAACCCCCTCCAACATCCAGAGGGAGCGGAAGTGACAACACCCATGCCCCGGAAGGGGTCCGGAACTCCTCCTCCCTGGCACATGAGTCGGGGATGGCCACGGAGGTGGGGCCAGGCCCCCAGGGTCCCGGGTCCTAATGGCGCGCGTCCTTGATACCATTTAACATGTCATAAGTTATACAATATGTGAAGTTATAAGCAGTGCATGACTGGGCACAAGTTATAATTAGTTCACTGAACTATAACTACTGAGTTTCCGTGTTTTAATTTGTCTTTTAAACGCTAGTTCCTATCTCATTTCAACACCTAACTACAATGTCACTTTAATCTTTATTTTTTAAGTGAATTTCTGGATTTGTTTTAATGTAAGCTAAGATCTTATTACCATATCTAACTATAACATCACCTTAAACTTTTTTCAGTGACTATCTGCGGGTTTTATAATATTCAAGTTGAGCATATGCCCACCCATCAAGCCCAAACTCCAGGGAAGTGTCCTTCAGCCATGTACAGCGGGGGTCAGCTGCGGGGCTGGACTCTCCACCCAGTCCACCCCATGGGCAATCAACCCATCAGCAGCAGCCAATGCCCCCTGCACCCAACCTACGATAGGATGGCCAACCCCTGCAGCACATGACCAAAGGCTATGCACAGCAGGGGTTGGGTGCAGTTCAGTGCCTGGCCTGTGGCCAAGTCCTGCACACAAACTCCTGGGAGCAGTCAATCACCACTACTCACAACCTTCAGCACCTCAATATGCTGGGAGTATTCTGATATCACACGGGGCCCGTGCTGGGTCTTGCGGTAGTACCACAGTACCAGCGACAAAACAGGCCTTTTTGTATTTCAATTACAGGCAGGGTCCCTATGAACCTCATTACACGGGCCTGAGGATCAGAGAGTGTTCAACCTTGCCACTTATATGCCTTTTTAAAATCTTTTTCAGGAATCGGGGACCGAGTCCCTGAGTTCTGTAATGGTAGCTATGACATTTTATCTGATGTTGTGGCCAATCAGATTGTTTCGTCACCGCTGGACCATTACAAGCACCGCAGTATCAAATTGACCAAAGGGAGAAAAAGCGTTCTCAACCAATCAGAAGTTGCTAATTATTATTTTTTTATTTTTGGGTACCACAAAATCCACCATCCAAATGTGTCTCACTTTCTCTGAGGGTTAAACCCTACATGCCCAACCTATGCCCCTCTTTAAATGTTAATTTCACAAAAATGGCTGAACAAATCACAGAAAGCACACTTTCTGAGTAAAGTTCTGACTTTCTGCTAAATTTGGTAAGATTCATTTCAGCAGTTTTCTTCTGTATCAGAGAACAAATTTCCTATGGAAAATAAAATGGAAAATCAAGCTTTTAGAACCCCTCATCTTTTTCTTGGTCCCCTTTTACTGATAACATGAAGCTTTCTATGAAGAAGACATAGAGTGTGAACTTTATTTTTGGAGTCTTCATGCAGATTCGGTACTAAAGGTATTAAAGAATCTGAAGATGCCTTTACTATGGAAACTCTGACCTAACTATAACTACACAGTGGGGTCTGTGACTTAGTAATAGATATTTATATGTATTTGTTTATTTATTCTATATACAGCATTTACATTTAACCATTAAAAACAACAGTATCAAAATAATATATTTATAATATTAGTATAATGATAAATGATAATGTATATGAATGAAATTAAATATTTTTAAGAAAACAGTGAGGTACAAGTACACGAGGGAAGAAGTAAAAAATACGTTTAATAAAAGGAATTTAGAAACAGGAATGAGTGTGTATGTGTGGGGGTATATGTACAAAGCCAAAAAGGCTGGCAATCAATCCCAGACCAATTAGGTTGGCAATGCTTGCTTTTCATATGTTTACTTGCACTTAGTTCAGCTAGTTTCAAACTTTGTTGCATTGAACATAGGCAGGTCATATTCTTAACAAGTACTATGCCTCAGCTCCTAAGCATGCTTGGACCTTGAAACACATTTCATTGATAATTAATAGGGCTTACAGTGCTATAGTATTTATCTTTTAGCCATTTTCTTGCACCTATTATTGCTACTAATCTCCATCTATGTTATGTTCTAATTAAAAAAAAAGAAATATTTTTATTTCACATTCTTTCAACAGATAATGTACATATGGATGCCTGTAAGTCTTTATTACCTGTACAAGTCAGCATAACACTCATGTTATAGATCATGTTATCCCAGGATTAAGAAAACAGAGTATTACTCTTGTTATAAAGCTCTTACAGGCTCAGTCATCAAAATGCAAAACAATCCTTCACCTATACAGATATTACAGGATGAAGTTTTTATACAGTTATGTTAGACGGATCTTACAGACTGCCTCTACTATCTCAGCTCTCCTGAAGCAACAGAACATACTAGCTGTGGCGCTGGATATAAGACCAATTTATTAAGCAAATTGTAATTTAAAGATTCTAAATTAAAAGCATTGGTCTTACAATAGTTTTGGATTGCTAGAACAAATTGGTTAAGCCTTGGACAACAGATTTAAATCTATGGTAACATACATCTTGCAGGATTGGTCCTTATACATTGGTAAGAAATGACATCCTAACAGTAGCCTTTACACTCAAGGAAGTACAACCATTGATTATGCTTCACCACCTAAAATGTAACCCTCTCTAAACTGAGGCCCTCACTACGATGGCGGTCGGTCGGACTGCCGACTGCCATTGCGGCAGTCTGGAGACCGCCCGACAAGCAGTCGGTGGTCTGACCACCGCATTAGGATGTGACCGCTGAGCGGGTTGTCAAAAAGTGCTCCTTTACTCGGTGGCTTGCGCTGCAGCCTAGGAAAAGGGCTGCAGCACAAGCCGCTGTGTAAAGGAGCACATCCTGCACATCCATACACCGTGTGCCATGCACCATGTGGTGAATGGCACATGGTGCATGGAGGCGCGTGGGGGCACTACTTGTGCCCCAGGGGCCACTTTACAGTGCGCTATGACAGACGGGGGCCCTATTTGGGGCCCCCAAAATCCATTCCCAATAGCCTTTTAATGACGGTCTTTCCAAAATGAAAAGGCTGTCGGAAAGGGATATCGTAATCCCGATGGCGGTACTTGCCTCGGCACCACCTCCATTCGGGATTGCGATTCTGACCGCCGCCCCGTTGGAAGTACTTATCGTGGCAGTGGTAGCGGTCTTCCGCCCGACTGCTGTGGGTCCGACCGCCGGTATTGAAATCTGTCGGAACGAGGGGCTATCGGCGGTCGGACTGCCACTGACAGCCTCTCAGTGGCAGTCCGACCGCCATCGTAATGAGTCCCTGAGTTCTTCCTCTATGCTGACCAAAACGCAATATTCCCGACCAACAATTGCACAAAACTGACTATTGTAGACACAAACCTGAGATTGTTCATTGCACAAAATCACAGAGCTTCATGCTAGACAAATGTTTCAACTTTCAGATACATATAAATGCTCTATCCAAAGGAGCTCAATAACAACTGAAACTAATGTGAGGAATTAAACACATAATTCCAGATGAAAACCTCAAACTTATCACCACTTTCTAATGCTCTCAAGAGGGCTTAGTTTGTAAAATGACAAGTGCTGGTGCCCAAAGATTTCTGGGAAGCTCTTAGCCGGTGCTGCCAAATGTCAGAGTTACTAAATACCAAGGCTGTGTTCCACCTATATTTCATTCCCAACCATACACTCCTTGTCCCTTGAAGATTTTTTAATTCCCTGCATTCTCTATTTGCTACTGGCTTTCCATCTTTGTATAACTATTTAGCATTCCTTACAATACAACACATTTTAAAAAAAACAACAACTGCCTGGCACAAAAACTTTGCGTCTTTGGAGGCCATCACTTCATACAGAGCTCAGACAACTTTGAAAAAACGTTGAAACAAGCCTTGAGCGCAATGCCCCCAAAATCTGGAACTCTATTCGCCCCTCAGCCATAACATTGCTGCGTCTCCAACTCTTCAGGAACGATGTCAAAGAACTCATGTTTCACCGCTTTTTATCTTCTGAACAGTGACCTATAATGCCCATCCTATATAATCCCCCAGGAACCTTATTCTCAGTTGTTCGGAGTGCACTAGAATCTTAATAATATCCCTCTCGCTATATATTCCTTTCATTACCATCGTAATAAGCCAAGAGAATTCTCTTCTGTACATAATCACCAATTTGTAAGCAACTGATGTTTTGGAAAGCACTCTGCCGCATTTGTCAGGTCTAATCTATGCTATATAAAACTATATATAAAACACTTTAATAAAATGAATAATTGTTATATTTCAGGGTAAAGGTGATATTGACCAAGCCTTAACAGAATCTGACACCCTGAGGTTGAATCCTTCCAACAGGCGTAAGTAGCATCCCTTTGATCAGAATGAACGGATATAACAGCTCCGGCCTCAGAAAGTAAAAATACTCTCCACGTCCAGTATTTCAAAGCATCGCACTACATACAGCAGAGAGATTTCAGGGTGCCTAGAAAATGACAGTGAAAAGGTATTTAGGTTGGCCCCTGTAGGAAAAGAAAACAGGGTTGTAAAGTGCAGTGGTGGTATCTTCATATTGTAATGTTTCAAAATAGTGTGTCTGCAGAGGTGAAGGGACAGTAGAGGAGATGAGGATCAGAAGAGAAGTACCTCGGGGTACAAAGCAAGTGAATGGGGGTGCCAGGCCGCTTATTACAGATTGTGTATCCTTTCCTTGACGCTAGAAGACACTTTCTTTCTGCTCTGGTGGTACATTTTGGGATATAACTATTGGGCTGTTAAATAAATACATCCTCAGAGCTGTCTATACAACGACAGCCATTTCAATCACTTTAGTTCAAAAGCCTGTGCTGCAAATTTTTTAAACAGTTCTTGGGGTAGTTGGTAGAAATTCAGACCCTCAGCATAATGTTCAGGCCGATGCATTTCACTCATTTTGTGCAATTCAGAGAAAGTATTTATCCCTCAATATATTTTTAATTTTCATCAGCTTCAACTAAAATAAACATGCGTTGGCAAAGCCAATAGGTGTGGCTTTAATGTGCAACTACAAGCAAACACAATGCTTTTTGTATGTGTTAGCACTTTAAACCCCTTTAAACTATTGGCTTTGCAATAAGCCTTCGTTCAGTACAAGTTGAATTTCCCTGCTCCATTAGTACAATTGATCGCCTGGCGTGCCAAACATCTCATGAATGAAAAAGCAGGCTATTTCACTGTGCACACAAGCACAGATTGCTGCCCTACATAAACAATACGCCCAAGCACTGCAAACATGTGGAAATCAATTAACGAGCAGCAGGCACATCAATACCCATGAATGCCAACCTTGTGTGGTTATTTCACATGCTGCTCTTGAATTGTCACGCTTGTTTGGAACAAACCAAAAGGCGCAACCAAGCAACAAAGAGACCAGAAGCTGACCTCATGTCCTCCAAGGCTCTATCATAAGCACGGGTAACAGGGCATGTAAGAAACACTCATTGGCAAGCCAATAGTTCTTGCCTATGCAAGAGCTATTGACATAATCAATGTGTTTTAGTCATATTGTACAGCAGCTGGCTGAAAGTTTTTAAAAAAACAATATAATGTGGCTAGCGCTGGTCGCATCATACCACTTTCTTTTTGTTGGAAGAGGTAGGGCAAGCAACGCAACTTGGTAGGAGGACAGGGCAAGCAACACAATGCAGGAAAGGGACAGGGTAAACAAAACAATGTGGGAGGGGTTGGGGAGCACTGGGCAAGAAAGGCAATAGGGGGTGGGGGTGGGAGACAGCTAGCATCCAGGAGGAAGGAGCAGGGTTTCAGGTCTCCTGCTATAGTATACTGGAGCCTATCAACTGGACTTTAGCAAAAGATGCTGTGTATGTAAGTGGTGCTTTGGCCGCACTGTACTAGTGATCCAGCGGGTTACTAGCAACAAGCATTCATACACCGAATACTCACCTGGGCCCATTCATTCATACTACGCTAGCAATTTCCGCTGGTGGGTCAGTTGTACTCTTTATCAATATCCCTGCTACCAATTACTTTTCTGATTGAAGAGTAATGACTTACCAATGGACCCTTTGATATTTGGGAAGTTTAAAATGAGTGACGTTCATTACAATTCATAATTTCTAAATAATCACTGAGTCAGGAAGTTTTAAAATGTTTATCTAAAGTTTTAGCAGAGTAAATTACAGAACCACATGATACTTAATCGTATATCAAGGATGAAGCATAATAATCAATTTATCGAACAATGACGGTTCCTCAGAAAGAAGAAGATAGAGACAGCAGCACAGCTAAAGGTTGCATTTATATTTACCTAAAGGTGCGAGAAACCAAACCCCTTGGCCAAGGAGTTGGAAAGATAGGTCCCAAGAAGGATGAAGACCAAAGACCTCCGGACCAGGTTCAGGACAGGACAGGTGACCTCTCTTTCAACGACGCCTGCGTCGTTCCCCTCTCTGATACTTCGCTTCTCCTTGCTTCTCTCGAGTCGTCTTCTAAGAATCCGCCACCCCACCTCAGGACCTCTCTGGACCGCGAATCAGCCTAGTTCTGCTCTGCATCAGCGTCTAGATCAATGAATGTAGCATTGCTTCCTTGCTTGCTTCACTAATTAACTAATCTATACCTATTATACCCTTCTATGCCCATGTACCTCCCCTTAATGTTGCAAAATTATGGGCCCACTACTTCTGATTGGACGGGGACAGGGGGTTGATCCTCACACCATGTCAATTTAGTTCAATTTCTTTAAGCCCATTGTTTTAAAATACCGCCCATCACAATTAATACATTTGCTTTATTTCCCACCCGTTTCCCATTGATTCCGCAATACATTTTGTATGCATTTGTTTCGACTTCAGGTACATTTCAGATGAACTTGTGAACCAGGCTTTGCGACCTTGGAGGGCTTCCAAGTTGACTTCATCGCTTCCTCTGGTCAGCCTTGCAGGGCGCATGTGCAGAACCAATGTCTCTCGAGCTGCAGTTCAACCAACCCAGGCCCATTTACGAACTAATAAAAGTCAAAGAAGAAAATATTAAAATCACAAATAAATGGTTTCACTGTATACCCACTTTGTCTACTCTATTCCCATTTAATTATAAATCTATCCCGCATTAATAGCATTAGAATACCACAGCTTTAATTGCAGCATATGCGCAAGCTTTAGCACGTGAAAACATTAAGCAGCCATTTTAATACACACTGCGCAGAAGCAAAGATTTCCCTCCAAGCAAAGAAAGACGTCATACCACGTGATATGGTTGACACATGCGCAATGAAATTCCCGCGCTTAGCGGCCATTTTAGATTTAGACAAGCGTTACTTGTTAGTTTAAACACATAGGCAAGCTTCTCTAGGATTGTGTTCATGTGTGCATTTGTTAGTAGAGACATTACAAAGTTTAATAAATTAGTACTATGAGAAGATTGCTTACGAGCAAGTCTCATTGTGAGTTCTTGCTCCATCAATCCCCTCTCTGATGGCGTTTCTGAGCCATCAAAATACTACCCACAACCAGATGCCAACTTTTAGCATAAAATTGTCTCAGCTTCATTTTTACACTTTCTATTTTTATCATCTCCTTTCAGTTTCTTGTATAATTCACTTTTCAGATCTTCTAATTCAATTTCATCAAATTTTCGTTTCTTTCCTTTTCCTGTCACTCTATACGTCTCATTCTTTTTACAACATTTGCACCATATTATTATTGACAATATTATTATTGCTATCCCTGCTAAGGGTACTAATATTTGACCTATAAATCCTTTCCCTACATTAGCAAACCAGGTACCAATTGACGCTATACTATTCGTCAATCTTTCCCATACACTATCAACTTCCAGTGGTTTTAGTTCATTCTCAAGTTTCGTTATATTTTGTATATACGTTCCAATTTTTGCACTTTTGTCAGGTATGTACGTGCAACAGTGTTTCGTTTTCAATAATTTACAGACTCCGCCCTCTTATGCCAATATTATATCAAGAGCAAGTCTATTTTGCATAACCATTGATCTAATCGCAACCATTTCCGCATTAATCATTAGAAATCCTCCAGCAGTGTCCGTTGATAAGCGATCAACCACTGTAGATAATTTACATATTTTCCTTGAGTACAGAATTATTCCCACTGAAGGTATCAATGCACCAAATATATCACCTACAATTTCAGAAAAACTAGCTCTTTTACTACGTGTTAATTCACTATTATTTTCATTGCCCTTGGTGTTTCTTTTTACGTGGTATATTTTTGGAAAAACTATTCCAAAATAACAACTTCCATACCACCGTGCAGGAAGCCTATAGTAAGCCTTATTCCCACACACATAATAGATTCCTGGAAAAACTGAATCTGTTCCTCCTTTTAGTGCCCAACCTCCAAGAATTAAGAAATTATGTTCACATTCACTGGTACCGATGAAAATATTGTTATACTCAGTCTTTAACCTATGTAGACAAATTTTCCCTGTCTTTACAAAATCCAGAGCCATAGCAGCTTGAGCCTTGCCAGGTGTGTAACTACCCTCTTTCTCAGCCCAAGTTGGCAGATGAGTCTTATCTTTTCTTCTTCATGTAATGAACATGTTAGATTGCCTCTATGTGCATGTGTTATATCTATCGATTTCATTGTTAAGAAAAATTCTCCCATAAACTGTGCATCTTGACTACTAAGCACTGGATTCATTTTCTTTCGAATCGGAACCTCAGAAAATATCACATCTATATCTGAATAATAATACTGAAGTCTCCCTGTTCTATAAAATAAACTAGTTAATACACTACATGATATGCCATAAGTTAATGGTAAATGATGATATGTTAACCCTTCTGCTACTGATTCGGGTAACTTCATACAGACATAACAATTACTAACTTCCATGGTATCTAGATATTGAAACAATAATTTTGTGAAAACATTCAAACTAGTGTCGTTATCTGTTACCTCGTGATGAAACTCTGGTTCATCTTCTGCCTTTAATTCTACTCTATTACTTCTCAAGTTATCTACCCTTCCCTTCGTTTTGTTGTTAATCTTTTTATCAATTATCAGAAGGTAAGGAATTGCTACGATCACAACTAACCATACTATAAGCACCACTACCAGACTACATAGGCATATAGCACAGCATCTTTTACAACATTTCCGTTTCGGTCTCCCAGAAACTCTGTCGTCAGGCATTTTGACAAGGAAGATTTCTCTTCTTATCTTTTCTTTTCAAGACTTAACGTTATCAAGGCGGTTTTATTTCTTTTTCATAAGTCAGTTCCGCACTTGTTCCTTCGTCACCACTTTCACTTGACTCTGAACTCTTGTAGTCTTCAAGAATTATATAAGTCCAATCGGGACCTTTAAATTTATTGTTTACAAGTTTCAGTCTTTTGCTTTTTCGTTTTTCAGTTCCACTTGTTTGTCCAGTTAGGCTTGTTACTTCATTTACTTGTTCTGGATCTTCACTTCTGGTTTCTATATGGTATTTCACTCTTTTAATGACACTAGGCCAATGATGACCTTTTCTGACCTTCTTTGTTTGCACTGTTTCTTCACTTCTTATTTCTTCTTCAGAAGTTCTTTTATTTTCAAGTTGTGGCACAGTTTGTTTTTCTTCGTTCTCAGTTTCTTCTTCTATTTGTTCCTTTTCAGGTCTAATTGGTTTTTCTTCAATTGCTCCAATGTGAGTTTCTAGCAACTGATCTTGTTCAGGATTTACGTCTTCATGCTTGAGATTCTCGTGATCTTCTTCTTCTTGAACGTATTTTCCTGAATCTAACTTGTTCTGATCAGGGCTTATTGCACTTTGTATTTCTACAGCCTGACCGCGTTCTTCTAAACCTGTCTGTCCCTGCTCAAATTTTGTTGTTTCGTTGTCGATTTGAGCCCAATTTCCTCTCCCTATCTGGTCCTGCTCAGGTTCTCTTATTGTTTCATTTTCCTGATCCTGAGCTGCTTCTTCTTCACCTATCTGGTCTTCTCTAATTTCTTCTAATTTTGATCGGCTTCTTGTTCTGTTGTAAACTTCTGGTATGTCAACCACCGGTATCCAGTCCTGACTTGTGCTCGGTTGTTCTTCTTCAGCTTCTCTCGAATCTCTCACCTGGGATTCTTCAGCTGCCCAACCTTCAGCTTCCTCAGTTATTGATGCTGTCTGAGGATCTTGTCCTTCAGGCTCTGGCACCCTTTTGGTGTGGCTTACATGAATCCAATTAGGCAATCCTGCACATTTCACTGCTGTGTTCGTGACTAGAATAACCTGACAAGGTTCGCCCCACCTGGGTGATAAACACGTTTCTCTGGTGTGATGCTTCACAACCACCCAATCTCCGGGGTTCAGATCATGCTCTTGCTCAGGCTGTCTGGAAACTGTGTCTTCTCCAACCTGGTGAGAGACAGAACGCACTAGGTCAGCCAATCCTTTGCAATAATCCAGAACCATATCATCAGTTATGTTCAGCAGTTTACTTGTAGGTACATGTGCTTGTCTCATTGCTCTTCCCATGATTATTTTGTGTGGACTCAATCCGGTATTTCTATCAGGAATGCTTCTGAGTCCCATTAAAACAAGTGGCAATGCATCTGGCCAATCTAACGATGTTGATGCACACATTTTTGCCAGTCTTGATTTTATTGTGCCATTCATTTGTTCAACAATTCCAGAAGCTTCTGGGCGATACGCACAGTGCAATTTCTGCTCAATTTGGAATGCTTCACAGATTATTCTGATCACATCATTGTTGAAATGACTTCCTCTATCTGATTCCAAAGTTACTGGGAAACTGAACCTAGGAATGAGTTCTCGTAGCAACAACTTTGCGACTGTAATACTGTCATTCCTTCTGGTAGGGTAAGCCTCCACCCACCTTGAAAACAGACACACTATGACAAGTACATATTTCAGTCCTCTACATGGTGGTAACTGTATGAAATCTAGCTGTAATCTCACAAAGGGACCCTCAGCCTTTCCAATTTTTCCCAAACCAATTACTGTTTTTCTTCCTGGATTATTCATTTGACAAGTTAAACACCTTTGGCATAGACTCTCTGCTGCAGCCCTAAACTTTGGATTATACCAACTTTGCCTGAAGAGTCTAATCATAGCATCTCTCCCTACATGTGTGTCTCCATGATACATTCTGGCCATTTGTGAAATCAGACAGTCGGGCATGACTGGTCTGCCGTCTACGTATACCCATACATCGTCATCTGCTCTTCGGGTACATCCTATTTTTATCCAAACATCTCTTTCACTCTCGTCAGCATCGTCTTGCAATCTCTTCACATCATTCCATGTTTCAGGTGGTGCACATAACATAAGTTGGCAGCTGATTCCCATTCTTTCAACCTTTTTATTTACTGACAACCTGTTTTTGGCACAGTGTTGAGCCACCAGATCTGCATATCTGTTACCGACTACCACCCAGTCATCTCCTGACTGGTGTGCAGCACATTTCACCACCGCCAATTCTTTTGGTGATTGTATGGCTTCTAGTAGTTTCTTTACAAACTGTCCATTTTTGATTGGGGATCCTGAAGAAGTCATGAAATCCCTCTGCATCCACAGTTGGCCAAAGTCATGCACAACCCCGTACCCATATTGACTGTCCGTAAATATGGTTACTTTCTGATTCTTCCCAATTTTGCAGGCTTTAATCAAAGCAATTAATTCAGCTACTTGTGCAGACTTGACTCCTGGTAAATAGGATGCTTCGACTATTCCAGTTAATTCACATAAAGCATATGCTGCACTTAATTTGCCATCTTCATGCCTTTGGCATGAACCATCCACAAACAGCTCCCTGTCTGGATTCCCGAGAGGCAGTTCCTGTATATCAGGACGCGGTTTGGTGTACAATTCTGTGACTTGTAAACAATCATGTTCCTCTTCATCATCTTTGACTTCCTCATGATACGGATCTGGTAATAATGTTGCAGGGTTTACAATTGTGCACCTGACGATAGTCACATTTTCAGCACCTAAGATTATTCTCTCATATTTAGTCAGCCGACTAGGAGTAAGATGCTGAGTTCTGGTTTTTGTCAACAGAATCACAACTGAGTGTGGGACAAACACTTTTACAGGATGTCCCATTACAATTGATTCACTTTGTTCAATGCTCAAACATGTAGCAGCTACTGCTTTTAAACAGCCTGGCAACGCTGCTGCCACTGGGTCCAATGTAGCAGAAAAATATGCTATAGGACGTCTGTCCAAACCATGTCTCTGAGTTAGGACTGAAAGTGCACAATTTTCTCTCTCATGACAGAATAACGCGAACCCTCTGGTATAATCAGGCATATCTAGGGCAGGTGCTTCACACTAAGCACTTCTCAATTTTACAAAAGCTCCTACGCTCTCATCATCCCACTCAACTGGGTCATTTGCCTTCTTTTTCGTCATTTGAATCAATGGCTTTGCTAGCAGTGAAAACCTTACTATCCACTGTCGACAATATCCCACTATTCCAAGGAACATTCTCACTTCTCTTTGAGTTACAGGCATTTGCATTCTCTTGATTAATTTTACTCTTTCAGAGGTTATCCTTCTTTTTCCCCTCTCAATTTGGTGTCCTAAATACTTAACTGCTGTTGTACAAAACTGCAGTTTTTCAGGAGATACTTTATGCCCTTCTTCAGCCAAATGGTTAAGTAATGCAATTGAATCTTCAACACAATCATCATGAGTGCTGGATGCTACCAGTAAGTCGTCTATATACTGTACCAAGACTGAACTTCTGGGTAGCACTAACTTCTCCAAACACCCCTTCAGTATTTGATTGTATTGTATTGTATCATAGATTTATATAGCGCAAAAAACTGTCACCCTGCGGGTATCCTGGCACTGCGACTTACCAAGTTGTCACTAGGCAGAACAGATAGCCTGTACGCTGATTTAGAGAGCTCATATTACTCATCCCTAGGGAAGAGCCAAGTCTTTAAGCTTTTTCTAAATGAGAACAGCGAGTTAGTTTGCCTGATATGCAAGGGGAGATCATTCCAGAGTCGTGAGGCTGCTATACCAAATGCTCTGCCACCCATCCTGGTCTTCTTAAATCTAGCTGTGGTTACCAGACTTGCACTGGAAGAGCGAAGATTTCTCCCAGGATTGTACCAGGTGAGTTTCTCCTGCATGGACATTGGACCCAGACCATGCACTGCTCTGAACACAATGCAGAGAGATTTAAATTGAATTCTCTCCTTAATGGGTAGCCAATGGAGGTCCTTTAATGCTGCCGTCGTTGAAGACCTGCGCTGCCTATTTAACGCCAGTTTGGCTGCTATGGACTGGATCCTCTGCAGCTTCAATAGCACTGAATGTGGTGCTCCCAAATACAAAGAGTTGCAGTAGCCCAGTCTGCTTAAAATTATACTCCTCACTACTAAGGGCCTAGTAAGTAGCACTAGGCAGTAGTGGGAGAATCTGGCGTAATGCTCTTAACAATGAGAAGCAAGTACTAACTGTTTTATTGGCTTGTGACTCCATTTGGAGATTGAAAATGGAGGGACTTTCCGTGTACCCCTGAGGAACACGATTCCACACATAGACTTTGTTCTCGAATTTAAATGAAAAGAGATACTGGCTAGCTGGGTGCAATGGTATTGAAAAAAATGCTTGGCATAAATCAATCACAGTAAACCATTCTGCACTCCAGGGGATCTGGTATAGGATTACTGCAGGATTTGGCACTATAGGACAACAAGGTACCACAATCTTATTAATTTTGCGTAAATCCTGAACAATCCTATACTTTCCACTAGGTTTCTTCAAACCCATGATTGGTGAATTACAAGGGCTACTCATAACTTCTTTTAATATGCCTTGTTTTACCATTCTGATAATTTCCTCAATAACTCCTGCTTTTACTTCTGCACTCATTTTGTACTGTCTGGTATTTGGGAAAATTGCACCTTCCTTTACAGTGATTTTTACTGAGTCTATTTTGGCCATAAGTCCTACTTCTTTCCCGGTGAAATCCCATACTAAGGAATTTACTGTAGTTCTTAATTCTTCAGGTAATTCGTCTTGGTTATCAAAGAAAACATCTCATCTACTTCTGTACCTTGTTTTGCAATCATAATTTTATATACATGATCTTCATCCGGGGTCTGAACTGCAACACCATCCGGTGTGCAGAAAATTGTGCAGTTCATTTTGCACAACAAATCTCGGCCCAGTAAGTTTACTGGACTGGAATCACACACTACAAACTGATGCATTTCTCTAAAATTTCCAATTTTTACTTCCATTGGTTCGATAAGAGGTGTTTTAATTTTACGATTAGCTACACCTACAACTTGGATAGCTTCTCCAGAGAGAGGAAGGTCTGGGATGTCTGCTGTTCTCACAGTAGAACGAGTAGCACCAGTGTCCAAAAGGAAAGTGATATCATTACCTCTTACTTTCCCTTCAACATATGGACCTGACTGGTCTACCGGCAAGGATGCGCCAAGCACACACTCCTTCTCCCCTCTCTTAGGCACCGTCATTGGTCATATTGACAAAAATCATCCTGTAAAAGAAACTGTGAAGTTACATAATCATTCTTACCACTTCCTCCTTGATATCCGACGTCTGTACCGTGCTTTGCTCTGCTTACATTACCCTGTATAGGAGCAGGTGGCAACTGACTCTGAGGATTTACACCCTGCTGTGAGTCATTCTGCGTCTGTGGATTTAAATTATGATTTGGGCCATTATTATTTGGAATCTTTTTACATTCATCCTTCCAATGCCCCAACTTTCCGCATCCATGACAAGGAAATTTCTTTTTAGCCTCTTCTCTACTCATTCGTCCTCTCACTTTACCACCATTTCCTGTGTCACCATTTGTTCCAGAATCTTTTCCCTGATTATCAGTTGGATTATCCAAATTAATTCTCTGTTGCTCAGCCATTTTCACTTGAGCCCACATCACTTTCTCTTGTATTTTCTTGTGCCTATCCTCAATGTCGTCTCCACAATATTTCGCATATTTCAAAATTTCATCTATGGGGTTCCCTTGCCAGCACAACATGTGCTGCTTAATCATCTGACAAATCTCTGGCTTTAAACCATAAACAAATCGATAAACGAACTGACTCATGTTTTTATCTCCAATGTCCTCAAATCCACTATACTGTTTGAACACCTGTAATAGACGTTCATAATAGGCATGTACTGATTCACTTGCTTCTTGGGTAGTCCTGTCTATTTTCACCCAATCCGTTTCTTTCGGTGGTATTTTCCCTTTCAGGTAAGTTATCACCTGCTGATACTTTTTCATCACATCACTTGATGGAGCACCTGTCTTTGGATCTCTAGGATACTCTTCACTCGGTCAGTCAACCGTAATCTTACAATCTGTCCACAAATCGGCAGGTACCACTATGTCGAACAAACTATCCAAGTCCTTCAACAATACCTTTGACACTTTCACAAACCTCTCAACCTGCTTGTACCATTCAATTGGTTTTTCCCTCAACTTTGGGAAATCATTCGTAAATGATAAAATATCCTGTCTACTCCATGGGACATGTACATAACCTCCTCCAGGTACTTCTCACATCGGGTACATCTGATCTGATTCCCTGTTTCTTTCAATAAATATTCAGAAGTTGTTCTACTGTACCGTGCCTCTTCGTTTTTCTTTGTCCATCTAGTTTTCCATTTATCTAGATCTCCCCATTTCTGTAATACTGACATTAATTCTTTTACTTGTAATTTTCGGCCAGAGGCATTCATGTTTTCTAAATCTTTGTCAGAAAAATCTGCTCTATAGGGTTTTTGTAATACTTTTGACTTCCCTATTTCAATTCCCATCTGCAAGGCCAAATCTGATAATTTCTCATGAAATATCTTTACATTTCTAGTTATACTTCTGCATACGAACAATAGTTCTTCTTCATCGTAAGTATTTAAACGATCTACTCCTACATTTCCTGCTATCATTTCTTCTAACTCGACTTTTAATTTATATATGTCCATGATCTTTGGGGGTGAACTCTGTCTGTCTGATCCTTGTACCCACCTTTCTAAGTCTTCTGGCGTTACTACTGTGGCACTCTTAGTTCCAGATGATGTTACTATATTTACATCTTTGGCGCAAGCAGGTGTTATTCTTCTAGGAGTACTATTTACAGATCCTCGAATTGGTAAATCCATTAGGGATATCATAGATTCACAATCACTGATTTGATCATCAATTATTACAGGTTCGGGTTTAGGAATTTCTACAGGTGTAGGCATCACTAATGGTTTCGGATAATTTACCTTGTCACCATATAAGGGAACCACGGGACCAATTGTTACAGGTATGGTCAGGGAATCAGGATGTACATTCAACTGTGTTATTTTCTGTATCAATTCTGCTCTGTTTTTGTCTATAGCCTCTTTTTCTTTATCCTGAAGTACCCTATTAACTGGTGGATTATGCAATACTTGCGGTACCAATGGTGTTTTTAAAAGTGGTGCGCTTGGGGTGCATCCACTTGTCCCTTCCTGATATGGTGGTGGATTCTTTAATATTTCTTCCATGAATTCATCTTCAGAATCTTCAAACCCTGTCAAATGTTTTGTCTTCTCTGTGCATTTACCTCCTAATGACTCTTCTGTCATAAATACTGGATACAAACCCTTGTAAGCATCGCTCTTCTCCACTGCTTCATCTGACCATCTCTTGACTCATTTTGGTATCTAGGAAAAAATCCCCGATAACCCCTTCTGCTTCTTGCTCGGTCACGTTCGAATGCCTCGGTTTCACATTCTTCTAAGGCTTCGTATTGAGTTAATCTTGGTCTGGGTTCTAAATCATTCATCCTCAATCTTAAATTTTGAAGAATTCTCCCATTGAAAGTACCATTCTCTGGGAATGCTAATATTCCGTCATTTTTGGTATATTCTATCCAATTTTCTAACCATACGCAAGTATGATAACCTCTCTCCATCATCATGAATGAAGCGGGCGTTTTTGCTGGTGGAATGATAATTCCTTCTCTAGTTTTGATGGGTTTATCTTTCTTAAAATAATTTTTAACCTTCTGTAGAAATGACATTTTTCTCTTTTCTCCATACATTTTGGGTAAATATCTATGTATCGAATTATATTCTACAAAACCTAAGAATCTCTTGTCTGGACGGGTTCCTGTTAAAGTCGGATCACGTTTCCACATACATTCTCCACTATCCACTAGGATTTCGACTTCTATGCTACCAACCAATTAAATTCCAACTAACATTTGTCTCTGAACCAATCCTAGCGCAGCCTTTTAGTGACGTTTGTCTGACAACCCCTCCTTTACAATCTGCGCTTTTCTGTCCCTCGCTGTTTCGACCAATCCCAGCGCGACACCCGTGACGTCAGTATTACTCCTGACTACTGACCCCTCCTTTACAAGAGTCTTTCCACGCCCGCTGTTTCAACCAATCCCAGCGCGGCTTTTTGTGACGTCAGCTTCCTCTCCGGCAGCTGACCCTTCCTTTACAAAATCGTACGCAAAACGTTATTTTCTTTGTACTTCTTATTTAAAATTCAGTAACAACATAAAAACATTCGCTATCGTGTTAGTTTCGCTAATTGAAAAGGATAGTTTCTCTCACACTTAGTAAAACTTTTCCGTTTACTAAACATACACTACGAGTAAAACCCTTCCATTTACTCTTCACGTAAGCTTCAGAAATACCTGCTACTTCTTCAATGTTACCCTTTCTAGGTGATATAACATCAAATTTTTACCAGCGTATTCCTTTGCTATCACTCACACGCATAGAGTCCCTAACAAGTACTGATAGCCCTGCTTAACTTTTCAGTACTATTTCTGCCTGACAGATAACCTCACTGCAGTATGGCTTCCACTTACCATCCGCTATTCAATTTTTCCCCGGGGAATTCTGGACAACATAAAACAAAACTTTTGAACAAACGGATGTTAGTTTAATAAAATTCTCATTATTCAATTAACAAAGTACAACCATCCTCTGATAACCAGAAAACTGATCCAGCGGGTTACTAGCA
This sequence comes from Calotriton arnoldi, assembly GCA_963921515.1. Taxonomy (NCBI): domain Eukaryota; kingdom Metazoa; phylum Chordata; class Amphibia; order Caudata; family Salamandridae; genus Calotriton; species Calotriton arnoldi. The sequence goes on from CAWUFW010000409.1 coordinate 4,103,899, forward strand.
ACAAGCATTCATACACCGAATACTCACCTGGGCCCATTCATTCATACTACGCTAGCAATTTCCGCTGGTGGGTCAGTTGTACTCTTTATCAATATCCCTGCTACCAATTACTTTTCTGATTGAAGAGTAATGACTTACCAATGGACCCTTTGATAATTGGGAAGTTTAAAATGAGTGACGTTCATTACAATTCATAATTTCTAAATAATCACTGAGTCAGGAAGTTTTAAAATGTTTATCTAAAGTTTTAGCAGAGTAAATTACAGAACCACATGATACTTAATCGTATATCAAGGATGAAGCATAATAATCAATTTATCGATCAATGACGGTTCCTCAGAAAGAAGAAGAAAGAGACAGCAGCACAGCTAAAGGTTGCATTTATATTTACCTAAAGGTGCGAGAAACCAAACCCCTTGGCCAAGGAGTTGGAAAGATAGGTCCCAAGAAGGATGAAGACCAAAGACCTCCGGACCAGGTTCAGGACAGGACAGGTGACCTCTCTATCAACGACGCCTGCGTCGTTCCCCTCTCTGATACTTCGCTTCTCCTTGCTTCTCTCGAGTCGTCTTCTAAGAATCCGCTGCCCCCACCTCAGGACCTCTCTGGACCGCGAATCAGCCTAGTTCTGCTCTGCATCAGCGTCTGGATCAATGAATGTAGCATTGCTTCCTTGCTTGCTTCACTAATTAACTAATCTATACCTATTATACCCTTCTATGCCCATGTACTTCCCCTTAATGTTGCAAAATTATGGGCCCACTACTTCTGATTGGACGGGGACAGGGGGTTGATCCTCACACCCTGTCAATTTAGTTCAATTTCTTTAAGCCCATTGTTTTAAAATACCGCCCATCACAATTAATACATTTGCTTTATTTCCCACCCGTTTCCTATTGATTCCGCAATACATTTTGTATACATTTGTTTCGACTTCAGGTACATTTCACATGAACTTGTGAACCATGCTTTGCGACCTTGGAGGGCTTCCAAGTTGACTTCATCGCTTCCTCTGGTCAGCCTTGCAGGGCGCATGTGCAGAACCAATGTCTCTCGAGCTGCAGTTCAACCAACCCAGGCCCATTTACGAACTAATAAAAGTCAAAGAAGAAAATATTAAAATCACAAATAAATGGTTTCACTGTATACCCACTTTGTCTACTCTATTCCCATTTAATTATAAATCTATCCCGCATTAATAGCATTAGAATACCACAGCTTTTATTGCAGCATATGCGCAAGCTTTAACACGTGAAAACATTAAGCAGCCATTTTAATACACACTGCGCAGAAGCAAAGATTTCCCTCCAAGCAAAGAAAGACGTCATACCACGTGATATGGTTGACACATGCGCAATGAAATTCCCACGCTTAGCTGCCATTTTAGATTTAGACAAGCGTTACTTGTTAGTTTAAACACAGGCAAGCTTCTCTAGGATTGTGTTCATGTGTGCATTTGTTAGTAGAGACATTACAAAGTTTAATAAATTAGTACTATGAGAAGATTGCCCCTAGATGAACCCGCATGTATGATGTATAGATCACATGTGTATGCGTCTTTATGAACTAGTCCTGCATCGGTTTCAGTAAAGAGGTTTACTCTCCAAACCCTCTGACGCAATCAACTGACATAAAACAAATGCAACAAATAAATAAATACACTTCAGGAGATGAAGCATGTGGACTTTCAGCCAGCTTGCAAACTTCTCTGATAGCAGTGCTTGGCACGATTCTGCTACTGATCAATCAACACCAACAATATTGTGGCATACTACTACAGAGGACCGAATATTGAGGGACAAACTATCGAAAAGTAAGTGCATAAAGGGAAGTATAGATTTACTATCCTAACTCCACATCTATGTACCTTGAAGATATATGTGCCACTTAGCTATATGCGGAATTAGGTATAGAAAATCTAGACTGACCTACCTATCGGTATTCTATTTTCGTTATTATGTCGTCGCTATTTTGTCCCATCGATTTTGTTGATTCGATATGCAGGGGCAAACCTTTGGAAGTCGGTGCATAAGGAGACCAACTTTCTGGTCAGGTTATAGAAATACAACACACTGCTTAACACATGTTGCCGTCCTCATGGCAGGGAGGTTGCTTTTGATTTCAAACAGTTAACAGCAAAATATGTTCCTCAATGCTCATGTTTAAATGCATGGGCAGCTGAGAACCTAATGTACTTTCATTAGAATTAGCTAATAAAGTTGATTAAAATATAATTTGCTGCAGGACATGTGCCATATATTAGTGCTATTAATAACATGCATACTCAATGTTGCTGGTTTTATCAACCCGCGAAGTGTGAAAGTCCGAACCAACACATTCACAATCGAACGCGTGAACTTCAGGCCCCACTGAGATTTCAGCAGCAAGTGCTTTGCAGACTGAGCTACTTACAGGATTGGTCCCGCTCAATGCAATTAAGAACTCGGAGTGACATGCAGGAAAGGGTAAAATCTTCCAAGTGCTGCAACTTTAGACATGAGTAAACATCCCTAAAGAATCACACATTTTTAGTATCTTGATCTTCACATACGATGCCTCTTTTTTTTTTTGCAGTTTTATATAGCGCGAACTCGACCCGAAGGTAGTGGAGCGCTATACACCAGCACCAGTTACATTACACAAGGACACGTTCATTTCTTGGTAGGCATCGGGATATTAAGTGATTTGCCCAGAATCACAGGATGTTGAGCCGAGGCTGAGATTCGAATCTGATTCCTCGGCTATTCCTCGGCTATCGTCAGCTCTAGCCGTTATGCTTCTGTTTTTCATTTTTGAATACCTGAATACAAATTAATCTTTCCCTCTCCTCAGAACGATACATAGCTTCCTACTTTCTTAACGTACCTGGCGGGGCCTGTGAGTTAGCATTTTAGGGAAATCCTTCCTTTCTAATTGAGAGCAGAAGCCGCAACCCTTCGTGCTCAGAAGGATGTTAATTGGCTGGAAATGTTACCTGAGCCAAGGGAGTTGGTTCTTGTTGCCTGTGTTTTTCTTTGTCATGCTGTGATCATCTCTCTATCTGCCTCCCCCGTGATTAGTTTATCAGTTGTTGAAAGCCTGTTTGTTTTCTTTGCTGTGTACTAGTAGCTTCAGGAGCATTAACCTTTGACCCCGCCTAGACAATTGTGTCTGTCTAATGAATAAGTTTCTCCTCTGCTGAAAAAGCAAGCGGCCACAGCCACAAGCTCGAGAGAAGTATCCGCGAGCTCTCAAAACTGGCAGTATTTTATTAGGTCATCCTCGTATGTAGTCATGGAATCTCAAAGGGGCACAATAAGAAAAGAACAGTCGAGGATCACACTTTGTGTCAAGTGGGAGAAACGAGCCTTGAGAAATGAAAGGCTTTACGCATTATATCAGTTCGATGAATGCCCACTTATTCAAAAGAGGTATTAAATTAGTGCGAAACCGCTGCCCTCCAATCCCTCCACTACCACAGACAGAACTCTACAGGTAAATAGTAGGCATCGTGCTAACTATCTCGTTTTATTCTTGTCATCATTTTACAAACCCAGTAAATGACATCGAGCTATTTCCTTTGTGGCAAAACTTCAAAATATTTAATGTGATCGTACACAGAGGGCAGTAGTAATGTAGGTCAGAAAGGAGCCAAATTACTTGGACAGGCTGACTAAATCACGTGGCGAAAAAATCTATGTGTCATGTTATGCAAATATAGACACATTATGCAGCACACTGTTGTACTATCTATTCTAGGTATTATGAGTATCAAATACAGTGCTAAGCAATGGGAGAACATACAGTGGTAAACTCTTTTTGATTTGAAAATTCAAATATTTTTACTAATGCAACGCATGCATCCAGATAATTAGTACTGTATTGGCTCTATCAGTGACTTTGTCAGCTCCGACCTGGTAACTATGGACAGCATTCTGAAAAAGACTGAATATTTCTTTTACCACCATTGAAGTCAGCAAATAAACACTCAAACTATTTTGTGATAGATGCTAGTTTGTTCATTACCATTTTTATTTTTAAACGCTTTATTTTTATTTTCACCTGCCTGGCAGCATTTGTAGGTCAATTGTAGGCTCCAAGCAGTACTTCGATAGTCCAACCTATACCTAATCAGGGACAGAGCATACTTTTTTCATATGGTCATTTACCGCATAATTGTTGTTTTCCTCGGTACAACATCCTCGGTGTGACAGGTGTACCCAGACAAGAGATCCGTCCTCACTGTGCCGCAGGATTCAAGCTGCACACTACTGACAAGCCCACACTGGCTGAAACCATTTGGGGTTGCTTGTGTTCCCTATCAAAGCGGACCTGTTTTGGCAGTTCGAGCAGGGCTGCTCCTACAAGAGCAGGAGTAAGGCTGATGTGCATATGGTTGGTTCCTGTCTGAGGTGGTGTGTGTGGCAAGAAAACAATGGACTGTATTACAGCCTAGAGTAGTTGCAAATGGTGGAGATTAATTGAAGTAGTCTGTCCAACACTTTTTTGTTTTCCATGGTGCAATGCACTAGATGCAGCACAAACATGGTTCCCGTGATCAACGTGCCATAGGACTCAAGTTGCAGTCTATATCCAAGGCCCAAAAAGGCCAAAATAAAATCTTTGGTTGCTTGTCTACCTATTCACAGGGGCCCTGCTTTGGCAGTTCAGGCTGTACTGTTGCGATTGGAGCAGAACCAAGACTAATTTGCATATGGCTGGTTCTTGTCTGAAGTGACAGGGTGGGCTAAAAAAAATGGACTAGATAATTACTAGTGGCAGAAATTAATTCAAGCAACCCACCCTTCATTTTTTTGTTTCCTTGGTGGCGATCAACTCATTTGATTTGTCTTTTTATTAATATAACAGTTTGATAGTTGAGAGGTTTTGATTCCATCTCAATCAAATTGAACATTCTCTTTAAGCAGCCATATTTATACTGTTGTTATGACCATTTATTGATGTCATATTAAACAGAACTACGATCAATTGTAAAACATTGGCATACAGTACTGGGTGCAATGTTTATCCTATGATTGATAAACTGTTTGGTCTTGAAAGAGGATTGATGTAACCAGTCATTGAACAAAAACTGTTGGACATTGGACATTGCACCTTGAATTTTGTTTCAATTGTGGGATCAAAAAACTATAAGGGTCATTTAGACCGTAGTAGATAGTCTGCGGGTCAGCTTGGAGGACAAAGGTCATGGGTTCTGCCATCATAGCCAAGGATTGTCCACCCTTTGTGCACGGCAGGGATCTCTGTGATGACATGGGAGCAGCCGCAGATCCTTTCCAGAACTGAAGGTTTGTCTAGTGGGCACCAAGAATAAAGTGCCCATTCAGCAAACTTTTTTGTTCAAGGAAAACTACTCCAAAGTGGGAGTTCGTTTTCTCCATACAATAAATTACCCCAATGAACTTAGATTTTTCTCCCTCAGTACGGGTGTAATTTTTTACTTTACCTGCCAATATCCGCTATACATTTATGCCCGTCAGGAATCCCTTTGTCGATTCCTGGAAGGCAATAAAAGGTAATCCTGGACATAAACGTACATGTGTGGCCAAAATTTACTTTGTCACATTTTACAGATCAATTTCACATGTTCATGAACCACAACAAGGAAAAGAAAAAGAACGAGTACAAGTACATAGACAAGTATGTAATGAAGAAACGTAATATATCAATATGACCTTCACATTACCCAACAAACTTTTTAAAGAAATATATGATAATAAAGCAAAATAAATTGTAGTCAATAATTGTAGCTTTAGGAATGATGAAGAATTGTTTGACAGATTGTTTCACTAGAACTCATGTAATAATAATAATAAAAATAATAATGACTTAAATAGCTGTTGCTCTTGTCTTCTAAAGAATTGTTAAGCTCCGTGTCCACCATGAAGAGCTGTGCGCTGGGGATTTCATCGTGCATGTGACCTGCGGGCGGGATTTTCATATAGCTATACCTGGCTGATGAACCCATAACAAGGGCAAAACCAGTCCTGGGTTGCTTGTGTTGTGGTTCAGAAAGGACCTGGCTTAACAGTTCAGGCTGGACTGTTCTTATTGGAGCAGGGTCAAGACTGATTTGCAGATAGCTGGATCCTAACTAAGGTGACATGGTGTGCAAACTAACGATGGACTGAGATGCGACCCGAGTAATTACCAGTGGCTGAGTTTAATTCAAGCATTCCATCCATCACTTTTTTAAAATAGTTTTTTTTATTGATTTCAAACTCCAGAAAAAAAAAATACAAAAAAAATCACAAAACATTTGCATGCATAACTTACAAACATGTTACATCATGTAGCCGTGGTAAAACATTGTATATTCAATTAGTCCAACAATCCGGATATATGATTATTGCGCCTTGACATGTCCATTTCGACAGTTGGGGATATACATATGCCTCCTCTGTGCGCGTTCCACCCTCCCCATTTTTTATCCCATTTATTAGGGCACCCTCTAGATTTATACACTTCTTTTTCAGCAACCATGCATTTATCCATTTCCGCTGCCCAGTGCCTGGTCGACGGTCGTTCCGCTGCCCCCCATTTCATTGCTATCGCTCTCTTGACTAGCGTGTACCCCAGCGTGGCTAATTGCTGTTCTACTTCTGTAAGATCATCTATCACTTTTTGTGTACTTTAGTATAATGCCCCAAATGGGCTGGATTAGTCCAGACGTGGGTCGCGTGCACACTGACTCACTGGGTCTAAGCTATACCTGGCTGACAAGCACATAACAAGGGTGAAACCAGTCCTGGGTTGCTGGTGTTCCGGTTCAGAGAGGACCTGGCTTGGCAGTTTGGGGTGCACTGTTCCCATTGGAGCATGGCCAAGACTGATTTGCATATAGCTGGGTCCAAACTGAGAAGGCATGGTGTGTAAAATAATGATGGATTGCGATGCGACCCGAGTAATTAGAAGTGACTGTGATTAATTCAAGCATTCCATCCATCAGTTTCTTTGTATACTTTAGTGTGTTGCCCTAAGTGGGATGGGTATGCCGAGACATGGGTCCCATTCACACTGTGTCACTGGAATCAAGCTGTATCTGGCCAATTAGCCTATAACAAAGGTGGGTTGCTTGTATTCCGGTTAAGAGAGGACCTGGCTTGGCAGTTCGGGCTGGACTGTTCGAATAGAGCAGGGTCAAGACTGATTAGCATATAGCTGGGTCCAAACTGAGGTGACATGATGTGCAAAATAACAATGGATTGGAATGCTGCCCAAGTAATTACCAGTGGCTGAGAATATTCCAAGCATTCCATCCATCACATTTTTGTATACTTTAATGAGCCCAAAATGGAAAGCATCACTTTGGCCTTTCACCAGCTGAGGAAACTCAAGGGAGAGGAGGACACAGCTTCCCATAAACCTCCTTCGAGCCAGAGGTACCACTGGCATTCAAGCCTCCCTTTTCCCACACCCACACAGGCCCTGCACCACAAGGGCTTCGATGGCCTAAAAAGTTGAGGAGGGGCAAGAGGAAATTAATTAGGATCAGAAGGTCATTAAAAACATTTGGACTGCTTGGAGAGAACTTCATTAGGGAGTGTGCGGATCTTTGGCAGATGGAGTGGGTGGGGCGAGTTGAGGAATGGATAGGAAATGTAGGAGTGTGTTTTGTCTAAGGTTTATGAGAGAGTGAGTATGCTGTGGGAGTAGTGGGTCACTGAATTTTTAAATAAATATTGATTTCATATACATTACAGTCTTTGTTTCTTTCTTTATTAGTTTTATTATTTGTTATCACTTATCAGTAGCATGCAGGGTTAACAAGGGAAAAACCACATACCTACAGACAGAAGCCTGAACCTTGTAACACAATACATCTCACAAGTGGGGGCAAGAGGGTTAGGTTATCTATCGATTAATTGGTAGGTATAATTCTGAAACAGTTGAGAGAGAGACAAACACAGCACTGAGACACCATAGGGACATGGCACATCTGCATGTAAAGAAGATGACAGGTAAGTTAACGGATTCAACCTTTAGCAGCCCACATACTTCCAAGTTAGTTTCCCAGGCTGAACTAAGTAGGAGACACATAGTTAAAAAATATTTATAACAATTCAATTTGATACTGCATAAAAATAAAGCATGCTCATTTTGGTATTGTCATATTGGGAGCAGGCTGCACAGCTGGATATTTCTTGCAGAAGACCTGTTGAATGGGAAAAGAACAGGGCAACATTTGAGAGTCGAGGTAAACATGGCACACGAGGACTCAGAGTGAGCAGCATAAGTTACTGAACCATTAACTAAAGCCAGTTTCACAGACAACTTGCTGCAAGTACACGAATAATCACCCAAAAAACAGGAAAGTCAAGCTTAGCTATGCCCATCTTGTCCACACCATTAACAACTTAGGATTTACCACTTGAGCCAATAGTCAGCATTATTTTAAAATAAAGCATCTCTTTACTTTCTCTAGGGATATGCCTCTTTGAGTCTTCTTTTCCCACAGAAGTAGATAATGATGGGCCCTCCTCCAGAAAGTTATTGATGGACAGAAAAACAGTTAGACCTGTTGAACAAGAAAAAGATAAGAAATTGAGACTTAGAGTCAGGGTAAACTTGGATGTCTCACAAGTACCAAGAGATGCTGGTTTGCAGTTAACAAAAGGCCAATCAAGCAATATTCTTAGAAACACATTGAGGTGTGCACCCAGGATGATCATCCAAACATTACAAATATCGAGTTTACCTAAGCCCCTCCCATCTTTCAAAATAATAATTTTTTTGACATTTATTAATGCAAGTCACCTGTTCCAAACCAGTGGGGTTTTTACTTGGAACCCATACACATAAGTACTAAGTGCAGCCCTTCAAATGTTCACTGACAGCGGAGCATGGGAATGAAAGTTTAGACATGGGAGACATCTTGCTATTTCAGGAATAGAAGCATCTATTGCAGACCTAGCAGACCTAGAGCAAATTATTTATTGCAAAGTTTGTAGATGACCCTAAAGTTGGAGTTCGTTGGATTTTTTTGTCACCACTCAATTACCAGGCCAAAATGGTTCTGAATGCCTTAATTATCTGCCTTTGTCTAGCTCGCTGGACGATTTTAGTTTATTTACATTTCCTAGTACACCAAATGTAAAAATAATGAATTTTTGTCTTTTTTCTTTTTCTGGCAGACATTTCTGTTGTGTTACTAGCTTAGGGAGATACACCTGCTGGATGGAAAACTTTCATGTATACTATTGGAAAAAAAAGAACCAAACTTGAAGAAAATGTTAATATGGAAATCAATGCATTCAGCAATGAAAATGAAATCCAATCCTTATTAACTGAATCGCCTCTTGTGAACTCCACATCAACCTCGACTCGCAAATATGCAGTCAAGCAGGCCCTGAGACCTAATTCTGGTATTGCTGATTGATAGGTCACAGGTGGGAGGGTGCATAGTTGGCAGGCAAACATTTGGGCAGGAAACTCTTGATCATTCACAGGGATAGGCGTAGCGACGTTACAATGGTCAAGGGAGATTGCCCCAATAAAGCACACATGGCTGGAGGGGGTACGCCCACTCCTAAAAACAGCATAAAAAGTCAGATGCCATATGAGTTAGTAACACATAGCCAATTAGGATCTAGCACACGGAGTGATCATGCAGTGATCACGTGCTCCCCATGTCAGACATCTGGACACCTTATCTACTGACCACACTGTGTCCATGCAAGGTTGAGACCCACCTGTGGTAACCATTAGACAATTAATGTATGACTCCAAAAGCAGCAACCAACATTCCTCACCATATACGGTACGCCAGAAACTTTTATAACCCATCATGTTTTGTATCAGAGAAGGACACAGACTGATTGTAAATTGAGACAGTCCTCAGACCTTGTGCCTGTAACTGTTCTCCTGGCTGTAGTGTTTAATTAAACAAACTGCTCCTAATTTATCAAAAGGACACTTGTCTTCTGATTTTAAGGGATTTTGAACCCCAGTAACATTTTAGTGAGCCATCATAGGAGGGATTGTGACCTCGAACCTGACTGCAGCTGAAGGAAGGAGACCCTGCCGGGACAGATTCATGATTGAGCTACAAGAAAGGTAGGCAGACACCACAATTGATTGGAAGTTCTGCTGAATCCCCAGGGTGGAGGTCCATCCTGAAGCAGCTGTCACAGAGGGTATGAGACTACATCCGAACCTCAAACATAGTCTAAAGCATTTGGCATGTGGTAAACTAGGGAGAAACAACAACTGTTGCCAACGTGCACTCGTGTGTGTAAACAAAAAAGCTCAAAGTATTCTATTCAGAGTGCTTCAACCACCAGCGCCGTGTCCATTGGCGCTCATGTGCAAAATGCTATGAAGTATGCAAGGAGGGAAATCCCTTCTTGCTGGTGGGAGCGCTATTTCAAATACCTCGGGGTATCAATACGTTTAAACAGCTGAGTCCAAAATTCACACTCTTCAAACGAGTTAAGTATCCATCTTTAGAATGTTTTTATTCATTCAGTGCATTATCCAGCATGCACATACATCATAGTAAGCCAGCCAAAGATCCATTACATATTAGTGAGCCCAATGCATTTCGGGTCGTGCATTGACCCTTCCTCAGGGGCCATTCACTACTTTTCTAAGAAAAAACGGAAACAGGAGACCATTCATCGTAAAGTCCAAAAATCAAATTCACAATATTCAAGTAGAATAACATAGCGTGTGCTCATAGAAAAGGAAATGCCGAATAAAGGCGTGCTCAAAAGACTGTGTTGGAAATGAATACCGAGATATCGTTTACGCGTGAAAAGAGATACTAATCAAAAGTGATGCCGGTAAGAGTTAGGTGAAACACCGTGATGCATGCACTGGCAATCGAAACGAATTCATGCTACCGTTTGTAATGGATGGTGATTATCAAATCTGGTGACACGCTAAAAAAGCTGCCGCGGATAGAAACAGTGCAAAGTGAAATGAATACGCGGTTATCTTCACAGCAATTTACTTTTGTGATGGTAAACTATCTAGAATGCCATGCTCAAGTTTAAAAGTATCTAATAGTTTTCGTGCTCATGTGAAGAGCTTACCTGGATCCCGCCGGCCACCTCAAAGAAAAGCTTGGGAATCAGTGAGTGCCGTGATTGCGTGTGCGCGTATTAACGTAATCATGGCGCCTTAAAGGCGCAGTGTCAGATGAGGTTTAGAAGTACCCGTGTGCAATAAAGTTCAAAAGAAGAAAGAAAACTGAAGGAAAAAAAGGTTTACATGATGTCAGAAATAGACGCATGGTATAGTGTTAATAATGCAAATGAAATACCAAGCTGTGTAAGACATAATAAAAATTGAAATGAAAGAACAGGATCACAATTGTGAAGACATTGATTTCACATGGGTGTGTGCCCTTATGAAGCACATGAACTTTTTGTGCATATGCGCCACAAACTGTTAAACCAACCAGTGGTGAATTAAAAAACAGAATCATAAATGATCTCACAGGGATTAAAACCCTGTTTTGATACCTGAGTTATGCATCATATGTAACAAGAAAGAAACTGGAGGGTGAATAAACAAAACCAGTCAGGATTAAGGTTCAAAGAAGCAAAGATTAATATGGTTACATCACTACAGAAAGCAGTTGTACTCGATTCTGTCATTCATCCCTTGAGGCTGTAGGGCATGCAATATTTTAGTCCAATAGAATTCCGATCTTGCCAGTGCTTTATTCGGATCGATGTCATCTCTAGGTTTCAACCTGACTGCAGCTGAAGGAAGGAGACCCTGCCGGGACAGATTCATGATTGAGCTACAAGAAAGGTAGGCAGACACCACAATTGATTGGAAGTTCTGCTGAATCCCCAGGGTGGAGGTTCGTCCTGAAGCAGCTGTCACAGAGGGTATGAGACTACATCCGAACCTCAAACATAGTCTAAAGCATTTGGCATGTGGTAAACTAGGGAGAAGCATAAAAAGATAACCTAAGCACTTGTGCCACTGACAGGGTCTGTCATATTACCTATTTTATATGTCCTAACTGAATCAGTCGTTGGGCAGCCTTAGAGGTGTTCCCGTGGAACTCACCTTTGTTCGACAGCTGAGTACGCTAGCTAAGGTGAAGATAGCCCTAGATAACTCCCAGGATGTTGATTTTTGCGATATAACTATCCTGATTGGGCAGAGTTGATAACTCAGTCGCATAGTTTTTAAGTTCAACGATTTCTCAGTGCTAAGAGGTTTCTAAACACCCTTAGTATCTGGAAGGAGTGTGGGAGGTACATATAGCTCGCACCCTGGGCATTTAACAGAGTGGAATTCAGATATAGGGAAAAATTGGACCCAGGAAATTGGGGGTAACATGTGTGGCCAAGAGGGGCCAGTGATTCCAGAGTTATTACGATATGGTTTCTATAATTACCACCTTTGTCGAGGAGCAGATATTGTCAGACTATCCAGCCTTCTCTTTTTAGAGGGTGACGTGCTGAGAGCATACACATTTTTTGACAAAGTAATTTTTTCTGTCAACCATTATTGAATTGTATTATATATTTGATGATGTATTGATTATTGATTGCAAACTGTATTATGTGAAAAAACTGAGATTGTGCAGATGCTATTCTAACATATCGCATATTTGCCCTATGTAATAATACTACGTAGGAATCTTTATGTTATCTTAGTGTCAGGAAAGTTTGTGGCAGTTCTCGATAGAAACTCAGCGAGCTTGGGAGATGAAGGGAGCTCCAGTCCCCCAGGGAACCAATGACGAGGGTGGGGCTACAGGGTTTGCCAAGGTAGCCGAGGGGGAAACCGAGAGTGAATTTGAAGGTGAAGCCAGGCCAACGAAAGCAGTGTGTAGCTCAGAGCAAAAGAGACAAGCCAGATGATGCATGGAAGAGAGGCATGAGCTGATGCTCAAGAGAAAAAGGGCTGGCAACCAGTAGTTAGAGCAAGAGTACAGGACAGCATTCTCTTTACATGAGAGAAGAGGGGCAGGTACAGGGTGCAGCGCTGGGAAGAATTGGAGGTAGAGGAAAGACTACTAGCAGGGCTCAGAGCCACACTGTCCAGTCAACAAAGGAGAGGGGCTGACCAAGAAATAAAGGAACAAGGCAGTCTGGTACATACCCACCCGCGATGCAGGAAAAACAAAATGGCACCTGTGTGTGCACACTAGGGAAGCAGCAAGAAGGATACACCCTGCTCCGCACGGGTGCATGACAAAGATAAACTAACCCTAAGGGAGATAATAGCCAAAAAGGAGGGCAAGACTTTGCGTACCCGTTTTGTGACCTATTAGCAGATTGGACTGAGGAAAGGGAACCAAATGACAGGTCTATGGACGAGGGAAGGATCGTTTGAGCCAGAGGACATGGCAGTAGTTGGAGGATTGCATCTGGCATGTAGGAGGAAACCCTAGTTAGAACTTTCTATACATGCAGCAATGCCTCAGAAGATGGGAGCTCTATATTGAGGAGAAACCTGTAGAGTCACCTAGAATGAGAATGTACCCGTTACTGCAAAAGGGTGCGATGGGGAGTTGTATACTTGATGGACAAAGAGGGGTTGAGAACAAAGTTACAGTCATTCCTAAATGAGGCAGGGAAATGGATTACATGCTTCGAGAAAAACACAGTAGGTATCAACCTAGCGACATTAAGAGCCTGCTAAGCAGCCTAATTGGGAAGCAGACAAAGATGATGTTTACCCAAGTTCACATTCCAGCAATCACGCTAACAAATACCCAGCATGACCGGGCCACATTAAATATGCACAAGCACCGGATATGGACCGCTCTGAGAGAAATATTCCCTGACCCCCCAGATGTAGGAGGGCTAATGGCAGAGATCTTGAAGACTGAGGAAAGCATAAACGATTTCCTAAATAGAATGAGGAAAGGTGGGGACAGGAAAATGGACAACCATGTCACATTTTTCTATAGTATTTTGAGGAAAGGGTTATCCACCGAGATACTGTGCGGGCTGGACAGCATAGTTGGTTTAGATAACAAACACTGGTAGGAAATACAAGCTCATATACCCCACTACCATAAGAAAAAGCAAGAAAAGGATAGGGAGAAGCAGGAGCAGACCCAAAAATACACAGCAAAATTAGTGCAGAATAAGTTTAAAAAGACTGCCCTCGATGGAGCAGCGTTGGCCGCAGCTGTGCAGATAGCACCAGTCACAATGGGGGCCCCACCGTAAAACTTTAGAGGGTTCCAAACAGGTAGTCCAGGAGTACGAACAGTTTATGGTAGTAGAGGTCAGGGAGGCTGGCCGCAACCAGACATTAGAGAGTGCTTCTATTGCCGTATGTGGGGTCACCTGATAAAGGCATGCAGCACAAAGGCATACCAAGAGCAGCAAAAGCAGCAGAGGTTACCAGCCACCACAAAACCCCTCATGACAGGATATGGTTAATATCCCTCCTCAGTGCCAAGCACAGGGTAATCACATATCATACACTCAGTCGCAAGGAGGTCCGCCGTTTGCCACATAACCGCAGGAGGGATCAAGTAATTGGGTGAGCACTTGGCATCAGCAACCACAGATAGGGAACCCAGCACACCGGGGACCAGGGCCATACCTCCAGCAGGAGGGGTGACAGTGTGGGGAGGTAGCACCTTCACGCAACCACAGAGCCAAAATTCACAGTAAAATAGACACACCAGTAAATGAAGAAAGGTAATAATAATCCCAGCGACTTAACCCTCAGTAGTTCTCCGATAATAAAGATGACCAACATTCCCTTACCCCCTTTCCCTAAAAATTGTATCAGATCAGAAAGGACTGCATTGGGGATCCAATTCTTTTTACTTGAGTCCAGGAGTTCTGGGCTGCTGTGTGTTATGTTGATCGGGTGCCCACACTAAGTTCGCCATCGATGGTGAGTCCGTGGGAGCACAGAATTATCAGGTTGCCTAAGGCGCCTACGGGTGGAGTTCACTGGCCACACCTCAGAGGCAGGGCAGTCTAATGGGACGCATTCCATTTACCAACCTGAAACCCATTTTCGGGCATCATGTCCACGCTTAACGTTTCCTTCATGGAGGGTTGTACCGATAGAGCACCCCAAATGTGCTAGAAACCTCTGAATCAATGGAGGCCTCCCTTTCAGTTATAAATAAAGCCATCCTCGGTGACGGGAATAATGTTCTTCTTGTGCCTGGGATGATAAGACCCTAAAACTCCACAACTCCCACACGCGAGAGTCAATAGACTAAGAGGCCTCAGTGTAGAGTGACCAGACATCCCAGATCGGCCCAGACAGTCCTGGTTTTTGGTTCTCTGTCCCAGCAGATTTCAGTAAATTAAGCACTTGTCCCAGGTTTTTTGAGAGGCTCCACTGAACAAGCTTTTATGAGTTTCGGTGCAGGCATAGGTCCCAGTCTTTTCAGAAAAAAGTTTAATTAGGCGCTTATGATAGTCTGTTTAAAAGCTGTATTTAATTTATGCCCCTTAGTGCCTGGTCTGTGTTTACTACAGTGGTGAATGCTGTATTTCAAGTCATTCTGCACACCCCTGCAATGTGAAATTGTAGTTCTACTTCTATTTATGTGAAATGCCCAGGTTTTTGGGCTTTAAAAATCTGGTCACCACATCTCAGCGTGATGACGAGTTTGAGGCTCCAGTCGAGGGTTCACTCAATCTTTTTGCTCTTCCAAAGATCAACAAAATAAGCACCAATTTAGTTAGGCAATCAATGACAGTATCTAATCTGAGGAGCTCAAGAGCCCAGTCAAAAGCTAGGGACAGCGGGCCCATCAGAAATGCAGATAAAAAGGCGGGGTGTGATCCGAGGGAGAGGCTGGTGCCAGGGATGGAGGCTTCCAAGTCTCTACCCCTGTTCCAGATAGAAAGCATGACACTGGGTGCACCCCTTCCAGACTCACCTCCATTCCAAGCATAGTCCACTCACGTTGCTCAAGACCTTGCAAGCACAATCCAGGAAAAACAGTTGGCCCTGACTTCTGACCCCATGGGGTGGTAGGGGGGGAGGGGACCACAGAGTAGCATCTGACCCTCTACTCGCAGGTTAAGGGAAGCAATGAATTACACGACTCAGGGAAACACCCCAACTAAATAAAAAAAATGCCCAAAATTAGCCCAAAAAGTAGATTCCAGAAAAAAAGGGAGGGTCGAGATCAGCCAAAGCCAGATATCTGTTGCCACAAGGGAGGGCCATGTTGCACACCATGTGCTGAAAACAGGGAGATGCGCAAACATAAAAGCGTGTTCCTGGGGCATGTGGCAAGCACCAGCATCACCAAACGGCAGCAATCTCCCTTTTCCCACATTTCCACACACAGGTAGACCAAAAAACACACTCACGGCAAGCGCAACTGGGGGTAATATCAAAACAGGTAGCCCCCAGCAGGAAAATAGTCTTGAAAAGGGGAGGCACAGCAACCGCACTCTTATGCACGCACCCAGTGAGGTGATTTTTGGATAAACTAGTGACACCCATAAGAACCCCTGCTAAACCCACAGTCCTATCCCTACCCGAATCCCTGGGACCCCTCCACAACATACCTAACACTGATCTGACTACCCAGAGCCAAAATGTCAGAGAAGTTCCGAAAACACCCTAGTATATGGGGATGGGGCTCAACGGCTTATAAAAATAAGATGTCTTGTTAATGCTGTTTATAGTAGTCACCCTTACTCCCCTAATCACTGAACGATGTAGCCAACAGTGGTCCCCTTCTGATACCTCACCATATTGCGACTGGTAGGTTGATGGGATCACACCACTGGGGTAAAATACTGGTTCTCCAAAACCATTGAGAATGGAGCGTATGTAACTAAGCTGAATTAACAGTCAACAAAGTTCTTTCATAAACAGGTAGCAGCAAGGACAACGAAGAACACCATTGCCAACTTGTCATCAACCCCCACAATCCAAAGGAAAAAGGAACATTAGCGAACTTGCACAAATGGAAGGAGGAAAAAACCACGGGCCCTCAGCAAGGGGTCTACTTAACATCCACAGCCCTCAAAGAGGAAGGGAAAAGGGCGTGAGTGTGCCATTCCAACATGCAGGTGAACCCTTCCATGACAATATCACCCTAGAACTAAAAACTGCGAATGTTTATGAACTAGTCAAAAGGAACACAGCCACCGGAGGAGCGCAGACCACTCCCAGGAGACCCATACCTAGAACTTCAGTGTTGCAACAAAAGTTATGTATATTTATATGGTTATGTACGATCTGCCTACTATGGATAGTCCCACATTTGAGTACAACAGAGGAACTGCAGAGTCAAAAGAAACTCACTAAAAGCGAACTACAGTGCCTAAGTAGGGATGTCTTATACGTTACCTACAATTACACCAAACAGAACACCAGCATCCCACATGCATTGCACAGCACACTTTTACATAACACATGTACATGCACGACTACAGTTAACTACCAAGCACCAGCCAGGTCAGGTTATGTCTGTTCATTGATCCCACATGCGGTAGGTGCAGATAGGCTTTGCTTGTCCCAAGAAGTAGCCCCCGAGAAAGGAAAATGCCTTATGCACCACTACCTATGTAGAATAAGGGACAAGATCCAACCCAACAAGATAGAACCACTCAGGGTAGTTGTAAACATAACCCGATATGACACCAACCCAACAGCGCTATACATCATAAATGAACCCACTGATATCCAAGCCAAGCAGGACAGGATGCGCAGGAAGGGCTGTGTAGTGGAAGATATTACAAGGCCCTGAGATTTCCCGGAGAAGAAATTTTGGAGGTAGCAAAATCCGACTCAGTGCACAAACATGTCTGCTCCAGCGTCCATCTGTGGACCGACAGTGGCTCTTAGTGTAATCGAGGTGGTCTTCTTGAACAACAAATGGTCTCCCGACATGGAATTCCTATGTAGGGCCATCTAGATCAGGGTTAAAAAGGGGAATTGGTCGCATGGGGGGAGAGTTGAATAAAAGTATGACTACCCCATGTCAGGAAATTTGGGACACTTATGTGGGTGGATACACTTGGTTAGAAGGCAAAGGACAGCCCCTGATTGTACAGAAACTTATACTGTATTCCTTATGTTTCAGAGGAAAAGGAACACTTTTGTGTGGGCATGAATGCTAACTGAGGAGTGATTATATATTCCGGATATGCAATGGGGCACCTCCATGCTGATGGCTTACTATTGACAATGCGGTAATTACGCCTACACTCAGCTTGTTCCCGGATGGAGGGGACTGTGTTCTCTTGCCACCATGCACACTCCAACCCTGGTCCTTCCTGGAGAAGAGTTATCAGACTTGTACCAGCACCTGTTAAGGAGAAAGACAACCTTGCTGCACCAAGCGCGTGAAAGGATAGCTGCAGACTATTTTGGCTGGGCACAATTCAAAGACATTCCAGAAGAATTTAGACTGTTCACAGAAGCACAGCTGGGGGCAGTGGGGTCAATACCCTTCTTCACCCTGCAAACAAAAGCTAATGTCCGCTGGTTACAAATAACGTGGTGGGAAATGCTCAAAATGATGAACATCACTGAGCTCGGCCTCAATTCTATCAAAGAAGAAATGCGAGCAATCCGGCTCATGATAAGGCAGCACCGATATGTACTGGACTTAATAACCGCAATGGAGTGAGGGGTCTGTGCTAAGATCAGAGCAGCCTACTGCAGGCTCATCCCAGGGAATGGCTTGGAAATTGGACACTGAAGATTGTCGTTCAATGCACAATCTACAATCAACACTGCACAAACTACAAAGGCACATGCATGAAGAGGTAAGTCCCTCTGAGCAGGAGTGGTTTTCGAATTGGTTCTCCTGGCTCCAATGATGGATATCCAGTTTATGTAATTCACTGTTGCCTGTTATCATTACGTTGCTTTTGGTATGTGAGGGTTATACAATTGGGGATCCCCTGCTGTAAAAACGCAGTTCTCAAAATAGGAAGAATGCAGGCAATTAGGAAGGCAGTTGTTGTCAAAAGCCAGCATATGGAACAACAGGCCTCAAATAAAGTAACTGTCAAAATGAATGAGTTAGGTAGTGTAGTTGAAGAATCAAGTAGGAGGGGTGTTCATAGATGAAAATGAAATCTTGTCCTTATTAACAAAATCGCCCGTTGTGAACTCCACATCAGCTTTGACTTGCAAATATATAGTCAAGCAGGCCCTGAAACCTAGGCCAGGGATTGCTGATTGATAGGTCACAGATGGGAGGTTGCGTAGCTGGCAGACAGACACTCAATCAGGAAACTCTTGATCAATCCCACGGATAGGCGCAGCGACATTACAATGGTCAAGGAAGATTGCCCCAATAAAGCACACATGGCCGGGGAGGGTATGCATGCTCCTAAAACCACTATAAAAAGTCGGATGCCACATGAGTTAGGAACACATAGCCAATCAGGACCAAGCACATGCAGTGATCTCGTGCTCCCCATGCCAGACATCTGGACACGTTATCCACTGGCCATATTGTGTCCACGTGAGGTCGAGACCCCCCTGTGGTAACCATTAGACAATTTATTGATGGCTTCAAAGGCAGCAACCAACATTCCTCTCCATATATGGTACGCCAGAAACTTTTATAACCTATCATATTTTGTATAAAAGAAGGACACATGCTGATTGTAAATTGAGACAGTCTTCAGACCTTGTGCCTGTAACTTGTCTCCTGGTCATATTGTTTAATTAAACAAACTGTTCCTGTTTTGCCAAACGCCTCTTGTCTTCTGTTTTTTTAAGGGATTTCAAACTCGAGTAACAAAAACACATCATGAATACTTTCCAACACTATACCATTGGAAAGAAAAAGAACCAAAACCGAAGAAATCCCCTCATAAATAAAATTAACATACAGCACCATAGAAGACTCATTAAATTACTTTCATAAAGTCTAAGAAATATTGAATTAGGAATTGTTTATTATGTGACCTGCTTAATACCTTATACAAAACAATTGTCTCAGCAACTTGATTGAGTCTTTATCTGCCGTTATCTGAATGTTGAAGTACTCATAAATATTTCCTTTCCCAGATTTTTGGCATGGTTGTCTCCAGATTAAAATTATTGTCATAGTTTCTGACAAGTGCTATTTCCAAGATTCCTACACCTGTGTGCTTAATTTAAGTTCTGGATCTGCGAAACCAACCCCTGACAGATGTTGGTTAAAGTGATGATGCTGGTGTTGTGGGTTTAGAAGCAACTGAGTCTCTGGTGGGTGCTGCTTCTACAGTTGCGAAAGTCTTCTGGATTCTAAACCACTACAGTTGGTAAAGAAAGCACTTCAGTTCTTCTTTGCCCTTAAAGTTGCAATACTTTATTTTTCAATTCAATCTCTTTCATAACAACAGAGTTCTTATAAATTGAGACATCCGCCAAAAAATAGTTCCTGTTTCTTCAGTTGCAACATTGTAAAATAGCTGCCCGCAATTTTACTGATTGCTTCAGTGAAAATGTATTCTTGTCTCCATAAATAATAATAAAATGAGTGCACAACTGAAAGGCTTGTTATTAAAAAACATCACTAGTAAAACTGCTGTATCAGTGAATGTTTTTTTTTATTTCATATTTTTTTTATTGCAAGCACATGGCAGCCACGTTTAGGTAATTAATAAGCACCTTCCACTACAGAGGTCAGTGCCAACCTCATTGCACTGATCTTTATGTGTCCATACACCTCTTCAATTGTCCTGTAATATAACTATTGACTTAGAGTACAACATGGTTTTCAGCAAGTCTTTCTTTTGAATTTCTTTATTTACTACAGTCTGTGTTTTGAAAATAATTTTTTCAACAAACGTAGTTCATTTTCATCCAATCTGTACATGTTTTTAACTCCCAATCCACGATGCATTTCAGGCAATCTCCCAAGGCCCCTTCGTCAGGAGATAAATTGCTGTGAACCAAGGAGTAACAGTCATCAAATCAAAGTACAATGCCTTAATTCAGTTATTACTGTTTCTCTGTAATGTCAACCATCGTTCAAGTATGTCTCACCAGGTTATCATGATAAAAAATACCGATAATCAAATCAGTATACAATGCCATAATTCAACTTAAGCTTGACATGGCATTTTTATATTGATTTGATTATCAGTATTTTTAAATAATTGTAATAATTACTGAACTCAGTATCCAGTGATCATTGGGTTGTGCCTATAGTGCACACAAAATGACATTTTGTCATTAGAAGAAGCTGTGGAATGAATGGTACAAATCACAAAGACATCAAGAGTGTGCTTCAGGGCATAAAATAATTTTGGAGCTATGTTTAGGTGACTGCATTTTTTCGATGTTCATATTTTAATGTTTGTGTCATATGCTTGTGATAGAAAATGTTAAAAAAAAAAAGTACCATCGCACCAACTTGTAAAGACCCTACCTACAGCCTTTGCCAATGCTGTTCATCTATTGATGGCCTCTGCATTTCGATCAGAAATGCTGCACATAAAAGCGTTTGCTGTATAATAGACAACTCCAGCTGGATGGCATAAACCAAACGTAAGCCAATAGTAACAATAAGGGACATGGGTGCTGCACTTTGTAAGTGGACAGCGAAGACAGACAATGACCAGATATTCATTAGATTAGCCACAAATATAAGTTGGAGCCTATAGACAATTGAGCAGTGCATTTGCTGTGCGCACTCCACATGATATACATTCAGGAAGCCTCAAAAGTGGGTAGCAGACATTTATTTCGACTTAATAAAGCCATCACAAAACCCATGTATCTTCTCCTGTACCGTGTGTGCTCTTAATTGCTTTTGAAATCTCTGCAAGGGACTTTTGCCATTACCAGGAAGTTAGTTCTCTTCTCCCGCACCATAAATATCTCTGGAATCTTTTGAACTGACCCAAAGAGCTCGATCTGTCCTCCTACTGATTGATAAAAGGAGGAAGGCACTTAAAGAGAACATTTATAGAAAGGGCATCCGATTCCCAGAAGTTGCAGGAGCATTTCCGTTCTGACCATCAATTCATGCTGAGAAGTGCATCGTCTGCACACAGAGAAAGCACAACATCTGTACCTTTGACAGCTCTGTATGAACTGGGGGGGTAAATAGGTCTCTATAAAACTATAAAATACTATTAATCGAAGGGACTCGGGTTCAGAGAGCGGGGACAAAATACAAAACATAAATGAACTTAATGAGAAATCAGGTTTTGGCATGAAACAGTTTTAGATGTGTCGAACAAAGATGGTGTAAAATTAAAATTAGACTTTTTGTGCCTGCATTTTCATCATCTCCCCCTTATGACTCCAACTTAGTTAACCAGGTGACAAGGCTATATATACTACATAGATCCTCGTTTTCCCTCTTATGATAGAATCCCCCTTGTCTTCGTCTTCGTCACAGCGCAGCGCTCTCATGGCACACAGATCAGTCTCAGGTGTGTTCATGATTTATAGCGGTCACTGTTGTATTCGACTTGTGCTGGGCTGGGCACTCCACTCTTGCCCCACCCACTATGTCGATGGTCAAGTCCTTCTACTATGACTTGCCACAGGTAGATGAGGCTGGCGCAGAGTGGAATTCCCAGACAACAACAATGGATGCAGATGAATGCTGCTATGTCATCTTTTTGTGGAAATGCAAACATTAACGAAAGTTCTTGTGGTCTGTCTGGAGTGAAGTAGAAAATCCTAAGCAACAGCGGCACCATTATCTAGGATTTTCTCCTTTGCTCTGTTGTTATGATGAGTAGCGCAGTGGGTTATATGTGGTGGAGAACGTTTTCTGGTCGTCAAAGGATTGTGGAAACAACCTGTGTCTCTTTAGAAGTCGTGGAGGTCTCCTAGAGAGCAAAGGTTTTGCATCTGCCTCTGGGTATTGAAAAAGGTCAGGCAGGCCTGTCATATGATAACATACACAAGCATCTTATTATTACATGGTCGAATTATATTGATGGGATTTTTGCATCTCTTTTATCAATTTATCTTAGAAAGCGGTAAAGTGCAGGAGAAATTAATGGCTCCAAGGGCATTGTGCCCCTTCTCAGGAAAATCCATGTATACAATACAAAATAAGAAATATTATTTACATTACATTATGAAATATTCAAGGTGAGGTACTAAGAAGGAGAGAAAAATAGATCATCAAATAAAACAGAATATGCTGAAAAGGGCCAGATAGGCACAGGACTTACGATCAACAAAGGTCAAGATAAGCTTGTCTTGGGAGAAAAGATTTCAAATATTTTAAAGATGAGAGTTTAATTACAAGTGGCAGTCAGTCAAGCAATTGACAGAGCAGCTAGGTAAAATAAATCGCACATGTAAGACCGTCCCTTATTACCAATTCGGTGCACACACTGAGGGGCCTATTACAATCTTGGAAACGGGACCGACCGACCTCCAGTCAGCTGTCCCGACCTCCTCATTATGATGCAACCACACCTGGTGCGGTTGCATTCTGACATTTCCCTATGGGAGCATGTGGTACTGACGTAAACCGGCCATGGTACATGCTCCCATAGGGAAATGTTAGGTGCACCCCATGGCAGGCACCTCAAGGTGCCTGCCACGGGGTGCAGGGATTAACAGGGGTGCACTATAGGTCCCCCTCGGCCACCAACTGGAGACTGCAGAGGAAAGGGGGCCCTGCTAGGGGCCCCCAAACACGCTTTCTGACAGGGTTTCCATGGCGGAAGGGCCGGCATGGAAACCCTGCGGGAAACTGTGCATCGTAATCCAGACAGCATAAACCACCGTCCATTTGGATTATGGGCCGGTTCCGACTGGCCGACAGGCTCCTTGAGACGGTCGGAAGCCAGCCGGAATGACTGGCAGGTTTCAATTCCGACCGGCTGAATCAAATCAGCTGGTTGGAATTGAAACCGACGATGTCGGTCGTAAGGCCTAAGACCTGAAGTCGGAGGCCTTACGTCCGACATCGTAATAGGACCCTATATGTTGCCAGCTGCTAATGATACTTCTGCCAAGCACAAAAACACCCATATAAATATAAAGCACAAAGTTCAATTACAGTTGTAGCTGTAATTATTTTTATATACAAAAAAAGACCTGTGGAACTTAATAAAGAAGAAATAAGAAATTCAGTTTAACTGTGTGCCTTATATTTATTTGGTTGCACCGATTTGTTTATTATTACAAGTAGCAGTGAGGTTCAGTCTAGGGAGGGGCTTCATAGGAGGTCTACATACACAGATTCTCGAGATTCAATTCAGGATTATCCAGGAGAAATAGGTCATTGCTCCTAGCAACCCGGAAACCACCAGTGAAGTGCAATTTATGGTCAGTTCGTTCAGCAATGCTTAAAGGTAGTATTGAGTTGAGTTGCTGCTAAGGCCAATAAAGAGATGAGTGCAGACATAATGTGATCAAATTTACTATCTGCTCTGCCCCAAACAAATGTTTTGCACATTCTTTGAAAACGTTTATCTCAAAAACTCACCGAAGTATTTAATTTGCACGCTCTGGAGCTCTATGACTCTACAACCACTGGCAAAGCCAAAAGGTCTGTCTCTGGTAAGCTGATGCAAAGTTTTTTTTTTCCTCCTATTGCAAGCATCTGCTACAAAAATAATAATAATAATAAGAAAATCACCCAGACTGCATCTTAAGCATGACAGCCATATGCTTGCAATACAATGTTTACTTAAAAAATCATGGCATATAAGTTTAATAGAACAGTACATGTGGTTTCTACAAGACAGGTGTAATTAGAAGAGATAATGAAACTGTTGTTCTCATTTTTTAGTTTTAGTGCACTTCACAGAAAATCTGATTCTTACTGGTACTAAGAAAATGTACTATTTGCTTTGAATTATTGTAAACTGCAGGAATTGTTTAGAAACATAAGGATTACAAAAAAAATAAACATGATACAAAATGGGAAGAAAAATGCATTGGCAAACTAATGTAATGGCCCACCAGCATGAGCATTAAAATTCACTTCTTTTTGGGCAGATGTGCACATGATCCAAAAAATGTCATCAATCAAAATGCAAGTGAACCAATTGCTGAAGTGAGCTGACCCATTGCTCTGAGCTGTATGCCATGTCAGACTGAACTAAAATGTGATTGACAGCTGAAAAGACCAATGGATGAAGATGGTTGATCCAAGATCCCTCTATGTATGTTTACATGTATGCATTTTGTTTATGTGATCTTTTAGATTGCAATAGGCTGACAAGACATCTAAAGTTGTCTCCTGCCCAGATCTAAAACGATCTTTAAGAGCTTTCATTGTTAGCATATGAGAGGGGCATGAACCTGTGGCTCATTTATCCAAGGTGAAACTGTGCCCAAATACGACTTGTTGAAAAGGTAGCCATTGATGCAACAATTGTTTCATGTCTATTCACCATCACAATTTGTGAATCTGTGATCTATGGATTTGCCTTTGTGTTTTCTCTTCTCATATCTTTCATGGTTTATCATGTGTGGACAAAACAACAAGAAAACTCAAAATTCCGATGCATGAACACAAAAGTGGCATGAAGAAGGTTCTGATACTACAGTTCGTGTGCAGCATTTCTTTGAATCTAAAATATGTCTTTTCATTCAATTTTCAGTGCATGTACTGAGTGCTCATAAAGTGCAGAGTTGGTGGCCAGCACCCAAAGCTGTTTCATAGGAATTCAGACATATGGAGCATTGCTACCATTTGTAAATGCAGGCCAATTGATTTTGGGGTTTGAGATGGCAAACACACAAAAGGCGATGGGAGGAATGCTTTCAATTTGTTTAACCACTGGCAATTGTTTGGGGTAGCATCCCAACCCATCATTCTTTTGCTTACCATAAAATTTCAGTTTAGACCCAGCCATATACAAATCAGTCTTCATCCTGCTCCAATAGAACAGTTCAGCCCGAACTGCAAGGACAGGACCTCCCTGAAATAAAACACAAGAAACTCAATACAGGTTTCACCCTGATTAAGGCTTATCAGTAGGGTATAGCTTGGTTCCAGTTGCACAGTTAGCACAGAACCCATGTCTGGGCATACCCTTGACACTGGTTTGAGATGGCGCGTCACCATATTGCAAGAAATCTAGAGGGTGGACCTTTGACCGATCTCTGTTAGTGTCTTCATGGGCTTGATGTGTTGAGTTGCAATTTCATATTAAGCTTGAATGTGTGTATTTGTGTGAGGTTGGATTATTTGAGAGGTGTACGAGGCAGTAAACCAGCTATTCTTTTCTATGTGTCAGAATCTGAAAGAAAATGTTGAGTTTGAGATAGTTTTTCTTCAAAAGCTGCAGTAAGCGCATGTCACTGCTCTACATAAGCAAAAAAAAAAATCAAATGACAACACAAATCTTTGAAAAGCTTTGAGCTTTAAAATCTCACCTCTATGTAGTTGTGAGATTGAACCAGTGTCAGGCTGGGACAGAAAATATGCCCAGGCATCGAATTTAAAATGGCCCCCTTAAGCGAATCAGATAGCTAAAATGTAACAGACATTTGCAAAGCTCTGCAGTTTTTGTAAAGACACGATCTATAGGTGTTTTGCAAGGCATGGGAGATTGCATGCATTTGTTCTTGCTGCAATCAGTGTTTGTGGCATTATCAGAGAACATGCTCAGGACTATGAAGATGGTATGCAAATATAAGATATTGTTAAGCTCAGTGCTAGTTGAGTTGTCCACCTTGAAATCTACTCTTAGCTAAGCTTAAAAAATTGAGAGAGTATACACTCTTCCGAACTTTAAATTTGCTTATTTTGCCTTCACTGCTGATTAGCAAGTACTATTACCATAGGGGAGCGGGGTAGAAAGTTGGTGTTGCACCTCATTTGTACTCTGCCCACAGCACATATCAATCCCTACAGCACACATAGGAAATAGAAAAACAATGTTTCAGCTCTAGTAAAGACCTACCACAAAATGACAATATCCAGTGAATAAAACATACAAATAGAGAGTCCACGAAAACTGGGAAGTGGATTGTCTTTTACAGTTCTGATTGCTGAATTTACTCTACATTTGTAAGCATAGATAGTGTTTTGCTGGTCAGTCACAAGCCAATGCATAATTCAGTTTACAATGTCATCGGGCTTACCTAAAAAATCTGCTTGTGTGTCAATGGGCAGTGGAAAAGGGTGAGGCAACAAGAATTAACTGTGATCCAGGCAGGGCTTTAGGTGGGATGAAAAAACTGGGGAGGGGGTCTCTCAAAGGGGCGTGGCCAATGTAATTAAGGGCGTGGCTTAAAAACACGTAAGCTAAAAATCTGTGCTTATCATAGAGTGCCGCCCAACTTGTATTTTGCTGTTTCTCTCATTGCATCCAGATATATGATGCAACAAGTAACATCATACCTACAACAAGTCAGGACTATTGGCTTTGTCAATAGTTGTTAGCTGCATAAGATAAATAGGCAGCAACTATGGTTAGTATATAATATTGAAAAAGCTTCCACTTAAGCCCTGCTGACACCACCACAATGTTGCTGCTCCTGAGTTTCAAAAAGAGAAGGGAAATCCAGAGAGAAAATGACTCTCTTTAAAGGATTTCCCTTCCCCTACAACGCTCACCTGGCATGACGTCATGCCGTAACTTCTCCACTAGTGAGAAGTGAGCAGTGTGAGCATGCGCACATTGATGTGCCTGCTGTCACTGCAGTCTGGAAAAAAACGGACCGCCTGTGCCAGGGCACAAAACATAGCCCGATAGAGACCTGTTTCGAGGCCCCCTTTAAAAAACTGCCGGTGCTCAGCACCCGTGAGACCCGGCCCACTTAAAGCCCTGGATCCAGGGTCTTGTAGCACTGCATGATACGTAGACAGTCCGCTTTCTTTTATAGGGGTTGGGTCTTGATGTAAACACTTGATGGATGATCATTGTTGTTATTAATTCAGTTAGCCCTCTTTCTAAGGTAAGAGGGCCTTGTTAAAATTCCTTGTTAGTCTTCTTTTAGTTTCGTTTTACTAGAGAGAGAAATGGAGTAGTATCATTTCTGTGTCTATGTCAGACTAGCAAGATGGAAGGCTAGTCCTCTTTCAGTTTCTGAGCTTGGCCTAAAAATATGTCCTCCTCCCCTGTGCACCAAGTCTTCCAAGCATGCTGACCTGTATACTTGGGAAATGGCCAGTTCACTGCTATGGTGATGCTAAACATGTCCATAGTGCCTTGTTAGTGCGTTTCACTCTGCAACCCCCACCCCATGCAATCCAGGAAGGGGAGGTAATGCTGCAGCAAAGCATCTGTGGAGGTCAGCATAACATCCCTTTGAGTGCAGTTATCAATGTATTAAATCACCCAGTTTTCCAGACTTTATGCTTTAGAGTGGCCATGTTGATTATTCATGGAGAAAGGAGTGTAGTCGAACAGCGTCTGGGAGCACAACGCAATTGAAACGACGTACGTCTTTGGGTGGAGAGCAGTGACTTGGTAACAGGAAGCCACTGCCAGGTTACAAACTATGACCCATAAAAATAGCAATAATATAACTTCGCATTGATGATGTGCTTCAGTTTGCTGTATTACATCTATATGCCTATATGACTTTCAACTCAAATCGCTCTGAAGTTGCTGAAAAGTAACACGTTTGGTAGTAAAAAATGAACGAAATAAATGTTTCATTCAAGCCACAGGTTTTTTACCTATAATTTATTATAGCATTGGTATGCTTGTTAAGTGCATGAGAGTTTTTTGGCAAACCTGTTCATTACTAACTTATGGTGACGCGCTGTCTAATCTGAGAAGCTTTGCCTCTGTCGCCATCCTCTTCCTGTTCATTCTACCCTTCTGCGCATGTCCGGGTGGAGTGCTCCTTGCCTCTGGGCAGCTGGCCTGGGGCTTACTTCAGGAACGTGTCCGTCATTGAACCGTTTGTTTCCTTCTACTCCCAATTACTCCCTGCCTTACACCAAAACAAACACGCTGCGCAGACAAGGAGTACAACACGGGCTCAGACTGCCTGGTGCCAGGGACAGCCTAAGGCCTGATAAAAGAGCTGATGACCTCCTGCCAGAGAGCCCGGCCTTGTAAGAGTGTGGCAGAAATTCTCTTCACAATTAATCTGGGGGAAGCAGGAACCATCAATTAATACCTAATTGGCTTCCCAGGCCAATTTCCTTTTAGCCCTAATGTTAAGTACAGTGTGTGCCAATGGACGGGTGGGACTGGAACACCTACAGCAGTTCTCACTGAGATAGCTGGGTGCGATTACAATGAGCTTTTTACAGAGACAGGTGTCCCTAGTTACGCAAGCTTTGGGCTTTATGACAAAGTTGTCTTGACAACAGAGGCTCAAATGTGATCCAAATGTGGGTTTGCCTTTACCTTTTCTTCAAAATCTTTTTTAGTCTCCATCGTTGTCTGGCGCTCCTCTCAGGGACGCAAAGCAAAATATCCTAGGGAAAGTATCATAAACAAAAATTGCAAGACAGAATCTAGCAAAACAACCTATCATAACCTTTAATAGTTCAGTGACAGATTATCGAAACCATGAATATTGTGATACAAAAATATTGTGTCAAAAATATCGATCACAAAAGTATAGTTTCTCTATATATAGAGTGGTAAGCATTGTTCCCAATATGGTGCGCGCATGCCCGCGTGCGCACCTCTGTTCCTCCGAGCGCGCAGTGCAGTATGTGGAGCGCACACACACACAGTACATCCCGCGAGAGCGTTCGCGCCGCTGCTTTTAAAAAGTGAGCGGCGCGATAAACGGGTGTTTCCTGGTTGCGGAGAGCGGCGGAATAGACTAACTTGAAAAGAAGACGAGGGAGCGGCAGGTACGTCTGTCTTGCGGCAGCCTGTGGGATTATGGAGGGCAATTGCTTTATTATTCTTTTGAATCTAGAGCCCGGCTGCGGGGCATATTGTGTGCTTTTGTTTAAGTATTCATGTTAATTGCAGCGCCCATCACGAGCTGCGATTAACATGAATACTTTAAACAAAAGCACACAATCTGCCCACAGTCGCGCTTTAGTAACAAAAGAAATTCAGCAAGTCTACAAACACGGCGTGTAAAGCACACGCCCTGTTTGTAGACTTGCTGAATTTCTCTTCTTAACAGAGCTGGGCTGCGGGGTGATTGTGTGCCTTTGTTAAAGTTTTCTTGTTAATTGCAGCTCCTGACGGGCGCTGCGATTAACCTGAAAACTTTAGCTAAGTCATACAATCACCCCGCTGCCCAGCTCTATTAAGAAAAGAAATGCCGCAACTCTACAAACACGTTGTGCAAAGCACATGCTGTGTTTGTAGACTTGCTGAATTTCTCTTCCTAATAGAGCTGGGCTGCGGGGTGATTGTGTGACTTTGTTAAAATTTTCCGGTTAATCACAGCGCCCATCAGGAGCTGCAATTAACCTGAAACCTTTAACAAAGTCACACAATCATCCCGCAGCCCAGTCTGTTAAGAAAAGAAATGCAGCAACTCTACATACACGGCGTGTAAAGCACACGCCGTGTTTGTAGACTTTCTGAATTTCTCTTCTTAATAGGGCTGGGCTGCGGGGTGATTGTGTGACTTTGTAAACTTTTTTGTGCTTGGCATAGTGTGCCGCCCGACTTGTATTTTCCTGTTTCTGTCATTGCATACAGATATATGATACAACAAGTAACATCATACCTACAACAAGTTGGACTATTGGTTTTATCAGTGGTTATTAGTTGCATAAGATAAATAAGCAGCAACTATGGCTTGTATAAATTAAATCCATCTGAATTTGAAAACAGCGAAACTCTCCAGCCATCTTTCTAGTTGTGATGAGGCTGCCAATGACAGAGACTTGCTTGAGTGTCTGTTATGGTCCCGCTGGTAGTACAGTTTTAACAACCCCTTTAGACAAAATGTGACATTTTAACAAGAAGCAGTTTGACTGTTAATGAGATTCCCTTTTTGTACTTGCATATATTAAGGAGAAAGGGGGTGATCCTCTGTACAAAACTCAGCTCTGAAGTTCATCAGGTTAAGCAGACTGCCTTGTGATAAGAGCTTGCCATACATCCAGTAGTGCAGCTTCCGTACTGTGGTTGGGACAGAAAAGTGACTGATGGGAATTCAACAGTTGGCTTGCTTCTAAATATTGTTCAAATTGTAGGGTGATTATTCTTTCCAGGGTTAATGGGGTCAGAGGCAGGAAAAAAGGGGAAATGTATGTGGTATTTCTTTGTTTTTTTAATGTAGGTGCTCATTATGGCAAGTCTGAAGAATAGACGAGATGAACCTTGAGCCAGTGAGGCACTGATGGCGGTAACAGTAGTCTCTCGAGCAGTGGAGGAGCAGAGTCTTTTTTAGGGTCTTAATTATTGTTCTATTATTGTCTTGAGAACCTGACATCTAGAAAGAGTGCTTTTTTTATGCATGACGAGCTGTGACCTGAGCATTCCATGGGACTAGGTGATGTACCAGTGCAGTGATGGTGCAGGTTTTCACAGATCTCTTGTCAGCGTTGTAATGTTGGTCTAAGTTTGTATTTAATCAAGAATTTGAAAGTTGCATGGCAGTTCAGTCATCACTTTTCTCACCTATAAAAGCCTCTAAGCGCTCTGCCCACTCTAAGTCATCCCGTTTCACTTCATCTGAAAGTTTTCTTGTTAATTGCAGCTCCTGACGGGCGCTGCGATTAACCTGAAAACTTTAACAAAGGCACACAATCACCCCGCAGCTGCGCTCTATTAAGAAAAGAAATGCACCAACTCTACAAACATGGCGTGTAAAGCACACGCCGTATTTGTAGACTTGCTGAATTTCTCTTCTTAATAGAGCTGGGCTGCGGGATGATTGTGTGACTTTGTAAACTTTTCTGTGCTTGGCATAGTGTGCCGCCCGACTTGTATTTTCCTGTTTCTGTCATTGCATCCAGATATGATACAACAAGTAACATCATACCTACAACAAGTCGGACTATTGGCTTTGTCAGTGGTTGTTAGTTGCATAAGATAAATAAGTAGCAACTATAACTTGTATATAATATTGAAAAAGCTTCCACTTAAAGCCCTGGTGACACCACGACAATGTTGCTGCCCCTAAGTTTCAAAAAGAGAAGAGAAATCCAGAGAGAAAATGACACTCTTTAAAGGATTTCCCTTCCCCTACAACGCTCACCTGGCATGACGTCCTGCTGTAACTTCTCCACTAGTGAGAAGTGAGCAGTGTGAGCACGCACACATCGAAGTGCCTGCTGTCACTGCAGTACGGAAAAAAAGAGGACCGCCTGTGCCAGGGCACAAAACAGAGCCCGATAGAGACCCGTTCTGAGGCCCCCTTTAAAAAACTGCCGGTGCTCAGCACCGGTGAGACCCAGTCCACTTAAAGCCCTGAACGCAGTGTCCGTCATAAGTCACCCACTGTCAGCTAGGAAGATCACACAATCAGAATGTGAGGAAGGGCTCTTTAGGTGCTGATTAACAAAGAGTCTAAATCTGCCAATTAGCACATGAGGCCTGGCACTACATGTGAGATTTGGAGACTACCAGGAGGAAATGTCACGAACAAGGGAGCTTTCTCGGTGGAAGCCAAAAGCTGCAGGAAACGTTGGGTCTTACGTGCAGTGGACAGACTCTGTGCCAGTGCAAGACTAGTCCATTCATAGTACCCGCAGCCCGAGCTCGTGCCTGCAGGAAGTGGTTTGGAGAGTGTTGTAGGAAATGAGCAAGTGTTAGTGAAGAGAACACTCCCGACAGATGGCTCAGTCATTTACACACTTGCAGCTGCCATCTGCTCAGACCTGCATCTTGGCAAGATTCAAAATCTTGGCAAGGCCTAACCAGCCTTCCACTCTTCTTAGTTCGTTCAAGTGAGCACGGTTACATAGAGTGAGCATTTAGAAACGACAAGATGGCGAAAAAGGCTCCTTATAGAACCCCAACGTCGATGAGCAGAGACGCTACTTCTGAAGCCTTGCCATACCACACTCGTTGTCTTCTCTGACATATCTTTTGTCTTTTTTTCTTCCACTCCGAGCAGCTCTTGCCGTCTCCTTCTCTTCTTTTTCCTTTTCCTCATATCTGTCCTGCTCCACGTTTACCCACTTTCTCTTTCTCCCCCGTCCCATTCTTGTCTTCATTTCCCTCTCATTGCCTGTTCTTTGCTTTCTCTCTTACCGGTTTTCCATTCTCCGTTCTCCCTCCCAGTTCTCCAAACCCTCTGGCTGCCTTTCTCTTTCCGTCCCTCTCTTACCAATTTCTCCATTACCCCCTTCTCCATTTCTCGTGTTTGTGCCCTGACTTTTTTTCTTAAAACCTGCCATTTACTACTGAAGGAGCTGGGCTCCATGTTCTAGATCTACTCTGGAACCTCAGGTCGATGGTACTTTTTGTCAGCATGGAAGCGTGGAGGGGAGAGAAATCATTAGCCAATCAAACATTTCAATTCCAATTTACCATGACTCCTAAGAAGCACTCCTTTGTTCAGTTTAGTTAGTTTATTACAAAGCCAAAAACAGCTGGACATACAGGCACCTCAAGGTGAAGGTGTAAAAATATATCGGAACTAATACAAAGCCAAATCTACGGATGAAATTTAGGTTGTGCAACATGCACAGGATGATTAGTTCGAGAATCAGGATACAGAAAATAACAGAGCAGACATCGGGATTCTCCTTCACTGGAAGTTTGCCGGTATAAAGCATTAGTCTGTCCCTACACTAGCACTAGCGTGACATCCCTACATAGCATTTCCCAAGGCAAGATCCATTAAGGTGTCAGTGTGTGAAGCCTTCCTAAGAAGTCTCTTTATATCAGATGGATCATGTAGCACAAAGCTACAGAGCTCATGCTAAGATGCTCTCTCTCGGCAAGGCAGAAGTCCCCGGATACTTTCCCTAACAGGTAGTATCCCAAGATGAATTGCAGCATCACACCATCCAGTCAAGCCACCTCCTCGTAGGTGATTTTCCATTAGGCAACGATGCTCGCAGGCTTGCTCCAATGAGAAAGTACAACAGTTCTCCATTATCAGTATCAATGCTCAATGTATCCTCTTCTCCCTAAGCCTAACTCAAACAAAGACATTATCCTATCTAATAAGGATGATTCTTCCACCTACAACAGAAACGTGAGAAAGAACAAATGCAACATGCACATGAAATTTGACTATTAAATCTAATACAAGAGCTTCCAGGGAAAATGCATTTCAGGCCTACAAAAATCAGATAACATAAGAAACAGCACACAAGCCTTTCGAAATTACATATAAATGAACTCTCTTTACTGAGCACTTCTATATCATTACGTTACAAAAGCACATCAAATACGTGAATAATTGTCAGCAGCATACACAAATTCTGCACGTTAATGTCTTCAGCTAAACATGTATGGATTCAATGTTGATTTCTTCACGTTTATATGAAAAATATCCTTAATACACCACAGTTCACGTTATTACAGTTCACATTCTACTGTCCCAAGTTAATACGACAAAGGATTATGTGCTGGTGCAGACTACTCTTGATTATGATATACCCCTACAAATGGAACATGAAATTTGCGCTACATCACTACAATGCATTTCAGTGGGGTGCGATCATGTATATTGGTCTCAAGATGGCTGCCAACACTTCCTGGTTAAAGTGCTGGCAGCCAATAAGATCCCACCAGGAGATCTGTTCTTAGGCTCCGCCCAGATATACAAATTTGGTTTCCCTTTAATATCTCCAAAACTACTGAACAAATTTACACCAAATAACAAAAAGGCCTCTTTCTGGACCAAGAGCTAGCTTTCTGCCAAATTTGGAGTAAATCTGTTCGGCAGGTCGGGTTGTAGTCGTGTCTCAAATCTCTATGGCAATTAACATGTGAAATGCACTTTTTTTGACCCTCCCTTTTCTTTTTCTCAGCCCTCGCTTGACGAATCACTCCAAAATTTGCCATCCACAACTAGAATCAGGAGGACTTTTTGGGGGAAAATTTCGTAAGATTCGTCAAACGATGCCAAAGTTATAAGCAATTGAAAAAATGCTTTTCCTATGCAAACAAGATCCTAACTATAACTACCTACTGGCGACCACTGAAAAAAAAGGTTAAAGTAACGCTTAGTTAAGTGAAAATGTCAGTTTGAGCGTAGCATTTTATACACAAAAAAACACTGAATTTCATCAGTTATAGGTATTTCAAGTAATTATAACTCTTTTCCCACCATGCACAGTGTTGTCATCAATTATGTCATTTCAGATGTCATAAGCAGTGCATGGCTAGGTGCGGTTGCTGGATTCCTGCATCTGCGAGAGGAGCTGTTTCTTCCAAGGGGGCTGAAACTCTGCGGGTATGGGAGGCATGCACCCAGTTCGGCAATCCTCCACACTTTACTGCTGTGTTCGTGATTAGTATCACCTGGTACGGGCCACGCCACCGAGCATCCAGGCAGCTCTTCCTCACGTGTTTCCGGACAAGCACCCAATCGCCGGGGCACAGGTCGTGGCACAGGTCACTCGAGGCTGGGACCACTGCAGCCTGCACCTGCTGGGATACAGAACGGACCACATCAGATAGTCCTTTACAGTAATCGAGAATCAAGTCATCAGTGATGTTTATCAAAGCTGTAGCTGGTACTGCCGGCAACCTCATTACCCTTCCCATCAGGATTTCGTGAGGTGACAACCCCGTTTTCCTGTCTGGGACACTTCGCATGCTCATCAGCACGAGCGGCAAAGCATCGGGCCACTTCAGGGATGTGGAAGAACACATTTTTGCCATCCGGGCCTTCAAAGTTCCATTAACCTGTTCCACCATCCCAGAAGCCTCTGGTCGGTTACTACAATGGAGTCTCTGGTCAATGTTCAATGCAGCACAAAGTAACTTCATGATCTCACTGTGGAAGTGCCTTCCTCTATCAGATTCCAAAGAGGTCGGGATCCCGAATCTAGGGATAAGCTCCCTCAACAATAACTTAGCCACTGTGAGAGTGTCACACCTGCGTGTTGGGTAAGCCTCCATCCACCGTGAGAATACACATACCAGCACTAATATGTATCTCAACCCATTGCACTTAGGCATTTCCACAAAGTCTAGCTGTATCCTATTGAAAGGCCCTCCCGACCTCCCAATGTGACTCAATGTGACTACAGTTTTCTTCCCAGCGTTCATCTGCTGACACGTAACACACCTCTGACATACCGTTTCAGCCATTGCTCGAAATCGTGGGTTGTACCACGTCTGTCTAAACACCCTCATCATTGCATCTCTGCCAAGGTGTGCCGGTCCATGTATCATTCTTGCCATTGGACTCAACAACTCTTCTGGTAATACAGCTCTCCCATCACTGGAGACCCATACATCCACATCTCCTCTTTCACACCCTGCTTTGATCCATCCCTCTCGTTCCTGATCTGAGACTTCATCCTGCAATCGCTTGAGCTCTTCCCAAGTGTCTGCCATGGCCAACATCATGTTGAGCTCGGTTCTTTCTTGGCTCTCCCCTGCGTATCTGTCTGTAAATATGCATCCCTGTTCTGCACAGAAGCGGGCAACCTCGTCCGCATAATTGTTGCCCAATGACACAAAGTCTTCACCTTTCCCATGTGCGGAACATTTAACAACAGCGATCTCCTTTGGATGCTGCAATGCATCCAACAGTTGTCTTACATATTCTCCATTCCTAATGGGTGAGCCAGATGATGTCAAAAATCCCCTCTGAGACCATAACTGCCCGAAGTCGTGCACCACACCAAACCCATATTGGCTGTCCGTGTAAATCGTGATTCGAATTTGATCAGCGGCCAAACAGGCGCGAGTCAAGGCAATGATTTCAGCTACCTGCGCGGAGCGTACTCCTTCTAGGCAAGCAGCCTCAACCACTCCTGAAATGGTACACACAGCAAACGCTGCTCTCAATTGCCCAACACTGTCCCTTAAGCATGAACCATCGACAAAGAAAATTTCATCTGGGTCTGCCAGTGGTTCATCGACAATGTCAGGTCTTGGTTTGGTGCAAAGATCAGTCACATCGAGGCAATCATGGTCCACACAATCTTCATCATCTGTATTCGGTGTAGGCATTAATGTCGCAGGGTTCAAGACAGAGCACCTTTTCAGAGTCACATTCTCTGCGGCAAGTATGACTTGCTCGTACCTCGTTAACCTGTTATTCGTTAGGTGCTGAGTCTTAGTCCTGGTCATCAATAATTCAACCGAGTGTGGCACATATACAGTCAAAGGATGTCCCATTACAATACTTTCACATCTTTCAATGCTGACACCTGTTGCAGCAACGGATCTCAGACATCCGGGCAACGCAGAAGCTACTGGATCTAGAGTAGCTGAGAAATAGGCAACTGGTCTACGGACACCTCCATGGTTCTGAGCTAAGACTGCTAATGCACATCCTTCCCTCTCACAACAGAACAATGAAAAAGCCTTGTTGTAATCAGGCATCCCCAGAGCTGGGGCACGGCACAACTCGTCTCTCAGTTTCAGGAATGACATCAAGCACTCCTCGTCCCATGGTACCGGATCACTCACATCCTTGTGCGTAAGCCTCTGCAAAGGCTTTGCTCTCAAGGAGAAACTAGGAATCCATTGTCGACAGTAGCCGACCATTCCCAGAAACATCCTGACTTCTCTCTGTGTGGTGGGTACTGCCATACTCATTATTGCCTCTATTCGGTCTGGTGACACCTTCCTCTTGCCCTTTTCCAGTCTGTGTCCCAAGTACTGTACCTCATTCAAACAGTACTGCAGCTTATTTGGGGACACCTTATGTCCGTTCTCTGCTAAGTGGTTCAACAGGACTACCGTGTCTATTCTGCAAGCATCTTCCGTTTCCGAGGCAATGAGTAGATCGTCTATGTATTGCACGAGGACTGAGTTCTGCGGCAATACAACACTTTCAAGATTCTTCTTCAAGATCTGGTTAAAGATCAATGGACTTTCTGTATACCCTTGAGGGATACGACACCATGTTAACACACGATTTTCCAGCCTGAACGCAAAAAGAAATTGGCTTTCCTCATGGAGCGGTATCGAAAAGAATGCTTGACACAAATCTATGACAGTGAACCACTCGGCTTCGCATGGGATCTGAAACAGTATTACTGATGGATTCGGTACCACTGGACAACAAGGGACAACTATCGTGTTGACCTTTCGCAGGTCTTGCACGATCCTGTACTTCCCGCTCGGTTTCTGTAGTCCCATAATAGGTGAATTACAGGGGCTACCTCTGATCTCCTTCAGAATGCCTTTCTCAATGAAAGTTTCGATTACAGGTTTAATCCCTGCGATCGTTTCAGGCGACAGTTTGTATTGAGGTGTCCTGGGGAAATCAACATTTTGCTTCACCTCAATCCGCACTGGTTCAACCCCTCTGATCAGACCTATTTCTTCGCCTGTGAAATCCCACACCACAGACGACACCGAGTCTCTCAAATCAGGTGGAAGCTCTTCCACAGTCACCATTGGGTTACAGATCTACGCATAAATGTTGATTTGTAACCTTAAAGTCAGCATCGTCATCCCTCGTCTGAACCTCCACTCCCTGTGGTGTACAGTAGATCGTGCAGTTCAACTTGCACAACAGATCTCTTCCCAAAAGGCAAACTGGACTCGTATCACACACCACAAACTGATGTCTAGTTTGGAAGGACCCTATCTTTACTAAGATCGGTTCTGTCAACGGGCTGTTTATTCTTTTATTTGCCACTCCAACAACCTGGATTGATTGTCCCGAGAGGGGTAGGTTAGGGACCACTGCTGATCTTACAGTAGACCGGGTAGCACCAGTATCAACCAAAAGTGTGGCAGGATTGCCCTCAATGTCTGCCTCCACAAAAGGTCCTCTCTGGTCTACCTCCAAGACCGCTCCAAGTGTGCAGTCTTCCTCCCCCCTCAGGCACTGTCAGGATAAAGGGTCTAAGCTACCCTCGTCATAGTCTTCGAACAGGGGCATCTGTTGGTAAGTTCTTATTCCCTGTGAGATCCTCGGAGCCTGGGGAACCTGTGCTTGGGGATTGTATGTCCCCCCTTTCATCGACCTGGGCCTCGTCACAGTGTTAACTCCCTCCGGCGCAGGTGCCTGAACCCCCTCTACCTCCTCCTGCAATTGATTAGCTGGGTTCAAGGGACACTCGCGTTTCCAATGCCCGACCTGGCGACAAAGATGACACGCAGTGGTCTTCTTCAGTGTCGCCACATCCATTCCTGTCTTGGGATCTATGGGTTTTCCTTTTCCCTGCCCTTGCCCATTCTGGTTCCCCTGGAAATTTCCTTGCTTTCTTCCTAAGGTCCCTCCATTAGGCTGACCCTGTGCTGTCTGCATCTGAACGAGCATCAATTTGTCTTTTAGCTTCCGATGTTTCGATTCCACCTCATCACTACAGTACCTCGCATACCGCAAAATTTCATCTACCGGCTTGTTCTGCCAACAGATCAAATGGTGCTGTATCATGAGGCTGACTTCTGATCTCAGACCCAGTACGAACTTTAAGACAAACTGTCCCATATCCTTGGGATCTAATGTATCCAATCCACTATACTGCTTGAAAGCTTGCAGAAGTCTCTCGTAATATTCATGCACCGTTTCTTTGGGTTCCTGTACCGTTCGATCTATCTTAACCCAATCTATATCTTGAGGTGAAATCTTCAGTTTCAACCAGGTAATCACTTGTTCGAACTTTTTCATAACAATGGGTGACGGACCATTCGTGACAACATCCCTGTCAGGTTCAGAAGTCGGCCACTCAACGGCGACCTTACAAGCTGTCCACAAATGTCCCGGAACCACTATGTCAAACAAGGTGTTCAAATCAATCCACAATACTTTTGAAATCTTAACGAACCGCTCAACCTGCTTGTACCATTCTACTGGTTTCTCCCTCAGCCGAGGAAAATCATTTGTGAACGCAGCCAAATCACCTCTACTCCACGGCACATGCACGTACCCTCCATTCTGTACTTCTCGTAAGGGAAAGTTTCCCACCCCCGTCGCCCCCACTCCTGGAGGCGGCGTTTCTCCCTCAGCTTTCTTTGCTATTTTCTTCTTTGACCACCTTTCCTCCCATTTGTCCAATAAAATCCATATTCGCATCCCTACAATCAGATCTCTGGTGTGTGTCCTTAACCCTGTGATCCTTTTCTCCTCCAGCTCCTGGTCACTGTAATGCAACCTATGCGGTCCTTGCAACGTTTTAGTTTTATTCAGATCTACCTCATATCTTCTGGCCAATGCCGTTAGGTTTTCATGTGCTGTTCTGGCTTTTCGAGTCACATCCTTTGCTACAAACAGCAGCTCATCAGGTCCATAAATTTCTATTCTTTCCAAAGGCAGACTTCCACTTATCATCTCGTCCACCTCTGCCTTCAACCTCACTACGTCTAGCAACCTTGCCTGTACTGCACTCCTCAGTACTTCTCGACAACCTGAGCCGTCCCGCTCATCACAGTCACTATTCTGTCCTTGCGACCTATTCCCTTCCATCATATACCCGGAACTTGGTCTGTCTTCTGAAATGTTTTGTTCCCTATCTTCTGACGACCCCTCGGTTTGGTTCCTCACTGTTGGTGTCCACATCCTCAAAGCTGACTTGGAGTCTCGTAAAGACTTTGGTCTGACCGGTCTCTCCTCCTCCTGTCTAAAGGAAGAGTCTGCAGTAGCCGGTAACGGCGTACTTGTGTCTAGTGGTCTTGGGAAATGAACCATTCTTACTCCAAACCCATTCCCACTCTCACTGGTTACTTCTTCTCCTCTCGTCTGTGCTGCATTCCCTTCTCTCACTCGGTCTGGGTCGTATACCGATACTATAGGGCCAATGGTAACCGGTACTGTCAAGGAGTCCGGTAACCTGGTGTTCCCTGCGGGAGACTGTGTTATCATAGACGTCGTCGCCCCTTCCGTTCCTGTGGAAATTCTTCCCACTACCCTCATGTTAGTCTGACTTTGCATTTCCCACCGTTGGGTTTCCTTCTGTCGAATCTGGATTAAATGGGGGTGGTCTCTCTGCCAGCAGCCTATCTATCAGACTGTCGTCTGTATCACTGTTGTCCTCATCGATTCTTGTGATTTTTCCATTTTGTATTAACAGTGGGTACAACTTGTCCACTTCAACCGTTGCCACCCTCCACCTTTTCTCTAGTGCATCCCACTTCGCATCCTGAAATGCCCTAATCGATTTCTTCACCCTTTCCTGGCTCTTGTCTCTTTTCTTTTCGTGTGCTGCTCTAATCCATGCATGTAGCGCTTCAACCTGTGTCGGTCTAGGCAGTGGTCGTAAAGAAGCCATTATACTTTTTAACTGGTACAACACCTCTAACCTAAAAGTACCATAACGTGGAAAAGTCAATTCTCCCTCACCAAGTGTCATTTTATGCCAGTTTTCAAGCCAAATTATGGTATGCAATCCTACATTCGTAGCCATATAATGTGCTGGCGTATCCTCGGGAGGAGCTTCCTCTCCTTCCCGAGTAACCACATGTCTGTCACCTCTACAAAGTTCCCGTAAAACTTTAAAACATTTCATGATGAATCAACTTTCTGTTCGCACTCAAACTGTCGGCTTTTACTTCCTAACTTTAATCGACCAATGCCAGCGCGGCTCACACCAACCAGCCTATCGCAGCGCGGCACTTGTCTGACGTCACTTTTCCTCCGCTCGCAGCAGTTCCCCTCCTTTCTAATTCACTCGTTCTCGCTCGCACTCGTCCCAATCATACTCTGAAGTAATGTCCGTCCTACCGAACAATTACCTCTCTGACTGTCAGTCCACCAATGACCGATCAGCCTCTCGAGATTGACCTCAATCTGGCAACTGTCTGTCCGCGAACGACCGGACAATCACCTCTAACGCAATCGATAGGATTCAATCACTCGATGTTCTGCACACAATAACCTACGACCTGCGTTGGTTATTCACACTCTCACACATGTGTTCCCTATCTTCAGTGGGTCTGTCAACGACGTCTCATGACCCCCACAACCTCTGGTCAACGCTCTCACTCTGGGTGTCTTCTACACCACAATATCAAATCCCTCGGTCCCGCGCGCGCTCACGGTCCGATCCTCAATCACGCAACTCTCACTCCAACTCCGCAAGACATCACACAACAATAAAACACCGCAATCTACCAACCATCACTCTTTTCATACTCACTCTACCGCGAACTGCTACTTCCGCCACACCGTCACTCTCCGTCAGTTTTCAGCCAACGTCCTTCTCCTACGGTCCACTGGATCAGCATCACTCGGACTCTATGGGGCAACTTAATCTCCTATCTTGATCTAGATCTCCCCTTACCATCAAAGGTAACCATCCTACTCTGCTACCAACTGATAACGCTGATTCTTATCTAATTATCTATAAGAACCTTCTGGTCGCCAGGATCTTTTTACCTGTTGAATGGTGTAAAGGAGAGAATCTCATCTGGTTATACAACAATATCCAATTTACCTGAAAGGACCACTGACTCCGAATTCAAGTTTATGAATTTATTATCGCCCAAAATAACTGGACATGCAAACACCTCAACACGAGGTTAAAGAAATATATGGGCACTAATACAAATAACAATCTACGCAGAAGTCTCATCCGACTCAGAATATAAAGAATCGATAGTTCCAGAAGGATCAACCAGGCTATGATTGCTCCAATTTCTACGTTACTCTTCATTGATCTAAATAAGCATAAAATCAATTGCTGTCCCTACACTAACACTAAGTGATATCCCTACTTAACGATCTTCCCAGGCAAGAGTGAATAAAGGTGTCAGCTGTGAAGACTTCCTAAGAAGTGCAATCACTTAGTACCTAAGCTCAGATTCTTAGATGCTCCTTCGTCAGGCCCTTCTCTCTGGTCTCCCCTACCTCTTCTCTGGCTTCCTCCCTCGGGGCACTATCCCTAATACAAAATCCCAATACAATTGTACACGCCTTTGTAACGCCTCTTTGGCCAGGTCTTCTTTCTTGTATTTTTCCATCAGAACGGTGACTTTATCTTGGACGGTTGCGATGACCTTGAGTCCCAGGCACCTTCTCCGCTGAAAGTATCATCCCTAAATTCCATTGCACTCCCTGTACCATGCCTCCCATCTCTCTAACTTTAGAAAACAAAGAGCTAGTCTTTACTAACGAGGCATGTGTCCTTGCACCTGCAACAAAAGATACGTTCAACAGAAACCCTCTACTGTGCTAATTAAATCTACCGTTTGTGCCCAGAGAAACTTTTCTCTGCTTGCAAAATAAGCTAACATAAGAATAAACCAGGCCTTTCCCTATCATATATGTAGTCAGGCCTTTACATATGACTTTTAAACACACAACTTACTTTTCTCTATAAGCATTTTTCATTACATTTCATATGCAAAATAAACTACATATGCAACTTTAATATGGTGCACGTTTAAACTACTGCAGCTGGATTACACATGGGCTGCTTTACCTATGCATTAGTTTTCACACAATTTCTATTAAGCATTACATTGCATGATTATCATGGCACAATTATACTACTGATTCACTTTAATAACTGCAAATTATTCCCTTATTGCTAAACATACATGAACCTAAACTGAATATATGCGAATATATGTCTGGATATATGTGGGTGCGGACTAACAGTGATTATGATGCACCCCTACAATTTTCACAAGAACATGGCGCTCTATCACTACTAAGGCTCTGGAAGGCTGGTTGCTTGGCAGCAAAGTGAATGATTTGAAAGGATTGTACAATTTGATTATGAGGGAGCAGATCCTTAATAATTGCCAAAACCAGTTGTTGCATCAGTACTTGGTTGACTCTGATCTGACTTCTGCCCAAGAATTGGGAAAGAAGGCAGATAGATGGGTCAGAACCAGGGTGAAGCAGAAAAATCAGAACCAAGGTGGTGACCAAAAGAAGCAAGATGCTAAACCTGCAGATAAGGGTGGGGAGAAGGGTAAAGACCAGAAGTCTTCTTCAGGGCCCCTGCATTTGAGGGTGGGTCACAATCTAACAAGGGAAAAGGCAGAAAGAAGCCTTGGTGTTTCCTGTGTAAGGAAAAGACACATTGGCCTAGGGATGCCAATTGTGCCAAAGCCAAGGATCCTCCTACTACCACCAGGCAACTGTTCTCCCTAGTTCAGCTCCAAGTGGTGGTACAGGGAACAAGGGTATAGTAGGGTTAATCCTGGGTTCTGAGATGGGTTCTGGCCTAGTCAGAACTCCAGCTCAGGCTGTTTTAGTCTGTGATGGAGGCATGGATATTGCCTCCCCTATTTGTCAGTCCCAGTAATCTGGGCAAATACAGACAACAGCCCTTAATCATTGGTAAGGAGGCCATGGCTTATAGGGACACAGGAGCCAGTGTCACAATGGTGACTAAGGACCTTGTGAGCCCTGACCAGATCATACTTGATGAGATGTACCAAGTGACCAATGCTAGCAATGTCAGAACAGACCATTCCTTGGCAGTTGTTAATTTCAGCTGGGGAAGGGTAACTGGCCCTAAGAAGGTTGTGGTTAGCTCAGACCTCCCTGTGGAATGCTTGTTGGGCAATGATTTGGAAACTTCAGCTTGGGCTGAGGTGGAACTCTGGACACATGCAGCAATGTTGGACATCTCTGCAGATGTCTTTGCTGTGACCAGGTCACAGGCAAAAAAGTCTTCCACTGAACAGGCCCTGGATCCTGGAAAAATGGACCTGGTGCCTTCCAAGAGAAGGAGCAGTAGGAGTAAGGCAGTCTCTTCCCCCCAGACTCAGAGTGAGGATCAATCTCCTGAGGAAGATGATGTAGGAAACTGGCTCTATATATACTACACCAAAATGAGGTATAGTGTGTATAGAGTCCAGCTGACCCCAGAGGTAGGTAGAGGTTAAAGTTAGATAGAACCTTACTCTCTATTTGTGGTAGAGGGGTCGAGCAGTAAGGCAGTATCAGAG
The DNA here is from genome assembly GCA_963921515.1 of Calotriton arnoldi. NCBI lineage: Eukaryota > Metazoa > Chordata > Amphibia > Caudata > Salamandridae > Calotriton > Calotriton arnoldi. The sequence goes on from CAWUFW010000409.1 coordinate 4,148,586, forward strand.
GACAGTGATCAGTAGTCTGGCAAAAAGTAGGGGGGTTACTGCAACGGAAACCCACTTTCCTACACAAGCCCCCCCCAGCCCAAAGGCCAGGAGACTCAGCCAAAGCTGGGAGAGTCTTCCTAGTCTTTCAGGCGAGGAAGAGTTAGAGGAAGTGGTTTGAAAGTTGCAGTGCCTACTCTGCCTTACATCCTTTCTGTCCAGGTCAGTACCTTTTGGGAGCTGGCCTACCTCAACAGTTTCAGGACCTAATTTCCAATGCTCATTTCCTAGCTCTTTAGTGTCTTCACCCCATCTTTTTAGTTTGGGTTCAGATGTGCCTACCTTTGCAAATTCTAACTTAGCTAGGGCAAAGCCCAGCTTACCCACAGAGGTCACCCACAGCTTGAGCAACCCCACCATGACCAAGAGGGTCAGGGGGCCTAACTTGCTATTTGGCAGGGGGCTAGGCCACCATGCCAAGGACAGTGCTGCCATGAAGGCTAACACCCAAAGGAGGCTACTGACAGCTGTCAGTGCCCAGAACCACACTTTTAGCTCTTCAATGGTAGGTGAAGTAGCCAACTTACAGGCTTCTTTGGGTTTGGGGGGCCTATCTGTTGTTTTAGGGTGGGGGTCACTACACTTGGTAGTGAACACCCTTCTTCCACTCTCTGTTCTGCCAGGTGAGGAGCCACCAATTCAGGCTGGACAGTTGCCTGAGGAGTCAGGTCCTTTTTTTTTGGATAGGGGGGACTTCACCAGTGCCAATTTTGGAGTTCTCCCTTACTGGGATAGAATCTCTCTGGTCCACTGGAACTGTGGCTAACAGTTTCCCACCTTTCCTACACTGTTTCTTCTTTTTCTTTTGGGGCTTAGCTGCACTAACTGCAGGTTGAGCCCCCCCAGGTTTCTTGGGTGAGGTCTGGCTTTGGACCAGTACCTCTCTTTGGCTCAGACCAACCTCTGGGTGGTCATTCCCAAGGAGACAATCAAGGGGGAGGTCCTTACTGACTACCACCTTTCTCCATCTAAGGGACCCAGCTATTTCTAGGAGCACTACAGCCACAGGCCTAATAGTGACATCCCCTGGGACAGTCCTTACTCTCTTTGTTTCCCCTGGGACATACTGGTTTGAGAGAACCAACCTGTCATGCACCACAGTGTGACTGGCACAGGTATCTCTCAGGGCAGTGGCTGGGATTCCATTCACCAGTAGGTGGTGGAAGTGTCTATTCCCTTTGGAATTTCCAGCTCACCTTTTGGGCCCATTTTCCAGTTGAAGGCTAGGAGGACTTCCTTATCTGAAGAACCATCCTCCAAAGCTACACTGGCAACCCCTGTAGCTACACTAGCAATACCTGGAGCTGCACTGGGGGCTTTGTTTTTAGGACAGCTAGGGTCCTTCGTGTGGTGTCCTGCCTTTTGACAGTTGTGACACCATACTCTGTTGGGATCCTAATTCTTACCTTGGTACCCTGTTTTAGTTTGTGAGGTGTCTTTGGGCCCACCCTCCTGGACAGGTTTTGGGGGGGGCTACCTGGGACTCCTTACTTTTATCTTTAAGGGGTTCACTGTCTTTCCTCTGGGGAGGCTTTGTAACCCCTTTCTTTTGGTCACCCCCAGTGGATGTCCTAGTTACCCTTGTTTTCATCCAGTGGTCTGCCTTCTTTCCCAATTCTTGGGGAGAAAGTGGACCTAGGTCTACCAGGTACTGATGCAACTTTTCATCAATGCAATTACTTAATATGTGTTCCTTCATAAACAGGTTGTAAATTCCAGTAAAGTCATGCACATTGTTTCCAGTTAACCAGCCACCTAGTGTTTTTACTGAGTAGTCTACAAAATCAATCCAGGACTTGTTTTGGGTTTTGTGAGCCCCCCCTGAATCTAATTCTGTACTCCTCAGTTGTGAGTCCAAATCCCTCAATCAGAGTTCTCTTCATGAAGTCATAGGACCCAGCATCTGCCCCAGAAAGGGTCAGGAGTCTGTCTCTGCAGTTACCAGAAAACAGTTCCCAAAGGAGCACCCCCCAGAAAGTCTTCTTCACCCTTCTAGCTTCACAAGCCCTCTCAAAGGCTGTGAACCATTTGGTGATATCATCACCCTCCTCATATTTAGGGACAATCCCTTTGGGGATTTTAGGATCATAAGATTGCTCTCTATCCTGATTATTATGATTGCTGCCACCATGGATGGGTGCTAATCCCATCTCCTTTCTTTCTCTAGAGCCAGGAGTCTGGTCTCTAGGTCCACTCTTTTGTTTGGTCAGCCTTGCTAAAAGGCTGTCCTCATTGAGGCTGTCCTCAATGTCCTCACCAGAACCTGAGCCACATGTGTGGCCTCTAGGTACTGAGAGGTTGATTCTTCGAGTCAGGGCTATTGGAGCCCTTTTCTCCCTAAGCAGTGGAGGAGGTAGATCTACCTGGTCATCCACTACTTCCCCATCTGACTGGTCATTACCTTGTACAGAGGGGTGGTCCTTTGCATACTCAGCCAACAGCTCCTGGAGCTTTTGTTTGGTTGGATGGGGACCCATTGGTATGTTTTTATTTTTACAAAAGGACCTTACTTCCTTGAAAGACAAGTGAAGGTAAGGGGTGAGGTCAAGCTCCTCAACCATGTCCTGTATGTCATTATGGTTGTCTTCACTAGTAGCTGGGTTCTTATTTTGAGACATTCTAACAAAAAAGTTCTAACCCCTTGTGAGAAGTTGGCCTGGTATATGCTGTTCACTAATTAAAGTGGACACCTTGCACCAGTACAATTCGACTCTTATGGTAAATAGGTTTAAGACAACCTTTAAAGAAAGCTATCCTAGTGGTAGCTGTGGAGAGCAGCCTTCAGGCTAAGTCTTGAAGGAATGTAAAGCAGCTTGTTTTACCACACAATCTCTTGAATCACCAAATGAAAAGACACCACACAGGTGTATATATATCAAATATATATGTATTTATTACTAAACAACTCTCTACTAATCTCGGGTGAGATTAGAAGTCAGGAACATATGCATAAATCAACGTTTCACAATAAATTAAGCACAAATATGGCTGGGGCCCTAGGGGCGTACCAGACCATATACTAAGCAAGAGACTTAGAAACAACGACTTGCAAGGAGACAAGGCCTAGGGCCTTCAGAAGTGCTGGGGCCTCACGAAACCACCCAAGGCAGGTAAGTAAAGGACCCACGGGGGACGCGTGCAGTATGGATACACAGGCGCGGATCGCCGTTGACTTCAATGGGGCAAGTCGCGGTTGGAAATTAAGAGTTTTAGGATACTTCAGGCGAACCTACAAGCAAGTCACTTACAGGGTAAGTAGTTCTAGGGCCAACACCCACAGGAGCACCGTAGTGCGGGAGTTACCTCTCCCAGGGAAGCCGGGTGCATAGGTGTCCTTTGGAGTCGGGTCACGGCGTCGTTTTCCGTGGGAGCCAATGAAGACTTGCTGCTTGTGAAGTCCGAAGAAGTGTCCGGAGGAATCCAAGCCTGGATTCAGAAGATGGAAGACCTGAAAGCAGAGGGGACAGTGTTCAAAGTCACTTGGCAATGACTCGGGGCAAGGAAGATGGATGTCCACCGTCGTCGCAAGATTCGGGTCGTCCACGGGTGTCTTGACTCTTCGACCACGAGGTCCAGGAGGCATCGATGATGACCAGGAGCTGGATTCGGAGTGTCCCATGAAGTCTGCAGCTTACTGCGGTGTCGGCAACTTGATGGGAGCCAACAAGCCTTGGTAGTAGCAAGTCTTGTGGAAAAGGAGAAAAGTCAATGGTGCAGACCAGCAAGGTCTGTGGAACTCACCCAGCGAGGGTAAGTCAGGGCAGCCCTGGTGCAACCAGGGGAGCCCTTTGGTTTAGTAGAAAAGTCTTCAGGGGACCCACAAGCTGGCTGGCAAGGGATCGCAAAGATGCCTTGGGAGGATTCGCTCAACAGGGGCCCAAGGTCACTCGGGACGGTCTAGGCCTCTGATCTTCAGAGAGTTTCCTGCTGGAGGCTGGGACCACACGTGGCCCAAAGCGCGGGTTCGTAGAATGTTGTGAAGGGGTTGCACTTGACAATAGTGCACGGTACCCAGGGGTCGTGGTTCCTTGTCACTCTTGGGGTCCACTTGCCTCAGCTTCACTGGGGACTCACGATGGCCTTTGAGAAGTCAGGAAATCCATGTCTTGGGCTGCAGGGACTTCGGACTCCGGCAGGAGCGGCATAGTTTGCAACCGTCGTTTGTAGTTTTGGTGCCTGCCAAGTCCAAGGGAGATTCTTCAGTCTTCCAAAGGTAGTGGAACGTCGAAGGTCCAGGATTCTTCTTCAGAGCATCATCCAGGGATATCTAACTTTCAAGTTCAAGGGTACCCTATCTTATACTGTAAAGAAGAGAGGGACTAGCTCTATGACCCCACCTATGGGAGGGTCAGGGGAGTGGGTGGCTACACCCACTTCCCTTTGTCCAGTTTCGTGCCAGAGCAGGGGCAGGTAGCCCCTGAGCCGGTTTGAACTGGCATATGCACAGAGGAGCCTACTGCTCCCCCAGTGCAGGACTTCAAAGCACTCTAAGAGTGCACCCTCCCAGCCCCAATACACTAAACCTGTCTGGGAGGTGGTTACACCTCCCTGTGACAGGATGCCTATTGTTGGGCTTCCTCCACTGCGAGTTTCGGTCATCAGCAGGAGGGCAGCCCAGTGTCTGTGACTGGTGGCATCCATTTTGTGATGCCAGGGCTCTGCAGGATTCTACCACGTTTCCACAGTAGGTACATGTCTTATCCCTCTAGAAGGGTGGAATGCTACCCCCGCCACCAGGACTGGCAGGGGGGGGGGTAGTATTCCAAGATGTTTGACACCAAACACGACATGTTTTGATGCAGCCATTCCAAAGTTAGCATTTTACCACGAGGATATAATGCACTTAAGAGTATATGGTTTAACCGCATCCACAAACAGCACCAGAGAAGAGACTCTGAGGGCTGCAGAGGGGTCCTGCTCAGGCAGAGGCACCCCCTCACATAGAAGCCAAGCACCCTGCCCTCAGGATTGATAGGGCCTGCCTTAGGGGTGACTGATAGGTTTATATGTGTGTGCAGGAGAGATATAGGGAACCTATATCTCAGTGAGGAGTGCTAGCACCACCTCACCCAGGCTGCAGTAGCAGGCCTGTGGTGTCAGATTTAGTCTGCTTCCCAGGGGTGGCATAATACATGCTGCAGCCCCTGGTAGGCCTGTGAAGTACCTATGCCCTTGGTACCTAAGGTACCATATACTAGGGACTCATAAGGCACCACAGTATCCAATCACTATTGCACCTAGAGTGCACTCCAAGTCATTTAGAGAGAACAGAGAGGCTGGGGCCCTGATTGGCAGGGACCCAGCCCGACTATAGCCAGAAACCAGTGTAAACATCAGAAAAAAGTGGGGGCAACATAAGAGGCAGATCCTACTCTCCTACACCCCTCTACCCCTGACTACAGTGACTTTTTATTTTCTAAAATTCTAAAGGGGCTTAAGCAAGACCCTAACAAGACTTTAAGTAATTTTGCAAAAATGCCAATATTGAAAAAATCAGAATTCTAAAGGCAATTTAAGAGTTCTGTTGTGTGATCAGGTGGTAACCAAGTAGTCCAACAAATGCAAAGTTGTGTATCCCACCGCTGATCCACCAATGTAGGAAACTGGCTCTATATATACTACACCAAAATGAGGTATAGTGTGTATAGAGTCCAGGTGACCCCAGAGGTAGGCAGAGGTTAAAGTTAGATAGAACCTTACTCTCTATTTGTGGTAGAGTGGTCGAGCAGTAAGGCAGTATCAGAGGACAGTCTTAAGCATTTGATGTACCCACTCAGTCAGCAAATGAATTCACACACTCAAAGACTGAACTCTAGACCAATTGTTCTTGTATAAAAAATATACTGTTGTTTTATTTTTAGAACCAAGCAAGCCTGGCACAGGTAAGCATTAAATACTTTACAGTAATAAGTTGCTGATTGTAGAACAGTTTGAAAATGCAATAGGAATTGTACTTTGTTTGATTTACAGGGGATGCAGTAGGTTGCAATACTTAGCAAATACAGTACATTGAAATGAATAGGCTTTTTCAGTAAATTACAGGTAAGTTACTTTTCACATTACTTTTCTAACTCAGTGCTGGATACCTAGATTCAGCACTGGGACATTTCCTGCAAACAGGTAAGTAAATACGTTTTGGTTATTTGTGCGATTTTTAAAGAATATTTTTAGATTTCAAAACTCCACACTTAGAAACTTTTTGGAGAAAAAGTGTCAATGTTATCCTATGGAGGAAAAACAGGTTATCGGTTCACGGGTAAGTTATCGACTGTGGGAGTTAAGGTTCTGGGGTTAGACTCAGGGGTCCCCCAGGGTCAGTGATGCACTCTTGTTACACCCTCAGCGGCACTAGGGCGGCCAGGGGGCAGAGTGTTGAGGCCCAATGTTATCCTATGGAGGATAGGGGGTCTCCGGTTGGTGGCTGCTGGCAAGCAGGCCACTGGGTTGTGGGAGCAAAGCTCCTAGACTTTAGCTCAGGGCAAATGGGGAAACAGCTTAGCACAAAAGGTGCACCCTCAGCGGCACTAGGGAGGCCGGGTGCAGGGTGATGTTTCGACGTCGGAAGCCCTGCTGTTTCCAATGGAGAACCTCCGGTTAGCAAAAGCACTGCAGGCAGGGAGACTGAGGACTTCTGGGTGCGACCACCACTTTGAGAGGTAAGTTGGGAAGTTAGGGGTTGGTGAGGCACCGTTGATTTGGGCACACATGGCCGTGGGGCGTCGGGTGCAGGGGTGCCTTTTGGGGTCGGATCGGCTTACCAGCTCCGGGTCGCGGTTGGGGGGGCCTTCTGGATTTCGACTGCAGGTGTCGGCTTGAGGCAGGTCAGGGGTCGCCGGATCTCTGTTCAGGATCGCCGGGGTGACCTCCTCATGGTGCTTGCCCACTTGAGCTCGGGCCTTGGACGGCGGGCGCCGAGTGGGGCAAGTTCGCGGTCTCCGGCGGCTGCCAGAGGTTGCAGTTTGAACAAATCCGGTGTTCACGGGAGAAGCAGTCTTTGGAAGTGAAGGCAGGCAGGTCCTCCGAGGTTTTTGAGGTTGCTGGCTGCAGGACACACCGGGATTTCGCAGGAGCAGGTTCGAGGGGAGACAGGCCGGTAGGGCTGGGGCCAAGTCAGTAGGCATCTTCCTCTTGTTAGCTGGCTGCACGGCTGTTCGGTCCTTCTTCTTCTTTTCTTCTTGTTTCTTGGCTGGATCTGAGGTAGCAAGGTTCAGGGTGCCCCCTAAATACTAGATTTAGGGGCGTTACAGGTAGGTAGAGGGCAGAGACCAATGGGTCCCTTCCCTGGGGTGGGTATACCCCCTATTGTGCCACCCTCCAGTGGGAGGGGGGCATGAGCCTGACCCTGGTTGGTTGGGTCCCCCCATCCTCAAGATGGCGGGGACTCGGAGTTGTGCTTTACCTCGCCTCCCCCACCTGAGGGGTGGAGTTGGCAGAGGTGGGCACACCTCTCTCCCTCACTTGTTTTTCCCGCCGGTTCTCCCGCCCAAAGTGGGGGGCAGAACCAGTGGGGACCAGTTGCTGAAAGCAGCAAGTGGTCTGGGGAAGCTCACAAAGGCGGCATGCCTTTGAAGCTTCCCCTTCGTGAACCCTGCCCATCCTGGGGGAGGAGACTTGGCACCTCGTCCCAGGATGTGCATTGTTTCAGGCCCCTGAGAGCAGCAGGCTCTCGACCCAGGGGTCCAGAAACATGTCTGTTGATGGCAGCCTAAGCAGCCACTCAGTCAGGACACTAGAGGTGGGTTCGTTTTCAAGGGGCATCTCTGAGATGCCCTCTGTGTGCATTTTTCATTAAATCCCACACTGGCATCAGTGTGGGTTTAATGTGCTGAGAAGTTTGATACCAAACTTCTCAGTTTTCAGTGTAGCCATTAGGGTGCTGTGGAGTTCGTAATGACAAACTCCCAGCACCATATACTCTTAATGGCAGCACTGCACTTACAATGTCTAAGAATGGACTTAGACACTGTAGCGGTACAGGGCTCATGCACCTGTGCCCTCACCACTGGTATAGTGCACCCAACTAGAGGGGTGACTGATCTATGCCAGGGCAGTGGGTTGTAGGCATGGCACACAGGGGTGTGTGCCATGTCGGCTCTTCACTTTGTTCTGCACCGAAACACGCAGCCTGCAAAGGAAGTATGTGAGTGTAGTGGTACAGGACCTCTAAGGGTAGCACAATAAGTGCTGCAGCCCTTAGAGGCCTTCTCTGGTCACAGTGCCCTGGGTACCTGTGGTACCATTTACCAGGGACTGACCTGTGGCCAGAGATGCCAATTGGGTTAGTTTTGGGGAAAGAACATAGGCCCTGGGAACCTGATTGGCAGGGACCCAGGGCACACCAAGTGAAAGTGCATCAGTAGTCTGGCAAAAAGTGGGGGGGTTACTGCAACAGGAACCCACTTTCCTACAGATTATTCCAGCCCCTGTGAAGGAACTGTCTCAGAGGAACTTGAACCTGATCTGGTTGAGTTCTTGGGGACAGGGGGCCCTTCCAGGGCAGAACTGAGTCAGGAGCAGCACAACTGCCCCTCTCTTGAACCCCTCAGACAGCAAGCTGCTGCTGAGGCTGCTGGGAGTGCCAGTGGGTCCCACAGGATCTACTGGGATGAAAGACTCCTTTACTCAGAGGGTAGAGACCCCAATCCTTGTGCCACCAGGAGGCTGGTTATACCTCTGAAGTTTAGGGGCTTCCTACTGACAATGGCACATGATATCCCTTTAGCAGGACACCTAGGCCAAAGTAAGACCTGGGACAGGCTTGTCCCTCACTTTCACTGGCCTCACATGTTAGAGGACACAAAGGAGTTTTGTCACTCCTGTACCACCTGTCAAGCCAGTGGTAAGGCAGGTGGTACTACAAAGGCCCCCCTTATACCACTACCTGTGGTGGGGGTTCCCTTTGAAAGGGTTTGGATTGACATAATTGGTCCCATGGATCCTCCAACTGCATCTGGGCACAGATTCATACTAGTGGTGGTAGACCATGCCACTAGGTATCCAGAGGCAATACCCCTTAGAACCACCACAGCTCCTGTGGTGGCCAGGGCCCTCCTGGGAATTTTTTTCAGAGTGGGTTTCCCTAAGGAGGCCTTAACTGACAGAGATGCAAACTTCATGTCAAGTTACATAACTGCTATGTGGAAGGAGTGTGGAGTGAATTACAAATTCCCACACCCTATCACATACAATGCAATGGGTTAGTTGAGAGATTCAACAAAATCCTGAAGGGCATGATCATGGGCCTCCCAGAAAAGCTTAGGCAAAAATGGGATGTTCTGTTGTCCTGCCTTCTCTTTGCCTACAGAGAGCTTCCTCAGAAGGGGGTTGGTTACAGCCCTTTTGAACTTCTGTTTGGACATCCAGTTAGGGGTCCCTTGTGTCTAGTGAAGGAAGGATGGGAGTTACCTCTCAAACCACCTAAGCAAGACATAGTGGACTATGTACTTGGTCTCCGCTCCAGGATGGCTGAATACATGTAGAAGGCATCCAAAAACCTTGAGGCTAGCCAAGAATTACAGAAAGCTTGGCATGACCAAAAGGCTGTTCTGACTGTGTACCAGCCAGGACAGAAGGTATGGGTATTGGAGCCTGTGGCCCCAGCAGCTCTCCAGGACAAGTGGAGTGGACCCCATACCATTCTTGAGCAGAAGGAAGAGGTTACCTACCTGGTGGACCTTGGAACTCCCAGGAGCCCCCACAGGGTGCTCCATGTGAACAGGCTCAAGCCATATGTTGACAGGGCAGACATGGGCTTGCTCATTGGTACTGATGAGGGACAGGAGGAAGAGAGTGACCCACTCCCTGACCTCCTCTCACAGAACCCTGATGATGGTTCAGTTGGTGGTGTAGCCTTGGCAGGCAGCCTCACTGAACAGCAACAGACTGATTTTGATTGCAGGAAAGTCCTCAATCAGTATAGACATATGTTTTTCCTGAGTCCTAGTCAGACCACTTGGTGTACCCATGAAGTGTACACAGGTGAAAGTCTGCCTGTTAAAAATAAGATTTACAGGCAACCTGACCATGTCAGGGACTGCATCAGGACTGAGGTCCAAAAGATGCTGGAATTTGGAGTAATTGAACCCTCAGTTAGCCCTTGGGCTAGTCCAGTAGTCCTGGTACCCAAACCTCACACCCAGGGTGGTAAAAGAGAGATGAGGTTTTGTGTAGACTACAGGGGGCTCAATGTAGTCACTAGGACTGATGCTCATCCTATTCCTAGGGCAGATGAACTTATAGATACTTTGGCCTCAGTCAAGTTTCTGAGTACATTTGACCTCACTGCTGGCTACTGGCAAATCAGACTAGCTGAGAATGCCAAGCCCAAACCAGCATTCTCAACCCCTAGTGGGCATTATCAATTTGTGGTGATGCCTTTTGGTTTGTAGAATGCACATTTCAAAAGTTGGTGAATAAAGTTCTCACAGGCCTGGAAGACTATAGTGCAGCCTATCTTGATGATATTGCTGTCTTTAGTTCCACCTGGGAGGATCACTTGGTCCACCTGAGAAATGTTCTGGAGGCCCGGTAGAGTCAGGTTGTGTACCTGGGCCACCTTGTGGGTGGAGGCCAGGTTCAACCATTGCAGAGCAAAATCCAGACTATCATGGACTGGGTTGCCCCAACTACCCAGACTCAGGTCAGAGCTTTCTTGGGCCTGACTGGGTACTACAGGAGGTTTGTCAAAGGATATGGATCCATAGTGACCCCTTTGAATGATCTGACCTCTAAAAGAATGCCTAAGAAAGTTCAGTGGACAGTTAGCTGTCAAAAGGCATTTGATGACCTGAAGCAGACCATGTGCACTGCTCCCATTCTGCAAAGTCCTGACTATTCCAAACAATTCATTGTTCAAACTGATGCATCTGAGTTGGGGGTAGGGGCTGTGTTATCACAACTGAATGAAGAGGGTCAGGATCAGCCAGTAGCTGTTATAAGCAGAAGGCTGACCCCCAGAGAGAAACGTTGGTTAGCTATTGAGAGGGAAGCCTTTGCTGTGGTTTGGGCTCTGAAGAAGCTGAGGCCATACTTGTTTGGCACTCACTTTATTGTTCAGACAGACCATAAGCCCCTCTTATGGCTAAAACAGATAAAGGGTGAAAACCCCAAACTTTCGAGGTGGTCCATTTCCCTACAGGGGATGGACTATACAGTGGAACATAGACCTGGGAGTAACCATGCCAATGCAGATGGACTCTCCAGATATTTCCACTTAGAAAATGAAGACTCAACTGGTCTAGGTTATTCTCATGTCCTCTCATTTGGGGGGGGGTTGTGTAGGAAAGTAGGATCTGCTTCTTATGGTTACCCCCACTTTTTGCCTGATGTCTCACTGTTTTTGAGTAGTCTGACTGGGATCCTGCTAATCAGGACCCCAGTCTATCTGCTTTCTCCCTTAAATTGACATACATTTACTTTGGTACACTCCAGATTGGATACTGGGGTACCCTTATAAGTCCCTAGTAGATGGTACACCATGTACCCAGGGCATAGGTACCCCAGAGGCCTCCCATGGGCTGAAGCATGTATTATGCAACCCATGAGAGGCCATGCAAAATGGAACTCGAGGTCTGCTACTGCAGCCTGTGTAAGATGATGCTTGCACCACTTACATTAGATATAGGTTCACTATATCTAATTGTCACTACACTTAAAACTTATAAGTCACCCCTATAGCAGGCCTTAACAATCCTGAAGGCAGGGTGCTGGGTTTTATGTGAGAGGGTGCCCCTGCATGAGCAGAGCCTCTCTGCAGCCTTCAGAGACCATTCTCCCGGGTTGTCTGTGACTCAGCCGGACATATAGGTAAATGCCATCTCAAAAACGGCTGCATAGAAACATATTGTGTTTGGTATCAAACACCTTGGAATCATACCTCCACACCAGTAGCTGGTGTGGGAGGTATGATTCCACCCTTCTGAAGCGAGCTTCGTGGGGTCACTGGTCTTACCGGTGCCAGCCTTCTCGACCTGGACAGCACAAAATGGATGCTGCTGACCAGAGACACATTTCTGCCCTCCTGCTGCTGAGCCAAGCTCGAGCAGAGGAAGGCAGCACAATAGGCATCCTGTCACAGGGAGGTGTGACCACCTCCCAGACAGGATTTAGTGTATTGGGGCTGGGTGGGTGCACTCTGAGAGTGCCTGAAAGTCCGCACTGGGGTCACATTTGGTGTCCCTGTGCATAGTCCAGCTCAAACCAGTTCTGGGAGCCATTGGCTCCTGCTCTGGCACGAAACTGGGCAAAGGACATGGGTGTAGCCACCCCTCTGCACTGCCCCTCCCCTAGGAGGGTCCCCTGAATCTGTCCAACCCTCTCCCGTGGGTACAAAAGGGCTTACCTGGCTGTAAGACTTTAGATTTTACGTGGACAAGATTCTACAAGAAGAAACCACTGACCTTCGACCGTCTGGATACCTTGGACTTCGCTGGACCTCGACTGTTCTCGACTTCGTCCCCCTTTCCATCCGAAGCTTAGTTTGTGCCTTTGCTCCATACAGGCTCCGTGCAGGACCTGTGGTGCACTTAAGACAACAGAAGAATCTCCCTTGGAGTGAAGGAGTCACTCACCTGCTTCGCAGGCACCTAACTGCAACTAGCAAGAAAAACAAGGGGGTTTAGAGTGATGCGGTATGCGATGGCGCCTCCCAGTGTATACGTATGTAAGGAGCAATGAAAATTATGATACGGTGCCACAGGTAGGGGGATGACCCTAAACCCCCAAGGTAGACCGAAGTCTAAGATACAATAATACAGGTAGCCTGTGCACACGTAATCTGTGTCAACAGTATGATTACTGCAAGTAACATGAATACATAACAATCACAGTAGTCAAATTGGCGTTTTCTTTCTTGTGGTTTACTTGAAGAACAGATGCCCAGTCAACACGTGTTTTGTCAGGGTAAGAACCCACAACTTCTTCAGGGCTACAGGATGTATAACAGCAATATGTTAACAAACTGTTCCATACAGTAGAAAATAACTGCAGACAGGATGGCGATAAACTGTGACTTCAGTGCAAAATACACCCATTGTGATGGGACCATAACCGAGAGAATATGTTGTTATTCGAAACATTGTGAGTGGTAAAGTCACCAATACATGCGTACATGTGTCGGTATATTCAAACATGAGCTAAACATACTGAGCAAATTTTGATGTTGCCGATCCATAGTTGCCAGTGGTATAAATGCCAGGAAGTGTGGATCCATGTCATATGATATGAATATTGAAATTAGTGCCATACATTACTAGCTTCTAGCGAAGTAATTGTACATCTGTGTGTTTAGTGCGATTTAATTAGGGAAAAGAAAAGCCAACACCAGGCATGAGAGAACGACAAAGGCGTGGGAAAAGAGGGTAGGCGAGATAAGGAATGGTGTATAGGTTCTAGAGAGCACATCTTACCTATTCGACAGATGGATAGAAAAGAGACAATTCTGAAAATGTGTTATCTAAACATCAAGAAGATATAAAACAAAGAAAAGCAAGAAAGCTTAAGAGAGATGAATTGGATTATAGGGAAGGGAGAGTGTTTACCTTCGCCAAGAAGTATGATGAAATCCTAATAAGAGACCAGAACAAGAACAAACTCAATAGACAGCAAACAATTTCCGTCTCCTCGAGCTCAACCTCCCTGAGTGTACCATTGTCGAGTGACGGTGAACTGGATAACGCACCAGGCACCTCTAACCAAGACAGATCAGAGAACTCTTTTTAAAGGAGGTCCAACGCATAAAAAAGGGAAACAGGGCACAACCCAACAGTGGGGCTCAAATAAGAAAACAAGGAGAGGCAAGAGAGCCGGTCGCAAACGACTACAGGAGAAATTTGAGGTCAGGGGACAGGAAGAATTAATGGATGGACATGGGGGTCGACATCATTAACTTATCCTCCCTCATCCTCACAGATGACATGATCTCTCTTCTTAAGAAAGGCTTAGGATTTTGCCCGAGTGATAGGAGGGATGCATGCAAAGCAAAAATTGATTTGTTTAAATTTGTGAGAAACTTAAAATTGAAGAAAATGTTTTTGAATAATCCGATGATGAATAAACATGTTAAGAACATCCCCATGTGCGGAGTGTTGGATGTACTCAGTATACAAGACCTGTATGACACACAATTGTTATTGTCTATCACAAATCAAAATGCAACACCAGAGGATTTGAGGCAACTACTCACTGACCTTGATGTAGAAACTGATTACACTATATCCAGTGGATTAAAATCCAAATCTAGATGGACGCCAACTTTACCTGGGGGAAATACCATTGATACCTTCTATAAACTGGTCTTACAAGATATCGATAAACTAGAGTCCAGGAGTAAATCATACAAGAGGCCTAATCTAGACAACTTTACACATGGAGAGCGACAGGCTCTTGCATTGTTATCTACAGACACATCTATTACCATCAGGGAGTCTGACAAGGGGGGCAACATCGTCATCATGAATAGACAGGATTATAACATGGAGATCTTAGGGCAACTCAATGACAACACATGCTATGAAGCCCTCACCACTAACCCAACAGGCACACTCACCTTCCTTATCAACAAACACCTGAAGGCCTGGCGGGAAGAGGGTTTGCTTAGCGAAGAAGAATTCCTTTACCTGAAAGTTGAGAGACCCAAATTCCCAGCACTTTACACACTGCCTAAAGTGCACAAGAACCTTCCCTTCCCGCCTGGCAGACCCATAGTGTCCAGCATAGGGGGTCCCTCAGAGCGAATTGCAGAATACGTTGACATGTTCCTGCAACCGATTGTTCAGAATCTTCCTGCTTACATCAGGGATACGGAACACATCCTAAGCTTACTAACTGACCTTACCTGGCAGAATGACATCATCTTAGCCTCACTTGCCGTAGTCGCCTTATACACAAACATTGACCCATGCATTGGTATACAGGCCATGGAATGGCATTTTAGCAAAAAACCAGCTACACAATGGCAACATACCAGAATGCTAATAGCAATGACAGAATTAATACTCAGTAACAATTGCTTTATCTTTGAGGGTCGTTGGTATAAGCAAATACGGGGAGTGGCCATGGGCTCAAAATTTTCGCCTTCATTTGCCAACCTCTTCATGGGGTATTCCGAAGCCAAATGGATATGGAGTGACAATGGCAGCAGGTTTAACCAATATATCGTTTACTGGGGTCGTTACATAGACGATTGTTTGCTGTTATGGTCAGGAACCGAGGAGACACTTCAAGAATTCTACTTATACCTAGACACTAACACACTAGGAGTCCAATTCACACATCAGCATAGTAGGACACACCTTGTCTTTCTGGATGTTGAGTTGTATGTGCGGGATGGTTCAATACATAGCAAGTTACATCGCAAGCCCACCGCATGCAACTCTGTCTTGCATGCTACCAGTGCGCAGCCCAAACATCAAATTAAAGCCATCCCCTATGGGGAATTCACCAGAGCAAGAAGAAATTGCAGTGAGGACATAGAATTTCACACATGCCTGCGTACCATGAAAAAGAGATTTCAGGCCAGAGGTTACCAACAAACTTCTCTGGATAGGGCTGAGAGACGCATACTACGTGTTCCGCGTACAGAGACACTTAGAGAGAGGGAGTCCAGGAACACACAAACACAACCCGTGAGACTAATTACCAACCATAACCAGAAAGCGAACATCATGACCAAGAGCATGCACAAACACTGGGACCTATTAAGAGCGGACAAATCTCTAGAGGCATTCACCTCACATAGACCGCTTGTTACCTACAGGAGAGGGACTACACTGAGAAGCATTTTGAGTCCCACTGTCCCCAATACAATCAAAGAGAATGATTGGCTCACCAAACACGCATTAGGCTTTCATAAATGTGGGAGCTGTGGTGTATGTAGATGGGCAATGCACAATACATCTAAATTCCAAGGTCCTGATGGCAGGGAATACCGGATGAAGCACAATATCAATTGCACAACACGCTTTGTGATATACATTATCATGTGTAGATGCCGTAAACAATACGTATTTGCAAAGAACAACGATCAGAGTTGGAGGCCAGATAGGTCCTCGGATAGCCGGAGCTATTATTAATACAAAGGTAGTCTTAATCTAAGTATTATTAGTGAACACAAAGTGCCAACAAAATTTGGAGAACAGAGTATGCAGGGACACAAGGTTGTTTGTATGATACCACATTTATTAACATCATAAATGAGTATCAATCACATTAGGAACTAGTCCTGGTGCTCACACAAAGGTGAAAAGTGCGTGAAGTGATAAGTGCTAGTGACTTAAAATTTACATCGCATTGACAACACTATACAAAACTCCATAATTAATAAAATATATTTAAAGAGTTTCGGTTGTGAAAGTCGACGGCGTTTCGATCTCCTTAGGTTGAGATCATCATCAGGACGAGAAAGCGTGTGAGCAGATAGGATCTAGATAACAAAAGAAACCATTGGTCCAGGGGACATAAATCAACATACTAAAAAAACTAAAAACAACCAATTCCTTAATGGACGATTAGCTACACTGAAGGTAGGATCATAGACATTGATATACAGTTACTTACAAGAATTTCTTAATAATTAATCAATTACAAGAGACAGAAGGAGCTACTGGTAAGGAAAAAGCTGTAGCTACATAGTGCATGCACAAGGAGAGGATGTGCAGGGTGAAGAACATACATGGTGGAACAACTAGCAGTTATGAGAAGGACCATGTAAGTGGGCAAGAGCGATGAGAGAAAAGGCACATAACGCGAGTAATGCCGACATGCCATGGCGAAAAGTGGCCAATTACCGCATGGAAGGGACTGCACGGTCAGTGAGTAAAATAGATAGTGAGAAGGCAATTCAAGGAGAAGCAAGGAAGGAGGTACCTTGTAGCGGGACGATATAATTAAGAATCGTCAGCGGGTAACAATAGTCGGGTTCAACCGAATCTGCAAGGGAGAGGAGCCCGGTAAGATGTGCAAGATACTACAATGGTGTGAAAGCAGTGTAGTGGCAACTAATGTGTGGAAAGCTTACGTAGTAATGTTTGGTAAGAGGTCTTGCCACTCAGCGGGGTACGTGCTGGCCGTGAACCAGGGAGGAATCAACCACCAGGAATCAATCGAGCAAGCTGAGGAGAGAAGCGGGGAAGTTAAACCAAGGCACAGCCGGGGTGGGTCGCTACGCGGAAGCAGGACTCGGCTACAGTAAGCGGGGATTACAACTTACTTAGAATTGAAATTGAAGGAAGAGGGACAGGATCCTGATACTTCCAGGGCAGCTACAATGAATGGTGCCGGCGTCTGGGAGAGTGAATCTCTCAACGTGTAGTAGAAAACACCGGAAGAGCGAATTTAAAAAGGGGTGGGGAAAAGAGCGTGCATGCGTGATGACGTGTCCGGGTTCAATTAAGAACGTCCGGGGTTGGAGGCCATGTTGAATGAGGCAGATAAGGAGCAGAAGGACTGAAAATTAAGTGTAAAGGACAATAGAAGATATAAAAATTATAAAGGAAACATAACAAAAATAACAAGGGAATGAATTAAAAACAGCTGACAGTAGGTTAGCTGTATACAGACATGTTATATGCAAAATGTTAGGGACACAACCAATTATAGTATCAAGTTCCATTCCTCAATTGTATTGAGTCCATTTTCAATTGAGCGGCATTTGAACATCCACAGGCACTCAAGCCTGTTGAGAATAGCTTGAATATCACCACCTCTTGGATTGGGGTGTACCATGTCAATAACTTGCCAACGCAGATCTTGTTCGGAGTGTCCTTTCTCAATAAAGTGTTCCACCAGCGGTGCATTGATATTCTGGCAGCGAATTCTGCTTCTATGCTGTCCTATCCGAGCTTTTATTCTCTGCGTGGTTTGACCAATATAGAGGAGGTTGCAAGGACATTGAATACAGTAGATCACGTTTACTGAATTACAGTTGGAAAAGAAATCCAGTTTGTGACTAGTAGTGTCAAAAACAAATTCTTTTGTGTTTTTGTGAAAGGGCATGCAACACAATTACCACATTTAAAGTGCCCTATAACTGGGGGAGACCGAAGCATGAGTGCACAGTATTGGCCTTAGGTAAGGGTTTATGTGCCCTAACCAAATGATCTTTAATGTTGCGTCCCCTCTTAAAGGAGAACAAGGGGGCCTCATTAGTGATATTAATGGAAGTCAGGAGGGGCCAGTGTTTTTTAATCATCTTAGTTATTTTATTACTGGCGGGCCCAAATGTGGTAACGCACGGAATGCGTGTCATAGGCTTTTTGGGGGTTTGTTCCAGTAGAGTATCCTTCACATATGGTTCCAGTACCACACAGATTAGCTACCTAGACGTTAACGTCACACCTACAGAAGGTGGTTTGTACACCACCCTATACCGTAAACCCACGGAACGCAACACCTTACTTCATTACAAAAGTAACCACCCCAGAGCACTCCGTGATGGTCTTCCATATGGACAATTCCTAAGGATACGTAGGAATTGCAAATTCAAAGAGGATTATTTCAGGGAAGCAGATACCCTATGTGCCAAACTTATGAGCAGAGGTTACCCTCGCCGCTTGGTTAGGAGATCTATGAAAAGGGCTTGGTATACACATAGGGATACTCTACTGGAACAAACCCCCAAAAAGCCTATGACACGCATTCCGTGCGTTACCACATTTGGGCCCGCCAGTAATAAAATAACTAAGATGATTAAAAACACTGGCCCCTCCTGACTTCCATTAATATCACTAATGAGGCCCCCTTGTTCTCCTTTAAGAGGGGACGCAACATTAAAGATCATTTGGTTAGGGCACATAAACCCTTACCTAAGGCCAATACTGTGCGCTCATGCTTCGGTCTCCCCCAGTTATAGGGCACTTTAAATGTGGTAATTGTGTTGCATGCCCTTTCACAAAAAACACAAAAGAATTTGTTTTTGACACTACTAGTCACAAACTGGATTTCTTTTCCAACTGTAATTCAGTAAACGTGATCTACTGTATTCAATGTCCTTGCAACCTCCTCTATATTGGTCAAACCACGCAGAGAATAAAAGCTCGGATAGGACAGCATAGAAGCAGAATTCGCTGCCAGAATATCAATGCACCGCTGGTGGAACACTTTATTGAGAAAGGACACTCCGAACAAGATCTGCGTTGGCAAGTTATTGACATGGTACACCCCAATCCAAGAGGTGGTGATATTCAAGCTATTCTCAACAGGCTTGAGTGCCTGTGGATGTTCAAATGCCGCTCAATTGAAAATGGACTCAATACAATTGAGGAATGGAACTTGATACTATAATTGGTTGTGTCCCTAACATTTTGCATATAAATGTCTGTATACAGCTAACCTACTGTCAGCTGTTTTTAATTCATTCCTTGTTATTTTTGTTATGTTTCCTTTATAATTTTTATATCTTCTATTGTCCTTTACACTTAATTTTCAGTCCTTCTGCTCCTTATCTGCCTTATTCAACATGGCCTCCAACCCCGGACGTTCTTAATTGAACCCGGACACGTCATCACGCATGCACGCTCTTTTCCCCACCCCTTTTAAATTCGCTCTTCCGGTGTTTTCTACTACACGTTGAGAGATTCACTCTCCCAGACGCCTGGCACCATTCATTGTAGCTGCCCTGGAAGTAGCAGGATCCTGTCCCTCTTCCTTCAATTTCAATTCTAAGTAAGTTGTAATCCCCGCTTACTGTAGCCGAGTCCTGCTTCCGCGTAGCGACCCACCCCGGCTGTGCCTTGGTTTAACTTCCCCCGCTTCTCCCCTCAGCTTGCTCGATTGATTCCTGGTGGTTGATTCCTCCCTGGTTCACGGCCAGCACGTACCCCGCTGAGTGGCAAGACCTCTTACCAAACATTACTACGTAAGCTTTCCACACATTAGTTGCCACTACACTGCTTTCACACCATTGTAGTATCTTGCACATCTTACCGGGCTCCTCTCCCTTGCAGATTCGGTTGAACCCGACTATTGTTACCCGCTGACGATTCTTAATTATATCGTCCCGCTACAAGGTACCTCCTTCCTTGCTTCTCCTTGAATTGCCTTCTCACTATCTATTTTACTCACTGACCGTGCAGTCCCTTCCATGCGGTAATTGGCCACTTTTCGCCATGGCATGTCGGCATTACTCGCGTTATGTGCCTTTTCTCTCATCGCTCTTGCCCACTTACATGGTCCTTCTCATAACTGCTAGTTGTTCCACCATGTATGTTCTTCACCCTGCACATCCTCTCCTTGTGCATGCACTATGTAGCTACAGCTTTTTCCTTACCAGTAGCTCCTTCTGTCTCTTGTAATTGATTAATTATTAAGAAATTCTTGTAAGTAACTGTATATCAATGTCTATGATCCTACCTTCAGTGTAGCTAATCGTCCATTAAGGAATTGGTTGTTTTTAGTTTTTTTAGTATGTTGATTTATGTCCCCTGGACCAATGGTTTCTTTTGTTATCTAGATCCTATCTGCTCACACGCTTTCTCGTCCTGATGATGATCTCAACCTAAGGAGATCGAAACGCCGTCGACTTTCACAACCGAAACTCTTTAAATATATTTTATTAATTATGGAGTTTTGTATAGTGTTGTCAATGCGATGTAAATTTTAAGTCACTAGCACTTATCACTTCACGCACTTTTCACCTTTGTGTGAGCACCAGGACTAGTTCCTAATGTGATTGATACTCATTTATGATGTTAATAAATGTGGTATCATTCAAACAACCTTGTGTCCCTGCATACTCTGTTCTCCAAATTTTGTTGGCACTTTGTGTTCACTAATAATACTTAGATTAAGACTACCTTTGTATTAATAATAGCTCCGGCTATCCGAGGACCTATCTGGCCTCCAACTCTGACCGTTGTTCTTTGCAAATATATATTACCCCTGGTCACACTATTGGGGTACCCTTGTTCTTTATATATATAGTAAACAATACGTAGGCAGTACCATCCGTATGCTTAAAGATCGTATTGGTGAACATGCTAGGGCACTCAAACAAGGGGACATTAGATACCCCATGGCAATCCATGCCATTGATTGTAAAGAACAAGGCCAGTATAAACAATTCAGTTTTTTCGGCATTGAAGTTATTCCACCACACCAGAGGGGCGGGGATAGGGAATTGTCCTTACGCCGCGCAGAAGCAATCTGGATTATGCGCCTTAAAGCGGTAGAGCTGGGACTAAATACCGACCATGAGCTACAATTCTTTCTAGGCGATTAAGACAGTTGATATATGTGTGGACATCACCTGGTCATGGTTTATACTGGTGTAATTTTCAATAGCATTGTTAACTTGTTTTACAAATTTTCTGAACACATTTGAAGCTGTATTATTTATATTCGAATAGATTTATAACTAATATATGCATTTTGTATTCGAATTGATTCATAATGAATACATGTATAATGTGAAGTAGATGGCAGATGTAACCTTTGCTACCGACTCTGCTTGCCTTAATTTTTTGCATCATCATTCTATCTTTATCGTATTTTCACGCACCATGATACTAGCATACACAGCATGTGGTGATCTATTATTCCTGTAATATACCGTCACTAGTGCATCTTTTACATGGCAATTTATTAGTCCTCACTCCCTCTCTCTTCGTGATCCTTATAGAGTCGTTTCAGTGGTGTATATTAGTCAGGTTTTTTACCGCTTTGGATATTACTCCATGACTTATTTGAAATATTTATCTATCTTTTGGAGACGTTTCCCCTTATTGGGATTAGGTTCATGTTTTATCTCGCGATTTACTCATGTTAATCTATCCTAATTTTGGACTCCCCCGAGTATAGGGATATCGTTCCTCTCTCCCATGCATATCGTGAGTAGCCCATTACACCGCTTTGCCATAGTTTACACGAGGGCAATTATACTCCACTCCATTTGCCTTCCCTCACTTCTGGTTGATACTCCGGATGGTGAGTTTACGTTCTAGTCTCGACACTCTCCTTACAAATACGGAAGCCAAAACTCTTTCCTTGACTTCCTGTTTGTCGCGCTAGCTCTGGCTGTCAAGCGTACTTGCTTGCCTCGCGTCTGACCAACTGACAAGGTAAGATTTTAGAGCTTTTTATTAGGTTGTGATTTTATATATGTACTACAGGATCCCCAATACATGTTAGTCATCCCAGGGTGGATACCACACCCTGCCTTGACTTCATGGTATTACCGGAGCGATTACGCCATTAGCATAGCGTTTGTCCGCCCCGCCTCTGTTTCAGATCGGATAATTTGCGCGTTTGCCATTCACACCGGTATATTTAGTTTATTTACCCTTTACCACGAGTCTTGCCTGCTTTTAATATATATCGCAAGCGTATGCAGACTTCTGCTAACGGATTAGTTTTACTCATTGCCCTACCATTTCCTTAGGGTCCTCTTATTGAATTTAGCATACCATTACTCTTAACATGTTCTTTGCCGCCGTTTATGGCCTTTGGTATACTCACCTAGCATTGGGTGGAGCATACACACTTAGCCTTTGCATTTATGACTCTTGCGCTTTTCCCATAGCTATACTCCTAGTTTTATTATGATCCATCACGCTGCTTGTGTTATCTCACTAGCCGCCCACTATTTTAATGTCCTGACAACTTAATACGCTGCTTTATTTACTCCTTTAACCGCCCACTTATCTATTATCCTGACTTTCTTTCCCTGTTGTTTTAATAATGGATACACCAGGTTGTGGGGCATCTTATTTTGAGCCCTAGGTCTTATTCACTTAATTAGGATACAAATTGCATGTTAGCAGGCGTTATATCCTTTCCCCGCCCTAAATTTACTACATCCCCACCTTCTCCCGCAGTGCTCCGGTTGTTGGTACTTACCATATTACCACCTGATGTTCTGCATTGCTACTGTTCACCCTTGCAGCCGGGATGGAATTACAACCGGCGGAGAGGTGAGCATGGTCTCATTCTCTCTTCTTTTTCTTTTTACTTTTTCCCTGTTCTGCCCGATTACTTATGAGGCTCCCTTTTGTTCTTTTCAGAATTGTCTCTTTTCTATCCATCTGTCCAATAGGTAAGATGTGCTCTCTAGAACCTGTACACCATTCCTTATCTCGCCTACCCTCTTTTCCCACGCCTTTGTCGTTCTCTCATGCCTGGTGTTGGCTTTTCTTTTCCTCAATTAAATCGCACTAAACACACAGATGTACAATTACTTCGCTAGAAGCTAGTAATGTATGGCACTAATTTCAATATTCATATCATATGACATGGATCCACACTTGCCTGGCATTTATACCACTGGCAACTATGGATCGGCAACATCAAAATTTGCTCAGTATGTTTAACTCATGTTTGACTATACCGACACATGTACGCACGTATTGGTGACTTTACCACTCACAATGTTTCGAATACCAACATATTCTCTCGGTTATGGTCCCATCACAATGGGTGTATTTTGCACTGAAGTCACAGTTTATCGCCATCCTGTCTGCAGTTATTTTCTACTGTACGGAACAGTTTGTTAACATATTGCTGTTATACATCCTGTAGCCCTGAAGAAGTTGTGGGTTCTTACCCTGACGAAACACGTGTTGGCTGGGCATCTGTTCTTCAATTAAACCACAAGAAAGAAAATGCCAATTCGACTACTGTGATTGTTATGTATTCATGTTACTTGCAGTAATCATACTGTTGACACAGATTACGTGTGCACAGGCTACCTGTATAACCTAACTGCAACTGACCAGTCTACTGCTCCTGAGCTTCTGCGGACTCCGAAGATTTCAGCCACACAGGAGGTGGGTTTCCGAAGGGCCCTGAGGTCGATCTGCCCTCTCACTGATTTTGAGGCCAGTATCCCTTGTGGGGACTGGATAACCCGAACCCCTGTGCACCGCATCCATTTGCAAGTGCATATGCTTGTTGGCGATCCCCGAGCTTGTGCATTGGACTCCGTGTAGTCCTGACCCTGAGCAGTATTTGCACCAAAGAACTCCGGCCTCCTCGCACCGTGTGCTTCGTGGGCTGGTACTTTGGAATCTTGCTTGAGGTCCCCTCGCGACTCCTGGTCATTTGGCCTGTGGGTCCTCCTGAGGGTCATCTTGATTTCTCATGGGATTTCCTGGTTGCTCCAGATGTGCCCTGACTCCCCATTGCTTGGTGAGTCTCCTGGACCTTGCTGGTCCACACCGTAACCTGCTTGACCTTCCTGCGTGGGTTGCTTTTCCCAAGACTTGTTGGTGCTCCCACCGGAGACTGACCCCTCAGCACTCGACATCCTTCGTGGGACAGCTCACCTCCGGCTTCTGATCATCCTCGACATCTCCTGGTCCTCGTGGCTGCAGAGTCAAGCATCCCTTCTTCGCATCTGAAGCACCCGACATCGGTGGGCATTCGTCTATCGAGCCCCTGGTCACTCTGAAGTGACCCAGACTCTGTCCCCTCTGCTTTCAGGTTCCTTCCTTCCAGAATCCAGGCTTGGATTCCACCGGACCCTTTTCACCTTCACGGCAGCAGTACTTCTTCACAGCCTTCCATTGAGAACAACAAGAGTTTCCGACGCCACTTCAGACCTATGCACCCGGCTCCTCTGGGATAGGTAACTCAGGTACTTTGGTATGCACGGGTGGGGTGGCTCTTCAAACTCTTAAGTTCCAAAGGGTTCGCTCGAAGTCCTCCTAGAAGGGTCCTTAAACTTTAAAAGTGTAACCACGACTTCCCCATAGAATTGTACGGAGCCCACGGTTGTGTTCCCATACTGCACCCGGCCTCCGTGGGGTCCCTGTCTACTCACCTTGGGTGGTTCCTTGGGGTCCCAGTGATTCTACGTGCTCTAGACCTTGTCTTGATCTCAGTCGTGTCTGTTATACCACTATTTTAGTATCTGGTTTGGTCTCCCCCTGGAGCCCACTGTATATTGTGCTACTTACAATCCTTCTATTGATCTTTTATTGTGTGCTTTGTGTTCTATCCTCGTGTAGAGGATAGTAGAGAGTGTTCTATTAATAAATACATATTTTATATAACTACTGTGTGGTTCGCATTCATTTAGTCATTCAGGAGGTGATATTCTGGTAAAACAAGCTGCTTTACATTGCTTCAAGATTAAGCCTGAAGGCTGCTCTCCACAGCTACCACAAGGATAGCTTTCTAAAGGTTATCTTTGACCTCATACATCGTAAGGGTCGTTTGGACTGGTGCAAGGTGCCCACTTTAATTAGTGGACAGCATATACCAGGCCAACTTCTCACACTGTTTAAAGGATCATTTCACATCTTGACTTCTACATGAGAAGCATATGCATTTTTTAAAGAACTTGAGAAAACTTCAGAATGATTCAATGCTTATATTATTCATGATTTCCCTTTTTATTTTTCTCTAAACTATCTTTTTTTTAATTTTAAATCTTTTTATTTGGGTTTTCACATTCAATTGTAAAATGAGTACATTTGTAGTTATACTGTTTTGTAAAGCATTGTTTCTTTGTCAACACAGTGCGTATACTATCAGAAACATGTATATTCTGTTCTGGTGCAATATCAAACAGAAGACAGAAAGAGAGAGGGAAAAAAGGAAGAAAAACTTTTCAGTTCACATCTCAGTCTATTTCATACTGACTATCCCATAGATCAATGCCATCATTGCGAGCTCGAGGTTTCTCTTCGGTTATCAAATGGTGAACTAATTTTACCTTGTCTGTTTCAGTGATTATACTGGGTTATTCAGGAGATATGTTTTTAGTGGGTCCCAGATATCTTTTGGCCTTGACATTAGTGGGAGTAATTCTGCATATGTTAAGGACTGTTCCTGCCAAAATATCAAATCCTGAAGCCATTCTTTAAATTTAGGAGCACTCCCTCTTCCCCATCTGTAGGCTACCTTTCGTTTGGCTAGCAAAACACCTAGTGCCGCATATTTCCTGTCTGCCTTTGGCATTTCTTCTGTATATCCCAATATGGCAATGATGGATGAGACTGCCATCTGGAAGGATATCATTTGAGTCATTGCATTAAACACCTGCATCCAGTATTTGTTGATAACAGTACATTCCCAGGCCAAATGCAGAAAATCCGCTGCTTCACTTCCGCATCTGTCACATTTGTCATTATCTCGTAAGTGGAATCTGTGCATTTTTACTGGCGTGTAGTATAATCGATGCAGACATTTATAATGAATTATTCGCTGTCTGCTACTAGCAGAAATGCAGCTAGTCTGTTGGCAGCAGTATTCCCATTGTTTGTGCGGTAGGGTGACCCCTAGCTCTGTTTCCCATTGTGTGTGGGCTTTTGTCTGATTTCGTATTAAGGATTCTCTAAACTATCTTTATGATTATTTTTCTGGGCAGTGTTGAGATATTGGAGCCATTTTTACACAGTATTTCATGCTTTTGGCTTTCTTATTTAGTTGATGGTAAGTGGTTGAAGGGTCCTTTCCTCCTGGAGAATTGCTGAACCCTACGTACAACACCATAGCACAAGTTATTTGGGGGTTACATGGTGGCCTGGGGTTATGGCGTGCAATACCCCTTTGAGGGCCTCATAGCAGAGGGAAGGTGTTTTGGCTTGAGATGGGTGGTCACAGGAGGTGGAACATTAGAAAAAGGGTAGTTTGCACAGTTTGTAGACCAGAAATATTTCCGTAGGGTGGTACTTTAGGATCAATAATTTAGTTTGAGCAAAAATGTTGTGTTGTGATGTATTCTGATGTCTCAATTAATTAAGATCATAACATGCACTGTTCAAGGCTTAACAAACAATGGGTCCATTTTGAAGTAGTTGAAAACTTTAAATCCAAATGTGATTTATTTTCAGGAAACTCATTTAAAATCTAATAATCCAAAGTTGGTAATTCCTGGGTATTTTTCTCATACTTTTTTCTCTTCACCTGCCGCAGCCATGAGGGGTGTAGCTTTCTATTTTTCTTCAAGCTTAAATTGTCAAATAGGGGAGATCCAGCGTGATGATGTAGGTAAATTGATTTGGGTCTCCGTGTCATTGGTTGGGAATCAGTATCCTTTGTTTACCTGACTTCTGATCTTTCACAGCATCCGTTTGAAAATGTTCTGTATTAACTTATTTTCTTTACTATGTATGCAGTGCACAAACCGAAAGCTTCTATTGTGTACATGTGAATTCATAAGCACACAGTTCTTCAGAACACGCTTATTCTGTACTCAGTTTTACCAATGGTTCTTTAATAAACGTTGCCCAGGAAGAAAATCGGAGATTGGGTCGCATGGCTGTCTACTGGGAGCAGAAGAGCCAACCAAGGGTCGCCTGAAGCCTTTGAGGCACAGTACAGTTAATTTTTCCTCAACTCCAGCTTGAGTGTATGCCTTATGTGCTAGTATTGAAAGATGTGCCAGGTTGAGTACCCGACGTGAGAGAAACTTACTCCACTCTGAAAAACAAAGTGCTAAAGGGGTAAAACCGGCTGGCTGATTGATTATTCTAGAGAAATTTGATGATTAGACGAACATCCTGGATTGGGTCCTGAAAGAAGTAAACCTCTGGGGACTGCCTCATCATCATTTTTAAGTCACCTGACTTGGTAGAATCTTTAAGTTTTTCAGTTCCCAAGGCCGAGTCTCGGGCTCCATTCAAGTGCTTCCATTGGGTTATATTTTCCGTCAAATGGCTATTCCCTCTATATTAAGACGAGGGAGTCCTTCCAGCCGGGAGGTATGAATCAAGAATTTAATGTTGAAATCCAGAACTCTTTTATGCCACTTGCCGCTTTAGAAGATCAGGACTGACTTTCCCACCGATTGGAGGGGGCCATGCAGTCTGGAATTTATCAGGGCACAATTGGGTGGAGGGTTCATGTGTCCGAGAGGTTGGAGGGGCTCTTGGAGGCATGCCCTAGTTTGTCATCAGGGATTTCTATACCCATTTTAGATAACCCTGGTTGTTCTGGGGCAGAAAGGCAGGGATTAAGGCTCCTGTCATGGAGCATAGCTTACCCGTTATAAGCTTACAAATTGTATTGGCTTTCCGAAATAAAAAAACAGATATTATTTTAATGCAGGAAACATGGTCCTAGGATGACTTTAGTGAGGATGGGTATTACTCCTTCTGTAACAGAGCTTCATCATCTAGTTCAGGGCACGCTAAGGGGGGGGGCTAGCTATTTTAATTTCTGTCAAACGCCCAGGCATTTCATCTAAAATCATTACCCATTCACCCCATTTTCAGTTCATTTTCTTACAGACCCTGTACTCACTTGATCTAATTTTGATAAACCTGTATAATGTATTTGACACCAGAGTAATGGAGGTAATTGAGGGCCTGGAGATTGGTCTAGAATCCTTCACTAAAGGTTATAATAGAGACGCTCATAGTTTGGGCAGGTGATTGTAACATTGAGCTATGTGGTTCTAATGAACCCTCACCCTGTGGAGCTAAAGATAAGGATGGAGGTGACACCCCGCATTTTCAACATTCGCCAATTGGGGACCTCATGGACAGGTTTATGGTATCTAAAAATGTGAACTTCGTAATAGAATTTAGGGTGGATGGGCTCCCGTTACTCTCCTTCTTTACAGGAGCCTCCAAGGGAAGTGAGATTGATTTCTTCATCCTTTCCTTGGATTTGGCTGCAAATATATTGGGTCATGAGGTTAAGGCCTCTGGTATTAGTGATCATAACCCTTTGTTACTGGCTTTTGATTTGCGCTTGGGGAGTAAGGAAGGGAGTCAGGAGACCTTACCACTATCCAATTTAGATAATAAAGGTATGAGAATTAAATGGGAGACAATAAATAAGGGGACCTTTTTGGCTAATCTGGTTAAGGAACATTTTCAATATTGACCTTGGTGGAGAAATCCCCAAAGTCGATTATAGATGCCCTTAGTTCCCTTTGTGTGGCAGTTGATAATGGATTGAGGTGTAATAGAGCAGTTAAACCATCACCCCCTCTTAGTTGGTTTAATCATGAGTGCACTATGGCTCATAAATAAAAAGTAGTTCCATTGAAACTCCTCGCGTTAGAGAAGAAATTTTGGAAGCACAAAGGTCTTACAAAGCTATTTTGGAAGCGTTGAGATCTGAGTTGAGGAGGACTGCCTGGAAAGAACTGGGTAAGGCCGCCAGATTGAGGGATAGTGCCTCTTTTTGGAACATGGTTAACTAACCTTTTTTTTACTGGATATAATAAACCAACATTAGACACAGTGATTTCAGCTGAAGCATGGGTCGATCATTTTAGCAATATATATTTTTTTGATAAACAACTTTAATATTTTCGTTGCGAGGAATAAAACAAGTCACCGAAATGGTCCTGAATAGGACACCACCCACATCACATGCCATCAGCTGAGAGCCAATACTGCAGAGAACACATTGCGTAATAAGGGGTCAAGGGTCACACAACCAACAAAATCACAATAACTCCGTGCCCCGTCCCAAACCCCCAGTCTATTTGCCCCAAATCTTGTATGTGGTCGGACATCCACATGCCTCATAAACAGCTTTTTCTTGTTGAACGCACCAATCCACTCCGGATCGCCACTTCGACAACTTTGGTGCTGTAGTTGCCTTCCAGTGGTAGGCAATGTCACTTTTAGCGACCAACAGGGCAGTGCCCAGGGATACCTTGTCTGCTTGAGAGCCACCCACCCCATAGTATACTTCCAATAAAACCAAATGGGGAGAAAGCTCTATTGACAGGTCTAAAACATCAGCTATTACTTTCTCCCAATATCATGCTATAATCGGACAAGACCAAACCATGGAGAAATATGTGGGACTTAATGAAACAGAAATTCCTATTTTAAATATATACAATTGGCTGTTTGAAGATTTGCAAAGGGTTTTTTATAAGGTGTACTTTATGCAACATCTAATTCTGTTAAGGAGACAAAGTGGATTGACCAAGCGGTCAAATCAGCCAAGTCTTTACTAAGAATGGCCTTCATAGATGGGATCGGTCTAAAATTAGTGCAGCAAGACGCACTTATAAGGCACTTCTGAATAAGGCAAAAAGGAATTGGGCCGAAACACTCTGGCAGGATCTGTTAGCCGCCAGTAAAACAAATGATGCTAGGTTGTTTTGGGGTCTTGTGGCTCAAACCAAGTCTGAAAATGATAAGTCACATCATCATAGTATCGTGCCTGAAAAATGGGTGGCACATTTTTCTACCCTTTATGCCGCAGGAGACCGCAATGTCCTGGGGAGTAATAACAACTCAGATGCCTCTACGAATTTGCATATTACAACCCCCACAGAAGCTAATGTCCCTGTTGTCTTTAGCCTTGATGATACAAATAGAGTTATTGATTCCTTAAAATCTGCTAAGGCCCCAGGTCCGGATAAATATCCTGGAGACTTATATAAAACAGAGCCCTTGATCTGGACATCCTATTTAAACTTATTATCAAATAAAATAGCGGTTGGGGACAAGGTGCCCGATTCTTGGCTCGGGCAAAGATTATAACAATACACAAAAAGGGAGATGCAAGTTTTCCCTCAAATTATAGGCCGTTCAGCCTGATTGATAACGCAAAAAAATCTTCGCAAAAAAATCTTATAGAAACTCAATGATTGGGTTGATGCAAACAAAATTTTGTCCCCTCTTCAGGCAGGTTTTAGAGCAAAGGTTAGCACAAGTGATCAGATTTTTAGGTTTACAATTTTGTATTGGAAATATGTTTTAGTACAAAACCAAAAGCTTTATGTGGCTTTTATTGATTTAAGAGTCGCGTTTGATCTTATTCCACGTTCAAGCTTATGGTGGGTTTTGACAAATATGGGGGCTCCAGGTAATCTTGTTCAACTAATTAGCAAATTGCATGAGAAAAATGTTGCTCAAGTTTGCTGGGGTCACAATGGAGAATTAACCGTATGTATTCCCATTGAGCGAGGTGTACTCCAGGGCTGTGTTCTTGCACCTACGCTGTTATATTAACTATGTCATAGAGGCCTTGGAGCAATGCAGAAATGATTCTCCGGTTCGGAACGATAGGAAGATACCAATTCTTCTCTTTGCCGACGATTCCCTTCTTATTTCAACGACTCCTATGGCGCTCCAAATTTTAATTGATACATTTCTTTGTTTTACCAATTCTAGGGGCCTGGAGTTAAACGTGAATAAAACCAAATATATGGTGCTTTGTAAAGGCAAGTGGAAGAATTCCATTGTTCATGTAGGCAGTGAAATTTTAGAAAGAGTACAACATTTTGATAATTTAGGTGTTAAACTGATGGACAACTACAGGTGGACAAGTCAACTGAATAAGAGCAGCCTAGTAATAGAGCATCGATTTAATGCCATTATCAGATTTTATAAGCAAACAACATCGTGTGTTGTTTCACCTGCCCTGGAAATCTATCGTGCTAAAGCTCAGGGAGCGCGCTTTATGGTGCAGAGATCTGGGGCTGCGTTGATACTCATTTACTGTCAATCGCAGAAAACAACTTTATTAGGAAATTGCTTTCTGTCCCATCCAGTACACCTCTTACTTCATTATATTTTGATGTGGGGTTGAAAAGAATTGCTGATCTGGCTGTTTTTGTGTTTAGTGTAGGGGCGAGGCTAAGCCACGAATGGAGTAGGACGTGAATCACCACGTTTCTGCTCTGCCGCGGCCTATTAACAAGCATCTGCCGCTTCTCTGGCATCTGCTCTGACCCACGAACACTTGCCTACCTTCTAGGGCGGAGCAGGGGTTTCCGGGAGCGCTGGGACGACCTGCCGGCGAGGATTGAAGTCTCGGCTGCGAGCCCACTGCGGTGCCTGGAGCGGCCATCTTGACTCTTCAGCCCGGGTACCTGGCGCCGGATCCACCTCCCCCTTCCCACTGGGATTAAGGCCAGCCACCCTGGACTCGATCTCCACCCCCGGGTAGGCGACTGCCCTGGGCTTGGGCCCTGCATCTCACGCCTCCCGCCCGATCGGAGTGCTCAGTGGGGCCTTCCCGGGGCAGGCCTCCTGTTGAAACTGGTGCGGCCTGCCCCTGGACTTTGTCACCGTCGGGGCCTGAAGGAGGCTGATGCGGACGCTCGCCTTGACGGGGGACCGTGGCTGAGGTCCCGCCTGACTGCCTGCTGCGTGGATCGGAGGCTGGTGGATGTGGCCTCCGCGGCAGCCTGGAGAGCCAAGACCGGACCAATCTCCCATGGCTCCTGATCCCCGCGTCTGCCTTGAGCCCTGACCGGGCCATCCCCGCCCGGCGAGCAGCGGTGTCTCTCTCCTCTGTGTGAGCCTGACAGTCTGTAGTGGCGAAGGAGGTAAGGGGGATCGGCTGCAGGACGCAAGCAGCGGGGCCTCTCTCCCCCCGCCTCCCCCCTCCATTACAGTCTACCAGCCCTGAGCCTCACCCTCGATCTTGGGGCTCAGCTTGCTGAATTGAGTGCGTGGTGTGCCGGTGCCCTGGGCCTCACCTCTGTGCTCTGCCTCTCCACTAGGGCCAAGAGGCATTTGATTGGGATCCCTTTACACCGCCCAGTCTGTAGGTCTTCAATGTTGGCATAGGCCGCTGGTCACCTGCTTGGGCCTCTCGCTTTCCTCCTCTGCCTTAGCGCTGACTCCTTGCTCTCCAGTGAGCTTTGACAGCTGGTTAGGTAGCAGGGGCTTTGTGTGCTGGATGGTTTGACTCACGTGGGGCTCCCCCCCACTTGTAGACACCGCCTGAACCTGCGAGGTGCCCACTGCTTTGTTCGCTGTACCCTTTAAAATCAGTGAGGGAATACACACACCTCTGAACTTTTCTCCTTTGGAGACAGATAGGCCAAATCTCCACGATACCAGTTGAGGACTTCCTGACCCAGCCTTGAACAACCTGTTACTACCTCCTTTGAGACACTTAGATCATCTCAGCCCCGCAGGCCATCACTATCGTGACCATTGCTGGACCCCTTTTCTTCCTCCGCCTGCATACGGTGCAGCTGGTTGGTGGCCCTACCTCACAGACACTATATAACTGACATCATTGATTCGGCCATGCCACGGGCAAAAGCTGGTAAAGATTCCCTCCCCACCCCGGTTAAAGTTAATCCAGTGACCTCTCTCTGGATGAACCCCAATGCTGCGCTGACACCTGTCCCTGAACCTCCCAAAACTATGGCTTAGGAGACTTCCACAGCGGTCCCAGTCACGCAGGCTTTTATGACCACTTTCCTGCAAGAAATTAAAACTGAAATTGGCTCCATCAAAACAGAGTTCAAGACCTGCGTCAGAGAGATTCAACGGGACATCACAGAGATCGGGCGGAGAGTAGACGACCTCGAACGCACGATGGATGCACAGTTAGAAGACCACGAGAACTTATGGCACAGAATGGCAGCGCTTGAAGACCAGCATATTGACCTTCAATTAAAGCAGGAGGACTTGGAGAACAGGAGCTGGCTCAATAATCTTCGCATTAGAGGCGTTCCACACAGAGCGGATGGGCAGGACATCATGGCCTTCACAGTGGAACTTCTACACACCATCAGAGCTGATAACGACACGTCTCTCCCACTCTAGACAGAGCCCACCTGGTGGCTGGCCCTTGAGGGCGCTCAGACTTCATTCCAGACATCCTGACACGAGTCCACTTTTTTGTCGAAAAAGAAGCCATCTTGCAGAAAGTTTGAGGAACTCCTAACTTATCATATAAGGGATATTCGATCCATATTTTCCAGGATATCGCACCCGTAACCCTGCACAGCTGCAAAGACTTCAAACTTGTGACTGACAAACTGCGCGATCTCAGCATCAAATACCAAGGGGGCCATCCTTTCGCCCTGATCTTTTCCTGGGAGGGCAAATAACGGGCTCTTCAGTCACTGCGAGAGGCGAAGCAACTTCTCCAGCTCCCGTTTGAGTCCACAGATGCTAGCCCTTCCTCTCCTCGGGCCTCTTGAAGGGTACCAACCCGGCCAGAATGGGCCACGATACCCCCCTCAGCGCATGTCCGACCCTAAGGCACAGGCTAAACAGGACATCATCCAGCACATCCATGCCATGAGTGAGTCCCACTCACCAGCCCGCTCATCAGCAATTTCGGAATAGTAACGATTTAACTTTGTGAAAGACGAGTTTGGAATCTCTTGCATATCACCCATAGACTTGGGAACACTACAGACTTTATTACATGGTCTATAAATCAGACCCGGATGGGATGCTTTTATGTTCTCCCTCCCCCACCCCTATAGGAATCACCGGAGAGTTTAGTCCAACACTGTACAGATAGGGACCTATCATCACCCTCCTACCTTTTAGACATAGGAGGATCAATAGCTGGCTTATCTCCTCCACTCCTGAGCCGGCCGCGGTCGGCGGAGACAGATTCATCAGAGCTTGATATACTGCACCCCCATACCCATTATGCCCTTCAGAAGAGTGACATCTTTGGAATGTCTCCTGTTTCGACTTCTGGGCCATTCCAGAATGGCAATACACCCCACAGGCCCTGTTTGCTGCTCTTTGTTACAACTGTTGTTCCTTCTCCCTCTTTCCTCTATACCTTCACCGGAAAGCGAATGCGCCCATCAGGGGGACCACTTTGCAACCGGCTTCGTACACTCTGTCCATTGGGGACACTCAACACACTCCCTCCACTCTCCCGCCCTGGAATGATACAGCCCTTCCATACATAGACCAAGCACTACTAGTCACCACCTCTCCTACCATTATGACCACGGTACCACTTATTAAATTCCTCTCCCTCAATGTCAGAGGGCTTAACTCACCCAGCAAAAGGCGCCAGATTTGGCAATATTTGCCTATTGAGGACCCTGACATCATTTGCTTACAAGAAACACACTTATTACTCACAGACACACACCTCATGGCTCACCCCAGATACCCCTGCCAATACTGGGCGACCTCTGCCCCTAAAACAGCAGGAGTGGCAATACTAACTAAAGCCAAGCTAGGGAAAACATCCCCTCGGGTAATTAGAGACGTGGAAGGCCGCTACTTAAAAATTCAAACACAGCTAGGCGCACCCCTTAACTCTCTTCAATGTTTACGCACCCAACCAGGCACAAGACGCCTTCTTGAGGGACCAACTGCGTTCCCTTGAGGGATCAGTAATACTTGGGGGTGATTTTAACATGATCTGGGATCCGGAGAGGGATCGCAGTACCGCTACCTATCAAGGTACATGGACAATGTCATCTGCCCTTAAGAGGGACCTTACGGACCTGGGCCTGGTGGACGCCTGGAGATATCGATCACCAGACTCCCGGGATTACTCCTTCTACTCATATGTCCATTACTCCTATTCGCGTATTGACTATTGCTTTCTTTCCCATTCTCTGATAAGATCCCTGGAAATGGCCACTATATCTGACATATCTATATCGGATCACGCTCTTGTAGCCATAACCTTCCATATACCTGATCACCGGCATTATACCCCCATTGGTGGCACCTTCCTCCCCACACCTTACGAGACCCAGTAGACGTAGCTCAGAATCACCAAGAGATCCCAGCCTTCTTCCATACAAATACCCCCCTGACCCACCTGAGTCCACGTGTTGGGATGCTTTTAAAGCGACAATCCAGGGGTCATCTCCTCCATTGCCAAAGCCCGCTCTCTCGAAGCCCGCCTGATTGAAACAAACCTAGCCAAAGATATTGAAGCTTTAGAACGCGCCGACCAAACGTCATCCTCGACTCAGCACAAAAAACACCTCGCCATTCTACGGGGACAGCTAAGACTGCATCAAACTAACAGAGTGGAAGGGGCACTCATGACACTTAAACAGAAATTCATTGCAGGTGGAGACAAGATGGGGCCATTGTTGGCACACCGTCTCTGGACCCAGTCGGCCAAAGCACACATCTCTCAAGTTTTTTGTTTTTTTTTACTTTAAAAAAAAATAAAAATCTCTCTCTTTTTATATTTCTCTTTTCAACGGCTGTCCAGAGAACATAAAGAACAATACATCACAATAACATATACATAGTGAAAATCACAAATCTCCCGGTGATCACATACACAAACATGAGACCTTGGAACCACAAATAATCAAAATGTCCCCAAAAATTTTTCTTCAGTGTATCCTTATGTCTTCTTTACATCTTCTTTAAACACATCTCCAAAGTTAAGCATCCGGATAATTCATGGGCAACGACGGAGCGAGACAAAGGGCAAGCTTTTTCTGCCTTCTATAAAGAGTTTTATACCGCCGCTCCCCATGCGTCACAGGAGATTACTTCCTTTCTCAGCGCATGCCCTTGGGAACCTATTAATTCTCAAAATGCGAAACTCCTTGATGATCCTATTACTCTGGACGAATTACACCAGGCTCTAAAACAACTCCAGACGGGTAAAACACTGGGACCAGACAGCCTCACAGTTGGCTTCTACCGCACTTTCCTGCCCCAGATTCAAGACCACCTCCTCCACCTTTTTAATGCTTTCTCCGAAACGTCAGGCCTTACCCCTACGATGTCAGAAACTGAAGTGATTCTCATGCCTAAACCAGGTAAAGATCCCTCTCTCTGTACCTTCTATCGCCCCATTGCCCTACTCAATACAGATGCCAAGATATAAACTAAAATCCTGACGAAACGGTTGGAAACTTACCTCCCTGGCCCGATTGACGCGGATGAGGTGGGCTTTATTCAGCACTGCCAGGGTGCAGACAGTATCCATTGTGTTGCACACCTCATAGAAAAAGTTCAAAGGCGAGACATCCCTGCTTGTCTGGTGTCTCTTGATGCAGAGAAAGCTTTTGACCGCATCGACTGGCAGTTCCTACAAGCGGTCCTTCACAAGATAGGCCTAGGATCTCCAAATTAATGGTCCCTTACGCCGATCCTACAGCTCGGATTCGTATTAACACGCCCATAGCTCGCAACCCCATGTTTCCTCCGGCCCTACAACCACATGCTTTTCCCTCATGGACTCAGGGAGAATGCCGCATAATCCAAGACCTATTTGAAGGGGACAATTTCAAAACCTTCGAACAATGCAAAAGATCCGTTCATGTCACGGAAGCTGATAGATTACACTACTATCAGCTGCGTCACTAGTTGCTCGCCCCTAGCTACTCCCAGGGAGCCACCAGACCGCTTACCACTTTTGAAGCCCATGTCCGAACCTTTGACGGTACCCGCGGTTTAATCTCTTGTACGTATAAGACACTACAACACTCACAACCCAACCAACCTCACACCTATCAGAAACAGTGGGAGGCAGACACAGGGTAGGAGATTCCACCAAAAGATTGGGAACAACTATGGCGTGACATTCCCAGATTGTATAGGATCATCACCAACATGAGTCCGCATACAAACTAATGACGCGTTGGTACTATACCCCTGCAAGACTACATAAAATACCACCTACGCTCTCCCCCTTTTGCTGGAGATGCCGAACAGAGGTGGGAGACGTTATTCACATCTGGTAGGCTGGCCCGCTTCTAGTCATGTTTTGGAAGGAAGTCCTAAGCCACATCAAAGATATGGCGGGTTTCCCCATAACAAAATCTCCCATAGTGATCTTACTGGGTATCAGACCGACGCAACTTCCAGCCATGAGTCACTCTGATTGGTGCATCATTGCGCAGATGTTAGGAGCAGCTAAACAAACTATTGCTCTCCATTGTAAGAAAACCTCCTCCACCCCCAATCTCCGCATGGTTCCTATGCCACTGGCAGGTCATGGCAATGGAACTACTGACAAGCCCGCATTACGCACACGGATACCAAGTTCAATAATACTTGGCTACCCCTGGTCCACCACCTTTCTCAGATAGAAAACGCTTGTTCTGCCCCCCCCCGACTTTGAGGACCCTCCTCTGCCATATCCCCGAGATCTCCCACAGACAGCTTCCCCTGACACTCGGACTGGACAATAAGGCCCCCTCTCTTCCACACTTGCTCTTAACTAAACGACACCTTCTCGTCCACCCTTCCGGTTACCACCCTTCCTTGCAATCTCCCCCTCTCCTCTCCCACTTTTGGTTACTTCAAGAGTTTTATTGTTTAGTCATCACTGTGGAATGCCAAGAGGGGCGTCTGGCATTGTCCTGATGTTCTCGGGGACGACCCGGACCCCCTATTCAATTGTATCCTACAAGGTATCAGATATATTTAATGACTGTTTGACATCTTGAAAGCCCAATTATTTTTATGCTTAGCTTCTGTGTACTCTATGATGCCTATTGATTATATGATGCCCAGCCTGCATCTACAGCGGGAGGATATGTAAGCTTACACTGCCTTGTCAGCGATTGATACATGTGATGACGCTTGCTTTCCTTTGTTTTTCCCTTGCTTCTCCTCAAAAATTTCAATAAACAGATTTGTTAAATAATGTTTTTTTAAATGTTTTGGGTCCGTCTTTGGTCTACACCCGAGTTAGGAGTATATAAAGACTCTCTTATAGATTTAGTAAAATTTCCATGAGCCAGGACTCTCTCTTGGGTAAACTCATCTCAGCTTGTATGGGAAAATTGGGATTACAAAGCTGTTGGGATGTTCCAACTACAATTTGCAAAGATGATCTAAATATTGTGAAAGCTCGCTATTGGGCTTATATAAATAAGGGATATATAACAAATAGCTCAAATGGTGCTTTGACAAACTCATTTTTAGACTTTAAGCTTTCACCGATCTTAGAGTAATTCCTTGATCTAATTTCCTCACCTCTAGCTAGAGGTTTGTACATACAATTTCGACATGGAACCCTTCCTTTAAGATCCTTTACCCATAAATGGCACAAGAACCAAGATTCTATTATGTGTCCAGCATGTGATTTGAATGACTAAAATAAATTACACATAATGTTTTTCTTCCCTGAGTACTACAATCCCGCAGTAAATGGATTGTGCCAATCTGCCGTGATATGGGAACTCATAGACACCAGGTAGCTTTTAGAATTTTAAAAAGTGACACTACCCCAAAAATAGTATTTGCAGTGAGCAGGTTTTTACAGGCAATCTGGTTAAGGAGGAACAACATTTTAAAAACCGCCATTTAAGCTGTGTGAATTGCACAAGTACTTGTAGTTGCCTTTTTTTAACCTCTTTTTGTAACTTGTCCCTTTAAATTGTTCAGGATTTGTTTCTTATATTCTCTCTTGTAGTGAGAATTTTTACTGGAATACAGTAAATTGTAAACCTTTTTGCTCTTTTACACATGACTGCTGGTCGTATTATGCACGGTCACTTGTTGGTAGTATTGCACCGTTGTTGTTTTATACTGCCCAATTGACAATGTTATATTATGAATTGGTATGATGCTGTGGATGTATTTTATTCTAGGGGGGTGATGATGAATTTGTACTCAACTTCACTTTAGAACACAATAGGATTATTCCTTTTTTATCAACTTTCTTAGAGTAGGATAAAGTACATATGGACTGTTATTTGTATTTAATTGTATTTTTTTTTTATATATTATTTTATTGTCATTTTCTAAAACAAACACAACATAAGTAACATTGGTTACAGTCGTCCAGCCTTTAGTGCAAGTAGTCATCATACAATACAGTAGGTTTTTGTCTGCGTTACATCTCTTCCTGCAGCGTAAGTACAAGACAGTCATTGATGGGAAACAATGCCCTGGAACCATTCCCCCCCCCCGTCCCCCCAAGGCCTCGAGGGTTTAGTGAGCTGGTAAAGTGTCTGGGTGGGCTTGCCCAGGAGGATCCACTTGGGTATCATCCCCTAGTAGATTGAAACCATAATATCGTCTCTAATTGCCCCACACCTTTCGAAATTTCCTGGGGCAACCCCTCGCTTTGTAGGTGACTCTTTCAGCGGCCACATACATATCCATCCCCCCCTTCCATTCTCGCAGCTGTGGCGTGTCTGCGGCTCCCCACTTCCTTGCCACCTCTCTTTTGGCTACTACCAGTGCTAGTGCCAGGAAAATTAACTGGGGTCTGCCTAAGTCCACATCGTAGGAAATACCCAACAGTATAAGTTTGGGGTCTATGGGTATCGTAGTGTTCAATATTTTGCCTAATTCCCTCGTTATCTTTTCCCAGTAGACTTGTATCTATAAATGTTGTACCCTGCAGATAGAGACACTGGAAACCATGTTGTATATTTCAAGTCTTCTTTATTGGTTCCAGTTCAGGGTAGTATCAATCATAGTCCAGCCAGCTCTAGTCGGGTACTAGCCATGTACCAGCTCCTACACCAGCCCCACCAGGAGCAGCCTGCCTAGCTGCTCAGCCCATCTCCAACTGTCACCACTCTTCCACACAGGCACCCAGGCATTCCATTCATCACAGTCACACCAACATTCCGTTACCATCTCTCACTCTGGCTGAGCAGCTAGGAGGACCTAGGCTGATTACATATAAATGTAATACTTAGGATATAACATTATCCCTTTCCTTTTAAAATGAAAACAAACATTACAATTGCAAAGAAGAAAACTATAAAATTACAATTGCAAAGAAGAATACTATACACAAGAAAGCAGTAATGTTCATAACTCAGAGATGCAAATAAAAGCAAAACATCGCCAGAGAGTGAACAATGCAAATCAAGAAAAGATGGGCAAAATACGACATATAAAATGTGCATCAATATCCCCCATCCTCCCTAATGAAAATTATTAAGACATTTCAAAACGTGAAATAAATTATTAAATCACAATGTTAAAACGCAGAGAAGCCAAACTAATAGCAACTTCGCCAGAGTAGAAACACTGCGTACCTTTGGGAAGGAATAAAATTGTCAAGCAATAATAAATACCAAGCAATAATAAATATCAAGCTAGCATTAAACCCCATCCTTCCCAAAAACATTAGAAAATAATGAAGTGAAGGGTGGACACACCCCACGACTAACACCCGAGGCCAGAAACAGACAGCAAGGGTGAACCAACACCAAAAATACACGTGTACCACAAAATGGACCACAAAGAGGGTACACACAGTGAGGCGCAAGGCGACTTACACACAACAACATCTGAAGCGCGGGGCGACTTACACAGGACAACACGTGATGCGCAAGGCGACTTACACACAACACCTGAAGCGCAGGGCGACTTACACAGGATAACACGTGAGGCGCGGGCGACTTACATACAAGACAACAAAATGTGATGCGCAGGGCGACTTACACACATACACACAGACAAGACGTGCAGCGCAAAGCGACTTACCAACACATCAGACCAAACGTGCAGACCAAACGTGCAGCGCAAGACGACTTACACACACTGATCACGACACAAAACCATAAGTATAACGTAACCACAATACATAGAGGTGGGAAACCACCCACCAAGACTAGAACCACCCTCATGTAAGGGAGTGTAATGTAAATCCCGCCTAAGAGTAAAGAGGCAAAAACTGTGGCATCACTAAACTTTTGATAATACTAATGCAATTCCATTTACTGTAGAACACTAGAGACCTGTGCCCCATGCCGGTGAGCGATCTCTCACCCGAGTTGTGCTGCACAATGGGGACACAGGTACAGTGTACGCCACCTGAAAAACATACATAGTACAGAAAGAACCTGTAGAGCGAAAGCTCGAACAATGAGAATGCAAATAATAAACACATTTCAGTTTTAGAAACATGTAAGATCACAGCAGAGACCATAAGTTTGCAGGTGAAAGAATAAAAGAATCTTAAGTGCACCAAGTGGATCATCACGAAAAATGCACCATAACTTGTGAAGCGAGGCATTAACCATGGTCCTTGAGAAATGTGTGCTTTAACATACACTAAACCAAATACTTAGCTAACAGTTAATTGGACAATACAGAACCAAATGTAGCATAGATTCCGACTACATGAAACGGAACATGTCACCAAAACCCTGCAGAGACGGGGAGAAACAAACATGTAGAAGATATCAAAAATAAAAGTCTCCGCATTGACGCCCCAAACAAGTAGTAGAGAAAATTGTTAATAG
Organism: Calotriton arnoldi; assembly: GCA_963921515.1. Taxonomy (NCBI): domain Eukaryota; kingdom Metazoa; phylum Chordata; class Amphibia; order Caudata; family Salamandridae; genus Calotriton; species Calotriton arnoldi. Next base: position 4,190,404 of record CAWUFW010000409.1, read on the forward strand.
GCTCGAAAGAGGAACAAAAAGTGCATTACCAAAACCATACCCAGAGTAATGTAATCTCCGTGATACCAGAAAAAGAATCCCAACAAAAGAGTCCAACGTCATTGATCCCACACGTAGTTCTACTCGTTGTCCTGGAACTAGAAGAGAAGAAAAACGAGCACACATGACACACGAAGGCTCCGTTGAACTGTTTTCGACTCCTCTTCGTTATTCCCATACTGCATGACGTCATGTAGAAACTTTATTGAAACCCGCAAAAACAGTGTGGATGGCAGTCAGGAAGAAATGCAATTACCAGATGGAGCGCGCCAACACCAAGATGGCGGCACGCTAATAGCGGCATGCCGGGTGGCTCACGGCACGCCGAAGCTGGAAAGCGTCAGTCAGCATCGAAAGGACACCATGCTGTACCAGACGTCACAGAAGTTCTCACTGGAGCCCCTCGCAACAACGCGACAAAGGTGAGTTGCACGCGCCATAATTTTGAATTAGAAATGAAAAGTAAACAGCCTGCAGCATATTGTAGAGGGTTATAAGTGCGCCGTATGTTTTTCAATGCGCCAAACAAGCATGTAAAATGGCCCTCAGCACAAACAGTCCGATCACGCAGGTTCCAAGTGACAGCAAGGATCACAACCACACCGCTCCTGTGTGGCCACCTCGACGTACACACGTTGGCAATGATGCGTGGCCCATGCAATGCTCAGGTAGATTGAGCTTACATCATGCCACCAATGACAGTTAGACAGATCCAAATTTTCCTTCTGTGCAGACACTTCACACAATCATTGACGTCTTGAAGAAAACACATAACAAGTATAACAAAAGGTTTCTTCACCTCAAAGTCACTGTGGTCTTTGTAGATGGATGTGGCTGGAACACCCAATCTGGCTGTAGTGTAACTACTCCTCCAACTCACTGAACCTTTGTAGAAGACGCTGTGGCTGGAACACCAGATAAGGCTGTAGTGACTACTTCTCCAACTCACTGAACCTTTTGTAGGAAACGCTGTGGCTAGAACACCAAATGTGGCTGTAGTGACTACTCCTCCAACTCACAGTTCCTTATCAATAGGAGTATTTCCAGGCTGTAGTGTCCATTGGCAAGGACACTTGTGGGTGGGGCTGTCCGTTGACAAGGACACTGGTGGGGCTGGCTCGCCTTTTCCTCCATATTTCTTCATGTAGTTGCTTAATTTTCTTGTAGTTTCGTTGGTTTCTGGATTCCCATAGTAGTCTCTTGGTTTCTGTACTGTCTTTAAGTACGCTAGGGTCCAGGTCCGCTCGTCGCCAAAATAAATGTTGTACCCTGCAGATAGAGACACTGGAAACCATGTTGTATATTTCAAGTCTTCTTTATTGGTTCCAGTTCAGGGTAGTATCAATCATAGTCCAGCCAGCTCTAGTCGGGTACTAGCCATGTACCAGCTCCTACACCAGCCCCACCAGGAGCAGCCTGCCTAGCTGCTCAGCCCATCTCCAACTGTCACCACTCTTCCACACAGGCACCCAGGCATTCCATTCATCACAGTCACACCAACATTCCGTTACCATCTCTCACTCTGGCTGAGCAGCTAGGAGGACCTAGGCTGATTACATATAAATGAATACTTAGGATATAACAGACTTGTATCTGTGCACAGTCCCAGATAGTATGATAGAAGTTGCCTTCGCTATACCCACACCTCCGACATCTGGGATCCTCTGCTCGCCCCATCCTGTGTAGTCGGACTCTATCGAAATATATTCTATGCAGTATTTTATACTGTATGAGGCGCAGTCTGGATGTGATCGCCACCTCCCTAGGGAACATCAAAGCAGCTTCCCAGTCTATATTTTCAAGCGCACCTAGGTTACCCTCCCAGGTTGACCTCAACTTTCCCAGTCTATCTGGAGCGTTATTATTCAGGGTTTTATTCATTAGCGATACAGCTTTAGTTATGATTCATTCTTGGAGCAGTCTCCCCTCTAGTGGTGCGTAGTCCGGTAACGGTGAGTTGTCTATTTTCTCAGCCAACAAGGCGTGCCTAAGCTGCACGTATTTCAGGAATTGGGATGGGTGTAGTGAATATTCGGTCTTAAGGACATCAAAACTTTTCAGCGTTCCCTTGCAAAGGATATCCCCTAATTTAGAAATACTGATATCGTCCCAACCTCCAAATCCCTTCAATTTATGCAGTTCCTTCATCCAGGTGCATTGCCACAAGGGGTCTCTTTGGTTGGTTTATTGCCCCATCCAATGGCCTTCGTGGCCCTCACCCAGGTTTCAACTGTGACCTGAGTGGCCGGGAGAAGCTTTCCCACACCTCTACCACCATATAGATAATGCAGGAACGTGCGACTGCTCAGGGTTGCCCTTTCTAGCCTATATGTAGGGTGTGTCCCTTGTGTATGTATCCATTCATTAATAGGAGTTAGGTGCTCTGCCTGGTAGTAGGCTTCTATATCCGGCAGGGAGATTCCCCCATTGTACTGATTGCGCTGTAGGGTATGGAGCGCAATCCTGGGCTGTTTCCCCAACCAAAGAAAAGAGCGTAGTTCTGCCGCTACTTCCCGGAAAAGTGACTGTGGTAGGGGTAAATATGTGTTTTGTAGGGCGTATAAAAATAGGGGGTAACGTAATCATTTTGAACATGGACGCTCTGCCTAAGATTGTAAGGGGGAGAAGTTTCCAACGCTGTGCGTCTTCCTTAAAATTCGTGAGTATGCGTTGAATGTTTCTCCTATAGCAGAGGTTTTTGTCTGTTGTAAGATAAATCCCCAAATAAGTAAACCCCGTGTCCGCAATCTGTAGATCTCCCGGGAGGGCAGGCCATGTATGCAAGGTGTCCAGACTGTAGATTACAGATTTATGCCAATTGATGGTGTATCCCGAATGTTGGCCATAGTGATCTATAGTACGAAACAGGTTGGGTATAGTTGTGTCTGGGTGAGTAATGTATAGAAGTATATCATCGGCATACAAGGAAATCTCAGCCGTGTCGTCCTCTGGGGTGATTGAAAAGCCTTGTATCCCCGGATGTTGACGCACCTGACAGGCCAAAATCTCTATCGTGAGGGCAAATAAGAGTGGTGAGAGTGGGCAGCCCTGCCTCGTGCCCCTCCGTATGGGGAAGTCTTCAGATGTTCTGCCATTTACACGGACTCTGGCCCTGGGGTCCGTATACATAAGTCTCACCCACTTCCTGAGATTAGGACCTAGTCCAAATTTAATCAGGGTGGCTTCTAGAAAAGGCCAGTGGACTGCATCAAATGCTTTTTCTGCGTCCAGGGATAGCATCAAGTGCGGAGTGTCCCGTCCCTTGACCTCCATCATCCAGTTATGTGTCCTCCGTAGGTTCAGTCTAGTCGCCCGACCTGGCAAGAACCCTGACTGATCCTCGTGTACCAGGGTCTTGATCACTTGGCGCAATCTGGTAGCAAAGATAGTTGATAAAATCTTCACCTCCATGTTAAGCAAGGATATCGGGCGATAGGAATCGCATTTATCCTTAGGTTTCCCTGGCTTATGGATAGGTATAATTGTAGCCATTCGTAAGTCCAGTGGGAGAACCCCGTCCACAGTTGCGTCTTTAAAAAGGGTTAGAAGGTGTGGACCGAACAGGTCCGCACATTTTTTATAGAGTTCTGCCGGTATACCGTTGGGACCTGGTGTCTTTCCGGAAGGCAACTGGGCTACGGCTGTCTTGATTTCCTCCATTGTGATTTCCGCATCTAGCCCCGTCCTGTTCACATCGTCCAGTACCGGGGTATCTACGGTTTGTAAGTAGGCAGTTATGTCTTGGTGAGCCTGTAAGTGGCGGGCCTCATAGAAGTCCGCGTAATAAGACGCGAAACTCCGTAAGATCTGCTTATCCCTGCCCTGCAGCACTCCCCATGGGTCTACTAGACAGTCTACCCACCGGGCCTCCATTGCCTTGCGGCCAAGCCAGGCCTTGAGCTTTCCGGATTTGTCACCCACATCATAAAGTTTATGCAGGGTCGCCTGAGCTTTAGCCGCTTGAGTTGCTAGGTCTTTATATTGACGCTGAGTGTCACTCAGTTGTCTCGAGAGCTGGGGGTCGGGGTGCACCACATTACGGTCTTCCAAGGTTAGGATCAGGGCTTCTAGCTGAGTCAACTCCTCTCTAGCCTTTCTCCTGTCCCATGCTATGCGGTTCTGGGCTCTATCTCGCAGTACGGTCTTGTAGGCCTCCCATAGGACCACCCCAGATTGGACAGACCCCACATTTTCGGCAAAGAAGACCACAGTGTCCGCTCTAATACCTTTCAGTAGAGAGCCATTTTGGAGGTCCCACACGTTTAAGCGCCAACCTGTGTTCCGGTCCCGCTGTCTGTCTCCTATTTGCACGTACAGTGGCGAGTAGTCTGATAGGCCCCTCGCTAGGTATTGAGCGTTGTATATGTCTCGTACTTCTCCTTTCGGTAGGAACACATAGTCAAGTCTGGAGTAAACTTTGTGTGCTCCAGAATAATAAGAGTATTGTCTCTCTTCCGGATGCAAATGCCTCCAAATGTCCATCAACCCTAGGGTCTCAGTGAGACGCCTGATCAGTGAGACATGAGGTGCTTGAGCATGCCCTCCCGTCCGGTCTGTGGCCGCATGCATAACCTCGTTGAAGTCCCCTCCTATGACGTGTAGGGAGTCTGGTGTCTCTATCAAGATCTCTGTTAGCTTGTCTAGTGTGCGAGCTTGAAGTTTGGGCGATGCGTAGATTGAGACAAAAGTTACCGTCCGTCTGCCCCATCTCCCTGTCACTCCAGCATATGTGCCCGGGGGTCTAACCGTGTGCGATGTATATGAAAGGGGGGAGATTTTTTTAATGAGAATCGTTACTCCCCTGGAACCAGAGGTGTAGCCCGCGTGTGCCAATACTGTATAGGCCCTCGTGCTAAGAACCCACATTTGGTACCCCTAAGGTGAGTTTCCTGCAGCTTCACCACGTCAGGGTGGCTGCGCTTAATGAAGGATGTCACTAGCCCTCTCTTGATTTTGTGCCCAAGGCCATTCACGTTCCAGGTTAGCACAGTAAAGGGAGGTTCAGAATCTAACATTGGTGTTTAGTACTAAGGAACAGTGCTGGTCTATCGCCGCAGGGTGTCGCAGCCTGACTAGATAGCTGTGTTTGGACATGCTTGCATGTAAAACCATTGGTTTAGACCGGGACTGATACCTGAAAAACAAAAACTCTGCAAACAATTGAAACCCGTCCCCTACCCCCCCACCTCCTCCCTCCCCCATCACAAGCTCCTGCAGAGTCTCTCTCAGTGTTGTGGACAGGGGTGGGAAAGGTCTGTTGCCCACCCTGCCCAAAAATCGTAACTAGGCCCCAATATCTAAAACACGACAAGGACCTTAACAAAAACAACAAATGAATAAAATAGCAGGGAAAGGGGAGGATAGGGAAGGATCGAGGGGGGGGTCGAGAGAAAAAAAGAAGGGGAAAAAACCAAGATGGGAAAGAAAACAAGAATAATGCAATCAAAGTCTCAGGCCTGGAGTGGCCTATCTCTTGCTGTTGGATGAGAAGTATCTGTCTCTGTGCAGAGCCAAGAGGGTGCTAACGTTGGGTGCATGAGAGCTTCCATGGTTGGATCCCCATGTCGGGAATTTGTGGTAGGCCCTTGAATTTCTTGATCATGAGTTGGAATCGGGTACCTCTTCCTGCGTAATGGGTTTCGTTATCTCGGAGTCTTTTTCCATGTCTACTAACTCGACCAGCAAGGGGTGTTGTGTCTTATCAGCGTCGTCTTCGCCAGAGGTGCTTTCTCTAGTGTCAGTTCCAGTTCCAGGGTCAGTCTGTCCAATAAGGCGGGGAGTGCATGTGCCCGTCATTCTCTGGAGGTCCTGTGACCGTGGGATTCGTCTTCGCAGGCGCCTCGTGCCCTTCAGCGCATAGGGCGTCGCTCCCTGTATCCAGCTCCTCTGGTGACTCTGGGTCTGGACAGTTTTCTGGGGCCCGGGTGATCTCCTGATCGGTTCATGTCGATGCTGGGTCGTCCGCTGTGTGTCTTCTAGTTGTTTCGTGATGGGGCGTTCTTCTAGCGAATGCCAGGCCTCCTCCGGCGTCTGAAAGAAGTGAGTTTTTCCCATAAAGACGATCTTCAGCTTCGCTGGGAACAGCAGCATCTACGGTAGCTTAAGAGTTCGAAGTTTGGCCTTTACGGAGTCAAAGGTGCGTTGCTGTTTTTGGACTTCCCTGCTGTAGTCCGGGAAGATCATTATGCGCGTATTTTCGTGGTGGATGTCTCCCAATTTCCTGGCTTCTCTAAGGATCAAGTCTCTATCTAAAAAGTTCAGGAATTTTGCTATAATGGGTCTAGATGGTGCTCCGGGTGGAGGTTTCGCCGATAGGGCTCTATGTGCCCGCTCGATGATGAAGCACGGTGAGAATTTGTCAGCCGGGAAGGTCTGTTTTAGCCAGGTATAGAGAAAGTCAGCTGTGTTCCCTCCTTCAACCCCCTCTCTAAAACCCACAAAGCGGAGGTTATTGCATCTCACACGGTTTTCTGCATCATAAACGCGCCATTGAAGATCTTTGTTTGAGGCCTACAGGTCCGCCAGTCCCTACGGAGGTCTTGAATCATGTCCTCTGTTTCCCCTATTCTTGTCTCCGACTCTGTGACTCTAGCAGACAAATTGTGGAGATCTTGGCGCAATAGCGTGACTTCCGAGCCAACCCCTTCTATCTTCTCCTCCAGCGCCAATCTGGAGGCCTGGATGGCCTGCAGTAGAGTGTCCATGTTAGTGCTGGACAGTGGTCGCTCTTCTGGGGGCGGGGTGACCACCCTGGTGTAACGGTCCATCTTCCCCTGCTTGGAGGATTTGGGATCCTTTGTCTTTGCCCATGGCGGCACCACGGAAGCGAAAAACGGATGTCTGTGGTTATTCCGCTGCGTAGGGGGGGCAGATCGAGAGTGGCACTAACCCCAGTACCAGGAAGGCGCCCCCCAATGGGTCCCCTTTTATCTCCGGAGCGCTCTAGGCAATGTAGTTTTCGGAGCAGCCACGTTCAGGAGTCCCCCTCCTGGGGGGGGCCACGGGTCCCGGACGTGCCGCGTGGGTCTCGGGGAGGACAATCTCCCTCTGATCACATAGGGCCCACAGCCCAGTCCAGGGTCAAGCTCTCTTTCTAGGCCAAGTGGAGGCCCATCTGTGCCACTGGTGGGGGGCCCCACAGGGTCAGTACCACCCCACTGGTCACCTTACCATTGCGTCGGGAGCGTCGTGTCGCTCCGTGGCTCAGTGATGGGGCGCCGTCAATCCACTCAAGCTCGTGGGTCCATGGAGGAACTATCCCCAGGTGCGTGGCGCAGGCATCGAGAAGAGTTGCCGCAGTGATGGCCTGGCAGCAGAATCAGGGACAGGCAGGAGGAAAGCCTGGCAACAGAATCAGGGACAAGCAGGAGGAAGGGGCCAGATCGCAGACCCCTAGGATCCAGGCCCCGCATGTACGGTCTGCAGGTCACTTTTCAGGGCGTCAGCCGCCCGCGGCAGTCTCGGGCCCCCCGTCTGCTCTTTTCACCCTCTATCGGGCAGGAATGTGCACCGGAATGCACACAGGTCTCCAGACATATGGCGTCCACAGCCGCCACCACCCCCAGCAGGGGGCCGCCACAGCCGCACCTCTCCCCGGGAGCCAGGGGCACCAGCAGACATCGACGCCCGAGGCCTCCGGGACCGCGCCTCACCTCTCTCTGCTCAGAGGGACCAGCCAGCAGTTCACTTATGCGTCCCAGATGGGGGGGAGGAGGGTCGCGGCATTCATGCTCTCCGTCTCCTCAGCTCCACTGTGTGGGACCGCCACAGGAAAGGCGCCGCCTCAGGGTCGCAATGGAGCCGGCGAGGCCGCCCCTGCGATCAGCGCCATCTTGAGAGGCGCTCCGCAAAACCGGGCCGTTCTGGAGCCGCCGCTCCCCGGGTAGCTCTAGGGTACTTTTCACCCCTACGCAGCGTAGCATCAGGTGCCGGAAACACTGGGGTATAAATCTGACGTTCTGGGCTGTTGAACCGCCGGATTTATGCACAGATTGTGGGATATCGGCTGGAGCTCCGAGAAGATGCGTCCTAGCCGGCCATGCCGCTGGCCACGCCCCCATTTAATTGTATTTTTAAAGCATGTTTTAGTGTTATTGTATCTTGTTTGTGTAAACTTTGATGGTCAATGATTACCGAATAAAGTACATTACTACTACTACTACTACTACTATAGAATTGAGTCTTAGATAGGGCATAGGACTGTTGCAGCTCCTGAAAAGAGACAATATGGGATCCTGACCAAACGTCACCGAGTAGAGTAATACCAATAGTATCCCAACGCACAAACTCCTCCAATGTTGCCACTTCTCCCAGCCACTTGCCGTGCCGCAAGGGAGTCTGTTGGGTGATCGTTTTCCACCATCCCGTATGTCGCCGGGCCACTCTCATCCCTGTGAAGACTAGCCAAGTCACCTCGGGGAGCGCTTGGGGAACAGCGCACCTGTAAAGCCAGTCAAAAATTGGTGGGAAGCCTATTGTTGAGAGCTGATGTCTATAGGTGGAACTATCTCATAGAAGCTTAGATGCAGGCGGTAGAATGCATGGAGCACGTCGGCCTAAACCGCTAATTTCAGACATCTTTTATATTCTTCGTGGACCTCGACGCACCCCAACTTTCAATCTACTAATTGGGGAAAATATGCCCTAGTGCAGGCTACTTCAGTCCTTCGAAGCATTGGACGCTCTGGAAAAGTCTATTATATTTTTATCCAGCCTTCAAGACAAGTCTATACATATCAGGAAAGTTTGTCAGTTTTATAAGAAAGGTGCTTCCACGTATTGCTCCTCATTCATAGACCCCTTATGCATGTCTCTACTTTATTTCGTTCAATCCAGCTAATGAGTCACTGGATATCTTCCTTGTTCTCTGTCCCTACGATTCTTTTGTATTTAGCGCCTGATGAAGGACCGACCAGGTATTTTGGTCTACATCGAAACGCGCATCGGCGCATAGTTTCAAATCAGGACGCACGGACCCTTTCTAAGAAACTGGCTCTATATATACTGCACCAAAGTGAGGTACAGTGTGCATAGAGTCCAAGGGTCTCCAGAGGTTTGGCAGAGGTTAAAGTTAGATAGAACCTTACTCTCTAAAGTGGTAGCTTGGTCGAGCAGTAAGGCAGTATCAGAGGACAATGTAAAGCATTTGATGTACACACTCAGTCAGCAAATGAATCCACACACTCAAGAACTGAACTCTAGGCCAATTGTTTTGTATAAAAAATATACTGTTGTTTTATTTCTAGAACCAAGCAAGCCTGGCACAGGTAAGCATAAAAATACTTTTCAGTAGTAAATTACTTGTATGAACACAGTTCAAAATTGCAGTGTAACTTGTACTGGTTTTGGTTACAGTTTTAAGTAAGCAGTTTGCAACACATTGCAGATATAGTACATTCAATTGAATGGGCTTTTTAAGTAAAATGCAGTTAATTACTTTTCAGATTACTTTTGCCTAACACAGGACTGGATCCTAGATTCAGCCCTGGGACATTTCCTGAAAACAGGTGAGTAAATGCGTTTTGGTTAAAGGTACGATTTTTAAAGAATATTATTGCATTTCAAAAGTTGACACTTAGAAACTTTTTCACCTAAAGCCACCAATGTTATCCTACGGAAGGAAATTCAATTCGCAGGTAAGTTACTTTAACGTTACTTTTGTAATCCAGTGCTGGACTCCTAGATTCAGCACTGGGACATTTACTTAAAACAGGTAAGTAATTACGTTTTCGTAGTTTGTACGATTTTTAAAGAATATTATTGCATTTCAAAAGTTGACAATTAGAAACTTTTTCACATAGAATCACCAACGTTATCCTATGGGAAGAAATTCACTTAGCAGGTAAGTTAGGTTATCGATACTTTTTCTTACTCAGTGCTGGATCCTAGATTCAGCACTGGGACATTTCCTGAAAACAGTTGAGAAAATGCATTTTGGTTATTCGGCTGATTTTTAAGGAATATTTGTAGTTTTCAAAAGTCGACAAACTTTTTGGAAGAAAAAGTGTCAATGTTATCCTATGAGGAAAAATGAGTTATCGGTTTTGAGGTAAGTAATCGGTCTTTTGAGTTAGGGTTCTGGGGATAGATTCAGGGGTCTCCCAGGGTCAGTGATGCACTGTTGTTGCACCCTCAGCGGCACTAGGGCAGCCGAGTGTTGAGGCCCAATGTTATCCTATGGAGGATAGGGGGACTCCGGTTGGTGGCTGCTGGCAAGCAGGCCACGGGGTTGTGGGAGCAAAGCTCCTAGGGTTAAGCTCTGGGCATGTTGCGGACCAAGTTAGCACCAATGGGGCACCCTCAGCGGCACTAGGACGGCCGGGTGCAGGGTGCTGTTTTGAGGTCGGGTGCCCTGTTGATTTCAATGGAGATTCTCCAGGACAAAGAAACACTGCAGGCTCGGGGACGAGGATCTTCCAGGAGCTACCACCACTTCAAGGGGTAAGTTGGGATGTAGAGGGTTGGTTAGGCACCGTTGGTTTGGGCACACAAGGCCGTGGGGCGTCGGGTGCAGGGGTGCCTTGGGACGTTGGATTTTCTTACCCGCTTTGGTTGCGGTAGGGGGGGTCCTCTGGGTTGAGGCTGCAGGTGTCGTCAGGAGGCTTGAGGCAGGTCAGGAGTCGCTGGATCTCGGGTCAGGATCGCCAGGGGGACCTCCTCTGGGTATTTGCCCACTCGAGCTCGGGCTGAATTCGGCGGGTACAGAGTGTGCGGGATTCGCGGTTCCTGGCTGGCACCAGAAGCTGCAGTTCAAACACGTCCGGTGTTCATGGGAGAAAAAGCTTGTAAAGTGAAGGCAGGCGGGTCCTCTGGGGTTTTTGAGGTTGCTGGCCGCTGGACACGCCGGGGTTTTGTAGGAGCAGGTTCGAGGGGAGACAGGCCTGTAGGGCCGGGGCCAAGTCAGTGGGCGTTGTCCTCTTGTTAGCTCTGCACGGCTTCTCGTCCTTCTTCTTCCTTTTCTTGTTGTTGCTGGATCTGAGGAAGGAAGGTTCAGGGTGCCCCTAAATACTGAATTTAGGAGCGTTACAGGTAGGTAAAGGGCAGGGACCAATGGGTCCCTTCCCTGGGGTGGGTACACCCCCTATTGTGCCACCCTCCAGTGGGAGGGGGGCAGGAGCCTGTCCTCGGTTGGCTGGGTCCCCCCATCCTCAAGATGGCGGGGACTCGGAGTTGTGCTTCACCTCGCCTCCCCCACCTGAGTGGTGGAGTTGGCAGAGGTGGGCACACCTCTCTCCCTCACTTGTTTTTCCCGCCGGTTCTCCCACCCAAAGTGGGGGGGCAGAACCAATGGGGACCGGTTGCTGAGTACAGCAAGTGGTCTGGAGAGGCTCACAAAGGCAGTATGCCTTTGAAGCTTCTCCTTCGTGAACCCTGCCCATCCTGGGGGAGGAGGCTTGGCACCTCGTCCCAGGATGTGCATAGTTTCAGGCCCCCGAGAGCGGCAAGCTCTCGACCCAGGGGTTCAGAAACATGTCTGGTGGTGGCAGCCTCGGCAGCCACTCAGTCAGGTCACTGGGAGTTCGTCGAGTTTCAGGGGGCATCTCTAGGATGCCCTCTGTGGTGCATTTTACATTAAATCCCACACTGGCATCAGTGTGGGTTTAATGTGCTGAGAAGTTTGATACCAAACTTCCCAGTCTTCATTGTAGCCATTATGGTGCTGTGGAGCTCGTAATGACAAACTCCCAGCACCATATACTCTTAATGGCTGCACTGCACTTACAGTGCCCAGGAATGGACCTGGGTACTGTAGGGGTACAGGGCTTATGCACCTGTACCCTCACCACTGGCATAGGGCACCCAGCTAGAGGGGTGACTGATGTATGCCAGGGCAGTGGTTTGTGGGCATGGCACACAGGGATGTGTGCCATGTCGACTCTTCACTTTGTTCTGCACCAAGACACGCAGCCTGCAAAGGCAGAGTGTGAGTGTCAGGGTACAGGGCCTCTAAGGGTGGCACAATAAGTGCTGCAGCCCTTAGAGGCCTTCTCTGGTCACAGTGCCCTGAGTACCTGTGGTACCATTTACCAGGGGCCTACCTGTGGCCAGAGATGCCAATTGGGTTTAGGCTTCAATGCAGTTTTAGGGAAGGAACACAGGCCCTGGGTACCTGATTGGCAGGAGCCCAGGGCACACTCAGTCAAAGCACATCAGCAATTTAGCAAAAAGTGGGGGCATACCATGCAAGAAAGAGGGCACTTTCTCACACCCTTCCATCCAGTTTAGCATGATGTACATTCTGAATATTTATAGTTTCCAATGAGACCTGTAAAGAAATTGACTTATATATGTTTATGTAAAAAGATACCTAATTTGTTTGGTTTCTATTTGCTGGTCCCCACATTATGTGACGTCTAGTTTTGTTTTTGTTTTCTTAGCATGTCACTTTTGACTTTTCTAGAGTAGGAATTAAAATGGTATGCGTGTGATTTGAACTTCAAGTGTTATGGTCAGAGGAGTATGTACCAGAGCTACATTTTGTACATATTTCTGATTATATATATATTTTTATATTTATTCCTTTGACATTTTTGATATGTGTGCATTTCTTGTTTATTCACATAGAATCAAATTGCCAGTAAATACACTAATAAAAAAATAAATGACTTGTTGCAGTAAATTATTTCAAGTGCTCTATGTGATGTTTCACTGTTGTTTATCCTTTTGTATTAATGTATGTATATATATATATATATGCAAATATGTATGAAGGTAGGGGATTATTTATGAAAATATTCATATTGTTAAATTTGTGGTCATACTGCAGGTTTTTATGAAATAGGATGCTTTTTGACCAACAATAATACTATTAGCATTTATGCGATTATTAATGAGCAGATATAAGTATGTTGTTTATGTTCATGAATTTATGTGGCACTAGCACTTTAAATAGCGGTACACTTTTGTGAGAGGTGTCATGTGATCAAGGCCGCTAGTACGGCCGAAACGCGTAATGGCAGAAGTCTAAGCAATAAATAATTTATGCAAGATTGGAGGTCTGCACTCGTTTTTGTTCAGGAAGCGATTTTACGAGGTCAGCTCCTGTCTTGAAAGTTTCGGGGTGATTTGCCAAGTGGGGGCCGAGAAAAAAGGGGGGTCCCAAAACGTGTTTTCTCCATGTTATTTTCCATAGGAAACTTTAGACACGGCTACAGCTCGAACTGCTGAACGGAAATACACCAAATTTGGCAAAAAGGTAGCCCTTGGTTCAGAAAGAGCCCTTTTTGTTAAATGGTGTAAATCCGTTCAGTAGTACCTGAGAAATTTAAAAAAAAGAGGTCGGAAAATCAATTTTCCATAGGAAACTTTAGACATGGCTACAGCTCGAACTGCTGAACGGAATTACACCAAATTTGGCAAAAAGGTAGCCCTTGGTTCAGAAAGAGAACTTTTTTTTAAATGGTGTAAATCCGTTCAGTAGTTTTTGAGATTTTAAAGGAAAAAAATCTTTATATATCTGGGCGGGACCTAACTACACAAGCACGAGCTTGGCTCTAATTGGCTGCCAACACTTCAATCCAGGAAGTGTTGGCAGCTATCTTGGTGCAATGCTTTTTAGGTCTCGCCTAGCGACGCAGCACATGCGCTGCACGCTTGGCGAGATCTATTGTTGTCAATCTACCCAAACACCCCTGCACTACCCTAAACCCTAAAACACTATTCCCAGCACGACCCCCTACACTACCCAAATACCACTGCACTACCCTAAACCCTAAAACACCACCCCAGCACGACCCCCTACACTACACAAACACCACTGCACTACCCTAAACCCTAAAACACTACCCCCAGCATGACCCCCTACACTACCCATACACCACTGCACTACCCTAAACACTACCCCCAGCATGACCCCCTACACTACCCAAACACCACTGCACTAACCTAAAATACAACACCCTACACTACCCAAACACCACTGTACTACCCTAAACCCTAAAACACTACCCGCAGCATGACCCCCTACACTACACAAACACCACTGTACTATCCTAAACCCTAAAACACCACCCCCAGCATGACCCCCTATACTACACAAACACCACTGCACTACCCTAAACCCTAAAACACTACCCCCAGCATGACCCCCTACACTACCCAAACACCACTGCACTACCCTAAAACACGACCCTCTACACTAAACAAACACCACTGCACTACCCTAAACCGTAAAAGACTACCCACAGCACGACCCCCTACACTACACAAACACCACTGCACTACCCTAAACCCTAAATCTACCCCCACCACGAACCCCTATACTACACAAATACCACTGCACTACCCTAAACCCTAAAACACTATCCCCAGAACGACCCCCTACACTACCCAAACACCACTGCACTACCCTAAACCCTAAAACACTACCCCCAGCACAACCCCCTACACTACCCAAACACCACTGCACTACCCTAAAACACTACCCCCAGCACGACCACCTACACTACCCAAACACCACTGCACTACCCTAAACCCTAAAACACTACCACCGGCATGACCCCCTACACTACCCAAATACCACTGCACACTACCCCCAGCACGACCCCCTATACTACACAAACACCACTGCACTACCCTAAACCCTAAAACACTACCCCAGCATGACCCCCTATACTACCCAAACACCACTGCACTACCCTAAACCCTAAAACACTACCCCCAGCATGATCCCCTACACTACCCTAAACCCTAAAACACTACACCCTAGCACGACCCCCTACTCTACCCAAACACCACTGCAATACCCTAAACCCTAAAACATGACTCCCTACACTACACAAACACTACTGCACTACCCTAAACCCTAAAACACTACCCCCAGCACGACCCCCTACACTACACAAACACCACTGCACTACCCTAAACCCTAAAACACTACCCCCTACACTACACAAACACCACTGCACTACCCTAAACCCTAAAACACTACCCCCAGCACGACCCCTTACACTACACAAACACCACTGCACTACCCTAAACCCTAAAACACTACCCCCAGCACGACCCCTAAACTACCCAAACACCACTGCACTACCCTAAACCCTAAAACACCACCCCCAGCATGACCCCCTACACTACCCAAACCCCACTGCACTACCCTAAAACACGACCCCCTACACTACACAAACACCACTGCACTATCCTAAACCCTAAAACACTACCCCCAGCACGACCCCCTACACTACACAAATACCACTGCACTACCCTAAACCCTAAATCTACCCCAGCATGACCCCCTACACTACACAAACACCACTGCACTACCCTAAACCCTAAAACACTACCCCAGCACGACCCCCTACACTACACAAACACCACTGCGCTACCCTAAATGTTAAAACACTACCCCCAGCACGACCCCTACACTACCAAACACCACTGCGCTACCCTAAACCCTAAAACACTACTCCCAGCACGACCCCCTAAACTACCCAAACACCACTGCGCTACCCTAAACCCTAAAACACTACCCCCAGCACGACCCCCTACACTACCCAAACACCTCTGCGCTACCCTAAACCCTAAATTTCCCCCAGCACGACCCCCTACACTACCCAAACACCACTGCCCTACCCTAAACCCTAAATCTACCCCCAGCACGACTCCCTATACTACCCAAACACCACTGCACTACCCTAAACCCTAAAATACTATCCCCAGCACGACCCCATATACTACCCAATCACCACTGCACTACCCTAAACCCTAAATCACTACCCCTAGCATGACCCCCTACACTACACAAACACCACTGCACTACCCTAAACCCTAAATCTACCCACAGCACGACCCCCTACACTACACAAACACCACTGCACTACCTTAATCCCTAAAACACGACCCCCAGCACGACCCCCTACACTACACAGTCACCACTGCACTACCCTAAACCCTAAAACACTACCCCAGCACGACCCCCTACACTACACAAACACCACTGCACTACCCAAACCCTAAAACACTACCCCCAGCACGATCCCCTACACTACACAAACACCACTGCACTACCCTAAACCCTAAAACACTACCCCCAGCACGACCCTTACACTACACAAACACCACTGCACTACCCTAACTCCTAAAACACTACCCCCAGCATGACCCCCTACACTACCCAAACACCACTGCACTACCCTAAACCCTAAAACACTACCCCCAGCATGACCACCTTCACTACACAAACACCACTGCACTACCCTAAACCCTAAAACACTACCCCCAGCATGACCACCTTCACTACCCAAACACCACTGCACTACCCTAAACCCTAAAACATGACCCCCTACACTACACAAACACCACTGCACTATGCTAAACCCTAAAACACTACCCCCTGCACTACCCCCTACACTACACAAACACCACTGCACTACCCTAAACCCTAAAACACTACCCCCAGCATGACCACCTTCACTACACAAACACCACTGCACTACCCTAAACCCTAAAACCCTACCCCCAGCATGACCACCTTCACTACCCAAACACCACTGCACTACCCTAAACCCTAAAACATGACCCCCTACACTACACAAACACCACTGCACTATGCTAAACCCTAAAACACTACCCCCAGCACTACCCCCTACACTACACAAACACCACTGCACTACCCTAAACCCTAAAACATGACCCCCTACACTACACAAACACCACTGCACTATGATAAACCCTAAAACACTACCCCCAGCACTACCCCCTACACTACACAAACACCCCATGCCCAATCCCCCTTACCTCTCACTCCTCGTGGTTCCTCTCTCCTCGTGGTTCCTGCTTCACGTCGTCTCTGAGGGGCGGTGCACGTCGTTGTGAGGAAACGGAACAGCCTCTGTTTCCTTACAACGACGTGGATCATCTACATTTTTAGAACGCATGGTCATTTACCATACATACCTTTACAACGAAATTCGTTGTAAAGGCATGCGTGGTAAATGACCATGCGTTCTAAAAATGCGTAGTAATGACTTCGCGATATACAACGCATGCGTGGTAATGCATGCATTGTAATGGTATCGCGAAGTAAAAAAGTCGTTGTAACGGCTGTTTACCGATCGAAGCTGGCCACTGTTCTTCAGTGAGTCGTTTATTTGATAAATTAAGAGGAAGGAATGTGGGTTTTTTTACCGAAAAGTGCATTCCCGGTTGTTGTATTGTGAAAATGTCCGCGTGGTCTGGTTTCACTTCCGGTGAGATAGTGGAAGAGTCTGTTTGGATCTAAAGGAGTTCTGTTGTTGGACTGGGTCGGCGCAACACGTCATCAGAAAACACAGCTAATGGAAAGCGTCTTCCCCGAAGTGTGGAGCAGTGCCATGAGAGGTCAACTAGTGTGCGTCCCACCGCAGTATGACCGTACCGCGTGACCCTGTGCCGCCTCCAGGGTACGGGAGGCAGAAGCGGCATCCATCGCAGGTCCTCTTGAAGACCATTGTAGCACTAATTCTACATTTTGGAACTAGGGCATTTTAACCTCGTTGTTCCTGCCAGATACAAAGAGAAGATCCTGTGTTATTCAGTGCCCTTGTTACCTTTTTTGTGGGTAGTGGTGCTTGTCACTTCGCTGCCCCGCCGGTGCACACGACTGGGCTCCCCACCTCGTGTGCCATCTGCAGGGCCTCTGCCCTCGGATCACTGGTTTCGGTTTCTGGAGTGGCAACATAAACAGTTGCTCCCAAAGGACTAGCCTGAACACTTAGGTGAATATCCCCTGCGCCAGCATTCTGCGGAAATTATTTCCTAGCTCTCCCACGTCGACGAGGACGTCATAATAGCACAGCTCCGCTCGTGACACCGTATAACGTCATCGGAGCCATAAGAGGCCCTCATCGGCGTGCTGACATCAGTTCCACCCATTTTTTCCGTGCCACTGAGGCAAACAGGCAGACCGACACATTTTCACATGTGTACATAGTATACTAAATATATATATATATATATATATATATATATATATATATATATATATATATACACACAAATGCATAACCAATAAAGGCATAAAGAAATAGCAACAGATCAAGCATTTCTCACTATTAAAACATAAGCATGATTAAGACATATTAAAAACATTCATGCCAAACAGTAAAAGCATCTTTTTGGTAGAAACAGGTGGACAACGGGGAGGTGGGTGGGACAGAGAGGAATCCACGGGCTGTATCCACCAGAAAAAGCGTTACCGAAGGTAAGTAACTTGTTCTTCTGATGGATACTTCTGCCTGTGGATTCCTCACCTTATGAATAGAATCCCCAAGCCGTACCTCACCCGGAGGAGGGTGTCCACCTGACTAGACCAAAAAATCTTGCAAAACAGATCGAGGAAAATGGCCCTCCCTCCTAACCTCCAATAATAATCGAATAATTTTTTGTCGAAATTATATTGAAAATAATACTTTAAAAATACTTTTATTAATAAATTTAGAAAACACTTAAAGGAAAACTTTTATTTATAATTAATTTAAAGATATTTCATACTTTACAAATTACGCCCAAGTCGCGACCCCAGCGCGACTTTTCAAAATGGCTACCGGAATGCGCGCAGCCATCGTGTAGGGTGCGCGAAGGGTGCGCGACTTCTGTATAATATTAAAATAAAATAAAAAATGAATATAGTTTTCCTAACTAAAAATTATTCAAATTTTTTAAAAATATATATATATGTATATTTATTTAGAAAATAAAAAAAACATAGGATTGAGGTACATTAGACTTACAAAATTTCATTTAAAAAAACCTTTGTAATTCACTGAAAAAAAACATAGGTTTCAGGCACGTTATAGTTAGAAATTAGCATTTAAAAAACCATAGAAATTCACTGAAAAAACCATAGGTTTCAGGCACGTTATAGTTAGAAATTAGCATTTAAAAAAACCATAGAAATTCACTGAAAAAACCATAGGTTTCAGGAACGTTATAGTTATCAGTGATTTCTTCAGTGATGTCACTGACCATGTCATGAATGATGTAATATGTGACGTCATCAGCAGTGTATTGCGGGGGTGTGAGTTATAGTTAGCTGAACTAACTATAACGCCGGAATTTCTCTGGTTTTGTACGAGTGAAATGTCCAACTAACTATAACGTTCCTGAAACCTATGGTTTTTTCAGTGAATTTCTATGGTTTTTTAAATGCTAATTTCTAACTAGAACGTGCCTGAAACCTATGGTTTTTTCAGTGAATATATATATATATATATAGGTAGTTGTAGTTAGGACCTCGTTTCTATTCAAAGAGCGTTTTTTCTTTTCCCAATAACTTTGGCGCCGGTTGATGAATCTTCGTGAATTTTTCAAAACTAGTGGGGCGCTCCGTTCAGCTGCTGTCTTGAAAGTTTCGGGGTAATTCGTCAAGCGGGGGCCGAGCAAAAAGGGGGATCCCAAAACGCGTTTTCCCCATGTAATTTTCCATAGGAAACTTTAGACAAAGCTACAACCCGAACGGCTGAACAGAATTACACAAAATTTGGCAAAAAGGTAGGTCATGGTTCAGAAAGATCCCTTTTTGTTAAATGGTGTAAATTCGTTCAGTAGTTCCTGAGAAATTAGAAAAAGAATAAATATCGATATCTGTGGGCGCGGTGGGTTCGCGAACCCTCCCGAACACGAGCTTCATTCTCATTGGCTGCCAACACTCTAAATCAGAAACTTTGGGCAGCCATTTTGTGACTCGGTTACAGAGTCAGAAGAAATCTGTTAAAAAAGGATGAAAAAGAAGAAAAGGGGGCAGGGTAGGAACACCCTGACCCCTAGGCTTGCTCTGGGGGTCCCACAAGGACCCCCAAGGCCCCAATTTCATTTTTTTTTTTTTAAATAAAAACAGAAGTCGTGCAGGGTGCGCGACTCCGGGTGAATTTAAAAAAACAAAAAACGAAGTGTGGGGTTATTAAATAAGGGGTGGGGGACTCGGGGGCTCCCCCAAGCTCCGGGGACCACCACGTCCCTGGGGCTTAAGAAATGAAGGAAGGGGGGCTGCGTGGCCCCTCTCCAGGAGCCCATAGTGGCCCTGGGGACCGCCACCCCGCAGGACCGACTCTTGCAATGTCCCGGGGTGCCCACCCCGGGACACTGCTGTTTGCTATGACAAGGTGGGAGCACAGATTCCGCCCTGTCATAGCAAACGCTGCTTTGCTTGAATGAAGCGAGAGCAGGAAAACCTGCTCTCGCTTCAATGAAGCAAAACAGGATTGCTTTTGGGCAAGGGGAGCTGCATGTCAGCAACTCCCCTTGCTCAAAAGCAATGCCGGCTCCCGCAGGAGGCAGGGAGCCGGTGGGGGCATTGGGGCTCCCCCACGGTCTCCAACTGTGAGGCCATGCCCCGGGGAATGGGGTCCCCGGGCCAAAAATGGCCCGGGAGGGGGTCCGCGCGGTCCCCCCTTTTAAAAAAAAAATTAAATAAAAAGATTTGGGCATACCCCGGGGGATGGGGTCCCTGGGGCGAATATAAATTAATGGAAGTGGACGGTTTTTCTTTTCCGCAAAGTTTGGAGTCGTGACCCTAGCGCAGCGCTCAGCGCGGCCCCTAGTGTGAACACGAGGGGTGCGCGGCTCCCAGCATGGCCCCCTAGTATGAACGCGAGGGGTGCGTGGCTCCCAGCACGGCCCCCTGGTGTGAACACAAGGGGTACGTGGCTCCTTCAGTCGCGCTGGGTGCGTGACTCCAAGCAAAAATAATCAAGATTTTTTTTATATAAACCTAGGTTATATGTTGGGTTATTGAGTGGCTCTAAAAAGATCCCTTGTTTTCATTGGGAGATTGTTGTAGCTACATGTAAGTGCGGATGCAGAGCTTCAGGTTGTTGAGAAACACTCTGTTGCCTTGATCAGTGAAGTGTACTCCATCACTTCTGTAGATGCCATCCATATTGAAACGAAGATTGTTGTTATAGATGGAGCCCATCCTATGGTCTCTAAGGTAAGTAGAAACAGCTTTATTGACATTTTTTCTAGCTTTCTCAATCTGTGGACAGAATTGATTGGACCACTTCCATTTCTGTCTTTGGCATATGTTAGAGTATACAAAGAGAGTTTGGGGGAAAAGCAACATCAATTCTGCAAAGGTGTCCTTCATTAGCATTTCCAGACCTACCCCAGTCAATGTGCCTAGGTCATTGCCACCACCAAAGGCATTAATTGATGCCACTTTAATCCTCTCTGACCAATCCATTTAATGTCTACATTTTGCAAAGCTAGGTCTTTATCAATACCTCTGCATTCAGCATACCTTTTGCACCAGAAAACATAGCTGTGCCCAATAATCCACACAGAAAGCATCTTGAAGGGATGTCTGAAAGTAATCAAAAGATGTCTGTAGCTGAGGTAGTCAGTTGGTAGAATGAGAGGTATCTAAAATGGTGGAAAGATGCAGTTTTAAAAAAGTAGAGAATTGATTGGCTGTTTATGAACATTGTACACTGTAAAATAGGGTGCATGGTACTTTCTTTAAAAAGCATGTTTGTTATTGGTCAGTAAAAATGTTTGAAAGGTACAGTAGAAAGGATAAGGTGATGTTTTGCAAAGCCAACCACACCTGCTGTTTCCATTTGCAACATTGTGTGGTGAACTTGAAAATATGGTGAACTTGTGACCTGTCAGTTAAGTTGACTGTTCCATGACCTGTTACTATGGAAACTGGCATTATGCAGAAGGGGTGAAGAAGTCAATTGATAAGGGTTATTATCTGTACCCAATGGAAATGTGTTTTACAATTTGAAAAACTCTGGCAAGCAATGTCATTTGTTGCTTATGTGTATTTGTATGGAGAAAGAGAGGGAAACCTTGCCATTACTGGTTTTACCTTGCTGAGTCTTGTGCATTATATTGATTGTGTGTAAAAGAAAATCCTGTCAGAGTTTGTGAGATTTTTCATTCAACACATTTATTTGCAAGGTGAGTTATAAATTTGTGAGGTTTATTTAAAAACAATTGACATTATTTTAAAACTGTGTTGTTTGATATATATTATTAAATGTAGAGATGTATATTGGAGTTTGTTTCATTGTGCTTAAATGTTGTTTAAAAAAGAGTCTGTACACTAATATGTGTATTTTTTAAGATGATTACTGATGTTATTAATGAGGCTATTTTTTTAAGTCTGTACAAAGGTAAAGTTAAATGATGCCACATATTTTAAGATAGAATGGTGAAATAAGGTGCTGTTAATTAGGCTTCTTTTTGTAGTCTGAAAAAAGGTATAGTTGAATGATGCCACATAATTTTAGATACAAAGGTGAAGATGTAGCTCAAAAGTAAACCACTACATATTACCCTTGCAGGCATGTTGTACTTAACTACTTAACTAGATAATATGTAATGACTCATCTATGTGTTCAGATTGTATTTATACAGTTGTATGTATGGTTAGTGAACTATTGAGAGGTGCCTGACCGATTACAGGAGTGCAAAAGTAGTGACTAGATGATTTTAAAACTACATGAGTAATGATTGACTGATTCCATCTTCTGCAATCACTCTGTATCCAAGCACTCATGAAATCACTCTGCCACTACTCAAACATTTATGAAATGACCCAGGCACTACCCATGCACTCGCCCAATCTTCTAGTCACTACCCATGTACTCATGCAATGACCCAGGCACTAACACATGCACTGCTACAATCCCCTGTGCACTTTCCATGTAGACCTCTAACCACCTACACACTACTGATTTACTCCTCCAATTACCCAGGTAGTACCTATGCAGTCTAGCAATCCCTCTCTCACTCCCTGTGCACTCTTCCAATCACTCATCCAGCACTATGTACTTATCCAATCACTCCGCCAAAACCCAAGCACTTATAAATTCACCATGCACTCTCCTTGCAGTACTCTAATCATCCAGTGACTACCCATGTACTCATGCAATAACCCAGGTACTAACACATGCACTGCTACAATCCCCTGTGCACTTTCGATGCAGTCCAGCAATCTCCCTGTCACTACCTATGCACTCCTCCAAACAACCAGCCAGCACTATGTACTTATCCAATCACTCCGCCAAAACCCAAGCACTTATAAATTCACCATGCACTCTCCTTACAGTACTCTAATCATCCAGTGACTACCCATGTACTCATGCAATGACCCAGGCACTAACACATGCAGTGCTACAATCCCCTGAGCACTACCCCTGCAGTCCAGCATCGCCCTGTCACTACCCATGCACTCCTCCAATCACCCAGCCAGCACCATGTACTTATCCAATCACTCCGCCAAAACCCAAGCACTTATAAATTCACCATGCACTCTCCTTGCAGTACTCTAATCATCAAGTCACTACTCATGCAATGACCCAGGCACTAACTCAAGCTCTGCTACAATCCCCTGTCCACTACCCATGCAGTCCTCTAAACACCTAAACACTACTCATTTACTCCTCCAATTACCCAGGTAGTACCCATGTAGTGCAGCAAACCCCATGTGATTTCAAAAGAAAGCATTTAATTGGTTTTTATGTAGAACATGTTTCTTTAGTAATAGAATAGTATATTTCTATATAGTTATATTAATAAAATTACATTTTTTTTTCTTTTTTTGTCAGATATTCTTCATCATCATAAAGAAAGACTTACCATGACCAAAAAAACAGAAAAGGGAAAAGAAGAAAAGAAACAATACTATTTAAAGAAAAGACAACAGCAAGAATTAGATGAACTACAACATGTGGGAAAAAAGAAAAAGTCTTGCGGTAAGAGAACAAAAGAATTTATTAAAAGACTTTCAAGGACTAGAAAGGGTTTTGACAATGTAGAAAATAGAAAGAATACCTCAAGAACAAAGAAGAATGAAATGAAAAAAGGACAAATTAATGGCAAATCACGTTCTGAAAAAACAATCTATGCTAAAAGAAGAATGAATCAATTTTGTGAAATAAGGAAACGTTTCAAAATAGAGTAGTACAAAATTTATTAAAAGATGGCAAGAAATATAAAAGAAGATCAGCATTTTATAAAAAGAAGAAACAGATTGAAACTATTGTTGAAAAGGCTTTTGAATTAAAAAGAAAATTGTTCATTTTAGTTTTAAACAGAATGCGATCATTAGATAAACCAATGCATTTTATGAAGGACAAAAGTAAAAAGAAGAGACTAATTAACAGAACTAACTTTTGTGATTTTTTTGGGTGAGTGGAAGCACACTTCAAGTTCAGAGCCTTTTTTTAATGAAGAGAGCTATTTTCAAACCAATACATTAGTTCATGCAGTTGATAACAGTGGTCGTGCTTATGAAGTGAAGAACGGTTGTGCAATTGAAAAAGAAAAGATGGTTCCTAGAAATGTAGAAGAAGTGATAGCTGATGAAGTCCTAGGGAGACATACTAAAGCCCCAGTGTATACTTGGGATTGTAGTAGTATTTGTAGTATACGACAGGAGTCTATTGATATTTTACGAAATTTCTTACGAGAGTATACTAAAAAAGTGTTAAACAAAAGATTAAGATGCTGCAAGGACTAGATCCTTGTAAAGTGAGAAAAAATACTGGTTTGCAAGGTCATTCTCTGGCTTGTCTTTCTAGAAAAGTGTGCAAAAGTGTTTTCATCATTTGAGAATGTTAGCAGTATATCACTCTCAAATGCGGAAGTTAGTAAGAAGATTGTACTATGCAAAAAGTCCAGCAATAATTTTAAGTGACTTAAACAGTCATGGGTCAGTATCAGATGTAAAAAAAGTTTGTGATGAAATAGAGTTTCGTTACTTTGGTCCTGAACAAGCGTGTACAGAAAGTGAGAGTTTGATAGAAGTAGGTGTTGAAGAAGATATGGAAGATAGTAGTACTGAGAAGTTTGAAGAAGAAATTACGAAGTTTAAGGTAATTTGTTGTGAAAGACCAAACTATGTTTGTATTTGTTGTCGACAAACTCACTATAGAAATCAAACTAGGAATGTTGCTCTGTATTTAAAAAGTGAAAAAGAAAACAATGATAAGTGGAAGGAATTTTCAACTTATTTGTTGGTAGAAGATTGCTTTGATTTGGGTAGTGATCAACGTATTTGTAAATATTGTTATACCAAATTAGAGGACAACAAAATGCCAGCTAGAGCTGTACATAATAATCTAGAGTTGGTTGCTATTCCTCCAGAACTGGTAGATTTAAATACTTATGAGTCCATTCTGATTCAATCTGTGCACCCGTTTCAGGCTATTGTTCGTATGGAGCCTAAAACAGGTAAGTTGCCTCCCACAGATTTACAAAGAGGATTAAAAGGAAGAGTTGTGTATTTACCTTTAGATTTAAAGAAAAATATTGAAACTGTTGGTGTAGAGAAAGAGGAAACTGAACCTCTAGTTATTCTAGTTAATGGTGTTCCTACGAAGAGTCAGAAAATATGGAAGAATTAGTAGATGTGAGCAAAGTGCAAAAGGCTACATTATATCATAAAAAACAATGTTTACTACAAAAATGTGTATGTTGAAGAAGAAGAAATAGTTTTAGGAGATGATAGCGAAATTTCAAGTGGCCAAATTGAAAAAGTGGACATCTCCAAAAGTGAAGAAATTTATGAACATTATAGTGTACATCCTTTACATTCCAAAGAAGTGATTGGAAATACTATTTAATTATTCCAAATGAAGAAAGCGAAGGGGACTCCCATGAGCGTTTGGGGAAAAAGTTTGGAAGCTCGTTGTTTTCCACAGCTCTTCCCCACTGGAAAAGGTGGATGATATGACGAACGACCAGTACAGATTCCAGCATCAGAATATCGAACAATAAGATTGTACTCAGAAGATCCGAGATTTCGACAATGTATTCCATATATATTTCATCTTTTGTTTGAAAGTGACTTGTCTGGACTTTCATATGCAGTCAACCACATATTAAAAACAGGAGTTCATCTTCAAAATGTTTCTGCAAAGGAATTCATGGACAAAGTACAACAGAGAGACGATCATTTAGAATCTCAATTGATTAATTTGATGGGGTGTCAACGTGGTACTAATGAGTATTGGTATCGTCGTCATGGAGAACTTAAATGTATGTTAAGGAACTTAGGAACCCCTACGTGGTTTGTTACGCTAAGCTGTGCTGAATACGCATGGGAAGATTTACTTGAATTTCTTCGAGAAGCAAATTCAAATATTAAAAACATTGAATTCAAGATACCTGGAGAACTGTGTTTCTTGGATCCTGTAAATGTGTGCAGATATTTTAATCATAGGTTTCAAGCTATGATATATTTTATCTTTAATAAAAACAACCCACCTCTTGGAGAAGTTATTGATTTCTTTTGGAGAAAGGAGTACCAAGCAAGAGGCGCTCCTCATATACATATGCTTTTATGGATCAAGGATGCACTCAAATTTGGAACTGATTCGAATGAGACTGTTTTATCTTTCATTGAAGACTATGTTACATGTGCTATACCAAAAACAGGAGAAGAAAATACCTTAAAACAACAAGTTTTACGGTTTCAAACTCATCGATGTGGCAAATACTGTCGACGGAAATAAAGTCAAAGGAAAAGTTTTATACAAAATGTCGATTTGGATTTCCACATCCAGTAATATCCAAAGGAAGAGTCAACAGTTTCATGTCAGCAGTGAGGCATACTATCACTAGAAAATCTCCAAAAAATACTTACAATTTAAAAAGAAGTGAACAATCAAAGTATATTAATGATTATAATCCAGTAATTTTGTCGATGTGGAATGCAAATATGGATATCCAGTATTTTGCTGTTGCTCAGTTTGTTACGTCATACATAACAAAATCTGAAAAGACGGAATTGAAAGAAATGTGGGAAGAAATTGCCCAAGAGAAGACTCTTACTAAGAAATTGTACAGCTTTAGTTTGAAGATGCTGTCCCATCGAGAAATTGGATCCTACAAATGTTCGGATCGGTTGACCTCTGCAAGTTTATATTCGAAGTCAAGAGGAATCATTGGGTTAGTCTAGGTCTTGCTGCAACACGAAATCGAATACTTAAACCTATACAAGAAATCGAATATTTAGCATTAAATGAACCGGAAAGCACAGATATTGTTAAAACAAACTTGTTGGATACATACTATCCTAATAGAAGTCCCTATCTTGAAAACATATGTCTCTATGAAGTACTGCAATATTAAAGTTTTAAGAGAAATATTACAGAGAACATAAATGAAGAAAAATATGCAGTGATTGGTTCAGAAGGATGTTTGGTGAAACATAGTAAAGGAAATCTCATTAATCATAGGAAACTGAGTTGCGATACTCCTGATAAAAGGGAATTTTACTATTTAGCACTTCTGCAACTCTTCAAGCCTTGGCGTGCTGAAATGGAAATACTTGGAGATTTTCAGTGCTATGAAGATTCTTTTAATGCATGTAAAGATAGCATTAAATGCACAGGTTTTCCAAATTATCTCCAAATGTTGAATGACGAAATTGAACAAGAAGCTAGTATTGCAGTTGAGATTGCTAGAGACAGTTCTCAAGATAGTCAAAGTTCTGCTCCACTGAGTCAAGATCCACTAGGACAACCAATTCTTGAAAATGAAGCAGCAATCGCCATGAGCGAAGTGGAAACAGCAATGCATCAAGCTCAACACGATATTATGGACTTAGGAAACTTGGAAGAACAACTAAATATTGAACAGAAAGAAATATAGCAGCAAGTTACACAACAGATCGACCATGGTTTACTTCATGAAAAAAAGAATGCAACTGCACATCTTTTAAACCTATTCAAATGTATATCAGTGGTCAAGCTGGTACAGGAAAAAGTTTCTTAATTAACGTTTTGACCAGTTATCTACAGAAAACCACTGAATCACATTTATCTTGTGTTGTAACCGCTCCAACTGGGTTAGCAGCACACAACATTAAAGTGATTACCTTACATTGTTTACTAATGCTAACTGTTGAACATGAAAACAAGTTGGAATATCAAAAGCTTTCTGGAGAAGCTTGTTTGTAAGTTTCAAGAGTACTAAAGAAAATGAAACTTCTGATCATTGATGAGGTGAGCATGGTCTCAAACTTAATGCTTGCCTTTGTACATTTAAGAATGCAGCAAATTTTAAAAACAGAATATGATGTGTTACTTGGAGGAAAACATGTGATTGTTTTCGGTGATCTACTGCAACTTACTCCTGTAAAAGGGGAACCAGTTTTTAAAACACTTGTGCATGAAGACACCAGAAAATCTTTGGGAAGTATTGGAAATGTCAACATTTGGTCATATTTTGAATACAAAGAACTTATTAAAAATATGCGACAGGCAAGTGATAAAGATTATGGAAGCATTCTCTAAGATATAAGAATTGGTGTTTTGACAGAACATGGAAAAGAAGCTTTGCAAAGTCGACTACTTACAAACTTGTTTCCAAATGAAAATGTTGCTCCGGAAATAATATACAAATAAATTGGAGAAAAGAAATCTATAATCTGCCTAATGCCAACACTGCGAGAGTGTTCTACATTCAATGAAGAACTTTTAAAGCTGGAAAAACAACAAATAATAAAAATGGAAGCCATTGATAAAATAGAGCACGAAGGAATTACTATTATTTTGAGTGAAAAATTAAAAACAAAATTGGATTCTTTGGAAAAATCTATATCTAAGACTGCTGGTTTAGAAAAGAATTTATATGTATGTGAAAACTGTCAGGTAATTTTACGGCGTAATTTGGATGTGGAAAAAGGTTTAGTAAATGGAGCAATGGGAAAAGTTGTTGATTTTGTTAATTATCAAACTAGAGATGGAATTGAATTTTTGAAGATTAAATTTGATCAGATTGAAGAGGTAAAATAAATTGGACATTGTTCTGTTTGTTTTTTGCTTGTTAAAGACGTGTATGTTCGTAGAAAACAGTTTCCTCTTTCTTTAGCATATGCGGTGACCATTCATAAATCTCAAGGTTTAAGTGTAGACAGTGCTTTGGTAAACATGGGAAGTACCGTGTTTAAAGAGGGCATGGCAAATGTTGCATTGTCCCGAGTCAGAACTTTATCTGGATTGTATTTGATTAATTTTGATGAAAGATTAGTACAGATGCAAATTGTGTAAGAGAGTATAATCGGTTAAGAAGACTGTATGCTCCTAACTTAGGTGAATATCCTGTATATGACACGCGTGTAGTAGGTCAAAAACAAACATATGAGGAACTCGGTAGTGAGGTAGGAAATAAGAAAACAAATCAAGAGAATGTTGATGTTCCAAAGAAAAAAAAACTGGACAGTGTTGAAGATATTGTAGGATATCAGTTAGAAAATAGTTCAGGTATCAACTGCTATGGTAATGTAGTTGTGAACGTCGTATTTTTTCTAGAAAATCTCCAACAGCAAATTATGGAGAATCAAGACAAAAGGTTTTGTTCTTTAATGCATTCTATTTTTGAAAACTTGACAACTCATAAAACTAAAATCCAAAGTGTTTCTGGCATTCGAAATCTTCTGGATATATGTTCTGGTTCTTCACAATTTACACTTAATGTACAGCAAGATGCTCAAGAATTTCTTATGTTTATGCTTGCAGTATTGGAAGATGAAGGAATACAAATTGAAAATCTGTTTGGACTTCGTTACAGATGGGAACATGAATGTGAAGATTGTACATTTTCTTCTATCACTAAAATAGACACTGAAAGATTCATATATTTGACAATACCAGATTGTAAAACAGTGTCTTTTAACAAATTAGTAAAATCAGCAAATCAAAATATGGAATGTAGTCACTGCAAATCTGAAATGTTATCAACATTATTTATTGAAAAATTTGGACAATATGTCATTTTAATGATACAACGTTGCAGACCAGATGGAAGAAAATTGGAAACTAATATTAAAGATTTTGTGGCAAGTCAACTGTCAATTTCAGGAAAAACTTTGAAAACAGTGGCAATTATTTTCCATGATGGACCTTCTACAACATCTGGACACTATACTGTGATTTTAAAGTGCAATAAAGGATGGACACATTGTAATGATGCCCATTTGCTATTCAAATATCGGTTGCCTTACCAATTACCAAATTCATACCTAATATTTTTGATGCCAAAGTTCTGAGAACATCATTCGGCCTATTGGGAAGATGTCAATATGAATTAAGAAGTTTATTTTGGATATTCTCAATGCAAATGATTTTAGAAACATCATTCGGCCTATAGGGAAGATATCAAGAATTGCTGATTCAATTATCTTTTCTGTTCTTTGATATTGTATTTGCAAAATTGTTTTAGAAAGAAGCATTTCATATATTTGATCTTTGTATTATATGCAATGTTATTGAGGGTGTTTATTTTAGGATAAGTAAACAGATAGTTGAGTTTGTTGTAAATATTTTGAACACAGATTTGTTTTTTTTAACAATCTTATTGATTCTATTTTTTTGCCTGCTGTTACATGATGATCAACAATGAAATCACTGTGTATGGTGAAATTCAATAGAATCTGAAAACAGCAAAAAAGGCAAACTGAATATGTTATGTAATTGTAAAATTATGTTGTGTTCTTAAAACCTTGGGGCATATTAGCAAGACCGGCGATAAAATTATCGCCGCTTTAGCGGCAGGAAACTGCCGCTAAAGCGGCGATAATGGGCTTGCTAATATGCGTTATGGAATTCAATAGAAGCCCAGGTTAGATGTCCTGCACATCTAACCTGGGCTTCTATTGGAATTCTATAACGCATATTAGCAAGCCCATTATCGCCGCTTTAGCGGCAGTTTCCTGCCGCTAAAACGGCGATAATTTTATCGCCGGTCTTGCTAATATGCCCCTATATTATATGTTATAACTGTATTTTTTCTTCTCTTTTACAGACCCAAATTCTAAAGTTTGAAACTTTTTTAAATTTAGATTATAAAAAAAGAACTGAAAAAATTGTTTCAATGACTTTCATATCTACTATAAAAAAGGTAAGTTTAAGTAACCCAAGCACTACCCATGCAGTACTACATTCACCTGTGTACTTCCCATACTATCCTCTAACCGCCTAGACACTGCTCATTCACTCCTTCAATTACCCAGGTAGTACCCATGCACTCCTACAGTCACCCAGCCAGCACCATGTCCTTATCCAATCACTCCACCAAAACCAAAGCACTTATAAATTCACCATGCACTCTCCTTGCAGCACTCTAATCATCCAGTCAGTACCCATGTACTCATGCAATGACCCAGGCACTAACACATGCACTACTACAACCCCCTGAGCACTACCCATGCAGTCCAGCAATCTCCCTGTCACTATCCATGCACTACTCCAATCACCCAGCCAGCACCATGTACTTATCCAGTCACTCTGCCAAAACCCAAGCACTTATAAATTCACTGTGCACTCTCCTTGAAGCACTCTAATCATCCAGTCACTACCCATGTACTCATTTTTTCAGATACATACGATATATTAGGAATCAGAGTTGCATGACAACAATTATACATCAACATTACCGAGAATACAGTGTCATTTGCCAATAAACCAGTTATTACAGGCATAAATGTAACTCACAACTGCATCTGTACTCATGTTTTTGCACTATTGTGGTGTATGTGTACCCTGTTGTCTCTGTGTACAATAAATGTATCAAGACCCTAGATATCATTTCCACTAATAAACTAAAACTAACAATAAGAAAAAGAAAGAACGCCATCTAAAACTGTAATCGGCTGTGGTATGATGCAGGTGCCTAAATACACCAGGGCCGGTGCATTGCTGTTACATGGGAAGAATGATAAGTGCGACGTGACTACGTACAATACAGTCGTACTAAGCAGTGACTCATGATGTCATATACTGCGGGGGGGATTGTCTTACTGCTCCATGACTCCCTCCGCGTTGCTGGGGGGCGTCAAATCCTGCCCTGCAGAGTCTGACCGTGTGAGTGCTTTAAGTAAGTCATCCCAGGCCTGCGCTATTGGGTATTTACGTAGCCCCGCAGTTTCCTCTCTATGCAGCGTGGTACTTTCAGCTTGTGCCCACTATAAGGGATTTCTCCCAGCTGCCCGGCGCTGGGGGATCACTGTGCTTCCACCTCTTCGTGATGAGGCGTTTTGCTGTTATCAGACCCAGATCTCTAAACCTGGAGATCACCCTGTTCTTCTTTGTCCGTGGATACAACCCCAGCACGCAGACCTCCCAGCTGGACTGTAGGGATGACCCAGTGCATTTCGTTAATGTTTCTATGACTGCATGCCAGTATAGCTGAAGCGAGGGACAAGACCACAACATATGTAGAAGATCTGCACCAGCTAACTTACATCTGGGGCAGGCAGAGTTAGTGAGATTAAAGTATTCATTGAGCTTGTCCTGGGAGAGGTACGGCCTGTGCAGTATGTATGTCTGTATAAGCTTGAATCTGGAACTGCGCGGTATGTATGTGGAACCGGCGATTATTGTATCCCATTCTTTGTCTGTCCATGGATGTTCCCTGTCTGCAGCCCACTTCTCGCGGAGTCTCAATAGTGGTTTCAGTGTATGCATAAGGAGTGCCTCCACCAGCCAATGTACCACGTGTGAGCCTTCCCCCATGAAATGTAGGTATTGTATGACCAAGCGTGTTTGCGGCTCAACTGTCATGTCTCCCCAGGCGGTCGTCAAGGACCGCACTATAGCGGTGTGAAGGAGAAATTGACCTGCGGGGATATAATTTTCCATAGCCAAATTTTCAAATGTTAGAAGGGTACCCTCCGCGTATAAATCACCTATTGTATCGAGTCTTGCCTCATGCCAAGTCAGTAGTTCAGTTTCCGATATTTTCCCTGTGCCTCTGGGAGTGCCTGCTAATGGTATCTGCGGGGCATAGGGCGGTGTATCGCGGGTTAAATAAAGGCTTCTTCTGTAACATCTGTGAGCTAATGCGATATATATCTGAGGCGGGCATGGAGCTCGGGTGATGGGGTGAAAAAAGTGGTGTAATTGGGATTGTGACCACGGTGGTGTCATAGCTGCAGTGTCCTCCAGCCCCTTCCCACTCATCCATTTTGTCATCCATTGTAGCTGGGACGCTAGGTAGTATAGTTCCATATTTGCGACCGCTAGACCTCCACTGCGTGTGGGCGCATATAATTTACTTAAAGCTATTCGCGGTCTGCCGGTATTCCAGATCAGATCGCGGAAGATGCCTTCCAGAGTGCAGAGGAGCCCAACAGGCACATACACTGGGAGATTTGAAAAATAATATAGCAGTCGTGGTAGAATTATCATCTTTGTTAAGGTGACACGACTCATTACACTTAAGGGCAGTGTTTTCCAAAAGTGTACTTGCGCTCTGATCGCGGTTATGGCCCGAACGAGGTTGCCATCTAATATATCAGTGGGGGATCTGTATATATAAATGCCTAGGTACCTCAACATGGACGGGTACCAGGTCAAGATGGCTCCATTGATAGTGATATTCGTTTCAGCTACAGCGTCAGTAAAGGAGTATACACCAGATTTTGTCCAGTTCACTTTAAGACCTGACCTTTTTTCAAATTGTTGAAAAATGTCTGCTATTACTGGGGGGCGGCTTGTAAATCTCTTATATACAAAAGCAGGTCGTCTGCATACAACGAGACCACGTGTAGGCCATCACCCAATGGTATGCCCCAATTTTCTCCGCTGTCTCTTAGGAGTACCGCCAAGGGCTCCATCGCAAGGGAAAAGAGCAATGGGGACAACGGGCATCCTTGCCTTGTCCCCCGATTTATTCGTAAGGCACCAGAGATCAATTTCCCTGTCTTAACCCGCACCGTAGGGTGTTGATAGAGAAGATTCACCATCTGTATGTAACTCTCTCCTAGATCATATTTGTGCAACACTGCAGCAAGGTAAGGCCACTCTAAAGAGTCAAAAGCCTTCTCTAAATCGAGAACCAGGCACCCCAAACGAGGCCATTTACCTGGGGCATATGTGTGTACTCGAAACAGTCTGCGTATATTAAGGGATGTGCTTCTCGTGGGAACAAATCCGTTTTGATCGGGATGGATTAGTGACCGTACTAATGGGGCTAGACGCTTGGCAAATATAGATGCAAATATTTTGTAATCTGTGTTGAGGAGCGCTAGGGGGCGATAAGAGCCAAGGAGTTCAGGGTCTCTGCCCGGCTTGAGTAAGGAGATAAGCGTCGCCTCATTTTGTGTGATTGTAAGTGTAGAGTCCTCGATGGCGGCTTCATATAAATTCAGCAGTTGCGGGATTAGTATGTCTGAGTACGCTTTGTAAAATTCCACCGGTGGGCCATCTGGGCCTGGTGATTTACTGTTAGAAAGGGAAAATATGCTGTCTCTGATTTCCTCCTGCAAAATGGAATCATTTAGTTCCTCTTGCTGGTCAGGGGTGAGCTGCAATAGAGTGAGGTCTGCTAAAAAGGACTGTATCTCAGTGGGCGTGGCCTGTATGCAGGATTTGTATAGTATGTCATAATGAGATGTGAATTCGTCATGGATGGCTGTCTGGGTGTATACCGTTTCGCCCTGCAGTATGCGTATGGATGTGACCGACGAGGTCATCAACTCCTGCCTGATCAACCATGTGAGGAGTTTGCCCGCCTTATCACCCTGGTGATGGGTCTTTGCAGAGTGCGCTGCGTAGTTTGAGCAGCGCAACCTGTCTAATAACTGAGAGTGTTCCTCGCGCTCCCTAGAAAGAGCGTCTCTAGCATCCTCATGCTCCCCACGCTCAATTATGGCTAACCGTTGCTCTATGCGTAGCAGGTCCCTCTCTAGTTGTTTACGCATACCCACCTGCGTGTGTAGACAGTGGCCCCTCACCACCACCTTAAAGGCGTCCCATTCTAATTGGAGCGTTGAGGCTGTGTCAGTGTTTTCATCGAAATAGTGAGCGATGGCAGTGACCAGTGAGCCCCGGAAAGGTGCGTCTAGTAGAGTGTCAGGTTGCAATCTCCAGACTGGGATCGGTGGTCTAATATGCTCCCACTCTAAGTCTAAGGTGTGGGGGTTGTGATCCGAGTGTGTCCGCCCCAGATAATGTGTCGAAGTAACTTATGGCAGGAGATTATTGGAAATCATGAAACGGTCTAGACGCACATGCAGCCCGTGTGCACCCGAATAATAGGAGTACACCTTGTCCGTAGGATTTTGATGTCTCCATGCATCCGCCAGGCACCATTGAGTCTCCCAGTCGTGTAATGCTCTCATGGCGGTAGTGATGTTTGTGCCTGCAAGGGGGGGAACGAACGATCTAACGCTATGTCTAATACGCTGATATAGTCACCTCCTAATAACATAGGGGTGTCATGCCAGGGCGCTAGTATCTGTGAGATGGTGTCTAAGAATGCCCCTTGCTCTGTGTTAGGCGCGTATAAGGAAGCGATCACTATTTGCCTGCCGTCCAATATGCCTTTGACTACAACGTATCTGCCCTCTGTGTCTATTTTTGTATCTAGTACCTTAAAAGGAACTCCTGGCCTGATCCATACTAAGCCCCCCGCGCGAACGCCAAATGACCCGTGGCGTACAACTGTCCCCGCCAGCGACGATGCAAGTGTGGCAATTCTGATTTGATTAAGTGTGTTTCCTGTAGAAGTGCTATTTGTATATGGTGACGTTTGAGATAGGAATATATTTGGTATCTACGGGCTGGTGTATGTATACCCCGCACATTCCATGTGCCTACTTTAACCGGGGTCATTGTGTGTTGAGACTGCGATCAATAAAAGGGTGAGTGGGCATCGCACTGGAGAAGTAAACTGCACTCTTATCGAGAATTTCAGCACTATTGCCCCTTCGAGGCAGATCGTTGGAGATAAATGTAACAGTTTATGCTAGATGGCGTCGGAAACAAAATGTAACAAATATACAATTCCAAATGGGCGAGTGTGCAACAGGCAATCATCCAAACTTTTGTACCAGAACAACATTTACACAATAGCTAGGGGGGGTGTGCTATGCACTATATTTCGAGAAATGAATATGCAACTGACTTGGCTGCTTCTCTGGAGCCCCCTTACTGCTAGCCAGCTATGAATAGGCGGGAGTCATGTCCCTCGGTGCTCTGGCCAATCAGCCCTCAACAGTGCGCAGGAGGTTTACAAGCACTATCGCTGATGACAGCCAGAATCTTACAACCGACCCCCAACCAGTTACCTTATTACGGTTGTGCTTCAACTGTGCCAGTTGCTGCCTAGGATAACACAGTGAGCAGCAGTCTATGTTTACTGGCCTTGCCGAGTTGGAAAGTGGTGTCTTCCAGGAAAATCCGTGTGCGTCCTTTCAAGCCACTTCATCAGACGTTTGAGGAGTAACATTAGGCAGTTCGCATGAGTCTTGTGATTCTTGCAGGTCTTCAGAGAGGTCATCGTCGCTAGCCTGCTCATGCCGGCTCGAGGTGGAGGCATCCTCATCCGTCAAAGAGCCAGTGATGTCTGCTGCAGCCCGGAGGGCCTCATGTCGTTCACTTAGTGCTTGACTCTGGTCTGGTCCCACAGGTGAAGAAGGCTGAGACCGCCTCCGCCTCTTGCTAGTGCGGCGACGGCGAGAAGGTGCAACTCTTGCCTGTGTTTTCGCGTTAGCAGCTGTAGTCCCAGCGGTCGCGGGTGCATTAGCATCTAGCCATTCTTCCGCTAGTTCCGGAGTATTAAAGAAATGAGACTTCCCACTTGCGATCACTCGCAATCGTGCCGGGAACAGCAAAGAGTACTGGAGACTATGTTGTCGAAGGCGCTTTTTGACTGCCATGAAGGAAAATCGTTGCTTCTGCACGTGCAGCGTGTAATATGGGCAAATCATTATTTTATGATTGTCAATTTGAACGTCCTGTAATTTTCTGGTTTCGTGCAATATTGCGTCTCTCTCTCTATAATTAAGAAGGCGGATTAGAAATGGTTGCGGATTAGATCCCGTGGGCAGGGGTCTCGCTGGCACTCTGTGCGCTCTTTCCACAACGAAGCAAGGCAAGAGAGAGCCCTCAGGCAACAGAGAACGGAGCCAGGTTTCAGTGTATGTGATCGGGTCTCTCCCTTCCTTTCCTTCCGGCAGGCCCACCACTCGTACGTTGTTTCGCCGTGCCCGCCCTTCTGCATCTTCGACCTTGTCTTCGAGGAATTTTACTCGATTCAGTAGGTTTTGCACATGTTTGTCTGTTGTTGCAACTTGTGGAGTGATGTCAGCTATGCAAGTTTCCACGGCAGTGGTGCCGTCAGCCAGTTTGCGGTGGTCAGCACGTAAATGCGTGAGGTCAATTGCAACTTTATCAATTTTGTTTTCTAAGGAGGTGCTGGTTTGATTCACGGTTTCACCCAGTTTCTCTACTGCCGCAAGCACTGCATCTAGCTTGCTGGAGGTCGTGTCGGTGGTGACCTGCGTTGCCATTTTGCCTGCTTTGCTTTTGAAAGACAGAGGTGATATAAGGGCACCTCCCGCTCCTATCTTGGCACGGGTGCCTTGTGACATGAGGCCCCGGCCAAGTGTGCGTGGTGATCGCTGGCCCAAAAACTGCAGCTTGTCCGTTCCTTTTGGAGAGCTGGTCTCGCAAGGTGACTCCATGCATCGAGGGGCACAGACAGAGAGTCAATACATCAGGCAGTCTCTGTATTTATGCAGGTGTCAACTCCATATCGCTGCAATTGGACCGCAGGGTGGAATGGATGCACCGCATTGTGATGTTATCCGGGAGCGGTATACCTATGGCACACCACCTTTTAATTGCGCCCAGCAGCTCTGAGAAACAGTATTTTCCTCCAGGCACAGGTGAGCGGTTGAGGGCCACTAGTGCAAGCGCCAGCAGCAGATCGGTGATTGTGTTTCAACTGCCCTCTCCTATACGCACGCCTCCGGTCGTCGTTAGCACTCCGAGCACCGCCGACTCAGTGCCTCTATCATGGCGCAGTTTGGTTGTACTGGAGCTTCCGGGTCTCTGTTCAGCGCTCCGTCGTCACCAGCAAATGTCGTACCAGCTGGCCACCGCCCAGTCCAACAAGCGGGGTCCGGCCGTAGGCCAGCCAGGGGGGAGTCTCTCCAGGACTACAAGGATTTGGCCATGGAAGAGGAGGTTGTGGCGGCCGGGGTGGAGAGCACATCCAGTCAGTCGGGCAACACGGGAGGCTACCTGTGTCCAGCAGACACTGCCTGATGCTGCTCCGCAGGGCCACGGCAGAGTAGGCCCACAATCCCAGACCAAGGGCTACTCACGATTTAGGTCTATAGCGGTGGGGCCAAGGCAAGTGCAGCAGGGGGGGAAGAAAAAGAAAAGGAGTGGGGGCGGACCGCCTGGGGACGCACAGGTGTATTGCTACCTGCAGATTCCCACTTGTTTCAGCACATCTGCACCTCACCTCTTCGCCCAGCTTGTACTGCGCAGCTAGACCACCGCAGCTCCCAGGTGCCGCACCCCTGTGCAGGTCCGCGATAACTCCGCGGCAGCCCCCAGGCGAGGGTCGCTGGCTCCCGGATGCGCTTCCCCAACTCCTGGGCCCTAGGATGTAAGGTGGACAGATCAGGTGTCTTCGCAGCTCAGCTTGGCTCTAGATTCGCTAGCCCTCTGGGCTGAACACCAGGGTCGTTAGTGCAGTGGCTGTCCGGTCAAGCAATATTTGGGCTCATAGCACCCATGGCACTGTGTGAGCCCGGCTGCGCAGGGCGTCCCTGATTTCACACGGCAACGGCTTCACAGTTCATCTGCGCCACTGAGTTTGGCCCTGTGGGTGGGGTCCGACCACGGGCCTGCGTAGTCCCCGTAAGCTCGCTCAGCCCACCGCAGAGCCGGAGGCAGCAGCGCGTTGGGCAGTCTTCAATTGGCACAAAAATCGCCACGGAGCTTCAGCGGGCATCCGGGTGTCCAGCTGCCACCCCGCGACTACCGCGGATCCGTGTGGACGGAGAAATGTGGCTAGAGCAGGGAGCCCCCAATGGAGCTCTACCGAAGCATGTCCACCACCATTGCTGGCTTAGCCACGCCCCCACTACCCATGTACTCATGCAATAACCCAGGCACTAACACATGCACTGCTACAATCCCCTGTGAACTTTCCATGCAGTCCAGCAATCTCCCTGTCACTACCTATGCACTCCTCCAATCAGCCAGCAGCATGTACTTATCCAATCACTCCACCAAAACCCAAGCACTTATAAATTCACCATGCACTCTCCTTGCAGCACTCTAATCATCCAGTCAGTACCCATGTACTCATGCAATGACCCAGGCACTAGCGCATGCACTACTACAACCCCCTGAGCACTAACCATGCAGTCCTGCCATCTCCCTGTCACTACCTATGCTCTCCTCTAATCACCCAGCCAGTACCATGTACTTATCCAATCACTCCGCCAATACCCAAGCACCTATAAATTCACCATGCACTCTCCTTGCAGTACTCTAATCATCCAGTCAGTACCCATGTACTCATGCAATGACCCAGGCAGTAAGTATGCACTGCTACAATTACCTGTGCACTACCCATACAATCCTCTAACCACCTACACACTACTGATTCACTCCTCCAATTACCCAGGTAGTACCTATGCAGTCCAGCAATCTCTCTCTCACTCCCTGTGCACTCTTCCAATCACCCATCCAGCACCATGTACTTATCCAATCACTCCGCCAATACCCAAGCACTTATAAATTCACCATGCACTCTGCTTGCAGTACTCTAATCATCCAGTCAGTACCCATGTACTCATGCAATGACCCAGGCACTAACACATACACTGCTACAATCCCCTGTGCACTTTCCATGCAGTCCAGCAATCTCCCTGTCACTACCTATGCACTCCTCCAATTACCCAGCCAGCACCATGTCCTTATCCAATCACTCCGCCAAAACCCAAGCACTTATAAATTCACCATGCACTCTCCTTGCAGCACTCTAATCATCCAGTCACTACCCATGTACTCATGCAATGACCCAGGCACTAACAAATGTACTACTACAACCCCCTGATCACTACCCATGCAGTCCAGCAATCTCCCTGTCACTATCCGTGCACTACTTCAATCACCCATCCAGCATCATGTACTTATCCAATCACTCCGCCAAAACCCAAGCACTTATACATTCATCATGCACTCTCCTTGCAGTACTCTAATCATCCAGTCACTACCCATGTACTCATGCAATGACCCAGGCACTAACCATGCAGTGCTACAATCACCTGTGCACTACCCATGCAGTCCTCTAATCTCCTAGACACTACTAATTCAGTCCTTCAATTAACCAGCTGGTACCCACGCACTCCAGCAATCACCCTGTCACTACCCATGTACTCGTCCAATCACCCAACAGTACCAAGTACTTATCCAATCACTCCGCCAATACCCAAGCACTTGTAAATTCACCATGCACTTTCCTTGCAGTACTCTAATTATCCAATCAGTTCCTATGTACTCATGCAATGACCCAGACACTAACACACTACAATCACCTGTGCACTACCCATGCAGTACTCTAATCTCCTAGACACTATTCATTCACTCCTTCAATTACCCAGGTAGTACCCATGCACTCTTGCAGTCACCCAGGCATTACCCATGAACTTGTCCAATCACGCAGAAACTACCCATCCACTCATGCAAGTATATACGTATTACTGATGCACTCATGTAATCACCCAGGCACTACCCATGCACTCATAGAAGCAGCTACGTACTACTAATGGAGTCATGAAATCACCCAGGCACAACCCATGCACTCTTTTAATCACTCAAGCACTACCCATGTACTAATACAAACACCCAGGCATTAGTCATGCAGTCGTCCAATCATGCAGGCTCTACCCATGCACTCATGCAAGCACCTATATACTAATGATGCACTCATGCAATCACCCAGGTACACCACATGCACTTTTTTTTCTTTTTTTAACAGAATAGGTGGTTCTAAAGAGAACCGTTTTTTTTCTTCTTTTTTAGTTTTGTATTTTTTTTGTGTTTTTTAACTTTTTCAAATGTTTTGGGTGTTTTTTTCAAAAGAAAAAAATAAACAACAAGAAAATTGACACAACTGGCATCATAACTTTTGCAAAAAAAAATTGCAAAAGAAAAAAATTAACAATGGTGGCTGCGAGCAGCAAAAACGATGTTGTCAATGGATTGCTCTCCATAGCACACGCTTTTTACATTTTATACATCGCTCCTCAAGATCAGCGAATTCAGGCCTAATGTCCTGGCCTCTGTTCGAAGAGCCAGGTCCCGAAGATGTACTCGTTGCTGGTCATCCTGCAGGGCTTGCTGTTCTAATTCCCTCTTCCTTTGTTCTCGGGCCAGCGGTCGAGGGTGGATGGTTTGTAGATGTTTTAGCATAGAAGAAGTACCACAAGAGTACTTCTTCTCAGACCCTCTGGATAGAACTCTGTCACAGATGTTGCAAGTGACCTTTCGGGCGTTAACCTTTTTTTCGCCCTCCGGAATACGGAAGAATGCCCATACAATACTTTCTTTCCTCTTTCTTGGAGGTTCCTCCAATTCTTCATTCTCTTCATGAAACTGTGCTGGTGCACTTGAAGATGGCATAATTCAAATGTTGCAGGAAAAAAACACCAAAAACAAGTGAACAAGAGAAAAAACACAATAGGTGTGTCTCCTCCTGAGGATCTTCAAGCAATGATAAAATTGAGTGGGGTCTTGCAACTTCTAGAATGAATAGGTTCTCAACCAATGAGATTCTTTTTTTTAAAAGTCACATAGATTCGCGCTGCGCGCACGCACCCAGCGTGCACCCATCGCGACTTCGCAAAAATATATGTAACAATAACTACTTACAAATATATGATTTTTATAAATAAATTAAAAAGTCTCTTGCTTTAATATACAGTTAAAACTTATATATGTAGTTTTTAAACTTAAAATTTTACGGCGAAGTCGCGCTCCCAGCGCGACATCCGCACTGACGTAGCGTTACGCAAGGTCGTAGTTCGTGCACCCGTCGCTTACGACGCGCGCATCCTACACGACTTTACCAATATGGCTGCTTGGCATCGCGCACCGATCGAGACAGGTACACGATGGGTGCGCGAATCCACTTTCTTATTAAAAAAAGAAAAAAAATGTATATGTACTTCTTAAGAATTAGAAATTAATACATTATTTTTATAACAATAAAAAAAATAAGAAAAAATACTTTTGGGACGTTATAGTAAGAAATTAGCATTTAAAAAACCTTTGAAATTCACTGAAAAAACCATAGGTTTCAGGGACGTTATAGTTAGAAATTAGCATTTAAAAAACCTTTGAAATTCACTGAAAAAACCATAGGTTTCAGGGACGTTATAGTTAGAAATTAGCATTTAAAAAACCTTTGAAATTCACTGAAAAAACCATAGGTTTCAGGGACGTTATAGTTAGTTGGACATTTCACTCGTACAAAACCAGAGAAATTCGTCCGTTATAGTTAGTTCAGCTAACTATAACTCGTGCCCCGCAATGCACTGCTGATGACGTAACATATTACATCATTCATGACATGGTCAGTGACATCACTGATGACATCTCAAATGACATCACTGATGACATCACCGATGACATCATCCACGTGAAAATCTGATGCTCCTACCTCACTCCCTAATATAACCTTTGATACACCCACCGTAAAATACAGACTACCATTTTCGAAACCATCGACACACCAAAACCAGTTACTACATACGCACTCACTGATTCCTAGGTCTACACACACATCCACTCATTCACCCATACAATCACTCATACATGCAGTCACTCATGAATACAACACTATCATAAGCACTCATATACCTATACAGACACTCACACACCACCACTCATCCAGAGTTACTCACACACCTAGTCAGTCATGCAAAGAATCAATCACACTTCCATTTACTCACCTATACAGTTATACACACACCACATCACTTATTCAAACAGAAACAAACGCATACTTACTCTCTTATACAATCACTGATACAAGTACACACTCATCCATACAGCCACTCTCACAATCACTGACTCTCACGTATAGTCATTTATATACTCCAACTCTCACATACACTGCCATTTACATATGTAGTTACTTGGACATGTACCACTGAGACATCCATTCACTCACCAACACACCCATACACACACTCACCCACCCATACAGCTGTTTTCACATGCACTCTTGAACCCATACACCCAGTGAATCAACCACTCAAACATCTATGCACAGAGTCACACACCTCCCACCCACCCACACACACACTCAGGCACCCCTACAAATACTCAGGCAACCAATCGATAACCCATATAGACACTCATGTAGCTACTAACCAACCCATGCAGCAGCTTATACAGCAACAGACAGACTGATACAGACATTCACACAGTTTAGTCACTAACCCATGGATTCAGTAAGACACATGTAATCACTCACTTAAACAGTCAGTCACGCACCTACTAAATCCTCCATCCAGACACTTATACACCCACTCATTCTTCAATACACCCTGGCATATATATATATATAACATATTTAAACTTTACAGAAACACACAGTCACTGGATGATGTTATCAGTGATGTCATTTGAGATGTCATCAGTGATGTCACTGACCATGTCGTGAATGATGTGATATGCTACGTCATCAGCAGTGCATTGCGTAGGCGCGAGTTATAGTTAGCTGAACTAACTATAACGGGGGAATTTCTCTGGTTTTGTACGAGTGAAATGTCCAACTAACTACAACATCCCTGAAACCTATGGTTTTTATATATGTATGTATATATATTATGGCAGGCATTATGCCTGTGTTAATTTTGTGGTGTATTTTATAATAAATTTTCTGCATACTCCACGAACAACTTTATTCGACCCTTTATTCTGAGTGTGGCTGAGGTCAGTGCCTACTGGGTCTGTCGACATTTGGCAGACAGGAAGCGTTACGAGATATATATATATATATATATATATATATATATATATATATATCTTGGCTCCATTATGACTGTTCAGCGGATTTAGTTATGCTGAGATGTTCCGCCCATTAAATAAATTAGGCAGGATAATTTTCTGTTTGTTTGTGACTTTCCCTCCCCTTTCTTTACAGGGGCCCTCTTCTTACTGTTATAGGCGGGATCTGACCATCCTCCATTAAGCCTGTTATTGACAATCAGGAGGTGAGATGCCAGATAATAGAAGTATAAGTTGGTCATGCCCAATCCTTCGTCAGAGGGAGCACATTGACATTTCGGGAAGGCGAGCTGGGGTCTAGAATTTTGCCATAAAAAGGAAATCGCTGGTGCATCCTCCCGCTAAGAACCAGTGCTGAGATATAGTATGGGTGAAGTTTTGAAAAAAATATAAAAACCTGGGAAGTATCCTCATCTTGCTGAGTGCAATTCGCCCCATAACGTTCAAAAGTTTCTAAGATTTGATGATATCTTGCGAGAGAGGCGAGTAATATTGAGGGACCAAGTTAATGTTGGGTCCAGGGCTACATAGATGCCCAAATAACGGAAGCTAAGCCTACGTATTGGAATGTTCGTCTGCCAAGCTATACATTCCATAGAGGGTGTTAGCGGGACAATAAGCGATTTATCAGGGTTAAGTGTCAAACCCCGTGCTTCCGCGAACAGTTGTAAAATTAGGAGACAACGGGGTCTGCTATCTATTTGGTTGAGAAATAAAACCGCACGTCATCTGCATAAAATACAATATGGTCTTCGTGTCTCGTGTCCCAACTCCAACCAAAAATATGCGCATCGCACCGTATAAGGCCGGCCATAGTTTGATGGCCAGCACGAAAAGGAGAGGGAA
The DNA here is from genome assembly GCA_963921515.1 of Calotriton arnoldi. NCBI lineage: Eukaryota > Metazoa > Chordata > Amphibia > Caudata > Salamandridae > Calotriton > Calotriton arnoldi. The sequence goes on from CAWUFW010000409.1 coordinate 4,235,049, forward strand.
AAGGCGACATCCCTGCCTGGTTCCTCGACCAATCGGAAACTCATCTGACATAACCCCATTGACTGCACTTGGGCCGTAGGGTTGGAATAGAGGATTTGCACCCATCTACAGAAGCAGGGTCCAAATCCCACCTTGTCCAGTGCTTTAGCCAAAAAAAGTCCAGTCTACCGTATTTAAGACTTTTTCGAAGTCAATTAGTATTAAAGCCAACTGAGCTCGTAATTTATGGCGGTGGGCCAGCGTAACGTGCAAGTGTCTCAGACAGTGTCTCGTGCTTCTAGTGGGCATGAAGCCATGATCAGAGTGTATTAAGGAAAAAATAACTGACCACAGGCGAATGGCCAACATCTTCGCCTGTGTCTTTACTTTTCTGTTAAAAAGAGAGCGGCCGATATTCGGAGCAGGAGAGAGACGGCGGATGCGTCTTTGGTATGTTTATGATTGTAGCCTGGGCGAGCACTCAGGGAAGGGAGCCTCTTTGCCTTGCTTCTTGATAAAGCACCAGGAGATGGGGTACCACGATATCTATGTATCTGGAGTTAAAACCCCATTGGATAGCCATCAGGGCCAGGTATCTTCCCAGAGGTCATCTCGTAGATCGCATCTCCTATTTCTTCAAGAGAGAGTGGCTCGTCTAGAGCACGATGGTCAGTGATAGAAAGGCTGGGCATCGGTATATCATCGAGGATGGGCGGCATTTGTTTAGCCCGGGGCGTGGGACCGCCCTATAGAGACTAGTGTAGTAGTCAGCAAAAACCTGGGATAAAGCCAGCGTAGGAATATGAATGTTGCCATGGGTATCCATTATCTTGGGTATAATCTGTCGAGTCAAGGGTCTAGAGGCTAACCAGTACAAAAGTTTATGTTTATCTCCCCATCCATATATTCTAGCAGTTGTGACCCCCCAGAGTTGTTTTGCTTTTTCAAGGGAGTGGGCTCTGATCTCTTCTCGAAGCATAGTCAGTTCTCTGGTGATTACTCCGTGACCGGATCCATAGAGTTGAAGTTCTAGACGTAAAGTCTGATCTTCCAGTAGAGTAATTTGATCGAGCTGTGTTGTTTCTTTTTGCCTAACAAGTGCCCTGGTGTGTCCTCGCACGGTGGCCTTGCATGCCGCCCAGATGGTGCCTATGTACTGCACGGATCCTGTGTTAGTGTGGAAATAAGCCACAATCTCCAGTTTGACAGCTTGAGTATAAGATGCGTCCTGTAGATGCCAGGCATTGAGCCTCCACCTAGGACGCCTAGTGGCGTCTGGTGCGCCAATGCGAAGGAGTAGAGGGCATGATCAGATATGCTCCGAGCGAGTATCTGCACCTGCGAGACCGATAGGATGTCCGTGGCTGGCAGAAACAGTTGTGTGCATGTATTGTTTCTTTCTAGGATTCCAGGTTCTTCACACATCACATAGACCTAAAGCAGACACCAATATTTGTAAGGAGGCAGCCCCTAGCCGTCTAGCCTCAGAGGGGGGACCTGTTGAGTCCCACTCTGGATTCATTACTGTGTTGAAATCACCTACTATTATAGTGTGACTTTGAGGGATCTGAGATATAAGATGGAGGAGCAGTACGAGAAAGGATTCACATGCTGTAGGGAGAGCGTAAATGCAAAGGAGATTTATCAGGTTACCCTCAGTCGTACTTGTGATAGCCAGATATCAACCCTGTAGATCTGCCTAAGTTTGAGTCACCACTAAGGGGAAGGAGTGCCGTAAGAGAATTGCCTCCCCATGAGATCCTCGGGTCTATCCTGTGTGATAAACCCTGTCAAAACCATATTGTGCCAGGAACGGACACCTAGTGCCTAGCAAATGTGTTTCCTGAAGCATGAAGATTGAATGAGAAAAACGCTGGGCATATCGCAGGACTGCTGCGCGCTTATTACGAACTAAAAGAACGTTTACATTTCAAGATAGCACATCATATGGGGCCATGGCAAGATAGGGAATCGATAAAACGTGTGCGTAAAGAACACTTCTAGACTGCAGATAGGTTTAGGTGCTAAAAGTAGCGTGAACGTGATGTGGTGCAGTGATGCGGTAGTAGTGTGGACTGTGATAGGACTCTGTGACAACCTAAAAAGGATGAAAAACCAACAAACTGATAGAAACATAAGGCCCCCATAGAATATGGCGGGAACGCCTTTACGCCCCTCAACTGCCTCCCACCTCATACTCCCCCCTCCCCCCCACAAGAAGCATTGGTCGCCCTAAATAATAATCCCAAACTAAAACTAAGTCTAGCAGGTAGGTGTTGAGTAGTGGACCCTTCCAATTAGCAGGATCAGTAGAAATCAGCGGCTGCCTTGCAGCCCATAAGATAATGCCCTTATGCATTCACATTCTGGGTCCCTGAAGCTATATGCCGGGCCCACAGATAATCAAATGGGGGAAGGTGTCCGGCTCAGTCTCTCTGCAATCAGGGTGAGAGTTGTCCTCCACCGGGGGGGGGGGGTGATGATCAGATCTCCACAGCTGTGGTAGGATTGACGAATGCAAGCTTCCAGAGGGGGAAACAGGCAGGCTATTGCGTCTCCGTCCGCTGGATCTTGTATGGATCCATCTTCGACAGTTGTTTCCGGTTGCTTCAGCTTCTGATGTATGACTAGTGGTTGGAAGGGAGGTTCCACCCGGCTGTGGTATCTATTTTTTTTTCCATGAGCCATTCTCACGCTGCTTCAGGGGTATCGAAAAAATGAGTCTTGCCAATAAATATCACTTTCGAGTGCAGTGGGAATAAAAGTGCGTAGGAGAGCTATAGGGCCTGTACTTTTTGTTTGACAGATTCGTGGGATCTATGTTGGGCCTGGACTTCTCTGGTATAATCAGGGAAGATCAAAATTTTAGAGTTCTGGTACTGAAGATCAGGATGTGAACGAGCCTCCCTCAGGATAGAATCTCTGTTCTTGAAGTTAAAAAACTTCGCAATCATAGGCCTGCGTGTGGCGCCAGGCGGGGGCTTAGGAGTGAGCACTCTGTGGGCACGTTGTACTGCAAACCAAGGTGAGCGTTTATCTGCTGGCATCCATGATTTGAACCAATCCTCCAAAAATTCAACTGCCTGATTGTGTTCGGCGTCTTCCTGGAAGCCCACCAAGAGCAAATTTGTCCGTCTGGACCGATTCTCCACATCTTCAGCCCAATGGTGGAGTTCATTGGTTCGAGTAAGAAGACGGTCAACTTTGGCTTTGAGATTTGTGACCTCATCTTCAACCGTTGAGAGACGGCCTTCCGCATCTGTGATACGGCTAGTTGCATTTCGTAGATGCTGGCGAAGGAGGGCAACATCTACCCTCACCTCTCCTATTTTTGGCTCAACTGTGTTCTGTGAGGTGTGAATAGCTTGAAGAATCTTGTCTAGGTTTCCCCCTCCTGGGTTAGCTTTATGCGAGGTATCGCTTCCCAACGCTCCCGATATCTTCGTAAATTGATCTATGCGTGACTAGGAAGAAGGAGGTTGTGTTGCCTTGTCTTTCCAGATGGTTGGATGATGGTTTACCAAAGCTGGTGTGCCCGAGGCTCGGCCTGCTTGCCACAGAATGCAGCAGCACGAGCAGCCAAGCTCTTGGTGACTGTGGTTGGGGCGCACAACGCACAGGAGGTAGTGGCGAGGTTCACATAGCCATCGCGTGGGGATGAAGCAAGTGCAATGCTAGGATGGGACCGCAGTACCAAAGCACATTGATGTGTGTGGGTAGGCGAAGAGTCAAATCCAGTGTCTGATGATAGGAACAGCACCTACATTCCCACCTCGTGACCTCCAGGCACCAAATCATTTCCTGTCTGACCAAGGGCCCCCAAAGTCAGACGGCGTGGCACCCAATCACAGCACCACACCCTGCTCTCAGATTGTCTCATCCTTGCTGAGTGCCGGCCCTCCATGAGCAGTCAGAGGTACCCCATGCTCAGGGAAGAAGTAGGTAGGGGAGCACCTCTCCGGGCCTAACCCAGCACAAATCTAAGGCAATGGGACACTTCCACAAGAGGGGGATTCAGAACACCTCTAGAACCCAGACTCCAGAAGGCACAGTGGATGGGACAGCGGGGTGTTGAGCACCAGGACAGGTGGGTTTGTTCCTCAGCACAGCAAATGGGCAGGTCTATAAAAATAAATGTAATTCGTAGTCTCCCGGGCACTGATACCAGTCCAAGCTGCACCAGTTGGCAAAACAACACACTTGCAGGTTCAGGTCTTCAAACATACTCCTCACTTGCTCACTGATGCGATGCAGTAAGCATTCTGTGTAATCTAATCACTTGAGGGGGGATGACCGTGAAAATAGGTGCACTATGGGGGCGAGGGTGCCCAAAATCTCATCAGATCCTTGGCACATAGGCTGAGGGGCCTCCCTGCTTGTTTGATGTCTGGAGGCTCGAGGTGTGGGTCGGGCCTGGGGGCGGATCACAAGACCCTGGTTGCATTGCAGCAGCAGGCCTCGGGATGTGCTGATACCGCGGCTCCGAGGTGCTGCCGGAATGCAGGTAGATGAATGGCCAAGCCACCCTTTGGGTTAATCAGAGTAGGAGTACCGTGGATGCGGGAGGGAGAGAGCCTCACCTGTTCCCGATGCGTCCCGTCCAGCCGCTCCTCCAGGAGATGACGCAGAGGGCTCCTCCAGCCTGCTTGTGGCGGGTCTGCGACCCTGGGCAAAGCGCACCACTTGCGCGGTCAAGAAAAGTAGAAGCAGGCGGCTTGGGTGTGTGCGGGAGACTTATAAGAGGCTCTAAGGCGACGTGTAGCTCACAGTAGTGCAGCCCAGATCGGTGGATTAGACTGGGGACGCTCGGTCATTTTGAGTGCGTCTCCGAAGACTTTCGCCTGCGTCCAGGGCCGCCTCACTTCCTCCGCAGGTGCCTTCTTCAGCGTCCGGTCGAGCGTAGGGAATACCTGACAAGGGGTACAGATTTAAATTGGCTAGACATCAGCGTGGATGGCAGCGGACGACTGAGGGGTCCAGAGCACTCCTAGACTGCGACCGCTATCTTTACGTCCCACGCCACGCCAGTCCCCATTTAGAAATATTTTTAATCTCAAGAATGTAGAGGCTGTTAGTAATTTTAGTGAAGCAGTCAACCATAATGTAGGGATGTACGAGGCTCTGAGCGACTCTATTTGAGGATGTTATCGCTGCTATTAGCGGGAAAGGCCCCTTGGACCTGATGGGGTACCATTGGACCTCTTTAAAGAAAATGTTTTGCTCTGGGCCCCCTGCTTAACTAATGTTTTTAAAGCTTTGATAAAAAGGGACCTAATCTCTTCTTGGTCTGAAGCCACAGTTGTCCCAATTTTTAAAAAGGGAAGTTGTAACTTCCCATTTTATTGCTGTATTTCCCTCCTGGATAGTTCCTTAAAACGTTTGGGGGGTGGGGGTGGTGGGGTTTGGCACACAAACTGGAAGTTTGGCTGCAGGATAATCAATGTTTGTCAAAAGTCCAGGACGGATTTCGTCAAGGGTCTGGTACTGTTGATCAGTGCCTTAACCTGCAGCTGGCCATAGGGAAATATGTAAAGGCTAGGAGAGGTTCCATTCACCTTGCATTTATGGACTTCTCCTTTGCTTTCGATATGGTAAACAGGGGGAAGCTGTGGGACGGCATGGCCAGGATGAGATTGATCAGGGCTTAATAGGGCTCCTGCAAAGAATGCACTGGTATAAGTGTTAGGTATGGCAAAGATGGGGAACTCTCTCAGAATAATTGGTCACATCTAGGAGTTAGACAAGGGTGTATTTTGGCCCCTCTTCTCTCCCTTATCTATGTTAATAATGTAGCATCACACCTGACCAAGGTAGGGAAAGATCTGCCCAGAATTAAGTCAAGAGCCCTTCCAGTTTTGTTGTTCGCAGACAATGCTGTTTTAATGGCAAGGACTGCTAATGGTTTACAGCTTCTTTCAGACAAATTTTATAATTTTATTTGGGGTGGGTCTGGATCTTAAAACCTATCTACAAAAATCATTTACAGCGAGTATTGGCCCTAAGAAATGTGAAAACCAGGTCATTCTTTTTAGGGTGGGCAGAAATCTTAAGAGTGAAAACTTACGTACTTGGGCCTTCCTTTTCACGAAAATGTATTCTGGCAAAATTTGCACCATTCTAGGGCTGCCCATACTCAAAGAGCTGTGGAGTCGGTCTTCTCATTTACTAGAAGGTTGGGGTCAAAAAACGATTAGAGAAATGACCAAGATCTACCAGAGTAAATGTGTCTCTGTGGCGACTTATGGTGCAGGAGTGTGGGAATATAAAGGTCTAGGGCCAATACGGCAGGTAGAAAATAAGTTTGTGCTTAGATTGTTGTCTGTCCTGCAATCAATCCCTGCTTTTATGTGTCTTTCAGAGTTATGTCTGGCCCCTTGGGGTATAAGATAAAGCTGGAACCTCTATTAATATGGCTAAGGGTCTTGTGAAAAAACCCTGAAGCCCAACTAACGAAAGATGTAATGGAGGATTGTCTTTCTTTGGATAATGTGCATGCCATACCATGGTTTAGCTATATAAGGAAGAAATTCACAGAGCTGGGCTTGCCGGAATTGGTCGGCAACCCAGCAAGTATTGAATCAAAGGCTACACCTAAAGTAAATGAGGCTTTCCAGATTATAATGGTCAGACTCCACCAGACCGCTTTTAACAAATTGACTGCAAGTGTTAACTATAACTAACTTAATTAGTTTGTCCTATGGGTGTGAGTCTTATCTTTCCTGGTTCTATAACAGGAATGTTATGTTTTATTTAACTAGATTACGATCCAGCCTATTGCACTTCCTAGTTGCCTTCCCAAGGAATGTAGCCTGGTCAGTTCCATTGCCGAGGTGTCTGTGTAGCAGTATTGCCCCACAAAGCGCAATGCACTTTATTGTGTTTTGTAGTCTGTATTCTCATGCTAGGAAACGTTTTTTGTTCCTTTAACACCAATTCTCTTAAGGAGGCTTTTGCTCGTTTGCAAAAGTTGGAAAATATGGAGATTTATATGGCAATGGAAAATTTGGTATGTCATGCACTGGGTGTCATAAATAAATATGGTTTAGTAAAATGTTCCCACTCGTTTTTTAATAGGATTGTAGATTTTAACTGCAGACCCACCCTAGGATTTTAGATTGTTTAGGTCTCGCCTAGGCAGCGCGCATGCGCTGCTCTAGGAGAGGGCCTTTAGCAATCGGTCTTCACTTTTCAAGCACTGCACTTGTGCTTGTGGCGGCATCCACCTTGCGGGAGCGAGCAGCGGCGCGGCCACGTTAATTACAAACATATGACTCCTGCGCGCCGCTGCTCGCTCCGTGGATGCCGCCACAAGCACGAGTGCAGTGCTTGAAAAGTGAAGACCGCTTGTTTTTTAAACGAACAGAAAGACTTCTCGCACTCAAATCTGAAACACTTTAGTGTTATAAATGTCGAAGAGGCTGTTTTTGTAAAGTAACCTTTAAATGTTTGCCGCAGTCTTTGCTTCAGGGTGTTCTGACCTTGCATGCCTTGTTTGTAGCCCACCAGCTCACCCCACTCACCTGCAGTCCGTCACTCTTGAGCGTTACTCACTCACCTGCACTCTCGCTCATTAGCGATACACACTCACCTGCACTCGCTCATGACCTCTGCTCACCTACAGTCTGTCACGGAGGTGACCCCAACCCTTCACTGCAGTCTGTCACTGACAGCATCTCCCTCACCTGCAGTCTGTCACTCATGAGTTCTACTCACTCACCTGCAGTCTGTCACTCATGAGCTCTAGTCACTCACGTGCAGTCTGTCACCCACTCGCAGTTTGTCGTTTAGTGGTTTCACCCTTAAGCTGGAGTCTGTCACTGGCATCACCTCCCTCACTCGTGAGCGCTACTCACTCACCTGCTCTCTCACTCATTAGCGCTACTCACTCACCTGCAGTCTGTCACTCACTCGCAGATTGTCGTTTAAGTAGGCCCCCCATGAGTTGGGGTCTGTCACTCACCTGCAGTCTGCCATTCACAGACTGTCGCTGACCTGTATCTGACAGTCAGTCACGGCCTCCCAACCTGACTCACCTGCAGTATGTCACTCAGTCGCAGTTTGTGTAAGTCTGTCACTCTCCTGCAGTCTGCCATTCACAGTCTGTCACTCACCTGCAGTCTGTCACTCATGGCCTCCCAGCCTCACTCATCTTCAGTCTGTCACTCACGGCCTCCCAGCCTCACTCACCTGCAGTCTGTCACTCATGGCCTCCCAGCCTCACTCATCTTCAGTCTGTCACTCACTGCCTCACTCATCTTCAGTCTGTCACTCAGGGCCTCCCAGCCTCACTCATCTTCAGTCTGTCACTCAGGGCCTCCCAGCCTCACTCATCTTCAGTCTGTCACTCACGGCCTCCCAGCCTCACTCACCTGCAGTCACTCTCGCCTCTCACTCCCGGTGTCCGGCTGTCTTTGCAGACTTCCCTCCTCCTGCTGGCCCAGGCACCTGTGTGTGCTGCGGTGTTGTGCACTCCCCTCGCCACAGCAACTGTTGCTAACAGCGTGTGGGCACCGGTGACTGCAGAGCACACACACAAACCGCCTACAGACAAACAGACACACACACAGTGCCTCTTCGCTCCTCCCCTTCTACACACACACACAAACCGCCCGTAGTCAGACAGACACACACTGCCTCTGCGCTGCCCCCTCTGTCCACACACACACACACACACAGTTCGCAGACAGACACACTTCTTCTGCGCAGTACCCTCTGTCTACACACACACACAAACCACCCGCAGACAGACACACAATGCCTCTCTGCTACCTCCTCTGCCCACACACACACACAAACCGTTCGCAGACAGACATACAGTGCCTCTGCGCAGTATCCTCTGTCTACACACACACACAAACCGCCCGCAGACAGACACACAGTGCCTCTGTGCTGCCTCCTCTGTCCACACACACACACACACACACACACACAAACCATCCGCAGACAGACATGCACTGTCTCTGCGCAGTACCCTCTGTCTACACACACACACACAAACCGCCCGCAGACAGACACACAGTGCCTCTGTACTGCCTCCTCTGTTCACACACACACACAAACCATCCGCAGACAGACATGCACTGTCTCTGTGCAGTACCCTCTGTCTACACACACACACACAAACCACCCGCAGACAGACAGACACAAAATGCCTCTCTGCTACCTCCTCTGTCCACACACACACAAACCGGTCGCAGACAAACAGACATACAGTGTCTCTGCGCAGTATCCTCTGTCTACACACACACACACACACAAACCGCCCGCAGACAGACACCAGTGCCTCTGTGCTGCCTCCTCTGTTCACACACAAAACATCCGCAGACAGACAGACATGCACTGCCTCTGCGCAGTACTCTCTGCCTACACACACACCTACACACATACACACAAACTGACCGAAGACAGACGTTCAGACACACACACTGCCTCTGCGCTACCCCCTCTGTCCACACACACATCAAACCCAGCCGCCGGTGAACTACACACTACACACACACACCTCCCGCAGACAGACACACCCTGCCTCTGCGCTGCCCCCTCTGTCCACACCCACACACACAGACACACAAACCGCCCGCAGACAGACAAACACACACTGCCTTTGCGCTGCCCCCTCTGTCCACACCCACAAACACATACATACACAAACCACCCGCAGACAGGCAGACACACACACGGCGCTGCCCCCTCTGTCCATACACACAGCATCCCCAGCTGCCCGTGAACTACACACTCCACTTGTACAGAAACCAGCCACAGCCTCCAGTGCACTACTCCTCTCTCAACACACATCATTTGCCTCCTGATGTTGGTTGTACTTTTCTTACTGACTGTAATGTATCACGTTCACGGAAGGCTCCTGAAGAGAAACCTGCACACAGCACCATCTAGTGGGAGCAGTCGGAATACGCAAGTGCTAAAAGAAATGAAGGGCAGAATTGTGATGCATTTATTAGCTTACACAGAAACAGAATATTCGTTATGAATTAATTTTTTGGTTTATTTTAAGGAAGGGATATTTGTGGATCTGGAGAAAAAGTCTCGAAACTCTACATTAGTGGCTTTGATGAAGTAACTGTCACTCGCAGCTGATGATTCAAAACTGGTGTTGTGATGCATATAAAAGACAGAGACGCTCGGAGCTCAACCTTATGAGAGAGAAGAAACGTCTGGATTTAACAGAAACACGAAACATTGCCAAGTTAATGGTTAACATGCATTTTGCGCGATAGTAGATAATGTCACCTGCCCTCCCCGATATTGCCAAACTCCCAAAACATATTTTTTTCTCGAAATATATTAGGCTATCGCTTCTATAACTCATCTCTCTCCCTCTGTACCTATCTCTCTTCACTATGCCTCTAAGTTCTCTCACCATGTGTCTCTACCTGTTTCTATTACTAATTTCTCTATTTTGATACCTTGTCTCTCACTTTTCGCTCTGCCTCTCAAAGCACAATTGTCTCTCCATGTGTCTCTATCCAATTTCTATAACTCATCTCTCTCTGTCTTGTCTCTCTCCATTCACTATGCCTTTCAGTTCTCTCACCATATATCTCTACCTGTTTGTTAGTAATCTCTAACTCTCGCTCTTTCGCTATCTTTATACTTTATCTCTCTCTTCACTCTGCCTCTCAAAGCACAATTATATCTCCATGTGTCTCTAACGCTCTCTGTATCCCATCTCACTCAATATATCCTCTCTCTATGCTGCACATCCCTCTGTTCCCTTTATGTTCACTTATCTATCCAAGCATCTTTTTCTGTATTCCTTATCTAATTCTCTAAGCTGCTGTCCCTTTAGCCTACATGTTTATGGCCCCTTTCTCTACGGCCCTTTGTCTTCATGCCCCTGTACCGCTACGTGTGTCTTTCTGCATACTGTCTTTTTGTGCTCTTAAATCTGTTTACTGTCTCTGCCCCTTTGTGCCTCCTCTCTCTGTTACAAGCACTAATACTATCATTATTTTACTATCTCATAAAGTCGCTATTATCATAACACACACTATCTATTCCCCCCTCTGATTCTGTCATTCTCTCTCTCACTTCCTCTATCTCTCGCTCAAGCACATACATATACACAATTTCAAACTCATTCTCTCTCTCTTACTACTCTTTCTCTATAACTCTTTATCCTTCCTCTGGGTATAATTCTTTATATTCAATTACTCTCCCCTCATACTAACTCCATCTCCCTTTCTCACATGTTTATTTCTAACCCCCTATACTCACATCTTACTTCAAACTTTCATTCTCTATCGCTGATATCAATGGTTCTATATATATTATATTTTACTAATTTCAAACTAATATGCCCCGCTGCCATTACAAACATTGGCAAAACCAATAGCTCTAGCTAAACACTTATAAAGTCCCAAAGGTGAGACCGATTGGCTATGCCAATGCTTGTTTTAAATTGGCTTTTGTTCTTTTTTGCTCGTGATGTAAGATATGCAATAGTGTAATCCTGTCCTTTATGAAGCGTTCTTTATCCTTAATCCATTGTTGCATATGATGATCTCTATTTGATGTGAAATTAGTTTATTGAAGCTGCTATAGTTATGAAATGTCTTTTATTGTACTTTTATGGCCAATGTAGGCCGAATAAAGTTGGTGATGATGATAACTCAAATACGCTGCAGTTTCCCGAACAATAAAGTTTTGCAAAAAACGACAAAATGAAACAAAAATTGCCAAAAGGCTGGTGGACAACGAATTAAAGAGAAAGGATACCTCCATCTGGGCGAATGGGTGTCCTGATCATTTTATTGTTAAGTTAGAGATTTGGAAGGCATTCAGTCTAGGCCTCCCCCTGTGTGGCGTTCTGATAAAACATTTCTTCTTGATCAACTTTGGAAACAAGAAACGAGATCTGTCATAACAGAATTTTTTCTGATTAATGCTTTTCAGCCCAGATATTCTCGGTGTGGGAAGCATTCAAAGCCTGTTTAGAGGTAGGGTGAATTACCAGTCTAATCGTCATAAAAAACACCTAAACAAGATTACAGCATTGTAAAAGGCAGTAGATTTTGAGACAGCACAGTATGGTGAGTTAAATATTGCACATAACGACAGTGTTCTGTTACAAGCCAGACAGAGTCTTAGGGATTTCTTCCTCGCTGAAGAAATGTTTAATGAGAAAACTTTTCAACAGATTTCCTATGAGTATAGTGAGCACATTAGCAAATAGTAAATCCAGAGACAAATCAGGACTGTGATCAAAATGCGAACATTCAGAGAGTTTTACTTAAGTACTATAAGGGGCAATATCAGACCTCTGATTTGGTCCCACAGGAAAGAGTGGACTACTTTCTTGCCTACATCCATCTTCTGCCACTCTCAGAAGATCCTCAAAAATGTTTTATGACTTCAGTATCGTCCAAAGAGATAAAAAAAAATCATTGCATCCTTGATGAACAGCAAGACTGTGGCACTGATGGCAATCTGATTGAGGTTTATAAGGATTTTTCCCCAAATTTAAGCATTTATGATAGAGCTTTTCAATCAAATTATATAGAATATATATTGCTTCATCTGAAGCCATAGTGGTCAGTTTTGTGAAAAAACTATCAACCCTAATTTTTATAAAGCAATTAGTTTGCTTACCACAGACAAAAAAGGGGAGAGAATGTGGCCTAACGGCTAGGGCGGTCGACCTCGGAGCTGGGGAACCTGGCTCGAGTCTCGGCAGGGACGCTCAACATTCAGTGATTCTGGGCAGTTCACTTAATCTCCCCATGCCTAACAAAAATGAATTTGTGCGTCTGTAACGTAACTGGTGCTCATGTAAAGCGCTCTGATACCTTCGGGTCTAGTTCGTGCTAAATAAATCTCCGCAAAAAAAAAAAAACTCTTTACTAAGATGCTTGTAAGATGCTTGCTTGCCGTATTTCGCTCTCTGCCATATGGGTCAGAATGTTTTTGTGCCTCAGAGGTCTATCACATGCAATGCAGACCATCTTGTTATGGCTATTGATTATTTCTCAGTGAATTATATAAAACCAACAATAATGATTGATGTTGAGAAGGCACTTGATCTGGTTAATTGGACAGCTTTATTTCAGATACTTGCAGTATATACATTTCCTAGACAGTTTATAGACATTCTTCAAAATGTATATACAGATACAGTTGTGAGAATTATAATCCATTCTAAAGAGATAGGGACAGTAATTGCTAAGGGTGTCCGATGTCACGCACATCATTTACACTCTTCATGGACTGTTTGGCTTGTTCGCAATGATCACTCAATTCATCTACCCCTTGTAAGGGTCTCAGAATTAAATCTGTTTGTGGATGATATATTTTTTTGAGGGAGCAGGCAAATATTCAAAGGGCATTAGATTGAATTTATGACTTTACCTTGGTGGGGGTTACAAAGTATATCATTCAAAATCTGACGTTATTATTCGATGCCAATGAGAGTAACCTTCCGGGGCAGATTCATTATTTAGGACATTTTGTTTCTTCTAACTTTTCTGAGCTATGTCAAGTACATTGTATTCCTACATTAAGAAAGGTAAAACGTTTCTTTATTACAAAGTATCCTCCGGAATAAAAACAACCACAAACACGACTTTTAGGTTTTCAATTAAATTAGGAGCATGGGGGCCTAGGATTGCCTCATCTTAGACTTCACTTTCATGCTGCTTTGTTAGCTAGCCTTGCATGTATTAATAATGAAGTTGTATTTTATGACAACTACTTTCTCATTATGATGATTAGATAATCTGAAATTGAGCCTCCTGCTTTCTAAAAATTAGCTCAAAACCTCCCAAATGCCAGTACTGACACACTTTCATGCATTCACTCAAATTCGTGATCACACAAATGAATTATTGTGATCACATTTATTTAATCGATTTTGAAAAATACTTTTTTTAAAGGAAGCAAGTGAGTTGCTCGTTACAGAGACACCACGAAGAACGGGTCTGGGAAGCAACATTCGAAAGAAAGTGCTTTAGAAAGTACACTATTGATTGGGTCCTTCTCTCTTCCGGTGGACACTTGATTGGAAGGAAGGATCCCCGTAATTAAAGTTGAATCATGGCTGGCCACTGGGTTTAAGATAACCTTGAGTAATGTTTATGCCCAACAGTGCAAATTGGCATGTGAATGAGACAAATCACAAAAGAGTGCTCTGATTTTCTGAGTCCTGAAGAGAACCCCAAAATAAAGGAAAAGGTTCGAAACGCGTCAACAGTTTTTTCTACCAACAAGTGCATTCCAAAATAAGTACTACTGGAGCTTAGAGCCATTATAATTTTCAGTTGCATTGGAGTTATTCTCCTTGAGCTCTGTATGGGCACTGTTTGGTATTAGCCCATTCATTTAGGAGCTATGAATTAAAGAAAGGATGGTGAGCTCCTGAAAGGGCATTGTAAAAGTCAGAACTTGGGCTCATGAAAGAATTGGAATAATTGTTTAATTTCTTATGGGTTGTGATTTATTTGTATTTTTTTTAGATTGGTGTTATATTGATCTGCACATCTAAAAATTGTTTTATATGTCATCTGATTATGTTAATTCTGTAAATTAAAAAACAGAAATTTTTGTAATTTTTTCAAATGAGATTGTTCTAAAAAAAGTTTTTTTTCGAAATTCATTAAATAAATGGTGATCATAATAATTAATTTGTGTGATCACAAATTTGAGTGACAGCGTGAAAGTGTGTCAGTACTGGCATTTGGGAGGTTTTGAGTTTTAAGAGGGCCTAGCCTTACTGATTATGGGCCCAATCCTGTAAAGTTTATACATTTTTAAAATTAGCAACACTTCCTAAAAAGACTAGATATAAGCCATTATATCATGATTTTGCCTATATGATTTTTTAATTACTTTTTAAAAATAGGAGTTGAATGTTGGTATAACGTGTTGCATCAAAATCTTCTTATTATAGTTGGTCCGACATCTTAGACAAAATGAAAAATAACTATGGATTGCATTATAGACCCTAGTGAATGGCAAATGAACTGTAAAATGGCTATAAATAATTGTGGGCAGATAATTACCTTTTGTTTCCTAGATGGATGCTATACTATACTCCACTAGTCTTATGTACAATGTGTGTCAGAGCAATGTTTTAAATGTCAAACTAAAGATGTGGGAGATTGGCTACATGTTTTTTTAACTGTTTCTACACTGACAAATTTTTGACAGGAAATATTGCAGTTTATTAGCCATACTGTTGGGAATAATGCCCAGCCTGACCCATATGTAGTTTTATTTGGCTATGTGGAGGTCTTCTTAAATCTGTACAATATTTATAGTTATTGCTATTTCGAACACACAATCTGTTGTGCTCCAACATTGGAAACCAAGTGAGATACCCACAATGGAGCATTGGTATATTGAAATGGTTCCTGTAAGAATGTTTGAACATCTATATGCTATGAGAAATAATGGTATAGCTAAATTCTAAGAGATTTGGCATGATTTTGATGAACTTCTTGAGGGATAATGAATACAAAGATTCTTATTAAATGTATTTTGCTTGTAATTCTTATGAGTTTATGGACTTTCCTTTTTGTAATGTTTTAACAGGGATATTAATGGTGAATTGTGTGTACAATATCACTTTTACAATTTTTTTCTTTTTCTTCTTGCCTAATACACTGCCTAATGCCATTTATTTGTGCACGGCTATAGATTTTTTTCCCAGCATTACCAAATAAAATAAAAAATAGTAAGGTGCAGGTAGGACATAGAATTCTGAGAGACAAGCCATTCTTGTGAAATATTGCACAAGGCACATGAGAATACCTTATGCATTTTGCTGATCCTTTTACTGAAGTAAACGGCTATTTTGCATGAAAGATGCTAAAGGTTAAAGTTTATCCATTAGTTCAAAGGAAGTGGCCATCAATATAGAACAAACCTCTTCTAATTCTCGTGGGGAAAATGACCTTTTCTCCATGGTGAGACTTTCCTCATTGTCACCAAAACCCCCATATCAATGAAACGGTGGAAAAGGGTGTCTAAGATGTACATTTCTCATAAACCTTGATGACAGTTAGGTAATAATTTTTACCAGAAAATGGAAAGCAAAGCAGGTTAAAGAGAGAGTGAAGGGTGGTTTTCCCTGGATGTTTCTGGATTGAACTTCCTGTCCAGATACTAAATGCTAAAACTATTTTGCTTGAGTGCATGAGAGGACCTTATGTCGGCATGCTTGGCGTCTTTCATATGCTTTATGCAATCCATAAGAAGGTAAAAATGCCCGTACCCTGAGCTAGGTAGTTCGGTTCAGTGTTGGATAGGAGCTCTTACTTTCACACCATGTTCTTATGTGGCTTCTCTGATAAGAGATGTTGGTCAGGAAAGGACCACTGGTGTGACCACGGTAGAGTAAACCGTTCTTACTCACTCTGGTTTCTTTGAGCTTGAAAAATATTTGAAGCAAAAGTGAAATGGGGGAAAAAGAAATATATAAATGTGCCAATCGCCTTGGTCAAATTGGTATTTCATTTATTTTTAAATCCCACATACCTGAAAGTGAAGTCTTTCAATTAGGCATTTCTTTCTGCAGCGAAGAAACTTGTTTTGGCAGATATCCCATTTATTGATCTTAGTCATTGTTGATCTTTTGTGAATGTTCTGCGTAAGCCTTAAGGTGCTTTTTTATTTATATTGAACACCTCTTCAATGTGGTCCTGGAACTTCTTCGTCTCAGCTTGATCATGTAGTGTATGTGACTTAGGCTCTCTTTTTGTGCAATGACTGCCTCTGATGTGATTGAGAGGAAAACATACTTGAGGGATAGATGCAACACCCCTTATTCAGTGTATTGATGTAGTACTAGTTCCGTTTCTGTGACCCAGTTCCTTGAAATGTTGAATAATCTATGTGAGCACCCGAAATCAACATGAATACCTTTGTTGTGATTAATTGGAGGGGACAGTTGCTGGAAAATTACTCGTACAGCTCCCTGACCTTTGCTACCACTGATCAGCCAGACAATCCTGAGGAGGTCAAGTGTATTTCTACAAATGATGTAGCATGAATATGCAGGTTGCCAATCAGCAGAAAGAAATTAGACCTTCCCGGAGTAACATGGTAATTAGTTTGAAAGGACAACATCTATAGTAGATAGATGATAGTCTCTACGAAGGGGATTCTTATGTTGAACACATCTCCCTCTACTTGCAGAACTTTATGATAAGACCTATATTTACACTTTACAGAAATGGAACATTACCACCCCCAAACAATTGTAGAAAGCAGGGTATGCTAATCTTAAGGCTGAAACATATGATTTTATGTTAAAAGTAACAATTGTTCACAACAAACATTGTTCTTTTCTGTGCTTCTTTGCAGCATATATCTTGAGGGTCTTTAGCACACATCCAAACTCCTCTTGAGTGTGAATAGAATTTGGTGGAGCTCCAATATGCTGATCTTTTTCTTTCTTTGAGATGCAGAGTAAGCCGGACCTTTACTTTTGGACCTGTGTGTTTACTTAGGAAGTAGCTAGAACACATTCTTATTATTATTATTATTTTTTTTTTAACGGTCTGCCACTCTGAAAGTTGATTCACAATGTTTCCTTCTACAGGGTTGCTAAACAGTAAGGCAATACGTGTTGATTTTCTGCCATCATATTGGTAACTGCTGAGGGTTATTTTCCTTCTAAACACTTTTCTACTGTCTGTGTCACGGCTGATAAAAGCTGGCCTAGATTGTGAACAAAAAAATAGCCCTGGCAAAAATATTCATGCAAAGCTCCATATTGAAGCAATGAAGAACATCCCTCTCCAAAGTAGTTCTAGAATAATAATTTGATCTCCCCCAAGAATGTTTGGAATTTTTTTTGCGGCACAGTTTGTCTAATATATTGGCTAGAAGTCACAAATAGTGCAGGCAGTTCTTCCCAAGAAGTAGCAATTGATTATTCCCGTTCCTCAGTCCGAAACAGCTCACTATTTCTGCATTACATTGACTCTTGTATGTGCTTATGACAAATGTTCCCCCCTGATTACTATAAACAGGCACCCATACTCTGAGCCACTGGAGACAGTGTCTACCTGATACATTATGACTCTGGTAAGAATAACAATCCACATTTTTATATCTGGAGAAATACCCATGGTTTAAGTGCAAAATCCTAATGGCCGTAACTGTTAATCGCTCATTGAAATATCAGTGTGACAAAATACCAGTTGATGGCATTGTATACCACGGGACTGCATTCATGCCTGCTCGAAAATACATGAGATTGTTGCTCAAAGAGTCGAGTTGCTTATATTTTAGAGGTCTGAAAGATATTCCTGGGTGTAACTAATATAATGATGCCCAACATGTTAGCCTGCCAAGGCTACAGTTCAAATATGCCAGAGTTGTGATCGGTGTGTCAGCCTTCAAGGGGTGATGCTTGATGCACAAATAAACCAGGGCTCTGCTGACTATGCCTGGGTTATTTTCACTTTGTGGAACAGAACTGGGGCTAAGAGTGGGGTTGGGGCAGGGGAGAATGCTGAGTGCCAGAGACGCCAAGGCTGTTTCTCACGGTTCTAACATATATGCTGCCTACTTATTACCCTCAGGTTACTGATTATAAATTACCTTGAACATTGCTACGCTCCTCCTTGGCAATACATACAGTGCCATGATGGTTCCCTGTAGGGAGCTGGCTCTGTATATGGTATACCACTAGGTGGTTATACCGTGCACAGAGATTCCCCCAGAAGTTTACAGGGCTCAATGCAAATTCAAGTCGCTCTATTAGTGGTAGTGTGAGCAAGCAGCCTAACACAGAGGAGTGTAAGACATTTATTGCACACACATTTACCACTAACTGACACATGACTCAAAAAGGAGATCCACAGCAATTTTATAATAATAAGCTTTGTTTGAGTTTCATTTTAAGACCAAGATCTTTGCAAAAAGGAAGTACGTCTTTCAGGAAAAATATTTCAGTCTTTCAAAAGTAGACAGTGCAATTTTCACACAGTTCAATGATATCCTATGGAGGAAAACAACAATGCGGTTTCAAGGGTAAGTACCCAACTTACAGTTCCAGTCTTCAGCGATTAAGATCAGGAGAGGGCAAGGTACAGGTAAGCGCAAAGTCTACATCACCAGCGGCACTGGGGCGGCCGGGTGCAGAGGTTAAATTCGGGCCTGGGCCCAATTAGTTTCAATGGAGACTAGGAGAGCTCGAAGCTACGCTGCTTGCAGGTAAGTAGATCGGTTGCAGGGGCCAAGCTTTGGGGGTTAGAGCAAGCACGGGGGCACAAGGCAACACCAAACACACACCACCAGCGGCACAGTGGTGTCAGGGTGCAAATACAGCATCAGGCGCCCAATGCTTTTTAACTGAGATCCCTGTTTTCAAAAAGAGGCTGCAGATGTCGCACCGGAGGCTGCTTGAAAGAAACCAGTGACCGCAGAGGTAAGTTGAGGTGCTGGGGGTCGCTGGGGCACCATCGGTTCATCTCACCAATGCTCAGGGGCTTCGGGTGCAGGGATGTCCTTAAACGTCAGATTCTTCTTGACGGTGTGGTTGGGGGGAGCCTCTGGATTCAGTCTGCAGGCGTCGTGGTGAAGTCCAGGAGGGGTCAGCCAATGCTGGACTTGAGGTCAGGATTGCTGGGGAACCTGTTCTGGGTCGGTGGTCTACCTGGACACAGGCCAGGGCCGTCTGGTGCAGAGTGGGCAGGACTCATGGTTCCGGAGGGCACCAGAGTCCTTTGTGTAGGTTTCTTGGGAGACAGATCGCTGTCCTCAGGAGTTCTCGTATTTGTCAAAGGGCAGGCAGTCTTCCTCGGGTTCTGGAAGTTGCTGGCTGCAGGACAGGCATTGTTTTCTTTTGCAGGGTCCCAAAAGCTGGAGACAGGCCACTAGGGCTGGGGCCAAGTCAATAGTTATCTTCAGGCTTCGCTACATGGCGTCTCCTTAGTCCTTCTTAGGTCGGCAGGAACTAGTTTCCAGGTCTGAGGGAGCCATCTAAATACTAGATTTAGGGGCGTTTTTAGGGGAGAAGCAGGTAGGTGACTACACCCTCAATTATGCCACCCTTTTGTGGGAGGGGACGTAGTCCTAGCCGTGTTTGGAGGGGTCTCCCCATCTTCAAGATGGCGGGGTCTGAAAGATGTGCATCACCTTGCTTCCCCCACCTTAGGGGTGGAGTTGGCAGAGGTGGGCACACCTCCTGTTCTTCTAGGTTTTCCCGCCCAAAGTGGGGGTGTATACCGGGAGCTGTCATCTGATGCTAGCAGCAGAGGCTGGGGGCCGCATTACAAAGGCTGCAGACCTCTGAAGCTTCCCTCTCTAGCACTGTGCCCATCCTGGGAGAGGAGGTGTGACACCTCAGCCCAGGATGTGCATTGTTTCTGGTTTTAGAGAGCAGTCTCTCGACCCAGTCTATGACCACACCAGGGTTGGTAGGTCTTCAAGGGGCACCTCTGAGCTGCTCTCTGAGTACATGGTTCAATAAATCCCACACTGGCATCAGTGTGGGTGTAGGAGTTTGAGGGGGGGGAGTAGATGACACTAGGAGATACAAAGACGATGACAGGTCTTTATTTCTTTTCTGGGTAAACAGGGGAGAAAGAAAGTAACTAGGGAGACAGTGCTTTTAGGCTCCTTTCTTGCCTCCGATGAAAAATACGATGTTCTGTCCAGAGTAATCCACAATGTTGTTGCTACGTTCTTTACCCTTGTGTTTTCCATCTATCATCCTCTAAACGGTGCCTCCTGAAACCATGCAATATGAGACCCTTTGTCCCTTCTAAATATTGCTAAAACTTGGGATGATCTGTTCGGATTATGATGGCCGTAGGCAGGGAAGGAATGACCCTTAAGTGGGGATCGTTTTCCACGTCTAACAGGACCTCGCCTACTGGATAGGCCTTCCTATACTAGTGGGGTCCCTTCCCTGTCACATATATACGACCTCTGGAATACCCTATTTCCATGGGTTCGGTTGCCGCTGTCCGATGGGGACATTGTCTGACTATGTGTCCCCACTCTGCACAATGGTAAAACTGCGGACCCTGTCCGCTTGGTATTGATGGGGGTCTCAGGGGAACACCGGGAGTTGTCACTGGTTTCGCTTCGGGCCATGGAGTTCCTCTAAGGGGTGTGTAGGGGGGGCGTGGAGTATTTGCTTTAAAATCAGGGGATCTGTGAAAGGCACAAGCGAGATCTACTGCTGTTATGGACGTTAGGTTGGGGTGTTGCTTTACCCACGTACGGGTATTGGCTGGTAACGCATCTAGGAATTGTTCTAAATATACCTTTTCGGTAAGCTCGTCTACACTAGACGTATGGGGTGTCAACCATCTATTTCCCAAATCCCTGATCCGATAATAAAGAGCTCGTGGATTATGGCCGGCAGTTCACCTTACCTTTCTGAATTTCACCATATAATATTTCTGGTCACAGCCCAGTCGCTCCAAAATAGCTTTTTTATCTCCTCGTAGGCCGTAGTACCTGCCGGGTTAGCGGCCAGGTAGGCTGCCTGCAATTCCCCTGACAGGAGAGATGCTATATATTGGCCCCACCTCTCTGGAGGCCAGGCTGCAGTAGTGGCCACTCTTTAAAAATGTATAAAGAAATAGTCCGGGTCATCCCCATCTTGATATTTTTGTAGCACTGACCCCGGAACATTGGGTCTGATCCTAGTACTAACAATGGCATCCGTTAGTCTTAAAATGCCATGCCTTGGACCTGCTAATTATTGGTGATGAGAGCTACTTGATCCTTTAGGGATTCCTGCAATGCTTCCCGATCTCTTTGGGCAGTTTGGGCATGTTGCTCCATTACAAGCTGCAGGTGTCTTTGTCCTTCCGCTAACTGGGTTATTATTCCCTCTATGGTCAAGGGTTGTGCCATGATTCGACACTAAATGGGGGAAATATCCCACTTCTGACACCACTGTAGGGGTTGGGGGGGGAGAAGACACTAGGAGATACAAAGACGATGACGGGTCTTTATTTCTTTTCTGGGTAAACAGGGGAGAAAGAAAGTGACTAGCGAGACAGTGCTTTTGGGCTCCCTTCTTGTCCTCCGGTGAAAAATACGATGTTCTGTCCGGAGTAATCCACAATGTTGTTGCTACGTCTTGGGGAGTCCTGGAGGCTGTACGTCACTCAGGCCACGAAGCAGGGACAGGAAAAACAACAAAACGGGTTTGTTTTAATATTCAATAGGTGAACTAGACCTCTTATCCGCAGGGCTATCTTCTCCAGTGCAAAGTGTGAGGAAGTGGAAGGGTGAGGATACGGTCCGCAGTGGCAATAGCACTCCTATCTTAGGAGTGTGTGCTCTACACCCTTGTGCTCCCTACTACCCCCAACAAAATGACCCCCTCAAGGGTACTTGCCTTGGGCCATGTCCCTTATCCAGGGCCGTGGCGTCGGGACCCGGGACGTCCACTCTGCTCCGTTGGCCGCCGGGCTCAGTCACTTTGTATATGTAACTCCGCTCGCCTGCTCCATCTTCCGTTGGGTCCAGCACACCGTCCGGTCTCCAGGGAAGTCCTCTCGTCTCCTCCGCATTCTCCGGCCAGCTTGCTTTCTTCCTCATTTCCCCCCTCTCTGGTCTGGCCCCCGGCGGTGACGTCACATCTCCTCCTTCAGTTTCCTGTGGTATGACTAGACCCCTGTGTCCTTCCTGTATGGGCGAAGTATCGGTACCATCCGGGTTGTGCTTTCTGCCAACCTCGTTCTTCTCACAGTGGGCTTATTGAGAAGAGTAGTTTGGTACCAAACACTCCTGTGTTCAGTGAAGCCATCATGGTGGTGTGGAATGAGTTGAGTTTCCAGCCCATGTACTCTCAATGGCTACCCTGGCATTTACAACATTAAGGAATTTACCCTAATATGGTAGGGGCATATCTGCTCATGCTGCTATGCCCACACCTGTGATATAGTGCACCCTGCCTTAGGGCTTGCAAGGCCTGCTAGAGGGTTTACGTATCTATATCTTAGGCAGTGCTAGTTGGCATGGCACACAGGCAGTGTGCCATGTCGTTTTTGTCATTTTGTCTGCTCCAGGCCGTGCATGCTGAAGTGGCAGTCTACATGTCCTAGGTGAGGCGTCCCTAGGGGACTCTTCTCAGACCCAATGCCCTAGGTACTCAAGTACCATTTACTAGGGACTTACAGCTTACAGGGGGTCTAAAGGGCCAATTGTGGAATAGTTTTAGGGAAGAAGCACTGGCACAAGGGACCTGGTTGGCAGGTACCCTGTGCACTACAATCGAAACTACATCAAATTCCAGGCAAATAGTGGGGGCTAACCATGTCAAAAGAGGCACTTTTTCACAGTCCTATGATGCAAACATACGTAACCACATCTTGCATGGCAACTTCCCATAATACCCCCTGCATGTAAGGTATACGTTAAAGTTGCATGTAACCAAAGCCTACATTGCCATACTAGTTTATGCTAAGGCCCATGTTTGTAACCTATTGAAATAGTCATATATAGCCTTTATGCTTCATATAGATGGGTCATTATGGAAACGGTGGCAATTTATGCTTTACATGCGGGACCTTTCTGGAAACTGTCCTGGCTATGCAATATACAGTGCAACAACAGCCTTGCTTCTTGCCTTAGCCCTGGCCCCAGCCTCGCCTCACCTCAGTCCAGCACACACCACAGCTTCAGCTACATTCCAGTAGGCCACTTGTACCAGCAGGCTTGGAGGATAGAGGTCTGGTAGTACCCAGTCAGCCCCCCCTATAAAAAAGAAATGCCTACGGGACACTGGGGACGCAACCAAGATCTCCACAACCCCGCAGAACAAAAACCCTGGACCCACCAGATTAATAACCATAATGAAATTGTTCCAAAAATTAAGTTAATCTCTATACAACCTCAAAAGTTGTATCCCATCTTCAAGCAGAACGATGCAATAAATTCCTTCCCTCTCCCGGTAAAAGGCACAACACCTTGTCATGTACCCATCCACGAACAGCCTGAACAAGCATAATTGATATATCGGGAGGCGCAATCGCGCACAGTTCACAACCAGCAGCCCCTCAAAATGCCCCTCCTGACAGGCAGCCTTATTCAGCAGACACTGGTCTGGACCCCTTGCAGACCCACTTGGAGGCTTCTCAGCCCGCCTTATGTCGACTGTGTATTTCAGAAAAACCTATCATGAAATCTATTGTTCTGGAGAACAGCCAAAACGTTGATAACACTTCGGGCTCTAACAATTCATTGATAACTCAAGAGATGAACCTTGATTGCACATTCGCACAGGGAACCGCTTCAATCAGGGTTCTCGCTTAAGGAACCCCGCAGCGGTCCTATTGCAACGCCCGCACCAAAGCCTTACAGTAAATATAGATTATCAAGCAGCCCACACCAGCTGCCACCACAGGGAAGCAAAGCTCGTTTTCTATGCCGATTCTGAGTCTAAAAGCTGTCTGGGCTCACTAAACCGGGGCAACCTCTTTTTTTTTTTTTTTTTTATTTCTTTATTCACATTTTTTGAAAGGTTACAAACAGGATTAACAACATATGCAGCCTTGGATCAAGATATAAGCAGGAGATATGTGGCAGAAGCTACAACATGTCAAGGATATAGGTGCGAGGTCCTGTTTGTTTGTTGTGGGTTGAGGTCGCGACAGTGAAATGGCAGCCCAGCTCAAGAAAAGGCTGGTGTATAATTACGGGACCATATTATGAGCATTAATGATCTCGGATCAGTTCAGGTGTGCATAAGGGAAGGATTTGGGAGGTTTAACTGGGGACGCAGAGTCAAGTTGTGCGCCCGAGTCATTCACTACGTAGGTGCGCCTGCCAATAGGATGTTGACTGCTGACCCTTTCACCCGGACGGGGAGCATATGTGCCGGTGCGCGATGGAAATGAAGGCACTGAGATTTTAGGAGGGTCTTCTCGACACGAATGGTTGTTCGCTTCAGGCTGCATGTCTGATGTAGGAGAGCATGGTGTCTGGCTGGGGTTTTGGAGGTCTTTGAGCACGGCATCCCAGGCTGTTGCAAGTGGGATCTGGCGGAGGCCTAGTGCGTCTTCCCGGCACAATGCCACACTTTCTGCTTGTGCCCAGTTGTGGAAAGATCGGTGCAAGGCCTCCCATGGGTGGGGAATCTAAGTGCTTTCAACACTTGTTAATCAGGCGCTTGGCAGTGATCAGGCCTGGGTCAATGAAGCGTGACGATGCTTTGTTCTGTTTGGACCTATGGTACAGACTTAAAATGCAGGTTTCCCATGTACTTGACACCGTTCGTTCAGTTCAGTTTGTGAGGTGGGTGGTGACAGTGCTCCAGTAATTGGACAGGGTGGGGCAGTCCCATAGCATATGTAACAGGTTAGCGTTCTCCAGATGGCATTGGGGACATTTAGCATCAGTGTGACGGAAATATCTGTTGATGTTCTCCGGCGTGAGGTATGCCCTATGCATGATGTAGAAATGTAGGAGGCAGAATCGAGCATTTATGGGTATGCGAACTGGACCCTGCAGTATAGCCTTTCATGTCTTGTCAGTGCTGGGGTTTTGTAAGGCGGTGTCCCAGTGAGTTCGGAGTGTGTGTAATTGATGCGCCATGTGCATGCGTAGCAAGTCAGCAAGCCATTTGATTAGCCTTCTCCCTGTTCACATAGTGTGTATATATTGTACGGTATGATGCGTTGCCGGTTCTTGCGACACACCACCCCAATTAAACAAGCGTGAAGCAGAAACTGAACATAGGGGAGTCCTTCCTCTGTTGCTTGTGTCTGGAAAGGAATCAACTGCCCATCACTGTATAGGTCTCCTAGTGTTTGTAGTCCTGTTGCTTTCCACATAGAAAGGTCTGTACTGGTTACAAATTGTTGACCTCTCGGAGTGCCAAGTAGCGGGAGGGTGGGCGCGTATGAGTGTGGTGTTTGGTGAGGAATAAGGAGCGCTTGAAGCATCTATGGGCCACTGCTAGCATTAGTTGCTTCAGGGTTGTGTCCCTACTTGCTGGGTGAAAAAGCCTTAGGATGGACGAGTTTGACCAGGCTTGGTATTGCGTGGCCGTGTCCTGCATGTATTGGCCGAACATCCATCTGGCAACCCACTGGAGTTGCGCCGCCAGGTAGTAGTGTTCCATGTGGAGTACTGCAAGACCCCCCTGGTCTACAGGGAGGTACAGTTTGGATAGCGCCACTCGGCTACTTGAGCCATTCCAGATGATCTTGCGCATCACGGTTTCGAGAGAGTGAAACATTGGTGGATGAATGTACAGTGGCAGATTCACAAAGGAGTATAGCAACCTAGGCAACACTACCATTTTTAGTAGGGCGATGCGGCCCATGACTGTCAACGGCAGCATGCACCAGAACGACATCTGCGAGTGCGTGGCAGTAATTGCACGTGTGACATTACCGTCCAATAGGTCTTCGGACGGTGGAATATCCTGACACCAAGATAACGGAAGATGTCTGGCTGCCAGCGAATTGGCTGACCAGCAATAGATGGCCCTGGATCTGTTGCATAGGGGTTGAAAGGATAAAGGCATGATTTGGCCCAGTTGACTCTGAGGCCTGATAGTGATGTGATCTCTGTGAGCATGAAGTCAATGGTGCCTCGGGGAGCCTCGACGTCTCTGACGTAGAGCATTAGGTCGTCCACATAGAGCGATATTGCATGTACTGCGTCATCGAGTGGTATACCCAATTCCGTTCCACCAAGCCTGATAGCAGCTGCCAGCGGCTCCATGGCTAGGGATAATAACAGGGCTGACAATGGACAGCCTTGTCTGGTGCCGCGTCTAATGGGTATTGGTTTAGACAGATGGGGCCCAGTTTTCACTCTTGCTGTGGGTAGTGTGTACAGGCGCTTGATCAGGCGGAGACAGCGAGGACCCAGACTGCATCTGGCCAACATAGGGAACAAGTATTTCCATTCCAATTTATCAAACACTTTCTCCAGACCTAGGAGCAGGCACACGATCGTGGCCAATGCTACGGGGCGTATCTGGCTATACGGAAAAAGCGGCGTATGCTTAGAGATGTGTTACGGACTGGGACAAACCCATTCTGGTCCGTATGCACCAACGCAGGGACCAGGGGAGCTAGCCGATCAGCCAGTATTTTTGCCAAGATTTTATAATTAGTGTTAAGGAGAGCCAAAGGGTGAAATGAGCCCAGCTGTTCCGGGTCGCGTTTTGGTTTTGGTAGGGAAACCACCAGGGACTCTCACAGCGACGCTGGCAGTTGAGATTTCTCCTGTGAAGTCTCATAGAGGGCTAGGAGGTGGGGGGTCAGTTCCGTGGTGAATGTTTTATAGTATTCAGCCGGCAGACCATCGGGGCCTGGTGCTTTCCCAGTGGCTAATTCTTTAATCATGGCCTGTATCTCAAGGAGGGAGATCAGCTCGTCAAGCTTGTCTTGCTGCTTTGGGGTAATAGCAGCTAAGGGGAGGGAAGCTGTAGAGTGTGTTATAATGTGTTATGAACTCATCATGTATGTCCGATTGAGTGTGGAGTGTGATCCCAGTGCATGAGTGCAGTGTGAGAATAGGCTGCCATGTTTTATCCTGCCTGATTAAGCACACCAGTAGGCGACCCGCTCGCGTCCGCCGATGAATGGGTGCGTGCCGAGTGGGCAGCGTAGTTTAGGCAGTGCAGTCTCTTCAATAATTCTGCATGTTTATGTTTTGCCTCCATTAGAGGATGGGTCTTCGCAGGGTTGGACGCTACTGAGCTTCCAGCTGGAGAAGTGAGCACTCTATGTGTGTTACCTCTTTGTCTATTTGCTTACGGATGCCCCAAGTCAGACCCATACAATGGCCCAGAATCACTGCCTTGTGTGTGTCCCATTCCGAGCCCACATCTGTTTCTGTGCCCGAGTTTATGTCGAAGTATGTGTGTTTTGTTTCGCTTAAGTTAAGGATTCCCGGTAAGGCGGGTCTTCCAAGGCGGTTGGCTGGAGGCGCCAGAGGTGCGTGGTTTGATCAGGGCTGGGTCATTTGAGTTGGATGAGATGGGGATTGTGGTCCGAGTGTGTGCGTCCCAAATAGTTGGCTTGGTGGCAGTCAGGGAGCAATGTTGCCGACCCAACAAAACGGTCAATGAGGACGTGTAAGTTATGAGGTGCAAGAAAAATGAGTAGAGTTTGGCCCTTGGGTGTTGGGCACGCCAAATATCCGTCAGTTGCCAGTGAGAGAGCCAGTTATGCAGTACTTCGGCATTTGAGACTGCAGCTGTGCGTGTGAGGGGGGAAGGATCTGTCAAGTGAGGTTTCGAGTACCGCGTTAAAGTCCCCACCTATAAGCCAGGGTAAAGAGCTCCAGTGTGCTAGGGTGACTGATAGGGATTGCCAAAACGGGGTTTGTTCGGAGTTGGGGGCGGATATCGTCCCAACAACCTTGTGTCTAGGCGACCTCACACGAATACGTAGCGTCCCTCTTTGTCTATCAGAGACTCCTCTATATGGAATGGGGTACCCAGTCTGATCCATATTAAGACTTCCCTGGCATGCGCGGAGTAATGCATGACAACCGGTTCCCCACGCCACCTACGGCGCAGTCGTTGCGTTTCTAGCAAAGTGAGGTGTGTTTCCTGTAATAATGCTATGTGGATTGAGTGTCATTTGAGATAGGCATATGTACTGTAGCGATGTGTAGGTGAGTGTATCCCCCTCACGTTCTAATTGAGGATGTTAATGGACGACATTGTCGAACAAGATACCTGTTAGTGTAGTTGTGGCTTGTGCTTGGTGGGGTCGTGTAATATGACAAGAAATGCAGGCAGGAAACAGCCACCGCTGAGGTGTGTGTGGTCTGGGCATATGTGTCTTAAAAATGCAGCCAGTGACCCCGTAGGCGGAGAGGGGGGAGAACATGCGGATCTTCGAATGAAGGTAGAGTGGAGCAAAACTGGGGCAACAGTGGTGGGGCAGAGTGACAACATGCATCCGCCCAAACTGTGGGGATGTAGGAAAGGGATTAACCCATTATAACAGATCAGCTGCGTTGCTCGGGGAGGATGGCAATGCGGCTTGTAAGTGGTGACGGGGATGTTGTGTGAATTCTCGAGCTACCGTTCCCCATGTGTCGCCTGGAAGCACCTGTTGGACAATATATCAGATGCGCTTGTGTAAAGCAAAAGTGACCCCTGGGTGCATGTGGGGGGGGGCCCGTGTGGGTGCGCAGTTAAGGGTTGGTGAGTGGGTTGCGCTGGGGCAAGCCATATATATTGCAGTTACTGTACAGTGCATAGGAAGGTCAAAGTCTTTAGAGTAGTTCATCTGCCGTGCAAGGCGTGACTATCGGGGGTGAGTCAGATTCCGCTTCGGAAGGCGAAGCCACAGCGGAGCTATCCTCGCCAAAGAGGAGATCGGGAGTGGCGTCTAAATCTCTGTCTGACTCATGGGAACCCAGTGTTGCCACCGCCTGTATGGCCTTCCTGTGTTCCTGGATCACCTGTTCCAGATTTGGCGTTGCATGGGGCTGGGAGGCTGCGTGCGTTTGAATGGGGGTAAGAGGGGGGGGTGCCTTCCCCATGTCTCTGGGATGTTCTCTGCCCTATTGTAGACTCTAGCCAGGTCCAGGCCTCCTCTGCTGTGTCAAAGAAGTGCGTGGCTCCATTAAATGTAATTCTGAGGCGTGCCGGGAATTGAAGTGAATATGGTATGTCTAATTCTCACAAGAGTCTTTTCAATTCCAAGTAGGAGTCTAGTTTCCTTTGGGCTCCTATTGCGTAGTCTGGAAAAAAGAGGACAGCAGCATTATCCACACGCACCCCTTGTAATTAAGGAGGCAAAAGAGGAAGGGGCGCAGTCTTGAGCCAGGTAGGGGCTGCCGTGTTGGCACATGGGGCACCCTTTCGATTGTGATGAACGGGGAAAGTGAGCCCGGGTGGAGCAAGTCCCGGAGACAGCGCTCAGCGAACTTCACTGCATCGGATCCCTCCACTCTTTCTGGCAGGCCAATAAAACAGACGTTATTTCTGCAGGAGCGGCCCTCCGCATCATCAGCCTGCCTCTCCAGCAGTTGGAACCTCCTGGTCAGGTCATGCATCTTTGCTGCCGCATCAACAAGGATGGGGCGATCTTCCATGAGAGGTGACTCTATATCTCGCACTTTGTCCGCTAACTTGCGGTGATCATTGTGAAGTAGGGCAAAGTGCGCTGTAATTTTGTCAATGTGGTCTTCAAGCGAGGTCCTGGTATGGGCCAGTGAGGTATCCAGCTGCTCCACAGCATTCAATACAGAGTCCAATTTGGTGTCCAACACTGAAGAGGCCACGGCACCTGAGTTGCAGTCTCCCCATGGTGGAGACATGGAGGAGGAGCCTGGTCGAAGCGAGGGGGCCTCACTGTCGACCCAGGTTTTGACGATGGCTCAGGTTGGTGTCTACAGAGAATATTGTGTACGACCTATGGTCCTGTGTTGTGAATGACCTCCTATTATTACAGCCGGAGGAGGTGCATAGGATCGAGTGACAGTGCTGCTGGATGACGCAGTTGGTCTATACCAATTGGCACAGCTGGCGGTTAGTGAGAGGACGAGGTAAGGGGGAAAGGGGTGCAATGGAGAGACCTGCCATCGGCCCGGTGCGTGCAGCAGTTCGGGTCCTGAAGCTGAACTGTGTGGTAAGGTCCTGTAATGAGTGGCGGCACTTGTCCGCGTGGCCCTCAGGAAAATGTGTCCAGGGTCAGTCCGATTCCCAAGCTCGGCAGGGTCGCCTCCAGCCGTGGTGCCACCCAGGTATGAAGGGGGCCCAGAGGCTTCAGGTGCCGGGGAAAAGGAGCACCTCCTAAGCAATGGGCTCGGCCAGGTTTCGTCAGTCAAGGTAGGCCTGGACTCTATATGGTTCCCATGCGCAAGGGTCTTTTTGCATCTCCCTCATAGCGAGGATTGCATGAGGGGCATGGGAGACTGGCCAGGATCCAGTTCCAGCAGCAGAGCAACCACCACAGCGCTGGTCAGTGGAGATGATTGGGTCTCCCTCAGGGATTTGTCGTGTGGCCTCCGAGACAGGAGTGATCCAGTAGGTGTCTGTTAGTTGTTCCACTCGAGCCCAGCCAGATCCCTCCGGGCACACACCTCGCCCAGCTACAGGAGAAGGCCGCTGGACTGGGGCAGGGGCTACAATTGCAACAAACCAGGGCCTGATCCGACCCCCTGGTTCGATACTCACTCCGCTCACTGTCCCCTACCTGGGATACTCAATGGGTTCGGCGGGAGGCCCGGTTCACCACTCCGGCAGGAAGGCGGCCCCAGTCGCGTGGATCAGCAGGCGTATGAAGGCAGAGCTTCCACGGGCTCCACCCGCAAGATAGGCTGCTTTAGAGTCTCTAGCGGATCTTCTGTGCACGATTTGGGCTTGGGCACAATACAGCCCCCGTGCCCCACTAAAGCTCTCTGGCCGCGGAGACTGGTGCACGGAGCGCTTTCACAGCACGTCCGCCATGTCGAGCAGCTAGTCACGCCCCACCGGGGCAACCTCTTAAAGTTGTTTAGGACTGTGCCCCTTCTGGCGCATATTGCCTAAGAGGACATCACCTCAGTCGAGTACTTCATTGTCAATAGTTTCCCCCTAAGAGAATCAATGAGGATTGCTTTCTTTTCATCAGAAACACAGGCCTTAGTCCTCCAACACACAGAGGCCTTCAAGGACTGGAGCATATCGACCCAACTTGCATCCCTCCTCGCTATCTTGCTCTTCTATCACCAACAGTTTCCAACAAGACAAGTACAGTTGCCTCATCCGCCTTTTCTGTGCTAAGAGGTGCTCTCAGTAATTCACTAGCCCCGCTTAAGGTCCCTGTCAGCCAACCCTTACAAAAACTTACAATCAACACAAACTCGGATTGGGGATGGTTCTCTGGTGTCCTAAACAAAAGAGGCAGAAATTGACACCATTGCCCAGGGAAAGGACCCCGCCACGCAAACTTTAAGCTCTGCTCCTGGAGCATCGCTGGTCTTGAAAGCAAACTAGGGAGCGATGACGTCTTTCCATTCCAGAACAAGTTTGATATAGTTGCCTTACAGGAAACTTGGGAAGTTCCTCCTCCCAGCATCCAAGGATACTCCGTTTACTACAAGCCAGCAGAAAAAACAAAACAATTTGGTCGCCATGCCGGAGGGGAGGCAACCTACATATCCCTGGCTCTGGCAGAGCATAGAGTTGATACCAGAATCAGACACAGGTATCCTGATAACCCTAATATCAAGCTCAACACACAACTGGACCTTGCTTATATTAAATGTCTGCATTCAACTGTCTCTCACTTAAACAAAAATACAATAATCAAGAAAATTAAACAATCATTCTAACTCAAAAGTGTTGCACACCCGAGCCAGAGATTATCGTCACTAGGGATTTTAACATGAACTTGACCAGCACAGAAGCAACCAATGAGTTTCTTATCCAACAGAACAACTATTGGAACATAGAGCTTCAAACAATAACCCTAAGGACCCAGAAGGATAAGCGCAGGGAATATTTTGTACTTGACATTGAGCACCTAGAGATGAGAGCGCTTAACGGCAGGACACCAGAGGACTGCTGCGGAAATTTGTCCTTCATCAGTCCACGCTCGGCCTCCAATATTGACTATACTTTTTTTATCGCTTCCGTTATTCACTTCTTCCAAATTGTAGAGCGCTGTGAGAGTGATCATCTCCCGCAAATACTGGTGCTGGACCTTAACAGGGAGGTTGTTGAGAGTAGACCAACCATGCCTGGCTCCAGATTCACAGTGAACTATAAAAAATGTAAATGGTCGGGATCAATTGCCGCACTAACTATTAGAGCCAAGGCAGTACTGGAACAGTGCAAAAGTTTAAACTACCTCTCCAAGATACCTGGGAAAAATTCTCGACCCGTCTTTTGGTTGCATCTTCAGCAATAGGGCTGCCCATCTCTGCAAAATGGATTAGCACACCCAGTACTCTGCCCAAACTACAAAAATAAATCTCAGAGCAGGGACATCCTTGCGATTAGACTGAAAATGGGTGCAAAGGAACACCTTGACATCTATAATGTCTATGCACGAGGTATGAATAGGGGGAAAAAGTCTGAAGTATTAGCGACTCTCGACGATCTCATAGATTTGTATTCAAGAGATTCCCTAATTTTAATAGCAGGTGATCTTAACTCGACATTTGAGCCTCTCGTCACGGGTGAACATGACCCGGCCTGGGAGGAAGACGCCCAGTGGGGCATTCCAAAATTGGAACTAACTACCATAAAAAAAGTGGTCAGAGGTAGCCATTCAAATCAATGCTATGTGTTTAGAAAATGGTCTCCGGGCTGCAAATGGGAGAGCCGCCTCAGGTAGGGTGCATGCACATTTAATAATGGTCGTAGCACTAGTCGCATAGACTATCTTTTAATTAATTTACGTCTGTGGGACGCCTTTGAGGACATGACAGTGAAGGATCGGGTTGAGAGTGACCACAATCCTTTATGTGCAACTTTTGACTTGCTCCCAGAGAGGGCATCCATCCGACCAGGTATTATGATGACCACCCTTGAAGTGGTCCCCACTAACGACATGCGAAGACTGAAGTGGGCACAGTTAATAAGAAAGCCTGATACCATAGCAGCCATTAATGCAGGCATAGACGGGACATTAGCTGAGATAGAGGCTTGTGTAGCCACCTCTGAGGTTCCTGGGAACATTATCGAAATTCATAATAAATTCTTTTCCCACTTACGCTTGCACTTTATGAGGGACCATAACAGTAATGATTCACAATGGACTAAAGGTACCTCTTGGTTCAATGAGGAATGTATTAAGGCTCGCAGGTTTCTATGGGATATAATTAAGGCTGGTGATCCGGCCATAGTACGGGCAGCTAGAGCAAAATATAGAAGGGCCCAGGAACAGGCAAAGAAAGAGTGGGATGAAAGCAGATGGCAGGAACTCAGATTAGCTTGCGCCAGTAACAATTCCAGGCAGTTCTGGAACATAGTGAAGTGGGGTAGAGGAGGCCATCCGACCACACCTCAGAATCATGTAACCCAGGAGCAGTGGGTCAACCACTTCAAACCTCAATATGCGAGTAGTATAACTGAAGGTAACCAATCCAATCAACCACAATTGTTTTATCAAGACACACCGTTTGTTGAGGATGAGGTTATCACTGCTCTAGGCGCAGTAACGGGTGGAAGAGCTCCAGGCCCAGACGGTATCCCGGCCGATATATATCTCCACGATAAGCAAAAATGGACAGATATATTGTTAGAGTAGCAAATGCAAATGTAATTGCTCAAGGAGACCCGGTGCCCGGTTCCCGGTTTTTAAAAAAGGCGACAAATCGCTCTCAGGCAATTACAGGCCCATCAGCCTGATAGACTCCCTACAAAAAATAATGGGGTGCTTAGTCTTAAATAAAGTCCAAGAGTGGATTGAAGAGCTGTCCATCTTGTCCCCACTGCAGGCTGGGTTTAGATCACATATCAGTACAATTGATCAGGTGTTTAGGTTCCAATTAATATACTGGAGATCGGTGGTCCTAGGCAAAGGCAGCTTATGATCTCAAGTCAGCTTTTGACTTAGTGCCCCGCAGGAAATTATGGATAGTGCTGCAAGAGATGGGGATGTTACCTGAATTGCTTTCCCTCATTATTAGACTTCATGAGGATAACTTTGCCCACATTCGCTGGGCGCTCAGGGCAATGTAACCAGCTGCTTTCCCGTAGAGAAAGGTGTGCGGCAAGGTTGAGTAATGGCCCCCACATTGTTTTCTTTGTACATTAATGGAATTGTAAAGTTCTTAGAGTCTACCCCAACTGATGCCCCAGTTCTAGCAGGTGTAAAAATCCCGATTTTAATGTTCGCTGACGATACATTAATTATTTCTAAAACGGCGAATGGTCTCCAGCGAGCATTGAATCGTTTCGAGGAGTTTTGTTTACTACGGGGTTTGGAAGTCAATGTCTCCAAAACAAAATTTATGGCGTTCAACCCTCATAAGGGATTTAGAGGAGGCTTACTTACGAACGGATGTCCTCTAGAACAAGTTAGTTCCTTTACATACTTGGGGGGTTATATTACAGAACGACATAAGATGGGATCAACATCTTGACATGGCCACATTAAAGCACCGGCAGCTATCTGGGGTTTTACAATCTGAATAAAATACCTCTATAACAAAACCAGTTAGCCAGGTGCTTCAAATATATAATATGAAAGTGGTCAGCTCTGCCCTATATGGAGCGGAACTTTGGGGGTTCGAAAAGATGCTAAAGGTAACCGTCGCAGAAAACAAGTTCTTTTGAAATATCACGAACCTCCCACAAAGCACCCCTGTACGCCCATTGTTATATGACCTAGGCAGGAAAGCACTGGCCGATGCAGCAAGACTCCGCCCTATACTATACTGGCGAAGAATCTGGTCAACCCCTGAACTGGCAACTTATGTTGCAGGTCTAATAGACCTAATCAGCGCTGATTGTTTCCACAAAATCAAATGGCTCAGGGAGGTCAGAGCTATCCTAGTAAGTATGGGTTTGGAAACGCTCTGGGCGAATCCCTCAGTTGTGCCTTTTCCGCCAAAGGAGACCCTAAAAGAGAAATACTGGGCCACCATTATTTCTAACACACAGAAATGTGGACATGTCCTCTCTCACGGGCTGTTTTATGGATTTTAAACCATCCCCACACCTGGAGCAGTACTGGGACATAATAACAAAACCCCAGGAACAGAAATTATATTTTCAGTTCAGGGTAGGCTCACTTCCCATTAGGTCCTACACAGCAAGACGGACCGAGGAGGGCGACAGAGTTTGTCCCACGTGTATGGCCCAGACAGAGACAATGGCCCACTTGTGGTTCACCTGCCCCGCGTATGTAGGGCCGCGTCGTGCATGGTTGGCACCAATTTGTAGGACAATGGGGACTAGAGTGAGTGGAGAGGCACTAAGAATACTGCGTACGAACACGTCAGCTCCCATCATTATTGCAATGGCAAAATGTCTTGGATGAAGGCAGTATAGGCACTTTTGAAGGGTTCGTTAAGTCAATTCTATATGGTCTGGATCACTGACAAAATATCGATCTCACAAATATCGAGTACACAAAATATCCTTAACAAAATATCGACTGTCAAAATATCGACTCCCTATCTCCAAACAGGTAAGTACAAAAATATCGAATCCAAAATATCGTCGTTAAAAATATAGTTAGTCAAAATATCGAATTTTATAAATCTGTTAAAAGTAATGTAAAATGAATGAAATAATAAATAAAATAAAGTAAAACATACTTAAAATTAATTAAATTACTTTAAAATTAATAAATAATTATTTTAAGTAAAAAAAATATACATACATTTTTATTTTTTAATACATACATATATTAACGTAATAATATACAATAATAATCACTACTTTTAGCGTAGGATAGCGGGAGGGTAAAATTTACTATTCCCACTCCAAAGAGTGCCACAGTAGGGAAAGCGTTGGATAGCGTAGAGGTAAAAATTACTATTCCCACTCCAGAGAGTGCAACAGTAGGGAATGCGTTGGATAGCGGGAGGGTAAAAATTACTATTCCCACTCCAGTGAGTGCAACAGTAGGGAAAGCGTTGGATAGCATAGGGATAAAAATTACTTTTCCCACTCCAGTGAGTGCAACAGTAGGGAAACCGTTGGATAGCGTAGGGGTAAAATTTACTATTCCCACTCCAGTGAGTGCAACATTAGGGAAAGTGTTGGATAGCGTAGGGGTAAAAATTACTATTCCCACTCCAGAGAGTGCAACAGTAGGGAAAGCGTTGGATAGCGTAGTGGTAAAAATTACTATTCCCACTCCAGAGAGTGCAACAGTAGGGAAAGTGTTGGATAGCGGGAGGGTAAAATTACTATTCCCACTCCAGTGAGTGCAACAGTAGGGAAAGCGTTGGATAGCGTAGGGGTAAAAATTACTATTCCCACTCCAGAGAGTGCAACAGTAGGGAAAGTGTTGGATAGCGGGAGGGTAAAAATTACTATTCCCACTCCAGTGAGTTCAACAGTAGGGAAAGCGTTGGATAGCGTAGGAGTAAAAATTACTATTACCACTCCAGAGAGTGCAACAGTAGGGAAATGGTTGGATAGTGGGAGGGTTAAAATTACTATTCCCACTCCAGTGAGTGCAACAGTAGGGAAAGTGTTGGATAGCGTAGGGGTAAAAATTACTATTCCCACTCCAGAGAGTGCAACAGTAGGGAAATGGTTGGATAGCGTAGGGGTTAAAATTACTATTCCCACTCCAGTGAGTGCAACAGTAGGGAAAGCGTTGGATAGCGTAGGGGTAATAATTACTATTTCCACTCCAGAGAGTGCAACAGTAGGGACAGGGTAGGATACCGGGAGGGTTAGAATTACTATTCCCACTCCAGTGAGTGCAACAGTAGGGAAAGTAATATTTTAATATTTTACTAAAAAATAATTAATTATCAATACTAATAAATATTATTAATAACACTAATTACCAATTACAAAATGTTTAAAAATTAATTTATTATAAATACAATACATATTTATTAAAAATTAATTACCTATTAATAAATCATTAACAACCAATTAATAATCATTACCAGATTTGTATAAATATTTAAATAAATACCAATTAATATTTAATTACCAGTAAATTAAGTATCAATACAAAAAAGTATTTTCTATAATTAACTAATTCCAATTAAATTACTTCCTCCCACATTCCCCTATAAACCCACATCCCGCTACAAATATTTAATTAATAAAAATAACATAATTACCAATTAATCAATTTAAAAAAAAATTACCAATTAATAATTAATTAACAATAAATTAATTATCAATACCAATTAATATTAATTAATATATACTTAATTTCAATTAAATTACTTCCCACCCTATTCCCCTATAAACCCACATCCCGCTACAACTATTTAATTAATAGAATTAACATAATTACCAATTAATCAATTTAAAAAAATGTATTACCAATTAATAAAATTTAATTACCAATTAATAATTAATTAACAATAAATTAATTATCAATACCAATTAATATTTATTAATATGTACTTAATTTCAATTAAATTACTTCCCACCCTATTCCCCTATAAACCCACATCCCGCTACAACTATTTAATTAATAGAATTAACATAATTACCAATTAATCAATTAAATTTTTTTTTACTAATTAATAAAATTTAATTACCAATTAATAATTAATTAACAATAAATTAATTATCAATACCAATTAATATTTATTAATATGTACTTAATTTTAATTAAATTACTTCCCACCCTATTCCCCTATAAACCCACTACCCGCTACGGAATTAAATTACACAAAAATTAAATAACATAAAATTCATTGCTTTTAAAAAATTAAACATACATTACAACAACTAATATACACTTTTAACACATATACTAACATACAATACACTTAGAAAAATTCGATATTATTAAAAATTCGATATTTTTTAATGCCTATATTATGTACTTCGATATTTTAACAATCGATATTACTTACCTTAATTTCGATATTTTTAACGACTATATTATGTCCATTCGATATTATGTCCATTCTATATTTTTGTTTCGATATTATGTCTGTTTACCATATGGTCTGAATTACATCTAATAGTATGAAATGTATTTTAATTACTGTAATTCTTCTATATATTTCAGGCCCTAATGTTAGAAATGAACTCTTATTAGTAATTTTAAAATGTTTTATTCTTATATAGTAATTTTAATATGTTTTATCCTTCTATGGAATTCTCGCGTCACGAAGTACCAATACTTGGTTTTAAATATATATATATATATTATATTATGGAGTTTTATTGTGAATGTATGTACTGTGCTTTTATGACTTGACGTCGAATAAAGCTTGTTGGATTGGATTGGAAATCTGCAGTCTGCCGTCTGGCCAACAAAAAACTAAACCAGGTTCTGCGGCTGGTTTGCCTCACAACAAAAAATTACCATATGGATGCTCTAAGGGCTGCAAAAAAGGAATACAGAAGGCCAGTTGGTCCGACAAGAAGATAGACATGGACTGGCTGCTTTAAAATGGCAAGTAATCTAATTCAAGATCTTTTTGGCAAACTGAATAATTTAAACCGGCAGCAGCAGGCCCGCTGGATTATACCAATCAGGGAAGAGTATTGGGTCTCATTCCTTAAGAAACACTTCTCAGCTGAAACAGAACTGGAACTAACAACACACGCTGAGGCTCACCCCATTGTGCCATTGACCTTTGGCCTAGCACCCTCCTACATCAAGTTTCTCCCTGCAGTAACCAAGACAGGAAACATGCTATTAACAAATGCCTCCTAAGCAGATGAAGCTACAAGCCTGGGCGTAGGTCACAGTTCAGATTACTGCTTAATCGACCAACTATTCTTAGGCGGATACCTACTTTTTTCTCTCAACCCAGAAGGTTTGCAACTGCCTCACCAAGAAGTTAAACTTGTCATTAAGAAAGCCTGTAAAGACTGCGCCTTCGGACCAAA
This sequence comes from Calotriton arnoldi, assembly GCA_963921515.1. Lineage (NCBI taxonomy): Eukaryota > Metazoa > Chordata > Amphibia > Caudata > Salamandridae > Calotriton > Calotriton arnoldi. Next base: position 4,274,428 of record CAWUFW010000409.1, read on the forward strand.
TGTAATACCCCAGGCCATTTACAAGCACAACCCGCTGTAATTGGCAATGAAGCAGGCCCTCTTTTACTCTAACGCAGTTCTCACGAGAGTCATACTCGACTCATGACATTGGGCAGTTATCACCCCTCTACATAAGGAAGGGGATACAATGCAACAAGAAAGCTATCACCTCATAATGCTCTTGGACAATGTTGCAAAATATTGTGCATCCCTCATTCTACGCGACCTTACCGCCTGGGCTGATGCCATCAGTTAATCCCAATAACCCAATCTGGATTTCCGAGGGGCTCTGGCACCATTACTAATATCCTAGCCCTATCAACCATTTTGGGCCAAATGGGAAAGCGGAATCGTGCCATCTATCTTTTCTTTGTTGATTACAAATTAACGTTTGATTGCGTAAACCGAGTAAAGCTGGAAGAAGCTCATTGTTTGTAACGTCCCCTTGCACATGCTTAGAATCATCGAGGCCTTACACAGTCACAAATGGGTGTAGATTAAGCTTGGTGACAGCTCTCTGTTATCAAGGAAGATACACACCCATCGAGGCCTAAAACGGGTGTGTTTTAGTCCCAATTCTTTTAATCTTTTATGACGGACCTCTCCCCTCCCTTTTTAACAGCCATGCCCCCAGCTAAGCAACTTTGCGCTGAGCCACCTCTTATATGTGGACGATGTAGTGTTATGCAGCTTGACCAGAAAGGGCCTCCAAAGGCTTATAACTACACTCCACCAGCACACAATGCAAAACGGCCCGGTCATCAATCGGAACAAAACTAAGGTGTTGCTAGTTGGCAAGATAAATAAAAAAAAGCGTAACCTGTCATCGTGGTCACACACCCTAGATGTAGTAAATGAATACAAGTATTTAGGGTTCTTGCTGGATGATAGGGGGTCGACCTCCTACAGCTACGAGCCATCACAAATAAGAGCAACGCTCTCATTGCTGCCTTCTCCACTGTGAGCAACAAGTTGAAAGGCCCTACATTCGATCCACTGCTGAAGGCTAAGGCGGCAAAAATCCTGCCTACTTTGACACACGCAGTGAGGCGCTTCTGGGCCATGACTCCTCCGTTTTGGATAAACTCCAAACACAAATCTACCGTTATGTATTTAACCTAACAAGAAACACCTCTCCTAGCCAGATTTGTTTGGAGTTCGGACTCAAAAGGCAATCTATTGGATGGCAGGGAGCTGTAGTCAAGACTTGCTTCAGATTAAGACTAGCAGAATCCAACAGCCTAAATAACATCTTGTGGTTAGCAACTAACCAAGAGGGCCGCAGTAATAGCCTTTACAAATTCTTGGATTAATCGTTGAAGAACTGGCATCTTGAAAATCTCTGGGCGTTGTCACCTTCATATAAAGTCTTTAAAAAAAACGAGTGAACTCCGCAACGGCTAAAATCTCTTTTTTGAAGGACTAAGAGGAGTTTGCAGATAAAGGCCACGCCTGGTCGGCCATCAAGAGCTGCTCAAAATTATAGCGAGCATCGTATCTAGCCTGCACTTTCCCACTTCATTTGAAACTTAAACTAATGGAGTGCCGCATGGCTGCCCTCCTTCTCTAGCGGATAAACCAACATGGATATTCACCGGGAACAGAGGGTGCCGTTTATGCGGGACAATCTATGAGAATTTCCTGCACTTAACCTGCATTTGCCCTGAGCTGGCTACGGAGAGGAACTGCCTCCTCAAGCTCTTATTTCAAAATAAAGGAATCTGTACATGCAGATACGTCGTGATAGTCTGTCTCTAGGGCCAGACGACCCCATATTAACCTGTCGCTTCATGAAATTATGAAACAAATTTGAACAAAAACTGCCCAAGCAAGTAATTAATTGCATCGTAGCCCAGTGACCCTATTGATCACCCTGGGGTCGGTTACATCCTCACTCTTGCCTAAATTATGGAGTTTCTGGAATCCCCGTAGCTTGTTTTGGTGCACATGACTTCACTCTCCAAATTGTCATGCTGCTTGGTGCCTCCCGGGTGCCCGGAAAGCCACCAACAAAGTACAAATCGCTCAGGGTCAGGCTGCTAGCAGTAGTTTCAGCCTCCCTCCAGTCTACGCTATCCTGGCTGTGGACTTTTGGACCCTATTGACAAAGTTGCCTGTTGCCCCCTATTAATAGTGGCACAACATTTTAAGCTATTGAATCTGTTGTGCTATTTATGGCCTTGCATATTTACTTTTATATCCTTGCCACTTGCACTCACTTGGATTTCTGAGGGGTCGCTAGTGAACTAACACACTTGGCACTCACTGGAGTGCCTCCATGACTTCTAATAGCTGCTGCACTCTTGCTCTTTAATTTATTGCTGCCAAGCGAGTGTTTCTTTTATTCCTTCTTGCCATTTGCACTTTACCTTGCTTCTAGAGTGGCCACTAGAGTATTAACATACTTAGCAATGACTGGACTGCTCCCAAGACTATAAATAGCTGCTGCACACATGCAATTTAATTTATCGCTGCCCCCATAGTTTTTTTTTCTTTAAACATATTTTTATTGGCATTTAAAACAGTACAGTTCTTGCACATTACAGAGACAGTCTAAGTAACTGAGCCCATACATTTTTGCAGCACTTGCCTACATGCAAGGACCACACACACTCCAGCCTGGCCCTGCCCGTCCATCTCACCTGTAACCCAAGTATCCATGGGTACGACATCTGCAAGTTTAAAGGGGATCTGTCACCTACGTGAGTGTGTGGTTTTCGTCGATTTCCATGAAATCAGGTCAACACAGCACATGGCATGATAGCTAGTCTATGAGTGGATATTCCAGGGTTGAGGGACTCTGAGATAACACCATACACATGAGAGAATCGTGGATAAAGGACTAGTTGTCAATAAACAGGTGAAATCAAACATAACGAACAAAAAGTATCTAGGATTTGGGTCTCGAGTGCTTCAGCGCTTAACGCCAATAGGGGGAGGAATGGAAACGCACCCAGCTCTGAAAGATGGCATCTAGGCAGCCCCGGTGTGTAAATGTCAAAGTTATGTAGGGGGTGATGGCGCGGCCTATGTCACATACCATATCCCAGCCAAAGCTTATGGACAGTACACAATATTATAAGCAGGATGGGTGTAATTGTCTCACCCTGTGTTCAGCCCTGGATCTTAGGAGCATTGTTCCCTGCCCCACCCAACTCCATGTCCCTGATGTCTCCACCCTCTGAGCCACTGTGTCTGGAACCCGAATTTCCGTCCGGGTGTTCCCAGCTGTCTAGTAGTTCCACCCACAGTCCCACTATAGGACGTCTTCAGAGGCCCCGAACATCCTCTGTGCGGAATATGCTTTCCTCGGCTCTAGCCCAAGTAGAAACATCTTTTGCCCATACCTCAACCATTGGTCCCTTCAGCGGTATCCATGTCAGTGATATTCTGCGCCTGGCTAATGCGAGGGCTAAATCTAACAAGCATTGGCATAGCCAATAGGTCTCGCCTTTGGGACCTTATAAGTGTTTTGCTGGAGCTATTGGATTTGCCAATGTGTTTAAGCTATTTTGTAGAGCAATGTGGCTGCTGTGCAGCAGGTTGAAAAGTTATAATAAAGTGTTATAAGCATTTTTGTTACCTTATATATAACCAAGTAAACATTATGTACAAACGACCCTCTTAAAAAAAAAAATAACATATACAATGTCTTCCAGTTTGTCTATCCTGGTGCTGAGGTAATGCTGTGCTGATGCTCAGGTGATGCTGAGTTATACTGACATGGTGCTGAGGTGGTGGTGTGCTTGTGCTCAGGTGGTGTTCAGTGATGCGGAGGTGGAGCTGAGTGATGCTGAGTTGGTGCTGTGCTGGTGTTGCGCTAATGCTGTAGTGATGCTGCATTGGTGCTGCGCTGATGCTGTGATGGGGCTGCGCTGGTGCTGAGTTGGTGCTTTGCTGGTGGAGGTGCACTGATGCAGAGGTGGTGCTGTGCTGAGACGGAGGTGGTGCTGTGGTGGTGCTGAGTGATGCTGAGGAGATTCTGCGCTGGTGCTGATGTGGCGCCGAGTGATGCTGTGCTGGTGCTATGCTGATGCAGAGATGGCGGTGCTGCACTGGTGCAGAGGTAGTGCTGCACTGGTAGTGAGGTGGTGCTGCGCTGGTGCTCAGATCATGGACAGGAGGTACGTGCGGGTTAAGGGCAAAAGAATATTACAGAGTCTGAGGGCCGAGAAAGGAGTTTGGGACGGGAGAGGGAAGATCCAAGAGGTTTGCAACTGGTACAAAATCAAGCAGCCAGGCTCATCTTTCATCAATCCAGATACCAACACGTCCGCCCCCTGATGAAGAGCCTTCATTGGCTCCCGGTGGCTAAACGGTGTGTATTTAAACTGGGCTGCACCATCTTTAAAGCCCTTGCCGGCCTTGGCCCAGTATTCATCTCATCTAGGATCCATCGTTATGTCCCCTATCGTGAACTTCGCTCCTCCCATCTGAATTTGCTCACCATCCCCACTTTCAAACGCAAAAAACATGGTGGCCTTGGATTTTCTTTTTGGCCCCTCAATTTTGGAACTCTCTCCCCATTGGACTGAGGTTAGCTACCTCCTACGCCCAATTCAGAACACTTCTTAAGACTCTTTTGTTCTCTCAGGCATACGAGTAAAGCTTCTGTTCATCATAACATTGTCGCTCCTCTGCTCTCAGCGCCATGAAACCGCTTGGTGTTAGTGCGCTCTATAAATATTTTTAACATAACATAACAAGAGGTTGCACTCAGTGGAGTAACACAGGCCACTGCAGAGCCGGGGTCCCCCAATCCTTCAAGGAGCCCCCAATCCTCCATGGGGGCCCCATTCAGCCAAAACCTAATGAATATCTGTGAGATACGCGAGACTCAAGGGCCCCTCATCACATTCTGCAGGAGGGCCCCATCATTATGCGTTACGCCACTGGTTAAACGGGCCAGCAATGAAGTGACAAAGCGAGTGACGCTGCAGAGAATGACTGCAGATGGAGTAAGTTATGGAGCTGTAGAGGACAGTAGGGTGGGGTGGGATTGTCACGAACAGGAAGGTGTGGAGAGAGTGCAGACTGAGGGAGAGGTTTGCAGAGTATCGGGCCAGAGACAAGAAGGTCCATACTTTGTGAGGGCAGGAGCTCACAGAGAATATGAGGGTAAGGATTGTAGTTTCATACCAGGTGAAGGCAGAAGGAGAGGTTGGCTGTAGTCAAGGAGCTATAAAAATGTGTGCATGACCCGGGGTTTACAGAGAGTGAGGGCAGAGAAGGATTGCATGGAAGGCGAAGGCAAAAAATCAGGATATTATTGGCCGAAAAAAAGAGTTTACTCAGCCATTGCAGATACCGGTGATCCCAGAGCGAATGAGGGCAGGGAAGAAAGGTTACAAAAGTGGCTGGAAGTGAGAGGAGCGATGCAGCACCTGTACACACGGATGAGGAGTGCATGTGAGCAAAGAAGGAGCTAGGATATGTTTTGTTATTACGTTGATGGACCGGTATCTTAAACCAAGAGAGGGACACAACCAAGACCCTTCCCCAGCACAGCTCCTCGGCAGCCGACTCATGACGCATCATGACGCATTCTATCCGTCCGGTAAATACATTCTATTGACCTTAAAACATTCTAAACCCGAACCATAACATGGACTTTATATTCTGCTATGTTATGTTATGTTTCATACACACCGCTAAAATGCTACTGGGACAACTAATAGAGGGCGGGTAGGTTTCCTTTTGCCTGAAAGTGCAAGAAAGAAAACAGAAATACAGATGATTTATGTAAAGGGAAGCGAGGAGAAAGTTAGCGTTTCAGAAGTTTTGTTTTTTATTTTACCACAGCCACCTACCTCGCTCTGCCGAGTCTCCCATGTTTGCACCTTCAGGGCTCCAGCCCTCACCAGCGCCTAGAAGCTGAACTAGGACCCAGTCCGGCCGTGCCGGGTCGCTCTGGGAAGGGCCCTCTCCGGCCCCAGCGTGGCACTCGGTGTCGCTGGCATTGCCGTTTAGCCTGGAAGGAGCGCCGCGAGAGCTTCACCGGAGCTGACCGACTTCCTGCCCACCCCTGCACGGCCGTGCCAGGAAGCTGAGACATTCGCAGCGGTGCATAGCTACCAGGCAGGGCGAGGGCGGCCGTTGCGTGTTAATATGGGCGGGAGGGCCTCGCGGATGTGCCCACATTGGCCATGCTATACAGTGGGACACCCCTTTCTCGCAAAAGCGTTCCAAGCTACCAGCCTTTTGCCAGGGGCATCCTCGCGATGGAGATCTTCACACGTTCCTACACTGTCGGCACTCAGAAATACCTAAACAAGCGCGCACGGCAGCAGGGGGAGGGGGGAGAGGAGGGGGCCTGCGCAATTCCCTTGCGAGAGCGAGCGGCGCCAGGAGCGATAATTGCTACCATATGGTGCCAGCTGCTCGCTCCCGCAAGTGAATCGCCAAACGTGCACGCGTTGCCATTGAAGGCAATGGAACGCGTGCACGTTTTTGGCTGAAAAGCCGAATCGATTGCAAAAGGTCTTTTTTCCTATGCAGCGCATGCACGCTGGTAGGCGAGACCTAAAAATTGGGTACCCTCCCTGTGTGCTTTCAGTCTAGACAAACTTTCCAAGAGACAAGTTTCCGTCATGAAGGGTAATGTGCGTCCAACAACTGCATGTAGGCGAAGCGGAACTGCATTCCAAAAAACCTGAAGGGAGGGGCATCCCCATGTCATGTGGCGGAAATCTGCATCAGGAGATCGCCACTTCAGGCACTCCCGGGCATCCCCTCCATAGATAATCCTCAACGTGTGCAGGGTAATATAAGTCATGTGTAAGAGGCTGAATTGTATGTATTTCAACCTTGTGTAGTTAGAAATGCGTTTGAGGTAAGCTAACACTCTATCCCATTCCATATCCCTATCTGGAATGGCAGTGGCTAGGGCAGCATCCCATAGATTCCTAAGAGCCGCTAATGGCTTCCTTCCCGTTCATTCAGCTCCTTGTACAACCAGGTCACCTGACAACTTGCTAAGCCAAGAGAGAGAAGCAGTTGCAGCACCTGATGCTGTGGCAGTTCCTCTCTTCCCAGGCCTCATAAGCTTGTATACAACCCCACCAATGCCCCATAAATGAGGAATTGTCCACTGGGTAGGGCATAGTGGTCACAGAGCTCCTCCATCCGGATAAGGGCACCCTTTACAAAACAGTCCCCTACTGTTGTCACTCCGGCTGAAGTCCAGGCCCGAAGCTGAGCCACCGTGAAGCATCGAACCAGGTCCAATGGGCTAGCCCCACCAGCAGTATAGCGAAGCATATAAAGGTGCCCTACTGGTCCTCACAAAGCCACATCGCCAACTATGCAGGGAAGAGGTGTGGTGCAGCGGCCAGGGCGGCTGACTCCAGAACACGGGCTCACGGTTCGATCACCGGCGCCGGCGGCAGGTTAGCCCAGCACCTTGTGACTCTGGGCAATAGGTCGCTTAATCTTCCCGACGGCCCTCAGCGCCGGGACACACCTCCAGAGGTAGCTGTGCGCTTTACAAATGCTGGTATTTCATTATTTACCAGCAACAAAACGCTTGGTTGGTGTATCAGCAAAGCAGGGTGTAATAACTTAGCAAGTAAGAGCCTCTGATGTGGCGCCAGTCACAGTGTCCAAGTTGTCCCGGTGGGCATCATCAAGCCACCTGGTCACCTACTGCAACTGTGCCGCTATATAATACAGTTTGAAGTCTGGGACCCCAAGGCCACCCTACTCAGATGGGCACTTCACCACAGCAAAAGACACCCTATGACAGCCTCCATCCCGTACCAGCTCCCAGAGCAGAACATCCAGCTGTCGGAACCATGCCCCAGGGATTTTAACTGGGAGATTTGCGAAGAAATAGAACAACCCCGGGAGCATCACCATCTCGGAGAGGGAAACTCCGGCCATAAGTGACAAACGCAGAGATCTCCAGAAGGCTACACAGGTCCACAGGGATCGTACTGTTCTGCCCAAATTCCCTTTGCTAATATCATCGAACTGGTGATACACCTGGATACCCAGGTATTTAAAGGTCACCGGCGACCAAGTGAGCCACGCCAGGAGATGTATCGTGCGGGAGCATTGTGCGTACAGGGAAATAAGCATGTTTCTGATCTATTAACCTTCTGCCCCGTATCACCCCAAAGTCCTCCAGGCGCCTGATCGCCTCTTTAGCCCCCCGCGGAGCCTCTGGACAGGTAGAAGAGGTCGTCTGCATAGAGGGAGATAACGTGCTCATGTCCCTCCACTGAGATCCCACAGCCCTTCCCCTCTCTCCGAAGAAAATTCTGCTAATGGACCAATAGCTAGCGCAAAGAGCTTGGGACGACAGTGGACAGCCCTGTCTGGTGCCCCATAAGACAGCATGGGAAGTAGAGATAGTAGTGCCGGTCTTACCCCATGCTGTCGGTCTCGTATATAGTAGGGATACCCATCTGATCCAAGCCTCATCCATATTTAATTTACACATAACCTCCTCCAAGTAATCCCATCTCACCTAATCGAAGGCCTTTTCAAGGTCTGTGGACATGAACAATGCCTCCGTAAGGGCCTGGACCTCAGGGCGTTAAAGGAGGTGGTAGAGTCACCTAAGATTTCGGGACACGCTACAGAGCTGGATGAAACCATTCTGATCTCCATGGACCAGCTCCGGGACATGGGGGAGAAGTCTTGTTGCTAGTGACTTACTCAAGATTTTTAAATCCAAACTAAGCAGACAGTGGGCGAAAAGCTGTAATAGGTGCACCAGGAGGTTTGGTTTTGGGGAGGGGGATAAAGGTTGCGCTATAAGTAGTATCTGTTAGACAGTCTTCCCTCATAAATTCAGCATAAAGTGCCTCCAACTTAGGGGCCACGGACCAGCATAGGTCTCATAGACTTCTGATGGCAACCCATCAGGGACAGAGGTCTTTCCAGTAGCCATGTCTTTAATAGCCTGTTTAATCTCCAGAGCTGTCACTGGGCCTCTTATGCTTTCCCCCTGCCTCATGCGTGAGTGTTAGGAGGGGGGAACGGTCTAGTAACACAGCCAGAAAGTTATCAGGAAGGGCTGCTGGACTGCCATACAGGGCCTCATAGTAGTTTTTGAACTTGTAATTATACTCTGCGGGGAATAGATATGTGTGGCTGTGGCCGAAGTCTAGTGTGTGATGGGTGCCCCCCCCTATTTCTGGGTGAATCAGCCATGCTAAAAGCCTCTCTGATTTTCCCTACTCATTGTGTGTTTTTTCAACATAAGTGGTATAGTCTTGGCAGCACAGTCTTTCTAAGATGGTTTGCTACTGCTCCTCAAGTAAAAGCTGGTGATTGGCGGAGTCTATCCCCAAGGTGTTGTCAATCATGTGAAGCGTGGCGTCCAGTGTACCTAATTCTGGGTTAAGTTCCTTTCTGACTCCCACAGATTGCCCGATATAGTGGCCCCTGATGAAAAACTTGAAGGCCTCCCACTCTAAAAGAGGAGATGATGCCGTACCCTGGTTCTTGTCGAAATATTCTATTATGGCTGTCTGTAACGACTCCCTAGAGCATGGGTCTTCCAGTGCCGCCGGTTGGAGGCGCCAGGTCCGATTCGCTGCCCATTTGTCCAACAGAGGAGCCCCATGAGCAAGATACAATGGTCAGAAAGGATGCGCCCCAAGTACTCTGTGAAAGTGGCATAAGGGCGCAGTCTCTCGGAACAAAGGAACCCGTCTAATCGTGTGTGTGTGTGTGTGTGTAAGGCATAGATGTGGGAATAGAAGGAGTAATCCTGCTCCGCACCATGTTGCGAGCGCCAGATATCTGTCAACTCCCAATTTTGGCGCCACTCCCGAAAACCCACTGCCAACCTATATACAGGAGTCCCTGGCAGTGGGGGAGGTGGGGGGGGGAAAACAGCCAACAACACATCAGAACACAGTTATAGTCCCCACCAGCTAACACGCCTCCACTCACCAATCTTCCCAGCAGGGCTGACAGCGAGCGAAAGAATGGCAACTGGTCATGATGAGGTGCGTATATGCTCCTCAGGGTCACTTCTTTATCCAGTAGCTAACCCTTCACTAACACATACCGCCCCTCCACGTCCACCAGTGTTATCAAGGATTCAAAGGGGGTCCCGGCTCTTACCCATATCATTACACCCCGTGCGTATGCAGAATAGAAGGTGATGTATAGTTGTCCACGCCATCTGCAGCGCAGTTGCTCCAACTCAACACCTGTAAGGTGAGTCTCCCGCTGCATGGCAATATGTACCCCCTGCGTCTCAATTATATATTGAAGCTGTGTCGCTTGATGGCAGATCCCATTCCCCTCACATTCCAAGACATACATATTAGCTCTGTGTGCTTGTTGGCCATATATCAATCAATTGTATACTTTATTTTGGTCCGAGGACCATAAAAGTGCATGTGCAATAATCATACAGTACATAAAAACACATTATTATAAATATGCATCTTCAGGTCCGCCCCATTAAATATCTAAGAAGAAATATAAAATATGCCTACTATGAAAAAGATTACCATACTGAGCAAAATGCTTGCCCGGAGGTTATCAGTAACCAGTCCCGGTTTACGTGTACAATTCCCCCCCCTGTCAATATAATCTTTTTCTTCTTCTCCTTTTTCTTCCTTTCTTTTATCCCACTTTGTCCTTCCTTTTTAAAATATTAAAACCCATCTAAAAACATAGTAAAATTGATCAGTCGGCATTATATCCATTAGTTAATTTTTAAGAATGACTTGATGACCAACCACATAGAAAGTAAAAAGCATGACACAGCGAATACAATTGGCATTTGGGTATTATATTTCAGAAGTCTAAATACTTCTTCAGAACGCCTAGAGACTAGATTCCTGCATAGTTGGATCAACCATCTTTGCCTGGCTTTTTTATATCCAGGAAAAAAAAGAATACATGGAGTTCTGTCTCCTCTTCACTACTGCATGCAGGACACCGTAGGGTGGGACTACCAGCCCATTTATTGGAAAATGCACGCAGGGGAAGGGACCCATGCCTAAATTGCACATATAATTTCCTGGCTAGTGCCGGCTGTATTTCATCCAAACAGGCCTGTAAATTATAATTGTTCTTTATTTAAAAAAATGTAACTGTTAGAGAGCCGGTGGATGAGCTTTCATGCAGTTGGGCAAGTTTGCCCCCCCCTATAACTCCTGACCAGTTGCTTCCTAGATGTTGCGGGACAGGATGCCTCTTGGTTACTCCATAGACTTTGCCTATACTATGGATACCTTCCTTAATATATACAAACCGCGCCAATTTTCCTATACCCGGAAGATCCAATACCTCCTTTAGCTCTGTCCTGTATTCGGCCAATTCAGGGGTCGCCCTTAATCGATGCCAAAATGTTAAGGGTCTACAGCCAATTTCCTCTACAATCGGTCTCACCTCTAGGTCCAAACGCAATGGGATGAGTGGGGAACTGGTGGGGGGGAGCCAAATAGCTGCCTAATAAAGTTGTTCTCAGACTTAGTAATGTTTTTTGAATGACAACGCCCCCAGAGTTCAGCCCCATACATTACAGCACCCCTTATTTGCGTTTTATAAATCTCCATAACTGGTCTGACGGGCTTGTGAAATGAGTTCCTGAATAGCTTAGCCAGCCCTCCTGCTGTCTGCACTAGCTTAACACTTGATTTGTCTATTTGTGACCCCCAGTCCATTTATTCTGTTAAATTGAGACCTAAATATTTAAAAACTGGCACCCCCCTTGAGTAGAATGCCATTCATGTGCAGATTGGTACGAGTCGAGCTACATGGGTTGAAGACCATATATTTCGTCTTCTGTATGATCTCCTCCAAACCCCTGTTTCTACAAAAAGCGACAAAGCCGTCAAGGATCCTCTGAATGTCCATCAGTGACTTGGGAAGCAAGAGAGTATCATCGGCAAACATCATTGCCGGCACTTTACTATGCGCTAAATTCGGGGTGTCTATATCCTTCATCTCACTCAATACATCAACCAATGCATTAATGTATAAACAGAACAGGGTGGGAGCAAGCACACAGCCTTGCCTGACTCCTCTATTGACTGCAAGTGGCGCAGTGAGTTCCCCATGTTTTCCATACCTGATTTGGGCATAGTTGCCCTCATGCAACCTCCTTAACATATTCAAAAGATAAAAGGGAACCCCAAGATCGCTTAATACAGCCCAGAGTGTGTCCCTTGGTACCAGGTCAAAAGTGTTTTTTAAATCCACAATAACTAAATAGAGACCATCACCCTCCAGGGACACCGTTTTCCAGTAAAGGTGTTGGATCCTAAATATTTGGTCAGTAGTGGACCAAATATCGCCTACACGGACTACATCCTCATCGGAGACCTAAACTTCCACCTGGACAACCGCAAGGACCCCGACTCCACCACCCTCCTTGACAACCTCGACAACCACGGACTGAAGCAGCTCGTCACCACCCCCACCCACAAAGCCGGACACACACTCGACCCCATCTTCGCAGGAGGGACTAACATCCGTTTCTGCCACACCACGCAGCCCACCACTGCGTACACTTCACCTTCAACACCACCACCGCACCCAAACCCGCCTCGCGCCTGCCCCGAAGGAGCTGGAGCAAGATCACAGAGGAACTCCTTAATGCCACCCTCCTCCACGACCCCCCCTCCGGCACGACCAACACCAACTCCGCAGCAAAAGAACAACACCGCTGGATCTCCAGCTGCGCTGACAAGCTCGCACCCCATCAATCAACGCCCCGTAAAGGCAGCCTGGTTCACCACCGACCTCCAAGAAGCCAGGCGCTCCTGCAGACGCCTCGAGAAACTCTGGCGGAACAAGAAAACCACCGAAGACCAGAACAACTATAGGAACGCCATGAATGAATACCACCAGCGCATAAGAACCACCAAGAAGACCTTCATCAAGAACAAAATCCACTCCAATGCCAGTAACGCAAAGGAACTCTTCAACGTCATACAGCAGTTCACCAAATCCCCCAGCGAAGCCACGGACGTCCCTCCATCCCAGGACCTCTGCAACAAGCTCAACTCCTACTTCCACATGAAAATCAAGGCCCTCTACGACAACTTCAGCGAACAGACTCCTGACACCACCACCCTCACCACCACCGACAACTGGCCGAGCATCATCACCACCTGGAAACCTGCTACCACTGAAGACACCATGAAGACCATCAAGAACACCCACTCAGGAGCTCCCACGGACCCCTGCCCACCGCACATCTACCACAGAGCTGCCGCCGCCATAGCTCCCGAGCTAAGCCGGACCATCAACACTTCCCTCGAATCCGGCATCTTCCCCGACGACTGGAAGCGGGCAGAAGTCAAGCCCCTCCTCAAGAAACCCTCGGCCGACCCGACGGACCTGAAAAACTACCGGCCCATCTCTCTCCTTCCCTTCGCTGCCAAAGTCACAGAGAGATTCATGAATGCCCAGCTGACCACCTTCACCGAAGAGAACGCCATCCTCGACTCCTCCCAGTCTGGATTTTACAGCAACTACAGCACAGAGACCGCCCTCCTCGCCGCCACCGATGACATCCGCATGTTACTCGACCAGGGCCACACCGCGGCCCTTATCCTACTAGACCTCTCCGCAGCCTTCGACACCGTATCACACTGCACTCTCGCAGCCAGACTCCACGACGCTGGAATACGAGGAACCGCCCTCGACTGGATCTGCTCCTTTCTCTCTTGGCAGAACCCAAAGGATCAGACTCCCTCCCTTCCTCTCCGAACCTACAGAGATCAACTGTGGAGTTCCCCAAGGATCCTCGCTCAGCCCCACGCTTTTTAACATCTACATGGCCCCCTTCGCCGCCATCGTCTGACAGCATGGGCTCAGCATAGTATCTTACGCAGACGACACCCAGCTCATCCTCTCTCTCACGAAGAACCCCGAAGACACCAGACTCAGCTTCCAAGAAGAAATGAAAGACGTCGCAGCCTGGATGAGCGACAGCTGCCTAAAGCTGAACTCGGAGAAGACCGAGGTCCTCGTCCTTGGACCCTCCCCCAAGGCGTGGGATAGCACCTGGTGGCCCCCTGCTCTCGGAAACCCACCCACGCCAACGGACCACACCCGGAACCTCGGCATCATCCTAGACTCCTCCCTCACCATGACCCGCCTGATCAACACCGTCGCCTCGACCTGCTACAACTCCCTCTGCATCCTCCGAAAGACCTTCAAGTGGATCCCCCACGAATGCAGAAAGACCGTCACCCACGCACTAGTAACAAGCAAACTAGACTACGGCAACGCCCTCTTCGCCGGAATCAACAAAACCCTGCTACACAAGCTCCAAACCATCCAGAACACCGCGGCCAGACTCATCCTCGGAACCCCACGACACGAGCACATGACCCCACACCTAAGTGACCTCCACTGGTTCCCCGTCGAGAAGAGGGTAACCTTCAAGCTACTCACCCACATCTACAAATCCATCCACAACATCGGACCCAAATACCTCAACGAAAGAGTCTCCTTCCACGTACCCAAGAGGAACCTCCGCCCCGCCGACCTCGCCCTGGCAGAGACCTCACGCATCCGCAGAACCAGAGCAGGCGGTAGAGCCTTCTCCTACGTCGCAGCAAAGACCTGGAACGAGCTCCCAGTCAACATCAGACGCTCCCCCACTCTGAACACCTTCAGGACGAGTCTCAAGACCTGGCTCTTTGACTGACCCGGACCCCCCCCCCCCAGTGCCTTGAGACCCTCACGGGTGAGTAGCACGCTTTATAAACCCCTGATTGATTGATCGCTTAATACAGCCCAGAGTTTGTCCCTTGGTACCAGGTCAAAAGTTTTTTTAAATCCACAATAACTAAATAGAGACAATCACCCTCCAGGGACACCGTTTTCCAGTAAAGGAGTTGGATCCTAAATATTTGGTCAGTAGTGGATATTTATTTTCTAAAACCAGCTTGGAATGGGCTCAGGATTTTATGTTCTTCCATCCAAATCTGAAGGCAGTCTAACAATACCCGGGCAAACATTTTCTGGGTTACATCAATTAGACTAATAGGTCTATAGTTAATAGGCAATAATGGAGACCATTTTTGTACACTGGAAAAATCTCGGCTTCAGCCCATGTTGTGGGGATTGTGATCCCTTGTAATATAGCATTAAATAGCACCCACAAATAGGGTCCCCAAATATTTGGCTCAGCGTGAAAAAGGTCCCCTGGTACCTTGTCCAATCTTGGTGCTTTGCACTGAGCTATTTTGCTTATGGCACTAGTTACTTCAGTCAGGGTCAGCTCAGGGGCCTTTGTGTGGAAGGTTTGTGATGGTTTTATTGCTAGTGCTAAGGTGGTGCCCTCAACCTCCGGCGTGGTATATAGGGCCTGAAAATGTTCTTTCCAACTATGAGCCACTATATTGGGCTCTATAGCCTGCTTCCCATCACTACAACCTGTACTGATTATATTCCCAAAATCTTTCTTGTCATTGGCTGATAGTGTCCGTTTCAGAGAGACCCACTGATCCATTTCCCAAGTTTTTTTTCCGAGATTGATACTATCTTCTATCCTTGGATTTGATAGCATCTATCAGAGCCCGCTTAGTCACCCGACAGCTATCATCAAACCAAGACCGCTTTACCTTTGAAACTCCCACCCCAAAAAAACCTATTGGCCAGAATATGTCCACCAAATTAGCTGCCAGTGTTTCATGAATCTTAGCAACTTCATTTAGAGAAGTAATGGTACCATCTGCGGTTGTAAACTTTACTAATTCCAGTAGGGTTGGAATAAGGGTTTAATATAGGGAACTAAATACAAAAACAAGTTTAAAGCAGGAGGGTCCTAGGGAAATTTAAAGACCTGCAAAAGATTCAATCCCCAACTGTTAACAGATAAAGACACGCACGAAATCCTTGGGTCTGTCATGTGTAAAAATAGAATACAAAAAGATAATTAAGCCATAGACTATGCCACACAGATATAACTGTGGGAAATTCCCTTTCAAGGACGAAATCCCTCACTCACCAAAGGTGACATGCTTCATCAGATGGGATTCTCCTCTCGAAGGAAAAACCTAGTTCCCTCGAGGGCTCTCTGAGAGGGAGGAGCTCAGGGATGCTTTTGGTATCTAATTTTTAGGATGTTCTAAATCCACATAGATGAGCAAAATAGTGTGAACGAGGACGCAGCGCAAAATAAATGTAAAATGTGAAGGAGGTGAGAATAAAACTAGCTAGGGGGCGTCATATATATGTTTTATTCAGAAGCGCCCTCTGCCAGGATTAAAAACAGTAGTGCATCAGCGACATAGATTTAAGTCGCAATAGTATGTTGTAAATAAATGGTCGACATGTTTCAGCCTAAAATGCCCCCATGATCGGACAAGGCTTTCATAAGGACCTATACAATGCTGCTGCTGGTGCTCAAGTGAGAATACTAACAAAAGGATACATAAACCAAATATGTGCAAAACACCGACTGCTCCGGAAGGGGAAATTACTCGCTACTGCTGGGTAAAGAACTCCACCTCAGCCTGGCTACAGCTCAGGATAGAGGCACCGCTCTGTCCGTCGGTACCCCGAGCTCGAATTGAGCCTGCAACCGGAGCCGGAGCCAACTTTTCGGGCATTTGTTCAATTGCCGACAATTAGCTTATAGCTATAGGACGTGCCAGATCCAAGTGGTTGGCCTATTTGAGGCAAAGAATAAAGAAACCGGGTGGTGCCCAGCCCAGCCTCTTACGGTCTCGGACGGGCTAAGACTGGCACGTCTTCGCCTGGTCTTCGCCCCAGCACGCCCCGCGGTAAATTGTGGCTCACCAGGACTGATCCCTCCGATTCAGAATATGCTGATCGTTTATCGGACTGGGATTCCGGTTCCAACTCCGACCCCGTCCTGGTCATAAGTTTCGCTGCAGCCTGCAAGGCAGCCGCCCGCTCCTGCTCTGCTTCTAGTTTAGTCGGCTTCTTAGTGACACTCTTACTCCTTGCCTTTTCGAGGCGTTTTTCTTGGTCTTAGCAAGGTCGCCCTTGGTTCACTGTGGTATTCTGCCGGGTCGACCCTGTTTTATAAGTGTCCAGCCAATCTACCGCTCCCTTAGGATCCTCACAGAAGTGAGTCTTGCCATTGAGGATAATCTTCACTTTTGCCGGAAACATAAAGGAGTATTGGATCCCTTCCTCCCTGAGTGCCCTTTTCACTTCCACGTAAGAGGCTCGTTTAGCCTGGACAGCGGCTGCGTAATCTGGAAACAGTGAAACTTTACTGTTCCCAGCAGCATACCTGCCATTCTCTCGCGCTCTCTTCTGCAGGGCATTCCTATCTCTGAAATGCAGAAGTTTTGCCACCACCGGACAGGGCGGCTGACCCGGAGCTGGTGGCCGAGCGGGTACTCTATGCGCTCCTTCAAGAATGAAAAACTGTGTTAGATGATGGGAGGCAACCTCCATCCGAAGCCACTGCTCAATTTAAGTCATCATGTTGTTGCCTTCAGTGCCCTCTGTAGGACCACTATGCGGACATTGTTCCGCTGATTGCGTCCTTCGGCATCTTCAGCCCTATATTCCAGGGTGCGTACTCTGTCTTTCAACTCTGCCACCCGCTGAGCCAAAGTCGACCCCATCTCCACTCCCTTTACTCTATCAGCAAGATTGTGGTGTTCTGTTTGCAGGAGGCCTAACCCCACCGAAACAGTTCCAATGCCCTCCTGGAGTGTGGCCTTAGTGTCGGCAATAGAGGCCGGAATCCTGTCGAATTGCTGCTGCAGCGTTTGGGCAGCACCATCAGAGTCCTCAGCATCTTCCCGCAATGGCAGGCCAGGCTCCGACTCCCCCGCCGCAGCACCCTTCGACTTGGCCTTAGACTTCCCTAAATCCTTCAGGTGGAGGTCCAACCAGGGATCACAGCCTCCAACCTCGTGGGCAGGTGAACTTATTCAGGTAGGCAGGCCCTATGTTGTTCACTGTAGGAGAGTAGGATCTGCTTCTTATAGTTACCCCCACTTTTTGCTGATGTTTCACTGTTTTTCGACTTAGCCAGACTGAGGCCCTGCTATTCAGGACCCCAGTCTATCTGCTTTCTACTCTAAATTGATTGCATGTACTTTAGGTACACTCCAAATTGGATTCTGGGGTACCCTTATAAGTCCCTAGTATATGGTATACTATATACCCAGGGCATAGGTACCCCAGAGGCCTACCAGGGGCTGCAGCATGTATTGTGCCACCCATGGGAAGCCTTTTAAAATGACACCACAGGTCTGCTACAGCAGCCTGTGTAAGGTGGTGTATGCACCCCTTACTGAGATATAGGTTCCCTATATCTCTCCATATCACTGCACATGTAAACCTATCAGTCACCCCTCTGGCAGGCCTTAACAATCCTGAAGGCAGGGTGCTGGGTTTCATGTGAGAGGGTGCTCATGCATGAGCAGAGCCCCTCTGCAGCTTTCGGAATCTTCATTCCGGGGTTGTTTGTGATGCAGCCAGACCATATACTCTTAAGTGCATTATAACCTTGCTGTAAATGCTAACTTGGAAATGGCTGCATGGAAACATGTTGTGTTTGGTGTCAAACACCTTGGAATCATACCTCCACCCCAGTACTGGGGTGGAGAGGTGTGGTGCAGCGGCCAGGGCAGCTGACTTCGGAGCACAGTGTTCACGGTTCAATCCCCGGCTCTGGCGTCAGCGCAGCTCAGCACCGTGTGACTCTGGGCAATAGCTCACTTAATTTCCACGACGGCCCCCAGCGCCTTGAGACCCATAAAGGGTGAGTAGTTGCGCTTTACAAAAACGGATTTACATTTTTTACATTTACATTCCACCCCACTAGAGGGAGAAACATGGCACCACCGGTACACCTGGTACCAGCTTAACAGAACCCTGGCATCACAAAATGGATGCTGCAGCCACAGACACGAGCTTGCCCTCCTGCTGCTGGACAAAACTCCGGCAGGGAAGGCCTGGACAATAGGTTTCCTGTCACAGGGAGGTGTGACCACCTCCCAGACAGGCTCTACTGTATTGGGGCTGGGTGGGTGACTCCAAGAGTGCTTTGAAGTCTGCACTGGGGGCACATTTGGTGTCCCTGTGCATAGTCCAGCTCAAACCGGTTGCAGGGGCTGCCAGCCCCTGCTCTGCCGCGAAACTGGACAAAGGAAATGGGTGTAGCCACCCCTCTTTCCTGACCCTCCCATAGGTGGGTCCCCAGAGTTTGTCCCACCCCTTCCTTGGGTATAAAGTAGGAACCCTGACTACAGGACTTTAGATTACACCTGGACTAAACTCTGATACAAAACCCAAGTACTTCGACAATCTACACTACGCTGGATGACTGAAGAATCTCCCTTGGAGTAAAGGAGTTACTCCCCTGCAAGGCGGGCACCTTTAACGCAACTGACAGGTTGGCATCTCTGAAGCTCCTGCGGACTCCGAAGAAGATTGTCACACAGGAGGTGGGGTTTCTGAGGTCTTAGAGGTGGATCTGTGCCCACAGCAAGTCTGAGGCCCGTATCCCTCCTGGTGACCGTGCAACCCGACCCCCTGGGCACCGCGTCCATTTGCAGAAGCATGAGCTTTCCGGCAACCCCTGAGGCTGAGCTTTGGGATACGTGTAGCCCTGACCCCGAGCAGTAGTTACACCGAAGATTGCAGGCGTACACTCAACGAGTGTTCCGTGGGCCGCCATTTCGTGATTCCTCTCAAGGTCCCTTCACGATCCCTGGTCCGTTGATCTGTGGGTCCCCAAGAAGGCAACTCTAACTTTAATTGGGCTTCCCTGGTTGCTCCAGACGGCCCTGACTTTCCATCGCTTGGGGAGTCCCCAGGACCTTGCTGGTCCGCACAGAAGCATCTTGTCTCTTCCTGTGTGGGTTGTTGTTGCCAAGGCTTCTTGTGGTCAATCCGATCACCGACATGCCAGCACTCAACATCCTTTGTGGGACAGCTCGAATCCAGCTCCTGGTCATCCTCAACGTCTCCTGGACCCCGTGGCTGCAGAGTCAAGCTTCACCTCTTCGCACCTGAAGCACTCTACATCGGTGGGCATTCGATTGCTCCGCTCCTGGTCACTGGCTAGTGACCCAGACTCTGTCCCCTCTGCTCTCAGGTTCTTCACATCTTCGATCCAGGCTTGGATCAACCCGGACACTTTTCTTCTTCACGGCAGCAGCACTTTGCAGCAGATCGCCATTGAAATCGACGACGATTCCCGACACCCTTTGACACCTATGCACCCGGCTTCCCTGGGTGAGGTAACTCGAGTACTGCGGTGCTCACGTGGGTGTTGGCCATAGAACCCCTTAAGTCTAAAGGGGTTTGCTGAAAGTCCTCTCCTAAGTGTCCTTTATCTTTTAAATTCCAACCGCGACTTTCCGCATTGAATCCTACAGCGCTCGCGGCTGTGTTCTCACACTGCACACGTCCCCCGTGGGTCTTCTGTGTCACTACCTTGGGTGGTTCCTTGGGGTCCCAGCGATTCTACGTGCTCTAGGCACTGTGTCTAGTCAAGTCGTGGTTCTTATACCACTTTCTTAATACATGGTTTGGTCCCCCCTCTGGCATATGGCTCTTTGTATATTATGCCATTTACTGTTGTTTTAATACTGTGATATTGTGTATCTTGGACTCTAATCTCATAAAGAGATTAGTAGTGAGTGTTTAGAAATAAATACATATACTTTATATATATATCTTGTGTGGTTCTCTTTTCATTTGGTCATTCAAGAGGTTATAATCTGGTAAACCAAGCTGCTTTACACTCCTTCAAGACTTAGCCTGGAGGCTGCTCTCCACAGCTACCACTAGGATAGCTTTCTATAAGGTTGTCTTTAAACCTAATCATCAATAAGGGTCGTTTGGACTGGTGCAAGGTGCCCACTATAACTAGTGGACAGCATATGCCAGGCCAACTTCTCACATTGGTGTGCAGCGGTTGGATTCAAGCTTGCTATTGCTTTACCAGATAATCTCTTTTAGTGAATAACTGAAAACCACTGTAGGTACATAGGTACATATAAATCAAGTTTAGAATACAGTAAGTTCTACTGAACTTAGAGTTGTGTCTCAAGGGCTTAGCACACCCTTTCTACAACTCAAGAGAGTTTAGTAGGCCCCACTAGAGTAGGTAGGTGCATACACCACACCACACTAGACATGTCTTCAAGGGCAGAAACCAGTGGGTCTCTCCCAACTAAGTATGACCAGGTCTCATACCAGGAATTGAGGACTATGTGTGCCTCTAGGAAAGTGAAGACAGGAAAAAGCCCATCCACACAACATCTTATACAGTTGTTGCTAGCAGATGACCTCATCAGACCCCAGGGTCTGATGAGGCTGGCAGAGGGGGTGGGGCAGCTGAAGAAGAAAGGCCAGGTAGTGAACACTACTATGACCCAGACTCTGATGCTGGCCAGGGGGATCAAAATAATTCCAACCTGGAAAATCCAATTCTTCCTGAAGGTGAGGAAGGCGACCCCAGTGGGGTTCTCTTTACCCCACCTGGAAGGGTTAATAGTCTACCAAGAAGATCAAGATCTCCTTCTGAGGAATCTAATCATTCTGGTACTTCTATAGGGTCCTCTGCTTCTCATAAAAGGGCATCCTCTTATGAGAAGAAATGCCAACTGCTTGAGTTTGAGAGAGCTAAGCTCAGAATCAAGAGAGAGCAATTGGTCTTAGACAGGGAATCCCTGGAGCTTCAGAGAGATTCTCAGAAGTTGGGACTAGAGTCCCATGGTGGGAGCCACAGTGTCCCTAGAGGTAGAGCTCATACTCATGACCATAGGAACCTGAACAAGATTGTCCCTCCCTACCAGAGTGGGGGTGACATCCACAAATGGATGACTGCACTAGAGAGGGCCTGTAAGGTACAGAGGGTCCCTCAGGAGCAGTGGGCAGCAATATTGTGGCTGTCCTTTGCAGACAAAGGTAGAGACAAGCTCCTCACTATAAGGGAAGAGGATGCTGACAATTACAAAGTCCTGAAGAGTGCTCTGATTGATGGGTTTGGCCTAACCACTGAACAATACAGGTTAAAGTTCAGAGATACCCAAAAGGCACAGACTCAGGACTGGGTTGACTTTGTTGATTGTGCTACTAAGGCTCTGGAAGGCTGGTTACTTGGCAGTAAGGTGTGTGATTTCAAAGGATTGTATAATTTAATCATGAGAGAGCAGATCTTTAATAACTGTCAAAATCAACTGTTGCATCAGTACCTGGTGGACTCTGATCTGACCTCTCCCCAAGAATTGGGTCAGAAGGCAGACAAGTGGGGTCAGAACCAGGGTGAGGCAAAAGGTTCAGAACCAAGGTGGTGACTCCAAGAAGCAAGATTCTAAAAACTCTGATAAGGGTGGGGAGAAGGGTAAAGACCAGAAGTCTTCTCAAGGGCCCCAAAAATCTGCTTCTGGTGGGGAGTCCCAATCTAACAAAGGAAAAGGCCAGAAAAAGCCATGGTGTAAAATCTGTAAACAGAAAACCCATTGGACTAGTGATTGTACCAAGACCAAAGACTCAACTCCAGCCACCATTGCCCCTAAGGCAACTGTTCCCCCTAGTTCAGCTCCAAGTGGTGGTGTTCCAAATAAGGGTGTAGTAGGGTTGACCCTGGGATCTGAGATGGACTCTGGCCTAGTCAGAGTTCCAACTCAGGCTATGTTGGTCTGTGATGGAGGAATGGATATGGCCTCCCTATTTGTAAACCCCAGTAATCTGGGGAAATACAGACAACAGCCTATAATTAATGGAAAAGAGGCTTTGGCATTCAGGGACACAGGAGCAAGTGTCACAATGGTGATAAAAGATCTTGTAGGCCCTGAGCAGATCATACTTGGTGAAATGTACCAAGTGACCAATGCTAGCAATGTCATGACGGACCATTCCCTGGCAGTTGTTAATTTCTCCTGGGGAGGGGTAACTGGCCCTAAGAAGGTTGTGGTAAGTGCAGACCTCCCTGTTGAATGCTTGCTTGGAAATGAATTGGAAACTTCAGCTTGGGCTGAAGTTGAGCTCAGGACCCATGCAGAAATGTTGGGCATCCCTGCAGATGTGTTTGCTATGACCAGGTCACAGGCAAAAATGTCTAAAACTGAACAGGTCCTGGATCCTGGAACAATGGACCAGGCACCTTCCAAGAGAAGGAGCAGTAGGGTTAAGGCAGTGCCTTCCCCCCTGCCTCAGAATCCAGATCAGTCTCTTGAGGGAGCTGATCTTAGTCCTTAAGAAGGAACTGTCCCAGATGAGCTTGAGCCTGATCAGGTTGAGTTCTTGGGGACAGGGGCTCCTCCAGGGCAGATCTGAGCCAGGAGCAACTGAGCTGCCCCTCTCTTGAACCCCTCAGACAGCAACTGCTGCTGAGGCTGCTGGGAGTGCTTGTGGTACCCATAGGATCTACTGGGATGATGGACTCCTTTACTCAAATTGTAGAGACCCCAAGCCTGGAGCCACCAGGAGGTTGGTTATACCTCTGAAGTTTAGGAGCTTCCTATTGACCCCAGCACATGACATTCCCTTAGCAGGACAGCTAGGCCAAAACAAGACTTGGGACAGGATTGTCCCTCACTTTCATTGGCCTCATATGTCTGAAGACACCAAGGAGTTTTGTCGCTCCTGTGTCACCTGTCAAGCCAGTGGTAAGGCAGGTAGCAATACAAAGGCCCCCCTGATTCCACTACCTGTGGTGGGGGTTCCCTTTGAGAGGGTAGGGATTGACATTGTTGGTCCCCTAGATCCTCAAACTGCATCTGGGCACAGATTTATACTGGTGGTGGTGGACCACGCCACTAGGTATCCAGAGGCAATTCCCCTTAGGACCACCACAGCCCCTGTGGTGGCAAGGGCCCTCCTGGGAATCTTTTCCAGGGCGGGTTTCCCTAAGGAGGTAGTATCAGACAGAGATGCAAACTTCATGTCTAGTTACTTAACTGTTATGTGGAAGGAGTGAGGAGTAAATTATAAATTTACCACCCCTTATCACCCAAAATGCAATGGTTTAGTTGAGAGGTTCGACAAAACCTTGAAGGGCATGATTAAAGGTCTCCCAGAAAAGCTTAGGTGCAGATGGGACATACTTTTGCCATGCCTTCTCTTTGCCTACAGAGAGGTTCCACAGAAGGGGGTTGGTTACAGCCCATTTGAGCTTCTGTTTGGCTATCCAGTTAGGGGTCCATTGTGTCTAGTGAAGGAGGGATGGGAGTTACCTCTCAAACCCCCTAAACAGGATATTGTGGACTATGTACTTGGTCTCCGCTCCAGGGTGGCTGAGTACATGAAGAAGGCAACTAAAAACCTTGAGGCTAGCCAGGAATTACAAAAGGCCTGGCATGACCAAAAGGCTGTGTTGACTGTTTATCAGCCAGGACAGAAAGTATGGGTGTTGGAGCCTGTGGCCCCAGCAGCCCTCCAAGACAAGTGGAGTGGCCCCCATACAATTGTTGAACAGAAGGGAGAGGTTACCTACCTGGTGGACCTTGGAACTCCCAGGAGCCCCCACAGGGTGCTCCATGTCAACAGACTGACACTATATGTTGACAGGGCAGACATGGGCTTGCTCATGGCTACTGATGAGGGACAGGAGGAAGAGAGTGATCCACTCCCTGACCTGCTCTCTCAGAACCCTGATGATGGATCAGTAGATGGTGTAGCCTTGGCAGGCAGCCTCACTGACCAGCAGCAAACTGATTGCAGAAAAGTTCTCAACCAGTTCAGACATATGTTCTCTCTGACTCCAAGTCAGACTACCTGGTGTACTCATGAAGTGGACAATGGGGACAGTCTGCCTGATAAAAATAAGATTTACAGGGAACCTGACCATGTCAGGGGCTGTATCAGGACTGAAGTCCAGAAGATGTTGGACTTGTGTGTGATTGAACCCTCAGATAGCCCTTGGGCTAGTCCAGTAGTCTTAGTTCCTAAACCTCACACCCAAGGTGGTAAGAGAGAGATGAGGTTTTGTGTAGACTACAGAGGTCTCAATGCAGTCACTAGGACTGATGCCCATCCAATCCCTAGGCCAGATGAGCTCATAGATACTTTGGCATCAGCCAAGTTTCATAGCACATTTGACCTGACAGCTGTCTACTGGCAAATCAGACTAGCTGAGGATGCAAAAGCCAAAACAGCATTTTCTACCCCTAGTGGGCACTACCAGTTTGTGGTGATGCCCTTTGGTCTGAAAAATGCACCTGCCACTTTTCAAAAGTTGGTGAACAAAGTCCTTACAGGCCTGGAAGCCTATAGTGCAGCATATCTGGATGATATTGCTGTCTTTAGCTCCACCTGGGAGGATCACCTGGTCCACCTGAGAAATGTTTTAGAGGCCCTGCAAAAGGCAGGCCTCACTATCAAGGCCACCAAGTGCCAGATAGGGCAGAGCCAAGTTGTATACCTGGGCCACCTTGTGGGTGAAGGCCAGGTTCAACCCTTGCAAAGCAAAATCCAGACCATCATGGACTGGGTTGCTCCAACCACCCAGACTCAAGTCAGAGCTTTCTTGGGCCTGACTGGGTACTATAGAAGATTTGTCAAAGGTTATGGATCCATAGTGACCCCTTTGAATGGTTTGACTTCTAAAAGATTGCCAAAAAAAGTTCAGTGGACAGTGAGCTGTCAAAAGGCATTTGATGACCTGAAACAGGCCATGTGCACTGCTCCCATTCTGCAAAGTCCTGATTACTTCAAGCAATTCATTGACCAAACAGATGCATCTGAGTTGGGGGTAGGGGCTGTGTTATCACAATTGAATGATGGTCAGGATCAGCCAGTAGCTTTTATTAGCAGAAGGCTGACCCCCAGAGAGAAACGTTGGTCAGCCATTGAGAGGGAGGCCTTTGCTGTGGTTTGGGCCCTGAAGAAGTTGAGGCCATACTTGTTTTTCACTCACTTCATTGTTCAGACTGCCCATAAGCCCCTCCTCTGGCTAAAATAGATGAAGGGTGAAAACCCCAAACTTTTGAGGTAGTCCATTTCCCTACAGGGGATGGACTATACAGTGGAACAGACCTGGGAGTAACCATGCCAATGCAGATGGACTCTCCAGATATTTCCACTTAGAACATAAAGACTCAACTGGTCAAGGTTAGTTTAATGTCCTGACGTTTGGGGTGGGGGTTGTGTAGGAGAGTAGGATCTGCTTCTTATAGTTATCAAATTCTAGAGAAAGGGTTTTAGTAGTCAGGGAAAGAACCTAGGCGCTCTGCCCTATATACGCACAAATCGCAAGCTCAAATTATATTCAGTATGGTGCAACTAGGAGAGGGGATAAACCCTGTAACCCCCCAATTGTGTGTGGGTTAAGGAACCCTCACCAAACAGACAAAACGGAAACCTAGGCACACATAAATGTAAAATTACCACAATATGTACATTGGGTGCTGCAATAAACAATACATAAAAACGGAAAGGAAATATCTTCAAGGATGTCAATGAATGTTCAGCCTTTTAGTTTATTCTTTAGGTTTCATTGATAGGAAGAAAAACCAGCCGACACGTGTTTCGTCGCGTGTGGAAATTACTTCCGCGACGTCATTCGCGCGCGCCCGGACGCTCGTTGGCGCCAAGGTGGAGAGAGCGAAAATATCCTCGTACATGGACCAGAGTGCCTGGAAAAGGAAACCCTGAGCATGAGATGTCCTAAATGAATAGACTTATCCATGACTGGTGCTTTGTTTGCCTAGCCGGGTTGGAATTATCACCGGCTGAGCGACAATCAGAATACTCTTCATCTGTATACAGCCCTGAGGAAGTCGCGGAAGTAATTTCCACACGCGACGAAACACGTGTCGGCTGGTTTTTCTTCCTATCAATGAAACCTAAAGAATAAACTAAAAGGCTGAACATTCATTGACATCCTTGAAGATATTTCCTTTCCGTTTTTATGTATTGTTTATTGCAGCACCCAATGTACATATTGTGGTAATTTTACATTTATGTGTGCCTAGGTTTCCGTTTTGTCTGCTTCTTATAGTTACCCCCACTTTTTGCTGATGTTTCACTGTTTTTCGACTTAGCCAGACTGAGGCCCTGCTATTCAGGACCCCAGTCTATCTGTTTTCTACTCTAAATTGATTGCATGTACTTTAGGTACACTCCAGATTGGATTCTGGGGTACCCTTATAAGTCCCTAGTATATGGTATACTATATACCCAGGGCATAGGTACCCCAGAGGCCTACCAGGGGCTGCAGCATGTAATGTGACACCCCTGGAAACCCTTTTAAAATGACACCACAGGTCTGCTACAGCAGCCTGTGTAAGGTGGTGTATGCACCCCTTACTGAGATATAGGTTCCCTATATCTCTCCATATCACTGCACATGTAAACCTATCAGTCACCCCTATGGCAGGCCTTAACAATCCTGAAAGCGGGGTGCTGGGTTTCATGTGAGAGGGTGCTCATGCATGAGCAGAGCCCCTCTGCAGCTTTCGGAATCTTCATTCCGGGGTTGTTTGTGATGCAGCCAGACCATATACTCTTAAGTGCATTATAACCTCGCAATAAATGCTAACTTGGAAATGGCTGCATGGAAACATGTCGTGCTTGGTGTCAAACACCTTGGAATCATACCTCCACCCATGCAGAGTCAAGCTTCACCTCTTCGCACCTGAAGCACCCGACATCGGTGGGGATTCGATTGCTCCGCTCCTGGTCACTGGCTAGTGACCCAGACTCTGTCCCCTCTGCTTTCAGGTTCTTCACATCTTCGATCCAGGCTTGGATCAACCCGGACAATTTTCTTCTTTACGGCAGCAGCACTTTGCAGCAGATCACCATTGAAATCGACGACGATTCCCGACACCCTTTGACACCTATGCACCCGGCTTCCCTGGGTGAGGTAACTCGAGTACTCCGGTGCTCACGTGGGTGTTGGCCCTAGAACCCCTTAAGTCTAAAGGGGTTTGCTGAAAGTCCTCACCTAAGTGTCCTTTATCTTTAAAATTCCAACCGCGACTTTCCGCATTGAATCCTACGGCGCTCGCGGCTGTGTTCTCACACTGCACACGTCCCCCGTGGGTCTCCTGTGTCACTACCTTGGGTGGTTCCTTGGGGTCCCAGCGATTCTACGTGCTCTAGGCACTGTGTCTAGTCAAGTCGTGGTTCTTATACCACTTTCTTAATATATGGTTTGGTCCCCCCCGAGGCCCATTGTATATTGTGCTATTTACTGTTGTTTGAATACTGTGATATTGTATATCTTGGACTCTAATCTCATAAAGAGATTAGTAGTGAGTGTTTAGAAATAAATACATATATTTTATATATATCTTGTGTGGCTCTCTTTTCATTTGGTCATTCAAGAGGTTATAATCTGTTAAACCAAGCTGCTTTACACTCCTTCAAGACTTAGCCTGAAGGCTGCTCTCCACAGCTACCACTAGGATAACTTTCTATAAGGTTGTCTTTAAACCTAATCATCAATAAGGGTCGTTTGGACTGGTGCAAGGTGCCCACTATAACTAGTGGCCAGCATATGCCAGGCCAACTTCTCACATTCACCACGAGCAGTGCCTATATGGTTAGAACAGGTTTGGGTCCTCCACCGCAAGCCAGGTGACTCTGCTAGATCCTCCCCTGCGGGCTGTTCACTTTCATTTTTCTCCCTAGTTTTGGAGAAGGGGCACACCTATTCAGTATGCAGACCGGGGGTAGAGTCTAGTCACACGTTGGTCTCCAAGGGCACAGACCCCCCTTCACTGAGAAGCAATCACAGTCCTTGCCCACAAAGCCCTAGCCAGGCCGGTCAAGCATACTTCCAGATCAGGTTGCCAACTCTACGCTGCCCCACCAAGAACCTCTCCCGGCACGTGATATTAGAGCACGTCTCCCGGTGGCCTCCTTACCCGGATGTAAACACTGAACCGCCAATGTCCCAACACCAATCCAGAGGGGAGGGTGGCTGCCCTCAATGTCTTCATCCCCGCGCAGGTCCCGATCTCCATATGCTGCTCCTCCGCGCCCCCCACCGGATCCCCGCAGGAGGGTGCACCAGCACCGCTCACCCACAGCTGCAGGGCCTGCGCGTCATTCCCTCGTCAAATAGGCCTCAAGTCCTCCATAGAATCCAGGCAATGGGCACTAATGCCCAAGGGAGCCAGCTGTCAGGGTCCCCCCTACGTGACCAGGAGGCTCACAAATGGCAGGACCGGCTGGCAAATCCAGAGGGCCTACACAGGCCCCAGCCACACACCCCCCCTCCGCTTCAGTCACCCCAGGCTTGCTCAGGCTCGGACCGCCGCTCTGTTTATAGTGCGGCACAATCCAGAGTCTGGTTCATTCTAGCAATGTCCCCGATCTCAGGGGGATTGCCTCACCCCCGATGCAGGCTCAATGTAGGCCGCTGCCCAGGCCAGTCAGTGTATCCTCCGCCTCCTGGACCCCCATGCCTCCCTGCCATCCAACAGCGTTCCTCCAGGCAGCCCAACTCTGCACTGCTACTCGAAGGTGCCTTCAGGGCCATCACACAGGTCAAGACAGCATCCTGGGCCGCAGCTCCAGTCCCCCGCATGCCACCGGGAGGCCCACAGAAACCAGGGGGCCGCAGCTGGCAAGCAGATCAGCCCAGGCCTCCGAGCCCACGGGCGGCAGCCATGGGGATCACTTCAGCAGCCATATGCCCCTGGCCCCCTCCGCTCTGATTGTAGCAGGTCTAGCGTGTCTGAACGCACCAGTGCTCAGTGTGTTCCCCTGCATGCCATGTGGCACAGTCGGCTCGCCAGGGAGTCCTCTCGCCTCCACAAGGTATAGTCAATGGTGAATGCCACACTGGCCATCCAGCATTGCCTTCACTGCCCATGGTTCCACACCACGGCTGTCCTGCAACACTCCACCCTGTAGCCCAGCGCCGCCACATACAAGGTATAAGCTGGGTTGGATGGGCCCCCGGTGCGATGATTGGACAGGAGAAATGCATAAGTCGGAACGGTATGATTACACATTTGCCGGCTAGCCTCGCACCCTATCGCTGCCCCCATAGTTACCCCAAGCGAACGGCCCCTTTTACTCTATTACGTTCTTGCTATTTGATCTTTACGTGGTCCCCAGGGTGGGGTGCTTGTGAAATTACAAGCTTGGCAATCACTGGATAACTCCCACAAAGATTGAACAGTAGCTGCATGCTCGTATTTTAATACACAGATATTCCTAGTTGCCCTGTATAAGTGGATTAAGTGGGCATTGGCATCACCCAGGTAACACCTTTTAAGTATTAGACCTAACCTACTGGTCATTTCATATTTGTATGGTCAGTTTGTTTAATGATACTCCACGATCGATGCTTCTTTGTAAGATTTTAATTAATCAAATTCAAATAAAGATTTGATGTCTTTAGAATGGTAATGATAAATCCTCTTTACTGGTGAAGTTGGCTTTAACATTACTGTTTTAGAAATGCCACTTTTAGAAAGTGGCTATTTCTCTGTTCTTACTGCTCTGTGTGCCTTGCAGCCTGTCTCCAATATACATCTGGGGTGGGTGACAGCTACACTTTGTGCATTCCCTCTAGACAGCCACAAACACAGGAAGGGTGGGTGTGACAGAGAACCTCTCTGAATTCATCCACATACTGATAGCTCTTCCTGGGCAGAAAAAGGGAGGGGGCGCTGACACTGAATAGGAAGTGTCCTGTGTCCCACACAAAAGGGCTGATTACCCCCCACAGATAGCCTGGCAGACAGGGCTGGGATGAAAGGGCACCTGTGCATGTCAAGGGCCTGCTTTGAAGTCACCCCCACTTCAAAGGCATATTTGGGTATAAGTACTGGGGCTCTGACACTACCAAGACAGTACACTACTGGACCTTTGAAGAACTCTGCCATGAAAGACTGCTGTGCTACAAGAATTTCCATTTTGCCTGACTGCTGCTCTGAATGAACTGCTTTCTGCTTTGCGGAGCTGCCTTGGTGCCTGCTGGTCTCTGGCTTGCTGAGGACAAGGATTGAACACCTCTCACCTGAACCCAGCGTGACTCCAAGGGCTGGCTAGCTTGCCCTCTGTTCTGAAGTCTCAGGGCCATCAAAGACTTCCTCCAACTTTTCATAATCACTGGGAATCTGCCATCTGTGAGTCCTGCCCTCCCAAATGGTGCCAATCCAGTCGTGGACCCTTGAAAGGTAATTTTTGCTGTCCAGAACCATCAAAATCGATGCAGTTGTGACTTTGCGCTGATCGGAACCGACGCCATGGCCTTCAAAGCCGACGCAGGAGCAAATCAACGACATGGCCTCAACTGACTGCGTGTTTCAATGACAATGGACAGGGCGGTCGGACGACGAGGTAGTGCCTGCATCGTAAAGGGATTCGACACTGAAGCCTTCATCGACTGCGTGGTGCGTAGCTGACGCTTCGTCTCCATCCACAGGATTGCCAACAATGCGGCGACTCCTCACATTGAGTCTTTGCTGTCAACGCATGCTCCATCTAAGGGACTTTGTCAGCGTAACCTGTCTGAGTCTTGTAGCCGGCCTGCCCTCCATTGTGATTGGCCTGAACTTTGGATTTACACCGATCTAACGCAACCTCAAGTAACCCCTTAGCACTATTGACTTCTAAGCACTATTTTCGGTTTATTTTTAAAAAAAATCATAACTCTGGTTCTACTTATTGGATTTTTGCTGTTTTGGTCTTAATTTTCTCATAAAAAATATTCTCTATTTTTCTAAACCTGTGTGGAGTGTTCATTTTGTTACTGTGTGAGTGTGTTACACAAATAGTTTGCACATAGCCTCTTTAGATAAGCCTCTGTGCCAAGCTACCAGAGGGTGAGCACAGGTCATCTTTTAGAGTGTTCTAGCTTACCCTGACTAGGATTGTGGTCCCTACTTGGACAGGGCGCATACCTCTGTCAACTATAAACCCATTTCTAAAATTATTGATCTATCACACTTGCACAGAATGTCTCAAAGCACAAGGCTCAAAAATGGCCCATCATTGGAAATCCACATGCATTTTTCAGCAAATCTACCACAACCTCTTTTCCAAGAACAGTTTTAATACAATGGAGTGCACAGCAGGTTTGCTTTTATCCTATTTTACAAACTTGGTCTGTGGCTAGAATTTATAGCGCTCGTTACTACCAAAGCACTGATGTGGCAGATCCTTCGTAGATATCTAATTTTTAACAGTAACAAGGCTTTTGATATGGTTATTGTTTAAGACAGAATGCTTTCTTCTTTCAGTTCACTGTACCCTCGACCGTCCCCCTGACCTTATATGCAAGTATTCCAGAGACTCACTATAATATTGTGTATTATTTGCTAATGAGGTCTCTTGTGGAGCATTTAAACTTTAAATGTGTCCTGCAAATTTTAGGAGAATATTTAGATTATCCTCACTATATGTTCTGGGAGGATAAAAGACTCAAAGACCATATATCCTTAGTTCAATCCTGATCTTGAAATTTTTTTAAAAAGCTAACGTGATCTTAACCACGTTTATGGTAAGCTAACCAATAGCCTGTTAACGTGCAAAGTGCAGTTAAGTTTCTTTTTAGAAGAGAGAGCATGTAATGGTTTCTTCACGAGAGAGCATGTGATGCTTTCTACCCCCCCCCACCCCCAAAGAGTCTTACACAGCTTGTATTTCAATAAGAACTATTAGTCTCAATATCTGTTTTGGAGTGATATCAATGTCTGTTTGAAAGCACTGCCAAACACCCACCTTTTCGATCCTACCCTGACTTCCTTGTTCTGGATAATGTGTCTAAACATAACACTCCACTTGCCTATGTTGCTTAATTATTTGTTCAAACTAAAAAGAAAAACCCTCAGAGGTGACTGGCAACCGTATTGCATTTATTTGGTTCTATATACCAATACACCAGAAGGTTTTGCCATTGAGACTGAATAGCTGATTTAGGTCTTTCACAAAGAGAATGAATCGTAACGATGAGACTAACTTGGTAGTGTCTTTTCTGTTAGACCTCTAAGCATATTGATCTGAACCAATTTATCAGCTGTCTCAAATTGACAAAGGAAAATGCTACATTCCCGTTGAATATCAGTTAGTTCTGAGTTGGGCTGGAACACTGTCATGGGAGTAATATTAACTTACCATAAAGTGGGCCTTATCATTCAACATGGCTTCCGGGTCACTAGACATCTTTTCCTATTCTTTTCTGCCTAAAACCCTCGAGACTCCCGCAAAAGTTGCCAGAGCGGACTTGTCAGAATCCCCTCTGTTCAGACATTATAATTCAGCCTAAGTCACGCTTCCTGTCTGCGTGTAATCTCGTGCAGGAATTCAGAACAGAAGTGTCGACTGCCATAAAAAAAATACTTCCAATTTAAATGGCAGTTACTTTAGTGAATGTAATTTACACATCAGTTGCTTTAGACTAGAGAATTTGCTCAATCTTGTGCAAGATGTGTTATTGAATTACATGAGTGGCACTCAAGCCCATAACTACTTGTTTGTAAATAAGCACCATCTCTTGCACACCAGTGCTGGAAGTGGGTGTGCTGTTCTAGAAGATGTCATGGAAATAACACTCAAAAAGCCCAAAGAAAACATTTGACCACCTTTACGTTGGAACCCCTAGTAAGATTTCTCATTGACCGTCTCTTTTGCTCTTCTCCGTAATCCATATACGAAAGATGTAAAGTATACTTAAAGAGGTTGTGCAGCAGAAGTAGAGCAAGAACATTACAAAGCTGGAAGTAGTCACTTCTCTTGTCATGAGAAGACCTCTCTAGACACTTTATGCACAATTGTGTAAAAACTGGCAATAAATGTGTATAGACTTTTTCTAAGGTGAATTCAAAAATAACTTTAAATATGTAATGGATTGTGTTTAAAAACATAAAAGAAGTGCCTCCTGAGATTCAAACTAATATGTATACAGAGGAAGGTGCACATTTATGGCCAAGCAGCTGCCTTCTAACTATGAAAAGTTTCTGGCATGAGAAATTTGCTATGAATACTGTCGTAAATGTAATGTTGGGCTGCTGCTTTGGTTTATCGGAATAAATATGTTGGGTATAGGGATGTATGATATCCATTCTGCTACCTCTGCTTTCAAATTGCCAACTTATTAACAACTTATTGACAAACAAACTGAAATGTTAGAAGTATTAAAGTTTTCAACTGAAAAAAACAAGTGCTAAAATTCAAACGGCCCCATGTGCTGCACATAAATGTAAACAAGCCAACGCTATATAGTTATGATGGTGCATGTTACACTATGATGAACACTCCCCGTTCAGAATAGGTTGCCCATGGACCTTTATAAATGTAATTTCTATAAATCCACTCTATGCTTGACAGTTTTCCTAAATTCAGCAGTACAATATTTTATACCCGAGTCTTGGTGTAATTGTGTAAAAAATCCCAATTTTATACAATGGGATTGGAATGATTCTAGCTGCTACTGCCCTATTTCACTGACAGATTCCACTGTGAATATCATTGTTAGAGTTCTCATGTTGGGACTCCAAGCTTTGCCTGATTACGCCATTATGGTGGAAGCACAGTATGGTTTCAGATCCAGTTTGGCTACCATTGTCTCAGTTTGTATGTGATCGTCATTAAATATGCCAAGGTTCAAAAGGGCTCACCGCTTTATGGCGGTGTTAACTGAGCTACAGTATGGGAAGTTGTGGCTAATGTGGTGGAAGATATGAGTGTGCTGCCGGGTTCTTCAGTGCATGCATAAGAACCTGACAGCTAGTGTCATTTACAGCTTTTGTAATAACGCACGGGTTCTTTTCTTTTCTATCCTCGTGAGGAGTGTCCCAGGGAGAGTCTTAGTCCTCTCCCTCTGTGCGCTGTGAACAATTTTGAGGTGACCCTGAGGTAAGGTGGGAAGAACACCACCTGAGATAAGGCAGGAAGCACATCCCTCTGCTGTAATACACTGATAATGCTGTTCTTATTTCAAGAACTGCTATTGGCTTGTAGAAATGAGTTACCAACATACAGAATTTTGATTTAACCACAATTTGTTAAGTCTCGCCTACCACAGCACATTCTCTGAGATCTGTTGTTTACTATTTAGAGGACTTACCACCTGCCTAAAGCATACCATTGGTTGTTTTCGTTGTCACCATCATTAGCTGTCTTTTGATTGCTTACCTTCCGCAGGCTTCCCTTGCTTTCTTTTGTTTGCCCCGTCCTGGAGCATGGACCAAGTACATGTGTTCTTACCGTGTTTTTGCCACGCACCATTTTAAAACTTCACATTATACCATAGATTTCATTTGACATGGTCTTCTTATTAACATCATGAACTTACGAATGCTTTCAAACAAATCTCTAGGTTGCATTTTTATTTTATTTACATTTTGTTTAGTTTAACATTAATTATTTCATGCCAGTGCATGTGTTTTCGCGTCTTTCATGCGATTGAAGCATTTTGGATGCTTTACACCCTGTATGCCCTCTCTATCTACATTTCATGGGCTTTCTTTATTTAAACACAACTATATTATACATCTTTGTTGCCTCATTCCACTCTTCCTTAGCCGTATTCTCCTTGCTGCTTATAACATCTGTAAAACAATACATCCTAATATAGATTAAGACAGGCTACATGGTATACGAACGTCATTTCTATTCTATTGCCTACGTTCGATTCACACGTGCATTATTCAACTAATGGTGCCATCTAATGGATTAAACATCAATGACATTTTAAAACAAATTACAAGTTCGCCCATACAGTCTATTGCCATTAGAATTGTAAAACACGTTATGTTCAATACTCAAGAAGCTGTTTTTAAACAAGGAAAAAAATTAGAATTACTTAGTTTACAAACCATGTTTGTACGACTTTCATTTTGTCTCTGTGCCAATATAATTGTTTACTAAGTAGCTTTAAATGGACATATTTTTCAGCCCAGACCTTTACTTACCCTTTATTGATGACACCTACACATTCAGACACAATGTTTATATTTTGTTTTCTTAAACGTTCATAGCCATGTCCTGTCTCTCATCACCTATTTACATGGCCACATTTCCCGACCGTTATTTCAAATTGACCTTCTCTAGATGTACGACCTTTGTTTATTTTTTATAAGACATCCCTTAACTATGTGCCCACATCCTTAGTCTTATTTTACCTATACCTTCTGCACATGCACACAGCCATACTTTTCTAACATACGTTCTTTATCTGTATAGATGCCCCCTTCTTTCACCCAACCGTCCCCTCCAGGTACACTAAATTCACATTGTTTATCAGGGGTGTGGAATTTAATAAATAATTTAATAAAATATCTACTTGTCCATGGGGCAGGTTGCTTCATAAATTTACTTGTCCTGCAACAAAATTCACTTGTCCCTTTGGTGCCATGTAGTGCCGAGACAAATTATGACAGCAATCTCAATATATAAGAGCTCTGATATAGCCTCTCTGATTATGCCAGGGCTTATACCATAGTAGTGTTTGAAAACTTGCAATCTCCTTATGTTGCCAGGTTCCCGCAGATCTACATACTGGGGCTGAAGGTAGTGGTAAGCAATAGTTCAAGGGTTAAAATGCCCTTTTGAGATTGTGCAAACCTACTAACTTGCATGTTTTAAGGGTTGTCAACAACTCTTCTCTAATCTTTTCCCATACTGAGAAATGTTGGAAATTTACTCCTGACAATGGCAGACGTAAACCTTCTTCCAGAGTTGGGGAAAAAAGTGGTTAGAGGGAAAGTGAACTGGCAAACACTCAGATTTTTGCATGAGCAAATCTACACATGCATATTTGCTTGTGCTAAAATGCAGTTCACAAATATTTTCTAGGACTACTATTTCTTGTCCTACTTCTGTAAATTCTTGGGAATTCACCAAAGCCGTATAGCTGCACTTAATGCAAGGACATTAACCATGGGTGCACTTTTGAGCCTTTCTTTAATAATTGGGCCCCTAATTTGGTCCTTTTGTGTTTATTAAAATTACATTTCTCTCTCTGTATCGGCTGGCTTCACTTTGAGTGATAGCCTTCTGCTCTTTCGCAAGGAGCCCTTCTTTTTTAGTGTCAACCTCCCCCAAAATGCCTTGCCCAGTCATGTTCGTTTCCCTTTCTCCGTATGTTACATTGGAGTCTTTCCTATCCCCCACCTGACCATTTAGGAACGGTATTTCCAGGTCCTTTGCATATATTATTATCAATGCAGTTACTATTATTCCTGGGACTGGTGACAGTATTGCCAGTAGTACTGTTGGCCATTTCCGTCCTTCTTCCCTTGGGCTTGGCATTGTGCTTATCAGTGTGTTCTTTCGCGTCCCGTTGTCCTTACTGAGGCAAATTGTTGGAGTCAACCTCGTCTCCTATTGCTCGGAGGACGGCAAGGTAGATCCCTGTCTTTAGTCCTTCGGCGCCTGTGCCCGTATACACACCTGTGGGGGATAATAAATCAGGGAACTGAAGTGCGCTGCCCAGGCAGGCAAAAGCAATTTTAATTTGAAGTGGGTTCCTTGGCCAAGAGATAGATAATATTGCAGGTGTTTCTAAGCATGGAGCCAAGAAGGTGATATGTACATAAATTCTATCTGGCGTTTTGTTTACTGTATAGTTCAATATTCTATCCATCCGTCCGGTAGCAGTTCCACTCAGAAGGGCTGTAGGGGTGCACTTATCAGGTGTTTTGGACCACAAACCGCACTAGGCGTAGCCCAGCCGCTTCCGTAGTCCGTAACAATCTGGCCAGTAGGCTTTGTAAGGAAGTCAAACTTGTCGAACTGCACCTGGCATAATTGCGTCTTGTTCACATTGGGATGTCTCTCATTATTGTTAATCTGCTGTTCTCTATTGCATATACTACACACTCTAAAATATCAAGGCATGTTGCTGTTGTGTCTTGTGTTAATGGCTGATCTCCGAAAATTGGGAATGAAATACCGTACAGTATCAGACTTCTTAGCCTACTTAACATGGGGGCGTTCGGCACAGCTATTCTCTTAACACCTGTTATCTCAATTCCTGTGGACCATAATAGTAATACTGATCTTATAGTTAGTTGCAGCCGTGTTTCTTCTACTTGTATCGTTATGGACCTGAACCTTCCCGTTGTTGTTACTGGCATTTGGTGTCCTGATGATGATGTTCACTTGGTGTTGTAGTTGAAGGAATTGTCTTTTGGTGTCTAACTAGCAGGTTCTGTACCGCTAGGTGGTGGTGGTGGTACAGAATCCAGCAACGCTAACTAGCAGGTTCTGTCCCGCTATTGGTATTGAAACAGACTCCAGCAACTCATTGAAAGGAACCGTTGGTGCCTTTGTTGTGTACTGTCAGAGGTTACTAGCACATGACAGTTGGCACTTTTGAAGAAAATTGTCCTCTTTGGAAGGATGATACCTGGGGCCTGGCCTGCTGTGCGCAGCAGGGAACTGCCTCTGGTATATTGTGTCTTCTGTTGGAGGCCTGGCCTGCAGCGAGCAGGGAACTGCCTCTTCTTCAATTCTGTTCTGTTCTTTGCTGTCTGGTAGAGCGAAGGTTGTACCTGCGGGATGCCTCGGCTGCCACTGGAGGTGGTAGCGGAGCTTTCCCTCTGCCGTCTGGCCCTGCTGCTTTCTTGGTGTGGGAGCTGTGTATCCAAGATGTCAGCCCTTCGCACTTGATGGCTGTTGCAGTCGTTAGGAGGACCTGGTGCGGTCCCTTCCACCTTGGCTGGAGGCAGTGTCGTCGGGTGTGGGCTTTTACCCAAATCCAGTCACCAGGCTGCAGGTCATGTGGCGGTGGTGTGGCTGCCTCTGGAAGAGCCTGCAGAACCTGGCAATGTAGATAATGTAATGTCTGTTAGTTTCTTACAATAGCATAAAAGCAAATCATCTTGTATTGATAGCGGAGCAGTGGACATATGGCCTGCAATGTTCATGGGGCGGCCAAATAAGATTTTGTGGAGGCTTAAATGTGTTACCCTATCTGGCGTGCTTCTCATTGCCAACAGGGCTAGTGGTAGTGCGTCTACCCATGAAAGTTCAGTTGACGCACAAATTTTGCCTATTTTGTTTTTGAGTACCCCATTCTTTCTCTCCACAGCACCTGCTGCCGGTGGGTGATAGGCACAGTGCAACTTTTGTGTGACTCCAAGCCCTTTACATATTCCCCCTATGACATGGGAAATGAACGCAGGTCCATTGTCGGAGGATAGAAGGGATGGTATTCCAAATCTTGGGATCAGGTCTTTCAGAAGGCATTTAGCAACTGTGGGTGCATCACAGTTCGTTGTTGGATAGGCTTCTGTCCACTTACTGAACATGCATACTATTACCAAAACATGTTTGTACTTCTGGGTGGGGGGCATGTCTATGAAATCCATTTGGAGACTCTCAAAGGGTCCGTGGGGCGGTGGGAAATGGCCAGGTGCAGTGGGTGTGCCCTTTCCAGTATTATATTGTGCGCAAACAGTGCATTGCTTACATAGTCTTTCTGCTGTTTGGCGGTACTTGCAGTTGTACCAACATTGGGAAAACCGTCTGATCATGCCGTCCCGGCCCATGTGGGAGGGGTTGTGAAAGAGGCATGCCATAGAGGGCAGCATTGATGAAGGTAGGCATATTTTTCCATTTGGTCCTGTCCATAACCCCTCCTTTGTTTGCACACACCCTCCTTTCACCCACTCCTCCTTCTCAGTTTCCTCGACCCTTTCCTGAATGTGTATAGGGTCAAAATGCAATGAATCATTGTTAGCACCTGTGTCCTTGTTGGTACTTATTATTTGTACCATTGCTAGCTGGCAGCCTGTCAGCGCTATTCTCTTTGCTTCCCCATCAATGAATGCGTTGTCTTTTGAAATGTAGTCTTTGGAGGAAGTGTGTACTGCACATTTTATGATAGCTATTTGTGAAGGTAGTAGCAAGGCTCGAAGGAGGTCACTGATCAATTGTGCGTGTTGTATTTGTTGGCCTGCTGATGTGAGGAATCCCCTCATTGACCACAGCTGGCCAAAGTCATGAACCACCCCGAAGGCATACTGGCTGTCTGTGTATATGTTTGCTCTTTTACCTTTAGCCAATGTGCATGCCCTCGTCAGTGCCATGAGTTTGGCCGCCTGTGCGCTTTTGGCGGCCATCAGCCTTCCCCCTTCCAGTAGTTTGTTGGCGGTACCTACTGCATAGGAGGCCTGCAGTGTCCCTTTGTCATCCTTTAGGCATGACCCATCTACAAACAAATCCCCTTGGGCATCTGGCAGTGGTGTGTCTTTTAGGTTCGGGCGCACCTTTGTATGCCTGTCTATAGCCAGTGCACAATCATGAAATGCATCATCTGAGGTCAGATCATCCAGGTCATACTCTGTTGGCAGAAGGCATGCTGGATTAAGGGTGGTGCATCTCTTGATTACAATGTGTGGTGCTAATAGTGTCAGCTCATACCTGGTGAGACGTGCATTTGTTAGATGCTTGGTCTTAGTGGATGTGAGGAGCGTGTCCACTGCATGGGGAACGTGCAAAACCATGGCGTGTGCCAACACTATATTTTCGGATTGTTCTACTGCAAGTGCTGCTGCCGCCACTGCTCGAAGGCAAGGCGGGAGCGCGGATGACACTGGGTCTAGTGTGGCAGAATAGTACGCCACTGGGCGGTAGAATGAACCATGTTGCTGACTCAGTACACCCAATGAGCACCCTCCCTTTTCATGGCAGAAGAGGTGGAAGTCTTTATTATAATCTGGGAGACCTAGTGCTGGTGTTTCGCTAAGTTCACTTTTGAGCTTGTGAAAAGCCTGGTCACAGTCCTGTGACCAAGGTACCACGTCTGGGACCTCTTTGTGTGTCAGTGCTTGTAATGGCTTGGCAATCAGGGAGAAGTTTGGAATCCAGTGCCGACAGTATCCCGCCACCCCCAGGAAAGCCCTGGCCTCTTTTTGTGTGTGTGTGGTCGGGGAGAGTGGGTGATGGTGGATATTCTGTCAGGTAGTAATTTCCTGGTCCCTTTGGAGAGTTCGTGGCCTAGATATGTTACAGCAGTGAGACAGAACTGTAGCTTCTTTGGGGAAACCTTGTAACCTTTCAGTGCCAGATGGCACAGAACGGCAATGGTGTCCTTTGTACATGCATCCCTTGATGGTGATGCCAACAGTAAATCGTCTATGTACTGGATAAGTGTGGAGCCTTCTTTTAGCACCAGGGAGTCTAAATCTGTCTTTAATGCATTTGTGAAGATGGAGGGAGACTCTGTATAGCCGTGTGGGAGACGACACCATGTGAACCGTCTAGGACCGGAAACTGAAACAGAAATAGAACTGGCTGTCAGGATGCAGGGGAATGGTAAAGAAGGCGGAGCTAAGGTCCAACACTGTGAAGTGTGTGGCTGTTACTGGGATGTTGGACAATATTGTTGCTGGGTTTGGAACCACTGGGAAGGACAGTACCACTATTTTGTTCAATTCTCTCAAGTCTTGGGTAAAACGATATACAGGGGCCCCATCCGGGCCCTTAGACGCTTTCTTTACAGGGAGTATTGGTGTATTGCATGGGCTGGAGCGTATCTCCTTTATTATTCCCTGCTTCAGGAGGTCTTGTATTACTGGTGCTATGCCTTCCTCCCCTTCTTTGGAAATTGTGTACTGTGGTACTCTTGGGAGGCGTGCTCCTGGCTTCAGTTTGATTTGTACTGGTGGATAGTTTAGCACCTGCCCTACATCATTGGCACTGGTAGCCCAGACTCGAGGTGGCACGCAGTTGCGCAGTTCTGAGGGTATGGTGGGGTTGGTGCACGTCATGAAAGCCTACAACATCAGGCCATTTGACCTGCTTTCTAGAAAGACACCTGTCGGTGAGCAGTGTATGGTGCATTGTAATTTACAGAGCAGGTCCCTACCTAGTAAGTTCACTGGGCAGAATCTACTAAGGATGAACTGAGGGTTGACTGTAATGGTGCCTACTACTAATTGCAGTGGCTGTGTGAGATATTCATTTATTGGTTGTCCTGTCATTCCTACTGCCGTTACCAGTACTCCCGAAAGTGGCACCTCAGGCATCAAACACTCCTTCAGCATTGATCTTTGAGCTCC
The DNA here is from genome assembly GCA_963921515.1 of Calotriton arnoldi. Lineage (NCBI taxonomy): Eukaryota > Metazoa > Chordata > Amphibia > Caudata > Salamandridae > Calotriton > Calotriton arnoldi. The sequence goes on from CAWUFW010000409.1 coordinate 4,316,280, forward strand.
TGTGTCAATCAAGAATAGTACTATTTTGCCCAAAACTGTCCCCTCTACATATGGGCCGGATTGATCCACTGCTATTGCTGGAGCTATTATTAGGCAGTCTTCCACTTTCAGGCATCCCTAGAATAATTCGTGGGGTGGTGGTGGGAAATCATTGTCTCGCTGCGCCCACCCATCCCTCCCTGTCCAGTCCTGATGTACTGGGGGCATGTTGTTTGACCGGTACCCTTGCTGTTCAGTATTTCTATATTCAATTCAATTTCAGTCTTTATTCGGATACAAAAAGATATCCATGAAAGTGCAGAATAAAAAATACCAGCACAACAATGAAACGGTACATACATAAATAAGAAATTAAAAACAATGAGTGCAATAAACGCGTAGCTATAAATACACAAAAATATATACATAGTGCAAAAGGTCAGTGCAGCAAATTCATCATGGGCCTATAATTTAAATCATTGGATCAGAGGTAGTGATAATATAATACTTAGAATCTAAATATTAAAATGCAGACACTTTAACACGTAACATAATACAATAAAAATACGTACAATAAAATTATGCGGTCCAGTCAAATATCGGGCATACAATCAAAACTGTTTATATTGTGCTCATAGAGACGCTGGAGCGAACAGCCAGTCTCAGGAAAGTGCTAACACAGAGAGTTAAATTTTCCCCATTGAGCATGACAATATCCCTGTATGCCACCTTAAAATCAGTAATGGCTGAAGCCTTAAAGAAAGGGATCAGCAGCTGCTTGCTATATATTTGATAAAAATTACAGAAAAATAAAAAGTGTAGCATAGATTGGTTGCCACGGTTCCCACAAGGGCAGGGCATTAGCTCAAGGTTAGTATTGAAGCCTAAGGGGAAGCAAAGTAGATATTTTAAAGTGCCAGCCCTAAGACGAAAGAGCAAGCTGCGTTCCCAGCGGTTAGTCACTTTTAAAAGATAACTGGCTGGAAGTTTTGTGGGGGGGGGGCCATCGGCATCCACCATAGTTTTATACCGAGCGACTGAGGATTTAAAAATGTCTTGCTTACGTCTCAAGTCGCCACAGTATTTGTACAAGGCCCCCTGGATAATCTTTTTATTAATGCCTGCCATATTACCTGGGTCTGTAAAAATGTGTGGCAGATCTACAATGGTCAGGCTAGCCTTGACAGCCACCAACCATGGTATATCGCTACCCTTGTCACAATTAAGGCAATCAACTATGATGTCTCTAGTTAACGTGGCTGCTGGATTTTGCCATACTTTTATCCAGAAAATGACTGGACGTATCCTGCTATAGTCCTCAATAAAGGGTAAATTTAACTCATGATGGCAAACAAAGGAAGAAGAATAAATCGGTGCCCCCAAAATTCTCCGACAAAATCTATTTTCTTCTACCTGGATGCTGTTACAGTTCGTGTGGCCCCAAATTTCCGCTCCATATGTAGGTAGACACTGAGTTTTGTATATTTTCAGTAGGGGTAACACTACCTCAGTTCTTCTCGGTTGGGGGAGGCACAGAATCGAGTTGGTAGCCTTTAAAAGTTTACTCCTGCTATGTACCAAATGGGCAGCCCAGGAACCATTGTCTGAAAATACCAAGCCCAGATATGGAAAAGTGCGTGTGCATAACAGTTTTTCGGACCCAGAGTTGATTACATTAACAGAATATTTTTTGGGGCCGCAACTCATTAAAATGATTTTTTTAAATTTGTGCAAAGGTCCAGCTTATTCATAAAATCTACAAAACCCCCAACTAAGATGCGCAATGCATTGGGTGTGCGGCCCATTAGGACCGCATCATCTGCATACAATAGGGCGGGTAGCTTGTTGCCATTGATCATCGGGACGTCCTTAGTCAATTTGGACAACTCATTATTCAGCTCATTAATATATAGGATAAAAAGCAGAGGGGCCAGTCCGCATCCCTGCCTGACCCCTCTGCCAATCACGATGGTCCCTGATACTGCCCCGTCCCTACTGATCCTCACCTTAGCCCCCAGATCCTTATGTAAGTAAGCCAAAAAGTGTACTAAGGCCTCGTGCAGTCCGTAATTTAAAAGACATAGCAAAAGACGCGATCTATTTACAAAATCAAATGCTGAGGTGAGATGCATGAAGGCCAGGTAAATTGGGGACTGTCGAGCTATCGTGTATTTACCAATAATCAAATTTAGATTAAGGCATTGCTCTACAGTTCCCAATTTGCTTCTGAAACCTAACTGACATTTATCTAAGATACTTTCATCCTCAGCCCAACTCCTAATTTTATTAAATAATACCCGCCCAAGTATCTTGAGTGTGTTGTCCATCAAAGAGATCGGTCTGTAACAGCTAGGGTTGGACCTGTCCCCCTTTTAAAAAATCGGGACTATAATGCTAGTTGACCATGTGCTGGGGATATGAGAATTTGTTAGATTGTTAAAAACATTGAGTAAAAGCGGTGCCCAAAACTCCGGTTTATGCTTGATAAGATCAATATAAAGCCCATCCGGGCCAGGGGCCTTGTTACCTAGACTTTGATCAATAGCGTCCTCAACTTCAGCTATCGATATCTGGACTCGTGAAGCAACGTGAAAATCTATATGGGCCTCATTCTGAGTAGAAGCTGTATATATTTTTGAAAAATGTGCTACCCAAGCTTCGCTGGTTATATTACAGCTTAGAGGAGTTAAATTCTGGCCCATAGTTCTCATATTTTTAACAGATGCCCAAAAGCCATTTGTGTTATTTAAACTCGCAGCGCTGGCCAAATTATCCCATTGTTCTCTTAAGATCTCATCTTTCCTCTCCTTAACCACTTTATTGTATTGAATCCTTAGTGATCTAACAAGGCTTGCATCCCTTGGTGTAGATGACAAAGCAGCACGAAGCTCTCTGTTGGCCCGTGAGCAATCACTATTAAACCACTTAGCATTGTGGTTATTGGTAGACAGGGTTTTGAGATCATTTGTTTGATGCCTGCGCATAAATGGGCAAAGGCAGCAACTACCTCAGGATTGGGGTCCATAGGCCACAAACAGGTATCGACAAATGTTCGATAAGATATTACCATTTTCGAGAACACATTACTATTGTCGATACCTTTCCATATAATTCTTAAGTTGTCAGTTGAGGGTGATAAATTACTTGCTCCTGGTTCTACAATAAAATTGGCTCTAGAAGTGACCCTAAGCATAACCGAGGTTGGGTTATGGTCCCCAAAAACAGTGGGTATAACCTCCACCCTAACTAAAATATCTTCCAGCGAGGCTGATATAAAAACATAATCAATTATTGAGGCATAGCCACGACTTCTGAACGTTGGTGTTGGGTGACTGTCGTTATGGTTTGTGGCTGCAATGTCCATCACATTTAATAACTCATGGTTTGACAAATAGTCCACTAATTCAGTCCCCCTTTTACACAGATTTACATATGGTACGTGGACGGTGTCTGACATATTTGCCCCAGAAATCTTAACATTAAAATCTCCGCCCAGACAAATTCCAGCTAGATTGCGGTTCCCTATTACAGTTTGTATGTCTGACACAAAATTAAAAAGATTTGTGACAATCATATTGGGTACACTCAGGAAATCGTTATTATAAAAATTAATAAAACAAATAGAAGCCCCCGTGTATATATCAAAGCTTGGAAGTTGGGGCTATTTGTGGAAATAGTTTTGACACTGCCACCAGACAGAATATTAACCCAAATAGAAAGGCCGCCAGAAGGTCGCCCATGTATAGGAGCAGGTGCGCAGACATTAAAACATTGAAAGCCCTCGAGATATAACTCCCCTGTAGCCCAGGTCTCCTGGAACATTAAAATGTCAAATTTATTTACCAGCTTGACCCAGTCCTCGTTATTTACTTTAGAGGCTAAGCCGGCAACGTTCCAGCTTAGCACCAGCAGATAGTGACCTAAGGGCCCAGAAACATCACTTGCCAGGGGGACAGATGCTAATGTGGTAGGGGCCAATTCGATGGGCAATGGTATAAGAGGCGATCAATCTAGAGTGTCTAAACCAGAAAGGGAAATAAACCTATTTTGTGACAAGAGTGGGAAGATGACTGGTGTGTTATGGAAGACATTGGGTTTATAAAAATAGCCAAGAGGCAATGACCAAATGTCAGTAGGTAAGGAACTGTTGTACTCTCTTAAACTTAATATTGATTTTTACCAGGGCCGGCCGGCGAAAGTTAATAACAACGCAGTCTCCTATGGTCTTATCAGAGGGACCAACCCAGCCAACACTGCGCACCATCAAGATATCATTAATCTTAGGCGCACTAAACCCTTTATGCTTTGCCAGCCAATTAGCACTCTTATTGCGCAGTTGATCCCAGGACTCTGGCTGATTTTTCCCTATAGGGGGCACCCCTGCTAAGACCAAGACATAAGGGCAGGCCTCAGGTGGTAAACTTAAAACATCTTTTCTTGCTTCAGCGGGCCCGAAATTTTTTTTTCTGGTGGCAGGGTCCGTACTTTGCGACTTATGTACTTGGCTGGCATTATTTACAGGGGCTATACTAGGAATAAGAGCAGCTCGTTGGCTAGGCGGCTGTAGTGTGTTGGAAGTACCTGGGTGTGAATTTTTCCCCGGGTGGATGGAAGGCTCAGGGAAAATACATTCTTTAACTTTGCGACAAGTGTCGCAAGTATCACAAGACCCAGTTAACATAGGTTGCGCAACAGTTGAGGTTAGCTGTGGCATGCTAGAAATGCTAGGGGGTAAGCCATTCTGAACCTGTGGTTTATCAGACAACTTGGGTGCGTTACTGTGCAAACTAGACTTGTAAACAAGTGATTCTAGACGATCCAGGTGCTTCCAGAGTGAGGCAAAATTCTTGTCAACAAGTTCCTTGACACACTCAAACATAGTGTCTACAATAATGTAAATAGCAGTGTCTCCCAGTGTAAAATTATTAAAAAGTGCTGGTATGGGCTCCGTCTGAGTCTGAATATGAATTGAATGATTAGACATGTCAATAGGCTTTAAAACAGCAGGGGCACCAGCAATTACTGCATCAGTCACTATATCAGCTGCGACCGCTGGACCTTGAATCCATGTGCTTAGAGCGGTACGCTGTGGTTTTAGGCGGGATGGTTGTTTCCTCTTTGGGCAGACAGGCTTAGTTATTCTCCTTTTCCTTTTTGCCCCTGAGATTTCGGGATTTGGGGAAACAATCACATTAACGCCTGTGACCTTGCAGCAATTTTGTGGCAAAGTATTTGCAGCCTCTCTGGGGACCCCAATAGATTTGTTATCCTCAATGCTCGGCCTGCTTCCAAGGGCTGGCAAGTGCAAATGCGTATTATGACCAGTTGGCAAATTCAACATCATAGGGGGGCTGATGTGATCGCCGTTCACAGGTGAGGGGGTGGGTTGAGGGGTGATAGATCCCAGGGACTTACGCCTCTCAGTTAATTCAATTTCGGTGCTAACAAAATTAACAACTCTCTCCAACATACTGTCTATAGAGGCTGAGGCATGCAAGCTAGGCATAGCGGACCGTTTGGCCATTACAAATAAATTCCACAGGGGCACGCCTTGCTTCACTCACCATACAGATGTCAGATATGATGGCGAATATCAGAGGGGTGGCCCAGCCCGGCCTACCCCGGTCGCAGACGGGCCCACCCTTGGCCCGGGAACGCCCGCGCGCGTCCCGGGGACGCGCTGCGGGAGGCCGGCGATGTTCTTATCGCGCCTCCAGGCGCAGAACAGCGGTGTCACGTCGAGCGCCGATGCAGGCTGCTGGGAGTTGTGGTTTTTTGAGGAGCCGTCCCCCTCACGGCAAGCGTCTAAGGCTACTGGCCGTTCCCCTCACGGCGGCCAGGAAAAGCAAGGTCGGTGGCCGTTCCCCTCACGGCGAGAAGGTCAGCTTCGTCAGCTTTGAGCTGGCGTCCCGCGCTGCGGGAGGCCGGCGATGTTCTTATCGCGCCTTCAGGCACAGATCAGCGGCATCACGTTGAGCGCCGATGCAGGCTGCTGGGAGTTGTGGTTTTTTGTGGAGCCGTTCCCCTCATGGCAAGCGTCTAAGGCTACTGGCCGTTCCCCTCACGGCGGGCAGGAAAAGCAAGGTCGGTGGCCATTCCCCTCACGGCGAGAAGGTCAGCTTCGAGCTGGCGTCCCACGCTGCGGGAGGCCGGCGATGTTCTTATCGCGCCTCCAGGCGCAGATCAGCGGCGTCATGTCGAGCGCAGATGCAGGCTGCAGGGAGTTGTGGTTTTTTGAGGAGCCGTTCCCCTCATGGCAAGCATCTAAGGCTACTGGCCGTTCCCCTCACGGCGGGCAGGAAAAGCAAGGTCGGTGGCCGTTCCCCTCACGGCGAGAAGGTCAGCTTCGTCAGCTTTGAACTATTTCTATATTCTGCGCGCTGGGTGCTATGTTGGTACTGTCCCTGTCCCTGTCCCCTATTCTGTGATGGCCCATTTTCCTCATTTTTCTTCTTTAATATTGGGCAGTCTGCCTTCCAGTGGTTGGGGTCTTTGCAGTAGAAGCAAGCTGTACCTGGTGGGGGTGCGGATGTTGACCTGCTATTGTGTGGTCTCCCTGTACCCTTCCCTCTTCCCCTACCCATGCCTCTGTTGTTTGAGTAAAATCTCTCTTGTGCTACCATCAGTCTAACCTTTTCTTTCTTCATTATTTCTACCTCCATTGTCTGTGCATTTGCCTGATAATCAGAGCAGTATCTTGCTGCTGCCAACACCTTTCCAATTGGCTCTTGTTGCCAACAGACAAATGAAGTTTGTAGGTGTGCCTTGATAGGTGTTTTCAGACCTTGAACAAAGGTGGTGACAAATGCCCACATTCTCCACCAAACTTCTTTAGATCGCTGTTCTGCTGGTAAACTTGCAGAAGACGGTCAAAATAAGTGTTCACACACTCCTCATTTTCCTGTTTGGTATGTTTAATCTTATTCCAATCTACCTTATCCTCCGGAATCTTCTCTTTTAAATATTTTACTACATCCTTATACTTTTCTTCAACCTCTTCTCCTGGTACTCCTCCTTTTCCCCTCCTTGGCTCCCTTTTGGCCAATCCACTTTCTTTTACAATCTTCCCACAAATCCTTTGGCACAATTATGTCAAATAATGTGTCAAAATCTCTCCATAACAGTCCTCCCAGCACTGCCATTCTGTCTAATTCTGTGTACCACTTCCTTGGTTCTTCTCTGAGCTTTGGAAAGTCTTTAATAAAGCACATAATATCCTCCCTGGACCAGGGGACGTGGACATATGCCAAGTCGTTGTCCTTACTACCTGGTGGGGGGGGGTATCTCCCGTAGGGGCATAATCAGTGCCGGTAGTGCTGTTGTTGCGGGGGCCGGTTTTTCTACGTATTGTCTGTTCTGATGTTTTGTGAAGGCGTCCACTAGTAGCGTACCTTCCACCATCTGTTGTAATATATTCTGACATTTAGTCGTGTCTGATTTCAGTATTCGCTTTTGTGTTGTGGGCGAGTCATGTGGGGATGAAGTAGCACTATTTGTTTTACTAAAACTGTCTCGCCTATTCTGCGGCAGAGGCTGTTTAGTTCCTTCGAGGGCCTGCTCTATTGCTGTAATGTCATGGATCGTTTGTAGCGTGTATGTACAAGCGTCCCATAACAGGGATTGCCACTGGCTTAATGTTAGGAGGTCGTCTGCTGACGCGTCGTCGAACAGTTGTAGCCATTCGCGGTCTATTAGTTTTGGCAGCGTTATGTCTTTGTGTGCGCATTGAGCCCGCAGCTGTCTTTTTTTATAAGCATGTTTGCTGGCAGCATGTACAGCTTCGTTCCTCATTAGTCGCAAGACTGCAGTGTCTTGGACAATGTCCAAGTCTATTTGTCTTGGACAATGTCCAAGTCTATTTTGGCAGCTTCTTCGTTGAGAAGCCTGCGTGTTAAAGCTCTAGCAGCTTTCTGCTGTGCATCAGTTAGCTCAGTGGGTGATGGCGTGGGAGTGGAGGGTGGAGTGTCATCGTCTGTTTTAGGGACGGGAGTTTGTAGTGCACCTTTCATTCGTCCCATCAAAAGATCCTCAAGTAGTGAGTCCTCTTCACCCCCTCCCTCCTTACTGTCTTTGTTTTCCTTTGTAACAGAAATGCATGGGTACACTCCAACCACATCCATCACTATCTTCCTCCTATTCTCATTTATTTTCTGTTTTGCCATCTCATTTAACATTCTGTTCTTAACATCTACTAACTCCCTATGGACCTTTGATTTCACGTCGTTAGTTGCACGCATGTCACGCAAGACCAAGTCCCACTGATAAAAAGATTCCCACTCGGTCGGCCTTATCTTTTTTCCTTTTAATTTCAACATTTGTCTAAGATATGACAACTTGTTTGTGTCGTAAGTCCCGTTACATGGAAATTGTAAGTCTGGTCTTTTAGCTGTCAGATCATGCCATTTGTGTATAAACAGTATGGAACTGAGTCCTTGGCGTATCGCCACAATGTAAGCTGGAGAGTCCTTGGGCGAAGCTGGCTGACTGCTATTTAAATCATTTTTACTTGTGCAGTTCCCCATGGTGAGAGAGAGTGTGCGTGTTGAAGTGCAAGCACTAACCTTCCTTGCCTTACTATTAGACCTCAAATATACCAGACAGATACTACAGATACACAATACACTGGGTGGACGAACGTTCTGTGCTGTTCAGCCACGCTTCAGCTGTTTGCAATATCAGAGGAAGCCATTCGTCATGCAGTCAGACAGTTGAATTGATACCAGTTCACCAAAGCTTTCATAAGTAGGAACGAGAGAGTGTTCTGGGTGCTTATTACTGGCATCCCTTGAACACAATGGAGGGTGACAGGAAAGTATTTAGAAGAAAGATTAGTGGTTCCGTCTGCTTGCAATCTCCCAGTATCCCTTAAGTGGATGGGAGGGGCGGCTAGACAGAATTGAAGACCGTATGGCTGGTGCCAAGAGGTCCAGTCATTCAAATAAACAGTGCAGAAGAGGTGCAATTCAGATAATACACAGAAAACATAAAGGCAGCACTTTTGCACCCTGAGCAGCAGCGCTGTTGTAGAGAAGTGATGTGAGTGGGTGGTGAGTGTTCTAATCCCAGAATATTAACAGTGGACACATGAAAAATATTATTGGTAATCCAGAGGACACAAGGAATAAAATGCAAGAGGACATAAGGAAGAAAACGCAGGTGGGAGGTAAGATACAGTATAGGGCAAAGAGAAATAAGTCTAGCCAGTCCATTGTGGAGGGGTGGGGATATTAAGAGACATTATGTATGGTGGTAAATAGTGATGGAGGGTGGCGAAGTTGGTTGTCAGGTATAGCAGCATCAATTATGTCAGTCACGTAGCGTCACAATACCCAAACAAAAGAGTAACCTGACAAGTACTCAAAACATCCTACAAGCCTAACAGTATCTAACCACAACGTATGAGAGGAACATTACAATGATGCAATAAAAAAATGCAGAGAAACCCACTATTATAGATAATAGAACAACTGACACTCCCTCCTCTTTGTGGCTAGGAGCAACCCTAGACACAACAGGAGACCTCCTTGGGCATCCCGCCGGAGGCTGCCAGCGGCGCAGTTGTGAGTCAGGGCGATCCAGCTGTGCATGCATGAAAGCTGAGATATTGGGCCAGGGTCTGTGGGGAGGGGAGTTAGCTGGACCGGAATCAGAGCTCATGAAAACATCGAATTAGTTCCACGTAAAAGAACAACCTGGTGCAACCTCAAAGAGCAGCCGAGCTGGCAACAAAACATACAATATCGTATCTGCACATGAACTGTGTGCAGCCACAGGGGCGCCTCTACCGCTACCACCTGCACCTGGGGAGCGAATCTGCCACAACTCTAAAACGAGGGGCTACCTGCTACAACCCAACCTGGAGCATAAAAAGAACTCCAAAACATAGAACTCACCAGTGGATGGTTATTCTGGCAAAAGCATACCGACCTCAGCTGCCGTCAATGGGAAGCAGCCACAAAGATCCACCACCCCCATAGGCCGGGGGCTCTCTGCAGGCTAGACAGGGGGGAGCAGAAGTTCGCCCTCCAAGGTAGACCGCCAGCCAAGTGCTGCTACGCACCAGGGAGTCACTGCGTGCAGGGAAAGCGCAGACGGACGCCGCCCCAGGCCAGTCAGGGTGGGTATGTGGACCAGAGGCTAAAAATGGAGAGTAAAAACGTACATCAGAGAAATTGAGGCAGAGATCGGTAGCAAAGTCAGAGGTCCATAACCACAAAACGGCGCAGGAGCCAAGGCCCGGTCAGCACCACGAAACGTGCGCTAACCCTAAACAGATGTACAGTCCTCAACAGAGTGGTGACAGGTAAAGAAATATATAATCAGAGCCAAAGTAAGAGCACAGAAAAAAGTAAGAAGAACGATCGTTATGACAGCCATAGCAGCTGGAAATGTGCAAGAGGTGTAGACAACCGCTGGACACAAGCCCAGTGTATCTGGCACCAGAAAAGCAAAGAAGGGAACAGAGTCATATAGTTGTGCTGAAAGACGGGAAACAGGAGTCAGGGATATGACAAGAACAACTTACGGACAGAAAACCCCCAGCAGCCACGGAACGGAGGGAGAGAGAAGATAAAAAATAAGCTATCAAACCTCAGGCCTCCGAAGTCAGAGAGAAGCCGAGCGCAACCGTCAGCGCAAGGTGAAACCGGTCATGTCATCGATCCTGGGACCGCATTTTCACACCAAATGTGGAAACTGAAATAAAGAATGAGAAATAATACCACAAATACAATTCTCTGTCAGCACAAATGATGGCACAATTTATTGGAGACTAACAAACAATGCAAATACTTGCAGCACGGAGACAAACAGCATAGATACTGAATGCCTAAAGATGTGACGTTTCTGACAGTTTTTTTATAGGCCCGAACACAAAGGATGCAGCATCATAATATACGTAACACAAATTAAGCATAGTGTAATTGACCAGTTAGCGAAGGCCTAAGCAGCACCATACCAATTAAGGCCCGAAAAGTACTGTTGCTGACCACGTGTCCCAAGTGGGCAGTTTATGGGACTTTCCACCGTAATGCAATATATTATGTTGGTATTTTTCCATAACCTGTGCACCAGAAACATTTCGCAATACAATATGCTGAAATGTGCAATATGCTGAAATATCTATAGCTAAGCATTTCTATTTTCGGTTCTTTGTTGTGCAAGACTTGCGTTACAGTAGCAGCTTTACTTAAGACAAAATGGCAACGTACAGCCATTTTGTGCAGTGATTTCTTGTGTGTTTGACATCGCGGGGCCCAAGGAATAGATTTCAAGCATTTGGTATCACAAAAGAAAGCTGGTTTCTACACTCCCTGTATTAGCCATTTCTATGGCACTTTGCAGCAAGTGAATTGCCTTTTGTGGCTTTAATAGTCAATGGATTACTTATTTGGCAACTCAGTGAGATGATACACGTGAGAGGGACTTCCAGTGCATACCCTAATACAGCATGCATGGGACATTGACCACTACCCACAGCCTGTTTCCACCCGACATACTCCCGCTGGGAGCAACGCTTTACCTTTGGGGACTCGGAGTCCCAGCAGCCTTTGCCAGCCGCCAACGTGCTCCAAAGCGCGCCAGGAGACCCGCGACATCGTAGTCACAGCCTGTTTCCACCCGACATACTCCCGCTGGGAGCAACGCTCTGCCTTTGGGAACTCGGAGTCCCAGCAGCCTTTGCCAGCCGCCAACGTGCTCAAAATCGCGCCAGGAGTCCCGCGACATCATAGCCACAGCCTGTTTCCACCCGACATACTCCCGCTGGGAGCTGTGAGAACGTGGCCTGGTATATGCTGTCCACTAATTAAAGTGGGCACCCTGTACCAGTCCACATGACCCTTATGATGTATGAGGTCAAGATAACCTTTAGAAAGCTACCCTAGTGGTAGCTGTGGAGAGCAGCCTTCAGGCTTAATCTTGAAGGAATGTAAAGCAGCTTGTTTTACCAGAATATCACCTCCTGAATGACTAAATGAAAGGAGAACCACACAGTAGTTATATAAAAATATGTATTTATTAATATAACACTCTCTACTAGTCTCTACACGAGATTAGAGCACAAAGCACACAATACTGAATCAATAGAACATTCGTAAGTAGCACAATACACAGCGGGCTCCAGGGGGAGACCGAACCATATACTAAAAAAATTGTATGCAATCACTACTTGACTAGACACAGTACCTAGAGCACGTAGAATCGCTGGGACCCCAAGGAACCACCCAAGGCAGTGACACAGGGAGCCCACGGAGGACGGGTGCAGTGAGGAAACACGACCGTGTGCTCCGTACAACTCTATGGGAAAGTCGCGGTTGCAAAGTTATAGTTTAAGGACACTTCTACGAGGACTTCAAGCAAACCCTTTGGAACATAGGAGGTTCTAGAGCCAACCCATCAGTGAGTACCGAGGTACCCGTGTTACCTATCCCAGAGGAGCCGGGTGCAACGGGGTCAAGTGGTGTTGGAAACCTTCGTCGTTTTCAATGGAGAGTTGCGAAGAAGTGCTGCTGCCGGGAAGGCGAAGAGTGTCCGGTGGAATCCAAGCCTGGATTCTAGGTGAGAGGAACCTGAAAGCAGAGGGGACAGAGTCTGGGTCACTTCAGGTGACCAGGGGCTCGGTAGTCGAATGCCCACTGATGTCGGGTGCTTCAGGTGCGAAGAAGGGAAGCTTGACTCTGCAGCCATGGGGACCAGGAGACGTCGAGGATGACCAGGATCCAGAGGTGAGCTGTCCCACGAAGGATGTCGAGTGCTGAGGGGTCGATGTCCGGCTGGAGCACCAACAAGCCTTGGCAAATGCAACCCATGCAGGAAGGACAAACAGGTTACGGTGTGGACCAGCATGGTCCAGGGGACTCTCCAAGCAATGGGGAGTCAGGGCACGTCTGGAGCAACCAGGGGAGCCCAAGAACAAACAAGGTGACCCTCACCAGGACCCACAAGCCAACGGACCAGGGACCGCGAGGAGACCTCAAGCAAGTCTGCAAAGCACCAGCCCACGGAGCACTCAGTGCGAGGAGGCCGAATTTCTTCAGTGCAAATACTGCTCGGGGTCAGGACTACTCGGAGTCCAATGCACAAGCTCAGGGGTCACCAACAAGCATATGCACTTGCAAATGTACGCGGTGCACAGGGGTTCGGGTCACGCGATCCCCACGAGGGATACTGGTCTCAGAATCGCTGAGAGGGCAGGTCGACCTCAGGGACCTTTGGAAACCCACCTCCTGTGTTGCTGAAATCTTCAGAGTCCTCAGGAGCTCGGGAGATGCAAGCCGCCAAATGCGTTTTGGTGCCTGCTAGTGCAGGGGAGTAACTCCTTTACTCCAAGGGAGATTCTTCAGGTGGCCACCGTCATGCAGACAGTCGAAGTACTTGGTTTCTTCTTAGTAGAATCTTGTCCAGGTAAAATCTAAAGTCCTGTAGCCAGGTAACCCAGTTTATACCCAAGGGAAAGGGTTGGACAGATTCAGGGGACCCTCCAAGGGGAGGGGCAGGACAGAGGGGTGGCTACACCCATGTCCTTTGTCCAGTTTCGCGCCAAAGCAGGACCAATGGCTCCCAGAACTGGTTTGAGCTGGACTATGCACACGGACACCAAATGTGCCCCCAGTGCAGACTTTCTGGCACTCTCGGAGTGCCCCCACCCAGCCCCAATACACTAAAACCTGTCTGGGAGGTGGTCACATGCTTTCCTCTGCTCGAGCTTGGTTCAGCAGCAGGAGAGCAGAATCGGGTCTGTGGCTGGCAGCGTCCATTTTGTGCTGCCCGGGTCGAGAAAGCTGGTACCGGGTAGACCGGTGACCCACAGTTGTGGTTTCAGAAGGGTGGAATCATACCTCCCACACCAGTTACTGGTGTGGAGGTATGATTCCAAGGTGTTTGACACCAAACAGAACATGTTTCTAAGCAGCCTTTTTAAAGTCAGCATTTACCGCAAGGTTATAATGCAACTTAACCTATATGTCTGGCTGCATCACCGACAACCCCGGAGAATGGTCTCCGAAGGCTGCAGAGGGGCTCTGCTCATGCAGGGGAACCCTCTCACGTAAAACCCAGCACCCTGCCTTCAGGATTGATAAGGCCTGCCATAGGGGTGAATGATAGATTTTTAAGTGTAGTGATTTTGATAGGTATAGTGAACCTATATCTAAGTAAGTGGTGCAAGCACCAGCTTACACAGGTTGCTGTAGCAGACCTGTTGTGTCATTTTGAATGGCCTCTCATGGGTGGCATAATACATGCTTCAGCCCATGGGAGGCCTCTGGGGTACCTATGCCCTGGGTACATGGTGTACCATATACTAGGGACTGATAAGGGTACCCCAGTATCCATTCTGGAGTGTACCTAAAGTACATACATAGCAATTTAAGGGAGAAAGCAGATAGCCTGGGGTCCTGGATAGCAGGATCCCAGTCAGACTAGTCCAAAAACAGTGAGACATCAGCAAAAAGTGGGGGTAACCATAAGAAGCAGTGTCGGAGGGTCTCACCAGGTAAACGGGATGTGGGTACCCCGACCGGTATCGGTCCAAACAGCTCCTCCAGGCACAGGGGACTCCAGAACCAAAATCATGACGTACCGCAAAACGGGAGGATAACCCCACCCCCGTATCGTGTATCCTCACAGGGAGCAGGACATTGGGCGAACGCAGCGGAAGAAGGCGGGGCTGACCCCGGAAGAGCCGGGGAACGGCAAGTGAAAAGGGACTACCTCAACGAAGACGAGCGAGCGAGTTGGACGGAGGAAGGAGACGCGGGAGAAACAAGGAGAGAAGAAGGCTTGGGAAAGAGGACCAGAGAAGAAGACGCTGAATCTGAAGAGGACGACGAGCGGTGGAGTGAAGAGTGGTGGCATCCACAGGAGGGCACTGGAGAGCGGCCGCAACTCAGGAGAGTTGCGGCGGAGCCAGTGAGTGACACCGGGAGGGGTGAACAGGGTGGTGGGTTTGAGGGAGGAGGGAGGGAAACGGGCACTTAGTATAACGGGGGCACAAGATATTGTTTCGCACTGAGCACCTGGTGACTACAAGACCTAATTTGGAGATCCCGAATTCAGGGATATACTCTCTCTCTCTTCTCGGTAAATGTGACCGGCTGATTAGACAAAGCCGGATTTCTACACATCACGCTAGGCGACCTGTGAAGAAGCATTCCAGGGCCTATATATATTGATTTCTTTCCGTTTATCTTCGGCCACCCCCCCCCCCCTTCTTTGCCTGCACGATTCCTTGTCTTCTTGGATTAGCAACACCTACCGGGTGTGGTAAGGGGTGCACGTCTTTCTCACCACGTACACTTACTGATTGCTCCTTCTTTTTCCCCTCTCACCGTGAGCCTCCGTGGGAGACCACTAAAGACTGGAGAAGAAGGAAGAGACCGGGAACCCCACATCTGAAGAATCCAAAAGGAGGTCCCTTGAGGAACACAGAAACCCACAACCACCGTTTTTTCTTTTGCCTGAACCTTCCCTTTCACTATAAGAATAAAAGACACTGTCAACATTAAGCGATACATACAGCCTCCGCGTCTGTTTATCCGGCCTGCGCTTCCACAAGCAGATACTACTTTCCTACAGAAGCAACGTTTTGCCTTTGGGGACTCGGAGTCCCAGCAGCCTTTGCCAGCCGCCAACACGCTCAAAAGCACGCGGAGACGCGCCCGGGCCAAGGGCGGGCCCATCCACGCCCCTCGGAGCCCAGAGGAGGCTGGGCTGGGCCAGTCCTCTAATGCCCAGCTTCCAACCTAAGGTTGGCTGTTTCCTTTCTCTAAACATCTTTCATCAAATAAACTAAAAAAAAGAGTGAAATGGATCAATAAATTGGTGAATGAAAATTAAATAACTACTTTCACTCAAACTAACTTGGACTACTGTGCTGTGTCATAAAAAGGAATTACCCTACTTGCTAAAACAGATTGCTCAGAAGGGAGGAACATATGCTCACACCCCTAACCCCAATTGTCAATACGAGGCAGGAAAGGTCCAGAGCTTCGAGTAAAGTTCCTCCAGTACCTTAGGAATCCATATCCAGAACCAGGATCCCTGGACAGTTCGCTTTTCCTTGAAATTCCAACCTAAGGTACTATGTTTTTAACCTTTTCTTGTGACATAATGGTGAGGAGGAAAGGCCCTATGGAGAAAATGGGTGTGGGGACAGTGGCTACACTGGACGCCTTTTTATCCAGAGCAGCGTGCGTACTAACCCACGAAATAGAAATTACCAAGAGGCGATTATCTCTAGACCCCCTCCCCTTCCATCGAGGCCACCTGCAGAGAGGCTCCCCACATGCAGTCTTTACATTTAATGACTTCTCCCAATTCTCCCAACTCACCACGCACTGTGGCGGAAATTGGGACATCTCCACCGGCAACTAACAGGGGGCCTGCATATTCCCCCTCATATCGATCTCCCCACTGATCCACCAGCAAAACGATGAAGGGGCGGTGGAACCCTGAAGCCTAGGCCCAAGCCAACAACTTTAAATCGAGCCCAGAAACCCAAGCAAGGAGATTCTAAGATGTCCACAGAGATCCCGGCATCACTATCCTGCGCAAATATCGCACCTCAATCCGTAATATTGGACGAAGCGTTTTGGGCTGGTGTAAGTAACCTATTGTCTGCCTTGCTGGAGCCCTTCTTATCCAAACTGTCAGCTATCGGAGAGCGTTTATCCGGTTTGGAGGTTCAAACCGCTTTGCTTCATCATCCCCCTGACCCCCAACCCACGGAGCGGGCATCTGTTATTGCGGAAAAGGCCTTATGTCAGGACCTCAGCAACATGGGCGTGCTAGGGCCGACTTTGCCGTGCCCTTTACTACCTACTGCTAGCGCTACACTGACAGGTGGGCCGCCTCCTACAGGCTCAGTTTGTCACAATACTCTCAGGGAAAGAGGGAAAGCCAAATTTTACCACCACCAGGTACAACGGGACTTGCACACCAGGCCTCCAAATTTTCGGGGGCCACGGGCAGCGATTCACAGACAATCCAACCACTACTTAGACCATGGGCGAGTACTAATAACCAAGTACACCAAGCGCTACATCTTCTGCCCGCAGCTTCAACCTTAGTCCTACTTTTGGCAAACGTACCACCACTACGCGAAAACCAGCCCGAATCCACTCTACAGCTAATGGACAAATGCCTGCATTGACTTTCAAACCACCTAATGGACACAGGAATGAGAAATTACCCCCCTGTCCCGTGAGATTATTATGGCCCAGAGAGTGGGTTGGGTGGGAAATTCTATGAAATCCATTGATGGTGACTGTGTTGTGGTTAACATTAATAACGCCAAGTGATCAATGCCCTTTTAAGCAATTGTCGTAGAATGGCAGATAGGAGTACTCCGATCATACCCTTATCCCTGGAATAGTTCTACAAGCAGGTTCAAATACAGCCCTTGGGGCAAAGGCAAAAACAAGGCTACCAACCATGCCAGGGGGGAAGCTATAGTAGCACTGTGGGGGTGAGGCTTCATAATAGATTTGCTGCCCTCTCAGATTTGAAGACATGTGACTGACTAACCTCAGCTACTCTCTCTCTTGCTGAAAGGACCGACCCCCCCAGGTAATCAAGCCCTTATGACCTGCCAAGCCTTCAAATATCAAGTTTTGTTAACATTAGTAAGACCCGACTAGCCCCTTGGAGTGTGTCAGGAATTAACTCTAAACTGGGAGACGAGCAATGGCACAAAATCTGGGACCCCTTGAAGGTTATCTTCTTCCAAGAAACGTGCCACGGAACCCGTCTTTGTCTCGGGATACTGGTCCTTCTACACAGTTGCCGTCTACTCAGTGTCAGGCAGAGCGAAGGGTGGACTATTATTTTTAATATCTAAGACTTTCCCCCTCCAAGTAAGGATGGTTGGATCGCAGAATAAACATTTCCATCTGCTCCTAATAGAAGGTACAGGTGATAGTCCATGGCTTTTAATTAACTTCTAGAACAATGAAATGGGGGGGGGTGGTAGAAAGCTGGTAGTAGAGGAACTAAACAAGGAATTGGATAAAGTCAACTCATACGAAAAAGGGCTCCCTGGGTGGGGGATTTTAACGCTCACCCCTGTAAGTATAAAGAAGTCACTGTGTGTGGGCTTACAGACCATCAGGGTAATTCCCTTTTTCACTTCTCCCACAAGGACTATGGGGAAACTCTTAATAAACTCCTTTATATAAGAAACTTGGCGATAACAAATAACACAAATGATGGTAATATAGGGAAAACATTCAGGAGGAACGATTATGAGTCCACCAGGGACTTTATTTTTAGTAAACTCTACAATTAGCGGCAAAGTCAACCACACAGACACTATTTTCACTATTTTCACCTGTTATAGTGATCACGCAATTCTATATAGCTACTTAAACATCCCCCATAAGCCGACCAAACAGCATGAGGTAACAGGAAATATTTTTTTAACTAGGAAAAATGGGTACCAACTGAAGTGGGCGCAGGTGGTTAAACAGAACTTGGCCCATGTACCCATACCACAAACAAGGGATGACATTTTACTATGCTTGTCCGTGGGGTTCCCTCCAGCATTCCTGGTCTCCCACTTTAGAGCCTTGATAGAGAAGCTAAAGGATGCACTGACCCGTCCCAAGCGTGCTAACGGGCCAAAGGCCAGAGGCTGGCTTGATCCAGCATGCTCGTTGTAGGAGAGTAGGATCTGCTTATAGTTACCCCCACTTTTTGCTGATGTTTCACTGTTTTTCGACTTAGCCAGACTGAGGCCCTGCCACTCAGGACCCCAGTCTGCTTTCTACTCTAAATTGATTGCATGTACTTTAGGTACACTCCAGATTGGATTCTGGGGTACCCTTATAAGTCCCTAGTATATGGTATACTATATACCCAGGGCATAGGTACCCCAGAGGCCTACCAGGGGCTGCACATATATTGTGCCACCCCTGGGAAGCCTTTTAAAATGACACCACAGGTCTGCTACAGCAGCCTGTGTAAGGTGGTGTATGCACCCCTTACTGAGATATAGGTTCCCTATATCTCTCCATATCACTGCACATGTAAACCTATCAGTCACCCCTATGGCAGGCCTTAACAATCCTGAAGGCACGGTGCTCATGTGAGAGGGTGCCCATGCATGAGCAGAGCCCCTCTGCAGCTTTCGGAATCTTCATTCCGGGATTGTTTGTGATGCAGCCAGACCATATACTCTTAAGTGCATTATAACCTCGCTGTAAATGCTAACTTGAGAATGGCTGCATGGAAACATGTCGTGTTTGGTGTCAAACACCTTGGAATCATACCTCCACCCCAGTACTGGGGTGGGAGGTATGATTCCTCCCTCCTAGAGGGAGAGACATGGCACCACTGGTACACCCAGTACCAGCTTAACAGAACCCTGGCATCACAAAATGGATGCTGCAGCCACAGACACGTGTCTGCCCTCCTGCTGCTGGATGAAACTCCGGCAGGGGAGGCCTGGACAATAGGTTTCCTGTCGCAGGGAGGTGTGACCACCTCCCCGACAGGCTTTAGTGTATTGGGGCTGGGTGGGTGCACTCCAAGAGTGCTTTGAAGTCTGCACTGGGGGCACATTTGGTGTCCCTGTGCATAGTCCAGCTCAAACCGGTTGCAGGGGCTACCAGCCCCTGCTCTGGTGCGAAACTGGACAAAGGAAATGGGTGTAGCCACGCCTCTTTCCTGACCCTCCCATAGGTGGTACCCAGAGTTTGTCCCACCCCTTCCTTGGGTATAAAGTAGGAACCCTGACTACAGGACTTTAGATTACACCTGGACGAAACTCTGATACTGAATCCTGGAACTTTGACAATCTACATTGAACTAGATGACTGAAGAATCTCCCTTGGAGTAAAGGAGTTACTCCCCTGCAAGGCAGGCACCTTTAACGCAACTGACCGGTTGGCATCTCCGAAGCTCCTGCAAATTCCGAAGAATCTTGCCACACAGGAGGTGGGTTTTCCGAGGTCTCTGAGGTCGATCTGTGCCCACAGTAAGTCTGAGGCCCGTATCCCGGTGGAGACCGTGCAAACCGAACCCCTGGACACCCCGACCATTTGCAGAAGCATCAGCTTTCCGGCGACCCCTGAGGCTGAGCTTTGGGTTGCTTGCAGCCCTGACCCCGAGCAGTACTCACACCGAAGATTGCAGGCCTACACTCAACGAGTGTTCTGTGGGCCGCCATTTTGTGATTCCTCTCGAGGTCCCTTTGCGATCCCTGGTCCGTTGACCTGTGGGTCCCCAAGAAGGCAACTTTAATTTTGATTGGGCTTCCCTGGTTGCTCCAGATGTTCCCTGACTCTCCATTGCTTGGGGAGTCCCCAGGACCTTGCTGGCCTGCACAGAAGCATCTTTTCTCTTCCTGCGTGGGTTGCTGTTGCCAAGGCTTGTTGTGGTCATTCCGATGACCGACACCCCAGCACTCGACATCCTTCGTGGGACAGCTCGAATCCGGCTCCTGGTCGTCGTCGACGTCTCCGGGACCCCGTGGCTGCAGAGTCCAGCATCACCTCTTCGCACCTGAAGCACCCGACATCGGTGGGCATTCGATTGCTCCGCTCCTGGTCACTGGCAAGTGACCCAGACTCTGTCCCCTCTGCTCTCAGGTTCTTCACATCCTCAATCCAGGCTTGGATCAACCCGGACACTTTCCTTCTTCATGGCAGCAGCACTTTGCAGCAGATCGCCATTGAAAACGACGGCGATTCCCGACACCTTTTGACACCTATGCACCCGGCTTCCCTGGGTGAGGTAACTCAAGTACTCCGGGGCTCACGTGGGTGTTGGCCCTAGAAACCCTTAAGTCTAAAGGAGTTTTCTGAAAGTCCTCTCCTAAGTGTCCTTTATCTTTAAAATTCCAACCGCGACTTTCCGCATTGAATCCGACGGCGCTCACGGCTGTGTTCTCACACTGCACACTTCCCCCGTGGGTCCCCTGTGTCACTACCTTGGGTTGTTCCTTGGGGTCCCAGCGATTCTACGAGCTCTAGGCACTGTGTCTAGTCAAGTCGTGGTTCTTATACCACTTTCTTAATATATGGTTTGGTCTCCCCCTGGAGCCCATTGTATATTGTGCTATTTACTGTCGTTTTAATACTGTGATAGTGTGTATCTTGGACTCTAATCTCATAAGGCGATTAGTAGTGAGTGTTTAGAAATAAATACATATATTTTATATATATCTTGTGTGGTTCTCCTTTCATTTGGTCATTCAAGATGTTATAATCTGGTAAACCAAGCTGCTTTACACTCCTTCAAGACTTAGCCTGAAGGCTGCTCTCCACAGCTATCACTAGGATAGCTTTCTATAAGGTTGCCTTTAAACGTACCATCAATAAGGGTCGTTTGGACTGATGCAAGGTGCCCACTATAACTAGTGGACAGCATATGCCAGGCCAGCTTCTCACATTGGTGTGCAGCGGTTGGATTCAAGCTTGCTATTGCTTTACCAGATAATCTCTTTGAGTGACTAACTGAAAACCACTATAGGTACATAGGTACATATAAATCAAGTTTAGAATACAGTAAGTTCTACTGAACTTAGAGTTGTGTGTCAAGGGCTTAGCACACCCTTTCTACAACTCAAGAGAGTTTAGTAGGTCCCACTAGAGTAGGTAGGTGCATACACCACACCACACTAGTCATGTCTTCAAGGGCAGAAACCAGTGGGTCTCTCCCAACTAAGTATGACCAGGTCTCATACCAGGAATTGAGGACTATGTGTGCCTCAAGGAAATTGAAGACAGGGAAAAGCCAATCCACACAACATCTTATACAGTTGTTGCTAGCAGATGACCTCAGAAAGACTCCAGGGTCTGATGAGGCTGGCAGAGGGGGTGGGGCAGTTGAAGAGGAAAGGCAAGGTAGTGAACACTACTATGACCCAGACTCTGATGCTGGCCAGGGGGATCAAAATGATTCCCACCTGGAAAATCCAATTCTTCCTGAAGGTGAGGAAGGCGACCCCAGTGGGGTTCTCTTTACCCCACCTGGAAGGGTTAATCGTCTACCAAGAAGATCAAGATCTCCTTCTGAGGAATCTAATCATTCTAGTACTCCTATAGGGTCCTCTGCTTCTCATAAAAGGTCATCCTCTTATGAGAAGAAATGCCAACTGCTTGAGTTTGAGAGAGCAAAGCTCAGAATCAAGAGAGCAATTGGTCTTAGACAGGGAATGCCTGGAGCTTCAGAGAGCTTCTCAAAAGTTGGGACTAGAGTCCCATGGTGGCAGCCACAGTGTCCCTAGAGGTAGAGATCATACTCATGACCATAGGAACCTGAACAAGATTGTCCCTCCCTACCAGAGTGGTGATGACATCCACAAATGGATAACTGCACTTGAGAGGGCCTGTAAGGTACAGAGGGTCCCTCAGGAGCAGTGGGCAGCAATCTTGTGGCTCTCCTTTGCAGACAAAGGTAGAGACAAACTCCTCACTGTAAGAGAAGAGGATGCTGATAATTACAAAGTCCCGAAGAGTGCACTGATTGATGGTTTTGGCCTAACCACTGAACAATACAGGTTAAAGTTCAGAGATACCCAAAAGGCACAGACCCAGGACTGGGTTGACTTTGTTGATTGTGCTACTAAGGCTCTGGAAGGCTGGTTACTTGGCAGTAAGGTGTGTGATTTCAAAGGATTGTATAATTTAATCATGAGAGAGCAGATCCTTAATAACTGTCAAAATCAACTGTTGCATCAGTACCTGGTGGACTCTGATCTGACCTCTCCCCAAGAATTAGGTCAGAAGGCAGACAAGTGGGTCAGAACCAGCGTGAGGCAGAAGGTTCAAAACCCAGGTGGTGACCCTAAGAAGCAAGATTCCAAAAACTCTGATAAGGGTGGGGAGAAGGGTAAAGACCAGAAGTCTTCTCAAGAGCCCCAAAAATCTGCATCTGGTGGGGAGTCCCAATCTAACAAAGGAAAAGGCCAGAAAAAGCCATGGTGTAAAATCTGTAAGCAGAAAACCCATTGGACTAGTGATTGTACCAAGACCAAAGACTCAACTCTAGCCACCATTGCCCCGAAGGCAACTGTTCCCCCTAGTACAGCTCCAAGTGGTGGTGTCCCAGCTAAGGGTGTAGTAGGGCTAAACGTGGGATCTGAGATGGACTCTGGCCTAGTCAGAGTTCCAACGCAGGCTATGTTGATCTGTGATGGAGGCATGGATATGGCCTCCTTATTTGTAAGCCCCAGTAATCTGGGCAAATACAGACAACAGCCTATGATTAATGGAAGAGAGGCTTTGGCATTCAGGGACACAGGAGAAAGTGTCACAATGGTGACAAAAGATCTTGTAGCCCCTGAGCAGATCATACTTGGTGAAATGTACCAAGTGACCAATGCTAGCAATGTCAGGACAGACCATTCCCTGGCAGTTGTTAATTTCTCCTGGGGAGGGGTAACTGGCCCTAAGGGTCAACCTCTGGCTGCCTACAGCTTGGGGTTGGGTCCCTTTGGTTGGAACACTGGAGAGACATGGTAGGTTTGGAACCACTTGGTCCCAGGTTTGCCTTTGCCCAACAGAGTCCATCTGGGGTGGTCCCTATTCAATGGTAAGAGGGGTCCCTCAGTGTGTGGAGGAAGTTTCACCTGGCTAGGGCTACTAGACTGGGTTCCCCTAATCTGTTGATGGGGGTGGGGTTCCTCTGGGCAGTGGGTCTTTAGGGGTCCACTGACCTCCCTGACCTCTGCAGCTCTAGGCTGATTGAGGTAGGGTAGAGAGGGGCAGGATACCTGCTCCAGACTGGGTAGCACCTTGGAAGGGTCCCTTGCCATCAGGGGTATTGCCAGGCCAGGCCTGACCACCTCTGGGGCAGTTCCTTCACTAGGGGTAGGATCAGTTCCCTGAGGAAGCTGACCCTTACCTATAGTCTGGGGGAAAGAAGACTTTTCTTCAACCCTTCTGCTCTCTTGTGGAGTAGAGTGGGCCATTCTTTCAGGCTCCACCTCTCCAAAATTTCCCTGGGATTGGGCTGAGGCCCTAAGAGCCCCACCAACTTTCTCAGGGAAGCCTAACATTCTTATATGGGCCTGGTATTCAACTTCAGCCCAGGCTGAAATTTCCAGATCATTGCCCAACAGGCAATCTACAGGCAAGTTTGGGGACACTGCCACTCTCTTTGGGCCAGTGACCCCTCCCCAGCTGAGATTGACTATGGCCATGGGATGATCTATTCTAATACCATCAATGTTGGTCACCTGGTACTTAAACTCAGGTAAAAGCTGTTGAGGGGGGACTAGTTTCCCTGTCACCATGGTGACACTAGCCCCTGTGTCCCTGAATGCCAAAGCTTTCTGACCATTTATCAGTGGCTCCTGTCTGTACTTGCCATCTATTCGTCACCTGGTGTAACTGCACCATACTGTGTGGTATAAGGACATCTTTTGGTCACCTGGTGTAACTAAGCCATGCTATCTGCCATAGGGACATCTATTGGTCACATGGTTGTAACTGCAACATACTATGTGCCACAAGGACCTATATTGGTCACCTGGTGTAGGTCACCATGCTATGTGCCACAGCTGCATCTATTGGTCACCTGGTGTAACGGCACCATGCAATGTGCCATAGGGACACCTATTGCTCACTTCGTGTAAGGTAGCCATTCTGATAGCCAGTGGGACACCTATTGGTCATCTGGTGTAATTGCACCATGCTATGTGCCACAGGGACTATTATTGGTCCCAGATTCCAGACAGTGAGTGCCTGTCTGCAAGTTGAGCGGTGGGTCCGCCATTTTAACAGATCTCTAGCGTGTGCGCTACGAGGAAATCAGGCACTGGTTCACATCTGTTCCGGAAGTGGACTACACTCCACCAGACCGGCCGGGTCGGAATTATCAGCAGCAAAGTGATTTCCCTAAAGATATCGATGCTCTGCCTCACAGCCCTGAAGAAGTCACGGGATACTTCCCATTGTAACGAAACACGTGTTGGCTGGTTGTGTCATTCTAACGATATAAGATTAAATAACTCAAGAAATTCTGAACCACTTGAATGGACTCTTTATGACCACTCTCCAGAGACTTCATCAACCATTATCTTCACCCTGTAACGTGTGCCCAGGAACTTTTTTTTCTGTGAATTGTGTGGGTCTCTACCCATACACATATAGGGGTTATAGGGTAATTCCCCTACTTGACTGCACTGTGTCACACTTTAGGCTCACATACCATACGCACACATAGCAAGGCGCCATACTTCCTGGCACGTCCAAAACCCTACTCCCGAGACAAAACCGCTTTCACAATGCTATGCTGGTCGTAATGCTAGAATCACACACGTTGCAATTGACAAACAATAGTGCGTTGCGTAACGATACAATCCTGTGCTGGGCAAAGGATAAATAATACAATGCGCAACGATACACCCCGGTACCTGCAATGGGAGAAATAATGCAATGCGTACCGCTACAATCATGTACTGCGCAATGAAGGAATAATGCAATGTGTCACACCCCCAATCACGTACTTTGCAATGAAGAAGCAATGCGCGCCGCTACAATCCTGTACTTTGCAATGAAGAAATAATGCAATGCGCAGCTACAATTATGTACTTTGCAATGAAGAAATAATGCAATGCAGACCGCTACAATCCTGTACGTTGCAATGGAGAAATAATGCAATGCGTAGCGCTACAATCGTGTACTTCGTTATGCAGAAATAATGTCAGGCGTCATAAGACAGTCCGGCAGTTCGTTAGCAGCAATATTGGCAATGTGTATTACGACAGTCAGCCTCTTCGATAACAGTTGCCCCCCACATGTATCAATGATGACACAAAGTACAGGTTCTCACTCTGGCCCCAGTACTGCCACTTCTGAATGCAGTATGGGCCACCACTCTGAGCCGAAGCAAAGACTCACGCCGCCAGAAGGACTGAGAGGCCGAGAGAGTGTCCCTCCGAGCCCGCGCCCCGCCCAGGCAGTGATCCACGTTACCTGGGGGCGCGACCCCACTCTCCTCTCCTCCTTCAGCGAACTGGGCCTTCCGTGTAGAACTTTCTCAATGGGCCTCAGCGGCTCGGCCTGGCAGCTCAGCTCCTCCGGGGCTGCCGGTCCGGACCGCGACTGTTAGGAAGGTCTCCGGCGGTCGCAGGGCACACGTACCCCAAGCCCCTGAGATTTCGTTACTCCGGGTCCACTTCACCACAGCACCCTCCGGGTCTCCTCTGGCACAAAGCCACACACACAACGCTGATGGGACTTCACGTCGACTCCGAGTGCACGTTCACCAGGCACTCCTTCCTGCGGTCTCAGTTGGCACCAAGACAAGCACACCGCGCTGCAGAGACTCACTTTCTTCCGGTGCACACGATGATCAGCCGAACACCTCCACAGTCCCAGGTTGCACCAAAGCACGCACACTGCTTCACTGAGACTTACTCCAACTCCGGTGCCCCGATATCCAGGTGCTCTCCACCAACGTCTCTGGTGCACCCCGATATGCACCCTGCGCGCTCGAGACTCACTCCGCTTCCGATGCACACGTTTACTAGGCGCTCCTCACCAACGCCTCCTGTGCACCACAACATGCACCCTGCGCGTCCGAGACTCACTTCACCGCCGATGCACCCGCTGACCAGGCGCTCTTCACCAACGCCTGCGGTGCACCACGACATGCACCCTGCGCGTCTGAGTCTCACGTCACCTTCGGTGCACACGCTAACCAGGCGCTCTTCACCAACGCCTCCTGTGCACCACGAGATGCACCCAGCGCGTCCGAGTCTCCCTTCTCCTCCGTGTGTCCAAGATCATAGGGCACACCTTCCGAGGGTCTCAAGCTGCCACAACACACGCCCACAGCGTCGCTTGAAACTTCTCCGGAAACGTTTATGTTCCTGTGTTTCCAAACAGGGTGGCAGCTCACCTCGGGCCCTTGGGGGGTAACAAAAGACAGCACAAAGCACAGTCTTCTTCAAGCAGGGGGATCCAGCGCACGAAGCACAGTCCCAACAGCCTCTTCCTTGGTTAAAACAGCAAACTGCAGACCAGGCCCAGATCACGAAGCAAGTATATGCATCATGCTATGTGCCATAGGGACATCTATTGATCACTTGGTGTAACTGCTCCATATTATGTGCTACAGGGTCATCTATTTGTAACTTGGTTGTAATTACACCATGCTATGTGCCACAAGGACCTCTATTGGTAACCTGATGTAAGTGCACAATGATATGTGCCACAGGGGCATCTATTGGTCACTTGTTGTAAGTGCACCATGATATGTGCCACAGGGACCTCTATTGGTCACTTGGTGTAACTGCAACATGCTATGTGCCATAGGGACACCTATTGCTCAACTGGTGTAACTGTACCATGCTTTGTGCCACAGGGACATCTATTGGTCACCTGGTGTAACTGCACAAAGCTATGTGCCACAGGGACATCTATTGGTCACTTGGTGTAAGTGAAACATTCTGTGCGACAGGGACACCTATTGGTCACCTGGTGTAACTGTAACATGCTTTCTGCAATACGAACATCTATTAGTCACTTGGTGTAACTGCACCATGAAATGTGCCATTGGGCCATCTATTTGTCACTTGGTGTAACTGCAGTATGCTCTGTGCCACAAGGACCTATATTGGTCACCTGCTGTAAGTGCACCATGCTATGTGTCAAAGGGACATCTATTGATCATCTGGTGTAATTGCCCTATGCTATGTGCCGCAGGGACATCTATTGGTAATACAGTGTAACGGCACCATGCTATGTGCCACAGGGACATCTATTGGTCACCTGGTGTAACTTCACCATGCTATGTGCCTCAGGGACATCTATTAGTCAGCTGGTGTATCTGCACCATGCTATGTGCCACACGGACATCTATTGGTCACTTGGTGTAACTGCACTATGCTCTGTTCCACAGGGACATCTATGGGTCATCTGGTGTAACTGCACCTTGCTATGTGCCAAACGGACATCTATTAGTCAACTGGTGCAACTGCACCATGCTGTGGGGTATAGGGACATCATTTGGTCACCTGGTGTAAGTGCACTATGCTATGCGCCACAGGGACATCTATTGGTCACCTGGTGTAACTGCACCATGCTGTGGGGTATAGGGACATCATTTGGTCACCTGGTGTAAGTAGACCATGCTATGTGCCATAGGGACATCTATTTGTCACCTGGAGCATGTGCACCTTGCTATGTGTCATAGGGACATCTATTGGTTACCTGGTGTAAATGCACCATGCTATGTGCCAATGGGACATCTATTGGTAGATTAGTGTAACAGCCCCATGCAACTCCATCATGCTGTGTGCCATAGGGACATCTGTTGGTCACCTTGTGTAACTGCACCATGCTATATGCTACAGGGACATCTATTGGTCAGCTGGTGTAAGTGCAACATTCTATGTGCCAATGAGACATCTATTGGTCACCTGCTATAACTGCACCATGCTATGTGCCACAGGGACATCTATTGGTCACCTGGTGTAATTCACCATGCTATGTGCCACAGGGACATCTATTGATCATCTGGGGTAATTGCCCTATGCTATGTGCCACAGGGACATCTATTGATAATACGGTGTAACGGCACCATGCTATGTGCCATAGGGACACTTATTGCTCAATTGGTGTAACTGCACCATGCTTTGTGCCACAGGGACATCTATTGGTCACCTGGTGTAACTGCACAATGCTATGTGCCACAGGGACATCTATTGGTCATCTAGTGTAACTACACCATGCTATGTGCCACATGGACATCTATTGGTCACCTGGTGTATGTGTACCATGTTATGTGCTACAGGGACTATTATTGGTCAAATTGTATAACTGCACCATGCTATGTGTCACACGGACATCTATTGGTCACCTGGTGTAACTGCACTATGCTCTGTGCACCATACGCTGTGGTATAGAGGACATCTTTTGGCCAAATGGTTGTAACTGCACCATGCTATGTGCCTCAGGGACATCTATTAGTCAGCTGGTGTATCTGCACCATGCTATGTGCCACACGGACATCTATTGGTCACCTGGTGTAACTGCACTATGCTATGTGCCACAGGGACATCCATTGGTAATACAGTATAACGGCACCATGCTATGTGCCACAGGGACATCTATTGGTCACCTGGTGTAACTTCACCATGCTATGTGCCTCAGGGACATCTATTAGTCAGCTGGTGTATCTGCACCATGCTATGTGCCACACGGACATCTATTGGTCACCTGGTGTAACCGCACTATGCTCTGTTCCACAGGGACATCTATGGGTCATCTGGTGTAAATGCACCTTGCTATGTGCCAAACGGACATCTATTAGTCAACTGGTGCAACTGCACCATGCTGTGGGGTATAGGGACATCATTTGGTCACCTGGTGTAAGTGCACTATGCTATGCGCCACAGGGACATCTATTGGTCACCTGGTGTAACTGCACCATGCTGTGGGGTATAGGGACATCATTTGGTCACCTGGTGTAAGTAGACCATGCTATGTGCCATAGGGACATCTATTTGTCACCTGGAGCATGTGCACCTTGCTATGTGTCATAGGGACATCTATTGGTTACCTGGTGTAAATGCACCATGCTATGTGCCAATGGGACATCTATTGGTAGATTAGTGTAACAGCACCATCCAACTCCATCATGCTGTGTGCCATAGGGACATCTGTTGGTCACCTTGTGTAACTGCACCATGCTATATGCTACAGGGACATCTATTGGTCAGCTGGTGTAAGTGCAACATTCTATGTGCCAATGAGACATCTATTGGTCACCTGCTATAACTGCACCATGCTATGTGCCACAGGGACATCTATTGGTCACCTGGTGTAATTCACCATGCTATGTGCCACAGGCACATTTATTGGTCACCTGGTGTAAGTGCACCATGCTATGTGCCACAGGGACATCTATTGATCATCTGGGGTAATTGCCCTATGCTATGTGCCACAGGGACATCTATTGGTAATACGGTGTAACGGCACCATGCTATGTGCCATAGGGACACCTATTGCTCAATTGGTGTAACTGCACCATGCTTTGTGCCACAGGGACATCTATTGGTCACCTGGTGTAACTGCACAATGCTATGTGCCACAGGGACATCTATTGGTCATCTAGTGTAACTGCACCCTGCTATGTGCCACATGGACATCTATTGGTCACCTGGTGTATGTGTACCATGTTATGTGCTACAGGGACTATTATTGGTAATACGGTGTAACGGCACCATGCTATGTGCCATAGGGACACCTATTGCTCAATTGGTGTAACTGCACCATGCTTTGTGCCACAGGGACATCTATTGGTCACCTGGTGTAACTGCACAATGCTACGTGCCACAGGGACATCTATTGGTCATCTAGTGTAACTGCACCCTGCTATGTGCCACACGGACATCTATTGGTCACCTGGTGTAACTGCACTATGCTCTGTGCACCATACGCTGTGGGATAGAGGACATCTTTTGGCCAAATGGTTGTAACTGCACCATGCTATGTGCCACAAAAACCTATATTGGTCACCTGCTGTAAGTGCACCATGCTATGAGCCACGTGGACATCTATTGGTCACCTGGTGTAACTGCACCATACTGTGGGGTATAGGGACATCTATTGGTCACCTGGAGCAACTGTACCTTGCTATGTGCCATAGGGACATCTATTGGTTACCTGGTGTAAATGCACCATGCTATGTGCCAATGAGACATCTTTTGGTCTCCTGGTATAACTGCACCATGCTACGGGCTACAGGAACATCTATTGGTCACCTGGTGTAAGTGCACCATGCTATGTGCCACAGGGACATCTATTGATCATCTGGTGTAATTGCCCAATGCTATGTGCCACAGGGTCATCTATTGGTAATACGGTGTAACTGCACCATGCTATATGCCATAGGGACACCAATTGCTCAATCAGTATAACTGCGCAATGCCACAGGGACATCTTTTGGTCATCTAGTGTAACTGCACCATCCTATGTACCACAGGGGCATCTGTTGGCCACCTGGTGTATGTGCACCATGCTATGTGCCACAGGGACATCTATTAGTCACCTGGTGTATCTGCACCATGCTATGTGCCATAGGGACATCTATTAGTCACCTTGTGTATCTGCACCATATTTTGTGCCACAGGGACATCTATTGATCACTTGATGTAAATGCACCATGATATGTGCCACAGGGACATCTATTGGTCACTTGGTTGTAACTACGCCATGCTATGTGCCCCAGGGACATCTATTGGTCTCCGGGTGTAACTGCACCATGCTTTGTGCCATAGAGACATCTACTGTTATCCTGGTGTAACTGCACCATTCTATGTGCCACACAGACAGCTGTTGGTCAACTGGTGTAACTGCACGGTGCTATATGCCAGAGAGACATCTATTGGTCAACTGGTATAAGTGCACCATGCTATATGCTACAGGCACATCTTTAGGTCACTGGGTGTATGTGCATCATGCTATGTGCCATAGGGACATGTATTAGCCACCTGGTGTATCTGCACCATGCTATGTGTACACGGGAAATCTGTTGGTCATTTGGTGTAACTCCACCATAAAATGTGCCACAGGGACATCTATTGGTCACCTGGTGTAATTGCACTATGCTCTGTGCCACAGGGACATCTATGGGTCATCTGGTGTAACTGCACCTTGCTATGTGCCAAACGGACATCTATTAGTCAACTGGTGCAACTGCGCAATACTTTGTGGTATAGGGACATCTTGTGGCCAAATGGTTGTGACTGCACCATGCTATGTGCCACAAGGACCTATATTGGTCACCTGTTGTTGGTGCCCCATGCTATGTGCCACGTGGACATCTATTGGTCACCTGGAGCAACTGTACCTTGCTGTGTGCCACAGGGACATCTATTGGTCACCTGGTGTATGTGCACTATGCTATGCGCCACAGGGACATATATTGGTCACCTTGGGTAACTGCACCATGCTATGTGCCACAGGGACATCTATTTGTATCCTGGTGTAAGTGCACCATACTGTTAGCCACATGGATATCTATTGGTAGCCTAGTGTAACGGCACTATGCAACTCCATCAAGCTATGTGCCACAGGGACATCTGTTGGTCATCTTGTGTAACTGCACCATGCTATGTGCCAAACAGACAGCTATTGGTCAACTGGTGTAACTGCACCATGCTATGTGCCACAGGCACATCAGTTGGTCTCCTTTTGTAAGTGCAACATGCTATGCTCCATTGAGACATCTATTGATCATCTGGTGTAATTGCCCAATGCTATGTGCCACAGGGTCATCTATTGGTAATACGGTGTAACTGCACCATGCTATGTACCACACGGGCATCTGTTGGTCACCTGCTGTATCTGCACCATGCTTTGTGCCACAGGGACATCTATTGATCACTTGGTGTAACTGCACCAAGCTTTGAGCCATTGGTACATCTATTGGTCGCCTGATGTAAATGCACCATAATATGTGCCACAGGGACATCTATTGGTCACTTGGTATAACTGCACCACGATATGTGCCACAGGGACATCTATTGGTCACTTGGTGTAACTGCAATATGCTGTCTGCCACCGGGACATCTGTTGGTCACCTGGTGTAGCTGCACCATGCTATGTGCCATAGAGACATCTACTGTTATCCTGGTGTAACTGCACCATTCTATGTGCCACACAGACCGCGAATGGTCAACTGGTGTAACTGCACCATGCTATGTGCCACGGGCACTTCTATTGGTCTTCTGGTGGAAGTGCAACATGCTATGTGCCAATGAGGCATCTATTGGTCACCTGGTATAACTGCACCATGCTATGTGCCACAGGGACATCTATTGGTCACCTGGTGTAAGTGCACCATGCTATATGCCACAGGGACATCTATTGATCATCTGGTGTAATTGCCCAAAGCTATGTGCCACAGGGACATCTATTGGTAATACTGTGTAACTGCACCACGCTATGTGACATAGGGACACCAATTGCTCAACTGGTATACCTGAGACAATGTTATGGGCCACAGGGGTATCTATTGGTCACCTGGTGTGTGTGCACCATGCTATGGGCTCCAGGGGCATTTATTGGTCACCTTGTGTCTCTGCAGCATGCTATGTGCCACAGGGACATCTATTGGTCACCTGGTGTAAGTGCACTATGCTATGCGCCACAGGGATATCTATTGGTCACTTGGTATAACTGCGCCATGATATGTGCCTCAGGGACATCTATTGGTCACTTGTAAGTGCACCATGATATTTGCCACAGGGACCTCTATTGGTCACCTGGTGTAACTGCACCATGCTTTGTGCCATAGGGACATCTATTGGTATCCTGGTGTAAGTGCACCATACTGATAGCCACAGGGACATCTATTGGTCAGCTGGTGTAACTGCACCATGCTTTGTGCCATAGAGACATCTGTTGTTATCCTGTTGTAACTGCACGATGCTATGTGCCACAGGGACATCTATTGGTCATCTGGTATAAGTGCACTATGTTATTTGCCACAGGCACACCTATTGGTCACCTGGTGTATCTTTACCATGCTGTGTCACAGGTAAATCTGTTGGTCACCTGGTGTAACTGCACCATGCTATGTGCCACAAGGATCTATATTGGTCACCTGGAGTGACTGCACCATGATATGTGCCATAGGGCCATCTATTCGTCACATGGTGTAACTGCACCATACTGTGTGGTATAGGGACATCTTTTGGTCACCTGGTATAACTACGCCATGCTATCTGCCATAGGGACATCTATTGGTTACATAGTTGTAACTGCAACATGCTATGTGCCACAAGGACCTATATTGGTCACCTGGTGTAAGTCACCATGCTATGTGCCACAGGTGCATCTAGTTTTCATCTGGTGTAACGGCACCATGCAATGTGCCATAGGGACACCTATTGCTCACCTCGTGGAAGGTAGCCATCCTGATAGCCACAGGGACACCTATTGGTCATCTGGTGTAACTGCCCCATGCTATGTGCCACAGGGACTATTATTGGTCATATGGTGTAACTACACCATGGTGTGTGCCACAGGGACATCTATTGGTTACCTGGTGTAACTGCACGATGTTATGTGCTACAGGGTCATCTATTTGTCACCTGGTGTAAGTGCACTATGCTATGTGCCACCGGGACCTCTGTTGGTCACTTGGTGTTACTACACCATGCTATGTGCCATGGGGACATTTATTGGTCACCTGGTGTAGCTGCACCATGCTATGTGCCACACAGACAGCTAATGGTCAACTGTTGTAACTGCACCATGCTATGTTTCACAGGGACATCTATTGGTCAACTGGTATAAGTGCACCATGCTACGTGCCACAGGCACATCTATTGGTCTCCTGGTGTAAGTGCAACATGCTATGTGCCACAGGGACATCTATTGGTCACCTGGTGTAATTGCACCATGCTATGTGCCACAGGGACATCGATTGATCATCTGGTGTAATTGTCCAATGCTATGTGCCACAGGGACATCTATTGGTAATACTGTGCAACTGCACCACGCTATGTGCCATAGGGACACCAATTGCTCAACTGGTATAACTGCACAATGCTATGGGCCACAGGGGCATCTATTGGTCACCTGGTGTATGTGCACCATGCTATGTGTCACATGGACATCTGTTGGTCACTTGGTGTAACTGCACCATAATATGTGCCACAGGGACATCTATTGGTCACCTGGTGTATCTGCACCATGCTTTGTGCCACAGGGACCTCTACTGGTCACTTGGTGTAGCTGCATCATGCTGTGTCTCATAGGGACATCTAGTGGTCAACTCATGTAACTGCACCATATTCTGTGCTACAGGGTCATCTATTGGTCACTTGGTTGTAACTACACCATGCTATGTGCCACAGGGACAACTATTGGCCACCGGGTGTAAGTGCATCATGCTATGTGCCACAGGGGCATTTATTGGTCACCTGGTGTTTCTGCAGCATGCTATGTGCCACAGGGACATCTATTGGTCACCTGGTGTAAGTGCACTATGCTATGCGCCACAGGGACATCTATTGGTTACTTGGTATAACTGCACCATATGTCCGCCACGGGGACATCTATTGGTCACCTGGTGTATCTGCACCATGCTTTGTGCCACAGGGACATCTACTGGTCACTTGGTGTAGCTGCACCATGCTGTGTCTCATAGGGACATCTAGTGGTCAACTCATGTAACTGCACCATATTATGTGCTACAGGGTCATCTATTGGTCACTTGGTTGTAACTACACCATTCTATGTGCCACAGGGACAACTGTTGGCCACCGGGTGTAAGTGCACCATGCTATGTGCCACAGGGGCATTTATTGGTCACCTGGTGTCTCTGCAGCATGCTTTGTGCCATTGGGACATCTATTGGTATCCTGGTGTAAGTGCACCATACTGTTAGCCACAGGGACAGCTATTGGTCACCTGGTGTATCTTCACCATGCTATGTGTCACAGGGAAATCTATTGGTCACTTGGTGTAACCGCACCATAATATGCGTCACCTGGTGTAAATGCACCATACTGTGTAGTATAGGGACATCTTTTGGTCACCTGGTGTAACTATACCAAGCTATGTGCCATAGGGACATCTATTGGTCACATGGTTGTAACTGCACCATGGTATGTGCCTCAAGGACCTATATTTGGTCACCTGGTGTAACTGCACTATGCTATGTGCTATGTGGACATCTATTGGTCACCTGGTGTAACTGCACCATACTGTGGGGTATAGATACATCATTTGGTCACCTGTTGTAAGTAGACCATGCTATGTGCCATAGGGACATCTATTGGTCACCTGAAGCAACTGCACCTTGCTATGTGCCATAGGGACATCTATTGGTCAACTGGTGTAAGTGCACTATGCTATGTGCTACAAGGACCTATATTGGTCACCTGGTGTAACGGCACCATGCAATGTGCCATAGGGACACCTATTGCTCACCTCGTGTAAGGTAGCCATTCTGAAAGCCACAGGGACACATATTGGTCATCTTGTGAAACTGCACCATGCTTTGTGCCACAGGGACATCTATTTGCCATTTTGTGCAACTGCACCATGCTTTATGCCATAGGGACATTTCTCTTCCAGGGGATACTCATCAATAGTCATAAGCATTGAATTATCTCCACCCACGTGCGGGAACCCAGAGCATATACAAAAATACATATATATGTGTATGTAGTAGAAAGAGAGTACATAGTACAAAATAAACACACAGATATACATGTATAACATAAAAAATATGCAGCCCCAAACATATCCAATAGGCTAAGAAGCCAGAATTACATGTATTTCTCTAGTATGAAAATAACATATAAACATATAATGTAAGAGAAGGACATGTACAGTAAGAGTATTCTGCAAAAAACCTTTTATTTTCATTAAAAAAAAAAACAGTTAATGCCAGGCAATTAGCCTAAAGAAGGCTGCATAAATAAATAATATCCCTGTACAGAAAAGGAAACTGGCACCTCGCCTTTAAGGCCTCAGAGACCGTGAGCACTTTGCCTTTAAGGCCTCCAGGAGACGCCTGCTCCCATCATGCACCACAGGTGACAGTTAGGTCAGTTCTTTTTTCCGGCTCCTTCTGTGAGGAACCTGGAGCTTGAGCTTAACTGATTTTGACTTTTTCCAGTCAGAATTTATATTCTAACTACTTTTTTCGATATTTCTTGTTACTGGTTGTATTTACCAGTATTTTTCTGACTAATTGGGCACTCTTTATAGTCTGATATGCCACCTTTATTTTATAAATGTCCTTCCTGTGGGAAGTAGATGGCCAAATCCGATCCTCATTCGGTCTGCGTCGTGTGTCTACCTTCTTCTCACGACACAGAGACATGCTATCACTGTCGTCAACTTTCAAGAAGAACATTGAAAGACAGAGAGAAGATCAGACTTCTAGGCTTGATGGTGAGAGGAAAACATCAGAAAAGTGGCCCAGAGAGTCATCATTGATCTGGAGGGCCCTCCTCTCCGAGAAAACGGCGAAGATCTACATCACCAGATGCTAGAAGTAAGAAAAAACATCACAGCATGTCGTCGACGTCGAGACCAACTAAACACTTAAGGTCGACGTCGAAGATAAGAGCGCCGTCGACAAGTAAGTAGACGTCGAGACCTACAACGCAAGTGAGATTGACGTCAACGCAAGTGAGGTCGACGTCGGTGACCAGATCGCCATCGAGGAGTAAGTCGACATCGAGACCTACAAAGCAAGTGAGATCGACGTCGAGGACAAGATCGCCGTCAAGGAGTAAGTCGATGTCGAGACATGCTTCGGGCTCGAAGCATGATAGACCTCAGTCGGCGTGTAAACGCCCGTTGACATCAATACAGAGGTCGACATCGAGATCTCTGCCCCCTTCTTGAAGGTCAGCATCGAGACATTCCAGATCACCCTCTCGGACCCGTCAGCGGTCTACGTCGAGGGCAGGTTCGACGTCGAAGATACCGCATGAACACCAGCGGTCGACGTCGAAGAGACCGACATCGAGGGCTTCGTCCCATAGATCTCCACCATAAAGAGTGTCACCTCCATGGTCGTTGTCGATGGTGGCTCATTCTGGTTTGACGTCGAGGCGTTCGACGTCGAGGGACAGGCAAGTTATTCCTGCTGAAGGCGTAGAAAGAGCGACGTCGAGATCACGGCTCTCAACGTCGAGGGAAGCTTCTTTCTCGCCTGGTATAACTATCATACAAGTTACACCGGAGGGCTCTCATGTGAGTGGGAAGAAATCTCCTCCCACCAACATGTTACCCACATGGTTGGAGGACATTAGGTACTGGAAGATCCAACCCAGACCTACTGAGAGACCTCCTCCCAAGGAATCCGCAAGACCTTCCGCTGGTAGGTCCCCGAGGCGTTCCAGATCTCCATTAAGACGGCGCTCACGCTCAAAAGAGCGCTCAAGGTCCCGCCGATCACATATGCCAAGGAGAAGACAGAGGTCTCCTACAACGACCTCATCAACAAGGTCATCGTATAGAGACTATTCCCCTACTATCTCTTCAACTCCACCATCCAGGGTTTCCCCTGTTGATGAAATTGGGAGATTCAACGAGGTGCTCCGTAGAGGTGCCAGCAAGTTGAACATAACCATGACTGTGCCTCAGGTGACTACATCCATCATATTTGAAACTTTGCACCATCGAGCTTCGTCAAAACCCCTTCTACCTTTGGTGCCAGGATTGTTAGAGCCTGCGATGAAGACTTTTTTGACACCTGCCACAGTGGGCTCGGGTCCCGCAAGAATTTTAAAAAAGTATAAGGCCCCAGACCAAGATCCTTTGTTTCTGCGGTCTGATCCGCCACCGGATTCCCTTATAGTCGCCGCTGCCAGGAAAACACATTCCAATACCTCTGTCATCTGCTCCTCCAGAGAAGGACAGCAAAAACATGGATTCTTTGGGACGGAGAATGTGCAATACGTCAGGATCTGTTATGAGAGTGGCTAGTGCAGCCGCTCTACTGGGACAATATGACCGGTCGTTATGGGACTCTCTAACAAGATTCACAGAGAAATTACCCAAAGAAGATCAAAAGGATTTTCTAGAGATTGTGCAGGAAGGTAGCCTGGTAGCTAACCAGATCATTAGTACAGCGGCCGATTCTGCAGATTTGGC
Organism: Calotriton arnoldi; assembly: GCA_963921515.1. Taxonomy (NCBI): domain Eukaryota; kingdom Metazoa; phylum Chordata; class Amphibia; order Caudata; family Salamandridae; genus Calotriton; species Calotriton arnoldi. The sequence continues at coordinate 4,354,844 of CAWUFW010000409.1, forward strand.
AGCACACGGATACGCACATGGCATTTGTTCACGAAGATCAGCGTGGCTTCGACTCAAGGGTCTCAAGCCTGATGCTCAAAGAAAGATAGTTAATCTGCCCTTTAATGGATCATCGTTATTTAGTTCACATGCGGACGAAGAAATGGCAAAAATGAAAACTGAGTTGGATACTCTCAAGGCTGTAGGCCTTGAAAAGAAGAAGGAATTTCGTCGTCGCTTTCGTCCCTATGACAAACGCTCTTTTCAACAGCGAGGTCAATCATCTAACTGGTCAGCGCAGAACCAAGGTCAGACGCAACAAAGGTCCCAGTTCCAACAACGTAGACCGGGACGTGGCAGAGGTGGAAACAAACAGCAGTCAACAGCACCAAAGCAGCCACAAAAACAATGAGGTGTGTCTTCCTCCAAAGCTGTTGTCCACTCCGGTGGGAGTGTTTCATTACATCTGGAGGAGTGGAAAAGTATAACAAAAGACAAATGGGTCATCAACATTGTTCAAAATGGCTATCTTCTCAAGTTCAAAACTCCTCCTCCATCTATACCTCCGAGAGGCATTTCTCACCGCGACCGACGATTGTTGCAAAGGGAGGTAAACACCTTATTGAAGAAAGGAGCTATAGAAAAAGTCCCCGTTCCTCAAAGAAATCAAGGAGTCGAATCTCATTATTTCCTTGTGCAAAAAAGAGGCACCACCACAGAATACAGACCTATTCTGGACTTGAGACTGTTGAACAAATACATTCGCAGAGAGAAATTTCGAATGTTAGCACTCCATCAAATTTTCCCACAGCTTCATCAAGGGGATTGGATGTGCTCCATCGACTTACAGGACGTATATTTCCACGTACTCAATCTCAAAGAAATATCGCAAATTTCTACGCTTTCGAGTGTCTTTTCAACATTACCAGTACTCAGTTCTCCCGTTCGGGCTCAAATCAGCTCCCGAACATTCTCCAAATGTATGGCTGTGGTGGCCGCTTTCTCCGCAAGCAGAAAATATTCATATATCCTTACCTGGACGACTGGCTCCTGAAGAGCTCATCTCCAACTCTGCTGCAGGATCATCTCTCGTGCTGCCTTCAGCTTCTCCACAACTTGGGCCTTCACGTCAATTTCAAGAAATCCATACTAAATCCAACGCAAAAGATCCATTACCTAGGCTCCTTCCTGGACACCAAAAAAGCAAGCGTGTCCCCTTCGGAGGAGAGGTTGTCATCAATCCAAGGAAAATGCCTGACCCTTCTTCACACGCATCTCCCCACAGTTCGACAGGTGTCATCACTACTGGGATCGATGGCGTTGTGCATCTTTATAGTACCAAACGCACGATTACACATGCGTCCACTACAACAATGTTTGGAGGACCAGTGGATGCAAGCATCAGGGTGCTGGGAGGATCACGTAATTCTCCATCAATCAGCCAAAGACTCCATCCGGTGGTAGATGAAGCGATCGTACCTGATGAAGGGAGTCCCTTTCCACCAGGACCCTCCAACCCAGACTTTAGTCACGGACGCTTCTCTCCAGGGTTGGGGTGCTCATATGGGCCCTCTGCAAGTACAAGGTCTATGGTCCGACTCCGAAAAGAGCTACCACATCAACCTGCTAGAGCCGAGAGCCGTACATCTAGCTCTCAAGTCCCGGTTTCCGTCATTCAAGTCTCGCTCCATTCTAATCCAAACGGACAATACAACGACGATGTATTATTTGAACAAACAGGGAGGTACCCGATCAAGAACACTCTCCATAGAGTCTCAAACCATATGGTACTGGCTTCTAGCGAGAGACCTGTCAATAGTAGCCATTCATCTACCGGGCTCTCTCAACTCCCAGGCGGACTTCCTCAGCAGAGACTTCGTCGAAGCCCACGATTGGGTTCTCAACAACGAAGTCGCTCACAGCATCTTTCGAGAATGGGGAACGCCAGACATCGACCTGTTTGCAGACGCGGTAAACGCAAAATGCCCCGTCTTCACATCCAGGTTTCCCCAACAAGGATCTCAAGGGAATGCCCTTTTGATCGAATGGTCTCAGAGCTTACTGTACCGCTTTTCCACCGATTCCGTTGATACCAGTTGTAATCAACAAGCTGTACAGGACCAACTCCAGGATGATCCTAATAGCCCCGGAGTGGCTTCGCCAGTGGTGGTTTCCGGACCTCCTTCAACTATCGGAAGTGCCACACAAGAGGTTGCATGCCACCCGGATCTCCTATCCAAACAGGCAGGGAGAGTATTCCACCCCAACCTGTACTCCCTCCGGTTGACAGCATGGCTCCTGAAGTCATACAATATGGACACCTACAGTTGAATCCAGACTGTATGGCTATTCTCAAAGAAGCGAAAAGACCTCCCACGAGGAAATCATATGCCTTCAAGTGGAAGCGGTTCTTCCTATGGTGTGTGGACAATGGACATGATCCCATCCGGGGTCAGGAACAGGTGATTTTACCCTATTTGCTGCATTTGGCTAGATCTGGTCTTCAGTTCTCTTCTATCAAAGTCCACCTTGCAGCAATCACAGCCTATAGGAAGTCCCCAACCAGACTTCTTTGTTTAGAATTCCGGTGGTAAAGGACTTTCTTGAGGGCTTGAAAAAGGTTTACCCACCAGTCAGGTCTCCTCTCCTCCATGGGAGCTTAACATTGTGTTAACAAAGTTGATGGGGTCTCCTTTCGAGCCTATTCGTAAAGCTTCCTTACAGCATTTAACATGGAAAGCCGCGTTCCTGGTGGCCATTACATCTGCTCGCAGGGTCAGTGAGATCCAGGCTCTTTGCTGTAAGGAACCTTATACTGTGTTTCACGCTAACAGAGTAGTTCTCAGAACACATCCTAGCGTTTTGCCTAAAGTAGTCTTGGACTTCCATATTAACCAGACTATCACTTTACCTACTTTTTTTCCGAATCCTTCGAATCCTCCGGAAAGATCTCTTCACTCCCTAGATCTCAAGAGGGTTCTGAATGTTTTATTTGGACAGAACAAAGACACTGAGGAACTCAGAACGTTTGTTTATTAACTATGGTCCCGTTAACAGAGGTTCTGCAGCTTCCAAGAGATTCATTTCTAGATGGATAGTTTCTTGTATTCTACTGTCATACCAATTGGCCAACAAATCCCTTCCGGGGAAGCCTAAGGCCCATTCCACTAGGGGGAAAGCTTCTACCACGGCTTTCCTGAGGAATGTCCCCATGGCAGAGATTTGTAAAGCAGCTATATGGCGATAAGTTCATACCTTTACTCGCCACTACTGTTTAGATGCTGACACGCAGGCAGATGCCCAGGTTGGGCAAGCCTCGCTGAGAAACTTGTTTGCTAATACCGTTTAATGTGTACGTCAATTGAGTTCGCTGTTTTTTGCTCGTCCGCGCGGAAGTGGGTATGGGCTTGCTACTCTATTCAATGCTTATGACTATTGATGAGTATCCCCTGGAAGAGAAGGATAAGTTACTTACCTGTAATCCTAGTTCTCTTCCAGGGGTATACTCATCAAAGTCATAAGCAACCCTCCTGCCTCCCCGGACGAGCATTAACAGTTTACTCTGTATTCTTGCATCTTTGATGCAGGTTCCTACAGGTTTCTTATACCGTACAAAAGAACTGACCTAACTGTCACCTGTGGTGCATGATGGGAGCAGGGGTCTCCTGGAGGCCTTAAAGGCAAAGTGCTCAGGGTCTCTGAGGCCTTAAAGGCGAGGTGCCAGTTTCCTTTTCTGTATAGGGATGTTATTTATTTATGCAGCCTTCTTTAGGCTAATTGCCTGGCATTAACTGTTTTCTTTGATGAAAATAAAAGGTTTTTTGCGGAATGCTCTTACTGTACATGTCCTTCTCTTACATTATATGTTTATATGTTATTTTCATACTAGAGAAATACATGTAATTCTGGCTTCTTAGCCTATTGGATATGTTTGGGGCTATATATTTTTATGTTATACATGTATATGTGGGTGTTTATTTCGTACTATGTATTCTTTTTCTACTACATACACATATATATGTATTTTTGTATATGCTCCGGGTTCCCGCACGTGGGCGGAGATAATTCAATGCTTATGACTTTGATGAGTATACCCCTGGAAGAGAACTAGGTTTACAGGTAAATAACTTATCTTTATTGGTCACCTGGTGTAAGTGCACCAAGATATGTGTCACAGGGACATCTAGTTTTCACTTGGTGTAAGTGCACCATGCTATGTGCCACAGGGACATCTATTGATTACTTGATGTAACTGCACCAAGCTTTGAGCCATTGGTACATCTATAGGTCACCTGATGTAAATGCACCATGATATGTGCCACAGGGACATCTATAGGTCACTTGGTGTAACTGCACCATGCTTTGTGTCATAGGGACATCTAGTGGTCATCTGGCTTAACTGCACCATGCTATGTGCCACAGGGACATCTATTGGTCACCTGGTGTAAGTGCACTATGCTATGCGCCACAGGGACACCTATTGGTCACCTGGTGTAACTGCACCATGCTTTGTGCTATAGGGACATCTATTGGTCACCTGATTGTAACTGCATCATGCTATGTGCTACAGGGTCATCTATTGGTCACCTGATTGTAACTGCATCATGCTATGTGTAGGAGAGTAGGATCTGCTTCACATGGGTCACCCACTTTTTGCTGATGCTTCACTGTTTTTTGACTTTAGTCTGGCTGGGGCCCTGCTAATCAGAACCCCAGCCTAGCTGCTTCCTCTCTAAAATGGTTTCCATGTACCTTAGGTACATCTTTGATTGGAATCTGGAGTGCCCTTATAAGTCCTTAGTATATGGTATATTATGTACCAAGGGCATAGGTACCTCAGAGGCCTACCAGGAGCTGAAGCATGTATTATGTCACCCCTGGAAGGCCAGCCAAAATGACACCACAGGTCTACTACTGCAGCCTGGGTAAGGTGGTGCATGCACCCCTTACTGTGATATAGGCTACCTATATCACTACCATTGCACACACATATAAACCTATAAGTCACTCCTATGGCAGGCCTTTACAATCCTAAAAGGCAGAGTGCTTGGTTATTATGTGAGAGGGTGCCCCTGCATGAGCAGAACCCCTCTGAGGCATTCAGAGTACCTCCTCTGATGCGGTTTGTGGTACAGCCTGACCATATACTCTTAAGTGCATTATATCCTCGCGGTATAATGCTAACTTTGGACTGGCTGCACCAAAACATGTCGTGTTTGATGTCAAACATCTTGGAATACTACCCCCCCGCCAGTCCTGGCGGGGGGGGGTAGCATTCCACCCTTCTAGAGGGAGAGACATGTACACACCGGGCTACCCGGTAACTTCTTTCCAGAGCCCTGGCATCACAAAATGGATGACACAGCCACAGACACGGGTCTGGCCTCCTGCTGCTGACTGAAACTCCGGCAGGGGAGGCCTGGACAATAGGTTTCCAGTCACAGGGAGATGTAACCACCTCCCCAGACAGGATAGTGTGTATTGGGGCTGGGCGGGAGCACTCCCTGGTGCTTTGAAGTCCTGCACTGGGGGCACACTTGGTGCCCCTGTGCATATGCCAGTTCAAACCGGTTGCAGGGGCTACCTGCCCCTGCTCTGGCGCAAAACTGGACAAAGGGAATGGGTGTAGCCACCCCTCTTCCCTGACCCTCCCATAGGTGGGTCCCCAGAGTATGTCCAACCCCCTACCTCAGTATAAGTATGGGACCCCAGTCCTTAGGTCTTTAGATATCCCTGGATGAAACTCTAACTTTTATTTTTTTATTTTAAAAGTTTTATATAGCGCTAGCTAGACCCGTGGGTATCAGAGCGCTTTACATACACACTGTACAAAACCAAAGGAAATTGCATTACTTAGTAGGAAGGCAGTAGGGAAGCAAAAACAGAGATAAAAAATACAACATAAAAAATAGATAAACAGTGCAGCGGAGGGAGAGAAAACAAACGAAGGTGGTTAACACAGACCGGTCACCACTATCCTTGAATGACAAGAGAGAGAGGAGTTAACTCGGATATTGAAGTCTAGGTTAGTTGATGTTGGTCAGGATAGTATTTGTTAAGGAGATGAAGTTTCAGGTCCCTTTTGAAACAGGAGAAGGAGGGGTTGCATCTGAGGACTCTAGGGAGAGCGTTCCATATCCTGGGGAGCGTTGCCAGAAAACGATCGGTATTGGGTGGTTTTCTTTTCAGTTTCGGAGGGATAAGAAGGAGTGAGTTAGAACTTCTCAGTGTTCTGGATTGACCTGCTCTTACCAGTTTGTTGTTCAGGTAGTTGTGGGCCGGAGAATGAAGGGTTTTGTGTGTGATGCAGGCCAGCTTGTAAATACACCTCCTTCCATAGGAAGCCAGTTGAGGGAGTTGAGAGCTGGAGTGATGTGTTCAAATCTTTTCACTCCAGATATGAGTCGAGCGGCCATGTTCAGCACTGCCCTTAGTGGGGCTAGGTGAGCTTTTGGAGTCCCTGTTAGGATGGCGTTCCCGTAGTCGATTTTAGGGAGAACTAGGGATTGAACTACTGTCTTGAGGTCATCCTGGGGAAGAAAAGGTTTCAATTTCTTGAGGTGTTTTAGTGAGAAAAGAGCACCTTTTGCAGAGTTTTTGATGTGGGCCTCCATTGATAAGTTCTTGTCCAGGGTGATGCCTAGCGACTTCACTGAGTCGGATAGGACGAGGGGGCAGTTTAGGGCAACCAGATTCTTGAGCCACTCTTGGATTGGTCGATGGTTGCTTTTTGGGGAGAATAGGATTAGTTCCGTTTTATCTGGGTTGAGCTTTAGTGGTTAGTGTTGAACCAAGTTTGGATCTCGGTTAGAGTGACATTGAGGTGTCGGATGTCGTTGGGAGACTTGATTTTGAAATAGATTTGGGTGTCGCCAGCGTAGAGGTGATAGTTCACTCCCGCTTTTTTCAAGATGATTGTGAGGGGCTCCATGAAGAGATTGAAGAGGGACGGGGAGAGGATCGAGCCTTGCGGGACCCCAAGTGTGACTTTTGTTGGCTTCGAGAGACAGAGGTTGATTTTAATTTGTTGCGAGCGGTGTTGAAGGAAGGAGGTGAACCATTTTAGTACTGTGCCATTAATGCCGGAGCGTTTCGACAAGGTCTCCAGAAGAGCTGGATGATTTACAGTGTCGAATGCCGCAGATAGGTCAATAAGGATGAGAAGGCAGGCATCACCTTCATCTAAAGCCTTGTGAATATCGTCAGAGATGTTGAGCATAGCTGTTTCAGTGCTACAGCCTTTCCTGAATCCTGATTGAAAGGTGTCGAGGAGGTTGAACTCATCAATGTGTTTGTTGAGTTGGTGGAGAACGCATTTCTCCAATGTTTTTGCAAGGAACGGGAGGTTGGAGATAGGTCTGAGGTTGTTAAGATCATTAGGGTCGGCCCCTGGTTTCTTGAGAATGGGTGTGATTTGTCCTAGTTGAAGGGAGTCTGGGACACAGCCTGAGATGAGAGAGGCATTGATGATTTTTGTCCAGAAAGGGGAAATGGTGTGGTTGAGTTCTTTTTATAATTGTGGATGGGAGGGGGTCCATAGTGTGGGAGGAAGGTTTTAGGGTAGAGATTATACTGAAGACCTCGTTCTCCGACATAAGCTCAAAGTCGGACCAATGCGCATTGTTTTTTAGCTGGAGGCAGACCTGATTGTCCTTGGTAAGAACTCTTTCTGATTGGTCAAGGGTGGTTACAGGGGGGCAGGTTAAGAGGGAAGGAGGGTTTGCGGTTTGGAGGAAGGATTGATCAATTCTTGAGACTTTATTAGAGAAGAAGGTGGCAATTTCTTCACATCGCTCTTTGGTGGCTATGATTTCGTTAGAGGGAGTGCAGTTTGTTTGGCTTTTGACAATGTTGAAGAGTTCTCTCGGTCTGTTTTTCACCAGATCTAGTTGGTTGCGGAAGAAAGATGCCTTTTCACTGAAAATGTGTTTTTTGTATGCCTGCCGAGCAGATCTAAGTTGCGCTAGGTGCAAGGTCGAGGGTTTAGTCTCCAACACCTTTCCGTTTGTCTGAGTTGACGCCTTCGTTATTCAGATCCATACTGAACCAGGGTTTAGATTTGGTTCGCCTCATTTGTTTGAGTTTGAGAGGAGCTACTTGGTCTAAGACCTCTGTCATTTTAGAGTTAAAGTGTGTAGTGAGGTCATCGGCCGTCCATGATGAGGGTTGGGGTTGTAGATGGGCATGAATCCTGGATTCAAGTTCGGGTAAAGGGACTTTTTTGATGTTTCTGGTCCAGTGTTTAGGATTGTCATCACGAATAGGTTGGTGTCTGACAAGTGCATCAATCTTGAACAGAATGAGGTGGTGGTCTGACCAGTCAATGGGAGAAATCGCTCTCAGAGAGACAAGTTCATTGTTGGTAATGATTGCATCCAGTGTTGCACCTTTGATGTGAATTGGTTCATTGCAGAGTTGTTTGAGATTGTATATTTCAAGTAGGTTGGATAGGTTCTGGACCGTGGAGTCTTCTGGGTCATTCCAGTGGATGTTGAGGTCACCCAGGAACACGTCTTTGTGTCTGTCATGGAGAAACGTGTTATTAGGTCTGTTAGTTCTTCGGGGAAAAGGGTACGCTCTCCAGGAGGATGGTAGATGGTGTGGAATTTGATGGGAGAGGTGCCCTTGGCAGTGAGTTCGACACCCAGGTATTCAAACGATAGGTATTCTGCAGGTTTAAGTTTGGTGATCTGTATTCCAGCTTTGTGAATGATGGCTAGTCCCCCCAGTTTTGATTGGCCTGTCTTGTCTGATGATGTTGTACCCTGGAGGGGTGAGAATGTCAAGAATGGCGGTGGAGTGGACATTAAGCCAGGATTCTGTGAGGAAAGCGATGTCAATTTCTTCAGCGAGTAGAGCGTCGGCAATGTCTATGGCGTGTTGTACTGCTGATCTGCAGTTTAGGAGCATGCAAGAGAGAGGGCGGGGAGCCTTGGTGGTGGGGGGAGCTAGGTGGATAGAGGAGTATTGAGCAGGAGGTCTAGGTGAGTGGACAGTTTTAGGGATTCTGTTAGTGCCAACAATAACAGGGATGGGGAAAGGGGCTGATTTCTGGCTCAGAGCGGGGTAAGGGTCGTTGGTCACATCAGGTTTCAATACCGAAAGGGGGAGGCGATCCTGGTTGGGTCGAAGTGCCTGGACTCGTTGACGGACTGGAGGGTCGGGGGTGCTCTGTGGGGCCATGGGAGAGGTATTGAGGGAGGTTTGAGCTAATCTACCCGACAAGAGGGAGTACGGTGGCTTGGTCCTGTTGAGAAGGTCTTGTTGTAAGTGTAGGAGATCGGCAGCAAGGGAGTTAATTTTCTGCTCCATTCTGTTCAGTTGCTGTGTTATTGAGCTGAAAAAGTTTAAGGTTTCAGGCAGGGGTCGAGAATGACTTGGGCCTATGGAGGGAGAGTGAACAGGGGTCGGGGATTGGATGGAATCAGTGGGATTAGGAGAGGGGAGAGGTTGAACGCGGGGAGCCGGATTAGTAATGCTCCCATTCAAGGAGTTCAGAGGAGGAGTAGAGGGTCTACTGTCCAAGTGAGGAGGGAGAGAAATTCTGGGTAGGAAGACAGAGTTCCGGGGAATGTCAATGAGATTAGCGGTGTAGGCAGGTTGTGTATGTGGGTGTGTGCCGGCGGACGGGGAGTGGGCGGTGATAATAGGGGGAAAGTGTCTGCTGTATTGGTGAAGACGTTGGACATGGGGAAGTCACGGGGGTTGTCAGTGAGGTAAGTGGTGGAGACGTGGTTGTGCCTGTGGATGTGGGACATCGGAAGGGGAGTGTGCAGTGGTGGTAGGGGGAGAGTGACCGCTGGATTGGAGATGACGTTGGACAAGGGGGAAGTAAGGGTCGGGGGAAGAGGGTCTGTGTTGGAGGAAGGGGTAGTTTGAGAGGGAGGGTTCAGATTATCAGAGGTCGAGGGGGAGTGCCTGTGGGGATTTCAGTAGTGGAGGGTTGAGGGTGAAGTCCGAGCTGACGAGATCGAGATCGGCCTTGAGGTGTTTGTTAATTGTGATTTTGTTGTTCCTGGTGTGATCAGTTGATGTAATAATGGTGGGCGTTTGGCGGCGGAGAGTAATGATGGGGTAGTGTGATTGTAGTGAGTGATGGTGGATGTCCATGAGTTGAAGAGAGGTTCTTCAGGGCAGGGAGATTGGATCAGTTCCACGTTATTAGTGAGGGTGGTGGGGGATAGGGGAGATAGGGTTTGGTGGCTCAGTTGGGTTAACAAGGAAAGAAGTGTGGGAAGTGGCGGTCAAAAGTGGTGAGGTGCGGGTCGGTGGCCTGTATGAGAATGGTTCCAGTTCTGTAGATGGAAATGGTGAGTTCCCCTTTGAAGGTCGGAGAGATAGTGGTGGAGATTTTTTCACCATAGGGAATGATTACTGACTTGGCGACTTTAAGGTGAAGAGAGAAGGTGTTTTTCCATTTAGTTGGGCGATTAGTGTAAAAAATGAAGTTAGTTTTCGTGTTGCCGTTGGTCGCTGTGTGGTAGTTATCTACAATGAGTGTTTCCGGGTGTTGTTTTAGAGTACTGTGCTTGAAGTTCTTTTTTGCATTACTGGTCAATTTGTCTGGGTAGTTAATGGACCAGGAGTTGGGTCCGTAACGCATCGAGATTCGAGTTACGGGAGGGGTTAGGCGGGCGCATGGTTGAATGGTAGAAAATGCCGGGGCGCAGTCAGGAATCAAGCAGTAACCATGCTTTTCCAGTAGGCATCATTTGGCCCAAAACCAGGGGGACACTTCCAACGCCGGGGGAGTATCAGCATTTTTCAATGCCTGCCATATTGGGAGGAGACAATGTCCACAAGCCAATTCCAGTAACAATCCCAAAAGCACATCAGCCTGTAACATAAACCACATTATGCACAGTATCACATTAGGCGCAAAACCTTAGACGCCAACCTCACCATCATAAGCATTATGCAATTCTCTCATCGGTCTAAACGCATTAGGCACTAACATGCTAATCATAAATCACATTAGGAAATATCTCACAACCTAAACGCATTAGGGAATGATAACCTCGCTAGCATAACCACATTATGCAAAAACCTCACAACCATAAAAGTACATTTAGAGGTAAGAAACGGTGCGTAAACCCTGGTAGATGCATCACATTTCGTAGCACCATATTTTAGGACAGAAACCACATTAGCACATAACCTCACGGTAGAAACCATAGCAGAGGCATCATTCACATTAGGGCCTGGCGCCCTACAATCCTAACAGTCCCCCTGGCCAACTGGCCATCACAAAGAGGGGCTCAAATGCCCTATGTCCCAAAAGTTCAGGGCGCGCTGCCTAAGCAGCGAAAGTCAAGGGTGCGCAATCTGCGCAGGCCTAAACGTTGCAGCTGGCACTAGTGCTGCGCAGCTGTGAAGGTCAGGGCTAAAGGAGTGCATCTCACTCCTAGCTACCAAGGTATGTCCCCCCAAATAAACAATAGCCCATTCGTTGGTGCACAGTTGTGCGACGTCCGCCCCCCTCAGGTCTCGGCCACCTTTCTGCCCACCAGGGCTGCAGCACCGCGCCTCAGGGTTCCAACTGGCCACCAAAAGCCTTGCTGTGGCACAGGAAGCCGAAGAACAACATGGCCGCCGCCGGCATCAGGATGACCCCGAAGACCAGTCCCACCAGGACAACGTTGATGGCACCAATGAGCAGGTTCTGTGCCGTGATGAGCACCGCGCAGGCCCAGCAGTCCAGAGACTCCCGCAGCTCGAGCACTACGGGCTCGGCGCAGTACGGCAGGGGCACCGGAGAGAGGGTTGTGGCAGCGTCCTCCAGCAGCACCGACTCCCGGCGTGCTGAGCCGGTATCAGCCCCGCTCTCGTGCTCCATCGGGTTAGACATTCCCACCCACGATAGTTTCACGTCAACACACTGGTGTTGGGCCGGGTGGTGGCTGTAGGTGGTTGGAACGTAGATGACACGTTGCGTGCCCAGCTCACAGGTTGTCACTTTTGATGACAAGAAAGTACTGGGTGTTTGGATGGTAAATGGGAAGTTGTGTACTCAGAGCTTCCAGGTTCAGTAAATGTTCGGATGGCGTTAGTTGGCCAGACCTCCCAGGTCTGGAAGACCTCACGCCAGATGTGAAGTGCTTGTTGGTCGGTCAGACCTATTAGGTCCAGGGGTTGCTGATCTTGGTGTTCAGAAGACGCTGGGCAGTTGGATCACCCCTGTCTGGAGGATGTGACACCTGTTGTCAAGAAGCTGTTGGATGCCGTTCTTGAGGTGAGGGGAGCCTTGGGTGACCAGATCTCCCAGGGACTCCAGATGTTGCTTCTCGAGTCAAGAAGATCGAGTGTGCTTAGATAGATAGTCTTGGTGTGGGGGATGCTTGTGTCCAAAGTATAGAAGATGTTGTATCCTGGGTGAAGAGAGCCGTGGGCGCTAGATTATCAATTTTGGAAGGTGTTCCCCCTCCCGAAGCAAAGCAGCCCTGAACACTTGGATCTGTTCGCCCCGAAGATGTCGCGCCTGCTATCAAGGTGGTCTTGGCACTTCGATCTGCTAGTCCAAGCGATTCCACTCCTTGCGTGAAGGGGCTTGGAGATGTCACACCTGTGTGAGAGGAGCCTTGCTTGCTTGGATCTCTTTGTGCTGTGGATCTCGCCCCTTGTTTCAAGGGGTCTTAGCTCCTTGGGATTCCTGCTCCTGGAGATGTCGTTTCTGCGGTAGAGAAGGGGTTCTTGCCTGCTGAGGTCTGCTAGTTCTAGAGATGTAGCCCCTTGTTTCAAGGAGGCCTTGGCTCGTCATGCCTTCTAGTCCTGGAGATGTCTCTCCTGCTGCAGCGGGGCGTCTTGCCTGCTGAGGTCTGCTAGTTCTAGAGATGTAGTCCCTTGTTTCAAGGAGGCCTTGGCTCGTCACGCCTTCTAGTCCTGGAGATGTCTCTCCTGCTGCAGCGGGGCGTCTTGCCTGCTGAGGTCTGCTAGTTCTAGAGATGTAGCCCCTTGTTTCAAGGAGGCCTTGGCTCGTCACGCCTTCTAGTCCTGGAGATGTCACTCCTGCTGCAGTGGGGCGTCTTGCTTGCTAGGATCTGCTAGTTTTGAAGATCTCGCTCCTTGTTTCAAGGGGGTCCTTAGCTCCTTGGGTTTTCTGCTCCTGGAGATGTTGTTTCTGCTCTAAGGAGGGGTTCTTGCCTGCTGAGGTCTGCTAGTTCTGGAGATGTTGTCTCGTTTCAAGGAGGCCTTGGCTCGTGACGCCTTCTAGTCCTGGAGATGTCTCTCCTGCTGCAGCGGGGCGTCTTGCCTGCTGAGGTCTGCTAGTTCTAGAGATGTAGCCCCTTGTTTCAAGGAGGCCTCGGCTCGTCACGCCTTCTAGTCCTGGAGATATCTCTCCTGCTGCAGCGGGGCGTCTTGCCTGCTGAGGTCTGATAGTTCTGAAGATCTTGCCCCTTGTTTCAAGGGGGGCCTTAGCTCCTTGGTCTCCTGCTCCTGGAGATGTTGTTTTGCTGTAGGGAGGGGTTCTTGCCTGCTGAGGTGTGCTAGTTCTGGAGATGTTGTCTCGTTTCAAGGGGGCCTTGGCTTCTGGGGCTCCAAGCCCTGAGATGTCCTGCTGTAAAGATGGACTTGGTCGCTCGGACCCGCTGGTCCTGGTTGCTTCCTTCCTGATGTGCAGGGGGCTTAGAAGTGTCGCTCCTGATGTCTCTGGGGGGCTTCTTTGGGCACTTGTCTTTCGCGGTCGCGTTAATGTCGCTCCTAGTGCGAAGGGGACCTGGAGATGTCACTCCTCGTGCACCCCTGGGCGCGCGGACCCGCTAGACCGGAGGCTCCGAGCCACGGGGAGTAACTGAATCCTGGAACTTCGACACTCGACTCAAGATTAGAGGACTGAAGAATCTCCCTTGGGGTCAAGGAGTGACTCCCCTGCTTGGCAGGCACCAAAGAAGCAATTGTCCGGTCTGCATCGCTGAAGCTCCCGCCGGACGCCGAAGTCTTTGCATCACCAGAGGTGGATTTCCAGACTTCCCCGAGGCTGCCCTGAGTCCCCAGCAAAGCTGAGGCCCGTAGCTGTTGTGGGTAACGTGGAACTGTGACCCCTGGGCACCGAGAACATTTGCAAGTGCATCCTCTTCTTGGGCTCCCACGAAGTTGTGCTTTGGGCTTCGAGTAGCCCCCGGCTCCAGCACCGACTGCACCAAAGATCACTGGCCTCCACTCCATGAGTGTCCCGTGAGCCAGCTCCAAGTGCTTCCACTTGAGGCTCCTTTGCAGTCGCTAGTCCATTGGCTAGTGGGCCCTCCCGAAGACAACTCTTCTTCTGCTTGGGCTTCCCTGGTTGCACCAGACATGCCCTGACTTACCCTCGCTGGGTGAGTCCCCCAGACCTTGCTGGTCTGCAACATTGTCCTTTCTTTGTTTCTTCAAGACTTGCCGTTGCCAAGGCTTGTTGGGTTCAATCCGGTCGCTGACACCGCAGCAATCGACAGACGTCATGGGACAGCTCGAATCCAGCTCCTGTTTGTCGTCGACGCCTCCTAGACCTCGTAGCTGAAGAGTCAAAACGACCGTCAACCTGCCTGAAGCACCCGACATCGGTGGGCATCTGCTCATCGCCTTCCTGGTCACTGGATAGCGACCCAGACTCTGTCCCCTCTGCTTTCAGGTTCTTCAGATCTTCTATCCACCCTTGGATCCACCCGAACACTTTCGACTTGGTCGCCAGCAGCACTTTGCAGCAGATCGCCATTGAAAACGACGACGAAACCCGACCCCGAAAGACACCTATGCACCCGGCTTCCCTGGGTGAGGTAACTCGAGTACTCCGGTGGTCCCGTGGGTATTGACTCTAGAACAGCCTAGTTCTAAAGGGGTTTGCTCCAAGTCCTCCTCTAAGTGCCCTTTTTCTTTAAAGCTCCAACCGCGACATTCCCCATAGAAGTCAACGGCGGCTCGCGGCTATGTTCTCACACTGCACGCTTCCCCCGTGGGTCCCCTGTGTCACTACCTTGGGTGGTTCCTTGAGGGCCAAGCACTTCTACAGGCTCTAGGCCTTGTGTCTAGTTCAGTCGTGGCTCTTACACCACATTATTGGTATATGGTTTGGTACGCCCCTAGGGCTCAAACGTGTATTTGTGCTATTACTGTTGATATTCAACTTGTAACTTATGTACTTAGAACTCTAGCCTCATAAAGAGACTAGAGGGGTGTGTTTAAGACTAAATACATATATTTTAAATATATACCTGGTGTGGTCCTCTTTCATTTGGTCACTCAAGAGATTATAGACTGGTAAAACAAGCTGCTTTACATTCCTTCAAGACTTAGCCTGAAGGCTGCTCTCCATAGCTACCACTAGGATAGCTTTCAATAAAGGTTGTCTTTAACCTATCTCCAATAACGGGTTGTTTGGACTGGTGCAAGGTGCCCACTATAATTAGTGGACAGCATATACCAGGCCAACTTCTCACATTGGTGTGCAGCGTGTGGGATTCCAGCTTGCTATTGTTTTACCAGATAATCTCAATTGAATTGATCAACTGAAAACCACTAAGGGTACCTTAGGTACATATAATAAAAAGCTTAGTATACAGTAAGTTCTACTGAACTTAGAGTTGTGTGTTAAGGGATAGCACACCCTTTCTACAACTCAAGAGAGTTTAGTAGGCCACACTAGTGTAGGTAGTGCATACACCACACCACACTAGTAATGTCTTCACTGCCAGGAACCAGTGGGCTCCTGCCATCCAGATATGACAACCTCACATTCTTGGAATTGAGAGAGTTGTGCAAAGTCAGGAAGTTGAAGACAGGCAAAAGTGCCAACACCCAACGTCTCCTGGAGATGCTTCTGCTTGATGATCTTAGAAGACCCATAGGGTCTGCAAGGGTAGGCAGAGAGGGTGGGGCAGAAGATGAGGGAAGGACCAGGGATGAAGATGCCCAGGACCTAACCTCTGAAACTGGCCAGGGGGATGACAATGATCCTGACCTGGAAAGTGCCGCTACCCCTGAGGATGAGGAGGAGGCCCAGAATGACCTCCCCTTTGTCCCCCCAGGAAGAGTTGTGAGTGTGCTCAGAAGGTCTAGATCTCCTCAGGAGTCTAACCACTCTGACACCTCAGTAGGCACCTCTGTTTCCTCTCATAGGAGGGAATCCTCTCATGAGAGGAAAAGGAGACTGCTGCAGTATGAACAAGCCAAGCTTGAACTCAGAAAACAGCAGCTGGCTGTAGACAGGGAGTTCCTAGATCTTTTTAGACAAAGACAAAAGTTGGGACTAGAGTCCCATGGTGGCAGCCATTTCCCAAGAGATAGGGAAAGGTCTTATGACCATAGAAACCTGAACAAGATTGTCCCTCTCTGCCAGAGTGGGGATGACCTCCACAAATGGATAACTGCTCTGGAGAGGGCCTGTAAAGTACAGAGGGTTCCTCAGGAGCAGTGGGCAGCAATCTTGTGGCTCTCCTTTGCAGACAAAGGTAGAGATAAGCTCCTCTCTGTTAGAGAAGAGGATGCTGACAATTACAAAGTCTTGAAGAGTGCATTAATTGATGGGTTTGGCCTAACCACTGAACAAGACAGGTTAAAGTTCAGAGAACCCAAAAAGCACAGACTCAAGACTGGGTGGACTTTGTTGATTGTTCTGCTAAGGCTCTGGAAGGTTGGTTGATGGGCAGTAAGGTATATGACTTCACAGGATTGTACAATCTTATGAGGGAGCAGATTCTTAACAACTGTCAAAATCAGCTGTTGCATCAGTACCTGGTGGACTCTGATCTGACCTCTCCCCAAGAATTGGGAAAGAAGGCAGACAAATGGGTCAGAACCAGGGTGAGGCAGAAGGTACAGAACCAAGGTGGTGACCCTAAGAAGCAAGATTCTAAAAACTCTGATAAGGGTGGGGAGAAGGGTAAAGACCAGAAGTCTTCACAAGGCCCCCAAAAATCTTCTTCAGGTGGGGATTCACAGTCTAACAAAGGGAAAGGCCAAAAGAAACCATGGTGCAAAGTCTGTAAGCAAAAGACACACTGGACCAGTGATTGCACCAAGTCCAAAGACTCTATTCCAGCCACTACCACTGCCCCTAAGGCACCTGTTCCCCCTAGTACAGTTATAAATGGTGGTGGAAGTACTCAAGCTAAGGGTTTAGTAGGGTTGACCCTAGGTAATGAGATGAGCTCTGGCCTAGTCAGAGAACTCACTCAGGCTGTCCTAGTCTGTGATGGAGGCATGGATGTGACCTCCTCTGTGAGTCCCAGTAATCTGGGCAAGTACAGGCAACAGCCATTTATTAATGGAAAAGAAGCTTTGGCATTCAGGGACACAGGGGCAGGTGTCACTATGGTGACACAAGACCTTGTGGATCCTGGGCAGATTATACTTGGTGAGATGTACCAAGTGACCAATGCTAGCAATGTCAGAACAGACCATACTCTGGCAGTTGTTAACTTCTCCTGGGGAGGGGTAACTGGCCTTAAGAAGGTTGTGGTGAGTGCAAACCTACCAGTGGAATGCTTGCTTGGCAATGATCTTGAAACTTCAGCTTGGGCAGAAGTGGAGCTCAGGACCCATGCAGAAATGCTGGGGATCCCTGCAGATGTGTTTGCTGTGACCAGGTCACAGAGCAAAATGTCTAACACTGAACAGGCCTTGGATCCTGGAACAATGGACCAAGTGCCATCCAAGAGGAGGAGTAGTAGGGTAAAGGCAGTGCCTTCCCCCTTGGCTCAGAAGGAAGATCAGTCTCTTGAGGGAGATGATCGCAGTCCTGAAGAAGGAACTGTCCCAGAGGAGCTTGAACCTGATCAGGTTGAGTTCTTGGGGACAGGGGGCCCTTCCAGGGCAGATCTGAGCCAGGAGCAGCAGAGCTGCCCCTCTCTTGAACCCCTCAGACAGCAAGCTGCTGCTGAGGCTGCTGGGAATGCTAGTGGTCCCCATAAAGTATACTGTGATGATGGACTCTTGTACTCAGAGTGTAGAGACCCCAAGCCTGGTACCACCAGGAGGTTGGTCATACCTCTGAAGTTCAGGGGCTTCCTATTGACCCTAGCCCATGACATTCCCCTAGCAGGTCACCTGGGCCAGAACAAGACTTGGGACAGACTTGTCCCTCACTTTCACTGGCCCCACATGTCTTAAGACACCAAGGAGTTTTGTCGCTCCTGTGTAACCTGCCAAGCCAGTGGGAAGGCAGGTGGCACCACAAAGGCCCCCCTGATACCACTACCTGTGGTGGGGGTTCCCTTTGAAAGAGTGGGGATTGATATTGTTGGTCCCATGGATCCCGAAACAGCATCTGGGCACAGGTTTATCCTAGTGGTGGTGGACCATGCCACTAGGTACCCGGAGGCTATACCCCTTAGGACCACTACAGCACCTGTGGTGGCAAGAGCCCTCCTGGGAATTTTCTCAAGAGTGGGCTTCCCTAAGGAGGTTGTATCAGACAGAGATGCAAACTTTATGTCTGGATACTTAAAGGCAATGTGGAAGGAGTGTGGAGTGACTTACAAGTTCACCACACCCGATCACCCACAATGCAATGGTTTAGTTGAGAGATTCAACAAAACCTTAAAGGGCATGATTAAAGGGCTCCCAGAAAAGCTTAGGCGAAGATGGGACATACTCTTTTGTTTGCATACAGGGAGGTGCCTCAAAAGGGGGTTGGTTACAGCCCTTTTGAACTTTTGTTTGGTCACCCTGTCAGGGGTCCATTGTGCTTGGTGAAGGAAGGATGGGAGTTACCTCTCAAGCCCCCAAAGCAAGACATAGTGGACTATGTACTTGGTCTCCGCTCCAGGATGGCTGAGTATATGAAAAAGGCAACTAAAAACCTTGAGGCTAGCCAGGAACTGCAAAAAGCCTGGCATGACCAAAAGGCTTTACTGACTGTCTACCAGCCAGGACAGAAGGTGTGGGTGCTGGAGCCAGTGGCCCCAGCAGCTCTCCAAGACAAGTGGAGTGGACCCCATACCATTGTGAAAATATCAACTGATCAAATATCTTTTGCATTGCAAAATGGCCACCGAGTAGGAGCCTCCCGGAGGAGCTCCAGGTTTGGGGATTACCTATTCTGGTTTTTATCCCCGTATAAACCGCAGGGTGTCTCTCATGAGACTTCTTTGACTCGGGTCCCGGCTTGCCTTCTTCCGACGTGTGTGGGTCTAGGTCTGTCTTTTGGGGTGTGGACTACCCTGACTGCCTTGACTTTGCATACGGAGAGCGCCACGCATGACATATCTCCCAAGACTTTGGGCCAGAACCTTTTGCGGATGCTTTGAATCTAATGGGGTTGAGGTCTATGTGTGCTGGCTCAGCCATTTTAAAACCACCTAGGATGTAAATGTAAATAAACAAAAATGGAAAATGTCCTCACATGCCCCTACTCATCGAAAGGGAAAGAGGACTGTTCGAAGCTTTCACAACAATAGAAAGAGAACTGAGCTAGAAGCCTTCCATAATAATAGGTCTTTTGCAGGGACCATCTTGACATGGGCATACGATTAACAGCCCTCTCAACTGTCTCTACTGAAAGTAACCAGGTAACCCCCACCGATCAGTGTCTAGACCGATTAGATCCTCCAACCGATTCTTTAGATCCAGAATCTCTCAGTCATTAACTATGCCTCCGCCATATACCACCAGGAACTCTAAACTCGCTCGCCACGGACCAAACTCATGGTTCATTAATTACCCAGAAAACATGACCAATAATGCTAAAAAGAACTTAAAGCATAGAACCCTAAAACAGCACCCAGAAACACATTGTTGACAACTACCACACTACTACTAATGGCGAGATGAAAACTAACTTCATCTTGTACACAAACCGCCCAACTAAGTGGAAAAACACCTTCCTTCTTCATTTTCTAGTCTCCAAGTCGGTTAATATTCCCTATGGTGAAAAAATCTCCACAACTGTCTCCCCTACCTTTAAAGGAGAACTGACAATTTCCATCTTCAAAACAGGAAACATTCTCATTCAGGCCTCGGACCCGCACCTCACCACTTTTGATTGGCACTTCCCAACGCTACTCTCCTCTATAACTCATCAGTGCCTTCAAACCCAATCTTCCTTACCGCCCCTCACCCGGACAAAAAACCCTAAACCGACCCAATCTCCCTCACCAGATGACCCACGTTACAACTCATGGACATCCACCATCACCAACTATAATCTCACTACCCATATCATCACACTCCGCCGGCAAACACCCACCACAATGACGGCAACCGATACCACCAGGTCCAGCAAACTCACAACCAGGAATCTCCACAAGGCTGATCCCGTGTCACTTACCCCTCCTGACCACACCCTCTCTACAGCCAACGGCACCAATGATTTATTGGACACTGACCCCCCTCAAACCGCGGCACACTCAACCCCCACTTCCAATCCTACTGCCAGTCCCCTGGACACGGACTTCCCCCTAAACATAGTACACTCACCTCCCGTGGTCCCAAAAACCACTACTCCGCGACCTAACCTCTTGACTAGAAGCAACAACGACCCCTCACCTCACGTCCAATCTATCCCTACTCCTAATCCTAATGCTACCTTAGGGACACCCTTTCCTTTGCTTTCCTCCTCTAACTCTCTTCCCTTTGCTCAGGACTGTACCTTTGGGCCACCCTCTCCTCTGAACTCCGCTAAACCTACTGCTTCCTCTTGCTCCCCACCCAGGGCTCAGGATACTACCTGTGGACCGCCCCTTGGACTTACTCAAGGGTGTACCCCTCAACCGCCGCTTATGATCCCTGACGCCAGCCTTACCATTCACACTACTCCTTTGGAGCCCACAACTGAGCTTAAGCAGGGGTCCATCTCCCCCTGTAAGAGCTGTATGGAGGAGGGGCATCTCCCTGCACCTTATACTGGACGGTCACCTGATGGTGTCAGTCTTCGGCGGATTGAGGAACAATTGGCCGAACTGAAGCAGGACCTCCTTTCTGTAAATGACAACCTCCAGATCCTCCTACAATGCTCAATAAAGAATGAAAAGTTCCTCACACCTTATCCGCCTGCGGGATCGGATCTGCCCTCGCACCCTGCAACTAATTTAAATGATGGAATGGAAAGGTCCTCTGTTACATGCCCGAACTACCCTCGAGGGCCCGCTCCCCCTCCTCCCTACCTCCACTCCAGACCCTGTAGTTTACAGACGCAGTGGTCTGAGGTTGACACGCTTGCACTCTCACTATCTTATGAGGACTACGCAATCTTGCCTAGCTCAATACCCACTATCTCCTCTGATCCTGATAGAGAACCAAGTGTTAACTTGAGATCCTTGAATAAGGATAACTTACTTCAGGTAGTCACTTCGCACCTAGTGGAAGCAACTAAAGATTCCTATATCAAATCGATGCTTCTCAACTGCAGATCAGCAGTGAAGCACGCAGCAGATATCTCCGAACTCATCTTATCACAAGAATTAGACCTCCTGATTCTTACGGAAACATGGCTCAATGACTCTTCCTCCCCAATACTTGACATTTTAATTCCTCCGGGCTATGACATTGTCAGATGTGATAGGGCTACTAAAGCTGGGGGGGGGGGGGGAGGGATTGCCTGCATCCATCGGTCCAGCCTCGTTTTGAAGCAGACTCATAAGGACTCGATGTCCTCCTGTGAGCTACTTGTCGCTGAAATTTGGAACAAGGGCAAGACTGTCTGTGTGCTTCACTCGATCTACCATCCTCCTGGGGACAACAACTTATTCTTCGTAGAACAATTAATGGAATCCATCTCTGCCAGCTCAGCCTTCCATACTAATCACATCTTCCTCGGTGACTTCAACCTTCACTGGAATGACTCTAATGATCCAGTAGTCTGTTCTCTTAAGTCTTTCCTCTTAGACCTCAACTATATACAGGCCTGCAACGGGCCTACCCACTGCATGGGCGCTACCCTTGATCTCATCATAGCTAGAGAGCACATTATTCAGCTAGACGACATAGTACCATGTGATTGGTCGGATCATCTCCAAATCTCCTTTCGCATTCAGGAAAAGGTATTGCTTAGACAAGGGCAACCACTCAAAAACAAGCAATTGTCTTGTAACCTGAGAGATATCAACATCTCTAACCTTTCCGTCTTGAGCAAGAATCTACTTGAACCTCCAACTACCATGAATAATTTGGAAGAGTTGACGGATCATTACTTCAACAATATGTCTAATATTCTTGACTCTGCAGCCCCCAAGCTACTTAAAAGGATTCCCTGCAAACAATCCAAACCTTGGTTCAATGGTACCCTTAATGACGAACGTCGCAAGCTGAGACTCTCTGAGAGACGTTGGAGAAATGACCCCTCCACTTCTAGCCTCGAACAGTTAAGAAAGATGAGAAGCTCTTACAACAAACTCATTCGTATCTCTAAATCAGATCATTTCAGAGATCAGCTTGACAGCGCTAAAAACCGTCCCAGGAAACTGTTTGATATCATCAAACGTAAAAAACAAAATTTCCCTTCTGTGTCGTGATATATTTGTAATGCGGAGGTCTGTATTAGTTACACATAAACCAACAGAATTTAAATTCTTATTTAGTATCACACAACGTAATTCATTTTGCCACTCTTGTATTTATTTATCACTTTGTCAATCCTTTTTAAAAAGAGGTTGTATGTGTAATATACTTAGGAGGCACAGAATTAATATTATAAATGTATTAGTTTCACACACGTATATGTTGAATTTAATTGCAATTATTATCTATTTTTTAGATACTTGATCTGGTTTTGAGAAAATAAAAACTATGTTTTAAACTTGAGTCCTGAGGAAGGTGTTTTAGTACTTGCAGATACACCGAAACGCGTCGACAATTGGACAACAATAAAGTTTTGTTTTTATTGAATATTTGCAATTTTGCACATGTTAGTGGTTCACATCATGTACTAGAATATATTTTGCAATAGAGTACAATACCTGATAAGGTTCTGAAGCTTCAAAGCATGATATGATGTTTGTTGTAGAATGGATATAGGCAGGAATTTATTGATGTGTCTAAATGATTTTATTTAATGTGTTTGTAAATACGGTTTTAATTGTATGTTTTTTTAAAAAGGATTGACAAAGTGTCGTGGGACAGCTTGAATTCAGGTTGTCGTCGACGCCTCCTGGACCTCGTGGCTGAAGAGTCAAGACGACCGTCAACTTACCTGAAGCACCCGACATCGGTGGACATCTGCTCATCGCCTTCCTGGTCACTGGCTAATGACCCAGACTCTGTCCCCTCTGCTTTCAGGTTCTTCAGATCTTCGATCCACCCTTGGATCCACCCAAACACTTTCGACTTGGTATCCAGCAGCACTTTGCAGCAGATCGCCATTGAAAACGACGACGAAACCCGACCCCGAAAGACACCTATGCACCCGGCTTCCCTGGGTGAGGTAACTCGAGTACTCCGGTGCTCCCGTGGGTATTGACTCTAGAACAGCTTAGTTCTAAAGGGGTTTGCTCCAAGTCCTCCTCTAAGTGTCCTTTTTCTTTAAAACTCCAACCGCGACATTCCCCATATAATTGAACGGCGGCTGTGTTTTCACACTGCACGCGTCCCCAGTGGGTCCCCTGTGTCACTACCGTGGGTGGTTCCTTGAGGGCCAAGCACTTCTACAGGCTCTAGGCCTTATGTCTAGTTCAGTCGTTGTTCTTATACCACTTTATTGGTATATGGTTTGGTACGCCCCTAGGGCTCAAACGTGTATTTGTGCTATTACTGTTGATATTCGACTTGTAACTTACGTACTTCGAACTTCAGCCTCATAAAGAGACTAGAGGGGTGTGTTTAAGACTAAATACATATATTTTGAATATATACCTGGTGTGGTCCTCTTTCATTTGGTCACTCAAGAGATTATAGACTGGTAAAACAAGCTGCTTTACATTCCTTCAAGACTTAGCCTGAAGGCTGCTCTCCATAGCTACCACTAGGATAGCTTTCAATAAAGGTTGTCTTTAACCTATCTCTAATAAGGGGTTGTTTCGACTGGTGCAAGGTGCCCACTATAATTAGTGGACAGCATATACCAGGCCAACTTCTCACACTATGTGCCACAGGGACATCTATTTGTATCCTGGTTTAAGTGCACCATACTGTTAGCCACAGGGACATCTATTGGTCACCTGGTGTAATTGCACCATGCTTTGTGCCATAGAGACATCTATTGTTATCCTGGTGTAACTACACCGTGCTATGTGCCACACAGACAGCTGTTGGTCAACTGTTGTAACTGCACCATAATATGTGCCACAGGGCCATCTATTGGTCACCTGGTGTAACTGCACCATATTGTGTGGTATAGGGACATCTATTGGTCACATGGTTGTAACTGCACCATGCTATGCACCACAAGGACCTATATTGGTCACCTGGTGTAAGTGCACCATGCTATGTGCCATAGGGGCATCTATTGGTCACCTGGTGTAACTTCACCATACTGTGGGATATAGGGACATCATTTGGTCACCTGGTGTAAGTAGACCATGCTATGTGCCATAGGGGCATCTATTAGTAACCTGATGTAAGTGCACCATGCTATGTGCCACAGGGACTTCTATTGGTCACTTGTTGTTAGTGCACCATGATATGTGCCACAGGGACATCTATTGCTCACCTGGTGTATGTGCACCAAGCTATGTGCCATAAGGGCATCTATTAGTCACCTGGTGCATCTGCACCATGCTATGGGTCACAGGGAAATCTGTTGGTCACTTGGTGTAACTGCACCATAATATGTGCCAGAGGGACATCGTTTGGTCACCTGGTGTAAGTAGACCATGCTATGTGCCACAGGGACTATTATTGGTCATATGGTGTAACTGCACCATGTTATGTGCTACAGGATCATCTATTGGTCACCTTATTGTAACTGCACCATGCTATGCACCACAGGGACATCTATTGGTCACCTTGGGTAACTGCACCATGCTATGTGCCACAGGGACATCCATTGGTATCCTGGTGTAAGTGCACCATACTGTTAGCCACAGGGACATCTATTGGTCACCTGGTGTAACTGCACTATGCTTTGTGCCACACAGACAGCTGTTGGTCAACTGGTGCAACTGCATGATGCTATGTGCTCAGGAACATCTATTGGTCAACTGGGATAAGTGCACTATGCTATGTGCCACAGGGACATCTATAGGTCATCTGGTGTAACGTCACCTTGCTATATGCCATACGGACATCTATTAGTCAACTGGTGCAACTGCACCATGCTGATAGCCACACAGACATCTATTGGTCACCTGGAGTAACTGCACCATGATATGTGCCGTAGGGCCATCTATTCGTCACCTGGTGTAACTACACCATATTGTGTGGTATAGGGACATCTATTGGTCACATGGTTGTAACTGCACCATGCTATGTGCCAAAAGGACCTATATTGGTCACCTGGTGTAAGTGCACCATGCAATGTGCCATGTGGACATCTATTGGTCACCTGGTGTAACTGCACCGTACTGTGGGGTATAGGGACATCATTTGGTCACCTGGTGTAAGTAGACTATGCTATGTGCCAGAGGGACATCTATTGGTCACCTAGAGCAACTGCACCTTGCTATGTGCCATAGGGACATCTATTGGTCAACTGGTATAAGTGCACCATGCTATGTGCCACAGGCACATCTATGGGTCTCCTGGTGTAGGTGCAACATGCTATGTGCCAATGAGACATCTATTGGTCACTGTTGGAAGCCGGAGTCCCCGTCCCGCACCACTGTCACTAAACTAGAGACCCGGGACTCCTCCCTCAACGTTAGGCCAAGTAAGGACACCGTTTGAGATAGCCCTGCTCACCCCCTTAGTAGCTTGGCACGAGCAGCCAGGCCTATCTGCAAGGCACGAGTGTACAGTATGTGCAACCACGCTCACAACAACCCACTGGTGACACCACAAATGGACTCCACACAAGTTTGATAAAACTAGTATAAACTTTATGTAAAAAGATATACGATCAGACCACACGATACATAAGCCAACATATAATAAAGGGTAATATTCGTTCCGGCTGGTTGGTAGGTTCAAATCCCTACCACCGCTTTCACAATGCTATGCTGGTCGTAATGCTAGAATCACACACGTTGCAATTGACAAACAATAGTGTGTTGTGTAACGATACAATCCTGTGCTGGGCAAAGGATAAATAATACAATGCGCAACGATACACCCCGGTACCTGCAATGGGAGAAATAATGCAATGCGTACCGCTACAATCATGTACTGCGCAATGAAGGAATAATGCAATGCGTCACACCCCCAATCACGTACTTTGCAGTGAAGAAACCATGCAATGCGCGCCGCTACAATCCTGTACTTTGCAATGAAGAAATAATGCAATGCGCAGCTACAATTATGTACTTTGCAATGATGCGGGCCGCTACAATCCTGTACGTTGCAATGGAGAAATAATGCAATGCATAGCGCTACAATCGTGTACTTCGTTATGCAGAAATAATGTCAGGCGTCATAAGACAGTCCGGCAGTTCGTTAGCAGCAATATTGGCAATGTGTATTACGACAGTCAGCTTCTTCGATAACAGTTGCCCCCCACACGTATCAACGATGACACAAAGTACAGCTTCTCACTCTGGCCCCAGTATCAAATCAAATCAGGAGTATTTATTTAGTGCACATATCACCCGGAAGTCTCATGGCGCTTGTGGAGTACTCAGGAGTTGGTTTGGACGGGGAGAGTCAGTTAGTTGTCAGACAGACATGTTTTTAGCTCCCTGCGAAAACGATTGTGGTCAGAGATAATACGTAAGTGTAGAGGCAGTTTATTCCAAAAAGCGGGAGCAAGAAAGGAAAAAGATCTTCCTCCCTTTCTTATGGTACGAATTTTGAGGGGTGTTAGAAGAGATTTGTTGCTGGATCTCAGAGCCCGTGGTTACATAGAAGGGTAAACCCAAAACGTCACTGGGACCTGCATATAATGATTTACCAAGGTTTTTATCAACATGACGGAGTTCACTTTGTTAATTTGACCTTTTTTGCATTTAAATGGGATTTCTTTTCAGACTTTGCTGAGAATTATACTCAGCAACCTCGCAGTAGGCTCTGCTTTTTACAGTCTGTTTTCCCTTCCGTTTTTCGGATTCACACTAAGGGAACCTGCATTTCGTCACGTACACCTGGCTAATGGACCGGTTTTCACTGGCCTATTTAATTGACAGGATGCAGTTCTCGGGTTCCCCTTGACGGACTGAGACGTTTCCTGGAGTTACAGTAAGCCCCTGCCGCGCACAGTACATCTCTGTCTTTTGTGCTTTTGTCTTTTTAACACAGAGACGGTAAATAATACAGGCCTTTTAGAAACGCGTGTTTTCCCTTTCAAGCATGACGCTCCTGAAATGCAGTAGTCTATTACAGGCGCTGTTTTTCACAGTATTTAGATAGCTGTTTTCTGTCATACAGGTGACATCCCTGCACTTCGTGCTTTCTTTTATTTGACCTCGTAGCCCTCGAGAGACAGGCAGCCAGCATCATTTATATAAGTGGGTGTAATACTGTATTTTTCAGCTTTTCTTAAACAGCACGGGTCCCACGTTAGGCTGTTTATTTTCTTAACGCTGGGTTGTGTTTTTTTCGGTCTTCGACCTGTAAATTTGGGTATGTGCACTAATGTATATATGCAATACAGAGGTGTTTCACAATGTTTGGAGTTGGTGCAACCAACTGACCGTCTGTCATTATTTTCCTAGGAACGACTGAATACGGAGCAATTTGGCCCTCCACATTGACCTCACAAGTAATTTTTCCGGGCCCAGGAGATTAACCCTGTGTGGCCCACCCCCAATTCAGGCATCTTTGAGTACGCGCTGAAGTAAGTGCACTTGAGAGGTCCAACCATTCCTTATTTATAGGAGTGGATCCTATTTGTATTTTGAACCTGCTCAATTCTTTTGCAGGTGTTTGTTCTCGCCTACTACAGTTTGGAGCCTACACGCCTACTTGCCCCTCAGGCCCAATGAATGGGCCTTTGATGGTAATCTTTTAGATTTCATTTTTCTCCTGTAGTTTTATTTCACCCTCTATATGGAAATTTTCGGTTTTTAAACTTTTCTATTCTGCCTCTAGATAACCTGCCCCCATTCACCCACCTACACTCCTGTCCTGAAGAAGACCCGACGTAAGGGATACATTGACCTACTATCATTCAGGGGTCGAAACGTCAGACATCTACCATACTAGCCAGTTTGACCAACAGCGATTCATCACTGTGACCCTGTTTACAATCATGGCTATCTAACATTTGTACCTAATAAGAAGATCTGGCTCCTTCATGAGCCGCTTTTGTGTTTTATAACAATTGATTATGTGAATTGTACACCGTTTCACTCACTTCCCTATCCTCACTTCATTCACTTTACCTCCACCCTTCCCTCTTGGGGCACTGCTTTATGAATATCAGTGAAAATATTATGAACTACTGTATGTTCAGTGTGATTAAACAACACTGTACATGAAGAATAAGATGGTTTGGGTAATTTATGTTTAATTCAATGTCATTTTGTGGTTCTTCTATGCAATCGTGTACTGGGACCTTTTTCTTATGTACTGCTCTATACCCAGGTCCCAGTGACGTTTTGGGTTTACCCTTCTATGTAACCATATTTGTGCAGGTGCATACCTGCGAGGTTCTGTCACTGATCCATTCAGTTATATAAACAATGGTAGAGAGCGAGACTTTGTCGTATACAGAAGAATATATTAATCAACTTATACAAGACTCTGCCACAAATTTTCTATCACCCACCACTCCAAACATTGACTTTACACTGAACGAAAAGATTTCCCGTTTAGAACGCCTTGAAAAGAAACTAGTACGGACCCGCTTACATGGCCACCTTTTGACCAAATATCTGCAGGCTAATATAATACCAGTCGGCCTGCAAGTACGAAACGAACCGGCCATTTTTGTTGATATTCCGAAATTCAAGGAGGGTTTTAGCTTTGTTGCCAACAACTGCTCCAGGCACTGGATGGTGCTGGGGGTGGAGACGGCAGCAGAACAAGTACAGTTTCTCATAGGACAGATTGCTGCTCTAAAACTTGAGATCGCAGGAGACTCGACACTTACTAATGCAAAAGAAGCTCTGGAACATTTGGGCAAAACCTTGAAAGACTTTGAGACAAATGCGCAAACAAAGAAGCTGGAGAAACTAGCTAAGGATATACGATATTACGAAAAAAGAACACGTATCCGTATTTACAAGAAGATTACTTTAAACAAGACAACCAGGGTCGCTTTAACAACAGAGGAAGAGGGGGATATCGGGAAGAAGAAACTATACCACCTTTTCGGATTCATCGTACAGCACGGATAGCGATAACGAGCAACCAGGTCCCAGCGGAGACTTTAGCTATCAGGACAATTGGCACCAACCTCAAGGACCATATCAGCCTTTTTAGGCCAAGGTCAATGGAGACCACCAAGGGGCCGGGGCGGACAATGGCCGAGAGGAATACAGAGGGGACAGCCTACGACCAGCGGCAATTGGGACAGAGGGCGTGGCCAAATACAGAAACAGGTTCGTTTTCAACCGGAGAACCATGGAGAAATCAACACGCGGAGGAGGACCTACAGGTGGTGAGACGAGTACAGAACCCTGTAATTAACATTTCCTCCTATAGACTGAGAGATGAAGAAAACAGTGTCCTGAGCAAGGGACTTTCCTTCGTGCCCACAGCACACCCCAATGAATTCTCTCTTAAAACGGAATTACATCGCTTTTCAGGAAAATCCGCCTGAGATACTTCTTCAAACACTCTCCTCCATCATTAGCTACCTCTCAAACAGGATTACGGATTCCATCTACCTTTGTCCCACCAGGTTTTAAAATGACTAACAAGATTTTAGCCTATGAAAGTGTTGTTATGAGGGATGTGTCTAAAATACTGAAGGAATACAAGCATAACAAGTATAATATTACGAAAATTGAAAAAGATGCACTTGTCAACCTGAAGAATAACAAAGAAATAGTGATCAAGCCTGCGGATAAGGGTGGTGCAATCGTCGTACAGGATGTCTCAAACTACAAGACAGAGATTCTGAACCAGTTACAAGATGGGGTGAGCTATAAGAAGATAAGATCTGACCCTTCCAAGGACCTTGCAGAGGATATATTCATCCTTACCTCACATGGCCTTGAACAAGGTTTCCTATCCAACCATGAATTCCAGTATCTAAACCAGAAACATCCTCGGCTCCCCACTCTATATACCCTGCCTAAGATCCACAAAGACCCAGTCAAACCACCTGGACGACCGATAGTGTCTGGATGTGGATCCATGTTGGAACCATTATGTAGATATATCGACCATTTTCTCAAGCCTATAGCGGAGTCTACTCAGGCCTACTTGAGAGATACTATGCAAACTATAAATTTGATTGACCAGCACCCTTTCAATCCCAGCAATCAACTGTTGGTGACCTGTGATATTGTATCCCTGTACACCAGCACACCTCAACAGGCTGCTCTGGATGTAATGAGTGAGACATTGGATCTACGACCGGCACCTATGAGAGTACCGACCAATTTCATCATTGGCCTACTACGCTTAGCAATGATGCAGAACTTTTCTTTTTCGATGGACACTTCTATTTCCAAACCAAGGGAGTGGCCATGGGGGCTGCATTCGCCCCGGACTTGGCCATTATATATATGGACCATTTTGAAAGATCATTTGTATTCAATGAAACAAACCCCTATATCATGGAGGTGTCCCTCTGGAGACGTTACATAGATGATATATTGATGATCTGGACCGGCGACTCTACGGAATTAGGCAATTTCCACTCTTGGCTAAATGAAAGAAGTGGAGACATTCAATTCACCATGAATTCCAGTCCGGATGAAATTGACTTCTTGGACATCACAATTAAGTGTGAAAATGATCACTTATATACAACTCTATATCGGAAGCCGGCGGAGAGGAATTCCCTTCTCAGGTATAACAGCTACCATCCGAGAGGACTGAGAGACAATTTACCGTTTGGGCAGTTCCTGCGGGTCCGCAGGAATTGTTCAAAAAGAATTGATTACTCTATCCAATCAGATGATTTGAGTCAACGATTGATGGAAAGAGGTTATCCAAGAAAGCTAATAAGAAGAGCCCAGAAAAGAGCATGGTATAGCCCTCGTGAGGACTTACTTACACCTAAGGATCGGACAGAAGAAACTCCTCAAAGGATGATATGTGTCACCACATTCTCAACGCAAAGTCATGCCATCAAAAAAGTGATCAACGGATACTGGGGACTAATATCAGAGGATATAGATCAAACCAACCTCCCGATGCACTCATACAAAAAAGCCAAAAGTGTCAAGGACCACGTAGTACGCTCTTTCTTAGAACCCTTGAAACCACCGTCAATTCAATCTATGTGGAATTTACCACCGACGCTTGGACACTTCAAGTGTGGACAATGCAAGGCGTGCCAAACTACAATTCAAACAAAGGAATTCACATTTAGACAGCATGTGATCACTTTAAGGTCATTTACAAATTGCAACTCGACCAATGTGATCTATGGCATCGTGTGTCCATGTAATCTGATATATGTCGGTCAAACACAGCAGAAAGTCAAATCCCGAATCCTGCAACACTGCAGTCGCATCAGATGTGGGGTTCAAGGGGCACCCTTGGTTGAACATTTCAGAACTGCAGACCACAGCCCAGACGAGTTTCATTGGGTGGTCCTTGAGAAGGCCTCCCTTGGTCCTAGGGGAGGTAACATTGGCACGATCTTGGATTTGAGGGAATGCAAATGGATGTCCCTTCTGGACTCCATCCAGAACGGTTTGAATGAATCCGAGGTCAGCCATGCACAACTAGCTTGTCTCACATGAGGTCAACCCCATGCACCACGTTAACCCTGATCCCCACGCAAGGAGTGGTTGTGAACATCATTAATGCACTTTTTACAGCTATTAGACTGCT
Source organism: Calotriton arnoldi (assembly GCA_963921515.1). NCBI lineage: Eukaryota > Metazoa > Chordata > Amphibia > Caudata > Salamandridae > Calotriton > Calotriton arnoldi. The sequence goes on from CAWUFW010000409.1 coordinate 4,386,713, forward strand.
TTAGATTAAGCGTATTCTCTCATTAGCCCCTAGAGTTGACCTATTTCTATTTAGATCTTCACCTATACAGGAATATACGATCATACTCCCCTCCTCCTAACTAGGCTTTATTAGATGATGTATCTATGCACTTTTTACAGCTATTAGACTGCTTTAGATTAAGCGTATTCTCTCATTATCCCCTACAGTTGACCTATTTCTATTAAGATCTTCACCTATACAGGAACATACGATTTTACTGCCCTCCTTCTAACCAGGCTTTATCAGATGATGTATCTATGGAACATATCATATACCGGTTTACATTATCCATCTATAAGGTTGTACCATGAACATGTGCCCGTCCCACTAATCATGATGTTTGTCTAGCTATGTAGTATTATACTTAGACTCTTCAGAATATGGGTGACTCATGGCCCCTAACCGAGAGAAGACAGAGAAGAACGCTGTATTAATAAATAGAGCATACACCAACTAGGCTCTTTATTTATTTTGTTATTGCACCATATGGAGCTCTATATCCATATATACACACTCCCATGTGGGGGGACCTGTGATGCATAATGAGCCATGCTTAGTTATATGATAAATCCTTCTTTGCCTTTTGTCTCCCCATGTCTGTTGAATAATTTCGTGTTTACATATATATCTGCCCTTTTGTCTCCCCAGATGGCTAAATTATTTCGTATGTCCAGCAATGTCTCAATATGACCACGTTTATGATTTGTATTCTTATGTGATGTTGTTCGCCTTTATGCATATAATGATTTACCAAGGTTTTTATCAACATGACGGAGTTCACTTTGTTAATTTGACCTTTTTTGCATTTAAATGGGATTTCTTTTCAGACTTTGCTGAGAATGATACTCAGCAACCTCGCAGTAGGCTCTGCTTTTTACAGTCTGTTTTCCCTTCCGTTTTTCGGATTCACACTAAGGGAACCTGCATTTCGTCACGTACACCTGGCTAATGGACCGGTTTTCACTGGCCTATTTAATTGACAGGATGCAGTTCTCGGGTTCCCCTTGACGGACTGAGATGTTTCCTGGAGTTACAGTAAGCCCCTGCCGCTCACAGTACATCTCTGTCTTTTGTGCTTTTGTCTTTTTAACACAGAGACGGTAAATAATACAGGCTTTTTAGAAACACGTGTTTTCCCTTTCAAGCATGACGCTCCTGAAATGCAGTAGTCTATTACAGGCGCTGTTTTTTCACAGTATTTAGATAGCTGTTTTCTGTCATACAGGTGACATCCCTGCACTTCGTGCTTTCTTTTATTTGACCTCGTAGCCCTCGAGAGACAGGCAGCCAGCATCATTTATATAAGTGGGTGTAATACTGTATTTTTCAGCTTTTCTTAAACAGCACGGGTCCCATGTTAGGCTGTTTATTTTCTTAACGCTGAGTTGTGTTTTTTTCGGTCTTCGACCTGTAAATTTGGGTATGGCACTAATGTATATATGCAATACAGAGGTGTTTCACAATGTTTGGAGTTGGTGCAACCAACCGACCGTCTGTCATTATTTTCCTAGGAACGACTGAATACGGAGCAATTTGGCCCTCCACGTTGACCTCACAAGTAATTTTTCCGGGCCCAGGAGATTAACCCTGTGTGGCCCACCCCCAATTCAGGCATCTTTGAGTACGCGCTGAAGTAAGTGCACTTGAGAGGTCCAACCATTCCTTATCTATAGGAGTGGATCCTATTTGTATTTTGAACCTGCTCAATTCTTTTGCAGGTGTTTGTTCTCGCCTACTACAGTTTGGAGCCTACGCGCCCACTTGGCCTTCAGGCCCAATGAATGGGCCTTTGATGGTAATCTTTTAGATTTCATTTTTCTCCTGTAGTTTTATTTCACCCCCTATATGGAAATTTTCGGTTTTTAAACTTTTCTATTCTGCCTCCAGATAACCTGCCCCCATTCACCCACCTACACTCCTGTCCTGAAGAAGACCCCGACGTAAGGGATACATTGACCTACTATCATTCAGGGGTCGAAACGTCGACATCTACCATACTAGCCAGTTTGACCAACAGCGATTCATCACTGTGACCCTGTTTACAATCATGGCTATCTAACATTTGTACCTAATAAGAAGATCTGGCTCCTTCATGAGCCGCTTTTGTGTTTTATAACAATTAATTATGTGAATTGTACACCGTTTCACTCACTTCCCTATCCTCACTTCATTCACTTTACCTCCACCCTTCCCTCTTGGGGCACTGCTTTATGAATATCAGTGAAAATATTATGAACTACTGTATGTTCAGTGTGATTAAACAACACTGTACATGAAGAATAAGATGGTTTGTGTAATTTATGTTTAATTCAATGTAATTTTGTGGTTCTTCTATGCAATCGTGTACTGGGACCTTTTTCTTATGTACGGATCTCAGAGCCCTGCAAGGCCGGTATCAACTGAGTTTCTTTTTCCAGTAGTCAGGACCACTGCCATACATGCTCTTATGCGTTAGGGAGAGAATCTTGAAACAAATCCGCTTTCTAACAGGAAGCCAGTGAAGAAGTCTCAAGTTGGATGCCGAAGGGGATCCCGACGGGAGATTCAGCACTAGCCTGGCAGCAGTGTTCTGCAGAACCTGGAGCCTAGTGAGAAGATCTTCATTTATTGAAGACAACAAAGCGTTTCCATAGTCCATGCGGTTGATAATCAGTCCCTGGACTAGGCTTCCTGGCTGCCATCGGGAGCCATTTAAAAACTTTGCGCAAATCTCGCATGATGCCAAAGCAGGAGCCAATTAGGTGGTTGACCAGGTCTTTCATTGACTATTGATTGTCCATTTGAATACCTAAGTTCCGAACTGACTGTCTTGGCACTGAGCAAGGGCCGAGGGTTTGAGGCCACCAGTCGCTGGACTAGTGTTCATGCGCCTTGCCAAAAAGAACAATTTCAGTTTTTCCTCCATTTAGTTGTAAATGATTTGAGTTCATTCACCTATCGATATGGATCATGCAGTCTTTAAAACGTGACTTAGTGTCTGTTGGATTCTGAATGCAGTGTGGGCCCCCACTCTGAGCCGAAGCAAAGGCTCACGCAGCCAGAAGGACTGAGAGTCCGAGAGAGTGTCCCTCCGAGCCCGTACCCCGCCCAAGCAGTGATCCACGTTACCTGGGGGCGCGACCCCACTCTCCTCTCCTCCTTCAGCGAACTGGCCCTTCCGTGTAGAACTTTCTCAATGTGCCTCAGCGGCTCGGCCTGGCAGCTCAGCTCCTCCGGGGCTGCCGGTCCGGGCCGCGACTGTTAGGAAGGTCTCTGGCGGCCGCAGGGCACACGTACCCCACGCCCTTGAGCATTCGTTACTCCGGGTGCACTTCACCACAGCACCCTCCGGGTCTCCTCTGGCACGAAGCCACACACACAACGCTGATGGGACTTCACGTCGACTCCGAGTGCACGTTCACCAGGCACTCCTTCCTGCAGTCTCAGTTGGCACCAAGACACACACACCGCGCTGCAGAGACTCACTTTCTTCCGGTGCACAAGATGATCAGCCGATCACCTCCACAGTCCCAGGTTGCACCAAAGCACGCACACTGCTTCACTGAGACTTACTCCAACTCCGGTGCCCCGATATCCAGGTACCAATGCCTCCGGTGCACCCCGACACGCACCCTGCGCATCCGAGACTCACTCCGCTTCCGATGCACACGTTGAGGAGGCGCTCCTCGCCAACGCCTCCTGTGCACCACGACACGCACCCTGCGTGTCTGAGACTCACTTCACCGCCGATGCACCCGCTGACCAAGCGCTCTTCACCAACGCCTGCGGTGCACCACGACACGCACCCAGCGCGTCCGAGATTTCCTTCTCCTCCGTGTGTCCAAGATCACAGGGCACACCTTCCGAGGGTCTCAAGCTGCCACAACACGCGCCTACCGCGTCGCTTGAAACTTCTCCGGAAACTTTTATGTTCCTGTGTTTCCAAACAGGGAGCCAGCTCACCTCGGGCCCTTGGGGGGGGTAACAAGAGACAGAACAAAGTACAGTCTTCTTCAAGCAGGGGGACCCAGCGCACGAAGCACAGTCCCAACAGCCTCTTCCTTGGTTAAAACAGCAAACTGCAGACCAGCCACAGATCACGAACCAAGGATTGGTCCTTCCCAGCAGTCTATTCAGTTGTTCCTTCCTTAGCAGAGGTTCCTCTTGACCACGAAATGGGTCCAAGCCTTTTCAGTCTCAATCCATTCAATTCCATTCCCCCTGTTCAGGGGTCTCAGCTCCTAGTTATACCCCTCAATGTCTTTGAAGTTCGTTTGTGCTCAGGGGTCACTGACCCCTCCCTAAATCAGTTCTGGGTGTCTCCCTCCCAGTGTCACCTTTCTCCCTTTGATACTGGGGGTCTGGATCCTTAATCACTCAGCAGGAGATGGGTCAATTGTTTTATAGCCGCAACCCAGGCCTCTTCACCTCCCGGGGCTTTTCCTCGACTGCTCTCCAGCTGCAGGTCAGCCTGGTGCCATCTCAACCCGTTCCTGGGTCAAGACCTCCCCCAGCTCCTCTCCCCTCTCAGATCCAGACAGTCAATCCACATTCAGCAGAGACGCACAGAAATGCTTAAATCACAAAACTAAGCCACTTTCTAAAAGTGTGGCTTCTGAACACACAGTGACAAAACCACTTTCATAGAAAGATGTGTTATGGCGCTGTGAGTTCATACATAGTAAACTTCACCTCTCCATTTTAATCTTATAGGAAACTAGGCTAACAAACAATACCCAGCCTCCCCCATTCTGTCCTATGGTCAGGATGGCCTTTTCACCAGTGAAAACGAAATGGAGCGCTTTTCACTGTCAGGACATAACACATGCCTCAGTGTATGTCCTGCCTTTTACCTACATGGCAGCCTGCCCAGGGGCTACCCGGGACCTACCACATGGGTGCCCACTGTGTACGCAAAAGGTAAAGTAAGGCCTGACAAGTGGTTGCACTTGTCAGGACAACATGCTAACTTAGCAAACTGCGCGCAGGCCCTACACTGCAGGCCTGAGTTCCCTTCTCCGTGCACCTTTGCCTTACTAGCCATGGCGCACACAGTGCACATCACTAGGGACTTTACTAGTAAGGCAAACCAATCATGGCCAACCAATCACCATTACACTTTACACAGGGAACACTTGTACTTTGACACTGATCAGCAGTGGCAAAGTACCCAAAGCATCTAAATTGGCAACTCTATGTCAGGAAAACAGTCTAGGGGGAAAGCAAAACGTTTAGGGAACTTTAGCCAAAAAGGCCAAGTCCTACAGTCACCTGGTATAACTGCACCATGCTATGTGCCACATGCACATCTCTTGGTCACGTGGTTGTAACTGCATCAAGCTATGAGCCACAAGGACCTCTATTGGTCACCTGGTGTAAGTGCCCCATGTTATGTGCCACAGGGACTATTATTGGTCATATGGTTTAACCGCACCATACTGTGTGGTATAGGGACATATTTTGGTCACCTGGAGCAACTGCACCATGCTACCTATGTGCCATAGTGACATCTATTGGTCACCTGGTGTAATTGCACCATTTAATGTGCCATAGGTACATCTATTGGTCACCTGGTGTAAGTGAACCATTCTGATAGCTACAGGGACATCTATGGGTCACCTTATGTAACTCCACCATGATAGGTGCCACAGGGACATCTACTGGTCACTTGGTATAACTGCACCATGCTCTGTTCCACAGGGACATCAATTGGTCATATGGTGAAACTGCACCATGCTATGTGCCATAGGGACACCTATTGCTCAGCTGGTGTACGTGCACCATGCTGATAGCCACAGGGACATCTCTTGGTCACCTGGTGTAACTGCACCATGATGGGTGCTACAAGGACATCTATTGGTCACCTGCTGTAAGTGCACGAAGATATGTGCCAAAGGGACATCTACTGGTCACTTGGTGTAACTGCACCATGCTATTTGCAACAGGGACATCTGTTGGTTACTTGGTGTAGCTCTACCATGATATGTGCCACAAGGACATCTATTGGTCATTTGGTGTAAGCGCACCATGATATGTGACACAGGGAGATCTGTTGGTCACCTGGTATATCTGCACCATGCGATGTGCCATAGGGACATCTATTAGTCACCTGGTGTATCTGCACCATGCTATGTGTCATAGGGAAATCTGTTCGTCAACTGGTGTAACTCCACCATAATATGTGCCACGAGGACATCTATTGGTCACCTGATTGTAACTGCACCATGCCATGTGCCACAAGGACCTCTATTTGTCACCTGGTGTAAGTGCACAATGCTGTGTGGCACAGGGACATCTATTGGTCATATAGTGTAATTGCAGCATGCTATGTGCCACAGGGACATCTATTAGTCAATTGGTGCAACTGCATCATGTTTTCAGCCTTCGGGACATCTATAGATCATTTGATGCAACTGCATCATGACATGTGCCACAGCGACATCTATTGGTCACTTGTTGTAAGTGCACCATGATATGTGCCACAGGGACTTCCATTGGTGACTTGGTGTAACTGCAATATGCTGTGTGCCACAGGGACATCTGTTGGTCACTTGGTGTAACTGCACCATGATATGTGCCACAGGGACATCTATTGATCACTTAGTGTAACTGCACCATGCTATGTACCATCTATTGGTCACCTTGTGTAACTGCACCATGCTATGTGTCACAGGGACATATATTGGTCACCTGGTTTAAGTGCACTGTGCTTTGTGCCACAGGGACATCTATTGGTCACCTGGTCTATGTGCACCATGCTATGTGCTATAGGGAATTCTATTAGTCACCTGGTGCATCTGCAGCATGCTATGTTTCACATGGACATCTGTTGGTCGCTTGGTGTAATTTCACCATGATATGTGCGACAGGGACATCTATTGGTCACTTGGTGTAAGTGCTCCATGCGTTGTCATAGGGACATCTAGTGGTCACCTGATGTAACTGCTCCATATTATGTGCTACAGGGTCATCTATTCGTCACTTGGTTGTAATTACACCATGATATGTGCCACAGGGACCTCTATTGGTCACTTGGTGTAACTGTACCATGCTTTGTGCCACAGGGACATCTATTGGTCACCTGGTGTAACTGCATGATGCTATGTGCCACAGGGACATCTATTGCTCACCTGTTGTAAGTGCACTATGCTATGCGCCACAGGGTGCCATGATATGTGCCACAGGGACATCTATTGGTCAATTGTAAGTGCACCATGATATGTGCCACAGGGTCCTCTATTGGACACTTGGTGTAAGTGAAACATTCTGTGCCACAGGGACACCTATTGGTCACCTGGTGTAACTGTAACATGCTTTCTGCAATACGAACATCTATTAGTCACTTGGTGTAACTGCACCATGAAATGTGCCATAGGGGCATCTATTCGTCACTTGGTGTAACTGCAGTATGCTCTGTGCCACAAGGACCTATATTGGTCACATGCTGTAAGTGCACCATGCTATGTGCCACGTGGACATCTATTGGTCACCTGGTGTAACTGCACCATACTGTGGGGTATAGGGACATCATTTGGTCAACTGGTGTAAGTAGACCATGCTATGTACCATAGGGACATCTATTGGTCACCTGGAGCATGTGCACCTTGATATGTGTCATAGGGACATCTATTAGAACAGAGCCCAACACTGAACGCTAGCAGTCCGATTTTCGGCTGCTGCACTTAAACTGCTTTCGCGAGGGATACTTTTAAAAATTGATTGCGAATTTGCACCCGAGTTTTAAAAATTGTTTTTTGACCTGAATGCTTTTATCTATCTGCCTTTTGTCACCGGTTAGTCCGGGAAGGAGCTGTGTTCAATGCTCCGGGAGGGGACGGACATTTAAGGGAATTGACTAGTGAGGTTAGCGCTCTAGCTGCCACGGTCCTCACGCTCGCCCTTGAGTGAAAAGGGGCGGATGACGCGACCGCGCAGCGGACGCGCGCAACGGGCGCGCCCAAGGCAAGCCCGTCTGCGCCCGAACGGGCCCAGGGGCCAGAACCCCTGGTTCTTCTACAAGAAAATCACGCTTCTATTCGGCAGCCCAGCTGTATGACCTCAGAGGGACTGTGGCACAGGAATGCGATCATAGCATTGTGCCACCCTTTGTAAGTAGTATATGCCCCCATTGCTCTTTTGAACTAGACACCCAGGTCTCAGCAGTAAAGGTTCCTTCTCACCAGACAGCTTACAAAATGTGTGCGCTGAACTGCCGCTCGATGCCCAAATATGCAACTGAAATTCGGTTAATTCTGGAAGAAGAAGACCCGGATGCCATGTTTCTCACGGAAACATGGCTTACTAACTCACTAGATGCGGTAGTGGTCCAGGCACTTCCCCCAGGCTATTTGATCCAAAGACAAGATCGGGAACTAAATAGAGGAGGTGGCCTGGCCATTATTTATAAAGATACATTTAATTGTCGGACCACAACAGGCTTGATTCCTGACTGTGAAAGTCTCTTTTGCTAGCAGCTTCTCTCACACTTGCACTTTCTCCGGGGTCCTAATTTACCGACCTCCAGGAGCTAATGGGCACTTCAACAGAGACCTACCCGAGATAATAGCCAAATCAGTCAGGTCCCTTCCTAACTTTTCCATTTTGGGTGACTTGAATATCCATTTCGATGATATCTCTTCATCTATTGTGGAGGAAATGACTGATAGCCTGGGTGCTCTCCTACTCAATCTGAAAGTGACGGGACCCACGCAGCAAAAAGGTCATTTACTTGACCCCATCTTCTCCAACATTAACAATTTGATGGTGGAAAAGCCTATCCCGATGCCTTGGACGGATCACTATATGATACCCTTTTCATTTACCCCCTCGACTAGTGATCCACCATTGGAACCGGTAAAGAAGTTGAGTAGTAATTGGGCCAAACTTACTACTGAGTCCTGGCGCTTTCTCTCAGTAACACCCGACCGGTGTTTGAGGTTGATCCAGAATCCGCCAACAACAAGTTTAATCATTGGCTTGAATCCTCCCTGGACCTAGTGGCTCCAAAAAAATAGACAACCAATAAGCAGGGTTCTAAGAGGATAGCATGGTACACGCCTAAGCTCAGAGAGCTGAAGCAACAATGTAAACGACTGGAGAGGCATTGGAGGAAAGATTTCTCCTACGAGAAGAAGAGTGATTACAGGGAGGCAACTAAAACATACAAGTCAGAAATCAGAAGGGCCCAATCCTCGTATTATGCAACAAGGATTGCCTCAAACTCTCCTCGTAAAATTTTTAAAACTGCCAAATCCCTTCTCATACCTCCATCCCCAGCTCTGCCCGCTGATGACATTTTAGGACGCTGTAATAATTTGGCAGAATTCTTTTTTTTAAAAATTCAAGAAATTTATTCAGCTTTTTCTCCGGCCGCAGCCCCTCAGAATGCTCCACCACTGGAAAACCGGTCGAAATTATTTGACAGTTCTTTGGTGGTTATTCCCCCCCATTGATATGAAAACTTTAAAAATCTACTCCAATAAATTAAAATCAGGTTCCCCCAGAGACTGTAGTGTAGTTCCTATTTCCCTAATAGGCTCTGCGCATTGGAATAATATAACCTATAGGTTTGACATAGGACTAAGGTCGGTATGTCCCTATCGATTATATTAAACTTAATTACCTGTGCCAGCTAGCTCAGAGGCCACTAGAAACTCCTTGAGAACAAGAAGGGAGTAGTTTCTGGCAACCGAAAAACATGACAACTTTGTTTCCCTTTAGAAGCGGAACATGTCTCAGAATCGTGGAAACAGTAGATAACAGTTTCACTCATTCAATCGTGCATGCTTAGTCTCTGCAGAGTTACACAGAAAGGAAAGACGGGTGTTTCAATAAAAAGGTTTTATTGAACAGTCTTGTTTCTCGTGTAAGAGATATGTGCTGTTACGATCACAAGACAGTATGCAAGATAAATAATGTACAGCGTAAGCAGTAAGAAATAAATAATACTGCTCCATACCTTGAGAATGAGAGAGGTTGGAATCTCCTGCCGGATCTTGGAACTCTAACACCCCGCAAGGAGAATCAGAACACTGGAAGCTGGATAGCTGGATTCTCTGCGTGCAGGGATGACAGTGTCTTCTCAGTGCGTCAGGCCGGGATACGGGCTCCTCTGAAGTCGAGGTCTCCTCTAACTTGCTTTGGCAAGGGAAGGTATATTTATACCTGATAGGTGTCGAGGAATGTTAGCATTGACGTTAGGTCGGACAGGGGAAGACGTGAGGAATGAACCCTTACGGTATAACGGTTCATACATAATAGATGAGTTCTTGGAGAAATCAATAGTCCTGTGCTAGGGGAAACTCCCACGGCTTAAGGGTCTGGTTTCTAAGAACTCGTTGTGACGTTAGGGTGGACGGATGTCGGTGACCATGCCTGTATTTGGAGTGCACAGTTAATGCCTAAATAAGGACAGGGATTTCTATGCCTATATAAGGGCATGGCGAATTGTGCCTATATAAGGACATGATTTAGGAAAACCTATATACGGATACCTAAAGCGGAATACAACAAGATGTGGGGCCCCCCCAACGTCCTGAACCTGGCCTTTGAGACAGTTGCTCCTACCATGCTGGACCTTATTAACCTATCACTCTCCTCCGGGATCGTACCCTCACTATGGAAACGGGCCATGGTCAGAGCACTGCTTAAAAAACCGTGCCTGGACCCTGAAATATTTCCTAATTATCAGCCGATCTCGCTTTTACCAGGAATCGCAAAAATTGCCGAAAAGCATGTCAATTCCATTCTTTCCACCTTTTTGGAGGAAAATTATTTCTTCCATCCCTCACTAACCGGTTTTAGACCCCAGCAGGGCACGGAGACTGCCCTGGTGGTAGTTGTTGAGGAAGCCAGAAAAATTCTAGATGTCGGGGGCTCGGCAGCAATTGTTCTCCTCGACCTGAGCGCGGCATTCGACACTGTCAATCATCAATTGCTGATCTCTAGAATTAGAGAAGTAGGAGTATCTGGAACTGCACTTAAGTGGCTGGAGTCATTCTTAGACGAACGATCATTTCCAGTCTTTGAGGATTACTCCTGCTCGAAAAGTATGCCGCTGGGTTGTGGGGTCCCTCAGGGTTCGTCCCTGAGCCCCACGCTCTTTAATATTTATATGAGCCCTCTGGCCGAGATCGTTAACCCTTTGGCATACAGATCGTTACCTATGCGGATGACACCCAATTGATTCTTTCCCTAAACCAATCGGAGAATGGGACAAATAATCTGGCCGGCTGTCTGGGAAAAAGTGTCTGCATGGATGGATGGCTCGTATCTAAAGCTGAATGGAGCAAAAACTGACCTGATGTTCTTGGGCAAACCTTCCCCCCTGGTCTCTAGCTCCTTATGGCCCAAGTGTTTGGATAGTATGCCCTCCCCAAAAGAGCAAATCAAAAGCCTTGGCGTCTGGTTGGAGCACAATCTAGACATGAAGGAGCAATCTCGGAAGGTAGCAGGGACCTGTTATGGAATACTGAAGATGATTAGGAAAATCCTCCCCCTGCTGCCTTTCAATGCCAGGAGACTGTTGGTTCAAGCTCTGATTCTCTCACGTCTGGATTACGCCAACGCTCTCTATTTGGGCTCTCTGTGCTCTACGATTAAGAAGCTACAGACTGTGCAAAACTGTGCAGTCCGACTCCTTCTATAGACCCCCCCATAGGGAATCCGCGCGATCATCAATAGCTTCTCTCCATTGGCTTCCAGTCGCTGAGAGAGTTCAGTTCAAGGCCCTATGCATTGTACACAAGACTCTACCTTCTAAGGGCCCACCAAGTCTGCATTCCATCATCTCCCCCTACTGTCCCAGTAGATCCTTGCGCTCTGGGAATAAACGCCTGGCAGCAGTCCCTATGATACATAGGTGGAGGAGAGGGGGACGATTGTTCTCCTTCATCGCCTCCAAACGCTGGAACCTTCTTCCAAACTACATCCGCCTGGAAGACGACTATCTGTCCTTCCGAAGACTGCTTAAAACTTTCCAGTTCCTGCTGTTTAATGGTCGTTTGTGTAGGTTCTGTTCCTAAGCGCTGGGAGGCCTTCTGGTAGCCATGCGCTCTACAAATGTCAATTCATTCATTCATTGGTTACCTGGTGTAAGTGCACCATGCTATGTGCCAATGGGACATCTATTGGTAGCCTAGTGTAACGCCACCATGTAACTCCATCATGCTATGTGCCACAGGGACATCTGTTGGTCACCTTGTGTAACTGCACCATGCTATCTGCCAAAGGGACATCTATTGGTCTCCTGGTGTAAGTCACCATGCTATGTGCCACAGGCGCATTTATTGGTCACCTGGTGTAAGTGCACCATGCTATGTGCCAAAGGGACATGTATTGATCATCTGGTGTAATTGCCCTATGCTATGTGCCACAGGGACATCTATTGGTAATACGGTGTAACGGCACCATGCTTTGTGCCACAGGGACATCTATGGGTCACCTGGTGTAACTGCACCATACGGTGTGGTATAGGGGACATCTTTTGGCCAAATTGTTGCAATTGCACCATGCTATGTGCCACAAGGACCTATATTGGTCACCTGCTGTAAGTACACCATGCTATGTGCCACATGGACATCTAATGGTCACCTGGTGTAACTGCACCATACTGTGGGGTATAGGGACATCATTTGGTCACCTGGTGTAAGTAGACCATGCTATGTGCCATAGGGACATCTATTGGTCACCTGGAGCAACTGTATGTACCATGCTATGTGCCATAGGGACATCTATTGGTTACCTGGTGTAAAAGCACCATGCTATGTGCCAATGGGACATCTATTGGTAGCCTAGTGTAACGACACCATGCAACTCCATCAAGCTATGTGCCATAGGGACATCTGTTGGTCACCTTGTGTAACTGCACCATGCTATGTGCCACACAGACAGCTATTGGTCAACTGGTGTAACTGCACCATGCTATGTGCCACAGGCACATCTATTGGTCTCCTGGTGTAAGTGCAACATGCTATGTGCCAATGAGACACCTATTGGTCACCTGGTATAACTGTACCATGCTATGTGCCACAGGGACATCTATTGGTCACCTGGTGTAAGTGCACCATGCTATGTGCCACAGGGACATCTATTGATCATCTGGTGTAATTGCCCAATGCTATGTGCCACAGGGACATCTATTGGTAATACGGTGTAACTGCACCATGCTATATGCCATAGGGACACCAATTGCTCAATCGGTATAACTGCACAATGCCACAGGGACATCCTTTGGTCATCTAGTGTAACTGCACCATGCTATGTACCACAGGGGCATCTGTTGGTCACCTGGTGTATGTGCACCATGCTATGTGCCACAGGGACATCTATTAGTCACCTGGTGTATCTGCACCATGATATGTGCCACAGGGACATCTATTGGTCAATTGGTATAACTGCACCATATTATGTGCTACAGGGTCATCTATTGGTCACTTGGTTGTAACTACACCATGCTGTGTGCCCCAGGGACATCTATTGGTCTCCGGGTGTAACTGCACCATGCTTTGTGCCATAGAGACATCTACTGTTATCCTAGTGTAACTGCACCATTCTATGTGCCACACAGGCAGCTGTTGGTCAACTGGTGTAACTGCACGATGCTGTATGCCACAGAGACATCTATTGGTCAACTGGTATAAGTGCACCATGCTATATGCCACAGGCACATCTTTAGGTCACCTGGTGTATGTGCATCATGCTATGTGCCATAGGGACATGTATTAGCCACCTGGTGTATCTGCACCATGCTATGTGTCACAGGGAAATCTGTTGGTCACTTGGTGTAACAGCACTATGCTCTGTGCCACAGGGACATCTATGGGTCATCTGGTGTAACTGCACCTTGCTATGTGCCAAACGGACATCTATTAGTCAACTGGTGCAACTGCACCATGCTGATAGCCACACAGACAGCTATTGGTCACTTGGTGTAACTGCACCATACTGTGTGGTATAGGGACATCTTGTGGCCAAATGGTTGTGACTGCACCATGCTATGTGCCACAAGGACCTATATTGGTCACCTGTTGTTGGTGCACCATGCTATGTGCCACGTGGAATCTATTGGTCACCTGGAGCAACTGTACCTTGCTGTGTGCCACAGGGGCGTTTATTGGTCACCTGGTGTAACTGCAGTATGCTATGTGCCACAGGGACATCTATTTGTATCATGGTGTAAGTGCACTATACTGTTAGCCACATGGACATCTATTGGTCACCTGGTGTAACTGCACCATGCTTTGTGCCAATGGGACATCTATTGGTAGCCTAGTGTAACAGCACCATGCAACTCCATCAAGCTATGTGCCATAGGGACATCTGTTGGTCAGCTGGTGTAACTGCACCATGCTATGTGCCACAGGGACATCTGTTGGTCTCCTTTTGTAAGTGCAACATGCTATGAGCCAATGAGACATCTATTGATCATCTGGTGTAATTGCCCAATGCTATGTGCCACAGGGACATCTATTGGTAATACGGTGTAACTGCACCATGCGATGTGCCATAGGGACATCTTTTGGTTATCTAGTGTAACTGCACATGCTATGTACCACAGGGGCATCTGTTGGTCACCTGATGTATGTGTGCCATGTGCTACAGGGACATATATTAGTCACCTGGTGTCTGCACCATGCTATGTGCCATAGGGACATCTATTAGTCATATGGTGTAACTGCAACATGCTTTGTGCCACAGGGACATCTATTGATCACTTGGTGTAACTGCACCAAGCTTTGAGCCATTGGTACATCTATTGGTCACCTGATGTAAATGCACCATAATATGTGCCACAGGGACATCTATTGGTCACTTGGTATAACTGCACCATATTATGTGCTACAGGGTCATCTATTGGTCACTTGGTTGTAACTACACCATGCTATGTGCCACAAGGACCTCTATTGGTAACCTGATGTAAGTGCACCATTATATGTGCCACAGGGAGTATTATTGGTCATATGGTGTAAGTGCACCATGCTATGTACCACAGGGACCTCTAATGGTCACTTGGTGTAACTGTAATATGCTATGTCCACGGGCACATCTATTGGTCACTTGTTGTAAGTGCTCCATGCGATATGCCACAGGGACATCTATTGGTTACCTGGTGTAACTGCACCATGTTATGTGCTGCAGGGTCATCTATTGGTCACCTGGTGTAAGTGCACTATGGTATGTGCCACAGGGACATCTATTGGTCACTTGGTATAACTGCACCATGCTATGTGCCATAGGGACATTTATTGGTCACCAGGTGTAGCTGCACCATGCATTGTCTGC
The DNA here is from genome assembly GCA_963921515.1 of Calotriton arnoldi. Lineage (NCBI taxonomy): Eukaryota > Metazoa > Chordata > Amphibia > Caudata > Salamandridae > Calotriton > Calotriton arnoldi. Next base: position 4,401,995 of record CAWUFW010000409.1, read on the forward strand.
AACCGGTTTGAACTGGGGTATGCACAAGGACACCAAATGTGCCTCCAGTGCAGGACTTCAAAGCACTCTTGGAGTGTACCCACCCAGCCCCAATCCACTAAGGCCTGTCTGGGAGGTGGTCACACCTCCCTGAGACAGGAAACCTATTGTCCAGGCCTCCCCTGCCGGAGTTTCGGTCAGCAGCAGGAGGCCAGACTTGTGTCTGTGGCTGCAGCATCCATTTTGTGATGCCAGGGCTCTTTAAGGTTTCCACCGGGTATACCGGTGGGGACATGTCTCTCCCTTTAGAAGGGTGGAATTCTACCCCCGCCACCAGGACTGGCGGGGGGGGGTGGGTAGGGTAGGATTCTAAGGTGTTTGACACTAAACATGACATGTTTCCGTGCAGCCAGTCCAAAGTTAGCATTTTACCGCGAGGTTATAATGCACTTAAGAGTATATGGTCAGGCTGCACCACAGACAACCCGGGATAGGAGATTCCGAGGGCTGCAGAGGGACTCTGCTCATGCATGGGCACCCTCTCACATATAACCAAGCACCCTGCCTTCAGGATTGATAAGGCCTGCCATAGGGGTGACTGATAGCTTTCTATGTGCAGTGATAGGTGAGATATAGTGAACCTATATCTCTGTAAGGGGTGCATGCACCACCTTACTCAGGCTGCGGTAGCAGTCCTGAGGTGTCATTTTGGAGGGCCTTCCAGGGGTGGCACAATACATGCTTCTACCCCTGGTAGGCCTCTGGGATACCTATGCCCTGGGTACATAGTATACCATATACTAGGGACTTACAAGAGCACCCCAGAATCCAATCTGAAGTGTACTTAAGGTACAGGGAATCAATTTAGAGAGGAAGCAGCTAGGCTGGGGTCCTGGATAGCAGGGCCCCAGCCAGACTAAAGTCGAAAAACAGTGATACACCAGCAAAAAGTGGGGGTAACCATAAGAGGCAGATCCTACTCTCCTGCAGGTACTATAGGAACTACACGACACTGCGACATGCTTTCTGCAATAGGAACATCTATTGGTCACTTGGTGTAACTGCACCATCTTTGTGCCACACAGACAGCTGTTGGTCAACTGTTGTAACTGCACGATGCTATTTGCCACAGGGACATCTATTGGTCAACTGGTGTAACTGCACGATGCTATGTGCCACACGGACATCTATTGGTCAACTGGTGTAACTGCACGATGCTATGTGCCATACGGACATCTATTAGTCATCTGGTGCAACTGTACCATACTGATAGCCACACAGACATCTAATGGTCACCTGGAGTAACTGCACCATAATATGTGCCATAGGGCCATCTATTAGTCACATGGTTATAACTGCACCATGCTATATGCCACAAGGACCTATATTGGTCACCTGGTGCAAGTGCACCATGCTATGTGCCACAGGGACATCTATGGTATCTGGATCAACTGCACCGTGCTGTGTGCCACAGGGGCATTTATTGGTCACCTGGTGTAACTGCAGTATGCTATGTACTACAGGGACATCTATTGGTCACCTGGTGTAAGTGAACCATTCTTTGCCACAGGGACACCTATTGGTCACCTGGTGTAACTGCACCATGCTTTGTGCCATAGGGACATCTATTGGTCACCTGCTGTAACTCCGACATGCTTTCTGCAATAGGAACATCTATTGGTCACCTGGTGTAACTGCACTATGCTTTGTGCCATAGGGACATCTATTGGCCACCTGGTGTAAACTGGACCTCCAAGATGCCAATTTCCATGTCCCCATCTTACCCAGACACAGAAAATTCCTGCGCTTCAGAGTGGCTGGCAGAGACTTCCAATTCAAAGTCCTCCCCTTCGGCCTCCGCTCTGCGCCCCGAGTGTTCACCAAAGTTTTGGCACCGGTGGCTGCACACCTTCGTCAAGCGGGCGTCCAAATATTTCCCTACCTTGACGACTGCCTCATAAAGGTGCAGTCGTTTACAGTTGCAACGAGACACACTCAAACATGCCGGTCTCTGTTTCAGTCACTGGGCCTGTCCATAAATCTGGAGAAGTCGCACTTCACCCCTTCTCAAGTTTGGACTTTCTTGGGAGCCACGATAAAAACTCAGACAGCAAAGGCGTATGTATCAAATGAAAGGCAACAATGAATTTCCAAACTGGCATCTCTTCTACGTGCAAGAAAGTCGGTTTCTGTTCGACAGTTCAAGTCGCTTCTGGGAATGCTATCTTCCTGCATCCTTCTGATTCCCAACTGTCGTCTCAAAATGAGTCCCTTACAGGAGGAAATCGACAAACAATGGCAACAGGTCTCAGGGTCTTTCAACGATGTAATCGTCATCACATCCCGGATGCAGAAAGCTTTGCTATGTTGGACGCACAGGACAAACATCTCAGCAGGTCGCTACTTTGTAGCAGACGATCCAAGTTTCATCCTTACAACAGATGCTTCCCTCGAGGGATGGAGGGCGCATCTTCAGGGTCTCACAGTCAAGGGAAAATGGGATGCTCAGCAACGAACTTGGCACATAAACCTTTTGGAACTACTGGCGATATTCCTGGCGCTAAAATCTTTTCGCACCCTTCTTCAAGGTGGTTCAGTGTTGATCAGGACGGACAACACAACAAGCATGCATTATGTGAACAAACAAGGGGGCACGAGATCCACTTTGCTATCCCTACAAGCTCAAAATATTTGGGATTGGGCGATTCAGCATCAGATCACTTTACCAGCAGTCCATGTTCCGGGAGTATCCAACATTCTAGCGGACTCCCTGAGCAGGTCGGCCTCATCAAACCACGAGTGGGAACTTCATCAACCTACGTTGGACCACCTCTTTCAGCTAAGCGGTCGTCCCAATCTAGATTTATTTGCGACCAAGTTGAACCACAAATACCCATTCTACGCAAGTTGGCTTCCCCAACCAGGATCATGCGGGAATGCATTTTTGATTAACTGGTCGAAAATTTATGCTTACGCTTTTCTGTCGATTCCCCTAGTCCCAAGGGTGCTTCGGAAAATGCGGAAGGAACCCTGCCATATTCTTCTCATAGCCCCCAAATGGCCTCACCAGTTCTGGTTTACAGAACTCCTTCTTTCGGAGAGCTTTCCAATTTTCCTGCGTCCAATACCGAATCTTCTTACCACGGACCCCGGTCAGATCTGCCATCCGGATCCAACATCTCTGCGATTAGCAGCCTGGCGTCTGAACACTGAGTTTGCCAACTTAATGTTAATGTTAATTGATTTTTATATAGCGCTAATCACCGACGGGTCTCTAAGCGCTTTTGAGAGAGTTGCCAGAGATCATGGAACGGGTGCATGGCCACACAGTGAGGCACGTTACGCAGTGTCCAGGGCCTTCCTGAACAGGAATGTTTTAAGTTGTTTCCTGAATGGGAGGAGAGCCGATTCCTTGCGCAAGGGGTCTGGCAATTGGTTCCAGAGTTGTGGAAGTAGGACAGAAAAGGCTCTGCCCCCTTTGGATGCGGTGTTGCATCCTGGGGTGGCCAGGCAGCAGGCTTCTGAAGACCGCAGTATACTGCCCGGAATATAGTTCTTCAGGCGTTCCTTAATGTAGGCCGGGGCTTTGCCGTAGATCGCTTTATGGGCAATGCAGAGACCCTTGAATTTAGCTCTTTGCTTGATGGGGAGCCAGTGCAGTTTGCACAACAGAGGGGAAGCGCAGGACTGTCTTGGCAGCCTAAAGATCAATCTGGCTGCGTCGTTCAGAACCACCTGTAGTTTATTGATAAGCTTTTGAGGAAGGCCGATATATAAGGCATTGCCATAATCTAATCTGGAGACAATTGTAGCCGATACGATCGTTTGTAGGGAGGCAGTTGAGAGGAGGGGAACACGTTTCTGTAGTTGTCTCATGATCCCTGTACAAGTACCAGCCACTGTGGTGACTTGGTTAGCCATGGAGAGCTCCGAGTCGATTTTAATGCTTAGGCTTTTTACGGCATGTGCTGGTGCGGGGGTGGCACCCAGCTCCTGGGGCCAAAACCGATTGCTCCAGGGGTTGTCTTTTGTCGGGATCACAAGAACCTCTGTTTTATCCGGGTTGATTTTCAGTGCATTGGTGGTCATCCAATTTACTGTGAATCTAAGGATGTTTTGCGCCACATCCTGGGCATAGGGGGAATTGTCAATCCGGAGGATGAGATGGGTGTCATCCGCATAGTTGAAAACGCGGCAATCATTCCTTGCTAACGCCAGAGCACCATCCACTGTCAAAACCTACAAACTCAAGTGGAAACGCTTCTGTCTTTGGAGTGAAACTTCTAATGTTCACCCTGTTCATTCTACACCAGAGCAGCTTTTGCCTTTTTTCTTACAATTAGCAAAATCCGGCCTCTCTCACTCTACCCTCAAGGTTTTTCTGGCCGCAATTGCCAGATTCCAGCAGGATGGTTCTAATTCCCTTTATTCTTCAAGAATTATTCAACAATTTTTCAAAGGCCTATTTCGGATGTTCCCCCCAATTCGACGCCCGCCTCCGCCTTGGCATCTGAACATTGTGTTGGCACAACTCATGAAGCCACCATTTGAGCCCATTCATAGGGCTAATCTAAAATGTATCTCCTGGAAGACATCGCTGCTTTTAGCTCTTACTTCTGCTCGGAGAGTCAGTGACATACAAGCCTTTACTATTAAACAGCCATTTCTTCACTTCACCAAGGACTCTGTGGTGCTCCGCACTAATCCGGCCTTTATTCCTAAAGTACCATCTGATTTCCACCTCAATGAGCCGGTCATCATAAAGACTTTTTTCCCTAATCCACAGTCTCCAGCGGAAAAGACTTTACATTCTCTTGATGTTAAGAGATGTTTGAATTATTATTATTTTTTTTTTAAACAACAGATGTTTGAAATTTTATTTACAAAAGACAACCAGTATCCGTAAAGCGGATCAGCTTTTTGTGGCCTACGGCAGGATTCATAAAGGATGTCCAGTGACTAAACAGACTATTGCACGTTGGATAGCTGCTGCAATTGCCTTTTGTCATCAGAAAGCGGGAAAGCCACTTCTTGCTAAGGTTAAACCACATTCTACTAGAGCAGTCTCTTCTTCTGCTGCACTCTTTGCTGGTGTGACTATTCATCAGATCTGCAGAGCTGCAACATGGTCCAGCAGGCACACTTTTACCAAACACTACTGTCTGGAAGCTGCCAACAACGCTGACACAGCTGTAGGGCAAGCGGTGCTACGTAATCTTTTTAATTAAGGTGAACCTCTGTTTTTCTTCCCTCCTCCTGCACAGTATGTATTAAAATGTGTGTGTGTGTATATATATATATAAATATGTATATGTGTTGTTTCTCTCGTACATAGTTATCGATTTGCTTATGGTTTAACACACAATTCTAGGATTACTGCTATCGACTCTGATTCAAGCATGTGAATCTATGAAAGATACCAATACTGGAGAACCACAGTTTACAGGTAAGTAACTTATGTTCATCTCCTCTCTAGATGACATAAAAACTCTAAATGATGCGCTCCTAAAAACACAACAATGGCAAACTCATAATCATCTTTTGTTTAATACTCTCAAAACAGAATTGCTTCTGATTTCCCCCCGCAACCACTCTGCACCTACCCATGACTGGCTCAAACAATTTACTGCTCTTAACTGCACAACTCATGTTGTTGACTCTGCTAGATCTTTAGGTATAACCCTGGACAAATATCTAAATATGCAAGATCACATCAGTGCAACTATTAGGAGAGCCAATCTTCAGCTCAACACGAAGGAAAATCAAGCCATTCCTATCGCTCGAGGACATCCAGTCAGCAGTCCAATCCCTAGTTATCTCACGCTTGGAATATGGGTTGGTGACCCTTGCTGGGCTACCTAAAGCTAGTTTGGCTCCACTTCGAGCCACTCTGAATTCTTCAGCCAGACTCCTCACAGGCTCCAGAAAACATGACATCACGCCAGACCTAATTCAACTAAACTGGCTTTCCATTGAAGCTAGGATCTGGTTCAAGATAGCCTGCCTGACGCACAAAGCTATTCATTACAACACCCCCGTTTACCTGGCAAAAAACTTGAGCTATCTGGTTTGAGTCGAACTTAAGAAGCTCTAACACCTCCCAAATTCAATAAGAAAAGAACTTACAATCGTTCTTTCTCTGGTCTTGCTCCAAGAATATGGAACACTCTTCCTCCCGATATCAGATCCAACCCATCTACTGGCTCATTCAAAAAACATGTCAAATGGCTACTCCTGAATGACCAACAGCAGTAGCGCTGATGCCATCTTAATCTACTAATCTACTTCCTTCGCTCCTGTTGGATACTCTTGTATACCTTTTGTTCAAAGTGTATTATGTTCTCACGTGTCCTTTTAATTTTTTGCTCTTCTGAAACTTTATAGGTCCCACTAGATTGGCTGACTACCATGGCGCACCATTATTATTTGTTTTCCCCGTGCCCCCCTATGAGCTTGTTATTGTTAAGGCACCTCATTTGTTCCATTTTGTTGTTGTACTCATGCTTTTCCTCATTACACTTACGCTCCTTTGTACAGCGCTCTGATACCCGTATGGGTCATTTTTGCGCTTTTTAAAACTTTTCAAATAAATAAAGGTCATTAGCCCATTGGTTACTAACGTGAGCCCCTTAAAACGCTCCCTAAATACAGTATTTAAGCCAGGGCAGCCCTGAACCCAGACAGCAGATTCCTGCAACCTACGTAGAAGGACGGAAGACGTCGCACAGCAGAGGAGACTACAGACCCGCCTGCAGTTTCCGGAGATCCTGCACCAAAAGTCAACTTGTCCTGCAACCAGTGACCTCCAAAACCCCTGGGCAGACTGACTACTTTAAACAAAGACTGGATCTCCTGCGAACAGCAGCTCTGTTCCAATGAAACTCCAAAGACAGACTGAGTCTGTGGAGGACGAAGAAACTGGACTACTGGAACCACCACTGCACCCGTCGCCTACGGCCCAAGTCCAAGGGCCCACCGGTCCCATCGAGGTGCTCCAGAGTCCGAATCCACTGACCGTCGGTCGACCCCTGCAGGATTCCCCGACGTGACCTGCAGCCTTTGCATGGAGACACCCTCAACTGCCAGTGGCCCGATAAGGTGAAATCCGACCTCAAAAGGCACCCCTGCATCCGGCCGCCCTGCCCCCTGGAGAAGAGGACCTGAGGTGCACCTATGTCCCAGAGCACTCCAACTTTCCTGCCCTGCTGTTGGTTCCTACCCGGAAGGCTTCCTGGACTGAGCCTGCAGCCTAAATCCAAAACCTGCACTCTCCATAGGATTGCATTGGGCTCGCAACCCTTCCTATGCACCCTGCTGCCCCTGCATTGCTGGTGGTGTGGACTTGGTGCTGACCTGGGACCCTATTGCCCTGACCTTAACCCTAGGAGCTTGGCTCCCGAGACAGTGGCCTGCCGGTGAGCAGCCCCCAACCCAGATGACCCCCCCGCCCCATTGGCTAACTTTGGCATCCTGCACTCTACACCCAGCTGCCTTAGTGCCGCTGGTGTTGCAATTTGAGTGCCTACCTGGACCTTGGGCAATCTTGGTCCTAACTCCAAAAACTCCCACTTACCTGTGAAACCGATAACCATTTTTCTTCCATAGGAACACATGTTAAGAGATTTTGGGGCTAATAATGTTCTAAGTGTTGAACTGTTGTTGTATGGAGAAAAGAGAACTCAATTGCAAAGTATAAAAAGTCGAACTTACTCTGTATTATGAGATCCTAAGGTGTGATGTAGGACACTGGCTTAGTATATGGTGCACACTTATTAAGTGAAGCACCCTGCACGAATCCAGACAACCCTTATGATGATGTTAGTAGTCTTAGACAACCCTAGAAAGCTCTCTACGTGGTAGCTGTGGAGAGCAGCCTTAAGGGTTAGTCTAAGAGTGTTAAGCAGCTTGTTTTACCAGTACTAATCATATAGTGTAGGTTAAACTAAAAAGAACCACACAGTGTAGTTATAACAATAGTAATATATTTATTAAACACACTAACACATTGGTATACCTGGAGATATAAACACAATACACACCATATTTCAACAGGAGAACAGGCAAGTAGCACAATTACACAGTAGTCTCCAGGGGGAGACCAAACCATATACTAATAAAGTGGAATGCGAACTGCGACTAAGTTGAGTCTGAACCCAGAAGACTTAGAAGAGCTGGGGACCCAAGGTAAGTACCCCGAAACCCCACGGAGACCGTGTGGAGAGTAAAAACACAGCCACGTACTCAATGCAAGTCAATGGGGAAGTTGCATTGCAGTTTTGCAGAAGGAGGACCCTTCCCAGAGGACCCTGAAGAAACGCCATGGAAGATGGAAGGTTGGAGAGTCACCCCACCGTGTATAGCCCAGGAACCATGATACCTACACCAGGGAAGCGGGGTGCATAGGTGCCAACTGACGTTGGAAACTGCCGTCGCCCACAATGGAGGGCTTCAGTGAAGATACCACTGGTGAAGAAGGTGAAAGAGTCCGGTGGAATCCAAGGGTGAATTCTTGAAGAGGAGTACCTGCAAGCAGAGGGGACTGAGTCTATGCCACTCAGGAGTGAACAGGAGGTACGGAAGACCAATGACCAGTGATGACGGAAGATGCAGGAGGGTTGACGGTGACCTTGTTGCTGCAGCTGTGAAGACCAGGCGATGCTGTGGAAAACCATGAGCCTTTCATTAGCTGTCCTACGTTGGAAGTCGTGAACCAGTGTGTCGGTGTCCGGCGGGAGCACCAACAAGCCTTGGCAGCAGCAACAGACGAAAACGAAGAAGGTGCAGTGTCGGGACCAGCAAGGTCCAAGAGACTCACCAAGTGCAGGAGAGTCAGAACAGGCCCTGAGCAAGCAGGGGAGCCCACTGGAGCCAAAGAAGACCCTCAAGAGGACCCACAGGCCTAAGGCACAGGAGTCTCAAGAGGACCTCAGGCAGCTCACCAATTGATGCAGGCCCATGGTGCATAGGATGTGGTGAGGACGGAGATCTAGGAAGCAAGAGATGCTGGAGCTTCTTATTTCCCCGAAGATCTCTGGAGAAGAGTCAACAAGCCTTGGCAATGGCAAGTCGACAGTGCACAGGGGTGTTGTTCCAGCGGTTTCAACGAGGGATACTGGCCTCAAAGTCAGTGAGAAGACAGGCCTCGAGGGAGTTGCAGAACCACCAGCTGTGTTGCTGGGCCTTGCGAAGTCTGGATGACATCAGGAGCAGCAGACCAGTCAGCTTAGTTGCAGTGCCTGCAGATGCAGGGGAGTGACTCCTTCACTCCAAGGGAGATTTCTTCGGGTGTCTTTGATGCCCACAAGCCTGGAGAACCTGGATAGAGCACAGGCACAGACAACTCAGAAGACTGGCAGGATGACGAGACCAGGAGCAGCAGGAATCTTCCATGTACAGTCTCTGTTCCCAAAGCGAAGTCCGAACGAAGTCCTATGTGCCCAGACGGTTGAAGTAGAAGTGGTTTCGGATTTGAATCTTGTCCCACAACAAGTCTGAAGAGCCACCCACAGGTAAGCCCTTAAGTACCCAAAGGAAAAGGTTGGGACGATTCAGGGATCCCTCTAAGAGGAGGGGCTGGACAGAAGGGAGGATACTCCCATGTCCTTTGTCCAGTTTTGCACCAGAGTGGGAGCCAACAGCTCTCTGAACTGGTTTCAACTGGAGTATGGAGGGAGGGGCACCAAATATGCCCTTCAAAGCAGTCTGGTGGTGCTGGTACATGCACCCCACCCCAGCCCAATACACTAAGTCCTGTCTGGGAGGTGGTCAAACCTCCCTGTGACAGGAAACCTATTGTTCATCCTTTCCCTGCTCGAGCCTGGCTCAGCAGCAGGAGGGTAGGATCGTGCCTGTGGTTGGCAGCAGCACTAGCTTGCTGTTAGACCCTGAAAGCCTGCTACCGGGAATACAGGGGGCACCCTAGGGGAGTCCCCCAGTACATGGGATCATACATCCAACACTGGAATCAGTGTTGGGGTAGGATTCCAACTTGTTTGATACCAAACATGACAGGTTTCGGTGCAGCCAATATATAGTTAGACATCTCGTAATTGACTTGATGTCCACTGTATGTGTAAAATGGCTGACCGCACTTACAAAGCTTGGAGAATCGACTCCTGGGTTTGTAAGGGGTGTCCTGCTCATGCAGGGCACCCGCACACTTGTAACCAAACAGCGTGCCTTCAGGATTGAAAGGTCTACCTTAGGGGTGACTTATAGGTTTTAAGTGTAGTGACAGAAAGTTATATCTGTTGAGAGTAGTGCTTGCACCAGCTCTCACAGGTTGCAATGGCAGGCCTGAAGTCACAGTTTGAGTGGTCTCTCATGGGTGGCATAATATATGCTGCAGCCCAGGGGAGCCCCCTGGAGTACCCACGCCCTGGGCACTTCAGTACCATATACTAGGGATTTAGAAGGGTACACCAGTAGCCAATTAGGAGGTTATTTAATTCAATATATCTTTATTCGATCTAAAAGCAATAGACCATAAAAGTACATAGAAAGTATTACAAAAAGCTGTAAGCACTCAAAAAGTTAAAATAATTTTACAATAAAGCTGGTTAAAAATAAGTGTATAAAAATTGCAAAACACATTGAGAAATATGCCAGATATCCATACTTTGGAAGAGCAGGAAGATAGAAATAAAAATCAGGTTTCAATGTGCGGTATAATATTGTTGGCGGGAACTGCATTTAAAGCACGTAAAGGGGAGATGGAAAGAGTACAAAAACCTCAAAACAGGGTCCGCCATTCACTCTCAATATCCTCCAGTGACAAGCAGCATCTTTACCTAGTCTTTATGGAAAACCACACTATTCATATAAATTCTGATAAACTAGCCCAGCATAGTGTGTCTCGCCCTAAGTGCTGCTTTAAAAAAAATGCAGACGGTCGTAATAATTTCGGGAGAGCACAGAGACTGTAAATGGAGGAAGGCTGGTCTATAGCAACGGAGGCCAAGCCCCTTAGTAAGGGTCTCAAAAAGTGCTTTGTGCTACGCTGTGCAAATTACAGATAAACAAAGTGCATTAATGATTGCGATGAATGATTGTCGCAAGCACTAAAGGAAAATAAGTTCCCCTCAGAGTCAAAAAAATGTTTAAAGAAAAAAAGACATAAATTGTCCCTGCTCTAAAGCGGAAGAGATGAGACCGCTCCCATCTTGACAATTTCATCGACCAGTACAGTGGGGAAACATCTGTGTATAAAAGTCTATAAAAGTGCAACACCAAGGGTTTGGATAATTTGAGTTTCAGCCTGATGTTTGTACGGTGGTCCTTAAACAATTTTTTCACCTCCGTCCTAGCGTTTTTGGGGGTATGACTAGGGTCGGTAAACCACCCAGCTATACTGAGGGCACCAAAAATATCCTGTATGTAGCTCACCCAGGGTATAGAACGGGCCCTATCCATTGTCATACAGTCAGATATAATATCCCTGCAGAGTTTAGCAGTATGGTTCAACCATACCCTGACCCACAATAAGAGGGGTGCCAGTTGGATCTTGTCCTAAATAAAACCCTGATTTAATTTGAGATGGATAATAAGACTTTGGGTCGAGGGAGGAGTACCTAAATGCTGTCGTAAGAAACGATTTTCCTCTGTCTGGAGGGGACCGCAATTGCTGAAACCCCATACTCCAACGCCATAGGTAGCTGCACTAATGCATTGTGAATTATAGACTTTCAAAGGTGGAAACACTGACCCCCTAATTTGTGGGCAGATAAGATTACAGATTGCGCCTCAGTTTTATTTAGTTTTAAACTGGCCTAAGCATGATGGGGATTCCATGCCCCTGTAGAATTAAAATGTAGTCCTAAATATCAAAAATCCTCTAGTGTCGTCAGAGCATGCCCATCGATACTGATTTTCTTTAATCTTAATTTACCGGGACCAAAAGACATGATATGTGATTTAGAGTAGTTGGTATTTAAATTCAAGTTCTGCATAAAGGAAGCAAAGCAATCCACCTAATGTCTCAATGCTTTTGGGGTGAGGGCTAACAGTACCGCGTCGAAGGCAGGAATGGGAAAACCTGTGCTTCTAGTTATGTCTGTGTGAGAAGTAGACAAGCGTGATGTTAGTCCGTTGATATATAAAATAAACAATAGGGGTGCCAGTATAAATCCCTGTCTCACTCCAGTCTTTAGAGGGAAATTAGAAGAAAGCTCCCCAAGAGAATTTACACAGACCCGGGCTGTAAGCAAAGAATGCAGGCAATAAAGAAGGTCCACGCCTTGATCCAGCAGCATTAACCAGAGTTTGGTTCTGTTCACTGAATCAAAGGCGGTGGAAAGGTCCATAAAACCTAAATAAATAGGGGGAACGCTTGGCCTTAGTATATTTGGAAATGGTCAGAGCCAGGTTCAGATACTGTTCGGTGGTTCCTAATTTTGGCCGGAATCCAAATTGAAAAGGGGAAAGTATGTCCTTATCAGCTGCCCACTCGACTAAACGGTCAAAAATGGCCCTGCCAATGATTTTAATCTTGCTATCGATGAGGGAAATAGGTCGATAACACTTGGGCGACATACGATCGCCCTTTTTAAATATAGGGACTATTATTGCGATGGACCATGAAGGAGGGATAATGGTAGATAGTGAGGAGTTAAATGTATTTTTAATTAGAGGACCCCAGATCTCGGGCGTGGATTTCAACAAGTCCATCGGTACCTCGTCTGGACCTGGAGCGTTCCCAACCTTGCTTTAGGCTAATGGCAGACTCAACTTCCTCCAAAGTTAACAAAAAAGGGGAGGAATTCCGCAGTCTACTAAGGAGAGTAGCGGACAGATAGGCTCATCTTCAGCGTGATGAATCGAAGCAAAGTGGGTAACCCAGTCCGTGCCCGAAATATTATTTTGCAATGGGGGATTAATAGGGGAATTCCTTGAACGGATTAATTTTAGTGTGTCCCAAAAGGTTTTGCTATCCTTTCCTCGTGGCACATGCTCCAAAAGTTCCAAGTCTTGTTTGTATACTTCCCTCCTCCTATTGGTAAGTGCAATTTTATATTCAGTGCGAGCTAGGGAAATATCGGCCTTTATCCTGGGAAAGGAATTTAAGGCTTTCCTCAGCTTCCTGTTTGCCAGGGAACAGACCCCATGGTACCATCTTGGGTCTAGATTTGAGCTGCGAATTGGTTTGAGCATGGAGTCCCTAATTGTGAGGATTAGCCTATTATAGTGGGAGGACTTATGCCTCTACACTTTCTGATAGACAATAAAGAAATTTGTTTAAGTGTGACTTAAGCAGAATAACTGGTGACTCTTTCGGGTTTTTCATTCGCCAAACTAATTGAAGGCCATATGAGGAATGATGCCTGATAGTAGCCATGTTACTGCTACGGGCAAAATGGGGTAAAAACATTTGAGAGCTCAAAGCATTATGATCGCCCCAATCTGCGGGCAAAATCTCACATTTGGAAAACCACTGTAAAAAAATCGGGGGTAACAAACATAATGAATGAGGGAGATTCTCCCCCCTCTTCTAAATTACGTCAGCGTGTTACAGGCTCCCCCTAAAAGTTGAAGTAAGTCAACCAGGCCGTTGGTCAAAAGGTGCTTAGAGAGTTCTGCGCCCCTTGCGTAAAACAAAGCCCATTTGTGTCAAAGTCTTGCGGCCTGTGACCCCCTTTAATCTTGGCATTAAAATCACTGCTAAGAAAAAAGAAAACTGGTGCTGCTCGATTATTAGCCTTGGATTGGAGTATGGATATAAAATTAAATAGACTGTTATAATGTGTACAGCTAACATTGGTGAAATCATTATTATAAAGATGTATCCGATAAAAGGCCATATTAGTCCTTGGTATTTGAATTATTAATGCTAAAAAAGGAGAAGAACTTGATTTAATGTGAAGCTCAAGCTGATCCAAGTAGCTAAGCCTCGGGGCTGCACGGCCATGGGTGGAGGGAATAGCGGGACTTGAATAACAAGTGTAACCCTCAAAATGCGGTGCATCAGTGAGCCAAGTCTCCTGCAGTAGGATTAAATCAAACTTGGACACAAACGCTCTCCAGTCATGGTTATTAATCTTCCCTTTAACCCCTTCGCTGCTAGGCCTTTCCCCCCCTGTGCTAAGCCTTTTTTTTTTACTATTTGGGGGTAGTTCGCGCTTAGGCCCCTGTAACTTTTTGACCACATAAGGTATCCACGCCAAATTTGCGCCCTTTTTTTCCAACATCATGGGGATTCAAAAGGTACCCAAGGTTTGTGGATTCCCCTGGAGGGGACCCAGAAATTAGCCAAAATACAGCAAAAAAATTTTGTTTTGGGAAAAAAAGGCACCAGATGAAAGCGTCTGGATTTTTCCCTGCAAATGGTATCAAAAAAGGGGTTGTGGTGCTGAAATCACCATCTTCCCAGCTTTTAGGGACAAGCAGACTTTTGTCGGAAAACGAAAAATGTTTACACAGTTTTGGCATTTTTCTGGGACATAGCCTATTTTTGCTATTTTTTGTGCTTTCAACCTCCTTCCAGTTAATGGTAGAAATGGGTATGAAAGCAATAATGCATCCTGGAGAGCTATACATTTTAAAAACGTAGACAAAATTCTGAATTCAGCAAGGGGTAATTTGTGTAGATCCTTCAAGGTTTCTTCATAGAAACTAACAGTTAAATATAGGAAAAATTGAAAATTAGTTGAAAAAAACAGCCATTTGTGTCAACGTTTTCACCTGTAACTTCTTCTAATTATGACAGCTGTATGAAAGCAATATACCGATACATTTGCTGGACCTTTCTGGTTGTGGGTTTATATAGGACTTATAGGTTCACCAAGAACCCGACGAACCCAGAGCCAATAACTGAGCAGCGTCTTGCAAAGGTTTTTTATTATGTACCAGGTATATAGCAATTATTTCGGGAAAATGTATACATGGAAAAATTGGTATGAAAGACACCTATGTATTTCTGAAATGGGAACAAAATATAAAGTTTAGAAACAGTAGGTATTTGCACATTTCCGAAATCGGGAGTACCCATACTAGCATGAGAATTATAGGTCATTTTTCAAAATGACTTCTTTTTTACACATTGTCTTTCATTTGGAAGGCAGAAATGCATCGAAAGTCAATAGTTAATAACAGTTGCTCTACAATTCTGAGTTACCCTAAGTCTCCCGATAAAAATGGTGCCTCACTTGTGTGGGTAGGCCTAGTGCCCGCGACAGGAAACGGCCCAAAACGCAACGTGGACACACCACATTTTCACAGTGAAAAATGACCCTTTTTTTGCAAAGTGCCTATCTGTAGTTTTTTAACCCTAGCTCTGTCGGCACCTGGGGAAACCTAGCAAACCTATACATTTTTGAAAACTAGACACCCAGGGGAATCCAGGATGGGGTGACTTGACTGGCTCTCACCAGGTTCTGTTACCCAGAATCCCTTGCAAACCTAAAACATTGTTAAAAAAACCACATTATCCTCACATTTCTGTGGTGGAAAGTTCTGGAATCTGCGCGGATCCACAAAATTCCACCCACCCCGCGTTCCCCAAAGTCTTCCGAGAAAAATGGTACCTCACTTGTGTGGGTAGGCCTAGTGCCCGCGACAGGAAATGGCCCAAAACGCAAGGTGGACACACCACATTTTCAGAGTGAAAAATGACCCTTTTTTGCAAAGTGCCTAGCTGTAGTTTTTGAATTCTAGCTCTGCCGGCACCTAAGGAAACCTAGAAAACCTATACATTTTTGAAAACTAGACACCCAGGGGAATCCAGGATGGGGTGACTTGACTGGCTCTCACCAGGTTCTGTTACCCAAAATCCCTTGCAAACCTAAAAAATTGTCAAAAAAACACATTTTCCTTACATTTCTTTGGTGGAAAGTTCTGGAATCTGCGTGGATCCAAAAAATTTCACCCACCCCGCGTTCCCCAAAGTCTTCCGAGAAAAATGGTACCTCACTTGTGTGGGTAGGCCTAGTGCCCGCGACAGGAAATGGCCCAAAACGCAAGGTGGACACACCACATTTTCAGAGTGAAAAATGACCCTTTTTTGCAAAGTGCCTAGCTGTAGTTTTTGAATTCTAGCTCTGCCGGCACCTAGGGAAACCTAGCAAAACTATACATTTTTGAAAACTAGACACCCAGGGGAATACAGGATGGGGTGACTTGACTGGCTCTCACCAGGTTCTGTTACCCAAAATCCCTTGCAAACCTAAACAATTGTCAAAAAAACATTTTCCTCACATTTCTGTGGTGGAAAGTTTTGGAATCTGCGTGGATCCACAAAATTCCACCCACCCCGCGTTCCCCAAAGTCTTCCGAGAAAAATGATACCTCACTTGTGTGGGTAGGCCTAGTGCCCGCGACAGGAAACGGCCCAAAACGCAAGGTGGACGCACCACATTTTCACAGTGAAAAATGACCCTTTTTTTGCAAAGTGCCTAGCTGTAGTTTTTGAACCCTAGCTCTGCCGGCACCTAAGGAAACCTAGCAAACCTATACAGTTTTGAAAACTAGACACCCGGGGGATTCTAGGGAGGTATGGCTTGCATGGATCCCCCAACATTTTCTTACCCAGAATCCCCTGCAAACCGAACATTTAGCTGAAAAAAATCACTTTTTCCACACATTTTTGTGTGGGCAAGTTATGGCATCACCGGGCTGACACAAATTCTCTACCACCCAGCGTTCCCACCGGGTCCCCCGATAAAAATGGTGCCTCACTCGTGTAGGAGGCCCAAGTACCCGCGACAAGCAAGGGCCCAAAATGTATTGAGGCAACATCACAATTGCCTATCACAAAACGACCTGGTTTTGCAGGGGGGTCACCTGGATTTTTGGCCCCGTGCTCGGCGGCCATCTAGGGAAACCTACCAAACCCACACATTTCTGTAAACTAAACACCCAGGGGATTCCAAGGAGGTATGGCTTGCGTGGATCCCCAACGTTTTCTTACCCAGAATCCCCTGCAAACCTCAAATTTAGTAGAAAAAAATATCACTTTTTTCACACTTTTTTGTGTGGGAAAGTTGTGGCATCACCGGGCTGACACAAATTTCCTACCACCCAGTTACCCTAAGTCTCCCGATAAAAATGGTACCTCACTTGTGTGGGTAGGCCTAGTGCCCGTGACAGGAAACGGCCCAAAACGCAAAGTGGACACACCACATTTTCACAGTGAAAAATTACCCTTTTTTTGCAAAGTGCCTAGCTGTAGTTTTTTAACCCCAGCTCTGCCGGCACCTAGGGAAACCTAGCAAACCTATTCATTTTTGAAAACTAGACACCCAGGGGAATCCAGGATGGGGTGACTTGACTGGCTCTCACCAGGTTCTGTTACCCAGAATCCCTTGCAAACCTAAAACATTGTAAAATAAAAACACATTTTCCTCACATTTCTGTGGTGGAAAGTTCTGGAATTTGCGAGGATCCACAAAATTCCGCCCACCCCGCGTTCCCCAAAGTCTTCCGAGAAAAATGGTAGCTCACTTGTGTGGGTAGGCCTAGTGCCCGCGACAGGAAATGGCCCAAAACGCAAGGTGTACACACCACATTTTCAGAGTGAAAAATGACCCTTTTTTTGCAAAGTGCCTAGCTGTAATTTTTGAATTCTAGCTCTGCCGGCACCTAGGGAAACCTAGCAAACCTATATATTTTTGAAAACTAGACACCCAGGGGAATACAGGATGGGGTGACTTGACTGGATCTCACCAGGTTCTGTTACCCAAAATCCCTTGCAAACCTAAAAAATTGTCAAAAAAACATTTTCCTCACATTTCTGTGGTGGAAAGTTCTGGAATCTGCGTGGATCCACAAAATTCCACCCACCCCGCGTTCCCCAAAGTCTTCCGAGAAAAATGATACCTCACTTGTGTGGGTAGGCCTAGTGCCCGCGACAGGAAACGGCCCAAAACGCAAGGTGGACGCACCACATTTTCACAGTGAAAAATGACCCTTTTTTTGCAAAGTGCCTAGCTGTAGTTTTTGAACCCTAGCTCTGCCGGCACCTAAGGAAACCTAGCAAACCTATACAGTTTTGAAAACTAGACACCCGGGGGATTCTAGGGAGGTATGGCTTGCATGGATCCCCCAACATTTTCTTACCCAGAATCCCCTGCAAACCTCAAATTTAGCTGAAAAAATCACTTTTTCCACACATTTTTGTGTGGGCAAGTTATGGCATCACCGGGCTGACACAAATTCTCTACCACCCAGCGTTCCCACCGGGTCCCCCGATAAAAATGGTGCCTCATTCGTGTAGGAGGCCCAAGTACCCGCGACAAGCAAGGGCCCAAAACGTATTGAGGCAACATCACAATTGCCTATCACAAAACGACCTGGTTTTGCAAGGGGGGTCACCTGGATTTTTGGCCCCGTGCTCGGCGGCCATCTAGGGAAACCTACCAAACCCACACATTTCTGTAAACTAGACACCCGGGGGATTCCAAGGAGGTATGGCTTGCGTGGATCCCCAACGTTTTCTTACCCAGAATCCCCTGCAAACCTCAAATTTAGTAGAAAAAAATATCACTTTTTTCACACATTTTTGTGTGGGAAAGTTGTGGCATCACCGGGCTGTCACAAATTTCCTACCACCCAGTTACCCTAAGTCTCCCGATAAAAATGGTACCTCACTTGTGTGGGTAGGCCTAGTGCCCGCGACAGGAAACGGCCCAAAACGCAAAGTGGACACACCACATTTTCACAGTGAAAAATTACCCTTTTTTTGCAAAGTGCCTAGCTGTAGTTTTTTAACCCTAGCTCTGCCGGCACCTAGGGAAACCTAGCAAACCTATACATTTTTGAAAACTAGACACCCAGGGAAATCCAGGATGGGGTGACTTGACTGGCTCTCTCCAGGTTCTGTTACCCAAAATCCCTTGCAAACCTAAAAAATTGTCAAAAAAACACATTTTCCTCACATTTCTGTGGTGGAAAGTTCTGGAATCTGCGTGGATCCACAAAATTCCACCCACCCCGCGTTCCCCAAAGTCTTCCGAGAAAAATGATACCTCACTTGTGTGGGTAGGCCTAGTGCCCGCGACAGGAAACGGCCCAAAACGCAAGGTGGACGCACCACGTTTTCACACTGAAAAATGACCCTTTTTTTGCAAAGTGCCTAGCTGTAGTTTTTTAACCCTAGCTCTGCCGGCACCTAAGGAAACCTAGCAAACCTATACAGTTTTGAAAACTAGACACCCGGGGGATTCTAGGGAGGTATGGCTTGCGTGGATCCCCCAACATTTTCTTACCCAGAATCCCCTGCAAACCTCAAATTTAGCTGAAAAAAAATCACTTTTTCCACACATTTGTGTGTGGGACAGTTATGGCATCACCAGGCTGACACAAATTCTCTACCACCCAGCGTTCCCCCGGGTCTCCCGATAAAAATGGTGCTTCACTCGTGTAGGAGGCCCAAGTACCCGCGACAGGCAAGGGCCCAAAACGTATTGAGGCAACATCACAATTGCCTATCACAAAACGACCTGGTTTTGCAAGGGGGGTCACCTGGGTTTTTGGCCCCGTGCTCGGCGGCCATCTAGGGAAACCTACCAAACCCACACATTTCTGAAAACTAGACACTCGGGGGATTCCAGGGAGGTATGGCTTGCGTGGATCCCCAACGTTTTCTTACCCAGAATCCCCTGCAAACCTCGAATTTAGCTGAAAAAAATCACTTTTTCCACACATTTGTGTGTGGGACAGTTATGGCATCACCAGGCTGACACAAATTCTCTACCACCCAGCGTTCCCCCGGGTCCCCCGATAAAAATGGTGCCTCACTCATGTAGGAGGCCCAAGTACCCGCGACAGGCAAGGGCCCAAAACGTATTGAGGCAACATCACAATTGCCTATCACAAAACGACCTGGTTTTGCAAGGGGGGTCACCTGGGTTTTTGGCCCCGTGCTCGGCGGCCATCTAGGGAAACCTACCAAACCCACACATTTCTGAAAACTAGACACCCGGGGGATTCCAGGGAGGTATGGCTTGCGTGGATCCCCAACGTTTTCTTACCCAGAATCCCCTGCAAACCTCGAATTTAGCTGAAAAAAATCACTTTTTCCACACATTTTTGTGTGGGAAAGTTATGGTATCACTGGGCTGACACAAATTTTCTACCACCCAGCGTTCCCCCAGGTCTCCTGATAAAAATGGTGCCTCTCTCGTGTAGAAGGCCCAAGTACCCGCGACAAGCGCTTAGTGGGCTTTCTGCCCCCCGGGGCAGATCAGGGGCTATTGCCCCCATCTTCCTCCTGGAGGGGCAGCAAGTCTTTAGTTTTCTTTGTGGGGGGGAGGGTGGGGGCATTTGCATGCCCATTCTGGGCAGCCCCCACCCGGGCCTATAAAAAAAATAATCCCTGGTGTCTAGCAAGTTGGGGGCTACTGCCCCCATCTGCCTCCCAGGGGGGCAGAAATACTGGAATTTTGAGGGGGGGGGGAGGGGTGGGGGCATTGGCATGCCCATCTTTGGCAGCCCCCACCCCAAAATTAATCTTAAAAAAAAAACCCTGGCGTCTAGTGTGCTTTCTGCCCTCCCGGGGGGGCAGAAATGCTGTAATGGTGGCGGGGGTGGGGGCATTGGCGTGCCCGTTTTGGGCAGCCCCCACCCTAATTGTATATGCCAAAAAAAAAAATCCCTAGTGTCAAGTGGGCTTTCTGCCACCCCGGGGGGGCAGATTGGGGGCTACTGCCCAGAAAGACTGGAATTTTGTGGGGGGAGGGGTGGGGGCATTGGCATGCCCATATTGGGCAGCCCCCACCCTAATAACATATGGCAACTAAAAAATGCCTGGCGTCAAGTGGGTTTTCTGCCCTCCCGGGGCGGCAGATTGGGGACTACTGCCCCCATCTGCCTCCCAGGGGGGGCAGAAAGGCTGTAATGGTGGCGTGGGTGGGGGCATTGGCGTGCCCATTTTGGGCAGCCACCACCCTAATTATATATTAAAAAAAAAAAATCCCTGGTGTCAAGTGGGCTTTCTGCCCCCCCGGGGGGCAGAAAGACTGGAATTTTATGGGGGGAGGGGTGGGGACATTGGCATGCCCATATTGGGCAGCCCCCACCCTAATAACATGGCATCTAAAAAATCCCTGGTGTCAAGTGGGCTTTCTGCCCCCCCGGGGGGGCAGAAAAACTGAATATGTGCAATTTTTTGGGGGGGGGGAGCAAAGGCCCTTGCCCAAGGGGCCTCTCCCCCCTCCCTGGTGTCTAATGGGTGGATCTCTGCTTGGGGATCACCCTCCTGGGGCGACCCCAAGCAGGGATCCACTAGGAAGGGGTACCATTGGAAAGGGGAGATTCTCCCCTTTCCAACGATACCTCTCCTGACTTTCTACGTGCTCAGGGGGCTGAGATAGCCCCCTGAGCACGTAGAAAGTGAAACTGAAATGAGCCTCTTGGCTCATTTCAGTTTCATTTTCATTGCAATGACGTCAGCGCGCCATGCGCGCGATCGGCATTGCAAAGAAAATGTAAATTGGCCTCTGGAGGTTGAGGAAGCTCTTCCCCAGCCTCCCGAGGCCAATAAAAAAAAAGGGAAATCCCTCTGCTGTTTACAGCAAAGGGATTTCGTGCCCCTGTCCTCATGGTGGAATGGTTCCGTCATGAGCACAGGAGCACTGATGCTCATGACGGAACCATTCCGTCATGAGCATCGAAGGGGTTAAGGCCTGCCACATTCCAACTGAGAATAGAAAGTGATCTGTAGTGCGAAAGTGGGTTATGAGTGTGAGTTGTAATTGCCGTTGACCTTAAGGGCAAGGGGGCAGTTGTTGTTAATGTTGGGCTGCTATTCAGAGATGTGATACATGGAGAGGCACGAGTAGAAGCTACTTTTGAACCTGTAAGTCAATCAAGGTCATAAAGTACTTACCATAGTCCAATTTAGGGAGAGCGCACAGTGACTGGGGTCTTGACTAGTCAGAAAACAGAATCACACCAGCAAAAATTGGGGGTAACCATGAAAGCAGTTCCTACTTTCCTACACCCCCCTCCCCTCCCCCTAAAAGAAAAGAGATGAGACTAAACTAGCCCAGTTGAGGCTTCATTTTCTAAGTGAAAATATCTGGAGAGTCCATCTGTGTTGGCATGGTTACTCCCAGACATATGTTCCACTGAAAAGTCCATCCCCTGTAGGGAAATGGACCACCGCAAAAGTTTGGGATTTTCACCCTTCATTTGTTTAAGCCATGGGTACTCACAACCATTCCCCGGGGGGCCGCAAAGCACTGTCTGTGGCATGCCCAAGGGTTACACCGATGCCAGCAGGGCATGGGTCGGGGTGATGAAATGTAGACATAGGGGGGGGACTCAAAAACAGATGCATGGTGTGAACAAAAAACCGAGCCTTCACGTGATGTCTGGCTGCCACCAACGCTCATTTGGCATGCACTAAGAATTAAAGTTAAAGCAACGCTCATGAATGTTAATAAAAGACATTTTTTTGAAGTTTGCAGAGTTTATCATGTTTTTACATGTTTAGTGCAAGATGTCTTTAAAACGAAATATGTTCCTAAAGATAAATTGTCCTGGGCATCTTCTTTTCCGTTACTTTAGTTAACGTGTAAATAAAGGAAGCCCATTTCTTTCACAGTTTTCTGAATGTTCCTGCTCTGTCAAGTAAACAGCAGCCCAGTGCTGCTGTTCACCAGGGGGCCACAAGTAAAGGTCAGGAGGGCCGCATGCAGCCCCCGGGCCGTACTTTGAGTATCCCTGGTTTAAGCCATAAGAGGAGCTTATGGTTTGTCTGAACAATGAAGTGAGTACCAAACGGGTGTGGCCTCAATGTCTTCAAGGCTCAGACCACAGAAAAAGCCTCCCTCTCAATAGCTGATCATTGTTTCCCCCTAGGAATCAACCTTCTGCTTATAAAAGCTACTGGTTGGTCCTGGCTCTCTGCATTAAGTTGTGACAAAACAGCTCCTACCCCCATCTCAGAAGCATCTGTCTGGACAATGAAGGTTTTGGAGTAATCAGGACTTTGCAGAATGGAAGCAGTGCACATGGCTTGCTTCAGGTCCTCAAATGCCGTTTGACCGCTAACTGTCCACTGAACCTTTTTTGCCATTCTTTTGGAGGTGAGATCATTAAGGGGAGTCGAAATGGACCCATACTCCGTAAATAACCTTCTGTAGTACCCAGTCAGGCCCAAGAAACCTCTGACCTGAGTCTGGGTGGTTGGAGCAATCCAGTCCTTGATGGTCTGGATTCTGCTCTCCAATGGTTGAACTTGGCCTCCACCTGCCAGGTGACCGAAGTATACAACCTTACTTTGACCTATCTGGCACTTGATAGTGAGGCCTGCCTTTTGAAGGGCCTCCAAGACATTACTGAGGTGGGCCAGGTAATCCTCCCAGGTGGAACTAAAGACAGCAATATCATCTGCACTATAGGCTTCTAGACCTGTTAGGACTTTGTTCACCAGCCTCTGAAATGTGGCATGTACATTTGTCAGACCAAAAAGGCATTACAATAAATGGATAGTGCCCACTAGGGGTTGAAAATGTTGTTTTAGGCTTGGCATCCTCAGTCTGAATTACCAGTAGCCAGCAGTTAGGTCAAATGTACTCAAATACTTGGCTGAAGCCAGAGTATCAATAAGCTCATCTGGCCTTGGAATTGGTTGGGCATTAGTCCTAGTGACTGCATTGAGGCCCCTGTAATACACACAAAACCTCATCTCTCCTACCATCTTGGGTGTGAGGTTTTGATACCAGGACTACCGGACTAGCCCAAGGGCTATCCGAAGGCTCAATGACCCCCAACTCCAGCATCTTTTGGACCTCAGTCCTGATGCAGTCTCTGACATGGTCAGGCTGTCTGTAAATGTTGTTCTTGACAGGCAGACTGCCACCTGTGTCCACTTCATGGGTACATCAGGTGGTTTGACTGGGAGTCAGAAAACATGTGGGCAAACTGCCAAGGCTACTTCATCAGCTGACCTTTCAACAGGGTCCTGAGAGAGGAGATCAGGGAGAGGGTCACTCTCATCCTCCTGTCCCTCATCAGTGGCCATGAACAAGCTATTTCAGCCCTGTCAACAAAGGTTTTAGGTGGTTCACATGAAGTACCCTGTAGAGACTTCTAGGAGTACCTAGGTCAACCAAATAGGTGACCTCCCCTTTTTTCTCAAGAATGGTGTTGGGCCACTCCACTTGTCTTGGGGAGCTGCTGGGGCCACAGGCACCAACACCCACACTTTCTGTCTTGGCTGATAAAAAGTCAGCACAGCCTTTTGGTCTGGTCAAGCTTTCTGAAGCTCCTGGCTGGCCTCAAGGTTTTTGCTTGCCTTCTTCATATACTCAGCCATACTTGAACGCAGGCCAAGGATATAGTCCACAATATCCTGTTTAGGAGGTTTGAGAGGCTTCTCCCAGCCCTCCTTAACCAGACACAATAGACCCCTAACCGGATGCCCAAACAGAAGTTCAAATGGGCTGTAACCAACTCCCTTCTGTGGAACATCTCTGTAGGCAAAGAGAAGGCAGGGTAGTAAGACATCCCATTTTCGCCTAAGCTTTTCTGGGAGCCCCATGATCATACCCTTGAGGGTCTTGTTGAACCTTTCAGCAAGCCCCTTCGACTATGGATAGTAGGGTGTGGTGAACTTGTAGTTCACTCCACACTCTTTCCACATTGCAGTGATACAACTAGACATTGTTTGTACCTCTGTCTGTTAAAACCTCCTTTGGGAAACTCACTCTGGAAAAGACTCCCAGGAGGGCCCTAGCGACCACAGGAGCTGTAGTGGTCCTAAGGGAAAAGCCTCTGGATACCTAGTAGCATGGTCCACCACCACTAGGATGTTACTATTTCCTAATGCTGTTGAAGGGTTTAAGGGACCAAAAATGTCTATCCCTACCCTCTCAGGGACAGACGAGACCCCCTGAACTTCTGAGGTATTATCAACCTCCTGGGTGGCACCAGGCTTGGGGTCTCTACACTCAGAGAACATGAGTCCATCTTCCCAATAGATCCTATGGGACCCACTGACATTTCCTGCTTCCTCCGCTGCAGCTTGCTGTCTGTGCTGTTTGAGAGGGGCAGGATTTCCACTTTAAACTTAAGTCTGCCCTGGAAGGCCCCCCTGCCCCCAAGAACTCTGCTTGGTCAGGCCCAAGTTCCTCTGGGACAGTTCCTTCACAGGGACTGGGATCATCTCCCTCAGGAGACTGAACTTTACTGGGAGTTTGGGAGGAGGATACATCCTTACCCTTCCTGCTCCTTCTCTTAGGAGCCAACTGGTCTATTTTTTCAGAATCCAGTGCTCCCTCAGTGCTTAGCTGTTTGGCCTGAGCCCTGGTAACAGCAAAGGCACTGGCAGAGATTCCTATCATCTCTGCATGTGTCCTGAACTCCACTTCAGACCAGGCTGAAGTTTCTAAATCATTGCCCAACAGACCATCTACAGGGTAGGTCTGTAGATACTACAACTCTTTTAGGGCCAGTTATCCCTCCCCAACTGGGATTAACAACTGCCAAGGAGTGATTAGTCCTGATATTGCTGGCATTGGTCACTTGGTACAGTTGTCCAAGTGTGCGTTTCTCTGTCAC
Source organism: Calotriton arnoldi (assembly GCA_963921515.1). Taxonomy (NCBI): domain Eukaryota; kingdom Metazoa; phylum Chordata; class Amphibia; order Caudata; family Salamandridae; genus Calotriton; species Calotriton arnoldi. The sequence goes on from CAWUFW010000409.1 coordinate 4,427,471, forward strand.
CATTGTGACTCTGGCCCCTGTGTCCCTGTAAGCCATAGCTTCTTTTCCATTAATCATAGGCTGTTGCCTGTACTTGCCCAGGTTAGTGTGACTTACTAGTTTGGTGGCTAGATCTATGCCACCATCACAGACGAGGACAGCCTGAGTGGGAGTTCTGACTAGGCCAGAACCCACTTCAGAACCCAGGGTTAACCCAACTAATCCCTTGGCAACTGTACTACCACTTGTACTGGTTCTAGGGGGTGCAGGTGCCTTAGGGGCAGTGGTAGCTTCTTTGATGTTGGCCTTAGGAACGTTAGCATCCCAGGTCTTGTGGCTTTTTTCCTTACACAGGTAACACCAAAGTTTCTTTTTTCCATTGTTGGTGTTTTGGGACTCACCCCCAGGGGCATGTTTTTTCGGACCTTATGTAGGCTCCTTTTTGTCATTACCCTTCTCTTGGGTTTTTGAAGAATCTTGCTGCTTCTGGTCACCTCCAATACCATGTTTTTTCTGCTTAACCCTGGTTCTGACTAATTAGTCTGCCTTCTTTCTCAATTCTTGGGGAGATGTCAGACCAGAGTCTACCAGGTACTGGTACAGTTGTCGATTCTGGCAATTAAGGATGTGCCCCCTCATCAACAAATTGTACAATCCCTCATAGTCCTGTACCTTGCTTCCATGAAGCCAGCCTTCCAGAGCCTTAATACCATTGCCTGTGAAATCAACCCAGTCTTGAGTGTGTGCCTTCTGGGTATGTCTGAACTTAATTCTGACCTCTTTTCAGTGGTTAAGCCAAACCCATCTATGAGGACACTCTTTAAGACTGAGTCATTGTCCGCATCCTCTTCTCTAACAGTGAGGAGCTTGTCTCCACCTTTGTTAGCAAAGGAGAGCCACAGGATAGCTGCCCACTGCCCTTGAGTGACCTTTTGAACTTTACAGACCCTCTCTAAAGCAGTGATCCATGTATGGATATTATCCCCCTCCTGGTAAGGAGGGGCTATCCTGCTCAGGTTTCTAGTATCATTTGAGGATTCCCTGACTTTAGATACACTAGTGCTGCCACCATGGGACTCTAGTCCCAAATGTTTCCTAGCCCTCTGCACTTCCAGGGTCTCTTTATCAAGGTCCAACCGATCTTGCATGAGCTCGAGTCTAACTCTCTCAAGTTTGAACAGATGGTATTCCCTTTCTAAAGAGTCTTCTCTCTTGCTAGAGACGGACGACCCTAGGGAACTAACAGAAGTATTGGAATGTTGAGAGAAGGATCTAGACCTCCCCTGCATTCTCTGCACCCTCCCAGGAGGAACAAAGGTGGACCTACCTCTAGGGGCACCCTCTATACCATCTGTACTGTTCCCGGGGGATCAGAGTTCTCCAAGGTGGAATCATCAGACTCTTCCTGGCCATGCTCAGAATTAGGGTCACTAGGGGCATCCCCTCCTGACCCATCTTTTGGAGCATCCCCACCCACTTTGTTCTGTTCCTCTGACCTATCAGGATTCTGGAGGTCATCTAGGATAAGCAGCTCTAACAGGTGCTTAGTGGTGGGGTTACTACCAGTCTTCAATTTTCTAGTGGTACACAGGGTCCTTAGTTCCTGGAACTTAAAACCGCTGTATCTAGAGCGTTGGGACCCACATGGTGTCTAGGTGTAGTGTGGTGTTGCACCTACCTACCCTAGTGAAAACTAAACTACCTAAGATTGGAGAAAGGGTTGTGCTAGACCCTTAACCAATCTAAAGGTTCAGTAGAACTTACTTGTCTACAAAAATATTGTATATGTGCCTAATGATGTTATATTCCATATAGGTACCCTATATAGGCGCAGGTAACACTGCAACCTTTCACCTATATCCTTCCCTACATTACATACGTAACGGTTCATAGGGACTGACCTTTTACCTAGATACGACACTGCATTCAGAACGCAGGTTTTTCCCTGGTTCGATACTCATACATTATGCATGAGGCTTCTTGGAAACACAGCAGGACTCACAGCGGGATGAACATCTCCTGTATAATATCTATGTTAAAGTTCAAGCCCGACGTGATCCTTTAGGCTAACACAGCAAGGTAGGACCCCTGGGGAGACCTGTGGGTATATATACATCATGTCTTGCTTAGACAGACCGAGGAGACCGTGACTTCCCGGCTGACACACTGACCAGAGATGCTGAGGTTCCTGCATGCAGACGCTCCAGCTAGCAGTGGTCTAACATCCCTCGCGGGGTGTCCAACTCGAGACCAGGACAGGGTCCAACATTCTCTAATTCTCAGGTAATGGGGTGGACTAGACCTTAGAGGGATTCTTGGCATAACACCTACACAGATGCTAGGTACATTTAGGTACATCTCGTTAGGGAGACATCGTAGGAGTACGCACTTATTATCATGTATTTTATGTACTTGTATATATTTGTGATTACTGCAAGATGGTAGAACTATACCATCCCTTTACTTTCGTAGTACTGCTGATCATATATCTCTGCTACTGTCTAATGGTTGTTACTGCAAATCTATTCTACACTAGAATAACAACTGTTCAATAAATCCTTATTGAAACGCCCAGACTGTTTATTCTGTGCATCTCTGAGACAAACTAAGTGAGCACGAGTGACTGAGCGAAAAGTAGTATATTGTTTCCACAATCCTGGGGATCAGGGTTGTCATGTTCTGAGGTTGCCAGAAACTATTCTCTCCCAGATAGGAGGACATTCTAGTGGCACTGTGAGCTAGCTAATGCAAACAGGCTAACGTATCCGGTGGGGGTGTTCGGAACCAGTCTGCCACCAAACCCACAGTTTGTTATCCGAACGCGCAGATCCTGTATAGGATATGTAGGAACTACATGACAATGCTAGCAATGGTTTTTCATTTAATCCACACCTAGATTTGCTATTTTCCCGAGGTAGGCCCATGTAGCCAAGCAACTCATTTCTTACATTGTCCTAGAAAATAACATTTCAGCGGTGAAATTTTGCACACATTTGCATGCATGACAATGTTGAATTAGTTTCTCTGAAGCTACTTTATTTACACATTCAGCTTTGCACAACATTATCACGATGCCTTGAACATGCCTTGGGCCCCTTTCCAAAGCACTCCTTCTCCCCTTGTTGGGGAGGGATCCAGCATTTATGTCCTGGAGTCTCAGAGACCCCTCTGAGAGAGTCCACAGCGACAAGGGAGTCTCACACAGCGGAGGCCTGGGTTTTTACCCCATTACCGCTGGGAGCACAGCACCGTGCACCGTGACCGGCGCGCTCGATGGAACTTTTTGGACTTTGCCCCCCTAGGCAGAAACTATAACCTTTCTGTATGTACTGCGGTGCCCGAGCAACCTCTGGACGATGACCGGTGGAGCTGCCCCATGCAGCTATAGAGGAGTTTGGCTCTGGTTCACCCCTCGGCCGTCACCTACCCAGCCGGACGTCGAACACTGTTTTTCCTCGTCTCCCAGTTGTGCCTCCTATACCCTCCCCCTCCCTCCATTATTCTCCTCTACCTCCCCTATTCCTTCCCTCTCTCCCCTATTCTTCTCTCCCCTTGCCTATTTCCTCATGTTTATGCTATGCTTTTGTACTCATGTAATTCCTGTAACTACGCTCCAGTAACTGATGTAACTTTGTAACCATGTTCTGAAACTATGTTTCTTCCTCATGTAAAGCGCTCTGATACCTCCGGGTCTAGCCAGCGCTATATAAAACTGAATAAATAAAATAAATAAACATCATGTACTAGGGCTCTCTACGCACTAGGTATAAAAGTCGTCCTGTCTTCACCCACGGGGCGATAGCGCTTTCTACATATCCATAGCATCCCTAATCTAGCGTGCACATCATGAAGGCTGCTTTTTATTATAAATAGGTGTAGGAAACTGGCTCTGTATATACTATACCAAAGTGAGGTATAGTGTGCACAGAGTCCAGTGGATCCCCAAAGGTAGGCCGAGGTAACCTCTCTATTTGTGGTAGTGTGGTCGAGCAGTAAGGCAGTATCAGAGGACAGTGTTGAGCATTTGTTGTACACACTCAGTCAGCAAATGAATTCACACACACAGACTGAACTTCAGACCAATTGTTTTTGTATGAAAATATTCTTTTAGTTATTTTATTTTCTAGAACCAAGCAAGCCTGGCACAGGTAAGCAATAAATACTTTACAGTAGTAATGCAATTGAAATACAGTTTGAATGATAATTGTATATGCACTTTGGTTTGATTTACAGTATGGGTGCAGAGAAATGCAATACTTAGTAAATGCAGTACATGGACTTGAATAGGCTTTTTACTAAAATAGCAGGTAAGTAACTTTTGAGATTATTAGGCTTACACAGAGTAGTATACCTAGATACTACTCTGGGACATTTCCTGAAAACAGGTAAGTAAAATCGTTTTTGTTAGATTATGCAATTTTAAAGAATTTCTTTAGTTTCTCAAACTCCACACTTAGAAACTTTTCACAGAAAAACAGTCAATGTTATCCTACGGAGGAAAATAGTGTTATCGGTTTTGAGGTAAGTATTTGGTAGTGGGAGTTGAGGTTCTGGGGGTAGACTCCGGGGTCCCCAGGGTCAAGGATGCACTCTAGTTACACCCTCCGGGGCACTAGGGCGGCCGGGTTCAGAGTGCTGAGGCCCAATGTTATCCAATGGGGGATAGGAGGCCTCCGGTTGGTGGCTGCTGGCAAGCAGGCCACTTGGTTGTGGGAGCAAACCTCCTGGACTTTACCTCAGGGCAAATGGGGAAACAAAGTAGCACCAAAGGTGCACCCTCACGGCACTATGGCGGCCGGGTGCAGGGTGCTGTTTTGACGTTGGGCGCCCTGTTTTCAATGAGGAACCTCCGGTTTGCAAAGGCTCTGCAGGCTTGGGGACGAAGGTCTCCTGGGTGCGACCACCACTTCGAGAGGTAAGTTGGGAAGTTAGGGGTTGGTTAGGCACTGTCAGTTTGGGCTCACAAGGCCGTGGGGCGTCTGGTGCAGGGGCGCCTTTTGGGGTCGGATCTTCTTACAAGCTCCTGGTTGCGGTTGGGGGGACCTTCTGGATGTAGGCTGCAGGCGTCAGCTGGAGGCTTGAGGCAGGTCAGGAGTCACCGGATCTCGGGTCAGGATCACCGGGGTGACCTCCTCGTGGTGTTTGCACACTCTAGCTCGGGCCGTGGACGGCGGGTGCAGAGTGGGGCGGATTTGCAGTGTCCGGCCGGAGCCAGAGGTTGCAGATGAACAAATCTGGTGTTCACGGGAGACAAAGTCTTTGTACTTGAAGGCAGGCAGGTCCTCCGGGGTATTTTGAGTTTGCTGGCTGCAGGACACACCGAGATTTCGCAGGAGCAGGTTCGAGGGGGGAGACAGGCCAGTAGGGCTGGAGCCAAGTCAGTGGGTGTCTTCCTCTTGTTAGCTGCTGCACGGCTGTTCGGTCCTTCTTCTTCTTGTAGCTTCTTCGTCTGAGGAAGCAAGGTTCAGGGGTGCCCCTAAATACTAGATTTAGGGGCGTTACTGGTAGGTAAAAGGCAGGGACCAATGGGTCCCTTCCCTGGGGTGGGCAAACCCCCTATTATGCCACCCTCCAGTGGGAGGGGGGCATGAGCCTGTCCCTGGTTGGCTGAGTCCCCCCATCTTCAAGATGGCGTGGACTGAGAGTTGTGCTTCACCTCGCCTCCCCCACCTGAGGGGTGGAGTTGGCAGAGGTGGGCACACCTCTCTTCCTCACTTGTTTTTCCCGCCGGTTCTCCCGCCCAAAGTGGGGGTCAGAACCAGTGGGGACTAGCTGCTGAGAGCAGCAAGTGGCCTGGGAAAGCTCACAAAGGTGGCAAGCCTTTGAAGCTTCCCCTTCGTGAACTCTGCCCATCCTGGGGGAGGAGGCTCGTCCCAGGATGTGTATTGTTTCAGGCCCCAGAGAGCAGCAGACTCTTGACCCTGGGGTCCAGAAACATGTCTGGTGGTGGCAGCTGAAAGCAGCCACTCAGCCTGGACACTAGTGGTAGGTTAGTTTTCAGGGGGCATCTCTAAGATGCCCTCTGTGTGCATTTTTCATTAAATCCCACACTGGCATCAGTGTGGGTTTAATGTGCTGATAAGTTTGATACCAAACTTCTCAGTTTTCAGTGTAGCCATTATGGTGCTGTGGAGTTCGTAATGACAAACTCCCAGCATCATATACTCTTAATGGCAGCACTGCACTTACAATGTCTAAGAATGGACTTAGACACTGTAGGGGGTACAGGGCTCATGCACCTGTACCCTCACCACTAGTATAGTACACCCAGCTAGAGGGGTGACTGATCTATGCCAGGGCAGTGGGTTGTAGGCATGGCACACAGGATTCTCTTCCAGGGGATACTCAAAGTCATAAGCACTGAATAATCCCCGCCCACGTGTGGGATCCCGGAGTGTATATGTATATATATATATATATATATATATCTATCTATATATATCTATATATATATATATATATATACACACACACACTCGGGCCCACAAGTGTATAACACTTCTGAAACATACCTATGTATATACATATAAACATGCAGCCTAAAACTGTTCCAATAGGACAAACCGCCAAAATTACATGGGTTTCTCTTGTATGAAAATAATCCCCTAAATACATTTTGTAATAGAGAACATACACTGTGATATTATCAGACAAGAATCCTTTATTTTCAGAAAAGGAAAACAGGTAATAGCAGGCAGTTGGCCCATAGGCTGCATAGATAAATAACTATCATAGTACAGTAAAAAAAAATTGGCACCTTGCCTTTAAGGCTTCAAAGATTCTGGACACCGTGCCTTTAAGACCTCCAGGAGCCCCTCTGCTCCCATCATGCACCACAGGTGAGAGGTCAGTTCTTTTTTCCGGCTCCTTCTGTGAGGATCCTGGAGCTTGAGCTCGACAATTTTTTGACTTTTAGTCAGGAATTGATTTTTTTCATAATATTCGACAATTTTGTCTGCTGGTAGCTGTTTCCTACTGTTTTTCTGACAATTTATCATCCTTTTTTCTGTCAGAATGCCACCTTTATTTTATAAATGCCCGTCTTGTGGTAGAAAGATGGCTAGGTCTGACCCACACTCAGTGTGCATTGTGTGTCTTCCATCTTCCCACAAGCCTGATATTTGTTACTATTGCCAGCAGTTTTCTAAAAGGACCCTTCATGACAGGGAAAGGATTAAGCTTCATGCCATGTTGGAGAGAGGAAAAAGTCATCCCAAAAGTGGCCTTGGGAGTCAAGAGCCCTCCTCTCACCAAGAACAACGTCGATCTGCCTCTCTAGGGTCAAGAAAGAGGAAGATTCCTGATTGTTCGCCGTCAGCGTCGAGATCGCCGTTGAAGAAGCAGGCAAGTCATTCTTCAGCGTTGAGACGGCGAGAGCCTCCGTCACCGAGAAAGGGATCGACGTCGAGGCAGACTACTTCGGGCGCAAAGTACGTTGGCCCCGAGAGGCCTAAGACAAAGCACCCGTCGACGTCTAAACATCCGTCGACGGCGAGGCACACTCCGCCACCTCCTCGAGGGTCGGCGTCAAGGGGTTCGACCGGCTAAGACTCTGCCAAGAGTCTACAGACTGGTGACGTCGAGATCACCGTCGCCGTTGAGGCTTTCGCAGTCGAAGAAGTAGACGTCAGAGAAGCGCCATAGGAGATCAACGTCGAATTCCCCAGTTCGATCTCATGGGCGGTCGACGTCGAGAGCATCGCGGAGACAGGAGTCTTCCAGCATCTCTCTGCAGAGGCGGTCGACGTCGAAGACGGCACCGTCTGTGTCGACGTCGAGAGACAAAAATCCCGCCGTCGCCTAAGGGGAGGTGACAGAGAGGCCAAAGTCGACGTTGAGGTCAAGACGTTCGACGTCGAGGGAACATTCATCATCCACTGGCATCCACATTGTCCAAATTTCCCCGGAGGGCTCTCCGGTGGCATCCTTTTAACCTTTCGCCAAGTTGACTGGAAAGTGTCGGACGCAAGGAAGCAGGGGGTGCTGGTCATAGAAGTCCGGGCTCGGATTTCTCTCAAACCTATTCTCCTTCAAGAGTCTCAAGAGATCCTCCTCCACCGGCTTCATCGAGAGGGTCGCCGAGAAGAGCCCCGAGAAGATCTAGATCCCCATCCTCCTGCCACACATGGTCACGGGAGAGATCACGTTCTCAACATCCTTCCTCTCCAAAACGGAGGTGACGAAGATCACCTACTTGATCCACGTCCACCAAGTCTTCGATAAGGGACTATTCCCCAACTCTGTCGGCAACACCTCCATCCAGAGTGTCACCAATTGACGACATTGGTACTTTCACCGAGGTTCTCTGCAGGGGGCCAACAAACTAAACATAAGTATGTTGGCTCCAACTGTCTCCACTTTAGTTATTTTTGAGACCTTACATCATTGGTCATCAGCTAGGTCTCTGCTGCCGCTAGTCCCAGGCCTCTTGGAACCTGCCATGCAGACTTTCCTAACTCCTGCATCAGTAGGTGCAGTACCTTCACGCACTGGAAAAAAATACAAAGCCCCTGATCAAGATCCGTTGTTCCTACGTTCTGATCCTTCCCCGGATTCTGTAATTGTGGCGGCGGCCAGGAAGACGCACTCTGCTACATCCTCTTCTTCAGTCCCTCCTGAGAAGGACAGCAAGATTATGGACTCTTTGGGCAAGAGGATGTGTAATACTTCGGCCTCGGTCATGAAAGTTGCCAGCGCCTCAGCTCTCTTGGGAGATAGGACAGGTCACTTTGGGACTCTGTCACGTTTTACTGAGAAACTCCCGAAAGAAGACCAACAGGACTTTCAGGAGATATTACAGGAAGGGGGCCTGGTGGCAAACCAGGTAATGAGTGCTGCTGCGGACTCATCTGATCTGGCCGCGCACGACTATTCGCACGGCATCTGTGCTAGATGCTCGCCCTGTCTGCGTCTTACAGGTCTTAAGCCTGATGCACAACAGAAGATCGTTAACCTACCGTTCAATGGTTCTTCGTTGTTTGGGTCTCATGCGGATGATGAGATGTCCAAAATGAAGACTGAATTGGACACTGTGAAGGCCGTTGGACTGGAGAAGCGGAAGGAATTCCGCTAACGGTTTCGTCCCTACGACAGGCGTTCCTTCCAACAGAGGGTTCAAACCCCTCAGTGGTCCTCTCAAAATCAACAACAGCAGAGGTCGCACTTCCACCAGAGAAGACCTGGTAGAGGAAGAGGAAACAACAGACAGCAGGCTTCAACTGCTAAACAACCAGCTAAACAATGAGCAAATGCTTCCTCCGTGCCCGTTAGCCACTCCGGTAGGGGGAAGTATCGCTTTTCACCTGGAAGAGTGGAAATCAATGACAAATGACAAATGGGTGCTGAATATTGTGCAAAATGGATACTTGCTGAGGTTCAAAGCCCCACCTCCACCAGTTCCATCACTCAGAACACTCCGTCAATGCCACCACATGTTGCAGGAAGAGGTGAACAGTCTTCTACGAAAAAAGGCCATAGAATATGTTCCGACTCAACAACTAAAACAGGGAATATATTCTCACTATTTCCTGGTCCAAAAAAGAGGCCCGACCACAGAATACAGACCAATTCTCGATCTGCGCTTCTTGAACAAATTCATCCGCAAGGAGAAGTTTCGGATGCTGGCCCTGCACCAGATCTTCCCTCATCTACATCACGGGGACTGGATGTGTGCTGTAGATCTGCAGGATGCTTATTTCCACGTCCCGGTGTCCGAAAAACATCGAATGTTTCTCCGTTTTCAAGTAGCTCATCGGCACTTCCAATTCCGAGTCGTTCTGTTTGGGCTCAAATCGGCCCCCCGAACATTTTCAAAGTGTATGGCAGGGTGGCAGCTTTTCTTCGCAAGCGCAAGATCTTCATTTATCCCTATCTGGACGATTGGTTCCTGAAGAGCGCTACGCCTTCCCTGCTTCAGAGTCATCTCTCCTTCTGTCTTCATCTACTGAACACGCTGGGCCTGCGGGTCAACTACAAGAAATCGGTCTTTAACCCGACCCAAAAAATCCATTACCTGGGCGCTTCACTGGATACCGTAAAAGCAAGCGTGTGTCCTTCGGAGGAGAGGTTATCATCAATCAGTGAGAAATGTCGCGAACTCCTCAGATCTCATCTTCCCACGGTCAGGCAGGTGTCTTCTCTTCTGGGGTCAATGGCTTCTTGTGCCTTCATCGTCCCCAATGCCAGATTGAACATGCGTCCTCTACAACAGTCTCTAGAGGATCAGTGGATGCAGACATCAGGCCGCTGGGAAGACCGTGTAACTCTACCTCAGTCAGCCAGAGACTCCATCAAATGGTGGATGAAGCGTTCACATCTACTGAAGGGAGTTCCATTCCACCAAGATACTCCCACTCAGACTATAGTCACGGATGCTTCCCTGCAAGGTTGGGGAGCTCACATGGGACATCTTCAAGTACAAGGTCTCTGGTCGGAGACAGAGCGGGGATATCACATCAACCTTCTAGAGTTGAGAGCCGTGCACCTAGCCCTCAAGTCGCTGTACCCTTCTCTCCAGTTCAGCGCTCTCTTGATTCAGACAGACAACACTACGACGATGTATTATCTGAACAAGCAGGGAGGCACCAGGTCGAGACCTCTCTCTCAGGAGTCGCGGACCATCTGGAAGTGGCTTCTCGCAAGAAATCTCAACATTGTGGCCATTCACCTGCCAGGGTCTCTGAATGTCCAGGCAGACGCCCTAAGCAGGGACTTCATAGAAGCTCACGACTGGGTGCTAAACAGCGAAGTCACGCAAGACATCTTCCGGCAATGGGGAGTGCCAGACATCGATCTCTTCGCAGACGCGGCAAACACCAAATGCCCCTTCTTCGCGTCCAGGTTTCACCAGCCAGGGTCACGGGGCAATGCCCTTTTGATAAAATGGTCTCAGACATTACTGTATGCCTTTCTGCCACTGCCTCTCATCCCAGCAGTGATCAACAAATTCTACAGGACCAACTCCAGAATGATCCTGATAGCTCCGGAATGGCCGCGTCAGTGGTGGTACCCGGACCTTCTGCAACTATCCGAGATGCCACACCAGAGGTTGCCTTGCCGTCCAGACTTGTTATCCAAGAGCGAAGGGAGAGTGTTTCATCCCAATCTCTCATCCCTCAGATTGACAGCATGGCTCCTGAGGTCCTGCAATACGGACACTTAGACTTACCAGCGGACTGTATGTCCATCCTCAAGGAAGCCAAGAGCCCTTCCACCAGGGCATCCTATGCTTTCAAATGGAAGCGATTCTACTTGTGGTGCATGACCAATGCTCATGATCCGGTGAGGGGTCAAGAGCAGGTGATCTTGCCATACCTACTACATTTGGCCAAATCTGGCCTGCAGTTCTCCTCGATTAAAGTTCACCTAGCAGCAATCACTGCATACAGAAAGTCCCCTACACAGGTTTCTTTTTTCCAGATGCCAGTGGTTAAAGATTTCCTTGAAGGGATAAAGAAGGTTTACCCCCCAGTGAGATCTCCTTCTCTACCTTGGGAGCTCAACATAGTCCTTACAAAATTAATGGGTGCTCCTTTTGAGCCAATTCACAGGGCTTCTCTGCAGCACTTGTCATGGAAAGCTGCCTTTTTAGTCGCCATCACTTCTGCCCGCAGGGTTAGTGAAATACAGGCCTTGTGCTGTAAAGAGCCCTATACTGTTTTTCCATGCAAACAGGGTAGTTTTAATAACCCATCCGAGTTTTCTACCCAAGGTTGTCTCGGATTTTCACCTCAATCAGACTATCACTCTGCCCACATTTTTTCCCAATCCCACGACTCCCCCTGAGAGGTCCCTCCATTCCCTAGACCTCAAGAGGGTACTGAAATTTTATCTAGACAAAACCAAGTCATTGAGAAAAACGGACCGGTTGTTTGTCAGCTATGGTTCCATAAATACCGGTTTGGCAGCCTCTAAAAGATCCATCTCTAGGTGGATGGTCTCTTGCATATCTTTGGCTTGCCAACAAGTCTCTCCAGGGAAAACCTAAAGCACATTCTACCAGGGGAAAAGCCTCTACCACGGCTCTCCTTAGAAATGTTCCTATAGTAGAAATTTGTAAAGCAGCTACATGGCATTCTGTTCATACTTTCTCTCGCCATTACTGTTTGGACTCTGATGCACAGGCGGATGCCCAAGTTGGGCAAGCCTCGTTGAGAAATTTGTTTGGTTGATTCCATTTTAAGATGCATTGTTATATATTTTGTGTACTGGTTTGCTCGTCTGCGAAGTAGTGTGTATGGGCTTGCTACTCTATTCAGTGCTTATGACTATTGATGAGTATCCCCTGGAAGAGAAGGATAAGTTACTTACCTGTAATCCTAGTTCTCTTCCAGGGGTATACTCATCAAAGTCATAAGCAACCCTCCCGCCTGCCCGGATGAGCAATTATGGTACAATACTGTGTGTTGTGCATCTTATACTCAGGGTGATACAAGTTAGTACACCGTAAAAAAGAACTGACCTAAGTGTCACCTGTGGTGCATGATGGGGGCAGAGGGGCTCCTGGAGGTCTTAAAGGCATGGTGTCCAGAATCTTGGAAGCCTTAAAGGCAAGGTGCCAGTTTTTTTACTGTACAATGATAGTTATTTATGTATGCAGCCTATGGGCCAACTGCCTGCTATTACCCGTTTTCCTTTTCTGAAAATAAAGGATTCTTGTATGATACTATTACAGTGTATGTTCTCTATTACAAAATATATTTAGGGGATTATTTTCATACACGAGAAACCTATGTAATTTTGGCGGTTTGCCCTATTGGAACAGTTTTAGGCTGCCTGTTTATATGTATATACATATGTATGTTTCGGAAGTGTTGTACACTTGTGGGCCTGAGTGTGTGTATATATATATATACGAAAAAGGATTTTCTGTGCTTGTTCTTCAGTCCATACCGTCAAACATTCCCAGAAGATCACAGACAAGGCAGCACTTTTCCTCAGCAAAGAGTTTCAGGCAAGTTTAAGTTGTTTCGGCATTTATCATTTTTATTTTTTCAGTTATTTTTTCTTCATTCAGTTTCAAAAGTGCAAGATATCAGGTGCATCAGGAAGCAAACAGAGCGACCTACGCGTTTCGGCCAAAGGCCTTCGTCTGGGTCATGTGATCAAAGGTGCAGGGTGTTTAAAAAGAGGTTGGTAGACCCGCCCTCCCTTACAAAAAAAACGTCCCAACTTGCTTTCAGCTTTTAAAAGGAACCATAGTTTAAGGCATATAACAGCTTGCATATAGTGACAAAAATATTATTTTGCTGAGCTCAATAGTTCATGAGATAATGCATGGTCAATAATCTTATATCATATAGTTGGCGGATGTTATCAAATGTTGGTGAAATACCTGCGATATAATGTGATTCACTAAACAAAATTGTCTGATCACTGGTTTCACGATAAAGTACCAAAAGAAGTTAAAATCAAACAAACCGTGTTATAATAAGTAATCACATTATTACATCCCACCAGCTAATTCATATCCCACCATGTGTCATTATTAGGATACCACAGCTCCAGACAGTGTTTAAGTTATAAAAAAATAAAAATATATATATATATATATGAAAAAATGATCTGTTCAAAATCATGGTGAAGTACCTGATTTGATACGAATACTTTCCATATTACATAAATTGCCAAGTTGAGGTTCTAGTTAGAATTTCATTTTGAGCTCACAGTTCAAATTAAATATTTTCATTAAGTGCAATCACTGATTTTAAACGATATATATACACACATATACACATATACATATATTTCTATATGCTCCGGGATCCCGCACGTGGGCGGGGACTATTCAGTGCTTATGACTTTGATGAGTATACCCCTGGAAGAGAACTAGGATTACAGGTAAGTAACTTATCCATGTGTGCCATGTCGCCTCTTCACTTTGTTCTGCACCAAGACACGCAGCATGCAAAGGCAGTGTGTGAGTGTCAGGCTACACGACCTCTAAGGGTGGCACAATAAGTGCTGCAGCCCTTGGAGGCCTTCTCTGGTCACAGTGCCCTGGGTACCTGTGGTACCATTTATCAGGGGCTGACCTGTGGCCAGAGATGCCGATTGGGTTTAGGCTTCAATGCAGTTTTAGGGAAAGAACATAGGCTCTGGGTACCTGATTAGCAGGAGCCCAGGGCACACTCAGTCAAAGTATTCAGCAATTCAGCAAAAAGTGGGGGCAACCATGCAGAAAGTGGGCACTTTCTCACAATAGACATCCCAATAGATTGGTAGAGGACGGACTTCTGCTGACACAGAAGATCCTTGCATGCTGAGAAATCACCACGCACCGGTCTGACATTCCGTGAGGGGTTTCCAACTCGAGACCAAGACGGGGTCCTTCACTCTCTATCAGGTAATGGGTTTGGATCGTCCCTTGGGGGGATTCTTGGTTCTACACCCATACACACTCTAGTTACACTCAGAGTAGGGCCCGCATCGTAGGATTACACTACATTACCATATTGCATATATGCCTGCACATATTCATTGCTTCAGCACCATGGTAGAAATGTATCTACTCTTCACTCTCTTGGTGCTTGTTATCTTCTTTATTTGCTTCTGTCTCCTAATCATTGCAGCACATGTATTTTGTACAAGAATAACGTTGGTTCAATAAATATACTGAAAACATCCCACTGTGTATTCTGTATACTTCTCTGGGAGAAGGTAAGCACAAGTGACCGAGCGAAAGAGTCTGTACTGTTTCCGTGATCCCTGAGTGATCAGGATTGTCATGGTCGGTGGTCGCCAGAGTTCATTCGCTCCCTAGTAAGTTTAGGGGGGCTTATGGTGGCACTGTGAGCTAGCTGGTCTACAGGCCAACATATCCTGCGTGGTTGTCCGGAATCAGTCTGGGCACCAAGCCCTTAGTTTATGTTGTCCAAAGAATGCGCAGATCCTACTGATTAGTAGGAACTACACAACAGATTAGCTGGTAAAACAGTGCAGGCCTAAATCCCAACCCCAAAAGAGAGACAGATGATGGACGGAATGTAGAGCAAGTCAAACATTCACCACCAGTCAAGAGATCTAGGTTAAATCAATTGTTATTTTGCTCACCATGCCACCCCAGTTTAGACCCAGCCATGTGCAAATCA
The DNA here is from genome assembly GCA_963921515.1 of Calotriton arnoldi. Lineage (NCBI taxonomy): Eukaryota > Metazoa > Chordata > Amphibia > Caudata > Salamandridae > Calotriton > Calotriton arnoldi. Next base: position 4,442,539 of record CAWUFW010000409.1, read on the forward strand.
GTCTTGACCCTGTGCCTCATGGGAACAGTCCAGCCCAAACTGCCAAGCCAGGTCTTCCCTGGACCGGAAACAAGCATCATGGGACCAGTTTCGGGGCATCACCCCTTATCAGCCAGGCTAGCTTGAATCCAGTGGCACAGTGAGCATGGGACCCACGTCTGGGCATACCCGGCACACTTAGGGCAAAAAAGCAAAAGACACACAGATGATAGATAGAATGCAGACCAAATCAAACATTCACCCCCAGTCAAGGGATCTGGGTTAAATCCATCGTTCTTTTCCTCACTATGGGATGCCCCAAACCGGTCCCAGGATGCTTGTTTCCAGTTCAGGGAGGACCTGGCCTGGCAGTTCGGGCAAGACTGATTTGCATATGGCTGGGTCTGAACTGACATGGGAGCAAAAAAACGATGGATTTAGGCACAGATCTCTGCACTGGGGTGAATGTTTGACATTGTGTAGCATTCTGTCCATCAATTGTCCTTTTTGCTTAAATCCCAACCGCTGCAAACCAATGTAGGAGGCTGGCTTAGTTTATGGTGCACACTTATTTAAGTGAAGCCCCCTGCGGGTATTACTTGTTGGAAATGTGCCACTAAACGTCACTGATACTTTTTGCTATGCTGACTGTAAATATGAACATACACATGCAATGATGGGTCCATGGGGGAGGGAGGGTTAGGGAAATAGCTAGAAGATCATGTTGTAAAGGCAAGGACAAGCGGTGTGTACATCTGCATCGCTTATACTATGTTGTATATATGTAAGATGAGGCATGCTGGTAGATGCTACAACACTCTGGAATGGATACGCACAACTGCATATTTCTACCTACGATGTCTCAATACTCTAAACATGATTGTGCATACTATTATGTGAACTACTATGTAACATATTAATAGCGATTTATAATTGTAAACCACTGTTTAGAGATGTTGTATCATCCAGAGAAAATTAATAAAATGTGTTAAAAAAAAAAAAAAGTGAAGTCCCCTGCACTAATCCAGATAAACATTATGGTGATTTTAGGTGTCTTAGACAACCTTCAAAAGCTCTCTAAGTGGTAGCTGTGGAGAGCAGCCTTCAGGCTTAGTCCAGAAGGAGTGTTAAGCAGCTTGTTTACCAGTACTAATCATGCAGTGTAGGTTACACGAAAAAGAACCACACAGTGTAGTAATAAAATTAGTCATATTTATCATACACACTCATTAAACACATTTGTATATCTCCTACCTGGAGATATCAACACAATACAACCAATATTTTAAAAGGAGAACAGGTAAGTAGCACAAATACACAGTGGTCTCCAGTGGGAGACCAAACCATATACTAATAAAGTGGAATGCGCACTGCGACCAAAGTCAAGACTGGACCCAGAAGACCTCAGGACCCAAGCTAAGTACCTCGGAACTCCATGGAGGCCGTGTGCAGAGATGAAACACAGCTGCGAACTCAATGCAAGTCAATGGGGAAGTCGCGGTTGCAGTTTTGCAGAAGGACCTTTCTCAGAGGACCCTGAAGAAACCCAGTGGAAGATGGAAGGTTGGAGAGCCTTCCCACCCGTGGATACCCCAGGAACCAGGATACCTACACCAGATAAGCCGGGTGCATAGGTGCGATTTGCCGTTGGAAACCGCCGTAGACCACAATAGAAGACTTCAGTAAAGATGCCGCTGGTGAAGAACGTAAGAGTCCGGTGGAATCCAAGGGTGGATTCTTGAAGAAGAGTACCGCAAGCAGAGGGAACATAGTCTATGCCAATCGGAAGTGACCAGGAGGCACGGAAGACCAATGACCACCAATGACGTAAGATGCAGGAGGGTTGATGGTGACCTTGTCGCTGAAGCTGAGAGGACCAGGCTACGCTGTGCAAGACCAGGAGATCAGTCCCACATCGGAAGTCGAGAACCAGGGGGTCGGTGTCCGGCTGGAGCACCAACAAGCCTTGGCCGCAGCAACAGATGAGGAAAACAAAAAAGGCGCAGTGTCGGGACCAGCAAGGTCCAAGGGACTCACCAAGTGCAGGAGAGTCAGAGCAGGCCCCAAGCACAAAGGGGAGTCCACGGGAGCCAAAGAAGACCCTCAAGAGGACCCACAGGCTGAAGGCACAGGAGTCGCAGGAGGACCTCGGGCTCCTCACCAAAGATGCAGGCACGCGGTGTAGAGGTTGCGGTGAGGTAGCAAGAGATGCTGGAGATCTTGGTAGCAAGAGATGCTGGAGGCTGAAGCTTCTTGTGCTCTCCTTGCGTACTCTAGTTGGAACCTGTTCAGGGAGCCATTGGCTCCCACTCTGGCACGAAACTGGACAAAAGACATGGGTGTATCCTCTCCACTTTCCAGGCGTCCTACACACAGTAGAGGAAGTGGTCACAGACCCGGAATGCAAGATATGTATTCGTGAAGGGCACACTGAACGGGCAAGCGCTACTAATTGGCTTTATATATGCCTCAAATGTGGACCAAACCTCATTCCTTTGGAAACTCATGGGTGTACTAGCTAAATGGAGCATGCTCCCCAGGCTCATTGGAGGGGAATTTAACTCCGTCCTAGATGTAGAACTAGACCGGTCATACCCTCCCCTAACACGCACCACAGCAACATCCAACGCGCAGGCCCTGACGGAATGGCTAGCAATTTGGTCGCTAGTAGACATATGGCGGGCTCTCAACCCCACGACACGAGTTTACTAATTCTATTCCTCAGTACATGACCTTCACGTCCGACTCAACCGCATAGTTGGATCACCCGCCCTCCTTCCACTCATTAAACACACCAAATACTTGGGGCGCACACACACTGACCACAACCCCCAGCTTCTGCAGCTCACATGGGATATAGGGCATCCCCCGATCCCCCCCATGGCGCCTACAATCAGCAGCGTTGGCCGTTCTAAACCAAGCTGGAGTTGCTGGTTTGAACTTCCGGAAATTCACGTCGTGGAGTTTAGGAGAGCCGGCATGCTGGTGGGACGAGCGGGCCGATAATAAACACGTCATTGAACATATCGACCGGGATCCCCTGACCCAGCATGATTGCTGACCCATAATCCAAGGACATTCGATGCCTGCACTTTGATAGTCCTTGTTTGCTTTTCATCTCTTATATTCTAAGAGTGTGATTATACTTCTTGCGGATTTCTGTGATATTCAAGCAGATTAGGTATCTACCGTCATGTATTGAGGTTATGAATGCAAGTGTGTTCCATATATCCTCTGTGTTGATCCCTTCTTCATGTGGACCGAGATGTTTTTATTGAACTACAGTGGACGCTCTTCTAATTGATTTTTGTCCTGATGATGACCCTCGAATTACTTAAAGGGTTGAAACGTCGTCAACGCCAATAATGTGGCTTCAATGAATGAGGATATTATTGTTTTGTGGTGTATTTCTGTCTTGTTTAGAAACCTGTTTTTGTGATTTCCCCTCAGCCACTATTTGTTTACACCTGTCAATGTTCACAATTGCAACACCGTCTGTGTAACTGTATGAGCGCCCCATTTATCGTATTTAAATATGTTCTTCTTTTTATAATATTAAAATTTATTTGTAAAAACATTTTTTGAAAAGATTATCTGTACATGGGTATTGTGTGTATTAGAAGCCCAATAATTGGGTAGCCTATATTTTTTCTTCTATCTCTTTCTTTATCTTTATTTTAGATTGTGAGGTTTCTCCTTTCTCCTCTTTGAAAAAAACTTTTTTCTTTTTTTCAAGTGGTGTACCTGAACCATTGTTTGGACTATATTATCACATGGGATATAGGGCATCCCCCGATCCCCCCATGGCGCCTACAACCAGCAGCGTTGGAAGATCAGGTGTTCCGTTCCTCCCTAGGGACTTCCATACTAGAATATTTCGAGGTAAACGATCTCAGGGGACCCCCTCCTAGAATGCGACGCCTTCAAGGTGACCCTGAGAGGCCACTATCTGGGAGCCACCTGGGGTATACGAGAACAACTGAATGAATCGCTCAGTCGAGTAGAACGACATCTGTTGGGCAGGGCCGGACTGGGAACCAAAACCGGCCCTGGCAAAGTGCTCGGCTGCCCCCCCTCTCCCCCCCAGGGGTTGGGGGTACAGCCGAGCACTTTGCCAGGGCCGGTTTCGGCCGATTTTGTTACAGGGGCAGATATTGCTGCCAGAATCGCCACTTACTCAAACGGCCACTGGCCACGCGCAGGATGCCTGATACTAGACCTCGAGAAGGCTTTTGATTCTTTGGAATGGGGGTTCCTCTTCGTGGTACCAGAGAGATATCAACTGGGGGACTTCTTCCTAAGCATGGTAAGATTGCTCTATGACGTTCCAATGGTATGAGTAAAAACTGGCCCTTACATATCGGACCCGGTAAATGTATGGAGAGGGACCAGGCAGTGATGCCCTCTCTCCCCACTGCTCTTTGCACTAGCTATTGAACCACTAGCAGAGGTACTTGGATCGGAGATGGGGAAGGGTATCACACTAGGTGACGGCACACACATCATATCGCTATATGCAGACGATCTCCTGCTATATATAAAAGATGTCCACCAAATTCCCCAACAATTATCACTCACGCTGGATAGATTCGCCACCATATCTGGGATGAAGGTGAATGTCTCCAAATCCTGTCTGTATTCCTTTAGCGAACATTGCGTAGACCCAGGCCACACACTTAAACGGAGTACAGGTCTGATGGTGTGCGGACACGTTTCAGTATCTCAGAATCTGCAAATACTAGAATCCAATGGACCTAGTAGATGGAAACCTAGGCAGAGCCCTAACCGCGGTCTGATCCCAGATGACATTCTGGAAAATACTCACGCTGTCAGGGAAGGGTGGTCCTCACTAAGATGGTAATTCTGCCCCAATTCCTATACTACTTCACGAATCTCCCGCTACATGTTTCCCCCTCTTTCTTCTACCCACTAGAAAAACTGATCAAAGACTTTATATGGGGACACTCCAGACACCGCGTTGCAATAAACAAACTACCAACCTGTGTACCAGGGAGGCCTAGAACCCCGAACCTAGAGCAATACTACCTGGCTGCTCAACTGCAGTGGGTGGCCAGGTGGATAGCAGACCGGCACAGAGGAGACAAAGTGACCACACAACCCCCCCTTACAGCTCTCAGACCTGATGGAACTCTTCCACCCCTGTTCAAAAAACAAACCACCAGACTCACTACTGCTCAACGTAGCGCATAGATGCACTAGAGCACTATATATAACCCGCACAATCATTCCGTACGCTCCGGCCTTGCCACTGGAGGAGACTCCCAGAGGTACCACAACCACCGCAGCAGCTGAACTGCAGCAGTGGCGAGACGCAGGGGTCCAGGATATAGGAGAGCTATATCGTGAGGGAGCTCTACTCCCATACACTACACTGGTAGAGGAAGACGAATTACCACCTGGGCAGTTTCTACTACACCGCCAAATGGGGCGACTTATCCACTGAATCAGCAATACACCTTACTGTGCAATACATACACGTTATGGGCCAGGGGGGACACCTGACCAAATAGTTCACTGCCTCGCTAAGACACCAAACTGCGACTGACTTGTCGCCACTCAGACAGCACTGGAAGAATGAAATGGGCCGAAAATGTACAAACCCAGAATGGTCCTCGGTACTGTTAAGCCCTATACAAATTCCCAGGAACGCACGTCTACGTCGGATTCAATTCTACATTACACACAGCATATCTCGCACCCGCAAAAATTAACCAATATTTCAAACGCCAAGATGCCTCATGTCCTAGATGCTCACTTGCTGACACAGATTTATTGCACATGATCTGGGGATGCCCTACCCAAACTGATTACTGGAAAGCAGTAGCAGACCCTCTGACACAATGCACAGATAAGTCCTTCCGCTCTAATGGCACACATACATTCTGCAGCTGTACCGGAGAAATCACAATAACAAAGTCACTTCCCGGTTTCTAAACCTGGGGATGGCAGTAGCAAAGAGGCTGATCACCAAACGGTGGAAAGCCCCTGACCCCCCTCACATCATAATGTGGAAATGCTCATTATCCAGTATTGGGGTATCTTTCATAGATTCACATGCCTGAATCATTCCCCGTCGTCGAGATGGGAGTCCCACAGTAAAATATTCAAGCAGTGCCTTAAATACTTCATAGGCTATAATGGCCAAGGCCATCTAAACAGTAGCCTATCTCTGTCCTTTTTAAAAAAAAAAAAAAAAAAAAAGGACCAAATGTTGGCATCCAGCCAATCAGCACCCTCTAGAACACTCCCAGCAGAGGCAAGTTCTCCTCAGATTTTCACTGCACGTCGTGTGGAAGGGAGTCTCCATGAGTGCTACTCAGTTTCTTCTCTTCAGCAAATCTTGACATCATGTCAGACAAAAAAGGCCTTTTACACCCTTGTGAAACCTGTGGGAAGAAAAGGGTCCATGTGGATGATCCACACTAGGAATGTATTTATTGCCTTTATCCAAGGCATGAGGTGAGAGATTGTAAGATCTGTCGCACCTTCTCAAACAAGACCCTCAAGGACAGAGAGGGAAGGTTATTGTGGCTCCAAAGCAACAGTCCCATTCTTCTGATGAAGAAGAGGACGGAGCTTCTACATCCCATAAATGGGCTAGATCCAAGGACAGTTCCTCAGGTGAGGGAAGAAAACATCATAAGCCTTCCTAGGACTCAAAGGCTTCAAGTAAGGAAAAGGTGACCAAGCACATAAAGCAATAGGAGGTGCGTCAGGTGATGAAGTCAAGGTTGACGTAGTAATTTTTCAAAAACCTTTATTCATGTTCTTTATTTTCATGTGTAATTCCTTATTACAACAAAACAGCTCAGCTAACGCGTTTCATTCCCAAGCGTGGGACCTTCATCAGGGCTTCCGAAATAGTATAAACAATCGTAGTCCGAATAGGAACAAATAATGGTATTCTAGATCCAGAGCGTAAAACGAGGAATAATGCCTCAAAGAATGATCATCCAAAGCATCAAAAGAGGAATAGTGCCTCACAGTATCATTGCGCCCAAGGTGTACCTTGATAAGTCTTGAGCTTGTCGTCCACGGTCGGTCATCATACCGACATAGTTCACGCCTCTGAACCGGCTTTATCTGTGCCCTCTACACCTGTCGGGAAGGAAAGAGATTGCCCTAGAGCCTCCTTTTCTGATCCTGTAAGTAAAAAAACCTTGAAAAAGTCATCGCCGACGACAATCTCTCTCGTCGACAATCTGTGTGACATCGTGAACACCATCGGCAACAGTGACGACTATGGCGATCGTGTCTCCTATTCTCTCTACCGGAGTCTCCATATCGACGACAAGAACCCCATCCTCGCCGAGGATCGTCGACGCCCATCCGTCGACTGCAATACCGCCAATGAAGATCCCGATGACGACTGACTCGTCCACTGGTGGTCCGTTGACGAAGACACCGTAGACGGCAGAGACTTCTTCGAAGACACCGTCGACGATACTGTCGATGAAGATACAGTCATCGACGATGGAAGTGCCCTTTCTCGTAGTTTCTGCACTGTGGATGCCTCCGTCGACGAAGATTACTCAGGTCACCAGAGCAACCAAAACATTCTTAAAGGCCGTCCATGAAGGATAATAGCAAAGTATCACCTTTGCTTCCATCACATGTGTTGGAAGGTTATGTACAGGAAGAGGATGATGATGATGATGATGGCCTCTACGGGGTAGCTCCATCTGACTCCATGTGAAGTGTCAAGAGGATGACTAGGAGGATGAGGACTATCAGGAAGAGGCACAGTATTACCAGCAAGGGTATATGGCTCCACGTCCTAGTTATCAATGTAACTTTCGACCAGAACCACGCCCCAGGAACATGGCCCATCTGCCGCCATCGTTAATTGAGGATCTACAAGCCATGTTGGCGGATTATAGACAAAGGTTCCCTCCGCAGCAACATCAACCAGAGAATCCAGAACCTCAAGTGGAAGAGCCTGCAGTTACACCAGGTCCTCAACCGCCTAGCACACCTGTGAATATGCCAGGCCCGGGGGCAGTCGACCCTGGAGCACAGAACACTTCCTCCTCGGAAGAAGATATAGAGTTAGGTGAATTACCAGATCCAGTATCTGCTCCTGACCCTTTGGATGACTACGTTATTCCAACACCACCCCCTCCTCCACACCTTCCGTCAGACTCTCCTCCGGAAGATATCGGAGGGTTTCATAACTTAATGCAGAGGGCAGCCAACAGGTTTCATTTGCCTATTGCAGTAAAGCAACCAAAGTTTCCTATACGACTTCAAGGAAGACACAAGGAAAGTGGTACGCTCTATACCTATTATTGACCATATATGGCAGGAGGGCATCAGGATAATGAAGACACCAGCGTCCATACCACTGGTTCTACCTCGTGTGGAGAAGAAGTATAGGGCTCCGGATGACTTTCCATCTTGCCTTATTGGACATCCTAAGCCAGATTCGGTTATCTCCCAGGCTGTACAAAGGCGATCTAAGAACCCTGCTACCCTGATTACTACCCCCCCCCCACCGGATACGGAAGGGCATAGAATGGACATTCTAGGAAAAAGATTTTCTTCAATGGCAACTGTGACAATCCGGGCAGTGAATGCTCTAGCCATTATCTGCCGCTTTGACCGCCAGATGTGGTCTGACATGGCAGGGCTAATAGACCTCATCCCTGAAGAAAACAGTCAAGATGCACGTAAGATACTGCTGGAAGTTGAGCGTGCAGCTTCAGAGACAATTGACTGTACCCTTGACATGGCCAATACTGGTTTTAGACGGCTAGCAGGAGCTGCTGTGCTTCAACCTCAAGGATGGCTAAAAGCAACCACCTTTTAGACCTGAGGTACAAGCAAAGGTTTTAGATATGGCTTTTAAGAGTGAATCACTCTTTGGAAAACACATTGATGAAGCACTATTGGCAATTAAAAATTATACGGACACTACAAAGTCATTGGACGCTCTGCAGTACAGAAGGGTACCATTCATAGGTTCAAGAGGGCGAGGATTCACCACTTACAAAGGAGGATACCAGAGGGCTCAGCAATATCCGCCATATCAATCTCAATATCTGCAATCTTCTAACTCTCCATCTTGTTGTCAACCATCTACAGCTGGTTTCTCTCGCCAGGGAGGCCGCAAGCAAGCACTCCAACAAGGCCATGATTCAGGCAGAAAACAATGATCACGTCAGGGTACCAGCCCCTCCATCCTCCCTGCCCGTGGGTGCGAACATTTCCAGTTATGTACAACTGTGGCACAAAATAACATCAGATCGCTGGGTGTTGAACCTGGCCACCAATGGTCACACTCTAGAGTTCCTTCAGCGGCCGCCAACCAATCCACCCAGGGGTCCCCCTCTCCCTCGTCTTTACTTAACGAAAGGAAGTCTTGACCAGGCTTGTCAAAGATGCGATAGAGAAAGTACCATTCGCTCAAAACAGAAAAGGTTTTTATTCTTGTTTTTTCCTAATAAAAAAGAAATCAGGGGAATGGAGACTGATTCTGGACCTAAGGAATCTCAACAAGTTTCTCAAAAAACAGACGTTCAGGATGGTAAATGCTCTCAGATATCCTGGGTTGCTTAAACAAAATAGATTTCATGACTTGTTTGACATGGAAGACTCATATTTTCATATCCCAATCCATCCGAAACATCAGAAATTCTTAAGATTCACGGTGGCTGGTACCCACTATCAATTCAAAGTGCTCCAGTTTGGCTTCAAATCAGCGCCACGGTTTTTCACCAAATGCCTGGCGCCATTTGCAGCGACCCTGCGGTCTCAGGGGTTTCGAGTGTTTCCATACCTCGACGATTGGCAGCTCAAAGCAGCAACAGCGCAGGAGGCCAATCGAGCAACGAAAATATGCCTTCACATGTTCAATATGTTGGGACTCGCCCTAAACAAGGAAAAATCGGTGTTACATCCAACTCTAGTAATATCTTTTCTGGGAGCGTCCATAGACACCATCCAATGCAAAGCTTTCTTATCTCAGGAAAGACTGATATGTCTGCAAATGCTTGCAAAGACCATATAAAAAAAACGGTCAGTTTCTGTGCAGATGTACAAGTCGCTCCTGGGGATGTGCTCTTCAGCGATAAATCTGGTGCCTCTAGCCAGGCTGAAGATGAGGCCTCTTCAACAGGAACTGCAAAAACAGTGGCAACAAACTTCGGGATCCTTCGAAGATGTAATTTGAATCACAGCACGGATGGTAGCACTACAGTGGTGGTTTCAGGCAACAAATCTCGTACAGGGCCTTACTTTCCTACAGAGTACCCCAGATTTTATTCTAACAACGGACGCCTCCATGGAGGGCTGGGGAGGTCATCTACAGGACTTGCAAATTCAGGGCAAATGGTCTTCGGTGCAGAAAAAGCAGCACATCAACATCTTAGAACTCAAAGCCATATTCCTATCTCGTCAAGCTTTCCTGCCAAGAATAGCAGGCTCCTCCGTGTTGGTTTGTACGGACAGTACGACCAGCATGTACTATGTCAACAAACAAGGAGGAACAAGATCCATTACGCTATCTCCGGAAGCGCAGGAATTATGGGAATGGACAACACACCATGGAATCTCATTAAAGGCCGAACATGTCAGAGGTCTGCACAATAACCTAGCAGACACGTTAAGTAGGTCTCAGTCCAGTTGTCACGAGTGGGAGCTCGAACAGTCCCAGCTGGACAAGGTATTTCGAAAATGGGGGAAACCAGCGTTGGACCTCTTCGCAACGGAGGAGAACGCCAAATGCCAGCAGATTTCCTCTACCAGGGTCAAGGGGGAATGCCCTTTTAATGCAATGCTCAGGGATATATGCCGATGCTTTTCCCCCCATTCCGTTAATTCCCAGGGTACTAACCAAGATGAAATCGGAAGGTTGTTGTCTGATCCTGATGGCGCCATGATGGCCCAGGCAGTACTGGTTCCCAGAACTACTTCTACTGTCGGAGTCGAAGCCCATTCGCCTGCGGCCATCCTCAACGGTGTTATCGAGGGACAAGGTCCAAGTGAATCATCCAGACCCACACTCTCTTCATTTGCACGCATGGCTCCTGAATTCTTAGAATTTAGAGACCTAGATATCCTGCAAGAGTGTAGGGAAATCATTGCTAAATCCCGAGCTGACAGCACTATCAAAACATATCGTTTGAAATGGAGACGATTCTGTTTCTGGTGCGAACAAAATAACGTTCACCCACTCCAAGCTCCTGCTGAGCAGATTCTGCCGTATCGCCTCTCTCTGGCTAAATCAGGTCTCACTTTCTCTTCAGTGAAGGTTCACCTGGCTGCAATTTCCCGTTATAGGAAATCTCCTCAAGCTCCTTCTCTCTGTTCATCTAGTCTTATAAAGCAGTTCATGAGAGGTCTTTTCCGTGCATTTCCTCCGAAATGGAAGCTTAATTTGGTCCTGGCGCAGTTGATGAGACAACCGTTTGAACCAATTCACAAGGCAGAGCTTATGTTTCTCACATGGAAGGTATCCCTCTCACTAGCTCTTACATCTGCGAAATACAAGCCTTTACAGTCAAGGAACCTTTTCTACATTTCACTGAATACTACGTAACTCTACGGACGAACTCGACTTTTATTCCAAAGGTACCAGCACAGTTTCACCTCAACGAGCCATGATATTACAATCTTTCTTTCTGAACCCATCTAGTCCAGCAGAACGGGTGTTGCATACTTTGGATATCAAGAAATGCTTGAAATTCTACCTCCACAAGACAAAGGAGATAAGGAAAACGGATCAGCTCCTGGTAGCTTACGGACAAGGAAAACAAGGACCAGCAGTAACGAAGGCCACGGTCACCAGGTGGGTCTCGTCCGCAATCCAGTTCTGTCACGAAAAGGCTAACAGCCTCTGACAAGGACTAAAGCTCACTCCACAAGAACAGTTTCTACATCAGCAGCTTTGTTTGCTGGAGTGACATTGGACAAGATATGCCGTGCTGCGACATGGAAGAATGTCCACACTTTTACGAAATATTACTGTCTGCAATCTATGCAACGAGAGGATGCAGCTGTTGGCCAAGCGGTACCACATCATCTCTTTAATTAAGGTCAGCCTCTTTGTTTGTTTGATAAGAGGACCTCTTTATTTTAATCAAGGTATATGTATATCTGGAGATGTATAGACATGATTAGATAACTGTATTTGACTATTTTTTTAATGTAATGTGAATGGTTGTGTATCTTTGAAGATTTACCCCAACCTTACTGGTTTTAACATTTTACTCTGCTAGAACGTTTTAGTGTATGCATTTTATACAGGATAGTGAATAATTATTGGAAACGTCACTGGTATATGTCTATAGCATTGGGAATTTAAAGGTACGTGTCTCCCACCTTCCGCTAACGACAGTACAGTTTTATGGTACTGCTTGCTATTCTGATTCAGGCATGTGAATCTATGAAAGATACCCCAATACTGGATAAGAAAATAAGTTACTTACCTGTAACTACGGTTATACAGTATTGGTATCTTTCATAGATTCACATGCAACCCACCCTCCTCCCCGTGGAGTCCGTTCTCATTATTTTGGGATCCTTCCTTCCCACTTGTGCTTAGAAAATCTGAGGAGAACTTGCCTCTGCTGGGAGTGTTCTAGAGGGTGCCAACAGCTGATTGGCTGGATGCCAACATTTGGTCCTTTTTTAAAAGGACATGGATAGGCTACTGTTTAGATGGCCTTGGGCCATTATAGCATATGAAGTATTTAAGGCACTGCTTGAATATTTTACCGTGGGACTCGCATTTCGATGATGGGGAATTATTCAGGCATGTGAATCAATGAAAGATACCAATACTGGATAACCGTAGTTACAGGTAAGTAACTTATTTTCATGCTCACCTCGCCGAAAGCAGAGAGTGTCGCGCTCGACCGAGAAGATATGCTGGGCTTCCGCAAGATCCCTATAGCCAACAACTGGGACACGATCCTGTCCGCCCTGACCCTCATTCATAACATCCAGCCTCAGCAACATATAACACATACATATAACATATAACACGAACAGATAAAGGATGCTGAACAAGAAATATTGCTGAGTAAACACACAGTAAACGGGTGCATGCCCACCTCACAGTTGTTCGAATGTCAAGACCAAAATGTCAGCTGCACAGGCTAACCCACAGAACATAGAGACCAGGGTGCCCCTGTGACAGCTTCACAGCTCAGACTTAACCCTATTATGTTTTACTTTGTCACTGTTCCATTATAACTCCCCTTCCCACAGTTTAAGCTGTTTTGTACACCATTCCTCTAAAAGCACGGAAGAAGAGCGCACGTTCCAACAACTCCAAAAGGGTTGTGATACTTAATAAGTTACGCAATAGTTAATCGTCAGTAAATGTTATTGTGCGATGCAAACCGAGACCACACACTAATTGGCAAACTGATGACATACCCGACCTCTGTATGTAGAATGTTGTAATACTAACTAGAAGATTTATGTAACAAGCGACTATGAACTGCACCAGTTTGATGAATATGTAAGGCTAAAGTAAAATTTGCCAGAATAAGAAAACTAATAACAGATTTAAAAAAAAAAAAATGACAGGGACATCTATTGGGTCACATGGTGTAATTGCAGCATACTATGTGGCATAGGGACATCTATTAGTCACCTGCTGTAACTTCACCATGTTTTGTACCTTAGTGACATCTATTGGTCACCTGGTGCAAGTGAACCATGCTATGTGGCAGTGGGACGTCTATTGGTCTCTTGGTGTAACTGCACCATGCTATGTGCTACAGCAGTGGTCTTCAGACTGGGGGGTGGGCCCCCCTAGGGGGTCTTTAAGTGATCCCAGGGGGGGGCGCCAGGCTCTGACCAAAAGAAGCATTGGGCTAATAGTGCTTTGCTTTAAGCTGACAAAAATGAGCGGCACGAAGCCGCTCTGTAATGGTCCATCACTAACATGTTTGTCATTTATATCCTAGCTGGGAGAATGTGTCAGAAGGAAAGGGACTCCAAATACTCTTCAAACTCCTCACCCCCCCACTTCTAATAGTCACACTGTGGATACTTGTACATGTTAGTAAGGCCTGCCTGGGCAGATTAGTATGTTTGGCAATCATGTATTTGATTGCATTTTCAAAACGGTAAACAGGAACATAACTGCAATGTTTAAATATGTATAGACATATTTAAACATTGTCAATTTAATAAAATAATTTTTAGAAAATTTCTGAGGGGGGCGCAGCATAAAAAAGTTTGAAGACCACTGTGCTACAGGGACTTCTATAGGGCACCTGGTGTAACAGGACCATGCTATGTGCCATGGGGACATCTATTGGTCACCTGTTGAAAGTGCCTCATGTTATGTGCCACTGGGACATCTATTAGTCATTTGGTGTAACTGTACCATGCAATGAGCCACATGTACATTTATTAGTCACCTGGTGTAAGTGCACCAGCGCTATGTGCCACAGGGACATGCTATTTGCCATGGGGACAACTTGTGGTCACCTAGTGTAAGTGTGCCATGCTATATACCACTGGGACATCTATTGGCATAAAACTAATTAACCACTAATCCTTTATGGGTTCCGGTGTAGCATGCTACTCACCAAAAAGCGCTTTGACGCCTCGTATGGGGTAGTAAGCGCTATATAAATGCAATTACAATACAATAGGTCACTTTTTGTAACTGCACCATGCTTTGTGCTAGAGGGACATCTATTGGTCACCTGGTTTAACGGCACAATGCTATGTGTTGTAGGGACATCTGTTGGTCACCTGGTGTAAGTACACCATTCTATGTGGAACAGGGACGTATATTGGTCACCTTGTGTAAATGTGCCATGCTATGTGCCATGGGGACATCTATTTGTCACTTGGTGTAACTGCACCATGATATGTGCCACAGGGACATCTGCTGGTCACTTGGTGTGACTGCACCATGCTATGAACCATCTATTGGTCACCTTGTGTAACTGCACCATGCTATGTGCTACAGAGAAATCTATTGGTCACCTGGTGTATGTGCACCATGCTATGTGCCCTAGGGACATCTATTAGTCACCTGGTGTATCTGCACCATGCTATGTTTCACGTGGACATCTGTTGATCGCTTGGTGTAACTGAACCAAGCTTTGAGCCATTGGTACATCTATTGGTCGCCCGATGTAAATCCACCATGATATGTGCCACAGGGACATCTAGTGGTCACCTGATGTAACTGCACCATATTATGTGCTACAGGGTCATCTATTCGTCACTTGGTTGTAATTACACCATGCTATGTGCCACAAGGACCTATATTGGTCACCTGCTATAAGTGCACCATGCTATGTGCCACGTGGACATCTATTGGTCACCTGGTGTAACTGCACCATATTATGTGCTGCAGGGTCATCTATTGGTCACCTGGTTGTAACTACACCATGCTATGTGCCACAAGGACCTCTATTGTAACCTGATGTAAGTGCACTATGGTATGTGCCACAGGGACATCTATTGGTCAATTGTTGTAAGTGCACCATGTTATTTGCCACAGGGACATTTATTAGTCACTTGGTGTAACTGCAATATGCTATGTGCCACCAGGACATCTGTTGGTCACTTGCTGTTACTATACCATGCTATGTGCTGCAGGGACATCTATGGGTCATCTGGTCTAACTGCACCTTGCTATATGCCATACGGACATCTATTAGTCAACTGCTGCAACTCCACCATGCTGATAGCCTCCGGGACATCTGTTGGTCACTTGGTGTTACTACACCATGCTATGTGCCTTAGGGACATCTATTGGTCACCTAGAGTAACTGCACCATACTGTGTGGTATAGGGACATCTTTTGGTCACCTGGTGTAACTACACCATGCTATCTGCCATAGGGATATCTAATGGTCACATGGTTGTAACTGCAGCATGCTATGTGCCACAGGGACATCTATTGGTCACCTTGGGTAACTGCACCATACTGTTAGCCACTGGGACATCTATTGGTCACCTGGTGTAACTGCACTATGCTTTGTGCCATAGAGGCATCTATTGTTATCCTGGTGTAACTGCACCATTCTATGTGCCTCAGACACAACTATTGGTCACTTGGTGTATGTGCACCATGCTATGGGTCACAGGGAAATCTGTAGGTCACTTGGTGTAACTGCACCATAATATGTGTCACAGGGACATCTATGGGTCATCTGGTGTAACTGCACCTTGCTATGTGCCATACGGACATCTATTAGTCAACTGCTGCAACTCCACCATGCTGATAGCCTCCGGGACATCTGTTGGTCACTTGGTGTTACTACACCATGCTATGTGCCTTAGGGACATCTATTGGTCACCTAGAGTAACTGCACCATACTGTGTGGTATAGGGACATCTTTTGGTCACCTGGTGTAACTACACCATGCTATCTGCCATAGGGATATCTAATGGTCACATGGTTGTAACTGCAGCATGCTATGTGCCACAAGGACCTATATTGGTCACCTGGTGTAAGTCACCATGCTATGTGCCACAGGCGCATCTATTTTTCATCTGGTATAACTGCACCATGCTATGTGCCATAGGGACATCTATTGGTCACCTGGTGTAACGGAACCATGCAATGTGCCATAGGGACACCTATTGCTCACCTCGTGTAAGGTAGCCATTCTGAGAGCCACAGGGGCACCTATTGGTCATCTGGTGTAACTGCACCATGCTTTGTGCCACAGGGACATCTATTGGTCACCTGGTGTAAGTGCACTATGCTATGTGCCACGGGGACATCTAAGGGTCATCTGGTGTAACTGCACCATGCTATGTACCACAGGGGCATCTATTGGTCTCCTGGTGTATGTGCACCATGCTATGTGTCACATGGACATCTGTTGGTCACTTAGTGTAACTATACCATAATGTGTGCCACAGGGACATCTATTAGTCACCTAGTGTATCTGCACCATGCTTTGTGCCACAGGGACATCTATGGTTCACTTGGTGTAACTGCACCCAACATTGAGCCATTGGTACATCTATTGGTCGCCTGATGTAAATGCACCAAGATATGTGCCACAGGGACATCTATTGGTCAGTTGCTGTAACTGCCCCATGCTGTGTGTCATAGGGACATCTAGTGGTCACCTGATGTAACTGCACCATATTATTTGCCACAAGGACCTCTATTAGTAACCTGATGTAAGTGCACCATGCTATGTGCCACAGGGAATATTATTGGTTATATGGTGTAACTACACCATGCTTTGTGCCACAGGGACCTCTATTGGTCACTTGGTGTAACTGCAATAATGCTATGTCCACGGGCACATCTATTGGTCACTTGTCGTAAGTGCACCATGTAGGAGAGTAGGATCTGCCTCTTATGGTTACCCCCACTTTTTGCTGATGTCTCACTGTTTTTCGAATTTAGTCTGGCTGGGGCCCTGCTATCCAGGACCCTAGCCTAGCTGCTTCCTCTCTAAATTGATTCCATGTACCTGAAGTACACTTCAGATTGGATTCTGGGGTGCCCTTATAAGTCCCTAGTAAATGGTATACTATGTACCCAGGGCATAGGTACCCCAGAGGCCTACCAGGGGCTGAAGCATGTATCGTGCCACCCCTGGAAGGCCATCCAAAATGATACCACAAGACTGATACTGCAGCCTGAGTGAGGTGGTGCATGCACCCCTTACAGAGATATAGGTTCACTATATCTCACCTAACACTGCACATAGAAACCATCAGTCACCCCTAAGGCAGGCCTTATCAATCCTGAAGGAAGGGTGCTTGGTTATATGCGAGAGGGTGCCTATGCATGAGCAGAGCCCCTCTGCAGCCCTCGGAATCTCCTCTCTGGGGTTGTCTGTGGTGCACCCTGACCATATACTCTTAAGTGCATTATATCCTCGCGGTAAATGCTAACTTTGGGATGGCTGCACGGAAACATGTCGTGTTTGGTGTCAAACACCTTGGAATCATACCCCTACACTACTGACTGGTGTGGGAGTATGATCCCACCCTTCTAGAGGGAAAGACATGACAGCACCAGTATACCCGGTACCAGCTAAACAGAGCCCTGGCATCACAAAATGGATGCTGCAGCCACAGACACGAGTCTGGCCTCCTGCTGCTGACCGAAACTCCGGCAGGGGAGGCCTGGACAATAGGTTTCCTGTCACAGGGAGGTGTTACCACCTCCCAGACAGGCCTTGGTGGATTGGGGCTGGGTGGGTGCACTCCAAGAGTGCTTTGAAGTCCTGCACTGTGGGCACATTTGGTGTCCTCATGCATACGCCAGTTCAAACCGGTTGCAGGGGCTGCCAGCCCCTGCTCTGGCGCGAAACTGGAAAAAGGAAATGGGTGTAGCCACCCCCCTTTCCAACCCCTCCCATAGGTGGGTCCACAGAGTTAGTCCAACCCCTTTCTTAGGTATAAGTAAGGAACCCCTGGCAACAGGACTTTAGATATCCCTGGACGAAACTCTGCAACTGAATCCTGGAACTTCGACGCTCTACTCAAGACTAGAGGACTGAAGAAATCTCTCTTGGGGTCAAGGAGTGACTCACCAACGAAGCATTTACCGGTCTGCATCTCTGAAGCTCCCGCCAGACTCCGAAGTACTTGCAGCCCAGGAAGAGGATTTCCAGACTTCAGAGGCCGACCCGAGTCCCCAGCAAAGGTGAGACCCGCAGCCCTCACGAGTGACGTGGAACCAGAACTCCTGGACACCGTGCACATTTGCTAGTGCATTGACTTCTCGACGTCTCTTGAAGTCCTGCTTTGGGTTACTTGTAGCCCAGGCCCCGAGCACCATTTGCACTGAAGATTGTGAGCCTACACTCCACGAGTGTTCCGTGGGCCCGCTCCTTGCATTTCCGCTCGAGGCTCCTTCGCGATCCCTGGTCCGTCGACTGGTGGGTCCCTGTGAAGGCAACTCTGATTTTCTTTGGGCGTTTCTGGTTGCGCCAGACGTGCCCTGACTCCCCACCGAGTGGTGAGTCCCTCAAACCTTGCTGGTCTGCCCCGAAGCATCTTTCTCCTTTCTGCGTGGATTGCTGTTGCCAAGGCTTGTTGTGTTCAATCCGGACACCAATGCTGCAGCACTCGACATCCTTCGTGGGACAGCTCGAATCCAGCTCCTGGACGTTGACGCCTCCTGGTCCTTGTGGCTGAAGAGTCAAGCTTCACCTCTTTCACCTGAAACACCTGACATCGCTGGGCATTCGACTATCGCGCCCCTGGTCACTGGCAAGTGACCCAGACTCTGTCCCCTCTGCTTTCAGGTTCTTCTCATATTCGATCCAGGCTTGGATCTTTTCGGACACTTCGCATCTTCCCGGCAGCAGCACTTATCTGCAGACTGCCATTGAAAACGACGACGCGACCCGACATCATTTGACACCTATGCACCCGGCTTCCCTGGGTGAGGTAACTTGAGTACTCCAGTGCTCCCGTGGGTGTTGACCCTAGAACTGTCTAAGTCCAAGAGGGCTTGGTCCTAGTCCATTTCCAAGTGTACTTAAACTCAAACTCTAACCACGACTTTCCCATAGACGATAACTGAGCTCGCGGCTGAGTTCACACACTGCACACAGCCCCCTGTGGGTCCCCTGTGTCACTACCTTGGGTGGTTCCTTGGGGTCCCAGCGATTCTACAGGCTCTAGGCCTTGTGTGTAGTCAAGTCGTGGTTCTATACCACTTTCTTAATATATGGTTTGGTACGCCCCTAGGGTTAATCGTATATTGTGCTATTTTACTGTGCTAATTGACTTGTAACTTGTGTACTTTGACCTCTAGCCTCATAAAGAGACTATTGGGTAGTGTTTAGTAATAAATACATATATTTTATATATATACCTGGTGTGGTTCTCCTTTCATTTGGTCATTCATGAGATTATAGACTGGTAAAACAACAACTTAACACTCCTTCAAGACTTAGCCTGAAGGCTGCTCTCCATAGCTACCACTAGGATACTTTCAATAAATGTTGTCTTTAAACCTATCAATAAAGGTTGTTTGGACTGGTGCAAGGTGTCCACTGTAACTAGTGGACAGCATATACCAGGCCAACTTCTCACACACCTTACGATATGCCACAGGGACATCTATTGGTTACCTGGTGTAACTGCACCATGTTATGTGCTACAGGGTCATCTATTTGTCACCTGATTGTAACTGCACTATGCTATGTGCCACAGGGACATCTATTGGTTACCTGGTGTAACAGCAACATGCAATGTGCCATAGTGGCCCCTATTGCTCACCTTGTGTAAGTGAACTATTCTGATAGCAAGAGAGATACCTATTGGTCATCTGGTGTAACTGCACCATGCTTTGTGCCATAGGGACATCTATTAGTCACCTGGTGTATCTGCATCGTGCTTTGTGCCACAGGGACATCTATTGATCACTTGGTGTAACTGCACCATGCTTTGTGTCATAGGGATATCTGTCAGTTGGTGTAACTGCATTATGCTATGTGCCACAGGGACATCTATTGGTCAGTTGGTGTAACTGCTATGTGCCACAGGGACATCTGTTGGTCACTTGGTGTAACTACACCATTCTATGTGCCATAGGGACATTTATTGGTCACTTGGTATATCTGCGCCATGATACGTGCCACAGGGACATCTATTGGTCACTTTTAAGTGCACCATGATCTGTGCCACAGGGACCTCTATTGGTCACCTGGTGTAACTGCACCATGGTATGTGCCTCAGACACATCTATTGGTCACATGATTGTAACTGCACCATGCTATGTGCCACAGGGACATCTATTGGTATCCTGGTGTAAGTGCACCATGCAATGTGCCATAGGGACATCTATTAGTCACCTGGTGTATCTGCACCATGCTATGGGTCACAGGGACATCTATTGGTCACCTTGGGTAACTGTACCATGCAATGTGCCACAGGGACATCTATTGTTATCCTGGTGAAACTGCACCATGCAATGTGCCCCACCAGACAGCTGTTGGTCAACTGGTATAACTGCACAATGCTATGTGCTTATGTACATCTATTGATCACTTGGTGTAAGTGCACCAATATATGTGCCACAGGGACATCTATTTGCCACTTGGTGCAACTGCACCATGATATGTGCCATAGGGACATTTATTGGTCACCTGGTGTAGCTGCACCATACTATGTGCCACAGGGACATCTATTGGTCACCTGGTGTAAGTGCACTATGCTATACGCCACAGGGTCATCTATTGGTCTCTTGGTTGTAACTACACCATGCCTTGTGCCACAAGGACATCTCTTGGTCACCTTGTATAACTGCACCATGCATTGTGCCACAGGGGCATCTAGTTTTCATCTGGTGTAACTGCACCGATTGGTCAGACCTCTTGGGGGGAAAGTCTCAGTCTGACACCATAACCATTGTCTATTAACACCGAGAAGGCTTGAAAACCACATTTGGAGGAGTTCTAAATCAAGAATGATCAAATAGATATAATTATTCTGTATTTCTCTGATTTGGATGTAGATCATCCCTTTAGAGTCAAAAATAAGCATTTAAAATGGTTTTCAGAAGTCTTGGGCTAAAAGTGAGAAACAGAGGCTGATTTGCTTAGTCTGATGCCATAACCACTGTTATTGACTTAGGGAAGAGTTAAACACCACATTGCAGCTGTTCAGAATCATGATTACCAATTATGCATTTTTTATCTGGGCATTTCTACGATTTTGATGTGGTTCGTCCCTTTTGGGGGAGAAATCAGCGTACACACTGATTTTCTCAGTCTGACACCATAACCGTTGTCTATTAACACGGGGAAGGCTTGTAAACCACATTTGGAGCTTTCTAGGTCATGAACTAACAAATAGATGTAATTAGTCTGTATTTCTCTGATTTGGATGTGGATCATCCATTGAGAGGCAAAAGTAAGCTTTTAAAGTGGTTTTCAGTCGTCGTAGTGTAAAAATTAGAGAAAGTGGCTCATTTGCTCAGTCTGATGACTTAGGGGAGTACTAAAAACGACAGACAGCGGTTGAGAATTATGAATCTCCAATTATCCTTTTTTTCTGAGTATATCTCCGGTTACGATCTAGAGCGTCACATTTGGGGCCAAAATCAGTGTTTACACTGATTTTTAGACATGTTGGCTAAAAAAAGAGTAAAAGAGGCTGATTTGCTCAGTCTGATGCCATAACCACTGTCTATTGACTTTGGGAAGTGATAAATACCATATTTGCAGCTGTTCAGAATCATGATTACCAAGTATGCATTTTTATCTGAGCATTTCCGATTTCGATGTGGTTCGTCCCTTTTGGGGTGAGAAATCAGCGTACACACTGACTTTCAGACGTCTTGGGGGACAAAATGAGAACAAAGGCTGATTTGCTCTGTCTGATGCCATAACCACAGTCTGTTGACTGGGAACTCTTAAAAACCATGTTTGGAGCGGTTGTAGATTATGAATTTCCAAAAACACTTGTTAGTGACATCTTCTCCGGTTTCGATGTGGATCCTCACTCTTGGAGGCGCAAATCAGCGTTTACACTGATTTTCGGACCTCTTGTGCGAAAAGTGAGTAAAATCAACGATTTTCTCAGTCTGACAGTAGAACCGTTGTCTATTAACACGAGGAAGGCGTGTAAACCACATTTGGAGGTTTCTAGGTCATGAACAATCAAATAGATGTAATTAGTCTGTATTTCTCTCATTTGGATGTGGATCATCCCTTGAGAAGCACAAGTATGCTTTTAAAGTGGTTTTCAGTCGTCTTAGTGTAAAAATGAGAGAAAGTGGCTCATTTGCTCAGTCTGATGCCATAACCACCGTCTATTGACTTAGGGGAGTACTAAAAACGACAGACAGCGGTTGAGAATCATGAATCTCCAATTATCCTTTTTTTCTGAGTATATCTCCGGTTACGATCTAGAGCGTCACATTTGGGTCCAAAATCAGCGTTTACACTGATTTTTAGACATGTTGGCTAAAAAAGAGTAAAAGAGGCTGATTTGCTCAGTCTAATGCCATAACCAATGTCTATTGACTTTGGGAAGTGATAAACACCATATTTGCAGATGTTCAGAATCATGATTACCAAGTATGCATTTTTTATCTGAGCATTTCTCCGATTTCGATGTGGTTCGTCCCTTTTGGGGGGAGAAATCAGCGTACACACTGACTTTCAGACGTCTTGGGGGACAAAATGAGAAAAAAGGCTGATTTGCTCTGTCTGATGCCATAACCACAGTCTGTTGACTGGGAACTCTTAAAAACCATGTTTGGAGCGGTTGTAGATTATGAATTTCCAAAAACGCTTGTTAGGGACATCTTCTCCAGTTTCAATGTGGATCCTCACTCTTGGAGGCGCAAATCAGCGTTTACACTAATTTTCGGACCTCTTGTGCGAAAAGTGAGTAAAATCAATGATTTTCCCAGTCTGACACTAGAACCGTTGCCTATTAACACGAGGAAGGCTTGTAAACCACATTTGGAGCTTTCTAGGTCATTAACTATCAAATAGATGTAATTGGTCTGTATTTCTCTCATTTGGATGTGGATCATCCCTTGAGAGGCAAAAGTATGCTTTTAAAGTGGTTTTCAGTCGTCTTAGTGTAAAAATGAGAAAACGTGGCACAGAATGGTTCACTTACACCAAGTGACCAACAGATGCCCATGCTGAACTTAGGTTTGTCATGATAAAAAAAAGAAATATAAATTATTTTCTTTCAGAGGGCGTCCCCAGTTGCGCATTAGCACTTATACCAGTTGACCAATAGATGTCCCTGTGGCACATATTATGGTGCAGTTACACCAAGTGGCCAACAGATTTCCCTGTGACCCATAGCATGGTGCAGATACCCCAGGTGACTAATAGTTGCCCCTATGGCACATAGCATGGTGCACATACACCAGGTGACCAATAGAAGTTACTGTGGCACATAGCATGGTGCACTTACAATCAGGTGACAAATAGATGACCCTGATGCACATAACATAGTGCAGTTACACCATATGACCAATAATAGTCCCTGTGGCACATGGCATGGTGCAGCTACACCAGGTGACCAATAGATGTCCCTATGGCACAAAGCATGGTGCAGTTACACCAGGTGACCAATAGATGTCCCTGTGGCACACAGCATAGTGCAGTTACACCAAGTGACCAATAGATGTCCCTGCGGCACACATCATGGTGCAGTTACTCCAAGTGACCAATAGGTGTTCCTATTGCAGAAAGCATGTTGCAGTTACACCAAGTGACCAATAGATGTCCCTGTGGCTATCAGAATGTTTCACTTATACGAGGTGACCAATAAATGTCCCTGTGGCACATAGCATGGTGCACTTACAACAGGTGACCATTAAGGATAAGTTACTTACCTGTAACTCTAGTTCTCTTCCACGGGTATCCTCATCAAAGTCATAAGCACTGAATATTCCCGCCCATGTGCGGGGACCCCGGAATTAACAAAAAATATATATGAAAAACATATATATACAGCTCTGTATATGTATATATATATATATATATATACACACATATATACACATATCATTTTTTCTCATATCAATGCCGCCCCCAAACAGGAGGCTAAACAATGCCATAATAAATAACTGCTTTTGTAAACACACAATGAATATATACCACTGGAGGGCAAGTATCACTTGAACTCTTTTTAATGAGTAAAACTCATGAAAACTGCAAAAGAGCAGGCATTGTTAGCCTACAGGCTGCATCGTAAACCAATAGCATAGAAAATGAAAACAATTGAACAAAAAACTGGCACCGTGCCTAAGGCAGCCATGACCCCTAGCTTCCCATCATGCCTCAGGGGTGACAGTTAGGTCAGTTGTTCTTTGCGGAGCCCCGATGTAGGAAGGTGGAATCGGACTGCGTGGTTACCCCCAATGTTTTCCTGTTGTTTTGCTGGTTTTTGACCAGTCTGACTGGGATACTGCTGTTCAGGACCCCAGTCTATCTGCTTTCTCCCTAAATTGGTTGTGGTATGTACTTTAGGTACACTCCAGATTGGATTCTGGGGTACCCTAACAAGTCCCTAGTATATGGTATACTATATACCATCGGCCTACGTACCCCAGAGGCCTCCCAGGGGCTGCAGCATGCATTATGCCACCCTTGAGAGACCATTTAAAATGACACAACAGGTCTGCTACAGCAGCCTGTGTAAGGTGGTGCATGCACCCCTTACTTAGATATAGGTTCACTATATCTATCCTAATCACTGCACATATAAACCTATCAGTCACCCTATGGCAGGCCTTATCAATCCTGAAGGCAGGGTGCTGGGTTTTATGTGAGAGGGTGCCCATGCATGAGCAGAGCCCCTCTGCAGCCTTCGGAACCTATATTCCGGGGTTGTCTGTGATGCAGTCAACCATATATATGTAAGTACATTATAACTCACGGTAAATGCGGACTTTAAAACGACTGCTTGGAAACATGTCGTGTTTGGTGTCAAACACCTTGGAATCATACCTCCACACCAGTAACTGGTGTGGGAGGTATGATTCCTCCCTTGTAATACCACTACTATGGGGCACCGGTACACCCGGTACCAGCTTTCTTAACCCTGGCATCACAAAATGGATGCTGCCAGCCACAGACACGAGTCTGCCCTCCTGCTGCTGGACGAAACTCCGGCAGGGGAACGCTTGACAATAGGTTAACTGTCACAGGGAGGTGTGACCACCTCCCAGACAGGCTTTAGTGTATTGGGGCTGGGTGGGTGCACTCTCAGAGTGCTTTGATGTCTCCACTGGGGGCACATTTGGTGTCCCTGTGCATAGTCCAGCTCAAACCG
The DNA here is from genome assembly GCA_963921515.1 of Calotriton arnoldi. Taxonomy (NCBI): domain Eukaryota; kingdom Metazoa; phylum Chordata; class Amphibia; order Caudata; family Salamandridae; genus Calotriton; species Calotriton arnoldi. The sequence continues at coordinate 4,468,255 of CAWUFW010000409.1, forward strand.
GTTCCAGGAGCCATTTTCTCCTGCTCTGGCACGAAACTGGACAAAGGACATGGGTGTAGCCACCCCTCTGTCCTGACCCTCCCCTAGGTGGGTCCCCAGAGTTTGTCCCACCCCTTCCTTGGATATAAAGTAGGAACCCCTGACTGCAGGACTTTAGATATTACCTGGACTAAACTCTGCTACAGAAACCAAGTATCCTTCGACGATCTACGCTTTGCTGGACAACTGAAGAATCTCCCTTGGAGTAAAGGAGTTACTCCCCTGCTGAGCAGGCACCAAAACGCATCTGACCGGTTTGCATCTACGAAGCTCCTGAAGGACTCCGAAGATTTCTGCAACACAGGAGGTGGGTTCCCGAGGTCTCCGAGGTCAATCTGCGCTCTCAGCAATTCTGAGGCCCGTATCCCTCGTGGGGACCGTGAAACCCGTAACCCTGGGCACCATGAACATTTGCAGGATATGCTTTTCGGCGATCCCTGAAGCTGTGCTTTGGACTACTTGTAGTCCTGACCCCGAGCACTAATTTCACCCAAGATTTCCGGCCTACACTCCACGAGTGTTCCGTGGGCTGGTATTTAGTGATTCAGCTCGAGGTCCCTTCGCGATCCCTGGTCCGTTGGCCTGTGGGTCCCTGAGAAAGCAACTTTAGCTTTCAGTGGGCTTCCCTGGTTGCTCCAGACGTGTCCTGACAGTCCATCGCTTGGGGAGTCCCCAGGACCTTGCTGGTCCTCACAGAAGCATCTTTCCTCTGGCCGCATGGGTTGCAGCTGCCAAGGCTTGTTGGTGTTCAATCCGGACACTGACCCCCCAGCACTCGACATCCTTCGTGGGACAGCTCGGATCCGTACTGTGGTTGTCATCGACATCTCCTGGTCCCCGTGGCTGCAGTGTCAAGCTGCACCTCTACACACCTGAAGCACCCGACATCGGTGGGCATTCGATTGCTCCGCTCCTGGTCATGTGAAGTGACCCAGACTTTGTCCCCTCTGCTTTCAGGTTCTTCTCATCTCCGATCCAGGCTTGGATCACACCGGAAACTTTTCTTCTCCACGGCAGCAGTACTTTCTCGCATCAAGCCATTGAAAACAACGAGGGTTTCCGACACTACTTGATCCCTATGCACCCAGCTCCTCTGGGATAGGTAACACGGGTACCTCGGTACTCTCAAGGGTGCTGGCCTTAGAACCTTCTATGTTTAGCTAGGATTGCTTGAAGTCCTCTCCTAAGTGTCCTTCATCTTTAAAATTCCAACCGCGACTTTCCCATAGAGTTGTGCGGAGCTCGTGTCTGTGTTCCCACACTGCACCCGTCCTCTGTGGGTCCCCTGTGTCACTACCTTGGGTGGTTCCTTGGGGTCCCAGCAATTCTACGTGCTCTAGGCACTGTGTCTAGTCAAGTCGTGGTTCTTATACCACTTTCTTAGTATATGGTTCGGTCTCCCCTGGAGCCCGCTGTGTATTGTGCTATTTACTGTCGTTCTAGTGATTTCATATTGTGTGTCTTGTTCTCTAATCTCATAAAGAGGTTAGTAGAGAGTGTTTAGTAATAAATACAAATATTTTATATACACCTGGTGTGGTTCTCCTTTCATTTGGTCATTCAGGAGGTTATATACTGGTAAAACAAGCTGCTTTACATTCCTTCAAGACTTAGCCTGAATGCTGCTCTCCATAGCTACCACTAGGATAGCTTTCATTAAAGGTTGTCTTAACCTAATCATCAATAAGGGTCGTTTTGACTGGTGCAAGGTGCCCACTTTAAATAGTGGACAGCATATGCCAGGCCAACTTCTCACACCCGAAGGTCAGGGCACAAAGATATACTTTTAACATAACAGACATTCTCATTTGCCTGGGGAGGCTTATGACTTTGATGAGGATACCCCTGGAAGAGAACTAGGATTACAGGTAAGTAACTTATCCTTCTCTTTCAGGGGATCCTCATCAATAGTCATAAGCACTGAATAGAATAGCAAGCCCATCCTCCACCTGCGGGCAAATGAGAGAGAATGACCCAATCAACAAGTAGAGTAAATCAGTAATGGAACAGATTCCTCAAGGAGGCTTGGCCTACTTGGGTGTCTGCTCTTGTATCTGAATCAAGATAATAATGTCTTGTAAACGTATGTATAGATCTCCAAGTAGCTGCTTTACAGATCTCGGAAATCAGTACATTGTTAAGGAAAGCAGCAGTCGCTGCTTTTCCCCTAGTGGAATCTGCTTTTGGTCTAGACCAAAGTGGCTTCTGTGCTAGCTGATAAGCCAGTTTGATGCACGAAACTATCCACCTGGAAATGGAAAGAAGTCCTTTACTACCTGCAGTTGGAAAAGAGAAGGTTGAGAAGGTGAACGCCTATATGCTGTTATGGCAGCTAGGTGTACCTTAATGGAAGAGAATTTCAGGCCTGCCTTGCTAAATGAAGTAGGTAGGGTAAGATCACTTCTTCCTGTCCCTTGGTAGGACTACAATTATTCTGAACACACCAAATATAAAAACGTTTCCATTTACAAGAATAGGAATGTCTTGTGGATGGTCTTCTAGCCTCTTTCAGGATGGTCATGCAGTCTTGAGGAGCCCTAAATGACCATACTGGAGGACCTCAGGAGCCATGCTGCCAAGTTCATTGAGGGAAGGTTGGGGTGATAAATGCTCCCGTTCATCTTGGACAGCAGGTCCGGCCTGCACGGTAGTCTCCTGTGTGGACGTTCTGAGAGGTGTTGAAGGTCCGGGTACCACCACTGCCTTGGCCAGTCCGGAGCAATCAGTATCATTCTTGCCTCTGAGTGGGAGAACTTGGTCACGACCTTCGGGATGAGTGGAGGGGGAGGAAAGACGTACACAAATGCCCCTGACCAGCTGATCAAAAGGGCATTCCCTTTCAACCCTGGTCGGTAGTACCTCGAGGCGAAGTCTCTGCATATTTTGTTTGCGTCGTCTGCGAACAGGTCGATGGTTGGACGACTCTTGGAAGATGCTTTCGACAACCTCGTCGTTTAGAACCCAGTCCTGCTGGTCCTCGAAGTGCAGGCTGAGAGAGTCTGCTTGTGAATTCTGCTCTCCTGGAAGGTGAATTGCCGTTATGGAGAGATTCCTCGCCAGGAGCCAATGCCAGAGAGCTTGCGCTTTCAGAGATAGGGACCTCGATCGAGTTCCTCCCTGCTTGTTCAGGTAGTACATGGACATTGTGTTGTCCGTCTGAACCAGGATGGAGTTGGTCTGAATTGAAGGAAGGAAGGCTTTGAGAGCGAGATGCACCGCTCTCAGCTCCAGCATGTTGATGTGGTACAACTGTTCTTTTGCTGACCATCGACCCGGAGTCTGAAGCGGCCCAATGTGGGCTCCCCAACCCTGTAGGGAGGCATCCGTGATCAATGACAGAGGAAGGCGTCTGATGGAATGGGATCCCTACCAGCAGATTCTCCTCTTTCGCATCCACCATGGAATTGAAGCTCTGGCTGCTTTTGACAGCTGTATCCTGTCGTCCCACCGAGCAGACCGTTGATCCCACTTGTCCTCCAGTTCTTGCTGCAGAGGATGCATTCTGAGACTGGCATTGGGGACCAGAAAAATGCAGGAGGCCAGCGACCCCAGGAGAAAGGCAACCTGACGGACCGAAGGCAAAACGTTGTGTAGAATCTGTTTGCCCTTAAGAATGATAGATAACAGTCTCTCCTCCGAAGGAAACAATTTTCCTACTGCGGAGTCTATTGTTGCCCCCAGATACTGTATTCTTTGCGTGGGCTGCTTCGTCGATTTCTCGAAGTTGACTTGGAGACCTAGCTGCAGGCATAGGCTCAGACATTGCTGAAAATGGCTCTCCACGCTCTGGGGAGAGAGACCCTTCAGAAGCCAGTCGTCGAGATAGGGGTACACAAAGATGCCTCTGCGACAGAGCGGCTGCCACCACTGCCATGCACTTCGTGAACACTCGAGGAGCTGACTTCAACCCGAAGGGCAAGACTTTGAACTGGTAATGGGTCGATCCCACTAGAAAACGTAGGAACTTCCTGTGCAGTGGACTGACCGGGACATGGAAGTATGCATCTTGCAGGTCCAACGAACACATCCAATCTCCCTTTTGCAGTTGCGGATATATTTGATGGAGAGCCAGCATACGAAACTTTTCTTTTTTGATGGATTTGTTGAGGGCCCGAAGATCTAGAATGGGCCTGTATTCTGCCTTCCGCCCTTTCTTCCTCACCAGGAAGTATCTTGAATATACTCCTCGACCTCGTTGCGACATAGGAAACTCCTTGATAGCTTATTTTCACAGGAGGGTGGCAACTTCCTGTCGCAGTATCTTCATTTGATGACATGTTGATTTTACTGGGGGGGATCGCAGGAGGTCGATGTCGGAAACGAAGCGAGTACCCATTCTGTAGCATAGTCAACACCCACTGATCTTTTGTGATCGCACGCCACTCTTCTAGATGATTTGCAACACTTCCCCCCACTGGAGTGGATAACGGCGATAGGGGAGGCAGACACTCATTGTTTGGAAGGTGTTTTTGCCGAGGTAGAAGACTGCCGAGGGGTTCCTCTTCCTCTGGGGGTGCGACGACCCTGATAGTGCGACTTTGACTGGGTCCGATGATGTTGCTGCCTCTCCCAATGAGGGGTATGAACCCTCTGGTGGAAGGGCCGCCTATCATACGGCCTGTAACGGCGTTTGAATTCCTTTCTTTTCTCAAGGCCAACTGCCTTCAAGGTATCCAGCTCTGTCTTCATCCGTGACATCTCCTCATCAGTGTGTGTTCCAAATAAAGATGTCCCTGAGAATGGCAAATTGAGGATGCGAGATTGCGCTTCTGGCTTTAACGCAGTTAACCGGAGCCAGGATGATCTTCTGGCACATATTCCATGTGCATAGGCATGACCCAACAGCGTAGCTCCATCAGCTGCGGCGCTGATCACCTGATTTGCTACCAGGCTTCCCTCTTGTAATACCTCCTCAAAGTCCCTGCGGTCCTCCTTTGGGAGTTTTTCTGTAAATCTCTGAAGCGAGTCCCACAGAGATCTATCGTAGCGCCCTAAAAGTGCTGAGGCGCTGGAGACCTTAAGCATGGAGGCTGACGTGCCACAGACCTTCCTGCCCCATGAATCCTGTGTTCTGCTCTCCTTATCCGGAGGAACGGATGATGTAGAGGCCACAGCATGAGTCTTTTAAGCAGCCACTATAATCACAGAATCAGGTGGAGGATCAGACCTGAGGAATAAAGGATCCTCCTGTGGGGGTCTATATTTCTTTAAGATCCTCGCTGGCGCAGTCTTGAGTGTTGCAGGCGTCAGAAAAACATCCATGACTGACTGAAGGAGGCCCGGCACCAAAGGCAACAAAGGTCTGGATGTTGACCTCTGATGCAGTGTTTCGAATATCACAGAGGATGAAGCCTGTTGAGTGGGCATAACAATGTTCAACTTATTTCACCCTCTGGCCAGAACGTCCTAAAAAGTACTGACGTCATCCACCGGAGAGATCCTCGACGGTGGGCTGTCGGTCAGAGTCGGTGAGTAATCCCTCTTTGAAGAGCGAGTGGAAGAGGGCGAGGTTGTCGGAGATCTGTGCCTTCTGTGCTGTCTAGACCGGGATCTTCTTCTTGAGGAGGATGCAGGAGTATGAGTTCGCTCCCGACCCCTTGGTGGAGCAGTAGGGGAGTGATCCACCGCTTGCACCAGCTGGGCTAGAGGAGACCTGTGCAAAGCACTGGAATAGTCCGGATTGTCTCCTGCTTGCACCGTACCAGACTTCTGCCAGTGATGCAGAGGTAACATCCATCTAGGAGATAGGTGAATAGACGGAGCTCCCTGCCTTTCCTCCCGTGCAGGAGATACAGGTGGCCGAGGTGGTACTGGAGAAGGCGCTGGACTGCTCGACGTTTAGATAGCCACCTCCAGTGAGCCTGAGTGTGACTACGACGAGTGTCTTGAGACAGTACGATGGGTCGACGCTGACTGGCGAGAGTGTCTCGACGTCGAATGAGGAGTCTCTGCATGACCCAGCGCTGGAGATTCTGCCCTCGGCGCTGTTGATGGAGATGACGAAATGGTCACCGACCGAGATCTGTGTCTCGACGTCGAACGATCCCTGCATCTTGACGTCGATCGTTTCTTGCCTGAAGGCGGAGGAGTTCACCTCAATGTCGAACGTCTATGTGGCGACGCCAACGGAGTCCTGTGCCTCGACGCCGGTTGACTACAAGAAGAGGCCGGCGGGGACCTCTGCCTCGACGCTGAGTGTCTCTTCGCCAGCGACCCATGTCTCGACGTCGACTTAGGAGAAGTAGCCGATGGAGTCTTCTGCTTCGACGTCGATCTCCTGGGCGATGACCGTAGAGTCTTTTGCCTCGACGTAGATCGTCTCTGGGCATACGACGACGGAGACCTCTGTTTGGGCGTTGACGGTTGAACCTGGTGCTTCGACGTCGACCCCTTTCTCGACGACGGAGGCGGAGTCTTATGCCTCGACGTCGACCGTCTATGAGTAGACAGAGACCTGTGCCTCGACGTCGATCGCCTGCGAGAGGGCGGTGACAGAGCATCATGCCTCAACGCCGAACATTCAGCCAACGCTGGTGGAGACCTATTCCTCGACGTTGATCGTCGCCGGGTTGAGACCAACGGAGGCTCCGACATCTGACTCGACGTTGGAACAGTCTTCGGTCGTGGCATTGATCGGTGCGCCTGCACCATCGAAGACTTCGACGTCACCTGCTTCTTCGCCGCTGGAAGGTTCGACGCTGATCCAGACGCTGACAGCGAACAGATTGGAATCTTGCTTCTTGACGTCGATCTTGCTCTCTTCTTCTTTTGTCTCACTGGAGACCTACCTCTTTCAGAGAGCCCATACAACCGGATCCTCTCCCATTCCTTGATGGTTCTCCTGGACAGCTTCTTACAATGCTGACAGGTCTCAGGAGAGTGAGAATCAGGGAGGCAGAGAATACACACTCAATGTGTGTCAGTCCTAGCCTTCTTTTTGCCACAGGAAGGGCAGGTGTCAAAAAGGGAAGGCATCCTGACAGAAAATAAAGCCTTTTCTGTCTAAAAAATTGAAGTGCTTCACTCTAAAGCCCAAAAGACGTCGAGTGAAGAGTAGAAAACTAGAATTAGAGATGATTTTTCTGACTAAAAAGTCAAAAAGTCAGAGCTGTGAATTCCAGGGTCCTGACTGAAGGAGCCGGAAAGAACAACTGACCTAACTGTCACCCCTGAGGCATGATGGGAAGCTAGTGGTCATGGCTGCCTTAAAGGCACGGTGCCAGTTTTTTGTACAATTGTTTTAATTTTCTATGCCATTGATTTACAATGCAGCCTGTAGGCTAACAATGCCTGCTCTTTTGCAGTTTTCATGAGTTTCTCATTAAAAAGAGTTCAAGTGATACTTCCCCTCCTGTGGTCTATATATTCATTGTGTGTTTACAAAAGCAGTTATTTATTATGGCATTGTTTAGCCTATTTGGGGGCTGCATTGACATGATAATAAATGATATATATAGATATATATATATTTACTGAAAAAACCATAGGTTTCAGGGACGTTATAGTTAGCTGGACATTTCACTAGTACAAAACGAGAGAAATTCGCCCGTTATAGTTAGTTGAGCTAACTATAATTCGTGCCCCATAATGCACTGCTGATGACGTCACATATTACATCATTCATGACATGGTCAGTGACATCACTGATGACATCACTGATGACATCATCACGTGATAATCTGATGCACCTCCTCACACCCTAATATAACCTTTGATACACCCACTCTAAAATGCAGACTACCATTTTCGAAACAGTAGACACACCAATACCAGTTACTACATGCCCACTCACTGATTCCTAGGTCTACACACATGTCCACTCATTCATCCATACAGTTACTCATACATGCAGTCACTCATCAATACAGCACTATCATATGCACTCATACACCTATATGACACACACACCACCACTCACCCATAGAGTTACTCACACACCTAGTCAGTCATGCAAAGAATCAATCATACTCCCATTTACTCACCTATACAGTTATACACACACCACTTCACTTATTCATACAGATACTAACGCATACTTACTCTCTTCTACAATCACTGATACAAGCACACTCTCACAATCACTCACTCTCACATATAGTCATTTATATACTCCAACGCTCACATATACTGCCTTTCACATATATAGTTACTCACACATGTACCACTGAGACATCCATTCACTCACCAACACACCCATATACACACTCACCACCCATACAGCCCTTCACAGATGCACTCTTGAACCCATACACCCAGTGAATCACCTACTCAAAAATCTATGCACACACCCCCACCCACCCACAGAGACACTCAGGCACCCATACAGATACTCAGACAACCAATCAATACCCATATAGACACTCACGTAGCTACTCACCAACCCATGCAGCCACTTACACACCAACTGACTAATACAGACATTCACACAGTTTAGTCACTAACCCATGCATTCAGTAAGACACGATTAATCACTCACTTATCAAGTCAGTCACGCACCTACTAAATCATCTATTCAGACAATTATACACCCACTCATTCTTCAATACACCTTGGCATATATATATATATATATATATATATATATATATATATATATATATATATATATATATATATATAAAACATATTTAAACTTTACAGAAACACAGTCACTGGATGATGTCATCAGTGATGTCATTTGAGATGTCATCAGTGATGTCACTGACCATGTCATGAATGATGTAATATGTGACGTCATCAGCAGTGCATTGCGGGGGTGCGAGTTATAGTTATCTCAACTAACTAACGGGCGAATTTCTCTGGTTTTATACTAGTGAAATGTCCAACTAACTAGAAACGTCCCTGAAACCTATGGTTTTTCAGTGAATTTCAAAGGTTTTTAAATGCTAATTTCTAACTATAAGATCCCTGAAACCTATGGTTTTTTCAATGAATTTCTAAGGTTTTTTAAATGCTAATTTCTATCAATTACGTCCCTGAAACCTGTGATTTTTTCAGTGAATTTCTGAGGTTTTATAAATGCTAATTTCTAACTATAAGATCCCTGAAACCTGTGGTTGTTTCAGTGAATTTCTAAGGTTTTTTAAATGCTAATTTCTAACTACACCTAGATAGGTAAGACGTGCAGAAAGAGAAAGAAAGAAGCAAGAGAAGTGCAGAAAGAAGCAAGAGAGGTGCAAAAAGAGGAAGAAAGGTGCAAAAAGAAGCAGGAGAAGTGATGAAAGAGGCAAGAGAGGCGCAGAAAGAAGCAAGAGAAGTGTGGAAAGAAGCAAGAGGCACAGAAAGAAGCAAGAGAGTTGCAAAAAGAAGAGAGTGAGGTACAGAAAGAGGAAGAAAGGCGTAAAAAGAGGCAAGTGAGGTCCAGAAAGAGGCAAGAGAGGTGCAGAAAGAGACAAGAGAGGTACATAAAGAGGCAAGAGAGGTCCAGAAAGAGGAAGAAAGGTGCAGAAAGAGGCAAGAAAGGTGCAGAAAGAAGCAAGAGAGGTGAAGAAAGAAGCAAGAGAGGTGCAGAAAGAAGCAAGAGAGGTGCAGAAAGAAGAGAGTGAGGTGCAGAAAGAGCCAAGAGTGGAGTAGAAAGCCAAGAGAGGTGCAGATAGAGGCAAGAGAGGTGAAGAAAGAGGCAAGAGAGGTGCATAAAGAGGCAAGAGAGGTGCAGAAAGAGGCAAGAGAGGTGCAGAAAGAGGCAGACAGGTGCAGAAAGAGGCAAGAGAGGTACAGAAATAGGCATGAGAGTTACAGAAATAGGCATGAGTTACAGAAATAGGCATGAGGGCTACAGAAATAGGCATGAGCGGTGTAGAAAGAGACAAGACTGGTGCAGAAAGAGGCAAGAGATGTGCAGAAAGAGGCAAGAGAGGTGCTGAAAGAGGCAAGAGAGGTGCATAAAGAGACAAGAGGGGTGCATAAAGAGACAAGAGGGGTGCAGAAAGAAGAGTGAGCTGCAGAAAGAGGGAAGAGAGGTATAGAAAGAGGGAAGAGAGGTGCAGAAAGAGGCAAGAGGTGCAGAAAGAGGCAAGAGAGGTGCAGAAAGAGGCAAGAGAGGTGCAGAAAGAGGCAAGAGAGGTGCAGAAAGAGGCAAGAGAGGTACAGAAATAGGCATGAGAGCTACAGAAATAGGCATGAGAGCTACAGAAATAGGAAGGAGAGCTACAGAAATAGGCATGAGAGCTACAGAAATAGGCATGAGCGGTGTAGAAAGAGACAAGACTGATGCAGAAAGAGGCAAGAGATGTGCAGAAAGAGGCAAGAGAGGTGCTGAAAGAGACAAGAGGGGTGCATAAAGAGACAAGAGGGGTGCATAAAGAGACAAGAGGGGTGCATAAAGAGACAAGAGGGGTGCAGAAAGAAGAGAGTGAGCTGCAGAAAGAGGGAAGAGAGGTGTAGAAAGAGGCAAGAGAGGTGCAGAAAGAGACAGGAGAGGTGCAGAAAGAGGCACGAGAGGTGCAGAAAGGCACGAGAGGTGCAGAAAGAGGCACGAGAGGTGCAGAAAGAGGCAAGAGAGGTGCAGAAAGAAGAGAGTGAGCTGCAGACATAAGCAAGAGAAGTGCAGACAGAGGCAAGAGGTGTGCATAAAGATGCAAGAGGTGCAGAAACAGGCACAAGAGGTGCAGAAACAGGCACAAGAGGTGCAGAAACAGGCACAAGAGGTGCAGAAACAGGCACACGAGGTACAGAAACAGGCACACGAGGTGCAGAAACAGGCACACGAGGTGCAGAAAGAGGCAAGAGAGGTGCAGAAAGAGGCAAGAGAGGTGCAGAAAAAGGCAAGAGAGGTGCAGAAAGAGGCAAGAGAGGTGCAGATAGAAGAGAGTGAGCTGCAGAATGAGGGAAGAGAGGTGCAGAAAGAGGCAAGAGATGTGCAGAAAGAAGAGAGTGAGCAGCAGAAAGAGGCAATAGAGGTGCAGAAAGAGGCAAGAGAGGGGCAGAAAGAAGCAAGAGAGGTGCAGAAAGAGGCAAGAGAGGTGCAGAAAGAGGCAAGAGAGGTGGAGAAAGAGGCAAGAGGTACAGATAGAAGAGAGTGAGCTGCAGAATGAGGGAAGAGAGGTGCAGAAAGAGGCAAGAGAGGTGCAGAAAGAAGAGAGTGAGCTGCAGAAAGAGGCAAGAGAGGTACAGAAAGTGGCAAGAGACGTGCAGAAAGAGAAAAAAAAGACTACTATATTGCTAACATTCTATATTTATTACAAAAGTGTGGCACGCCTGACGTCATCTTGATGTAATCAAAACTGTAATACCTAGAGCATTTCCTTTAGAAATTATAGAAATAGAGAGGGTTTTATTTGCATAGAAATTATGGTTAGTGCTCTAAAAAACTAAAATGAGGACATATTTTCTGAGTTCTCCAATAGCGACAAAGCACTTTTAAATTATTTGTTATCTTAATGTTTTTTTATCCAGTTGACCACTTGATTAAATGTTACGCTCAGGAGAGAATGTGGTGTTACTTCCAGAGCTGCAGACTTTGCAACTGGGAACCAAGTTTGAGTTTCTGCTTCAGCTCGACATTCTGTGATTCTGGTCAAATCACTTAATCTCCCCATGCCTACAACCAAAATGATGTTGTCCTTGAATGATGTAACCAATGCTCATGTAAATCACTCCAATATATGACCAGCCTGCACTATATACATCTGGGTGATATTTGTGCTACATTTGGGCTCCTTTTTCTCTGGTGCCCATCTTGGGAGACTTAAATTAAATTCATTAAACTTTATTCGATCTGATTTAGAAACATAGATCATGAAAGTGTACATAAAAACAGTAAATCCTCTTTCTTAATACAATACAGTGAGAATTAATTAAAACCAGTAGGTAAAAACGGGTGTTACAAAGCCCGGTTCAGAGCAACTTCAGGTTAACAGAATAGTAAAGTTCAATGTTTAGCAAGATCAATCTCATGTACTTTGTGCAAAATACACAATAAGGGGTCCAGGTAAGATGCAACGCTCCAATACCTGACCAGTCTGCACTATATAAAACTGCAAAAAAACAAAAAATAAAAAGTGTTTTGCACACTTCTGTCATTGGGCTATATGTGGGCTACATCTGGGTGATATTTGTGCTACATTTGGGCTCTTTTTTCTCTGGTGGCCATCTTGGGAGACTTATTTGTTATGAAGTTTCCTAATTTCCTCATTTACTGCAGTCTCCTCAGTAGGAAATGCTTTCAGTTTTTACTTTGATTCCATCAGAAGGCATTCAGATGTGTCACACATTTGCCATAAATTCAGAATGTTAGCACTCTAGGTGCTCATTAGATCACTGTAGTAAAGCTACTGCTCACCAGGGAGTTAACTGGAAGTCTACTGCTGGTATTGAAAGTGATTGTTTCAGTCTGCGTGTCAGAATTTTCTAATGAAATCGAAGAGGATTTGAGATCTCACTTAAAACATGCCCTCATTTTTCTTTCTGCAGCACTAACCATAATTTCTATGGCAAAATGAATCCCCTCATTTTGTTCCTTTTTAAATTAAATGTTTTAAGTGTTACCAGTTTATTCCAATCAAAATGGCTCCAGGTGTGCCATAATTTTGTCTTAAGTAAGACTTAGCGCTCTAGTTGTTCTTTAGAACACTCTGGGAAGCTGCAGTAGAACACAAAGGAATCAACTGACAGTCTCTGCCCTTGTTGGATGTACATGTTTTACTGAGAATGTCAGACTTCATTCTCACATGACTGAGAAAGATAATGTGAATTTACAGAAAATATGCTCTCATTTTAGCTTCTGGAGCACCTTCCAAACCTCTTTGGGACAAGCATGAGAAAATAGTTTTCTCTCAAACATGATTCATGATATCCCAGCAGAAGGTTTTTCACAGGGTAAAATCACCTTAGAACACACCACAATTCCTAAAATTAGTATGGTACCATCAACAAATGAATTCTAATGTAACTAAAGTCTGTTATCATCCTTTATAGTTTTCCTTTTGGTGACCCTCAAAATCTTCTATTCACTACAATGCATTTCAATGGGGTGCTATCATGTATATTGGTCCCAAGATGGCTGCCAGCAATTCCAGGATGAAGTGCTGACAGCCAATCAGATCTCACCATGAGATGTGTGGTTAGGCTCCGCCCAGATATCGATATTTTTTCTTTTTCTAATTTCTCAGCAACTACTGAACGGATTTACACCATTTAACAAAAAGGACTCTTTTTGAACCAAGACCTACCTTTTTGCCAAATTTGGTTTAATTCCGTTCAGCAGTTCGGGCTGTAGCTTTGTCTAAAGTTTCCTATGGAAAAATACATGGGGAAAACTAGTGTTGGGACCCCCCTTTTTTCTCGGCCCCCGCTAGGCGAATCACCCCGAAACTTTAAAGACAGGAGATGACCGGAGCAGAACACTAGTTAACAAAATATTAGTCCGTGTGCCATTACATATTAATGTAATCAATTTCTCAATCGATTTAACCTAAATATATTAGATATATTTTTTCTATGTCCAATCTATGTACTAATATAGGCGCACTGTTTCCACATTTAAGGAGGACATTTATTTTATTTAGTTTTGCTATTTTTAATTTAATGTTGTGGTAAAAAGGAAAAAATTTTCCTTAACAATAATACTGTCTTTCTTAAATTGTTTGGTATTTTATTTTATTTCATTTAACTTTTCTTTCTTTTTTTTCTTATGGGAAAAATGTGCACAGTCATAGACATTAGAGTCGTGAGTAACTTCTATGTCTATTGTTGAATTACAGGTTGCTGTGGCAACCATTAGTGAGTGACAAGCATATATACTGTCAGACAGAGTGTACCTGATGTAGTGATCAAGGCGATGCGCCGTCAGAAAGCAGCGTCTAAGCTGTTGATGGAGAAATAAACCTCTTCCTTGTCATCATCTCACGGAGTCAGTGCCTGTCTGTTCGTTGCTGCCAGGATTGGTACCAATATATATATATATATATATATATATATATATCTATATATATCTATATCTGTATATATGTTTTTCATATATATTTTTTATTAATTCCGGGGTCCCCGCACATGGGCGGGAATATTCAGTGCTTATGACTATTGATGAGGATCCCCTGGAAGAGAAATGCGCCTGTGGCACATAGCATGGTGACTTACACCAGGTGACCAATAGATGTTCCTGTGGCACATAGCATGGTGCACTTACACCAGGTGACCAATAGATGTCCCTGAGCACATAGCATCGCGGAGTTACACCAGTTGACCAATAGCTGTCTGTGTGGCACATAGCATGGTGCAGTTACCCAAGGTGACCAATAGACATCCATGTGGCACATAGCATGGGGCAGTTACAATCAGGTGACCAATAGATGACCATGTAGCACATAACATGGTGCAGTTACACCATATGACCAATAATAGTCCCTGTGGCACATAGAATGGTGCAGTTACACCAGGTGACCAATAGATGTCCCATTGGCACACATCATGGTGCAGTTAGATCAAGTGACCAATAGATGTTCCTATTGCAGAAAGCATGTTGCAGTTATATCAGGTGACCAATAGGTGTCCTTATGGCTATCAGAATGGTTCACTTACATGAGGTGAGCAATAGGTGTCCCTAGGCACATAGCATGGTGCAGTTACACCAGGTGACCAATAGATGTTGCATTGGCACATAGCAAGGTGCAGTTGCTCCAGGTGACCAATAGATGTCCCTACGGCACATAGCATGGTCTACTTACACCAGGTGACCAAATGATGTCCCTATACCCCACAGTATGGTGCAGTTACACAAGGTGACCAATAGATGTCCCTATGGCACAAAGCATGGTGCAGTTGCACCAAGTGGCAAATAGATGTCCCTGTTGCACAAAGATGGTGCAGTTACACCAAGTGACCAATAAATGTCCCTTTGGCACACATCATGGTGCAGTTACACCAAGTGACCAAAAAATGTTCCTATTGCAGAAAGCATGTTGCAGTTACACCAGGTGGCCAATAGATGTCCCTATGGCACAGAGCATGGTGCATACACCAGGTGACCAATAGATGTCCCTGTGGCTATCAGAATGGTTCACTTACACAAGGTGAGCAATAGGTGTCCCTATATAAGGATATCTGTTGGCAGTTACACCGGGTGACCAACAGATGTCCCTATGGCACATACCATGGTGCAGTTACACCAGATAAAAAACAGATGCCCCTGTGGCACATAGCATGGTGCACTTACAGCAAGTGACCAATAGATGGCCCTGTAGCACATAACATGGTGCAGTTACACCAGGTGAGCAATAAATGTCCCAGTGGCACATAGCATGGTGCAGTTACACCAGGTGAGCAATAAATGTCCCAGTGGCACATAGCATGGTGCACTTACACCAGGTGACAAATAAATGCGCCTGTGACACATAGCATGGTGACTTCCACCAGGTGACCAATAGATGTCCTAGTGGCACATAGCAGGGTGTGACTAATAGATGTCCCTATGGCACATAGCTTGGTCTACTTACACCAGGTGACCAAATGATGTCCCTATACCCCACTATATGGTGCAGTTACACCAGGTGACCAATATAGGTCCTTGTGGCACATAGCATGGTGCAGTTACAACCATGTGACCAATAAATGTCCCTATACCACACAGTATGGTGCAGTTAGACCAGTTGACCAATAGATGGCCCTGTGGCACATATTATGGTGCAGTTACACCAAGTGACCAACAGATTTCCCTGTGACACATAGCATGGTGCAGATACACCACGTGACTAATAGATATCCCTATGGAACATAGCATGGTGCACATACAACAGGTGACCAATAGATGTGCCTGTGGCACATAGCATGGTGCACTTATACCAGTTGACCAATATATGTCCCTGTGGCACATAGCATCGTGCAGTTACAACAGTTGACCAACAGCTGTCTGTGTGGCACTTAGCATGGTGCAGTTACACCAGGTGACCAATAGATGTCCCTGTGGCTAACAGTATGGTGCACGTACACCAGGATACAAATAGATGTCCTTGTGGCACATAGCATGGTGCAGTTACAATCAGGTGACCAATAGATGACCCTGTAGCACATAACATGGTGCAGTTACACCATATGACCAATATTAGCCCCTGTGGCACATAGCATAGTGCAGTTACACCAAGTGACCAATAGATATTCCTATTGCAGAAAGCATGTCGCAGTTACACCAGGTGACCTATAGATGTCTCTATGACACAAAGCATAGTGCAGTTACACCAGGTGCCCAATAGGTGTCCCTGTGGCACATATCATGGTGCACTTACAAGTGACCAATAGATGGCCCTCTGGCACATATCATGGTGCAGTTATACCAAGAGACCAATAGATGTCCCTGTGGCGCATACCATAGTGCACTTACACCAGGTGACCAATAGATGTCCCTGTGGCACATATCATGGCGCAGTTATACCAAGTGACCAATAGATGTCCCTGTGGCGCATAGCATAGTGCACTTACAGCAAGTGACCAATAACTGTCCCTGTGGCACACAGCAAGGTGTAGTTGCTCATGGTGACCAATAGATGTCCCTACGGAACATAGCATGGTCTACTTACATCAGGTGACCAAATGATGTCCCCATACCCCACAGTACGGGGCAGTTACACCAGGTGACCAATAGATGTCCACGTGGCACATAGCATGGTGCACTTACACCAGGTGACCAATATAGGTCCTTGTGGCACATAGCATGGCACAGTTACAACCATATGACCAATAGATGTCCCTATGGCACATAGAATGGTGTAGTTACTCCAGGTGACCAAAAATTGTCCCTATATCACACAGTATGGTGCAGTTACACCAGGTGATAAATAAATGGCCCTATGGCACATATCATGGTGCAGTTACTCCAGGTGACCAATAGATGTCCCTGTGGCACATATTATGGTACAGTTACACCAAGTGACCAACAGATTTCCCTGTGACCCATAGCATGGTGCACATACACCAGGTTACCAGTAGATGTGCCTGTGGCAGATAGCATGGTGCACTTATACCAGTTGACCAATAGATGTCCCTGTGGCACATAGCATGGTGCAGTTACACCAGGATAACAATAGAGGTCTCTATGGCACAAAGCATGGAGCAGTTACACCAGGTGGCCAATAGATGTCCCTGTGGCTAACAGTATGGTGCATGTACACCAGGATACAAATAGATGTCCATGTGGCACATAGCATG
This sequence comes from Calotriton arnoldi, assembly GCA_963921515.1. NCBI lineage: Eukaryota > Metazoa > Chordata > Amphibia > Caudata > Salamandridae > Calotriton > Calotriton arnoldi. Next base: position 4,485,430 of record CAWUFW010000409.1, read on the forward strand.
GTGCAGTTACAATCAGGTGACCAATAGATGACCCTGTAGCACATAACATGGTGCAGTTACACCATATGACCAATATTAGTCCTTGTGACACATATCATGGTGCAGTTATACCAAGTAACCAATAGATGTCCCTGTGGCACATAGCATGGTGCACATACACCAGGTGACCAATAGATGTCCCTGTGGCACATATTATGGTGCAGTTACACCAAGTGACCAACAGATGTCCATGCAACACATAGCATGGTGCAGATACACCGGGTGACTAATAGATGTCCCTATGGCACATAGCATGGTGCACATACACCAGGTGACCAATAGATGTCCCTGTGGCACATATTATGGTGCAGTTACTCCAAGTGACCAACAGATGTCCATGCAACACATAGCATGGTGCACATATACCAGGTGACCAATAGATGTCCCTGTGGCACATAGTATAGGGCACTTACACCAGGTGACAAATAGATGTCAAGGCAAGTAAACTTTATTCGGTTTCAGAAATATAAAACCATAAAAGTTAACAGTACATCAGAATTACATAAAATATCATGATTTCATAAAATATCAACACAGTTTGTCATTATTAAAATACATTACACAACAGCCCATAGTAATCTATAACATAAAGGTGCAATGTCCAGACACAGGTAATCTCCCCTTTGATCAGAGCTCTCCAGTAAAATTATCCCAACCCACGAAGATATGTGTGTCTTAAAAAGGAATCTTGAACCCTCATTTTTAAAAGCTTTTAGTCAAGACAAGCCCTAGACTTCACCGCGGATTTCAGATAACCAACGACGAAGAAAATACAATCTTCCTTCAGCAATTGTAGGTACAGGAGAGCTGGACGAGCCTGTTAAAATTCATCTTCTTTAAAATCGGGACTAAAAAAAACTTCCGGGGAACCTCATAAAATTTACAGAATAGCAAAGTGTAGCAAGTCCTGTGGAGACTCTCCGTCGCAGCCACAGGGTGCTAACAACTGGCCTCTACTGCTCCCCCTAGGAGTGGCAAGCAGGAGGTGAAAAAGATCCAGGCGAAACCTGGTCAATGAAAACCGCTCATAAACAGATAAAAGCCCCAGATGATAAGGCTCGGCTAGTGATGTTATCTTTAGCATTAAAAATGTACGGACACTAGGTTTCCGCAGTTCCAGCTCCTCCCTTTCCAATTTCCTTAAGCTGCTAAAGGACTCCCTTATTATCCACACATCCTTTTTGGTTATTAGTTCAGGGTTGGTATATAGATCGACTCGTCCTAACTTTTCGAAACTGCTCTTGATGTATCTAAGCCAAGGTATGTTGAGCGCATAGTCAAGGGTCAAACACTCTTTTAGAATCGACTGGCTCAGCAGTAGTCCCTCGTTCAACCAGATATTTAGCCAGAACGTTAGGGGGTGAAGTGCCAAGGTGTCACTTAAATAGGGCACCTCCAGTTCCTTGTGTACCACCAAGTTAGACACTCCATGGGGAACACCCAGCAGGCGCTTCAGAAAGGTGTTCTCGACCACCTGTAAAGCATCAATGGAGGCATGCCCCCATATCTCGCTCCCATAAGAGGCTATAGCTACACTCTTAGCTTGGTAGATCTTCAACAAGACAGCGATAGGTCTGTTTCCTAATTTAGAGGCAAAGTTAAAAATGGCCGCATTCACCCGCACCAAATCCCCCTTCTTTCTTTGTTTGAGTGGCCCCCAATTAATTTGATCATCCAGTATGACCCCCAAATATGAAAAGACATCTGTGCGGGGTACCTTGGCAAGACCTACCCTGAATTGAAAGCATTTTTTCGGGCGTGACCCCACTTGCATAACATAGGATTTTGAGTTGTTAATAGATAAGTCACGTTCCGACAAAGTCGGAAAAGGCGTCAAGCAGGGTTTGAAGCCCCCTGGCAGTCTTAGATATGAGAACCGCGTCATCTGCATAGAGTAATACAGGGAGACCTAGTCACCCTGCATGCGGATAATCTACCCCTGTTGATAAGAGGGCTTTGTCTAAGTCATTAATATAAAGGCTAAACAAAAAGGGGGCCAAAACACATCCTTGGCGTACACCTCTTTTTATATCAAAATTCTGTGACACACAGAGGTCCTGCGAAAATCTAACGTTGGCCTTTGTTGACCGGTGAAGATCTTCTAAGAAATGGACGATGTTACTGTCAACCCCAATATCCTTCATGGACCGCCATAGTTTTGCCCTATTCACGCAGTCAAACGCGGAAGACAGGTCCATGAAGGCTAAATAAATGGTACCAGAACGTGCAACTGTGTATTTATTAAGTATCATGGTTAGGTTAAGGCATTGGGCCACGGTTGAACGACCTGCGTGGAACCCGTACTGTACGTCTGAAAGTATATCATGTTCCTCCGCCCAGGTGGTCAGTCTGTCAAGTAACACGCGGCCCACCACCTTAACCACCGAGTCCAACAGCGAGATCAGCCTGTAGCAGTGTGTACTGTCACGATCACCCTTTTTAAAAACCGGCACTATCGTCGAGGTAGCCCAGGACTCGGGACATCCTTTCCTTGCCGCCGCATTAATTACGGCAACAAGGACCGGTGCCCAAAAGGATGGGTCAGATTTAAAAAGGTCCAGAGGGATGCCATCAGGTCCCGGTGCTTTGTTACTTGTTAACCCGGCGATGCCCCCCTCAACCTTCCACAATTCAAAATTTAGTACAGGTACATCTACCTCTCGACCTGACTGACAGGTTTGCTCAGGCGGGCTCTCAAACATGGTTTTAAAATGGAGTACCCATTCATCCTCGGTAATATGTGCACCCGATTCGCTGCCTTCGTCGTTCACTAAAAATGGTCTATTAACAATGCTCCAGAACCTAGAGCTGTTCCTCAGGGTCCTTGCCTCAGTCACGCTCTAAGATCTGGTTTCTATGGCTCCCATCAAGGGCTTCCCGCAGCTTTCTTGCCGCCAGCAAGCAGGACGAGTCAAACCATCTAGGGGTCGGTATGGCTGTTCTGTGCGCTGGAGCACTAAAAGTTCTCCTACTCTAGTGGAGATATTAAAAGCGCTAATAACCTCCCCGGAAATGTGCACGGCAAGGTACACAGGGCTAATTCACTGGCACCGGTTTCTTTTACTGATTTATAATAAAAGGTCTGGGGAAATCTGTGTCCACCTTAGCCGTCTTCTACCATCTGTTGGTCTTATCAACCCTTTTAGCTCAACGCCTTTTTTGTTAGTCAATAAGGGTCCACAAATTTTAACACTGAGAGGATTGTGGTCACTATAGACACTTTCCTGTATAGTGAAACCCTGAAATAAAGATTGTGTGGGGGATGAAATTAAAATAAAATCTATAAATGTACCACTACCTCTCCCTTTAAAAGAAGGGACGGGTGCCTTGCTACACGGATCAGTTAATGACATAAGGGACATTAGGTCAAATTCGTGTAGGAGGTTATTCAAAACGTCCCCCTGAGCAGAGTGTTCAAAATGGATCCCCCTCACCCGTGGGCAGCCTAGGTCAGCTGCACTTCTATAGTCCTTGGGTCTCCTCAGGGGTGTATGTTGAAATCCCCAGTGACCATAAGATTTTGTAGTTCAGCAATGCAGTGTTGCCTTATGAAAGACCCCAACAGTGTGATATTACACCCATCAGAGAGACATGATGTAAAGTTATAAATATTTATAAGAACCATTTTATTAGCCCCCCTTCTTAAGACCAGAGACTGTAAACATGGGCTTGTCGAGGGCAAAACCTGTATCTGGCATTCTACTGCCAGAGAGATATAAATAACGAGACCGCCCTTTGGTCTACCAGCCGTAGAAGGGGAGGCCGGAACAAAAAAAAGACTTATAATCCTCCAAAAATAAACTACAATCCGCTAACCATGTTTCCTGCAGGCAGTTCACACAATTGTTTCACAAATGCCATCCATATAGGATCAGAGAACTTATTAGCCAGACCTGCAATATTCCAAGATATTACATTGTTGTCATGTACACGTAAGCCCCCCTTTGCTATGCACTGGGCAATCTTTCTGGGTCAACAAGATCCCTGGAACCGTCGTTGGAGAACTAGTGAGTCAATCACAAGCCTCCATCATGGCCAGTGGAGTAAACCTATTAGACAAATCCAAGGGTGGGGGACCAAAGCTCTGTCGACGTATAGGCAACTGATTTAAATAAGCTGTGGTTGGGGGCAGATTCGAATAGACATTCCCAACATATGGAATTCTCTGTGACACCATCAAATGGGACCACATTATTAGTATACATATAATTATACCCTGGTAAATCTGGTTTATAGAAATATCCAAGTGGTAAAGCCACAATAGTCGACTTAAGACCAGAGGGATCAGAATGTGAGTCCATAAAAAAAATCCTTTCTGCTATGTGCGGTCTGATAAAATTTACAATAACAGTCCCCCATACATGTTTTACAGGAACTACCTATCCAGCTAACTCTACGCACCATATTAATGTTTTTCTCCACCCTTAATCCCAGTGTTGTGTTGTGTGATAACCAGTGAAGAACTTTGTTCTTTAGCTGGAAAAAAATCCTCCTTTATACCCTGTGATAGAGTTGGCACATTCCCCAGTACCACTACACAGGGGATAGATTCTGCTGGCAGATGGATAACTGGTGGACGCTGCAAATGGACATCCTTTCCCCCCTGAGTCTGACTGCCTGTTAATTGGTTCTCTTCTAGAACCCCAGCCTGCGTGGATAATATTTCCCTGTTATGGTTTTGGCTTTCACCTTGTGTAGATATTACCTGGCTTACAGCTACTCGCCCCCCGTGACGGTCTGTGGCTGTAACTTTGACTGTCCCCTGGTGTTTTTCGGCTGACTGACCAGGGAGAGGGGCTCCAATAAAGTACTTTGTCCCGATTGGGCAGTTATCCCTCCTGATGATGAGGGTGAAACACAGCATTTAAGGTCCAATAAACTTTTTTCTATCATTGTCAGACGATGGATTATCGGGCCCAATTTAGAGTCCAGCAAGTTCGTCATCATTTCCAGGAGAGATTCTAGTACACCCGTCAGATCCGATCCAGGCGATATTTGGAGGGATGCTGTGGTTTTTGGGAGCAGGTTGGGTTTTGATCTCTTGGCTTTACCCCCTATTACTTGGGATTTTCTTTTGGTGCCCGCGCCTATCCCTGAACCGCCCATCTCAGCCAAGAATAAATTCCCTTGTCTAGTTGCTTTTGGTGTTTCTGGTTGCTTGCTGGAGGTAATCGCCAAATTCCCTTGACTTAAGGATGCTTCATTGCCCCCCTTATTACTTACTATAACAGCAGGGGAGAGTGGCAGGGGCGGGGGGAGGACTGTTGAATGGCTAGGTGTACCGACACACTCCTGGGCGACCTCCTGCAACCCGGAGTTATTAGACAGGCTCAAAAGTTCATCTCCACCCCTAGTCAGAGACACATGTGTGTCAGCATGCGTGGGATGAGAAGCAGTGATAGGAGACCTAGAGAGACGTCTGTCAACAAGTTCAATCTCTTTATCTATCACTGCTGCCGCTCGCTGGAGGAATGAGTCCATGGTGGTCACTGCTGTAGTGGTACCAGTCACAGCCCTACCAGGTGCTAATTTAGCTTTACGCCTAACCATGATCGATGTAGTAAAGGGATAATTTCAAAATTGGTGGTTTAGAGCGTTTCAGTTTCAGATTGCAAGAGATAACTCCAGTGTTGCACCACAATTTATACGGAAATTGGCTCAATTAGGTGTATCACAATACCTTACTAGAATGTCCAAGGCACAATACGAACACTCTACGCACAGGCTTCTGAACAGTCCACGTCAATAGTACTGGCACCGTATAAGCAATATACAACCGGACTCCGTCCTACCTTCTCCTCAGCCGCTGATGGTACCGCAAAGGGATAGGACTGGAGCAGGACTGAAACAGGGCTCAGCAATAGATCAGACAACTGGGCTCCGTTTGAGGGGATTATCCATTAGGGGACCTAGAGAATAGGCCCAGCCTCATCCGGTCTCGGACGGGCGCAGACGGGCCCGCCCTTGGCCCACGCGCGTCCCGCCCTGGCAGCGGTTATAGCACCTCCTGGTGCCAAAGCGTGACATGTGCGGCGTTGCACCGCTCGAGGACTCCTAGGGACTGTAGTTCCTCTCGCCCCTCCCGCAAAGAGATGCGGTAATGCGACGAACAGCAGGGCAACAGTTAGGGCAGAAACATCCAAGTTAACGGGCTCCTGGCCGCGGTTATAGCACCTCCTGGCACGAAAGCATGAAGTATGCGGCGTTGCGCCGCTCGAGGACTGCTGGGGACTGTAGTTCCTCTCTCCCCTCCCGCAAAGAGATGCGGTAACGCGGCGAACAGCAGGGCAACAGTCAGGGCAGAAACATCCAAGTTAACAGGCTCCCCACCCGGTGACAAATAAATGTCACTGTGGCACATAGCATGGCGCAGTTAAACCAGGTGACCATTAGATGTCCCTATGACACAAAGCATGGTGCAGTTACACCAAACGACCAATATATGTCCCTGTGGCACATATCATGGTGCATTTACATCAGGTGACCAATAGATGTACCAATGGTTCAAAGCTTGGTGCAGTTACACCAAATGACCAATAGATGTCCCAGTGGCACAAAACATGGTGCAGTTGCACCAAGTGGTACATAGATGTCCCTGTGGCACAAAGATGGTGCAGTTACACCAAGTGACCAATAGATGTCCCTGAGGCACATATCTTGGTGCACTTACACCAGGTGACCAATAGATGTCCCTTTGGCACACATTATGGTGCAGTTGCACCAAGTGGTACATAGATGTCCCTGTGGCACAAAGATGGTGCAGTTACACCAAACGACCAATATATGTACCTGTGGCACATATCATGGTGCATTTACATCAGGTGACCAATAGATGTACCAATGGTTCAAAGCTTGGTGCAGTTACACCAAGTGATCAATAGATGTCCCAGTGGCACAAAACATGGTGCAGATACACCAGGTGACTAATAGATGTCCCTATGACACAAAGATGGTGCACTTACACCAAGTGACCAATATATGTCCCTGTGACATATCTTGGTGCACTTACACCAGGTGACCAATAGATGTCCCTTTGGCACACATTATGGTGCAGTTGCACCAAGTGGTACATAGATGTCACTGTGGCACAAAGATGGTGCAGTTACACCAAGTGACCAATAGATGTCCCTTTGGCACACATCATGGTGCAGTTACACCAAGTGACCAATAGATGTTACTATTGCAGAAAGCACGTTGCAGTTACTCCAGGTGACCAATAGATGTCCGTATGGCACATAGCAAGGTGCAATTACACCAGATGACCCATAGATGTCCCTGTGGCACATAGCATGGTGCAGTTATACCAGGTGACCAATAGATGTCTCATTGCCACATAGCAAGGTGCAGTTGCTCCAGGTGACCAACAGATGTCCCTATGGCACATAGCATGGTCCAGTTACACCAGATGAAAAATAGATGCCCCTGTGGCACATAGCATGGTGCACTTACACCAAGTGACCAATAGATGGCCCTGTAGCACATAACATGGTGCAGTTACACCAGGTGACCAATAAATGTGCTTGTGGCACATAGCATGGTGACTTCCACCAGGTGACCAAAAGATGTCCCAGTGGCACATAGCATGGTCCAGTTATACCAGGTGACCAATAGATGTCTCATTGGCACATAGCAAGGTGCAGTTGCTCCAGGTGACCAATACATTTCCCTATGGCACATAGCTTGGTCTACTTACACCAGGTGACCAAATGATGTCCCTATACCCCACAGTATGGTGCAGTTGCACCAGGTGACCAATACATGTCCACGTGGCAAATAGCATGGTGCACTTACACCAGGTGACCAATATAGGTCCTTGTGCCACATAGCATTGTGACTTCCACCAGGTGACCAACAGATTTCCCTATGGCACATAGCATGGTGCACATACAACAGGTGACCAATAGATGTGACTGTGGCACATAGCACGGTGCACTTACACCAGGTGACCAATATAGGTCCTTTTGGCACATAGCATGGTGCAGTTACAACCATGTGACCAATAGATGTCCCTATACCACACAGTATGGTGCAGTTACACCAGGTGACGAATAGATGGCCCTACGACACATATCATGGTGCAGTTGCACCAGTTGACTAATAGATGTCCGTATGACACATAGCAAGGTGACGTTATACCAGATGACCCATAGATGTCCCTGTGGCACATAGCATAGTGCACTTATACCAGTTGACCAATAGATGTCCCTGGGCACATAGCATTGTGCAGTTACACCAGTTGACCAACAGCTGTCTGTGTGGCACATAGAATGGTGCAGTTACACCAGGATAACAATAGATGTCTCTGTGGCACGAAGAATAGTGCAGTTACACCAGGTGACCAATAGATGTCACTGTGGCTAACAGTATGGTGCACTTACACCAGGATACCAATAGATGTCCCTGTGGCACATAGCATGGAGCAGTTACCCATGGTTGTGAGAAGTTGGCCTGGTATATGCTATCCACTAATTAAAGTGGGCACCTTGCACCAGTCCAAACGACCCTTACTGATGATTAGGTTAAAGACAACCTTTATTGAAAGCCATCCTAGTGGTAGCTATGGAGAGCTTGAAGGAGTGTGAAGCAGCTTGTTTTACTAGCCTCTTTACGAGATTAGAGAACAAAGCACACAATA